>JAPWDM010000002.1:38117310-39449810 GCA_035578155.1 Brachynemurus nebulosus | reverse complement strand
AATTATGTGGTCATACTGTAGAAATGAAGCGTCTTCACCTTTTTTTTGGTAAGACTTTTCATAAAATGACCTCAGCAGTTAATACGAGAACCTAAACCGATTTTGTAGTAAACCTAAACCGATTTTTGTAGTAATTGAAAATTGCTTTTCATCTTGAAAACGGACACATGAACGACAAAATACTACGAGGTCATTTTTGTCAACAATTTATAAAACATTTAAAAAAACATTTTCAAATTGGAAAAAATCATTGGCGCTCCTTTTTTTTCTTCAAAAATATATCATCATATGGCCGTACGGATGCCACTGGTTTGAATGGAAATATTCTGTCTACTTCAGAATATGGGTATTTATCCTGTCGTAGCGTATCCCAAATTTTATGTGAATATCTCAAAACGTTTTTGAAATATTTAAGAAAATATTTAAAAAAGACGAGAAACTGAACACTCTGTATCTTGGAAACTAAGCGTTTTCGGACATGGGTTGATATGAACTTTTTTAGATAAAAAAACCTCAGCAATCACCCATTAAAATATTTCGCACTTATTCACTAACACCCTGTATAATATACAGTGTAAATGATGCAACGGAAAATAAAAATTGTTAAGTTTATTTTAAAAACGATCGAAAAACTCACTTTATAACTGTGTTGAACATTGAAAAAGATTCCAGAATATTCTATTCAAAACCTAACAAAGATATCGAATGTAATGTAATTAGTCATTGAGCCAAATTCAAGAACATTCTATCTGAAAACCTGCAATGGTATTAGAAAACCAACTTCACCATTTGATTAGTCATTCAAAACAAGGCTAAATAGTGAAATTTGACAAAAGTTCTAGAATATTCTACTCGTCAACTAGTAGGGATTTTGAAAAACCGATTGTTCCATTGGATTGGTCACCAAAAAAGAGACAAAACACCACATTTTGACAAAAGTTCCAGAATATTCTACTTTTCAACTAGCAAAGATATCTAGAAATCGATTGTATCATTGGTTTGGGCACCAAACAAGAGACAAAATAGCACATTTAGACAAGAGTTCTAGAATATTCTATTCTTCAGCTAATAAATATATCGAAAAACAGATTGCACCATCGGATTGATGATTGAAAACGAGATCAAAGAACACCTTTGGAGAACTGCTGCAGAATATTTTATTTGGCAAGTTATCGAAAATCGACCTGTAGAACTTTTGTCTAAATACGCTCGTTTGCCTCTTTCTTGGTGACCCATTCAATAATGAAGTCTGTTTTTCAGTTTCTTTGTTGGTTGACGAATAGAATGTTCTAGAACACTTGTTAAATTATGGTACTGGTTTCTATTTCCATGGCCAATTTAATAGTGTAACCGGTTTTCCTATATATTTTCGCTATATAGTTTCTCTATCTGGATTCTTTTTCGATGACCAATCCAACTATGAAGTCGGTTTTTTGGTTTCTTTACTAGCAGTCGGATAGAATATTCTAGAACAATAGTTAAAATGTGATATTTGATCTCTTTTTCAATGATCACTCCAGTAGTGCAATCCGTTTTTCGATATCTTTGCTAGTTAACGAAGAGAATATTCTAGAACTAGTGTCAACTTCTACTATTTGACGTCAATTACAATGATTAATAGATTGGTGAAGTCGGTTTTTCAACATCTTTACTGGTTTCTGAACAGAATGCTCTGGAATTATATGCTCAATTATTCCTTTCGACACCTAAATTTGTAAACATACACGTATTTTAGGTATATGAATGTTATCATATTTTTAAAATGGGCAACGTACTTCTTAAAAAGAAAAATAATTATTTCAATTTGACACTCCGTTATACAATGTTTTAGTTCTAAAACATTGTTGTGATTTATATTATTTCCAGTTTTTTTTTTAATAAACATTTAAATTTCTAAATTACCATATCTTTTTTATATTAAAAATATTTCAAGTAATAATTTAAGTTTGTGGGTTACAATGACCACAGTAAACTTTTGTGATACCACCCCTGCTTACTGCAACAGTCACAGTCATTGGAGGGGAAGTGATGACGTATCAGTGTTTAAGTGTGGTGTGGGTAGCTCGCGTTTCCATTTGGGAGTGTTTCCATTTGAGAATAAGTACTGTATATTTAAAATATAACTTGTTTTCATAATTTCAACTGTCATACGACCGAAGTCGCGGATATGTAAGTTAATAAAAGAACATTTAAAAACATTTAATTTCAAAAAATACTAAATTTCATTATTTAGCTCAAAATAAAATTTAAACTATAACTATTCTAATATACATACTACATCAAGTAGAATACATTACTCTATAAATTGAATATATTCACGTTGTAACTATATTCAGTATAGGGTGAATGCGGGAGAGATGCCGCACATTTTGAAAACACTTGATAATTCTTAAAGTAAGCATTTAATTGATTTGAAATTTGGTACACAATAAATCTAAACATTGTTCTTTACAATTATTTATAAATAATTGTAAATTTTGAGTCATAAAGGATTCATAATTAACATTTTTGTAGAGCCTGCAAAGCGGCGTCTCTCCCACACCTATGGGAGAGATGCCGCATCAAAGAAGGTGAGACGCGGCATAGTTCATATTAAAAATTTTGCATTTTACACACATCTCCATACATGATGCATGCCATATGTAACCATTTTTGGCACTTAATGCATCTTAACCAGTCAAATTTTTATTTGTTTCTGAGTACCTTTCAAAACATTCAATACACAGGCAGTCATCATTATTTTCGTTATCTTCACTAATATGAGGGCTCTTCTTGATCCATTAATGGATCTTTTATATTTACGTGGCATAATTTACAGTCCAAAAAAAAATTGCATAATTAAGGTATATAGGTCTATGTTTTTAACATGTAATATGATGCGGCATCTATACCAACTTTAAATGCGGCGTCTCTCCTTTTTGTTGGGATAGATGCCGCATGTTGCTATAGCAAGCATAGTGCGGAATTTCAACCTAAAATTTTATACAGTACTTTTAAAATATACCTAAATTAATAACAAAACTCATTTTCATTAAAACAATGAAGTATACATTCTTAAATTCTAATGAATTAAATGGCTGATAAAATATTATGTTAAAAAACGTACTTTTCAATAATAAAAAGTTGGATAATTACTAAACTGATGGACTAATCATAAATATTACCATATACAGCTTAAATAAGTAACTTATTTTAAACATATAATCCATCAATAGCGCTATCTGTCAATCAACCGACGAACTATGGCTACTGCGGCATCACTCCCGACGCGGCATCTCTCCCGTACTTACCCTATATACATAATATGTTTATACTAAAATTATGTAAATCTAATAACACTTGTGGTTTGACGTTACACTAGTTCTGCCATCCTGTTACATAACATAACCTAAATAATCATATAATACATATATTACGTTAGGTATACAGTAATATACATACATACATATCTAATACCGCTACTGGATTCTGGCACTAACTAGCTGCATGTATTTTATATACAGTGTCTCACAGTTCAAATCGTATGCTGAAATGGAAAGCCTCTAAAAACGGTATTTTTTAGGCTAAAATGATTTTAAGTGTGACTTTCTGTACCATATTTTAAATGCAGCTCTCTGTAATTGACACGAAAATCTTCATATTTGCACGGTTCCAGTACTTCTCTATACAGAGTCTATATTAATAATAACAGTGTTAATTTGCATTATGACAACTAATTATTACTGTTTTATGCACATTTAATTCAAATTTGCATCTACGTTGAAGCATGCATTTTACGAGTAATGTAATAAATTATTTCCTGTAGCTGCGAATTATATAATACAGATTTCTTTACAAATCGAAGAATTATCAACTGCTTTCTTGGCGCTCTGATTATTTTAATAAATAACATTTGTATTTGCTTAGTTTTTTCTTACAGGAACTGACGCATCATGTATGAAATTATTTTCTAGGTTCAGGATTTTGGAAAAATTCTATTAAAAACATGAAAATGTTTTCTTTCCTACATAAGTTGATGCCAAAAGTAAGCTTCAAATTACGAAAATTGCAGCAACAAATTTTGCAAAAAGATATTTGGATCAAGCTTTATTTAAATAGTTCAATATTGCTTCTGGAAACTCGTTAAAAATAAAAATTTATTTCCATGACGTCATCGATTTAAAAAACTATTTTGTCACTTTTCATCAATTACAGTTAATCCTTTTTTTGTGCGGTGGATAGGGACCGCATAAAAAAATCGCACAAAAAAAATATGTTCAAAAAGATCATAAATAAATTCATCAATTACAGTTGATCCTTTTTTTGTGCGGTGGATAGGGACCGCATAAAAAAAATCGCACAAAAAATATATATTCAAAAATATCATAAATAGCTATAAAAAGTATAATTCGATTGTACAAAAAACTTTTTTTATGCGGTTGGTTGGGAACGCATAAAAAAAGTTTCATCGAAAAAACATCACTCAAAACGCTCAAAACTTAGAAATTTCCTTAGAAGTTGCTTCTATAAACAAGATAAAGCATTAATTTACACGTAGAAACATTTTATTTCAATACGGTACTTGACTGTATTTAAAATTTGTGTAAAATGTTAAATAATTCTATGCATTATCATTACATATGTCCAATTTTAATGATGAAACATAACAAAATTTGATAACTGTTTAGAAATTTTATTTTGAAAATCGCCATTTTTCAATAAATTTTCAAATTAGTGAAAACGCGCCATTTCTTGAAAATGACGTAACATTTTGTAGCTAGATATGTCGATTTTGATAATAATTTTCATCGATGAGATAAAATTGTGTTTTCTTTTGAATATTTCTATTAGTTTATATATATAGTAATAATAATCGACCAGAATTCAAATAAATACTTGCTTTTACTTTGACTTTTTATGAATATAATCAAAGTTTTGAGGTTATAAATATTGACATTGACGTTTAGTTGCTTCCAACTGTGACGTCACTATAGCGTGATGCTTTCCCCGCCTTTTTCTCATTTAAAATTGTAGGCTTACTTTTTTTGATGATTTTTTACAGAATCTGTCGAAAATAAAAAAAATCACTTAACTGACATGGAAAAACAATGCTTTTAGAATATTTTCGTAACTTCAGTCAAGAACCCTATTTTATAATATTATGAAAATTTTGAAAAATACATCTGTAACAAAATTAAATGATGTAATAAATTATGTTCTTATGCAATGTATTGATTAAATGCTTAAAAGCCGTTAGAAAGTATTTTTATCAAAGTTATTATAGTAATTGTTTAAGTTTTTTATTGTCTCGTGATTTTGATTCACATTATGCATTTTAATGGCCATTTTTTACAAACCGCATAAAAAAATCGCAAAAAAAAACCCACAAAAAAGGACCGCATAAAAAAGAGTTCAGCTGTATTTGTCTTTTTTTGTTACAAGTGGATTTTCGAATTTTACCTCATCGCACTATGGTTTTGGAGACAAAATTATTTGGCCAAAATTAATAAAACTTTGTTATTGGAAAACTAACGAGTCTAAGTATTTTCTATGATTAAAATAATAAGGTTATACCAATTAAAAGGTCTAAAAACTAAATTTTATTTATGACACAGAACACAGGAATTATATATTATTAGTTTTTGTAACAAATCAATGGCTTATTCCTTCTTTTTCCGCTGTTTCAGCACTGAATGCCATATAAGTATTTCAAAATAAGTATATAGTTTGACAGTTTACCAACAATATTTTTCAAATATATTTCAAATGATGAAGTTTCTCTACTGGCTCCTATAATTCACTTCTGATGTACCTATTTACATTATTACCCGACTGCATCAGAAGGAGGGTAATGTTTTTCGAAAGTTTGTATGTATCCTCTAATTATGTCTGTTTCTTACGGGCAAAGGGTAACCTTAAATACAAGTTTAACGATCGATATCTCGAAAACTAAGGCGAATTTCAAAATTTTTTACTCTTTATTTTTTGTTTAGAATGCCGAAATCTATCAAATTTTGTTGCCTCGGATATCGTACTCTCCCCACACTTTTATGAGTAATAATTAAAAAAAAAAAAAATTGTGAAAACAGGTAGAGTAAGGAGCGCTTATTCACTATCAAAAGACAATACCATTTGTATTAAAAATACGTGGACAACAAAATAAGAGTTGACAATACTATGAATAAGAATACTTGATGAATACATTAAATAACTGAAACACTGTCGAGAAAAGGTAAAACACTTCATGTGAACAAATTGTGTCAGTGCGATTTTGTCCCGAAAACATTCACTGTTTATAAAAAAATATAATTCATAGTAAATTTATTTTATTTGAAATTACATCCTGGTCGATTTAAGAGTACGGCACTATTTTGTCAACAGTCTTCTTACTACAAAAAATACTTCATGATTACATACTTACGGATATCAAACCATTCAAAAAATGACAAATTAAAACGTCAAAATATTGAATTCAAAATTATCAATATTTAATAATATCCATAGTAATTAGCGTATTTAATAGCATTTAACAGACTTCTAATAGTTACAAAATCGACCAGTTAATGATGCGATAACTTATATTCTTATGTAGTGTACACTTTTTCCCCGTTATAAGCAACGCCAAAAAATTGAAATAGAATTATATACTTTACTCTTTTTAGATAATAAAATTCGCACATACGTAAATAGAGTAAGGCATATGATTCTATTTCAATTTTTGTAGTTGCTTATAACGGGGAAGAAGTGTACTGATTAAATACTTACTTAAAAACCACCAATAAAAATTTTTATCAAAGTTAAGAATTATAATTAATATTTAGATTTCTTACTTTCCTTTACTTTTGATTCACATTATGCACTTTAGTGGCCATTTTTTTTAAAAATTGCATAAAAAAATCGCATAAAAAAAGTTCAGCTGTACAATATCCACACGCTTGTAAAATGCACAATAACTTTTATATAATAGCTTAAAGAAGGAACTTGTGGAAACTTTCGATCACCTCAAAACAAAGATGTCCAAGTATTTTAACTTCTGAACTTAATTTTTTACTCTCTATAAAATCATAAATATACATAATATATTCGTTATACGAAGTTTTCGCTATATTTATCAATCAGAGATATTTTATCACTCGATTTTAATTTCACAAATAGCATCCATCTAAAATTTCTTTAGATAAAAATTTTCTAATTTACTCTATCGCATTTTCTTTCATCCTGATCTCCACCTCCCATCCTATACGCTCAATACCCTCGTACGTTTTATTTTCATGTATTACAAATTTTCAATTTGTCTATTTTTCATTTTGTGTTTTGTGTATAAACAACAATAAAAGAAAATATCAAAAATAAAAGAGGAACGACAATATAATATACTACGTTATTCATGCTCCATATTACAAATTATTTCAATAAATTTATTTTTCCTTGTCCTGTATTCCGGCTTTTTTGCTCCAAATTCCTTTGTTTGCATTCATTTTGTCTTCTTTTCCGCTTTTATATATTTTTTATTTTTTATTTTGTGTGTATTGGTTTAAGTAGCATATATAACAAATAATAAAAATGCTGTGTTTAGTCAATGTCATCTAATGATGATATGTCAGTCAGGCAGTTATTAGTAAGTTTGTTTTATTTCCTTTTAGCGAATTTCTAAAAGGAAAATTCAGCTATTGTAGCCACTATTATGATGAGATTTAAGCACGAGACTGACAGAAATTTATTTTGAGGCTCCTGGAACTTGAAACTAATTAATTATGGCCTACAAAAAAAAAAAGATTAAACAGTGGATTCGAGTAGTGGATTTTTTAATTTTTCTTTGCTGAATCTAAAATTTTTTCTCACTTAGTATTACACGAGAGGTTTGTATTTTTTCAAACAAATTTGGGTTTGTCTAACGAAAATTTGTTGCCTAACAATTTAACAAGAAGAACTGTCAATTAACAAAAACGTGACAGCGAAGCTGAAGCGTTTTTGTTAGTTGACAGTTCTTCGAGTTAAATTGTTTTTAGGCAAGAAATTTGAGTTGTAAAAAACACAACTTTATTCGGAAAAAATATAAATCTCAAGTGTAATATGGTACAAGATAATTTAACAAATAAAATAAATTAGTATAATTCATATTATTATTTAATACATTGTTACTATGGTTCTGAAATCAGTTAAATTTACCAATACGAATTTTTGTTTTGTTTTTAGCGTATTTACCTACAGTGAAATGGCCAATGAAATGTTTTGTACTATTTTTTTCGCTGTAAAAATCGGTCCTAACTTTTTTCCATGGTAAAAATGAAAAAATTACAAAATTCTTATAGGACTTAATACGCATGAGTTAAATTATCAACAAAAACAGGTCCTGTGAAATTCGCAGGAATCTGTGACGAGAGTAATTCGTCTTTTTAGTAACAATGTACAATATTTCTGTTATATGTAAATTGGCTACCAAACATACGTCAACTAAAGATAATCAGTTTTCAGATGCTTAAATAAAAACATCGTTTTTCAAATAAAATACGAATTATGGTTGGAGCGCTGGAAGCTTATTATAGTAAAATAATTTAAATTCACTTTCCTTTAAGGAAAATTCAGCTATTACAATGAATGATATGATGAAACTTGAATTCGCGACTGTGATTAAAAATTGTTTTGAAGTCTCTAGAAGCCGAAAAAAACATTAACTAAAATTTATATGTTTCTGTGTCAGCAAGGGTAATTTTCGAATGAAACATCTGACTCTCACAAAATCGTAGTGCTTCCGACGTCAGAAGGTTGGAAATACTAAACCCTTCGATAAGTTCTTCCAGGCAATCCAGGCCATCATCAGATACTCAGAACCAAGTATTTTCGGCTCTTTTAAAATAAATTAGTTTTTTTCCAAAATTTTTCTACACCATCGTAAAGAAGTGGGTTCTGAGAAAAATTAAAAACATTTTATCCAACGTTATTCTTGTATTATGGAAAAAGGGTTACATGCTTAGTGTTTTATATTATTATCTATAGATTCCTCAAAAATAGAAATTAAACTAGGTCAACCTCTTTCTGAAAAAAAATCACGTGAACAACCCCTTAAAATAAAATATAATAAAAAAAGAAAGCACGTTTTTTGAAAACAGCACCTGAACTAATAGTGCATACTCCATCTCCTTTTTTAAGTTATTAATGCATATTTCTTATGAAAACGTGTGCCAATAAATTTTATGACCAAGTCCACTGGGATACGATATTAGGTACAAATATTCAATAATATTTAAATTTTAGTTTATTTTCTGACGCCTAAGTTTTGCTATAAGAAATTTCAGACAGTGAATAAATTTGTATAAAAAAATTGAAATTAGTGTACATATTTTTGTAATTTTTATAAATTATATAATTTCACCACTTTTGTATATTTTCGTAACTTTTATAAATTTTATAATTCCACCACTGTTGTATATTTTTGTAAATTTTATAAATTATAAAATAAATAAATTCTAAACTATTGTATATAAACGTTCACTAATAAAATCAAAAATATATAAATGAAAATTAATTGCATTTAATAGTATTCATATAATTACACAGTAGCATACATAATGCAATTCAAAAATAAAATTTTTTCCGTAGTACGCACTCGAGTATACAAGGTACAGTTGTCATTTTCAAAAACATGTACGAAACGAGTGATTCGTTGACCTAGTTTAATTCCTATTTTTGAGGACACTATAACTACAACACTTATCTGCATGTCTTTTAATCAACATGTAGTGGAATTTAAATTTTTTTCTATGTTCATAATTATGTTGATTTTGTAGGGCGATAAGCTTGTAGAAAAAAAAAAACAAAAATGATCTGGGAGGTGTCTGTATCAAACCGAAGTCTAAATAATTTCACTCTTATTAAGTATAATAAACAGGTTGTGTAGTATTTTTAAAAATTTTATTTTTTAACAAAATATATACCTACCTAGTATGTACCTAGAACTATTGCACAGGAGGTTATTCCCTTAAAAGTAAGTATTGGGATACTCGCTAGGTTAAGTAGGGTGTTGTGAAAAAGACATTTAGACTTATTTAACTGGTTTCAGCTTGAATTTTTAAACTGGACTACTTGTAATATTAACGATATAAGTGCTGAATACAGTTGAAATATACATTGACTCAATATTTATATGTTAAGAAACTAAAAAAAAGTACATATGCGTAAATTCTCAAACTTAAAGGTTATAGTGTCTTAAAAAAATAAATAGCTGGTAAGTATACTCCAAAAATATGAAAAGCCGTACACTGATAAACAACTAACTATCTTTTAATTTCTTTATTTTTTTAAAACTTAAAATACAAACCGGATATGTTCGTTGAAAAATTCCAAAATGACCATCGACATCCACCGAAGACTCGCACCGAATGTTCTTTCATTTTTTGAAGCATTTATTCACATTTCACATGATTTAAAAAATATCTTTCAAAAAAATTTCACTCAATATACAAAAAAAAACAATTCATATTTCCCGCCAAAAAAACTCGTCACTTAACTACTTAAACATAAACACACAATTAAAAAAAGGAAACATTTCACCCTTTCATTCTTGTCTATCCCTGAAACATCTATTAGAATTAAACTAATTAAATGGATGTGCAAATTTAAAAAAAATAAAATAAATAAAAGATGAAACAACAATTCGAAAGAAGAAATAATTATTAATTTTACTGAAGTGAATTTAATTAAACATTTTAATCAATTTGAATGATATTGACCTTTTGATTATTAATTAGGCATAACATTTTAATTAATACAAAATAAATAACAAGTAGGTATTTTATTATTATTTTTATAAAATAATTAATTTTTATATTTATTTTACATTTATAATTATTAATTTATGATTCCATAAACAGTATCAAATAAAACTAAATACATATGATGCATATTTTGTATTAATATGTATTTAGATATCCTACTAACATAACCTCACTATTTAATATATAATTTTAATTATTTCTTTAAAGTCTGTATTATATAATTAATTATAATTAGTAATCATTTATGTACAATAGAATAAAATCATATTAAACGAAAACGTGATAAAATTATTTTTAATTTAGACAATCTTAATTTAAGAGTTTATCATATAATTTGAAATAATAATGGAGTCGAATAACCAAAGCATAAGGAACTGTTTCGCCCCTCAAATATTTTTTTTCTAGTATGTTAATTACATCGAAGACTATACGAAATAAACATTTTCTACCACTTGCAACCGCCGCTACGAAAGTTATTGGCCATTTTATGTAAAATTGACCATTTTAGTCGTACTTTCTAAATATAGATGAATATATCTCGGTATGTGTGTCTAAAAAAATCGAAAAAAATTGAGGCTATTCACTACGATATAGTCTACCAGCGGTTACAATATGAAATTTTTATCTGCACACATAACCTTAAAAAAAAAATAAAAACTGCAGATACTGCTAAATTTTGGTTTTTTGGTTTTAACGTCAGTTGTGTATTATATAATACAATCTCAAGTAGGGTTACATGATTTTTTGTAACTGAATCTGTAACAAAATAATCTTAAAATGTAAGAAAATTATTTCATTTTTAAACGTTTAATGAAACTATATTCGTCAATAACTGAAAAAACTTATAATTTTTCGATTTTGTTTAATAATAAGAACTACTCTCATCTTTTTATTATATATATTTTGGTAGATATATATTCTAATGTAAGTTAGGTATTTATAGCATTCTTTTGCTCTACACAAATAGTGTTGTTACTTCCTTGCTGTTCAAAACAGGTTAACTTTTTTATTCTGTTAAATCGAAATTTATGTTAATATTTACATTTAACACAAACACGAAATGTTACATTAACGCAGGGTTGTGTTACTTATTTAACACAAAAATTTTAACCACTGGTTTTATTTACGTAGAACACAAATTTTTTTACTGTGTACCTATGGCTATAACGTTGTTGGACTATTTTAAGCCTTCAAATGTGCTCATTAAAATCTTATCAATCTTTTTTTTTTAATAGTAAGAATTTTTGGGATTCCATAATTGAAAATTGCATGACGTAGAAATTTGAAATTTGGCACAGCTTAACGGGCAAGGGATGTAATTTTTAAATAAATAAAATCTTCCATACAAAAGCCTCA
Organism: Brachynemurus nebulosus; assembly: GCA_035578155.1. Lineage (NCBI taxonomy): Eukaryota > Metazoa > Arthropoda > Insecta > Neuroptera > Myrmeleontidae > Brachynemurus > Brachynemurus nebulosus. The sequence continues at coordinate 39,437,700 of JAPWDM010000002.1, read as the reverse complement.
CTTAGTGAGATGCATTCACTCTTAAGCGGTCGTATTTAGTTTCTTATACTGCTTAACTGCTTCATTTTTTGAATTTCATACTAATAAATTTTCACTGTACAAGTGTATAAGTATGTTGAATTCATTCCTTAAAGTTTTAAATTAAATCAAAATAAACAATATGTTTTAAACTTTTTCCACACTTGATATTCTTAACTTTTTTTGAATTTAATCAAATTGGTTTCCTTGTACTATGATAATAATTAAAAAAAAATTTGCCAGGCAATAATTAGAAAAGTTAATATTAATTTATTTAAAAAGAATAAATTTTCGTATATTTTCTATACATTTACATTATATAAGTTTCGCGTTTTAATTTATATAATATTTAAATCATAAAAGAATCATCCATATTGTATTAAATTTTTTTTAAGGATGTTGAAATATAAACTTGAAATTTAACGTTAAGTGACATTTAATAATTATTATTGAAAATACTAAATGCGTGAAATGTAAAAAATACCGAAAAAAATTTTGTATTTTGAAATTTTGAATAAAAATTATAAGAATTCATGAAATTATTCTTTATACATTTTTGATATAAAAGAACAATAATATAATTTCTATTAAATTTTATGTCAAGGTGTTTTTTATTCTTTATTTAATTATTGCAAATCTCATAATTTACGATGTCAGAAGAATTAAAAGAACTAAAGAAATTAATACGAAAAGTTGAATCAGAGTTCGTACATAATATTTTAAAAAAATTACTGATGATGAAAATAAGGGCGGGAGTAATTTCCGCACCAAACAAAATATTATAGATAAATTCCGCACTCATCTTTTGAAACTATCATAATCCTATGTGTATTTTCCGCACTAAACAATTGAAAATAATAAAACTAAGTTTTTTCATAAAATTATATTTAACTGGTGTATATGATACGTAAAGAGGGTGTCAATTTAAAAACAAGCCAGGCCTTGTATCTTTAGAACGGTAATAGGTAATTAAAATCTGTTAAAACAGTTTCCAGAATATGAAAGGGGAACCATTATGACCGGCATGAGAAACTTTTACAACCAACTCCTTAGACTTCAGCCACCTCAATCCTATTTTTTTAAATTGTAAGACCCCACTTGAATCGGTCCATGCAGAAAGGGCTTCAGTCCAAATAAGTGTTTTTGAGAAAAACACAAAAAACTGTCTGTGCCATAAGATTTTAATAATACAATAATACTTTTTTTTTATATGGTACCTAATGCTGTCACCACTCATATGAATTACCTATATTACTGTTCTTGTACATAGTTTGTCAAAAAAAAATTATAATGTTTGTTGGACTGAAGCCCTTTGTGCATGGAAAAGTGTTTTATTACACAAAAAACTGTCTGTGCCATAAGATTTTAGTAATACAATAACACTTTTTTTTTATATGGTACCTAATGCTGTCACCACTCATATGAATTACCTATATTACTGCTCTTGTACATAGTTTGTAAAAAAAAAAATTATAATATTTGTTGGACTGAAGCCCTTTTTGCATGGAAAAGTGTTTTATTACACAAAAAACTGGTGCCATAATATTTTAATAATACAATAACATTTTTTTTTTTTATATGGTACCTAATGCTGTCACTACTAATATGAATTACCTACATATATTACTGTTCTTGTCAAAAAAAAATTATAATATTTGTTGGACTGAAGCCCTTTCTGCATGGAACAGTTAAATTAATGCTCTGTTACTATGGTAACAGTGCATGGGACTGAAGTCTTTTTCGCATAGAAATGTGTATCTACCTTCTTAGACAAAGTTTCATATTCAAACTGAAATTACGGAAAAATGGACTGAAGCCCTTTCTGCATGGACCGATTCACTTATGGTACATCATTAGAAAGTTCTTTAAAAATGCTGTTCATTAGTACCAAACACGTAACATTAAATTATGGAATATTTTTTAAAGATAGGTTAGGTTAGTTTAATTACTTTTGACAATATACTTCGACCTTGATATAAAGCTAGGTGGTAAGGTTAGGTTAGTTTAGTTTAGTTTTGACAATATATTTCAACTTTGATATAAAAACTAGGTGGTGAGGTTAGTTTAGGTTGGGTTGGTTTAGTTAGTTTTGATAATATACTTTGACTTTATATAAAATTAGGTGGTGAGTTTAATTAAGGTTAGGTTAGTTTAATTAGTTTTGATAATATACTTCGACTTTGATATAAAACTAGGTGGTGAGTTTAGTTAAGGTTTGGTTAGTTTAGTTTCCCTTTGCCCGAATTCTTATGAAATAAAAGCAGTTAAATGAAAATGAGTCACCTGTCTGATTAGCATTTTTAGCATTTTCCTTTGCCTAAATTTTCATGATAATAAGGAGCTAGCTGAATATTCATCACCTTCATAATTAGCATTTCATTCGTTCAAATTTCTAAAAAAGTAGTTTCGTTTTTTTGTGAATATTTTAGGAATAAATGGAATGGCAGTTATCAAAAAACTCACCCGGTGTATAGGTTTGTTTTCTGATTAGTGCGGAATTTACCACACAAATTAACAAACAGTTGATGCATTTTAAAAAAAAGTGCGGAAATTACATGCGCCCGAAAATAATAGGATTTATTTAAACTAGATTTTATTATATAGGTATCGTAAAACGTGTATAGGAAGGACATGGCGATCCTGAGCGGTGAATTACAAAAATAATAATTTATTAACTAATAATACTATTTAATATTTAGTAATCAAACTGATAGTGTTGTACAAATTTCCTACTAATCTTAGCGGAGTAATTCGGAATTGACTACCATATTTTAGAATTTTCCGGCTAAATAAAATGAAGGAAAGTGTATGATCAAAAATAATCCGGTTCCTCCCCTTTTACATTATGTAGTTAAAATCAAGACTACAAAAAATTTGATACTTTCGCAAAAAAATTTAACTTTTAAAAACAGTGTTTGTATGAATTTAACTTTACATAAACTAGTCATGATTAAACTTTAATAAATTAATCCTACTCATAATGTTGGTATGTAATTTGATTGATAGATTCCTCAACAAAAAGTATAATTACATTATTCATATTTATTTATTTGTTTTCATAAATTGCAATTTTTAATTTTTTTTTTTTTTTGTAATAAATTTAAAATCTTTAAAATGATGACATTAGTTTAATAAAAAAAATTAATTTTAAATACATTATTATTATAAAATAATTAATCTTAAATAATATGTCAGTATTTTTTTTTTTTTATATACACGTTAGTAATTTTAATTTATTAATAATTGAAAAATATGTTATTTTATGTAAAAGAAATTGTTTTTGATTAAAAAATATGATAACATGTATTTACTACTGGACATAAATACTCGTAAATAAATTACAGGTATATCAATGGGTCAATAATGATGGTAACCATAGAGCACTAGAGATAAAATACATATCTCTATACTACTGGAACCAGTGTAACCACTTGAGATAGAAAATATGTTGTATACGTGCACGGTGTTTACTTTGTATTTGTGCGGTAAACTCTGTTAGTGTGAGTGGTGATAGCCGTCACATGACCTTGGTTAGCATACATGTGTGTGATACCACAACGCTACTTGTGCCGGTTCAACAATCAAATTTATTGTTGTTTGACTGCATAGAACACTAGAAGCCAACTAATATCAAAAAAGTGTAATTGGCTTGGAGTCATTTGGAGACGTGTCACAGCTTAAGGCATTAGTCAGTCCGTGTCCGTCGCCGAACGCACAGTGCATTATATGTACATTGTTACCATTGTTAGTTGAACACGTTGAACAGCTCTCTCTGGTAATACGTGTTTTTTAGTAGTGTGCGTAAATACGCACACTACTAAACAACACCAAACTAATACACTGCAAACAGTGTGTATCTACACAAATAGAGTGGGGAGATTTACGTCATAAACTTATTACAAGTGAAACAGAGACATAGACAATCTAGTTTGACCCCTTGTTTGACTGACTTACACTGAGCGACGGGTACTGAGCAACTGACACTAAGCAGCCTAAGATGCACATACTTGCACATAAGTGATTGCAGAAAAGAGATAGTTATATTCGTTCTATTTGTTCTGTGATGGCAACATTTTTATACACAGTTCTTACTATTTTATCAAACTGACAATAATATCCTTTCAAATAATTTTTTGACAGAAAAACAGAAAAATTCAACAATAAATTACTAAAATTTCATTAACAGATCTATAAAAAGTCGTTTAGGCAACATTATAATTTGAAAAAAAGAAATTTTATCTCTATGATGTTATGTTTATATCATAACATTGTCAATTTAAATGCCTATAAAATACCTAGTTACACCTAGAATATAATAATAATAATAATACAGTAAGTTACCACCGGTAGTACCTGCTTGTAAGTTACATTTTTCGAACGTTTGTTTATATCTATGGCAACCAAAAATAAGGGTGCGATAAGTAAATGACAGTGCGGTAAGCAAATATAGTACAGGAAGTAAAATTAGCTTAAAAATTATTATAATAAATTATTTATTTATATTGAAATTGAAAGTACAATTTGAACTATTAATTAAATTAATTAATTAAAATTAGAATTTTTCACTAGCTCACAAAATGTTATTATTTTCATTGCAACTAAATTTGTCTTCATATTTTATTGACCTTTCAAAAGATTGTTCAATTATTTATTAAAAATTTTGTATCTGTTTTCATATCTTCCTTTCATTTTGCTGGAATAAATTTACAGCCAATATTTAATACTTCATCAAAATTTATTATTCTCACTGTGATCATACTCTGATAAATTATCTTCCACAATGTTTTAAATAAAATTTAATTTAACGTTTATATTCAATTTTATTTAAATCAAAAATGGAAAAAGTCGTAGAAAAGTATAGTATTCTACTCGCGTGCAACAGCTATTACTCATGTCAGTCAAGATAGCCCCGCCATTTTATTTTTTTTAAATAAAAAGGGTTGTGCTGTATTGTGCTAGACGTGTGCTATAATGTGCCGTAAATAAAAAAATTATTTTATTAAAATTACGACTTTTATGGCTAAAAACTATTTTTGGGCATCAAGTTAGCCCCGCCATTTTCTTTTTTTCAAATAAAATAGGTTATGCTGTATTGTGCCAGACATGTGCCACTATGTGCCGTAAATAAAAAAATTATTTTATTAAAATTACGACTTTTATGGCCAAAAACTAATTTTGGTTGTCAAGTTAGCCCCGCCATTTTCTTTTTTTCAAATAAAAAAGGTTGTGCTGTATTGTGCTAGACATGTGCTACAATGTGCCCTAAATAAAAATTTTTTTGTTTGTAAATTACCATGTTTACAGCCAATTTTTGGGTGTAAAGTTAGCCCCGCCATTTTGTTTTTTTTAAACAAAAATGGTTGTTCTGTATTGTGCTAGAAGTGTGCTACACTGTGCCGTAAATAAAAAAAAAATTTTTTTTTTAAATTACCATTTTTACAGCCAATTTTTGGGTGTAAAGTTAGCCCCGCCATTTTGTTTTTTTAAAACAAAAATGGTTGTTCTATATTGTGCTAGACGTGTGCTACAATGTGCCGTAAATAAATAAATTTTTTTTTTGAAAATTACGACTTTTACAATTACCTACAATGTGCCCAAAAATTGGCTGTAAAAATCGTAATTTTCAAAAAAAATTTTTTTTATTTACGGCACATTGTAGCACACTTGTAGCACGATACAGAACAACCATTTTTGTTTTAGAAAAACAAAATGGCGGGGCTAACTTTACGTCAAAAAACTGGCTGTAAGAATCGTAATTTAAAAAAAAAAAATTTCTTATTTACGGCACATTGTAGCACACGTCTAGCACAATACAGAACAACCATTTTTGTTTAAAAAAAATAAAATGGCGGGGCTAACTTGACGACCAAAAATAGTTTTTGGCCATAAAAGTCGTAATTTTAATAAAATATTTTTTTTTAATTACGGCACATAGTGGCACATGTCTGGCACAATACAGCACAACCTATTTTATTTGAAAAAAAGAAAATGGCGGGGCTAACTTGATGTCCAAAAATAGTTTTTAGCCATAAAAGTCGTAATTTTAATAAAATGATTTTTTTATTTACGGCACATTATAGCACAGGTCTAGCACAATGCAGCACAACCCTTTTTACTTAAAAAAAATAAAATGGCGGGGCTAACTTGATTGACATCTATTACTCACTCACTGAATAATGTACTATTATTTACTGTATTCTATGTGATAATATATAAATTCCATGTGTATCATACGAATATTATTTTTATTTAATACATTTATTCTTTAATTGTTTTTAATTGATCGTGTAAAAAATATTATACTAAAATCGTTTAATGCCTTCACTGATCTCGAAAATTTGAAAAGGAAATTTGAATGGTATAATGGGAAAATATTATTACAACATTAGTTCGGTAAGCGGCCTTTACTGATCGAGAAGATGTTGCAAAAACGGGACCCGAAAGGTAACAGAATTCAATATTAACAGTATAGCAAAATCCTATATTTACGAAGTAAATGCTTAATTTCTTACTTTATTACCTTATGCTGTGATTTCGTCGTTTCCACTATTTATCAGATTAAAAAGTACTGCCCTACAAAAAGTGCCCGAATTAATCAGAACCCAATATGCCTATAGTCCGACAAATCCGGCAATTCAACACCACCCTACAAAACGTTTGTCGTAATATAATGGGGGGGAGGGTCATTGTACACCGTCTGAAGGTTTTAAGAAAAAGAAAATTTAATATAAAAGTAAAAAATAATAAAAAAAAAAGTTTCAACATTGTTACTTATATTATGTATAACAAATAAAATTCAATAAAAACTATTATGTGACATCCAGTTACAGTTTATCCCATGTCGTTTTTTGTTGTTTGTAAAGCACGTAGTTGCGAGAGCTCTTACATAATTCTTAAACTTTATACTCTTCAGTCTTTCTAGTGAGTTTCACATTTATATAGTTTTTATTATTAAATATTACGACGCACGAGTACAAGAAATAAAAATAAAATAAAAAAAATAAAACATCTTCATTGCTACGTAGCAAACTTTAGACCAAATATTTTAGACCAAAATCAACTGGCGAGTGAATAGCCGAAATTAGTCTCCCGACACACAGTCCAGAGTGTCGACATTCTTTTTTAGAATCTTGTTTTATACATAGTATTAAATATGAAAATTCATGTTATCACCTGGCAATAAAAGAGTAATACTTTTAAACTTTTAAAGTTTTGTTTTTTTTTTCTTTTAATTCTTTTATGCAATACAAATAATTAATGTTCCTTAACTTTTTACTATAAAATTAAAATTTCTGAAGCACTGAAACAAACATCAAAACATTACATTACCGACATGGAAATATATAAAGTAACTGTAGGTCTAGTTATAAGGGAGACCTTAAATAAAATGAAAAATATTGCAGATGAACTTTTTTATGAATAAATCAACTTCTCCAAAAGCGCCAATCAACCAACAGAAAAAACGAAATTCGGAATTAAAAGGTTGGATTAGAAAATTTTTAACATTTTTGAAAAATATATTTTTAATCCTTATTTTACTATGAATCAGGGCCGGATTTAGGGGAGGGCAACCGGGGCACGTGCCCCGGGAGGCAGGTCTTGGGGACGCCAAAAAGGAATTTAATAGGACGTCAAAATTAGGTTTGTGACGTTTTTTTCCTTTTTTGCTCGTCACTTGTTTTTGGGAGGAAAAAAGGAATACTTTTTTCTACAGGGGTAGGGTATGGTAGGTGACTATGGTAGGATATTAAATCCTATTACAAAAAATCAGTAAAAAATGACAAAAAACAACAAAAACTAAAATTCTAAACAGTATTTGATAAGAATCTTCATCATTGTCATCAGAATTCGAGGACTAAACCGTGCACTAACAGCTTCTTTTAATACTACGCTTAATTGATATTTGACCAGAATGAACATTTGTTTCAGATTTTAATACTGCACGTGATGAATATGGTTTTCGTGAGTTGAAGGTCTGCACATTTTCATCCTTGTTATTAGGGATCATTTGCTTGAAACTGCATTTGATCAAATGCAGTTTCAGAATAAAAAAAAGAAAATAATATTTAAAAATTATTTTAACAGTTGTAATTATTTAGTAAGGTGAATTAATAAAAAGAAAAGAACTGAAGAAGAAAATTAGGTGAACAAAAAATAATTAACAGTAGGGTAGGGCGGGGCTAGTTGAGCAATTTTTCGGTCATAGCTCGTCAACCGTAAGTCCAAATTTAAAAGATACAGCTGTTTAAGTGAAGGAAGTCCGACATGCTCAGCGTATCCCATAGGTAAGGTAAGTTGAGCAAGGGTATGGAGTAAGTTGAGCAAGGGTACGGGGTAAATTGAGCAGTTAGAAAATGTAGCCAAACCATGCCTTAGATGTTTACCAGACAAAAAATAAAATGGTTATTTGACCGTTAATCTTTTATTTATAATGCTTTAGTGACAATAGTGAAATAAGAAGTAATTTTCTTTGGATATTAAATACAGAAAATAAAATCAACTTCAACTTAATATTTAAACTACAATCTTGAACTTAATATTTGGAATATACGTATACTCAGTCTTTCTATTTAATATCAGACTTTAACATTTAAGTAATTAATCAAAAAGAATTTAAATTAAAAGAGAAACATTAAGTAGATATTAAGAATATCATCATTGTCACTGTTACAATTAATGCAAACGAAAGTTCTATTGCTCAACTTACCCCACTCAGATAATTTGAAATAAAAGTGAGGTTATGAAAAAACTGTTTGAACTAGAACCAAATCCTTTCTAGATAACAAAAATATACTAAATGTATAAAACTTTAACACTTATTTGATTTAACATGGATAATAATTGCTTCGTATAGAAGAAATATTCACAAACAAAAGTTTTTTACTTTTTATACGCAAAATAAATAAAGCGTGCGCGTACGTCACTCGATCGACAGGTTGCAACTGGTAGTCGCGTAATGAGTTCCCCTCTGCTGCGAGCTTCTATCCACCATTTAATGTACTAGCGTGCGATGTATAGTTTCTGAGATATATCGATTGCTCATCTTACACCTATGCTCAACTATCTCCGCTAATTCTATTAAAACCAAAATTACTTAAGATAATTTTCGTTGAAATTTTATTATTCGAGCAATACAACCTCCTCTCATAACAGAAAACTCGTTACTGGAGGCAACACGTGGGATGATGGCATACGTTGCAACTTGTTGGTGTCTGAAGCTTGGATGCGACTGTACCAATATTTAAGCGATTTATGAATTTTAGGCCTTATTACCCGCAGCTACCTTACATGTACATGTATTATAGTAATATTATGATAAGAGTGATGAAAAATACATTGAGGAAAATTAGCTCGAAACTTTAAAAGTATCGATTCATGTGCCAGCTGAAAGCGAAATTAATCGGATATTTTTCTATTTTCAACGAATGGTATCAACGCCGAAATCTCCTTATCATCGAACATTCATCATCAAATATTCGCTTTCTCGTTCGTCATACGTATAGGTACAAACTCCGTCGTGACTGACGTAATCGTGAATTCCCTACGTCGTCGGTCGTATTACAAAAATATATATATAGGGTTGACCGGGGTAATTGTGAATGGATTTTTATGAATTGAGATAAAAGCGTTGTTTTAAATATTTTGTATTTTATATATCACATTATGGTTGATTTATTTTTAATTCTACATTATTCAGGATGCATCACACAAATTTTGAGCAAATTCGTATGAAAAACAAAAATTTTATAAGCCATTCACATTTCCCCGGTGCGGTTTTGCAAATCTTATGAATTTTTGGGGTAAAAGTGAATGCCATCAGAAAAATTATTTAGAATGGATTACAAGAGGAGTATGGTACATCAGAGTCCAACTCAAATTCTTCACATTTACCCCATTTTAAAATTTTTCATCGTATTTTAGCGGTCACAATTTCCCTTTGTTTAATGCAAGGTACGCATACCTCAAATTTGTACAAAAAATCAAGGTTAAATAAAAATAACAAAAATTGTAGGAACAAATTTATTACATGCTAAAAATGATATTTTGATGATATTTTGTCATTTTATCATATAAAAAAATCAAAAAATTACATGATTTTCACACAAAAACAAGGAAAATAAGACTTTTTAAAGGAAATACATTTAGTTTACATTTAGTTTAGAAAACAACAATCTGTAAGGCCTAATACTGTAAATGAAAAAAAAAATGGTCACCACCATCTTCATCAACATTTTTAACTCTGAAAAAGACACTACTGAAATTTTTGACCGAATGGGGGCATTTGTGAATGACGTTCACAATTACCCCATAATTTTAAAATCATGGAGTAATTGTGAATTCGTAATAAATTGTCCAATTTCTTTAGCAGTTAATAAGGAACCCTCGCAGGGTTTAGACCACTTCTTTAGAAGTACTTTTAACCATTTCTTTCCTTTTAAAAAAAGAAAATGTATTTTAAAAAAATTTTTTTTTTGAGGATTGGTCGAAGTAAGATACACAAAATTTTGCAAGGGCTTTTTCAAAATAAAAAAAAAAGATACTAATACTTGGACAATTGTTATGAAAATTTAATAGCATATTAAGAAAGGACAGAAAAACATACTTAGAGTTGATGTTTAACAATATTAATGTTATTTTAGAAATTATAGGCGCCGTCACAATTGCCCCAATTCACAATTACCCCGGTCAACCCTAGAACAACAAAACAACACAACGTAGGTACTAAGATACGAACCCACAAGTGTATACAATAAACAGCACTTTATAAAATAAACAAAAAAACGAAGAAATTCATCCCCACCATTACCCCCACCATCGCCAACGAACGTGTAAGTCGTTGTCATTAAAACAGAAAGAATCTTGAAAAAATACAGAGAAACGAAGAACATTATTTATCTTTATCATTTTCATCGTTTCATCTTTGTTTACCTGACTCGACATTTTTATTGTGTGTCGACTTTATTTTTCATTGAAGCGGAACTAATAACACCACGGCACGGCCATTCACTACCAGTAACAAAACAGTTCACAAACAGTTCAAGTGGTTCTGCTTTTCCTTTTGCCTGAAATTACGAACACATAAACCATCCCATTCGCATATAATATAATATAAGAAACAAACTGATTTGAACAGCTTTCTTCTAATAGCCCAGGTGCTAGGTGACATTGAGTGTGCATGAAAGAGGTATATAATTTGACTTTTGATTATTGTTAGGGGTCTTAGGTGAGTATGAAAACCCATGTCGTCGACCTCTAAGGTGGTCGACAAATTGGGGGGAGGGGGGAAAGTTGCAGAAAAAACCGCTCGGGAGATCGCTTATATCTTGCTTATTATTGATCGTAGAGTGATCATTTTTTTTAAATTTATTTGCAATCAAATGATCTAAAATTTATGTTATATGCAAATTTTTGATATACCGTAAAACCGTCTAGACTCGGACACTTTTTTACATTTTTTGGTATAATTTTGTTTATACATGTTTCCTTCATAGATATCACCAATAAAATTACCATTAGAAAGAGCGTATATTATTTGTTATATCCCTGACCCATTTGTTTCGTTATAAGTAAAAATAAAAAAAAAAAAAAATTAGTAACTGTCCGGGTCTACACCCCAGATCCGTCTTGACCCGGACACTTACTTAAATAATGTAATAACATGCAAACTAACCTCTCCCGTCGGGGTTAGGACAGTGTTTTATGTCTGAACCTGTTAAAGACTTCAAAACATTTTGTGGGAAGGGAGAGGGATCAATACATAGTGTGCCTCTCTATGAAGTCAACATGCGATATGACACCAGAAGGAGGCATAAACCGCGTAATTCTGGCGGGAATATAAAGTATGGATAGTGGAAGTTACAGCCAGTGCGAATCGCGGCCATAGTGTAATAAACTGATGTGTCCGGGTCTAAACGGATATATGTATATAGCATGTATTTTTTATATATACATCGAATATAACTTCAAACATCATTAAATGATGCGCGATAAAATTCTGAACACATACATATCAAAATTAAAACAATATGACAATTATGACGAAAATTACATGTCTAAGTTAGACACACATCTTATTTCTTTGAAAAACTGGAGAATAGTAATCCTGTAAAATGAGATAGTAAAAGGTGAAATCCGTAGTTTTTATTGGTACAGCTATTTAGAGAATATGTTTCTCTCTCTAATAACGTCAAGAACAAATGTTTATTGTAGCAGCTTAATGTAGGAACTACTTACTTTGAAGATTGGTGCAAAGTGTCTGGATCTAGATTCCCTTTCCGGGTCTAGACGGTTTTACGGTACCTAACGGTTTTCGTGTAAAAAAATTAAAATAGAAAGCCACGTTAAAGTTTTTTAGTATACAGGGATAGTCAAAAGTATAAAAAAGTCAAAAAGCTCAGCGGAAAAGAATTTTTGGGATAAACGATGAGGACAAAAGTTTCACCAGTTGTTACGGCCCATCCGATGATGACCTTCATCTTGAACTCAAAGTCAAGGTTCAAGGTCATATCCAGGTCAAGTCCGTTTTTTTCCATGACAACCCCCACTTTTGACCCCGGAAATGGAAAGAGCGGAAAATTTTCTATCTGAATATGACCTTGATCGTGATCTCAAGGTCAATGATCAGGGTCAATTCAAGGGCAAATGCTGATTTTTACTGCCCAGACATTAAGTATGCACTGAAAGAAGTATAGAATTTGACTTTTGATTATTATTAGGGGGTCTTAGGTGAGTATGCATGTCGTCAACCTCTAGGGTGGTCAACAACTTGGTGGTGAAAGGGGTTAATTTGCAGAAAAAGTCGATCGGGAAATCGCTTGTATCTTGCTTATTATTGACCGTAGAGTGATGATTTTTTTTAGTTTGTTTGCAATGAAATGATCTAAAATTTATGTAATATGCAAACTTTTGATAAACCTAACAGTTTTCGTGTAAAAAAATGAAAACAGAAAATAACGGTGTAATTTAAGAATTTGGGTTTGCCCTTGAATTGACCCTGATCACTGACCCTGAGTTCACGATCAAGGTCATATTAGGATGCAGAATTTTCCGCTCTTTCCATTTCCGGGGTCAAAAGTGAGGGCTGCCATATAAAAAAATGGACTTGACCTTGATATGACCTTGAACCTTGACTTTGAGGTCAAGGTGAAGGTCATTATCGGATGCGCCGTAACAAATGGCGAAACTTTTGTCCTTATCTTTTATCCCAGAAATGCTATCCCGCTGAAATTTTTGACTTTTTTATACTTTTGACTAGCCCTGTATATTAAAAATACTTAAATTTTAACGTTGCCTTCTATTTTAATTTTTTTACACGAAAACCGTTAGGTATATCAAAAAAATGCATACAACATAAATTTTAGATCATTTCATTGCAAACAAACTAGAAAAAATTATCACTCTACGATCAATAATAAGCAAGATATAAGCGATCTCCCGATCGGCTTTTTCTGTAACTTTCCCCCTTCCCCCCAATTTGTCGACCACCCTAGAGGTCGACGACATGGGTTTTCATACTCACCTAAGACCCCCTAACAATAATCAAAAGTCAAATTCTATACATTTTTCATGCACACTCAATGTCACCTAGCACCTCGTCTATAAGTATGTATGTGCTTTATGGCTTTATTGGGTACACATTATATAGGTATGTACAGTCAAAGCTTCTTATAACGAATCTCAAGGGATCAAATTATTTTATTCGTTACAAAAATAACAACAAAACTATGCCAGCCAACCAATCAAGGCTTCAAACAACCCAATATCTTTAGTCACAAACGTTTCAATATCCCCACGAGTGTAAAAAGTCTTACGCAGTATAAAAAATGTCGACACAATTTGCATATTCCAAAGAGAATTTGCTTTAGGTAGATAATTTCTCATGACACAGTATTTTGTGATTGATTTTATCCCAATGTCAGTCAATTTTAAAAATAGAAGATTTTTGGTAGGTATTTATCTTACTAAAACAGGTTAAGGTGCACATTTTATCTTACTAATAAACTGATTTTTATGTTAAAATGGCTCCTGGAGATCAAATCAACTAAAAATTTTATCTACTATCATTAACAAATGAAGCAAAATTAAACGTATGACCTTAAGTTACTATAGTTTATTCTAATATAAAAATAACAATAAGAAAAAGAAATAGAAAGCTACGTACATCTGATTTTTATTTTGTTTATTTCATTTGTTCGATGACGTCAGTGCATTTTTAGTTGATTTAATCTATATCTTACCTTTTATTACCTTATTTTATCGTCTTTTAATTTGCTGTTAACACTCAGTGTACTTCTAAATACGGATTTTTTAGAAACTTCTATTTTCCAACAAATTTTGTAATAAGAAAATTATAGTTTTGATTCATTTTCTTATTTTAAACATTTTTTATTAATACTGTAGTACATTATAAAAATTATAGTAATTTTTATAATTTTACCGTACAAAAATTGGATACGTTCGCCTGTTACAAGTCGATTGTAGTATGAGCACAGTAATTTTTATAGGAATTTTCTCTCCGTGTAGGTAAATACTAAATAATGTAAAAAAGTTCTTTATGATCATAATCAATATTTTTTTGGCGTTTTGAACTGAAAATATTGTTGGTTTTAAAGGTATCTTATATCTTATACATATAATAAAACTATAATGAGACCGTTTCTGTATATGGAATATTTTTAGAAAATTGTACTGCTACTGTAAATAGTTATCGATGTAGATATCAAAACAGTGATTTTTAAAATTTTTGTCTGTCTGTCCGTTCACGCATTACGCAAAAACTACCGGACGAATTTTAATACCAACCATTCTTTTGTTACAAACATGACATTTTCTCGCACTTTATACGCCTTCTCATAAGAAAAAAAAAATAGAAGTTAAGAATACAATAATTTCTGTTCTTTTTCTTATGAAAAGGCGTGAATATGTGCGTGAGAACGTACAGCCATTCATTAGTCCGTAACTAAAGAATGGCTGTTATGTATCAGTTTGAATATTTTTAAGTAATTAATTTTACCTGTCAGTAGATAATAAGTCGGGAGCGAACTAACCTACGACCCTTTTTTAAGATAAGATTAAAATCTGGCCGCGGGAGCAAACTAGTATGCGGGAGCGAACTGCAAAGGGTATGTTTAGAGGATGTTTTTCTCTCTCTAATAACGTCAAGAACAAATGTTTATTGTTGCAGGTTAATGTAGAAATTATTTACTTTGAAGATTGATGCAAAGTGTCCGGGTCTAGACGGTTTTACGGTACTATGGTACTCTCTCTTAAGTTGATAGCGACTTTCAAACTAGAAAATAGAATAACTCTTGAAATTTTCATTTTTTTAGTATGTATTTTACTTACAATTAGAACGAATTCAAAACTTGAATTAATACTTTATAAAAAGATTACCGTTGAACAGACGTTTCACTGTAATTTCACAAAATTAATTTAACTAGCAAGATATAATGTCTTGAAACGTTTTGCTGATAATTTAATAAATTCTACGGAGGAAATTATCTATGTACCTATACTTAAATAAGACAAAAAATTTATGTAGGTTCACGTTTAATGTTTTTAAATATTTTAATTTTTTTTAATCTGGCTACCACATACTTGCTTCTATTTATACGGGCTTATATTATAAAGGCCTTGTTTACACGGACTTAATATTAATCAGTGATACCTACTCGCTACTCACATTTTCCACTAAAACAGCGAAGTAGTTTAGTAGAAGAAGTAGCGAATCAATCGTGACAATAAAAATTTCGATTTTTATTGGATTCTTTTCATTTCAAAATCATTCAAAGGATCTAAGATTGTTCAATGAATTTGATTGTGATCTTTAAATTCCATTTTAATACTTATTGCCCTGTTTACTGTACTTTAAAACAGCGTTTTTCAACTTTTTTTCAGTTATAGCCCGATAAATTTCGGACAACTTTTTGCGGACTGGTTACATAACAGGATAGGGTATGACGGTATCAGTTTTCATAATTACATTTATATTTAACTAGCCGTACCCGCGACGTCGTTCGGACAAAGAATTATTATAAACTCAATGAGAAGTATGTAAGTGTAATAATTATACAGAACTTGTAAAGAATAATAATTTTTGTGTAATGCAGGCACATGCTCAAAATGGTTTTTCTGTTTTTCCGTGGGAATGAGGAATTTTCTCGGAGTAAAAAGTATCTTAAATATTGACCCAAGTAATAGGTTATCACTACACCAAATATCATCAAAATCCGTCCAATAGTTTTTGCGTCATACGTGCACATGCACAAAATGGTTTTTCTACTTTCCCGCGGGAACGAAAAATTTTCCCAGAGTAAAAAATATTTTAAATGTTGCCCTAGGTAATAATTTATCACCACACCAAATTTTATTAAAACCCGTCCAATAGTTTTTGCTAATTTGTGCACATGCTCAAAATAGTTTTTCCATTTTCCCGTGGGAATGAGAAATTTTCCCGAAGTAAAAAGTATTTTAGATGTTGATCTAGGTAATAAGTTATCATCACACCAAATTTCATTAAAATTCGTCCAATGGTTTTTGCGTGATGCGTGAACAGACAGACAGACAAAAATTCTAAAAATCGCTGTTTTGGTATCTAGATCGATAACTATTTACAGTACCAGTACAATTTTCCAAAAATATTCCATGTACAGAAATGGTCTCGTTACAATTTTATTATATGTATATAGATATGAAAAGTGGTGTTCCGACCACTTGGTCGTCTATGTAATTCAGATAAATATTGACATTTAGTTAAGAATTTCAGAAATATTTCAAAGCAATTCTTTAATTTTAAATAATAGAATTCCTGTAGCTTGGAATCGTTTTCGTTATAAACTGAAATAGCATTGGTCTCTAAAAAGAAATGTCTTTCCGACCATTTGTTCCACCATGTACTTCAGAAAATATCAAAATTTTCTTAAGCATTAGAGAAATTATTTTATCCTAGAATCATTTCCGCCATTATTTGGAATAATATTTGGTCGCGTAATATGAAATATCGTTTTCCGACCATTTGGTCCACTATGTAATTTAAAAATTACATGTAATTTAATTTTAAAAATATTAACACTTTCGTAAGCATTAGAGAAATGTTTAAAAGACACTCTTTAATTTTAAGTAGAATTACTGTATCGTAGAATCATTTTCGCTATTAACTGTAATAACATTTAGTTGTGTAAGATGAAATATCGTTTCCCGATCACTTTATTCACCACTAATTCAGAACAATATCGACACATTCTTAAGCTTCAGAGACATGTTTAAAAGCCATTCTATAATTTTAAATAGAATTATTATGTCTTAGAATCTTTTTCACCATTATTTGGAATAACATTTGGTCGTGTAATATGAAATGTCGTTTTCCGACTACTAGGTCCATCATGTAATTCAGATAAATTTCGACACTTTCTTAAGCGTTAGAGAAATACAATTATTGTATCCTGGAATTATTTCCGCCATTAATTAGAATACCATTTAATCGTGTAATATGAAATGTCATTTTCCGATTATTTGGTCGACCATATGTGCCTATCATTTTCTTTTTCAAAAAGCTGTGCCGTATTGTGTTAGTCATGTGCTATCATATGCCATAAATAAAAAAGCTAAACTCCAATAAGTCCTTCTTTACAGCCAAAAAACTATTTTTGAGTCTAAAATTAGCCCTGCCGTTTCCTGTTTTTAAAACCAAAAGGTTATGCCGTATTGTGCTAAATGTGTCCTATCATAGACCGTAAATAAAAAGAAAAAAAAACTGAATTCCAAAACATGCAATTTTGTTGTTTAAAAACCATTTTTTCATAAAACTAGCCTCGCCACTTTCTTGCCTTTAAAGGAAAAATAAAAATTATAAATATTTTTGTAATTTATTTTCATTCACACATCTTTCTGCAAACTGGCCAGATAATTTGGCGGCCCGGCACTGATCCCCTGATCGGCGGTTTGGAAACACTACTTGAAAATACTGAACATGAGTGTTCACACGCTAGAAACATGCTGTAAAGAAAATGAAATAATGAAATAGGCATCAATTTGCTGTTAATAAATAGAACTGATTTTTATTCACTTATTAGTGATTTAGTAGTACTGCTTCGATGTGTTTATTCGTGCAAGTACCGAGTACTAATGATTAATACTAAGCTCGTGTAAACAAGGCATAATAACGCATTGTATTAGTTTGAGTAATTCAGTATGTGCACTGGTCTCAATTGGTCTTTTGACCTTTTCTAACGCTACCGGTAATTATTTTATCGGTAGTATATTGTTACAAAAATAATTGAACGTAATTTTAGGTCATCAAACCGAATTAAAATCATTCGATAAAATAAATGAAAATTTTAAAGAATCGTTTGAATAAATATCTAATCTGAAAAAAAAATTCACCACTATAACGTCATCAAGTGTATTAAATCATTTTTCAGCTATAAGTGCTTCATTTAAACGCTAGACATTTAATGTTTGATGCTAATTAAAGGTTTTCGCATCGGTTATTTTTATCAATAAAACTAAAGAAATATTATTTATGGAAAACTGAGTGAATTTCGACACTTGAATATTCGAAAAAATGAAAATTTTACGTCAAATTTACTAAAATTCGACTAAAGAATCAAAAGAACATCACTCAAGATTCATTTTCTAGAAAAACAGGCAGAATTCAAACGAACCGTATATGCAAGTTGTACTTGCGCAAATAGTGTTCTGTACAATCATTTTTATATACGGATTTGATATATAATACCATATGAAAATGGAGAAAATATTTTTTTGGATGAATAAATTTAATTCGTGAAATTGACTGCAATTCTCGATTTCAAAACGAAAGTATCTTTATTTTATGCTTGTTTAAATGTATTTTAAATCAAAAAACTATTTCCATACTACACTTTTTACTTCTTCCTTAATTTCTGCAACGCATTTTCCAAAGACTATCAAAATACCCATTCAAAATAATATTAACGTCATTATTAACTAACATCTTGATTAAAGCAAAATTTGTCATTATGCCTTGTTTTTATGTGCCAAAGAAATTATGTAAAAAAATTCAGTCCTAATAATTTTCATCCAATCTACACCTCATTCATAACGTTTGTGACTTTCTTCATATCTTTCTGAGCAATCCTCTTGGTAAAATCGAAAACAGCAATTTTTAAACGGAAGATCCCGCAGCTGATTTCTGCAGGTGTATCTGTTTTTTTAATGAAACTTAATTTAAATGAATCCTTAATGGCAATGTAATAGATTGCTCCCGGGTTGCCTATCGAAAATTAGCCGTAAGTACCTTTAATTGCCGTCATTAAGCGAATAATCGGAAAGACATTTTTTAACGTTTTAAAGTGTCAAATATTTTCAAAGATTTTTAAAATTTACAAATTTTTCTCATAGTAACAAGAAAAGTAAATAATTTTTTCCTAGTTACAAATACAAAAATAAGCCAAGAGCCATTTGATTTGATTTTTTAATTTTTTTTTTTTATCTATAAGTATATCTAATTTTCGATAGGCAACCCGGGAGCAATCTATTACATTGCCATTAAGGATTCATTTAAATTAAGTTTCATTTAAAAAACAGATACCTGCAGAAATCAGCTGCTGGATCTTGTACTATTATTATATTGCCGAATTCGTGATTCAATAAGTTTTCCATTTTTACTCTGTCTACACAAGTACTTTTGAGGAAATTCCTTTTTCCACTTTGCAGGTTATTCCCTAAAATTAACTGCCACAATTATAATGAAAATTCATATTTATAACTGAGCCACCATATTTCATCGCTGTGCTAATTTTCAAATTTTTACGCGAAATAGTTTCAAAAAAATGGCCTGTGATAGAAAGACGAACACCGAAGTGGTTCCATAAGTGTTCCGTTTTGCCAATTTTACTACGGAATACTAAAATGGGATCGAAACATAAAACAAATATAATTTGCCATTACCTAACAAGGTTAATAAGCTATCATAAAATCTAAAATAGAACAAAAGAAATAATTTTAAAACAAGGAATTTTTTTTAAATTTATTACAATTATAGTACTGATCCATTTGAATTCTTGGCTTATCTTTACTAGAAGCAAATTTCATGTTTTATGTCACTTTGAATATAACTGATACGATAATCTTAAGATCTCTAGCACAGATTTGAAGATTAATAGATTTGAAATGCACGCATTGATATAAAAAACCGATTACATACAATGATCGATTTGATTAAGACACGGTCAGTACTTACTTGTATTCACGAACTTTAGATTCATTCATATTATATATACCATCACAGTGTGATCGGCCGAAAAATAGTTAATTTTCGCAATTTTTTTCGGATGGATAGAATGGGGGAATAGGGATGAATTTTTTTTTACAATTAATACCACTATTTAACAATACAAACATATTTTTTTATTCATTTTTATTTACTTATTATAATTATTATAATTTTTTGAAAAAGTGTCTTTAAAAAAGGGCGACATTTGATGCCCACGATTGCGGCTGCAATTTTCATTTGTAAAAAAAAAATCAAATAGATTATCAATCTGTAGGTAAGCCGCTATGTACCTATGGAAGCTTTTTTTTAAAATCTTCCTATTTTTGCACACGGAAAATTATAAAAAAATTTGTACTTTTTATTCAAACCGCCACCATTTTTTCAAATTTCAAAAAAAAAGCCTCCATAGGTACATAGCGGCTCACCTACAGATTGATAATCTATTTGATTTTTTTTTTACAAATGAAAACTGCAGCCGCAATCGTGGGCACCAAATGTCGCCTTTTCGGCTAAGGGCCGTCTGATGATGCCACGTATATATGTATTGAAATTTATGTAAGTGTATTTGTAAAGGTTTTTTTTCAATTCTTCGATAAAAGAACTGACCGTAATAAAACTGATCCGCACAACAGGGGTCCATTCAACACAATCTATTCAAATATAAAAATTTTTAAAATTTGTACTTCAAGATTTAAAATGCTTGAGTTCAATAGAGCTCTAATTGTTAAAAATTAATTAAATAAATGCTCACATATGACAATATGCAAACGCGATTAATTAGTCGAATTTTCTCCCAAAAATTAGACTTATACAGTCTATACGATAAGAGCTGCGAGAGGCGAGAGTAGGGGCGCTATCCGTTTTCGGACCCGTAGAACACGAATATGTAGAAAAAAAAAATGTCTGATATATATATATATATATATATATATATATATATATATATATATATATATATATATATATATATATATTTTCCCGCCACCTTTTAATTTGTGTAGGGCCCCCCTATGGAAATTAAGAGATGAAATTTGGTAAATGGGGCTCATTTTCGAGGCACCTCATACTATCAAAGTGGGGTCAAATTTTGGGCAATTTTTTTTTCTGACCCGACATTTAAGGGGGTGGTGGGGGGCGAAAAAGCAATAAAACTTTTTCAAACCGGTTTTAAATAATGTTTCGGTCAATTATCTACAACATATCCAAAATTCAGCTTCCTAGGATGATATGGTGGGAGTAGAGGGGGGAAAAACGATTTTCGCTGGATCTAACAGGCCCCCAGCCCCCCAGAATTAACGTAGAGGGTTGAAATTTGGTGTGTTGATAAAGTTCGTACCTAGGTTGTGCTTTTTGGAGGTTTTAATATTTTACCCCCACTCCCCTCATTTTTAAGCTACAATTTCATGCATTTTCGACGTTTTCGAAGTTTGTACCACTCGCACAGGTCACCCGAATAAACCTAGAGGACTGAAATTTTGTATTCGGATTGAGTTAGTATCAAGGGGGTGCCTTTTGGGGGTCTCGACTTTTAACCCCTACCGCCACCATTTTTATACCCAAAAGAACATGATTTTTCTTGTTTTTTAACAGTTTCGTTCGGGTCAAAATCTCCCCAAATAAACCTAGAGGGCTGAAATTTGGTGTACAGGTTAAGCTAATAGCCAGACACTGTTTTTTGGAGGTTTCAACTTTTAACCCTTACCCCCACGATTTTTACGCCAATATTTCCTTAATTTTTTTGCTTGTTTTCTAACACGTCTAGAGACTCCATAAGGAAACCTAGAGGGCTGAAATTTTGTACGTGTATTCAGTTAGTATCCAGCTAGTACCTTTTAGGGAGTCCGCATCACTTTTCCCCCCACTTCTCCCATTTTTACATCGGAATTGAATGCTATTGTTAAATGTGTTTTAAAAGCATTATGTTTATTCTAAATACAAGTAGGCGAATAGTAATTTTAAAAAATTTAAAAAAAAGTGAATACAATTTTTTAACAAATGAGATACATACATATTAAGTAATTTGAAAATGTTATTAAAGTCACTGTTTATTTATTTATTTAATTATTATTTAGGAATTTTGGATTTTTATTATTTATAAAATAGAAATTTTGGATTTTTTTGGAAAGAAAAAATATCTTCATAAAAACCTTCCAGTTTACTATTTAAGTTCCTTTTTTAATATTTAAAAATAAAACACAAAGGCAATTGGCGGATAAGCATGGATAGAAATGCCCTCGTACGAATTGTGTTGGCTTTTTCCCTGTTAACTTCTATCGGCACAAAATTGAAATTTATTGAGATTCAACCCTTAAAAACTTAAAACCTTTTTTTAAAGCCCCGATCAACCGGACACTCATTATCAGTTTTGAAACCACCAAAATTACAAATCGCTTGTGGACTTTCAATTATATTTCGCTTGTAGACACTCAATACCGAAGAAATAATTTTTTATTTTTTATTTTTTTTATTTTTTATTTTTTTTTTTGAAAGAAAAAATATCTTTATGAAGGCCTTCCAGTTTACTATTTAAGGTCCTTTTTTAATATTTAAAACTAAAACATAAAGGCAATTAGCGGATAAACATGGGCAGGAATGCCCTCGTACGAATTGTGTTGGGTTTTTTCTGCTACCTGTTTTCGGCACAAAATTGAAATTTACTGAGATACAGCCCTTAAATACTTAAAACCTTTTTTTAAAGCCTCGATCAGCCGAACACTCATCACAGTTTTGAAACCAACAAAATGACAATTCGTTTGTAGACTTTCAATCACATTTCGCTTGTAGACATTCAATACCGAAGATGAAGGGGAAAATTCGACTACCGTCATGGGGCCCCGCTGCTCACGGCGTTTTTTTTTACATATAACCCATAATGAAATCAAAATAAAACTTATTACTATTTCAAAATGCGTTATATAAATCCTTACAAACTTGAACAAAATGTTTACATTTCATTGTCGAAAACGGGAAATTTAAGAAATCTAATTATCATAATCTGATAAATCTAACAAGGAATGTCACGGGGGTGTACCCCTCCGATTGTGTTTATTCTTTGGTATGTTGTAGAACATCGAAAAATAAGAGACACGCAGTTTTTTAGCGGCTGTAAAACAGTGAAAGGGTGAAATCACCCTTCAAAAATGGGGGTAAAAATTTAAATTGTCAAATATCTCGAAAACGGTAAGAGATAGAGCAAAAGCTTAAATTAGCGATATTGCTCTTTTTTAAAAGGGCTATCTATTGATATGCAACTTGTTTAAATTATGTCAACAGAAGTGGTTGGGGGTTAAAATATAGGGGTTAATTTTGCGAAAAGAGGGTAAAAAATTCGATATATTAAAATTTTGTTTACAGATTTCAAATCTACGTGAAAAAATAAATATTGTTTAAATTAAAAATTGTTTAAATTACATCAACAGGGGTGGCTGGGGGTTAAAATTTAGGGGTTAACTTTACGAAAAGAGGGTTAAAAATACATTGATTGTTGTAATTTAAACAAGTTGCATATCAATAGATAGCTCTTTAAAAAAGAGCAATATCGTCAAACTAAACTTTTGCTCTATCTCTTACCGTTTTCGAGATATTTAACAAATTAAATTTTAATCCCAATTTTTTAAGGGTGAATTCACCCCTTCAAACCGTTTTATAGCCGCTAAAAAAAATACGTGTCTCTTATTTTTCGATGTTCTACAACATATCAAAGAATAAACAAAATTGGGGGGTACACCCCCGTGATGCTCCTTGTAAGTAATCTTCAAAACAAGTTACAGCCATACGTTTTAATATTAAAACAGACCGCCGTGCAATATACTTCCATAATAATTATGTTGGGCTGGCTATTAACTTAACTTGTACACAAAATTTCAGCCCTCTAGGTTTATTTGGGGAGATTTTGACCCGAACGAAACTGTTAAAAAACAAGAAAAATGATGTTTTTTTGGTATAAAAATGGTGAGGGTAAGGGTTAAAAGTTGATACCCCCAAAAGGCACCCCCTTGATACTAACTCAATCCCAATACAAAATTTCAGCCCTGTAGGTTTATTTTGGTGACCTGTGCGAGTGGTACAAACTTCGAAAACGTCAAAAAAGTATGAAATTGTACTCCCTCCAAATCACTCTAGGAAGCTGAATTTTGGATATGTTGTAGATAATTGATCGAAACATTATTTAAAACCGGTTTGGAAAAGTTTTATTGTTTTGTTCCCCCCCACCACCCCCTTAAAAGTCGGGTCGGAAAAAAAATTTGCCCAAAATTTGACCCCACTTTGATAGTATGAGGTGCCTCGAAAATGAGCCCCATTTACCAAATTTCATCTCTTAACTTCCATAGGGGGGCCCTACACAAATTAAAAGGTGGCGGGAATATATATATATATATATATATATATATATATATATATATATATATATATATATATATATATATATATATATATATATATATATATATCAGACATCTTTTTCAGACATCTTTTTTTTCCTACATGATCGTATTCTACGGGTCCGAAAACGGATAGCGCCCCTACTCTCGCCTCTCGCAGCTCTTATCATATAGACTGTATAAGTCTAATTTTTCGGAGAAAATTCGACTAAAAAGGTTTTAAGTTTTTAAGGGCTGAATCTCAGTAAATTTCAATTTTGTGCCGATAGCAGTTAACAGGGAAAAAGCCAACACAATTCGTACGAGGGCATTTCTATCCATGCTTATCCGCCAATTGCCTTTGTATTTTATTTTTAAATATTAAAAAAGGAACTTAAATAGTAAACTGGAAGGCTGTTATGAAGATATTTTTTCTTTCAAAAAAATCCAAAATATCTATTTTATAAATAATAAAAATCCAAAATTCCTAATTTATAAATAAACAGTGACTTTCGTGAAAAATCATGTTCTTTTGGGTATAAAAATGGTGGCGGTAGGGTTTGAAAGTCGAGACCCCCAAAAGGCACGCCCTTGATACTAACTCAATCCGAATACAAAATTTCAGCCCTGTAGGTTTATTTGGGTGACCTGTGCGAGTGGTACAAACTTCGAAAACGTCGAAAATACATGAAATTGTAGCTTAAAAATGAGGGGGGTGGGGGTAAAATATTAAAACCTCCAAAAAGCACAACCTAGGTACGAACTTTATCAACACACCAAATTTCAACCCTCTACGTTAATTCTGGGGGGCTGGGGGCCTGTTAGATCTAGGGAAAACCGTTTTTCCCCCCTCTACTCCCACCAAATCATCCTAGGAAGCTGAATTTTGGATATGTTGTAGATAGTTGACCGAAACATTATTTAAAACCGGTTTGGAAAAGTTTTATTGCTTTTCCGCCCCCTGCCACCCCCTTAAAGGTCGGGTCAGAAAAAAAATTTGCCCAAAATTTGACCCCACTTTGATAGTATGAGGTGCCTCGAAAATGAGCCCCATTTACCAAATTTCATCTCTTAACTTCCATAGGGGGGCCCTACACAAATTAAAAGGTGTCGGGAATATATATATATATATATATATATATATATATATATATATATATATATATATATATATATATATATATATATATATATATATATATATATATATATATATATATATATATATATCAGACATATATATATATATATATATATATATATATATATATATATATATATATATATATATATCAGACATATATATATATATATATATATATATATATATATATATATATATATATATATATATATATATATATATATATATATATATATCAGACATATATACATATATATATCAGACATTTTTTTTTCTACATATTCGTGTTCTACGGGTCCGAAAACGGATAGCGCCCCTACTCTCGCCTCTCGCAGCTCTTATCGTATAGACTGTATAAGTCTAATTTTTCGGAGAAAATTCGACTAATTAATCGCGTTTGCATATTGTCATATGTGAGCATTTATTTAATTAATTTTTAACAATTAGAGCTCTATTGAACTCAAGCATTTTAAATCTTTAAGTACAAATTTTAAAAATTTTTATATTTGAATAGATTGTGTTGAATGGACCCCTGTTGTGCGGATCAGTTTTATTACGGTCAGTTCTTTTATCGAAGAATTGAAAAAAAACCTTTACAAATACACTTACATAAATTTCAATACATATATACGTGGCATCATCAGACGGCCCTTAGCCGACACTTTTTCAAAAAATTATAATAATTATAAAAAGTAAATAAAAAAATATCTTTGTATTGTTAAATAGTAGTATTAATCCTAAAAAAAATTTATCTCTATTCCCCCATCTTATCCATCCGAGAAAAAATTGCGAAAATTGACTATTTTTCCGGTGATACCAAGATCTTTTTTGGAGGATTACTTAATAATGTTATTTTGGATTTTTTTGTGAAATTTTATCAAAATCGGACGAGTGGAAATAGGAACGGAATATAATGGGTTAAAAATACAATTAACAAATCTACATTTTATATTTTCGTAGGTATAATAAATACCTACAAATGAAATGTTAAAACGTTTCAGTGATACCAAACACTTGATGAATGGCCTCAGATCTAACAAAATCGACTAAGAAAAAACATTTGACAATAAAATCTTGCTAAAAATGTATAACAAGGTTACGAATAAAACAAATAGACATGTTAAAATTTGTTATCTAAAAAAATCTTCAATTTTTGTAACCCTAAATAATGTTCTATAGCTATAGCAGTCAACAAAAGTAAATTCAATTTTATTTGTTCGTTATAAAAATAAAAGTTACGTAAACAAGTCAAAACACCGAAATTAATCAAAGGAAATTCGACGAAAATTTCATATGTAATTTACCTGACTGATTACTGAGTGATTAGTTTTATTAAATTAATTTATTTGAATAAAAAAAAAAATGAAAACGTGTTTATCTTTTTTTATGAGACATAAAAAACCTATAATCATATATAATTTACTTTATTATGTTTTAAAATTAAATTACAATTAGTCAAAAATTTCTTTGGAAATGACTGAAATCAAGGTAACCCCCTACTCAAATATCTTTTGGTTTAATCTTCATAAATAACTTACGAATACCTACGAATTTTATCTTACTATTAAACTTAAGGGGAGGTTTACCTGAGAGTCGTTAAAAAATATCGATTTTTTTTTTTTTGCAGAAATTGGTAGCTAATTATGTGTAGAATATGTTCCCAAAGTGATTTTGCTGAAAGTAATTTAAGGGAAGGTTTACTTGAGATTTGATTAAAAAAATCGATTTTTTTGCCGAAACTGATAGCAAATTATGTGTAGAATATATTCCCAAAGTGATTTTACTAAAAATAATTTAAAAACAAGATTCTTGCACATTAACCGAATCCAGCTTTCTATAAAAAAAAAAAAAAAAAAATTCAAAAAACCTAGTTCACGCAATAATGAGTATTAAATATAAAATTTTGAAAGTAACATACGTTTCTTTATATATCTCAGAACTACATTTTTGGAACTGGCGATAACTCAAAAACTATTCGATGGATCCTTTTTTAATTTTTTATTTTAAAGATAATTCAATTCTTTGGCACCTCTACCTAAGTTCGATACACTTTCAATATTTTTTTATTTTTAAGTTTACTTTAAAGAGCGAAAAATAAGATAAAAATCAATCAAAAGTTCAAACATCCGCCATTTTTTTTTCTTTCAGCAATTTATTGATATTATAGATAGAGGTGCCGGTACTCTTCATATATTTTATAAATCTTTTTTGTTTTTGGATTTCGGTGGTTTATTACCGGCGCTAGGATGTCCGCCAACAAGGCATTGGATTTTCGGATCGTCACACTGCAGTATCTATAAAATGGACAATTTTTTATATTTTTCCTTGAAAAATTTTTTTTGTATAGTTTAATACTTAATAAATATGTGTACAAAATTTGAAATTGACATTTACTTCCGTTCTTGAGAAAAAAATTCTAGAAAAATACATAATTTTTAAGGACTCTCGAGTAAACCTCCCCTTAATGTTAAAGTGACTCCTTATCAGTGATTATTATATTAAATCTTACTATTAATTTATTTTGCTGCTTTTTAACTTACTATTAAACATGAAATTAAATAAAGGAAGAAGATAAGCTAATTGTAAGAATAATATTGGAAGTCCTTCCTAAAGTAGTTAAGGATCGGATGTCTTTATTTAATTAGAGCGAGAAATCAATATAGCGGATAATTATGGTATTAATATGTCTTTTACAGTTCAAAAAATACACTATTTTTTACAACTTATGATAACAAAAACATAAATGAAACACATATAATTAGTTTTTGATAGATGGCCATACGGGCCATACGGACCGAAACATGTCACAGACATTTAAGACAAGTGGTATTAGTAAAGTAAAAATTGTCTTTTTATTTATAATTAGTTTTATCTACAAAAGAACCATTTTTGCGAGTGTATAAGGTAAAGGACGTACGCAAACAACACCATATCTACAATCGATATGTAGATTATTAGAATAATAGAAGCAGTATATTTTTAACAGAAACTTTGGTAGTAAGATGTAATTTGGTGTATGTGACTCGTTCATTGTCTTACAGAACGTATGTTTAAATCAACCCATGGATATTTGAGAGTAAGGAAAAACTTAATCTTATTTGAAACTAGGTTTCGATACGACAAAAAGCCAACAAATTAAAGGAACGTGGAAAAGTATCGGTTCTACCACTTCAGAAAGAAAGCTATGCAAAGTTAGATTTTGATTCTTCAACTTCGATGAAATTCTGTTATGCTGGCGCCAGGGCTACGGTGATAAAATTGAATTCAGAAACTGAAAATCAACCTGGATTTTCTAAAGAATACGTCAATTGGATAAGCTTGGCGTAACGTATTCAAGGGAAACACAACTTGTGAATGACTTAAATATTTATTCCACAAAATAAGAACAGAAAATTTATAACAATAACTGGATTTGTAATTCTGTGCAAATATTCAGTTACAGAGAAAAAAAAAACACATCAGTACGAGTCTACTTATTTTCTACTTCTACCACAATTCTTTGAAGAATTAATAATTTTCAAGGAATTATATAAAATATACAATTTTTTTAAATAAAAAATCTGGCGTTACCTATTGTTTTATTGATGTATTGTTTATCTTGTTACATGCGAATTGCATGTTAGAAATATTATTTTTATTCTTAATCTTATTAAAATACAATCAACTCTGTACATCTTGTACTTTGCCGTTGTGGAAGATTCCTGCCGTTTTTTTTCTTTTTGTAGCACGCTATTAACCATCCATAAATAGTAAATTTTTTTACCCTTCGGTTTTTTAAAACGTGACTAGAATTGAATATAATTATTTTTGAAACTGATCTACAATAACTGACACTGAAAACTTTCTGAAAAAGTTATTTAAAGTTTTAACATAATTCTAATATATTTTTCCTATATAAATAAATTGTTACCTCTATTTTCGCCAAAAAATTTTTAGCTTGTAATTTCACTATTGACTTTATTTGGCGATAAAAAACTCAATATTAAGACCAGCAAAAAAACAGAATTTTAAGCAATCTTAAACATGTCGACCGGTTTCGGTGTCTCAAAACGCCATTCTCAAGACAAGAAAAATACAAAAAAATAAAAAATTTTTTTATAAAAAGACAGGCCTATCAATAAATAAAAGAAAAGAAAAGAAATAAAATGATTGTTGATTCGTTTTTTGATCCAAACTAAAAGGTTTTATTTTTTTTCTTTTCTTTTATTTATTGATAGGACTGTCTTTTTATAAAAAAATTTTTTATTTTTTTGTATTTTTCTTGTCTTGAGAATGGCGTTTTGAGACACCGAAACCGGTCGACATGTTTAAGATTGCTTAAAATTCTGTTTTATTGCTGGTCTTAATATTGAGTTTTTTATCGCCAAATAAAGTCAATAGTGAAATTTCAAGCTTATTTTTTCTATATGTTTGATTTACTGCAATAGCTGCAAAGTTAAATTAGAATTTATTTATTTATATCTACATGGTAAGCGTATAATTTTAACTAATTGTAAGTAAAAACTTCAATTTGTAACAATCAAATTATTACAAATATACCTATAAACTTGACCTTTATGGAAACTCTTGCAACGTCGTAAGACGTTGCATACTTTTCTTTCCAACTATATTGTAAAATACATAACTTCTATCGAAAAATGGGGGACCACTGTGAAGAAAAACTATAGTTACCTTTTCAGATCTTTTATTAATTAATTCATTTAATAAAATAGTTGCAAACTTCAGTTAAGTGGTGTGAGGGCATCCGATAGGTATGCGTCTGCAGCCGCCTTCTTAAGGAACTATGCCGAAATTCATCTGGAATTGTAATGGGAATTTACGAAAAACCTTCACGAGCATAGTTGGCCGTTAGATTCGAACCCTCGATCTACCAATCCCCTGCTTTATACTGAATTATCATAGTACTAGTGGAAGCGCTGGGAACATTATAAAGACGTTTGGAATTGTTCTATTTAATTACGTAATAAAATAAATAAAATCCTACAAACAGTGGAGGAACTTTTTAAAATTTGTATTTTATACGATTTTCATCAGCATGGTCAAATTACAACTAATTTACCCCAAATTTTCTGTATCTTAAATTACTAAAAAAGCTTTTTTACGTATGGGATGCGGACGGTAAGGTTTATGTAAAGCTAGCGGCTAAAAGATACGACTAGTCATAATTGAGATATTACAAACGTAACTAAACGAATGTAAGAAAATCTTTATGATTTAATTTTAAAAGATTAAAAAAAGTTTCTAAAATATAAATTTAAAAAAAAATTTGTAGTTTTGCTTGGTGTCAAAAACATTTAATTTAATAAATAGACAAATTCCGAAGGTTAAAAATGTTAATTAATTTTTGAAAAACCGTACAAATTTTTATCATTGTATGACTAACAATTCAAAAATTTGAAAAATTTATTATATAGTTTTATTAAGGAAATTACTTAATTTACAAAAATATCATTTCAAAAATTATGGCCAACAACTACAAATTATTGCTAATAAATATATTTTTATTAAAGTTAGTATGAAGATTAGATATTGAAAATATTTAAATTAAGTATTTTAAATAATTCATCAATAATTTTTTTGTCATACTGCAAGTATTTAAGATAATTAAAATTAAAGAAAATTCGGACACAAAAGATTATTTGAATACCAACGAATTTCTATTAATTGATTTTTAAAAATTTTATGTACTATACATTTAAAATGGATAAAGGGCAATGAATTTTTAAAATAAAAAATCATGAAAAAATAAATGATTCTAAATACACTTGAAGTCAAAATTTTATTGTATGATAGGTGGTCCCAACAAGGCTTGACAAATTATGATGGTACTTAATTTTTTTAAATATTGTGTGCAAAATAATTTTCAAAAAAATATTTAATTGAAAATCTTATAGGCATATACCTAATTTACAAAAATATGTTTTTTGTGTAAATTTTAACCGATTAAGATTTTTTTTACTTTTTTAATATAGTCTATAAATTTTAATACTGCTCGGAAAAACACGTGTCTTGTTGAAGTAAAAAAACGATTATAGGAATATTAAAAATAATTATTCTTGACTGATTTGTTAATTTGCGTGACAGAAAATTACTGTTTCTTTTTTTTTTTATAATTATGTGCGCTTATCATAGTCATATTCAATAGGATATACAGAATGTTTTATGAAAATATTCTGTTTCACCTAATCTTTGAAAATAATTTTAAAATTAGTCTCTTGATATTAATTATAAGACATTGTTGACAAAAAACCGTCTCTGAAATGAAACGTATCCAACAATGAAATATCTATAAACGTATCCACAAAATAGTTTGCTCTGATTTTGGTATTCTTTTTATTTCCCCATCTATAGTCCCCATCTATAGTCCCCTAGACTATAAATAAGAAAAAAAGTATGATAGGGGAAGGTCACCCAAAGCGGGTAAGCTAAGATTAAACGCCCAAAAAAGTGACTTTTGATCTCGATAAACAGATCTTTTTTGTATTATCAGATAGAATAGTTATCGAACTTTAAAATGAAACTTCGCTTAAGAAATGTTTATGCGATATTTATTTTTAATAAAGAAAATACAAAAGCTCTGCAAAAACCCGCTTTGCCCGTATAGGTATCCTAAAGCGGGTTACCCCCTTTGGGCAAAGCGGGTAAGTACATTATCTATTTAAATACGGTTATTATTTTTTAATATAAACTTTCTTAATCATATAGAACTTAACAATAATAATAATTAAGTAAAAAAAATTGAAAAAAGACAAAAATAATAAATTTATAACAATTAACTGTAACTTTCTTTACAACCTCCATATTGGAATATATTACTTCAGGTGATTCCACATCAAAATCACCACAAACAAGGCAGAAATACTTTTTTAAGCTTTTTCCCTCATTCCGTCGTAAAAAGAAGATTATTTATTTTTTTTCCCCTTCCAACAGTTTTTTCCATCAAGATGCTGCTATTTTGTCTACCCGCTTTGCCCAAAAAGACTTAATTTTGTTAACTTAGAATAATTTCAAAATGAAAGCCGATACATGTCTATCTTTTTCTACATTAAAAGTCAAATGATGATAACATAATATGGTACTACCAAAAAGATTACAAATAAAAAGGCTTGTGACTAGTCACAGAATATTTATCGTCAAAATTTTTAACAAAACTAACAAAAAAATTTGATGAAGCTTAACTAGGACATTAAACGACACAAGCGTTCAAGTGCAACTGATTGACATTGGTTGATATTCGGTTAATCTCGGTATACACACGACCTGACAAAAACATTCGATACAACGATATACGAGCGCTTATCCGCTTTAAGAGGGGTACCCGCTTTGGGCGACCTTCTGCTAATTAGAACAATTTGAGTATATACGGTTTTCACTGGGTTTTAACGTTTTAGGGCCTAAGTACAAAAAACCAAAAAACTGGATAAAATTTTTCGATTGTTAATGTAACTTGGCACGTACGTATATTTAAATAAATGAATATATTCGAATCCATTATAGCTAGAGACATAAAATCAGACAAAATAATTTCATATATGGTACATTAAGGAGTTTTCTATAGAGTTGTGATGGTCAACAAAATTATCCGAAGTTATATATGGTATAATATACTAGCACTCCGTATAATATAATATTAGCAATATGTCGACTTTCGCCGCTCTATTGTACGTACTGTTCGAAATGTATGATCTTAAAACTTTGGAACAATTGCGTATGGACTTTCGAACAAACATCGAATATGAAAGAAACAAAGTTGTCACTTTAAACACGATTATTTCAGAATCGTATATTTTTGAAAATATCTTTGCGGTGGACACGATTACTACCAAAATATTACTACTTATTTATTATGATAAATAATAGTTAGTCGCTAAATGAAGGATTTTAACTTTTTTTTTAAAATTTTTTTAGAGCAAAAAAAATCAAAATTTGTTAAATTTTCAGGTTGTTAACTTGAAAAAATAATTTTTTTGTTAAACCGTCGTCAATTGTTAAAAATTGAAATTACGAATTTTTTTTTGAAGTTTTGATTTAGGATGAACCGTTCTTGAGATACTATGTCCACCGCAAGTGATGCCCAAAAAAAGGCGCCCCTAGAATACAGCTGTAATTCCGCTATTTTAAAATATTTTTCTATGAAAAAAAAAAATTAACAAGTATCCAAAAACATTTACTAATCGATGTTGTTAACAGTTTTTAAATAATTTTTTTTTATTACGCTATCGAAAAAAATCAAGAAAATGACATCATTTCGTCCCCTACAACTGTATATAACCCCTTAAAAGGAACAAAATTTTTCAGATTTTCTCCAGTGCTCTAAAATTATTACGATTTATAACATTTTGAAATTTTTTCCAGACTTCGATTATGAAAATCGATGAAACTTGGATAGGTGGTGCAAAAATCCCTATTATTTTAAGGACAAATTCTTTTTATAAATCACGTGACTTAGAAGAATTTTATATGCGATTTTTTAAAACCCTTATCTACCTAATCCATATTGAAAAAATTTGGAAATTCTACAGCAAGGTAGGACTAGTAATATTCCTTTGGCCACAAATCGATTTTGTTCCTTTGATCAAAATGGCACTCAGTGGGTGAGGATGACTTGAGATAAAAACTTTCCCAGCTTCAATAGTTTTTGGAAATTTTAATTTGCAATACAATTATTATCGACAACTTTCCTTACAAATTCTCCCACCCATTCCTAAAAATGCAATAAATTTTGGTTTTTTGAAAACCTTAAAGGCATGTCCCTTATCAGTTAATTTCAAACAGAAACGACACGGGAAAGTCATGTAACTGTATAAATCAGGGCACAGCTGCTTCAAATCTACTACCTATATAAAAATTTGTAATTAATGAATTAAATGAAATGTTTTAGAGCAAAATCGAATTTATCGACAATGACATCAACCTTTAAACGATATCGTGCAAACACACTCATAAATTAATTAATTGTTAGAGAAAATTCGCACTGAAAGTAATTAATTTCTATAGCCCGCATATTATTAACTTGTAAGTGTTGTTTACATTACAACACTTTGTTTACATATTTTATGTAAACATAATGTTCACCTATTTATCACAACGTTATTTCAACGTCACATTCAGCTACATAACCAAAAATTTATTTCGACAAAAATAATTTTGCCTCCCAGTTACCAAATTTAAAATTAGGTATAACAAACATTATTTTTCGCTATAACTATTTATAAAAAAATTAAAAAAAAAAAAAAAAAACTGAACGGGTTTTAACCCTAGAATCATACGTACTCGTCAAAACGACGAACGAACTTCTCTACCTGCTCCAATACTACAACTTGTCGGTGCCCGCTTGCTGTGAGATTTCTGTTATCTAATTTATTTGTTATTATAACACATAAGACGTATAAATTTTGTCTATAGCTATTGTCGTTTTTTTTTTATACTGAAATAGTGTGCGTCAAAAGGACGACGATATATGATTAACCTATATTTTTTTTTAAAGATTTTGTACTCCACATATAAAAGTTTTCCTAATTTTTCTAAAATTTATTAAAGATATGGATGTTATAATTAATTTATTCAATGATTATGATAATGTGAAAGATGATTACAGCTGTTTGACTTATAGAGACGACATAATACTGAAGTTTTAATATATTGAATCGAAAACTAAAGAATGCGTTTCAAGTGACTTAATAAAAGGTTAACAATTTATTTTGTGGAAAATATTTTAATTTTTATTATTTTTTGAGATTTTATTCTAAAAATTACTAACAAATTTTAGAAAATTTACAAATGTGCCTAATGGGGAAATAACTACATATCTATAGGAATATCTATTACTGAGAAATTTTACATTCTGTAAAGTCACACATGTCCACTGACTCATAATAGTTCATAAATTAATTATTTGAAAGACATGTTTTATGATACAATTGATGTATTTATCTATTTTTTAATTTTTATAGTGAAAATATGCTTTGATAAAAAGATTAAAAAAATTAATAAATATTTATATTAAGAAATTTTTCCAAATCCAATTTTTTTTAAATATTTTGTTCGCTTTTATAGTAATGTTATAGTAATATTATTAACTTGACTCGTAGACCAACGTATAATTCTAGGGTTAATGAAAGGTGTGGTGATAACTTATTACCTGCGTCAACACTTAAGATAGTTTTTTATTGCAGGAAAATGTCTCACTCTAGTGCATAGATTCCCAACGGGGGCGATAACGCCCCCCAGTGGGCGCTGGTGCCTTCCGGGGGGGGCGGTAGCGGATCCAGAGGAAAATGGAGGGCATTAATGTAGGCAAGAGGGATGGTCAAATAAATAAATAAAATTAATATATTTAATATTTTTTTATAATTATTTAAAATATAAATTAAATATAAAAAAGAAATATTGAAAACAAGATTATTTTTAAATGTTTTGTAAAACGGTTTAACAATCAAATCTGAATAAATCTTTAGAAGCCATACTCATAAATAATTTGGTTACAAACAATTTATTGCACAATTGTCTGTACAATAGTGTCGCGTAATGATAAAATTCCAGGTAGACAAAAATTTTAGGTAGACAAAGGTCTGTCGAGTAATGTATGTATATTTAATTGTTTTGAGCACGTGTGAGCACGTGATCACAATTGGTAATACCTTTTTTTACAAAATTTGTTAAGCGACATAGGTTTCTATTACCTGTAATATGATCTGAAACCATCAGTCACAGAGTAACCACTGAAAGAGTTATCTATAAATCTGTTGAGAAGTTTATTTCTATTCGAAAATGTCTCAATCTACTTCTGCATCTAAAAGAAAATGCCGGCAGTACAGTATTGAGTATTTGAAATATGGATTTACGTACTCTCCTACAAACCAATTATTACCTATGTGTATAATTTGCCGAAAAGTTTTTTCAAATGAAGCTATGAAACCGTCTAGGCTACAAGAGCATTTAAATAAAATGCATGGTGATAAAAAGAACAAGGATTTATCCTATTTCCAAGAACTGGAAAAGCAAAATTTAAAACAGCCAACTATATCAAATCTTTTTGCGTCGGCTTCTAAACAAGATGATGATGGACTACGAGCCTCATATAACGTTTCATTGTTAATCGCAAAAGCAGGAAAACCACACACAATTGGCGAGGAATTAATTTTGCCGGCAGTCAAAGAGGTATTGAAAACTGTTCTTCATCATAAGACACCGTCGGATATTATAAAAAAAATTCCTCTCAGTAATAATACAGTGCAAAGAAGAATAGATGAAATGGCAAAAGACGTTGAGATATCATTATGTGATTACTTAAAGACTTGCAAATTTTCCATTCAACTCGATGAGTCAACTCTACCAGATAATAAAGTTCTACTCTTATCATACGTACGATTTATAAAGGAAGAAAAAATTCATCAAGAGTTATTATTTGCTAAAAATTTGGAATCTGATACAAAGGGTGAATCTATATTTAATACTATGCAAAAGTTTTTTCAAGAGAAAGAAATTCCTATTTGCAATATTTTGTCTGCTGCTACTGATGGTGCTCCAGCAATGATAGGGCGTCATAAAGGTTTCATAGCCCATTTGAAACAAGCAGTACCAAATGTACTCGCTGTACATTGTATTATTCACCGTCAGCATTTGGTTGCAAAACATTTGAATGAACGTTTGCATACGTCGCTCCATTACGTTATTAAAGCAGTTAATAAGATTAGAAGCAATTCATTGAATGACCGATTATTTGATAAGCTTTGTAATGAAAATGATGAAGCTTACAATCGTTTGTTGCTACACACAGAAGTACGTTGGCTCTCTAAAGGTGTTTGTCTGAATCGTTTTTTCAATCTATTTGACTCAGTACTGGACTTTCTTCAAGACAAAGAAGAAAAATTACGTGAGAACCTGATTACCTCAAAAAATGACATCGCTTATTTGACAGACCTGTTTAAAATATTTAATCAAGTTAATTTACAATTGCAAGGTGATGAGTTAAATTTAATTAAAACAAAAAACGTCCTAGCTGCTTTTGCGGGAAAACTTCTTCTATTCAAAAGAAATCTTGGTAGAGGTGAATACAACCACTTTCCCACATTATTAACAGTCTCTGTAAAACCGGAAGATTTACTTACTTATTGCCAACACTTGGAAGTTCTTCATGTTGATTTTACGGAGCGTTTCCAAGATATTCTAAATATGAACATACCGAGTTGGATTATAGATCCTTTCGCAAACACTGAAGATTCGTCAAATTTGGAAGAGGAACTCATAGAACTCACGAGTAATGAAGAACTCAAAGTAAAATTCAAACATGGATACCAAGAGTTTTGGCTTCAAAAATCAATACCAGTTCTCTACCCTGGATTGTGGACAATAGTACAGAAGTTTTTAATCTCATTTCCTACGTCATATATGGTAGAACGTGGATTTAGTGCAGTAACTAATTTACTGTCAAAGAAGAGGAACAGGCTACACGTCACAGAACGTGGCGATCTGCGATTGATGTTAACGAAATTGGAACCCGATATTAACAAATTGTTATCAAAGTTATCACTCCATCAGCCTCAATCATCTCATTAATATTTTTATTTATTATTAATTTTATATTTGTTTTATTATTTCTTATGGATTCTGTGTTTATTTTAATTTATAATTTATAATTGTTTGTATAATAAAAATTTGATTGTATGTACATTTGGTTGTCGTTTTATTAATTTCTGCTTTTACGATTTTTAAATACACGTAAACCGTTTTTTATGCGGTGGTTTAGCTGTATAATAAACAGATAAATTAGGTATAGATAATATGCACTAATATTCTAATAATATTTTAATATAAAAAAAGAGGGCGGCATTTTACAACCGACGAGCAAAAAAAAAATGCTGGGGGGCGTTGAAATTTCTGTTCTATGCTAAAGGGGGCGGTGGTCCAAAAA
This sequence comes from Brachynemurus nebulosus, assembly GCA_035578155.1. NCBI lineage: Eukaryota > Metazoa > Arthropoda > Insecta > Neuroptera > Myrmeleontidae > Brachynemurus > Brachynemurus nebulosus. The sequence goes on along the minus strand of JAPWDM010000002.1, from coordinate 39,399,010 downwards.
AGGTTGGGAATCTATGCTCTAGTGGAATAATACAATTAAAACCATTTGAAGCATGTGCACGTATCACATAAAAATTACTCAACGGATTTTTATGAAATGTGGTCTGGTTAACTTATTACCTGCGTCAATATTTAGAATATTGTTGATTGCAGGAAAATGTCTCAGTCTCATGGGAAAATACCAATACGATTTGAGGAAGAAATGCACGGTAACTTTATATGCTTGGATTCGTCGTCCAAGGAGGATTCTCTCCTAATTCCGATGATGACAAACAGGTGTTTTTTCAGGACATTATGTCCCATAAATATACCTGTTAACCGGCTAAGCTGTACCCCGCCTAAAGATAACAATTCTTTTTTCCACTTTGAACTGGACAAACTGTAAGCTCTCGGACCTGTCTAGTTGTACAAACTTTCCAAAGATGAGGTCTCTGTCTCTTATCCCAGTCTAGAATGACATCCCCAAGGCTAGCTTTGGACCAATAAAAGGTTGAGCTGAACCCCGTTTGGTTAATTCATTTGCCCTGTTTCCAAAGTAGACAACCGAAAGCTGATCCAACGTTTCTTGGCACTCACGCACCAGTCTTGACGTTGTTCTAACGCCCTTAAGGGCGCCGAGAGCGGCTTGGCTGTCTAAGCAAATGTTTACGCGATGTGCTTTTCAACCAGGGCTACTTTGTATCCATTTTGCAGCGGCTGTAATTGTAAACACTTTAACATGGAAAATTGTTGATTCTTTTCAAAAGTGATAGGTTAGCCGGGTTCGGGATCCGAAAATGCCAGCACCCGTATCCTCCGCCACTTGAGGCCCGTTAGTACACCAGACCAAATGCAACTACACACTATAAAAAATATATTTGACGAATGATCTTTACTTAGATAACCCATGAAGATATTAAAAAAGAAGTAGCATATTAAATTAAGACAATTTATAACGAAAAAATAAATTTTAGTTTAGGCTATCAACTTGGGTACTGCGCAGTTCATTGAGGCACCATTATCTTTATTTAATTCATGTCCCAAATTTCACACAGTCACACGAGGTTTAGGTTATTTAATGTAAATTTAATCTTTATCCCTAAAATGTAGATATGAATTTAGTTTCATGACTGACATATTTCCAGTGTTTTAATACATAATTTCCAGCTTCTGTTAGCTAACTATATAGGTAGCTAAGCTATATCAAACATTCGTTTCAATAATCAGACCGTGCACAATGGCATTAATAAAATATTATGTAAGTATGGATGGAAAACATGTACATGAATAATAATAGATACTTAATATAATTTTTCAGATTTTTCATAGTGGAGTTTTTTTATCAAAAATTCTATCTCTAATCAAGGATAGTTATGTATATGAAGTACCTTCAGTATCACATAAACCATAATACAGTAACTACTAAGACTTTCTATCAGGGGCAGACAGCCTATATCTTAATATACCTCTTTCGATTATTCTTGATTATCTCGAAAACTATAAGAGATAGGAAAAAACACTTTATTAGACACAACACTTTATTTTTAGTATATAATTCCAAGGTCGGACCCACTGGAGGGGCGGTTCAGGAGACTAGAAATGAAAAATATTTTTTTTATCACCCTTGAATTTTGATGAAACTTGGTGCAGTAATTAAGTGCATTAAGGCACAGTTACTGAATTTTTTTTGAAGTGGTCGCTCAATTGGAACCCTGTAAAAATAACATTGGATCGGATATTATCCATGTTATTATCCTTAATAACCAAGACTGATAAGATAATAAATATGTCTAATATTCTTGAGAGTGTTTACCTTCATGTAGATCTGGAATTATTTTCCTATGTTGAATAGTTCAAAAAAATTTTTGTAATTTTTAAAAATTTTTTAGTTATCTCCATAACTACTCAGTTTTGGCCGCCAAAATTGTAGATATCAATTACTTACAGCCTTACCATACCGGTAATATAGTTATTAAAATAATTCGCTTCCGGGGCCGATTCACCTATACTTATCCGGCTATACCCTTTACTGTGAAAGTGCACGGACTGTATAGTGTTAAGTATAAATGTAATTTAGAAAACTGATAATCGTCGTATGCCATCCTATATGTGACCGGTCTACACAAAATTATTCGAGATTTTACCGGGCCGTGAGCGTGACTGAAGAAGTTGGGAAATGCTGATTTATAACATATCGTACTTGTGATATTATTTACATGTATCATAATTTTAATATTAACGTCACGTCGATAGAATAAAAAAAAATTGTGTTTTTTTTTCCTTTTGTGAATTTATCAGAAACTTAGAAAACTTAGAAGTTAAAAAAAGGATTAAGGGGGGAGTTCACGCCAGAAACGGCTAATACACTATTTTTTTTCGAATCTCGTTTTTTGTTTTTATTCCGTTCTGTGGTTCTTTACAAACACGGTGATATATAAAACATGGCCAAAAAAACTTTTTTTCAAGTAGAAAAATATTTATTTGTGAGCCGCTGCACAGCCAAGTTGCTGCTCCTTTGCAGATAACGCTCGCCTCCCCTCGCGATTTGATCAGTAATATTTAGTTTTGGTGTGTACACGAGTTATAGTATGTACTGACATAATGTTCTTTTATTTGTATGCCTTTGTAGACGTTTTAATAAACAGTGAGTAAACCGCTTCTTTTGTTATTATTTTTGTTTTTTACCGTTTCCCGAAACTTGTGTTTTTCCCGACAAGGAAAATCATATCTTAAGTTCTAGAAAAGGTAGAGACTTAATTTTTTTTTTATTTTGTTCATAAACATATTGCGCATAAAGTGGAGTATGCTGTTTCCATTTGAACAATTGTAACTATTTTTAAACATTTTTTTAAAATAAAAAATTGGGTTTTATAATTTTTAGAACTTTGGAATTACAATTTTATAGTTAATTTTTAAAATTACCTGAAACCCATACTCAGCTTTATGGACAGGTTCTTTAGGAATAAAATAATGAAAAAATATTTAAAAAATATTCATTACTTTTTGAGATATGGCGTTCCTTGTATACACTTAAAACTTGTGAAAAAGGGCCCCCTCCCCCCACAGGGAAGAGTAATGAATGTTTCAAAAACAAAATTTTCTATTTGAAACCATCCCTAATTTGAAAAAAATTTCAACAAACAAAATAATCATAAATAAAAAAGTTGCTTTTTTATTTGAACTCCTCCCTTAATTTATTTACCTGTTACTGAACCACTTACCGTTCCGGTGTGAACAAGGTATAACATTTGAACGAGTAGTTTATATTTTGCAAGTATTTTTGCAACATCGATGTTTTCATATAGGTACTGAACCAAACTGTAAGTACCGAAAAATTAAACAATATCATAAGAACAATTACTATGAAAAAACGGAGCGGATGGCTAGTTTTATATAAATATCGATATTTTACAATTTTTTGAACTGCCTAACGTAAAGGAAACCATGAACTCAAAAATACCTAGAATGATATTTTGTACCCAACTTGCATGCATGACCTAATGAAAAATTTTCAATTAACTAAATTTAGCAACCTGATTAAAATCAACGAAACTATTTTATTTATTTATCAGTAAATTTGTTATTATTATTAAACATATGTTTAAAAAAAATCCAATATGATACGACAGTGAAAACAGAAAACATTAAATACATATGTATATGTATCAAATTTATGTATGTTTTTATATAAGTATTCCAATGTTAATACAGATTTTTGTTTAATTTCCTGTAGGAAATTCGTGGTGTAAACAATACCATTGTATGTGCATAGTTACATGCATATTTGTACATGAATGTAACACTATATAAAAGCCATGTTTATAATGTACAATGCTATAAACATAATAGGTTAAAACATATACAGCTGAACCCTTTTTTATGCGGCCTTTTTTGTGCGATTTTCTTTTTGTGCAATTTTTTTATTTTTTTTTTAAAATGGCCATTAAAATGCATAATATAAATCAAAATCAAGTGACAGTAAGAAACTTAAGCATTTACTATAATAACTTTCTTTGTAAAAATACTTTTGAACGGCTTTTAAGCATTTAATCAATACATTGCATAAGAACCTAAGTTATTGCATCATTTAATTTTTCTAGATGTGTTTTTCAAAATTTTCATAACATAAAATTGAAGTAAAATGTTTCTACGTGTAAACTAATGCTTTATCTTGTTTATAGAAGCAACTTCTAAGGAAATTTCTAAGTTTAGAGTTATGTTTTTTCGATGAAACTTTTTTATGCAGTCCCGATCCACCGCACAAAAAAAGTTTTTTTTACAATCTGGATCGAACTATACTTTTTATAGCTATTTATGATATTTTTGAAGATATCTTTTTTTTTGTGCGATTTTTTTTATGCAGTCCCTATCCACCGTACAAAAAAAGGATCAACTGTACATATATAAATATACACGATTGTACAAATAAATGGAGTACCCCATGTTTCAGTTATTCTTAATTTGTACCATGACATACGTTTTTAGAATTTCTTCCGGAACTTATTTATCGGCATTCCCACTAATCTTGTTCAGTTTATTTAATACTAGTATTTACTAGTGGCTTCACACACATGATGATTGAAATTATGACATCATGTTAATACGTCTAGAGTATACTTACATGATACATCGTGTCACAACTGAGAGTTGCTATTTTTTGGGGAAATTTTTCCATTAGAATTAAATGTTTTCTCGGGATAAAATGTTGTTTATAACAACCTCTATTTCCTAAGCTATCTCTTTCCAAAGTTTTAAATTGATTGGTTATGCTGTTGAAGTGTGAAAGCAAGGCAAACAAACAACCATACTCACTTTCACATTTATAATATTAGTGAGGATTACAGTCCATAAAATCAATCATAGCATATTGTGTTCATTTCCAATCTGTGCATAATTTTCCCAGTAACTACTAAACGGATTTTAACTACCAATAACAACTACCATATACAACAGTATTATGTCTGTCTATCTACAAAAGTTTCATTTGTTTAACAGTCAACTATCGTAATTTCATTGTTTCATTTTAAATGCATTTTCACTCGGAAATGAGATTTTCTAATAATAAAAGTAGCCTATACCCTTTTAAACTCCCCACAACTATCTTTGTACAAAGTTTCAAGTCGACTGGTTAAACAGACGAGGGAGACAAACAACGCTTTAATTATATTTTCACTAGAGATAGAGATGTTCTGTTGGGATAAAAAGTAGCCAATGTCCTTCTTGGTTCCCGACAATCTCTACGCAAAATTTCAAGTCTATTAGTTAAGTCAGGCGCCAGCAAACTTGTTTTTAAATTTAATGTTTTCGTAAATGATCAAATATTTGAATGGCTACTTTTATTGTTAAGATGAGTCAAAAATATTGATTCAAGTTTAAGAATTAGATCTAACCCAAATTCTGGAAAAATGGCAACGTTCATTAAGATCACCTGCACGAGAATTTTATTTATTTATTTATGTTCTATAAGTAGAATTAACCATACCTTCGTGTTTGCTATCTAGCCCGTTAAGCTGAAAATTTTTACGATCTAACCTTTTCAAAAAAAAATTTGCCGATTCCTGAGTTACGCTACTGGGACATGAAAGCAAGAGAAATAAACAAACAAACTCATTTTCGTATTTATAATGGTAGTATGATTTAAAGTAAAAAAGTAACATGATTTCCTTTATTTGTACAAGCATGTACCGAGTTCACTATTAATATGCTTATATGTAAAATACGCGACATGGAATCTGGGATATCAGTAGTAAAATATAGGTTGAGGTTTTTATTTATCTATAGAAACATAAAAATAATAAAAATATATGTATAAATAAATACATAGTATATAAATACAATACACTTTCATTCAAAAACGAAAGTAACTTTTCTTAACACTAGTCCAGAAAGGACTAAAAAAACAACAAAATACTTTTCGTTAAAGGGAATTTTCATTGTATTACAATTTGTAATAAATATTTCGCTACTGGAATTTCTAAACTGAAATAAATACGTACATTGCATTCGTGATAATCAGTTAATTATTTTATAACATATATTTAATTGGATTTTAAAACGGTTTTAATGAACTATAATAATTACTTTAATGGCAGCTAATTGGCATTTTAGAAATGTTTTACAAAATTAATTCATTAATTACAGCAGCAACAAATATTATTTTTGAACCAAGCAACTGCAAGCAATAGTTTGTGCAATAAATGATTTTATTGTTTGTGATAAATTTAACTGACTTTTAAATAAATAGATTAGTTGGTGTTTGAGAAATGGTCAAACATTTAAAATATTTTGTGACCAAAAATCAAAACTTCTTTTATCCTGAATTTTGATTTCGAAATAATGATGATGGCGGGGTTTAACGTCCATTCTCAAATCAAGTTTATTTATATAATTATAGATTACATTATGACGCGTGTGGCGGACAAGAGAAGTGGTGTAAGGGGGTACGTGTGCGTCTACAACCATCCTCTTAAAGAACTATGCCGATATTCATCTAGAATTGTGAAAGCCGACCGCAGGAATCGAACCCATGATCTACCAGTGCATAAGTATCGATGTTTAAGCACGCTCGACTACTCGGCTAGTAAATACTTTCGAAATAGTTATAAGGTAATCTCTTTTTAAAATTTATCAAAGGACCTACTCATTACTTCGCATTCTCTATGTTTCAGGATCCATTTTTACGATTTCGTAGCAAGCGAGTCTATCAATCCGTCTGTATGCCCCAGCTCGGAATTTAGAACATATTTGAAAATAAATTTAAAAAAATATTTTCCCGCGTATCCCATAGTGTGGAATATCGTTACTAAAATTTAGGCCATATTTGGAAAATATTAAAGTGAAGTAAACCCAAAAAAATTTGAAAACATTACAAATAATAACACTTGATGAGAACTTTCTACTAAAATCATTTAGATTAACTCAGCTCGAAAACATTAGGAGGTAGAGGATATCAAATTTTCAAGTAAATGATCCTCATAGTGACATACAATGTGAATGAATACGGACGTGTACCTATAAATAATATACAATAATAAATATGCTAAAATATCCTACATGTTATTCCGAAATGTTGCAAAAACTCCAATTACAGAAACCTCAATTAATGGGGGTTCGTTAATTGGTCATTTTATTTTATAGCTATACCTCATTTCAAATACAACTGATCATGAGTTTTCCTTAAAAAATTAAATAATTCTTTTATTCGAAACAAATCAATCTTCTATTCTTTTCTAAAAACAAACTGCAAATTTAAAATTTACGTAAATGCAATAATGAAAGAGATAAAGCCAAGAAGACGGAAATTATTTAAATTCAAAGTGACGAAGCATGGTTAAATTTAAGTGAAATGGACCATAGTCATTTTTCCACACAATTCGGATTAGCCCCTTTCACAGTATTATGTGACCCTTATTTCGCCAATGGATAAATATATTATTATACATAATACTGAAATTAGTATTTCGATATAGTAATGATAATGAATTCTATTTTATAAATCGATCGATAAAATTGATGAATATTAAAATCTACCCCACAGGCAATTAAAAAATAATATAAATTCAAATTGTTATAGTCACGGCTATTATAAAGTATACAAGTTTATTATTCAGCATATTAGGTTGTTGTAGATGAAATGTCAGATAAAATTATCTGCTATCGACTCTTCATTCAGAATATTGCTTTAGAAATTCCATTCACGTTTTAAAGCTTCCTAGACAAGTTTCTGGTTCAGTCGATGAATCTGCTTGTTCATGTGTCCGTAAAATCTTCCAACGCACATAACTATAGAATTATTCGATCAGTTTTAATGAAATTTTCAGGGCCTAAAGAACGTCTATATTTTCTAGTATTCGCCCTCATCTAGAAACGTCTTTTTTACAATTCCTCCAATAAATTTTGTCTTTTGAAGGTAGCTGAAGACATTTCACTGATCTGTACAGACATGTTACGAAAATCAGGAAGCCAAAGAAATTATGTGCCACATTCCTTGGGAGTGAATTCATTATATAAAACTGCCATACAGAAAATGAATCAACGTAAACTTGTCAATCTCGAACACAGTACAATCAAGGCAAGTTGAAATAGTCACCTTGGAGTGACTAAAGTCAAGCGCCCACTATAGAAAGAATCAATTTTTTCCCGGGAAATAAAAGTGATGAGTAAAAAAACCTCTCGCCATTGCCCGACTTTAACTTACACCATTTTCCCCTAAAATAAATCTAATTAGCAAACCAAAACAAAACAAAAAAATAACAAATTTCCAAATTCTTTAATTTTTCATCTCTTTTGTTGCGCCCTGTTTTATATCCTGTTTCACTCCTTTTTATCCTGTGCCCTGGAGCGGTTGCTCCAACTGCTCTGTTATAGTTACGCCTCTAAATATAAACACTGAATTCGATGAAGAGATATTTAGTGAAAAAATAGCACAACAATATCCCTAACTATGGAATTCCGCTATGGAGAAATAATTCAGTCATAATAACGAAATACCCCTGTCGCAGCATCTGCATAACATAGCGAATTTCGAAATATTGGGTACTGGCGGATCTCATCTAAGACCCGTATCCATTTAAAATAATTCAGCTTTCTAAGAGTGAAAAAATTTTCAAAATCAGTTGAGTAGTTAATTTTTGGCGCTTTTTCGCATAAGGTGCTTGGCGCATATACCCATCTAAACTAGTTTAGCTTTCTAAAAGAATTTTCAAAATCGGCTAGGTAATTTATTTTTGGTATATTTGAGACCCAAGACCCCGAACGGACTTTGTACAGCATAGTGCTATCCACCTAAAATAAGTTAGTTCTCTAGCAATGAGAAAATATTGAGAATCGGTTCGGTAGCTTATTTCTATCCTATATAATATAGGATATTTTATCTTTCTAACAGTAAAACTATTTTTAAAATCCGTTGTGTAGTTTTCTATGCCGCATTTGCATCCGCAGGACAGTTGTGGATCTCAGATAACATACTGTACTTATCTAAAATAGTTTACCTCTGCAATAGTGAAAAAATTTTCAAAATCGGTCAGTTATTTTATTTTTGACACTTCTGGGTCCCATGGACTTTGACGGACCTTACATAACATAATCTATAAATATCTAAAATAGTTTAGCTCTCTAACAGCGAAAAAATTTTCAAAATCGTTCGGTTAGTTTATTTTTGGCGCTTAGAAGATCCCAGGACTCTGGCCGACCTCATACAACATATAAGCTAAATCCATCTAAAATAGTTTACCTCTGTAATAGTGAAAAAATTTTCAAAATCAGTCGGTTATTGTATTTTTGACACTTTTAGATCCAATGAACCCTAGCGGACCTTACATAAGGTAATCTATAAATATCTAAAATAGTTTAGCTCTCTAACAGTGAAAAAATTTTCAAAATCGGTCGGTTAGTTTATTGTTGACATTTTTGGGTCCCATGGACCTTGGCGGACCTTACATTACGTATTCTATATGTATCTAAAATAGCTTAGCTCTTTGACAGTGAAAAAATTTTCAAAATTGGTCGCTTATTTTATTTTTGACACTTCTAGATCCAATGGACCTTAGCGGATCTTGCATGAGGTAATCTATATCTTTCTAAAATAGTTTAGCTCTCTAACAGTGAAAAATTTTTCAAAATCGGTCGGTTAGTTTATCTTTAACACTTTTGGGTCCCATGGACCCTGGCAGACCTTACATTACATAATCTATATCTGTCTAAAATATCTAAAATAGCTTAGATCTTTGACAGTGAAAAAATTTTCAAAATCGATCTAGTTCTTTAAAATTTTTTTCCTGGCATATAAACATTATTATTGTGTTATCTTTCTATAATATTTAATATTATATCATGACATTACCTTCATTATCTTGTTCATTTAAAATTCAATAAAAAAATTAAAAAAATCTTCATTACACATGCTTAAAATATCTGGTTAATTTTAATTTAAAAAAATGAGACAGAGATATGGTATTTATAATACATAGATTTTGAATAACTACCGTTTGTTTTACGTAAAAAAATGAAATTTTTGTATATGTTATAAGCAACTGAGACAGAAATATAAATTACTTATTACAATGACAAAGAGAGCAAAATAAGGCAAAAGTGAAAATTACGATTTTCTCGAAAACTACTTAACATAGAAAGAAAATTATAAGAACATTTTCTTCATAATTTTTTTTTCCTTTTCAACGATGTAAAAATCGAACTGTCTTATGATAGGATCAAATGATAAAAAATGGCCAGAAAACCTACTTCTGGGCATCCGACGTATCTGGCTAACTTAGCCGAGCCAATTCAGAATCCAGTCCGCACACAAAATTTCATAAGCGTTAGACGTTTCGTTCGAGAATTATCGTGAGAACACATAAATATATATATATATATATATATATATATATATATATATATATATATATATATATATATATATATATATATATATATATATATATATATATAACTTTAGTGAATATCATTTTCGTATTCTAGGGACCTCAAAACATATTTCTGCCATAGTCCCGGACTCAAATTGCGTCATGAGACCTACTGTAATAGCTGAATTTCGAGTTTTCGAAATTCGCTAAAATATAAATATGTACATAAAGGGTCGGTCATTGATATGGAAATTTAGATGATGACAACAATCCAACATTTCATTTGCAACAAACTAATAAATATATATGTGTATATGTAATGTTAAATGCTGTGCCACAGAAATGATGGGAAATTAATAACTAATACAAAAAGGCATCTATCTAGCGTTTATTAAAAAATAATGTTTAATTGACTTGAAGAAATATAATAACTAACTGTAGAAGGTACAGTAAGAGTTCAAAAACGTTACCTAGCTTCAGGCCCGACGAGAAGATGGGGTAGCCGGGGTTGTAGCCCCGCCCGGGCTGAAAAAGGGAGTCTGTAGCAATAGATAGGGAGCCTGGGAAAAAATAAATACATATTTTTTGGAGAGAAATTTTTAAGAGACGCCGGGAGCCGTCATTCCCTTCTTTATACCCGGGAGCCGCCATTTCTCTCCACAGCCCTGCCTAGCTTGAATCATATGAATTTAGTCTTCCAGTGCCTCCACCATTGTAACAAGTAACTTTCAATACTTAACGGCCCTATACGCACAATAATATTGCAATAAAGTCACAAATCTGAAACTGCACAATATTATGGATCGTTTGTAGGTTATATTAAAGGGCTGTACAATATATTGTGCTGCTCAAGAACAATATTTGAAATATATTATAATGAGTGAATATTGTTGCGTCTTGCGCAATGTCACTTTGTATGTTTAAGTTTCGATTTGTTTATTATTTTGTAGTGTCATATACAAGTAGGTATAATGGCTATTTAGGTATAATGGCTATTATTTGAACTCGTTTAAACTACCACAAAAAATACGTTTTTGCGGTTTTTTAAAAAATCTTCGGCTTATTTACAAATTTTGATAAAACGACTAATATTGTAAAAATGTGAAGTTGGTGACCTTTTTTTTATTTTAGGTTGCCAGCTACAGACTGGTGACGTATACCCAAATTAGGTCGAGAGCCAAAAAAAAAAGAAAAGGTCATCGGATGAACGGTGGAGGAAAATTTCCAAAGTTGTTACTGAATTTGTGAATTTTTCAGAGGGTCTATCTAATATCGAAAATCATGAAAAATGATGACTAGGGGTCGACAAGACAAAGAAGTTTGGGGCCACTGCACTAAAGCAATATAATATTGGGAATATTGGGAATATGGGTATACCGGGTGTCCCGGTCGGATGTATACATACGATTTACATGTTAATTGATAACAGTGGATTCCCATAAGGAAAAAGTTATGTCACAAGAGATTTGTTTTTTATTTATTTATAGAATGGAAGGTGGTAGTAAAATACATGTACACACCCAGTACATACTAAAGTGCATTGACGTTTCTTAATAATAGCAAAGTGAGGTTAACTGGAAACGAAAATATTATTAATAAATGAACTCAAATAGTAGAAAAATATTTGAAATTCGATAGTATTTTCGTTTTATTAAAAACCAAATTAAAAAGGAGAAGCTTTTTCACAAAAAACTTTTCATTTACTTTAAAAATACTTGCTACAAAAATATGTTTAAACGCCTACGTATCTGTCAAACAGTGACTTTTCAGAAAAATTATTTTTTTATTTTTCAATAAATTAAAACTGAAATTTTATTTCCTTATATACTTAGATATCATTTTTATATGGTAATTTAATCTACTTAATAATTTTAATTTCCGATGGAAAACGTAATAATCATTTAATTTTTCGTTACTACATTGATTAAAATGGCAGCCATATTGAGCTAATATCTTTTCAAATTACGTAAAATCCTAATTGTTTGCAAACACTTGAGTACGAAATTTATAAAACGCAATTACTGAAAAATATGAGATAAAACAATGAAAATTTGAATGTTACTGCGGCTGCACACCTAGGAGATACGACACAGCAGATACGACATGAGAGACATAAGATATGTGTCGCTTGGAGACACGCATCGCTTGAGTACATTTAAATTGCATTGAAAACACAAAACTGCTGCACACCTAGGAGATAAGACATGAACGACACAGATATTTGTCTTAAGCGACATAGTATGCTTGTCTACTGTCGTTCGTGTCGAACGACATGTAAGATAAATTTAAAAATTATACACTGAGAGAAAAATGGCAACTTAAAATTAAATACGATCATTATTGTTTCAATAATGTACAACTTAAAAAAAATGTATTGAAAAGAAAAGATAGGGAACTTTGTAGGAAATCAATATTATTAAACTTTTAAAATAAAGTTGTTCTACATTAAAACAATAAATTTCAACCTTACTAGACTTTCGTTAATGTTTTACATTGAATCAATATAGTTTTTATTAACATTGTTTTTTCTCTGGGTGTACATTTGAAAGAAATGGTAAATTTTCTTAATATTTATAATATTTTTTTAATGTAATATTAGATGCATACCGACAATTTTAAACACTTTTTGAAAAATTGTCAAATACCGTATTCAAATACTGTGTATTACCAAGGAGGTATGTAAGTCCAAAAACGTTCCAAAAAATGTATCGTTTACAATTAATTTTGTTAATTATGTTAAAAATTACCCATTTTTATACAATTATGCCCTAAAACAGTATTATAAAAGTAATATCACAAATTTGACATGAAAAACTACTGCCAGCAAATTGAAAAGTTCCCCTTGTTGTAGTGTTCTTCATGTCGTATCTCTCGTGTCTTATCTCCTAGGTGTGCAGATGCCATGTCTTAAGACAAATGTCTGTGTCTCTCATGTCGTATCTGCTAGGTGTGCAGCCGGGCTTACTGGTAGTTTTGAATCATAAACAAATTTTTAAAAAACTGAAACATATATTTTCATTTAAAAAAACTAAAAGTTTGCATCATAGCTCGAAAACTATAAGAGCTATAAAGCTCCTGACTATCGGTTGCCCCCGTCGATATCTACAACTCTTATTTGAACAATTTTTCGATTAAATCAACGGTTTGGCTGTAAGCAAAATAATGGCAACTCTCGAAAAACTATATATATATATATATATATATATATATATATATATATATATATATATATATATATATATATATATATATATATATATATATATATATATATATATATGAGATGACAACACGATTTATACCTTTTTAAAATGTAATGATATGATTTATGTGTTCGCTTGCTTTTTCCGACGCACTGTACCATACAGAATAAAATTCAAATTGCTTTTAATTCATTTGAAATTGAGGAAATGACATAGTAATATCTTTATAATATATATTTATCAATTTCAAAAATCAAATTAAATTGCTTTGATCTCAAATCTAATTTTTGATTAAAATGTTCATCATTTAGTTTGGTATGTCTCCTGGCTTTTTGTGTTGTTCATACAATATAGGCCCACGTAACTTCCAGGCTTTATTTGATTTAGAAATTGTTTGTAATCATGTAAAAACTGAATTTATTTATTTTTTTTTATTAAAAAAAAAAATAATATATTATTGATATTCGGGTATCGGTTTTATCGTGAATTTATTCTTAGATCAATCAAGATTAAGGTTTTATTATAACAACCTAACAATAGCCAAATAAAATGAAATGGTTTTTGTACAATGACTAGACATGGGCGTCCATCTTACTCTCTTATAAGGGGGGCTGGTTTGTTTTTGCCGGACGATTTGATTTTTTTTTTTTAAAAAACGAACAATGTTTCCAATTTGATTTTGATTTGATTTTAATATTAGACATATAAATAAAAAAGCCTTTTAACCCAATACAAATATTTTATAATTTTATCTATAAGGTAATTATTTCTATGTCTTAAAAAGAATTACATAAACAAATAAATAAGTATAATAAAAGAAATACGGAGGACAAAAAACATAAAAATAAAATTATCTGAAAACGCCTTTAATTACAAAATAATTGTAATTGGGACAGAAACTGTGGTGTATAAATAGTTCAACTTTTAATAATTAAATTCAACGTTTTTAAAATCTTACTAATTGCAAAAAGTAAAGGTTTTTGTAGTATTTTACTTATGAATACGTATGTCTAAAACTTATCTGAAAATATAAATTGTAAGTTTCTTTTTTTTTTAACAAAAGTATCTAAAATGCTCTCTACTAAATTAGTACCCAAGATTATTTTCCTGTGAAGACTTAACGAACAAAGACTTGAAAGTCGGTGTTCTCCCATTGTACTGCGCGTAACCAAGTTTTCACACTTCAAAATGTGCTGAAAGAGTTTCCAACAGTATACATGTTGTTAGTAGAATTATTTGATAGTGTATTAACATGTTCCTTACAACAGAATAAAACTGGGTTTCTTGGAGAAGATCACAGATCCTGACACTCTCTATCCGCCCGAAAATCAAACTATTCTAGAAATTCAAAAATTATAAACAATAAAATTTTACGTTTATAAAATCTGAATACATATTCGTAACTTCAATACCGTTGGTGACCAACTGATTTTAAAATCTTAAGTCATATAGGGGGTTCAAGTCCCTCCTCCTTACCAATATTGATGGACGCCTATGTGTCTGGACCAAAATTTGTAAATATTAAAATAAACTCATTTAAGTAAATTCCTTATATACACAAAAAACTCGCTACAACGAAACTCAAGAGTTCGAGTAATTGCTTGTCTATCGTCGGCTGTTTCTAAAAAACTTAACTGATACGTTTGAAATCTTAGAGTCATTCGTCTATTTAACGTCTCAACCAAATCCCATAATCATGAATTTTGATTTTGAAACAGTACTTAGGATGCGTATCTATTTAATCCAAATACCAAAATTATTGTTAACTTCTAATTATCTTGAGTATTATTGCTAAATATAAGCGTGTCTTAAATATAAGAAAGAGTATCACATTCGATTCAAATTAGGTTTTTTGTACTTCAGACTATAAATTCCATTTGGTATGACGCTGTAGTACTTAAAATCTAACACGTGGTATTTGTAAACACTGCATATTACTGATATGTTCTGTTAACTGCATAAAAGTATAAATTACAAATATTTTAAATTTAGTTGTTATCACCTCCAAAACACTTGTGGCTATGTAGACGATAAAGCCATTTTTTAACATCAAAAAGAGTAAAATTAAAAAAAAAATTCTTTAAAAAGAGTTTTCACTGTATCTTCATTAACAGTGTTAATACATTGTAAATACTGTTAGTCTCGACCAAATCGATCGAAATTGATCCGGTTTTTTACTCTGTCTGTTGTGTCTCTTTGAATGACATAATAATACTTGAATACAATTTATTATAATCAATACAATATCAACGTACTCGACTTGTAATATGTGGTTTTATATTATACCTACAGTAATTTGGCCGTAGGCAAATAACAAATTTACTGTTATTGAGTTAATAACCGAACCAAGTAACAAGTATCTACCTATCAGTAATTTGTAACGAATCATTGAAAAAAACATGTTTAAAATCACAAATTGCTTCGCTCCGTTTTAGATACTATGGACAGATCAAAATCATACTGATATAAAAAATATTTATCACAAATTTCGATCTAAACATTATAGGTAGATTAAATTTTAATATCACAAAAGGTTCAACACGATTTTTACACGAAATCTCTAATCCTCAAATCATAAGAATGAAATTCCCTATTGACTTAAATAAAATTCTGATGAATTTTAAGGCTTCGAATTTCATCAAATTTGGTCCGTCTATCGTCCATCACACCACAGAATTCTTCAACATCCTGTAGTCTATGAACACGTAATTTTTTGCATACTCATTTTACAGGACTCAATTAATATAGGTACATTAAAAAAAAATTCTTAAGTTTTTGAAGTACTTTCCCGTGTCGGAAAACGTCTAATATCGTTAGAAACGGTTCTTAAAATAATTTTAAACCCCGACGTCTGGTCCGTCTATCCACGACCGGATCACCGTACAGACTAATGAAACTAATGTCAAGAGCCCAGTTTTTTGAAGAGACCGACCAAGCTGTCAATTTTGAAAAGATTATTTGTAAATACTTTTTGTTTTGTTTACTTTTCTGTTAAACATCTGTATCTAATAAAAATACATTACTTATTAAAAGTACATTTTTATTAATAAAAATTTAAGATTTGTTTTAGTTTTTCACATTATTTAGTTTTGTTTTATTTATTTTTTTTAATATTTTTTGTGTACTCTATTTCTTTCGACAGAAGAAGGGGATCCGGTAAGAAGAAAATGTCTAGAGTCGCAATGTGGGTTAACCCGACCCTGCATTTATCTGTACATCACGCTACAGAATCCCTACATCTTTCTGCTTATAAACACGAAATTTTGCATATTCATGCTACAAGTGTAAATCTCACTTAATATAGGTTTTACGGCTAAGTACGCATGAAATAAAAAATACGCGTATTAACCGGATAATACGCGTATTATACGAATGTCGTGGATAATACACGAATACGCAAACGATTCTTCCATTAACTAACACAAATCGGTTAGAACACGTTGTATCCAAAACGTCTTGGTTTAAATGTTTGTTTTATCAAAATACTCCGGTAAAGAAATAACATGGCAACAATAACAACAAATACTAACGATCGAAATTTCGTCAAGAATTGAATAAAAAGTATAAAAACATTACACAAGATATCGTGTCTATATTTATCTCACAAAGAAAATCCCTCTCCGATTTCGATTATACCCTGGCATGTTATTCTTTGTCGAAATCTAAGAGACCCGTCTTTTTTTTTTATCTTCGGAAAACCGGTCTGAAGGGGTGAATTACCCTTCAAAAATTGGGATAAAAATTTAATTTTACAAATATCTCGAAAATGGTACGTAACCTCCACAAAATTGATAAATTAATAATAAATCCCTTAAAAGAGTAGAATAGAAGAAAATATAAAGGATAAGTTTTTTTGCTCGCCAACCCTGTTTTTCGGGAAAATTTGAAAAATTTCGAAAAGTCATTGTCCAATAAGAAAAGAGAAATTTATCCCACGCGTATCATTTCCTGTTTATTTTTGTTAGATTGTTATGACCTTATGAGTGAATCTAGTGATTTCAGCAAGTTGAAAATATATAATTTCAGCAAGTTCAGTTTGGAAAAAATATACTCCGGAAAAATTTTTGTGATTGTGCAAGGCCCCTAAGTCATTAAAAAAATACACAAAAATATTTTATTTCTTTTTTAAGGGAAGAGTTCAAATAAAAAAGCAACTTTTTTATTTATGATTATTTTGCTTGTTGAATTTTTTTTCAAATTAGGGAGGGTTTCAAATAGAAAATTTTGTTTTTGAAACATTCATTACTCTTCCCAGGGGGTGGGGGGAGGAGGCCCTTTTGCACAAGTTTTTAAGCGTCTACGAGGAACGCCATATCTCAAAAAGTAATGAATATTTTTTAAATATTTTTTCATTACTTTATTCCTAAAGGACCTATCCATAAAGCTGAGTATGGGTTTCAGCTAATTTTAAAAATTAACTATAAAATTGTAATTCCAAACTTCTAAAAATTATAAAACCCAATTTTTTATTTAAAAAAAATGTTTAAAAATAGTTACAATTGTTCAAATGGAAAAAGCATACTCCACTTTATGCGCAATATGTTTATGAACAAAATAAAAAAAAAATTAAGTCTCTACCTTTTCTAGAACTTAAGATATGATTTTCCTTGTCGGGAAAAACACAACTTTCGAGAAATGGTAAAAAACGAAAATAATAACAAAAGAAGCGGTTTACTCACTGTTTATTAAAACTCTCCAGCCCCATATATTGTCCCCTCTTGTTCCTTTTTCGTGCATACTATAACTCATGTACACACCAAAACTAAATATTACTGATTAAATCGCGAGGGGGGCGAGCGTTGTCTGCAAAGGAGCAGCAACTTGGCTGTGCAGCGGCTCACAAATAAATATTTTGGCTATAACGAATCTTGTTGGGTGTATAATAAAGTTTTATGATTGAACCCAAATCACAGCAGGAGAGATCGTTTACTTTTTGCAAAACGAAAAGAAGGTCCTCTGAAAATCAATACATGTGTAATATACTAATGTATTATTTTTATATGTGTACCAGGTGTTACAAATTATTCATCCAGTAAAAACTGAACTACTAAAATGAATATAATTATTAGTAATAAATTTCATATACGTGATTAACTTTCTTTAATTAATTATAATTGTATAAATAATATTAAGAAATACTGCTAAAATCAAATTAATGAATTATTGCTAATAATTTGGCAAGATAATTATGTATTTTATTTTTTAAAGGGGATAATATTATTATTTTTTGAATTGAATTAGTACCTATTTTTGAATTCTTAGTTGAATTTTTCCGAAATATGCCTAATAAATAATTTGCTGTAAATTATCACACAATTATACACTAGCGGAAATAATTAAAGGATCAAAAAAAATTCCAAATTTTTGCGATTTTTCGAATGGCTGTATCTTTGTGAAAAATGGTCGTATCGGAGTGGTAAGCAAAGCAATTTAAAGCTGGAAGTTTCTAGTTTCGAGATCTTGCGATTAAAAAATTTTCAAAGCAACGTGTGTGGCGCAATCCTAATAATTACACTGAAAAAAAAAATTTCAAAATTATTTCGGTTTTTATGACTTGTCACGTATATGAAATTTATTGCAACTAAGTATATTCATTTTAGTAGTTCAATTTTTACTGGATGAATAATTTGTAACACCTGGTACACATATAAGAATAATACATTAGTATACTACACTTGTATTGATTTTCAGAGGACCTTTTTTCGTTTTGCAAAAAATAAAAGATCTCGCCTGCTGTGATTTGGGTTCAATCATAAAACTTTATTATACACCCAACAAGATTCGTTATAGCCAATATTTTTCTACTTGAAAAAACTTTTTTCGCCATGTTTTATATATCACCCTGTTTGTAAAGAACCACAGAACAAAATCAAAACAAAAAACGAGATTCGAAAAAAATTAGTTTATTAGCTGTTTCTGGCGGGAACTCCCCCCTTAAGCATGAAATACCGTTTTTGAAATTTAAAAAAAGTATAGTTACAAAAAAAATTTTCGTTATTGTGTAAGGCAGGTAAGATCTTTAAAAAAATATATAAAATATTTCTAAATGTATCTCAACAGACATACTTATTGTCTAAAAATTGCAAAAATTTTGTAATAACCAGCGGCTGTTAGTTATAACCGGAATCTCTCAGATAAATCGCGTAGAAACCGGATGATTACCGAAACTGTTTGAAATACATGCATTTTGTCACATATCATCCGGCGTTTTTGGCTGATTCGCGATTTAGCTGGCTAGTACGCGTAATTAAAGTTTTCGCATATTAGCCGCAACATAGGTACTTCAAAAAAATTTCCCTTAATTTTTTTTTTAGGTACTATTCCATATAGGAAAACGAGTATGAAAATATTTTTCACGTACCGTATAAATGTAAATGATTCCTCTTATCATTTTTCACCTTAAGCTCCGATTATGAAATACTGAGCTTTAAAGTGGGGGATTTTATATATAGGTACCTCACCCTCTTCTTTTACCAATAACTTTTCAACCGTGCATCCAAAAAATTTTTAAAAATATCGATACTAACACTTTCTAAAATCAATTAAAATCAAGTTGTGTCGATAACTTTCGTCGAGAGTATCCACATCTTCAGGTTAACTTTGTCAAGTAATTATAGTTAAATATATATATATATATATATATATGTATATATATATATATATATATATATATATATATATATATATATATTATGTATATATATATATATATATATATATATATATATATATATATATATATATATATATATATATATATATATATATGTATTTATGTTGCAGTAACAATTTCTATTATTTTATTATTTTAATTATGCCTATAAAGAAATTGATCATAGAACGTTTAAAAAACTGTATAAAGTAGTCCCGGTTTACGGTAACTGAGTTTAAATTATTGTTTACCATCGAAACAATTTACAAAATTTTTAAACCTACAGAAACTTAAAGCGAATTGTTTAATTGTATATTGTTTAATTGTAATATAGTCATCAAATCTCTTGAAACAAAAACAAGAATGAAAGGGTAAAAAAAACATTAAAACCAAATTCCAAATCAAAAAATCAACAAACCAGCAACATTAAAATTACATTCCGCGAAAAAATTTCACGCACTTGTATTTTTACATGATAAACACTTCAACGGAAAATTCAATTAAAAACGCATTTGAAAGAAAAACACCAAAACAAAAAAGTACATATTCATTTCATTAAAAACCAATCAAAAAATCACACTTCAAAAAAAAAAAAAAAACATTGTTGCAACAAATTAAAAAACAATAAAAGTTTTAAATCAAAACAATAAAATCCAATGTCAATCCAGTACGCATAAATGACTTAAGTCGCTTTAATAATAACAAAATGCATCTTGTTGTGACATAGACAATTGAACAACGGTTCGAATTCAAGTTTAAATATTTCAATTAACAACTGAAGAACAGTTGATGGCACGGCGCATTGTTTGAAATTTTCCGAGTACATAAATTATATGGATATACATACACACGGACTCCGGGACTGTATTTAAGTCAAGTTATAAAATAATAATGTAAGTACTTGATAAAATAATTGTTTTTAAATCGAATACGAAACGACCGATACCGGTGCGGTGAAGTTTAAGTGATGACGATAAACAGAGAAGCCCCGTCCGACGCGATGGACGTACAGTAATATACGTAACAACAAACGGAAACAGGTAACAGCGGGCGTATGATGTATTGGCATTGGATACAGAGAGTTTACTGTACATTAAAACTTATAGTGAAAAATTATTACTCAAAGTTAGTACCCAAAGTCCCAAACGTGTTTTAGATAAGATATATACCGACAAAATAAAGAATGATTCCCTACATTTCCGTCATAATAATTATGGTGTGTTGGGAGTTGGGGTATTGTATGATGGTAGAAGTGCTGGGAAATATTTTTTTTTAAATTAATTCACACCGAAGTGGCAAGTTCTAAGTAGGACAATGGCGTGATACGTACATATATTAACTTGAATTTTATTTACTTATGTATTATACTTACCACTTACCACTTTGGTCTGAACGAGCTACTGAAGGCAAAGCAGATTTTATTTTAAGGGGATAAATACTTTTAGCAGACAAAAAGAAAGACAATTTTGGGAATTTTTTAAAAAGGAAAAAACTGATCAATATTTACTTTTAGGAACCTCAAAGCTTTCTATCATAAGGACTGTCCCGAAAAGTGTTGCACAGTTTTGTTTCCTGTCCGAAATAGAGACAATGTGATCTTTTTTTTTTTTAATTTTTTTATTAAAACGTTATACTTACAAATGGCCGATTGCATCAACATTTTTAATCGGCCGTTAAGACCTTAATCAATGAATAACTTTAACTGTGGTTAAAATCTCTGATTATCTGTTGCACCAAGGTTAATTTTTGTTAACTGATGATTAAATCGTCCGTTAAGTTAATGGATAGATATTGGGCAATTAAATATTTAATCAGCGTTTAGTCCATATTTTGATGTTAGTTTCCATAGTATTTATATTTATTAAAATTTATATTTAATTTTTTTTTTCTACTATTAAAATATACTTTTGTACAATTTCAACTAAAATTTTCTTTTTCTGTAACTTTTTGGTATCTATTTCATTTTTCCATTTTTAAATTGAAAAACGTCTTCACAATCGTCAAATCACAGTTTCAAAATGTTTTATAATACAAAAAATGTATTATATATTTTCTAATATTATATAAATCAAGTAGGCGCTACCTATTTCAAAATATGCAGATTTACATTTTTTAACCATCTGATATTATCAACTTACTAGCATTTGCTTTTGCTTCTCTTGTGTCTCATTTCATGTCCTATAAAAACAGACACCGTTGCTAGTCAAAATTGATCGTTAACGTACATTAGTTAAACATTGGTATATTTTAAATGGTGCAACAGACAAATCGGGGTTAGTTAATCTCTGATTTACTAATGGCCATTAAGTTCTGATTAAATTAATGTTGGTGCAATCGGCCATTAATCTATTTTAATTAACTTTTTTCTACTGAATAAACGTACTTTACTTTTCACGGGTCTCATTAAATTTTGCACTATTTCAACGCAGTAAATAATTTTCTGAATTGTTTTAATGTTTCTACTGTTTGTCCACCTTGCCGTAATATGCGTTTCATTATAGTCCAGTATTCTTCTATAAGGTGCAGTTCTGTGACACTTGGCCAATTCATGTTTTTTTTGCAGGAACTGCAAATTATTGGCTTTATACCATTTTTAAAGTCGCTTTTGCGTAATAAGAAGCGGCTAGATCTAGCCAAAACAATGTTTCTCCTACGATCCTATATTGCGATCTTATAGATGGCAATAAACGGTTTTACAAACATTCTTTGTTATACTTAGCTACTTCTCATTACGCAAAAGCGACTTTGGAGTGGTATAATGCCAATAATGTACAGTTCGTGTAAAAAAGCCTGAATCGATAAAATGTTCCAGAACTGCAAACTATAGAAAGATACTGGGCTATAGTAATACGCATATTACGACAAGGTGAACAAACAGCAGAAACATCAAAATAATTCACAATCTAACCATTGGACTGAATTATGGACTGCAGCAAGCAATAAATTTACAGATGAAACAGTGAAAAATTTAATGAGACCCGTGAACAGTAAAGTACGGTTATTCAGTAGAAAAAAGTTAATTAAAATAGATTAAGTACGAAATTTGTAAGTTAAAGGTAAAACGTTTTAATAAAAAAATTTAAAAAAAAAAATGATTACATTGTTTCTATACCTCATTTCAGATACAATTGATCATGAGTTTTCGTTAAAAAATTAAATAATTCTTATATTCGAAACAAATCAATCTTCTATTCTTTTCTAAAAATAAACTGCAAATTTAAAATTTACATAAATGCAATAATAAAAGAGATAAAGCCAAGAAAACGGAAATTATTTAAATTCAAAGTGACGAAGCATGGTTAAATTTAACTGAAATGAACCATATTTCGGACAGGAAACAAAACTGTGCAACACTTTTCGAGACAGTGCTTAGTCCCGAGCTCAAGTCGCACCATGACAGTGACTGTAATAGCTGAAGTTTCGATTCAATAATTCGCTAAAAAAAACTAATAGTCCGGGAGTCCCCAGGATAATAACAATAATAATATAATAATTGATTAGAATAAAAATTTTAAAAAATACGTTAAGAATCAATTCCAGATTTGTGTATCTTGCGTATAGGTAATCTATCCGAGCACGTAAGTTCACAAGTATAAAAGAAATTAAAATTTTTTTTGTTTTTTCGATTAGGTATTTCAAAAATTTTTATTACCTAAAAATAAAATTTTGGGTCAATTAAAAATAGTTTTGTTATTTTCTAAATACATATTCACTTTTGACGACAAACTATTATGTCGAAATAATCGTACTTACGGAATCTTACGTTCAGGAATTATATACGCTGTAAATGAAAACGACGTAACTCGAATCACTTTTTTCCGTATATTTCCAAATAAAATAAAGAAAGGACGTTCTATGTACAAGTTCTACTGTTAATTTATTTAAAACTGCATTTAAAAATTAAATAATATATCTGGAATTTTTGGCTTATTTTCACTCTTTTCATATTATACTTCCCAGATAGATGTCTTTCAAAATGTATTATCGTTATTTTTAAATTACATTAATGATTTAAAAGAGGGAAAGACAATACGGTACTTGACTGTATTTAAAATTTGTGTCAAATGTTAAATAATTCTATGCATTATCATTACATATGTCCAATTTTAATGATGAAACATAAAAAGATTTGATAACTATTTAGAAATTTTATTTTGAAAATCGCGATTTTTCAACAAATATTCAAATTAGTGAAAACGGGCCATTTCTTGAAAATGACGTAACATTTTGTAGCTAGATATGTCGATTTTGATAATTTTCATCGATGAGATAAAATTGTGTTTTCTTTTGAATATTTCTATTAGCTTATATATATAGTAATAATAATCGACCAGAATTCAAATAAATACTTGTTTTTACTTTGACTTTTTATGAATATAATCAAAGTTTTGAGGTTATAAATATTGACATTGACGTTTAGTTGCTTCAAACTGTGACGTCACTATAGCGAGGTATTTTTCCCGCCTTTTTCTCATTTAAAATTGTAGGGTTACTTTTCTTGATGATTTTTTACAGAATCTGTCGAAAATAAAAAAATCACTTAACTGACATGGAAAAACAATGCTTTTAGAATATTTTCGTAACTTCAGTCAAGAACCCTATTGTGTATGGGCTAGTTATAAGCATATAAAAAAATAAGAAATATTTATAAACAATTTATTACAGTATTTTTATGTATACACCATTCAGTTTCTTTATACCATGTGAGTTTTTTGAAAATTGCCATTTTTATTACAACCAAATTTGTATCACAGAAATGGTACTGGAAAAAATACTTTTCTTGGATGAATGTAACCAATCAGAACACTATCGGTTGAAGTAGCCTCAAGTACAAATGCATATTTTTACCGCCTAACTGATAAATTATAGAAAAATTAAAAAATTATACTTGGTTAAAAAAAATTTTTTTGCTCATTTATGTTGCTAATTAATGCATATTAGAAGTTTTATCGAAAAATTAGTATATAGTCTCATTTAAAAATCTATAAGTTTGTATCATAGCTCGAAGACCATAAGAGCTATAAAGCTCTTGAATATAGAAATCGGTTGCTCCCATCGATATCTACAACTCTTATTTGAACAATTTTTCGATTAAATCAACGGTTTGGCTGTAATAAAAACGGCAGCTCTCAAAAAACTCACACAGTATATGTATGTATTGCAATTTCTGCAATATTATAAAAATTAAATGAAGTATTTAAAATTGTGTAATAGTAGCACTACATTCTCGCGAGGTCGCCTCGACGAGACGTTCGTCGAGGTTTTGACGAGGCGATACAACACGGGTATATACCGTCTACACTCTCGCTTGCTCTCGCTTATATACTCTGTTATTCATACTGCTCATACGCGTTCGTATAGTTTGAAATGTCGATCACAGATGCACAATATGGATGATGTCGGTGACATGGATTCAAATAACTGCTGCTCGAGTTCTACGTACTGTTGAATACTATAATTCTCTTCATGTATATTACACAAAAAAGGAAAAAATAACGTTTAAAATAACGTTTTTGTAAATTTAAGGCATGACTTTAGGTTATGTAAAAAACATAATATCAGGCAATATGTATATTCTAATGATATCTATGTACGCAGATATGCAACATATGCAATATCAACACTCGAGTATATGTGAGAGTGTAGTTGATCGCCTCGCCTCGTGTCTCGTGTCCTTTGACTTGTGACAAAAAACCGACTCAGATCGGAGAGCTGACGAGGCGAGGCGAGGTAACACGAGAGCATCAACTACACTCTCGTGCTCACATCACCTCGTGTTGCCTCGACGAGAGTGTAGTGCTACTATAAAAATTAATTCTTTTATCTTGCTAAAATCGTGAGGTTTAAGCACAATATTACTTTCAAAATTGGATAAAAGTCTATTACAAGTACCAACAAGGAAGCTGTGTCCCACAGTTCACTGACAGCGTACTTTTATTTTAACTTTTATACGACGATCACAAAACGGCTCAGGCTCCACTGAACAACTGATCATTGGCATCATGCAATATTGGCTGGTGGAGTTGATAAGAGGGACTGTCAAACATCCGTGATCTTATATCTCTAATTTTTGTTTGAATTTCCTATTATATTCTATTATATTTATTAAGTATTAAACTACACAAAAAAAATTTTTTCAAGGAAAAATATAAAAAAGTGTCCACTTTATAGATAGTGCAATGTGACGATCCGAAAATGCAATGCCTTGTTGGTGGACATCCTAGTGCCGGTAATAAACCACCGAAATTCAAAAACAAAAAAGATTTATAAAATATATGAAGAGTACCGGCACCTCTTCTACCTATAATATCAATAAATTGCTGAAAGAAAAAAAAATGGCGGATGTTTGAACTTTTGATTACGATTTTTATCTTATTTTTCGCTCTTTAAAGTAAATTTAAAAATAAAAAAAAATATTGAACGTGTATCGAACTTAGGTAGAGGTGCCGAAGAATTGAATTATCTTTAAAATAAAAAATTAAAAAAAAGAATCCATCGAATAGTTTTTGAGTTATCGTGTCCACCAGTTCCAAAAATATAGTTCCGAGATATTATAAAATATATATAAAGAAACGTATTTTCAAAATTTTATATTTAATACTCATTATTGTGTGAACTACATTTTTTGAATTTTTTTTATAGAAAGCTGGATTCGGTTAATGTGCAAAAATCTTGTTTTTAAATTATTTTCAGTAAAATCATTTTGGGAACATATTCTACACATAATTAGCTACCAATTTCTGCAAAAAAAAAATCAATTTTTTTTTAACGACTCTCAAGTAAACCTCCCCTTAAATAGCGTGAATACGAATGCACGAATCTACAACAACTCTGATTTAAACCAAATATAAATTCCCTACGCCAAACAGTTTATAATAAAACAAACTTTATTGGACGACTAAACCAAACGATCAAGTTCTAATTTCTTGATTAAACCGAAAGTTTTACAACAACTTGTTCTACCAACTCATCTGAACAAACAACAAACATACGGTATATACATTTTATGTAATTTATTTATCATAATACACCTTTACATACAATCTGTACAGTCGGTGTTAGCACGAAAGAACTGGTTATACTGGTGAATCCATCGTGGGTCGCATACTCACATCACATAGGTAAATAAAAATATAATATCCAACAATTCCGACTGGATTGGACGCACCATCATCATTCACTTCACCGTCGAATGCACCAACGAACACTTCACTAACTACCCCGCCCTGCACCGCGCATCCTCCCTGCAAAGCCAACACCAACACACATGTGAGCACACATGTGATGATAAGACAATAGAAATTCATCTTCAAGTCAAATCACAATGGAATTACACAATCACGACATAAAATACATATATGTGTGGTGCTATTATAGTACGCGATTATTAAGTCCCAATCTTCTACTTAAAGGTGCCTGTTTTATCTTAATACTAAATTGGCTCCTATCTTATTATCGTCTTGTTATTTTTTAACTTGCTATTAAGCATACAATTTAAAATACCCCTGTCGCAATATCCTGCATAACATAGGGAATTTTCGTTTATAAAAATCCGTTTTTCTGTGATATTTCACCCTTCTAAGTGATTTTTCTTCCTCTTTCTAATGGTATAAATAAATGTCGTAAAAATTTTTTAACTTGAGACAATTTTGGCAAAAAACTAATTTTTTTCACGAAAAATGACCAAAAAAACCATATTCCAGACATCCGACATGGCTGGCTAACGAACTTGTCCAACGATGTGGGACTAAATACAAATATAATACATAAATTTTAGTGAATATTATGGTCGGTTTCTAGGAACCTCAAAACAAATTTCTGCCATAGTCTCGGGCTCAAGTTGCGTCATGACAGTGGCTGTAATAACTGAATTGCATTCTGGAAATTCGCTAAAACCACCCATAAAACCTATAAGTCTAGCAAGTACTTAACACATTAATATTTTTTGTATATATCAACATCTAAAAACATTTCAATCCCTTTTTGACAATCCTGTCAGAACTAAAACACTTTTTTAAATTTTTTTTTATTGTTAAAATCGAAACGTTCTTTTGAAGACGGTTAAAATTACTATATTTTACATTAAAATGTCGATACAATTCCCCCCTAGTTAATAACCCCTAGACTTGATGCTAGAAAATTGAGAAAAAACAGGTCGAATTAATTTAGATTTTATTTGTAATGATTGAGTTACAAAATTCAAAAGGATATTTTAAAAATGTGTGTATTCGCTACGAGCTTTTGACTGGAGGGAATCCAGCTCCTTAAAATCGGCTCCAGCGCTCAAGATGGACATGATTATATCAGTTTATCAGGACGGCGCGGCGTTTGTACATAATTTTAATATTTTCTTTAAAAAATAGTATTTTGTTTTAAATACGTGTTTGATTTTTTCAAGGCGAGTATTTATTACGAGTTGTATTTACCAGATTCTGCAAAATAAAAAAAAAATCATTTCTAACCCTACTATCAAACGTCATCTTATTTTGATGTTTTAAAAAAAAAAAAAAAAAAAAAAAAAATATGTAAAAGTTACCTCTTATATGCTTTTTCTAGGTTAATTATTGAAAAATATTCCATTTTCAGACACTTTTGAGGTAAAACGAGCAAATGTATGGCTTTTATTAAACAAATTTCAGATTTTTAACATACAGCGTGAGTTTTTCGAGAGTTGTCATTTTAATTACAGCCAAACCGTTCATTTAATCGAAAAATTGTTCAAATAAGAGTTGTAGATATCGACAGGGGCAACCGATTGCTATAGTCAGGAGCTTTATAGCTCTTATGGTTTTCGAGTTATCGATCAATTCATTAGATCAGTTTTATCGAAAAATTAGCATATAGTCTCATTTAAAAATCTATAATTTTGTATCATAACTCGAAAACCATACGAGCTATAAAGCTCCTGACTATAGCAATCGGTTGCCCCCGTTGATATCTACAACTCTTATTTGAACAATTTTTCGATTAAATCAACGGTTTGGCTGTAATCAAAATGGCAACTCTCGAAAAACTCACGCTGTATTTTCCATTCATTTATAATAGCAAAATGTTCTGATAAATTGTTAAATAAAATAAAGTAAAAAAAATGTTTTTTAAGAAAAAGCTTTTATTTAAAAATGGGCTAAAAAAATGAAATAACTACTGAGTGAAGTTTGAAGCAACATGCAACATAATTTATAAAAGCTTGAGGCGTTATCATTAATTATTTCTGTTTTGGATATAAGTGTAGCTATTTTACTTTTCAGTACTTACCAAACTTAATTAAACGCCTCAAGCTTTTATAAATTATGTTGCATATTGCTTCAAACTTCACTCAGTAGTTATTTCATTTTTTTAGCCCATTTTTAAATAAAAGCTTTTTCTTAAAAAACATTTTTTTTACTTTATTTTATTTTCTACTCTTTAGTCTGATTACAATTAATTTAAAAAAAAATAAAGAAGTAATTTTTTTACCTATAATTTAATCGGTTAATTTACCCTAATCAGACATAACTATGGAAACAAAAAATTGCAATGTAAAATCAATGGACAATATTTGACAATTCGAAATGTCAAAAAGTTGCATAGGACTAAAAATCAACAATTTTGGTTTGGGACAATTTAGGGAAAAACTAATTATATACAATATTGCATTGTCATCAAAGTTAGACACGTATGCAAAATTTGAAACCTCTAGTTCAATTAGAACCTGTCTAAATTTTGATTCCAAGATTTGATCTAAACCACCATACTAACATAGCAAGTTAAATAAAAGCTTTTAATAATCATTTGATATATACGTGGCTATACTTTCAGCTCGGAGCGAATTAGACGGCGAAGATTTTCTCCGTAAAGAATAAAATTCTAAAAGAAAATAATAGTGAATAAAATAAAAAAAAATTTACCGGTGATTACCTTTCTAATACAATTGTTGTAAATACTTAGGTAAAAATTTCATTACATTTTTTCAAAAAACTGCAAAATTTTCAGTAGTTATTTATTAGAATATATAAATGTTATTATTTTAACTCTTTTTAAATGATTCATCTTAAAATATTTAATATTTTCAAAAATGTATGATAGAATATGTCAAAATTTAAAATTATTTGTTTTGTTGACAAAAAAAAAAAATAAAAAAAAGTAAAAAATTGAATATGTAAAATTATTTACAAGTAGAATGCTCTGCTTATACATTATAATTATAACAGTATTGTCATTTGGATAGAAAATTACGTAAAAATATTATTGTTTCAATATGGTTTAACGTAATTTTTATGCGATTGTAGCAAAGTCTTATTAATTTTAGTAAGGTGTAAACATAATCTAAATTCTGACCATATCACATAAAACAAATTTTCTTGATAATTTTTCTCAAAAAAAAATGGAACAAGTAGGTATATTATAAAAACGTAATAGCTGAATTTCGAGTTTTCGAAATTCGATAAAAGTTAAAAATCCGATATTTTAATTTATTAATCAGAGCAAGAAACCTATAGGGCTCATAATTTGGTACTGTTAACACAGCATAACTTCTATTTTAAGAAAATGTCCATTAAAGTGCATAATATGAATAAAAAGTAACAGAAAGTACGGAGTTTAAACATTAATTTGTGGCAAATTTTTCTACTGACTGTTTTCAACGCATTTTATCATCAGATTACATACATAAGTATATAAATTAATATCGCATCATTCAGTTTTTTTTACATGTGTATGTACTGCAATTTTTGCAACAATGTAAAAATGAAATAAAATATTTGAAAATATTCCTATGTGTAAATTATTCTTTTATCCATTTTAGAAAAGCAATTTTTAGAGAAACTGGTGAAGAAATTTTAGAGTGAAGTTTTAAGTTACGTATTCTCTACGAATTTTGTTATGAGGTTCCGATCCACTGCATAATTTAAATATTTCTTTTACAATCTGTAGCAAACTATACTTTTTTTAAACTATATTTACGGAGTTTTTGAATATTGTTTTTTGTGCGATTTGTTTTATGCGATCCCTATTCGCCGCATAAAAGGAGGTTTTATTGTATGTTTCTGATAGTTCACAAAATGCACTTTTAGCGAATTTCCAGAATGGAATTCAGCTATTACAGCCACTGTCATGACACGACTTGAACCCGGGACCATGGCAGAAATTTGTTTTGAGGTCCCTAGAAACCGAAAATAATATTCACCAAAATTTATATATATATATATATATATATATATATATATATATATATATATATATATATATATATATATGTGTGTGTGTGTCCGCACGATAACTCTCGAACGGAATGTCCTAGGCTTACGAAATTTGGTGAAAATGTTGGAAGTCCCAAACCGTTGGACAAGTTCGTTAGCCAGACACGTCGGATGCCAGGAACATGGTGTTTGTTCTTGCAAAAAATTAGTTTTTTGCCAAAATTTCCACTTATTTAAAAATTTTTGCCAAATTTTTTTACATCATTTAAACGAGGAGAAAAAATTACATAAAAAAGGTCTTTAAACTATTTTCTATGTCAACTAGTTTCCGAGAAAAATTAATTTTTATAAACGGGCATTCGCTATGTTATGCAGGATGCTGCGATAGGGGTATACCTATATGTATAATTATATGAACGAATGTGTTTGTGGTACAACAGGAAGATAGATTGTATATAAGCACGATATATAAGTCATATACGTCATACCAGGTCATACATAGGTATATGTTTGTATGTTACTTACATATATGCCGTTTTTTAGGGTTCCGAAAAAAGCTTTATTTTTTAGAGCTCCGAAATAAATCTCCCGAGACTATAATAGAAATTTGTTTTGGGGTCCCTAGAAACCAAAAATAATATTCACTAAAATTTATGTATTAAATTTATATTTAGTCCCACACCGTTGGACAAATTCGTTAGCCAGCCATGTCGGATGCTTGGAATATGGTTTTTTTGACCATTTTTCGTGAAAAAAATTAGTTTTTTGACGAAATTTTCTCAAGTTAAAAATTTTTTTCGACATTTATTTACACCATTAGAAAGAGGAGGAAAAATCACTTAAAAGGGTGAAAAATCACAGAAAAACGGATTTTTATAAACGGAAATTCGCTATGTTATGCAGGATGCTGCGACAGGGGTATTTTTATTATTTATTATTACAACTTATAACAATAAAAACACGGAACAAGTACTACACTGAATTAATAGTTTTTGAAGACTTTTATGCTATGAATGAAACCGAGTGGAAAAAACCAAAACTTGAATGAAATAATATGGTATTCTCTTTGGTTAGTAGCTGACAAATACTTATAAGTTTGAATTTTTATTACGAAAGTTAGGCAAACCGCCCATTATAATAGCACTCGTCTATGTTTGTACAAGTAGATAGCTACTTTCAATTTACGCACTATCAACCTCCTTAGGTGTCTGTCTAGCATACTGATTGGTTCAAGGTGAAGTGTACTGTCATAGTATGTAATCGTGATTGGTTGAGTCATGATATCTACACAAGGGTTGTAACGAATATTCGCTTTTGCATTTGCAAAATGTGAAAAATTCACATAAAAAAAAATTAGAATATCTTTTTTTTTGTTAGTTACTAACTGAAATCTCTCTACCTCTAACATGGCCTTTGTAGATCCAAAGAGGTGAGAATTATAGGGATATGACAGACGTACGGACATGACAAGCTTATAAGAGCTCTGAAAAGTGTAAAAATTATAAAATTTAACTCAGGCCTTCATAAATTAATAATAAATACCTACATGTTTTTGAAAAACGTGTCAAAACCAAGTTATGAAATATTAATAAAAAGTTTTAAAAATACGGTCAAAAAATTTTTAAACTAATCATTTATTCAATTTATTTTTACAATAAAACAATACTAAAATAAAATTTTAACCCACTAAGATCAAATAAAATTAGAAATAAGATATTTTATTTAATAAGTTTTATAAAACCTATTTATAACAAATGTTAAATTAGTTATATAATAAATATTACAAAACCATAAAGTCATTCCTCTTATCAAAAATATATGTATATGTATATGTAGAAATATTTAGAGTAAAACCTCTTTAAAAATTTTTAAAAGTAAAATTGTTCATTTGTTTACTAAAAGAATTTTCACATAACTA
This sequence comes from Brachynemurus nebulosus, assembly GCA_035578155.1. NCBI lineage: Eukaryota > Metazoa > Arthropoda > Insecta > Neuroptera > Myrmeleontidae > Brachynemurus > Brachynemurus nebulosus. Next base: position 39,365,721 of record JAPWDM010000002.1, on the reverse strand, counting down.
ATTAGTTATGTTTCTAATTGAAATCTAAACCACAGAATACACTTTTGCAAATTTTTAATCAACCGAGTAGAATAGAAAGATCACGGCAACATTTGGGTGTATCACAGGTATCATTTGGGGAAAGAAATTCGAAGCTATCACATTGTAGACTAAAAGAAGTGATTAAGGCAATAGAATACGCTACTAAATACTAAATACTTAAAACAATTTTTTTTATTGCTAATAAAGAATGGAAATTGTATCGCCCAAATAGTTTTGAAACGTGTTAATTATTTACTCTAAAATGAAAAAATGCTAATTTTTAAATAGTACAGTATAGCACCGATAATGGAAACATCAGTTTTGGAAATTTTTTGAGAGCGTCAAATTAGTCAACATCACTTTTGGAAAGTTGCATCAAAAATGTCAAGTACATAAATATTAAATACTTGACATTTTTGATGCAACTTTCCAAAAGTGATGTTGACTAATTTGATGCTCTCAAAAAATTTCCAAAACTGATGTTTCCATTATCGGTGCTATACTGTAACTGAATTGGATTTTTTTTTATTAATTTGTAAAAAAAAAATAGTTAATAAATCATTTTATGTAGCACACAAGTCAAAATTTTTACTAGTTTCACTGTTCATCTGGTTTTAACCATTAAAATTTCTTTGTTATATGCCTGTCCAAATCCTTTTGACTAACCACTGTATGTCGATTTTTCACTGTTTTGAGGTAATTAGACATAAATGTTCAGAATCATCTTATACTGATGATAGGCTAATAAAAATTTCATTTTATTTATCAGAATGAAAGTTATAAATGTTACCATCATATGTTACCATACGAGCTCACTGCGAGTGTCGGTTAGTTACGCTCACTTGTTTTTTTCTTATTACCAATATTTTTATTATTATTAAAGTTAACTTTTTTTTAAATTAATTTATTCATTCATAAGTATTACTTCCACTGTAAGTATGAGAACTTTCAAAGTATCAGAGAATTATATAATTTTGTGAGATACGAGGTAGGTACTGCATTCAATTATGTCAAAATAATTTAGTGTATCTCACAGATCGCCAGTGTCGCCATCTAGTGATATCTTACATCGACCGGGAATACTTAAATTTTAAATATTCCTGGTCGATGTAAAAGATATCATCAGATGGCGACAATCAAGATAGACTGATTGCGAGTTATTTTGACATAGTAACCACGCGTATCTCACAAAATTACAAATATATAATTAATTAAATGTTTTTAATTATAAAATTTTATTTTAATAATAAGAAAAAAAATAACTTTGTGCTTGAAACGAAAACGACGTTCAATCTTTCAGAACTAAAGAAGTTATAGTGTTTTTTTGTCTCTCCTGAAAAGTAGCATTTTTCAAGATACGTGGTTCTAGCAGTAAGCCGTCAAACTGCGATAAATAAAAATTTTCACATTTTAAAAACGAGGTGGAGGGACGTGATCTGGTTTTAATATTAATCAGTGTATTGCACGCATCAGGTACTGAATAATAATACTTGATAGAGAGAAATAGCTTAAAGTTTAGTAATTAAAAATCACATAGTGACTGAAAAATTATCAAACTGAATCGGCTGAGACTTGAACCCAAAATCTCTTGACAACTACTTAAGTGCCTTGCCCTTTAGGCCACACGATCCTTGTTCGAGAGCCACTCCAGTTCCATAACCATTCAATCATATATATATATATATATATATATATATATATATATATATATATATATATATATATATATATATATATATATATATATATATATATATATATATATATATATATTACTGTCTTTGATGCGTGCACAGAATTCAGAAACCAACTTGCTATCTCTGTACTAGTGTACTAGTGATACCAACGTGGAGAAAAAATCCCTACCACTACGTTATGTAGGTACACACTGTTTGTAGTTGTATGTGTTTGATGTTTGCATCTGTGTGAGGGGTCACACACAAAGCTACATATACATACACGCATTGCGGGCAAAGCAAGATGCAGTGTAACTAACAATGATCTTACCAATCAATAGCAAATGACGCGCATTCGGTCACCGCTATTGAAAGAATGATCAGCTAAGCAATGAGAAAGCCTCGATCGGCCTCCTACTGTCCATAGATTTTTATATATACGCTTAGGGCTTGGATGCGAAAAACAGTTATGTATTTTAATTTCAAATATTATCGAGTGTTTGTGAAACATTACTAAATATGGTGAACTTTTATTCTTATTTAAACATACGTTAGTATGCATATGCTCACTTAACGTTCAGCTAAGCTGAAATTTGAACACTCGATTTCCTTTGGTATGTATGACTAAATCCATATGTTAATGTTAGTTTTAATAACATTTAGATCCAGGTTCCATCAAATTCCTTTGAAATGAATCATGGACTGCAGTCTCTTAACACAAAATTGATTTAATTATTTTGGAACTGAGTCATGACTGACGTTTCCTAATGATATTTTAACATGGTTTAACTGTAAAATTGTTACATTTCAATAAAAACTTTTCAATCAATCACAACAATAAATAACAAACCAATAATAAAATAATTTCCAACCAAATAAGTAGGTAGTATGATCGTGAACTCCACCTGCAACTCGAAACTCCTGTTGAAGTTAAGCTACAGTACCCATACAACGCATACAAAAAAGATGTTAACCGTTTTTATAATAATACAACATACATTTATATATATTATGTATGTAAGTTAACAAGGATAACTATACCTCTGATACCTCCGATAATGAGATGTGTAATAACCATGCTAAAACAAGGATATGTTGATCAACAAATGGTTGACACAATATTTTTGCAAGTCTTTATAATCTTTCTAAAGCAAGACTTCCACAAGCAAGTATACTTGCATACAAATATACTTTTACGTAAAAATTACGCCTACTTGCTCGTGTAAGCATCATTTGCATGCAAGTATACTGTTATACAAATTTACTTGCATAAGTAAAAATATTTCTACTTTTGCTATTAAAAGTAACCCCCACTTAAAAATGGCGAAAACTAAATAACGTGAGGAACTGTCAAATAAAAGTTTAATAATATCAAAACAATAAACAATAAAATTAATAAATTTATATGAAGAAAATGAAGATACATGAAATGTTTAATTAAAATAAAAAGTACTGAAATTATAAAAGAAAATCTCACAAGAAATGAACTGACCCCATAGCAAACAAAAAAACAGATTGTTTCACTCCGGAGAAAATCTTTTCCGAAAAAAAAGAAAAAAGAAAAGAAAACGAATCCAAAGGCACTGGATCGGGAACTGATATCGGGAATTTTTAAAATCTGATGTGTTTAATATTTCTGTTAATACAGTATGTTCTATATTAAAAATATATTTATAAGTCAGTTTTATTTACCCAAAACTGTCTTTTTTTCGAGAATTTTTCTTTTTTTTTGAGTTTGATATAGTTAGCAGTACTAAAGCAAGGCATTTTTTTGATGTAACATTTTTATTATTGAATTTAAAAAAATTAAATTTTTTAACACATTTTAACACAAGATTTTAACACATGAAAACACTCAGGAGACACTCACGAATAGAGGGAATTGTTATTTTCATTTTACTAAAATTAGCAGGTAGAATCAGTAGATAAAAAAAGACTGCTGATTTCGGCCAAATTAATAATATTCACTAAAAGAAGTTTCGTCATTTTGGTAACAAAAATGAAGAGTTCACACTAAAATTGCCCTATCTCAACCAATTAGCTTAATTCAAAACGCTTTCATAAAACTGAGACAAAAATTTCTTTTTTCTACTCCTACTATTAAAAGTAACATTTTGTGCACAGCAAACTATATGTAAAAATTAACAATTGCCCACACTGTGCGGAAATACAGTGGGAAATTATTTCCCACGCCTTAATATAATAAAAAAGTAGGCTGTTCCGTTAGTTTAATATATAATATATAGAAATAATACTAAAAATATACATATATGTATGTTGATTATTTATTATTGTTTCCATAGTTTCAAAGTATGCTTTGGCAAAAATTTGAACATCTTAGCACTGACATTATAAATTCAAAAAATTTTTACTACTTATTTAAATTTTATTTTAATTATTTATGTTAAAATTTTACGAAAAAAATGTGCTCGTAGAAAAAGTATAGTGTAAAATACGTGGGAAAAGCTTATTTCTCACTCATACGAATTGTTGCACTCGCACTGCGGGCTCGCGCAACAAACTAATATTCGTGAGAAATAAGCCTCTTTTCCCACTTATTGTATAATATACTATTAACTTGAGGAATATCATCAAGTTTACTAAAATATTTCAGTAGGTACCTTAAAACGGTACATAAAATGAAATGATGAAACTGGAAGTGAATTATAGGTTTTCGAAACTGTTTTTTTTTTTCAATTTTATAAAAATTAGGCAGAAGTACCGGTAAAAAGACGACCTCTGTTGCGTCAGTCATATTTCTAAAAGGAATTTCATTATTTTGATAGTAAAAATAAAAAGTTTACACCAAAATTACACCATCTCAACTAATTTTTTTACAATAGAAATCAGCCATGTATCGATAACAAGGTTTTTTATGTAGCCAACTCTCAGTCTATAACGTCAATGACTGTCATAGTATTAAATGTATGTTAACTTTAAAATTATTTTTCGTTACCAAAAATTTTCTTGATACCTTAAACGTATCTGCGCAATTAAAAAGCCAAATTATTATTGTCAAAACAATATTGTAATATGTGTAAAATCAAGCATGTAAGTATGTTTCCTTGCGTACTTATAATAAAAGTTCAATTATTATATTATAATCTACATAAAACTACCTCTACGTAACGAGTTTGCATTTACTATTGAATAAAGAGAACATAATAGACATATAAATGAGTTAAATAAGTACATTGTATTTTTTTTGCTATAAAATATAATGAGGCTTTAAATAGGTGTGTTTTTTCTTATATTTATTATACAATCATTTTTAATTTGTTTATTATAATACCTAAAATTTTAACTAAATCGTTTAATAGCATTGAACATTATGTTATACCTACTAATAAAATACAATAATGAAAAAATTAAAATGGTCTGTGATGTACCTATATTTAACATTTAAAATAACTTTTTTTTTACGTTTTATTTCTTAAACTTAATTATTGGCGGAAATTTTAATACTTAGCAAAAAATTTTATTAATGGTGACAGCGCTGAAAAAAAGCAAATTTAAAGAAAAAAAAAGACAGTAAATCTTTTCAGTATTGTTAAACCTTAAATCTAACGTAGTTGGAGCGCCAGAGCCTTGGACAAATAAGAGAATGATCTTTATATACATATGTTATGTTTTGAATACCTAATACACAAAATATTAAAACTTAAACCAATTTCTGACGTCCAATTTGTGAAATAAAAACTTTTAAAAATTACTTTTTTAACATACAAGTAATAGGGTTATCCTTCAAAATATACCGGAAACACTCACTTAATCAAATGAATTAATACCTTCTGCTAATGAAAAAATTATCAAAAAACTTATTTTTAAAAAATTTAATCCTTTACGAACATTCCAAAAATACAATTAACAAATTCTGACGTCCAGTATTTTAGTAATTTAATTTTAAAATCGAGAAATGTATGGACATTTTTATTTATCACACTGAAAATTCGTCACTGAATCAATCTGCCAATATTGCACGTTATATGCCAGAACATACATGCGATACGTATCATACATTACCATATTACCAAACATACTTAGAAATAGCTAAGTGAAACTAGCGCCTCGAAATTTTTTTCCTTTTTTGATGTTTTTAATTTTTTTCTCTTTAATTATATAATTAAATCAAAAAAGAATTTGGCGCTTCGATGGGGCAAATTTAAAAAAAAGTATTAGGAAAAAATATTTTGATGAAAAAAAAACTTTTTTTATTGTTTTAATGCTAATTTATATGTCAAAATGTTTAAATAATATATATATAATGATAACTTATTATTGCTAAAAGATACAGCTGGGGCATTTTTATATTCGGAAAGGGCATTTTTATATTCGGAAAGGGCAATTTTTTAAGCTATCACACGTTAATTTAGAAGTTGATTTAAAAGAGAAAAAAAAATTGTCGCGGCGCCAACGTCGTCTAGCTCTTAGAAATACAGTTGAAAGACTGAAAGTGATATTATATTGTTGATAAAACAGATTTCTATCTATTATCAACATAAATATGTTGTAGTATGATATCACATGCCATAGATGGCATAGTTCAAGCAACCTCGTAGCAATGCAAACTGACCTTTTTTTGTTTTGACAATGATTTTCACATTGTAATCTATTTTGTTAATTTATAATTGAAGTGATGAAAATATAAATATTCACGAAACTGTAACTTACAAATACTGTAACATTTTTATCGACTGTGTACCTTGGAGAGATAGCAATTTCCATTATCAACACTGAACGGCAACTTTTGTAACTATATTTTTTTAATTACGCAATTTTGCCAGATTATTAATTATGATTTTTTACGATAAAATTATTTTTTATTACAAAATGAGCTTTCTCAATGCAATTCTAAATTAAGAAAAAGAAATTTAGTAATTAAATAATATTAATTTTCGACAATAAATGACAGACTTTTTTCGAACTTAGTAGTAATTAATCTCTAGTGCTCCAACCACCTTAATTAAGTAATTAGATTTTTAAAATAATAGCAATTATATCTATACATATTGGAAATTAATATTATTTTTATAACCTATAATTTCGAGTATACGGAAGTAATTTACAGTAATTTAATAAAATTATATATTGTATTAAAATATTTATAAAAAAAAATCAACATAATCGTCTAAAAACAACATGTCAGAAAAACGTTAGATTATATCCGTATGTGTACCTACATACATTATACGATATAGGAAACAAGTTAGTTTTTGATATAACAATTATGTGTGTAAGACAAAGATCAAATAAAAAAATAAGTGAGTATTTGATGAGTTTAAATACATATCGTAATAAAATAATACCGCCGTCGCAGCATCTGTATAACATAGTAAATTTCCAAAGATTGGACACTGGTGGATCTCATATAACAACTTGTATCTATTTAAAATAGTTTAACTCTCTATTAACAGTAAAAAATTTTCAAAATCCGTTTCGTAGTTAACTTTTGGCGCCTTTGGACCCCCAGGACCCTGGCGGATCTCATAACATAGTATAGCATATATGCATTTGAAAGAAATTAAATTTTTAAACGTGACAATTTAACTCATATGTATCAAGTGCCATAAGAATATTGTAGTTTTTTCACTTTTACCAAGGAAAAAAAGTGGGGACGGATTTTTACAGTGAAAAAAATGGTACATAACATTTCATTGGTCATTTCATTGTAGATAAACAAGATAAAAATGAAACAAAAATTCGTATTGGTAAATTTAAAGAATTTTAGAACCATAGTAAGAATGTATTAAATAATAATATGAATTATACTAATTTATTTTATTTGTTAAATTGTCTTACCGTATTACGCTTGAGATTTATATTTTTTTTGAATAAATTTGTGTTTTCTACAACTCAAATTTCTTGCCTAAAGCAATTTAACTCGAAGAACTGTCAACCCAAAAACGCTTCAGCTTCGCTGTCGTGTTTTTATTAGTTGACAGTTCTTCTCGTTAAATTGCTAGGCAACAAATGTTCGTTAGACAAACCCAAATTTATTCGAAAAAATACAAACCTCTCGTGAAATAATAAGTGAAAAAATTTTCAAAATTGGCTGGGTAGTTTTATTTTTGGCGCTCTGGGACCCCCGGACCCTGGCAGAGCTCATATAACGTAACTTATATCTTAAAATAGTTTATCTCTCTAACAGTAAACAAACTTTCAAAATCGGCGATGACGCGTTCTTGAAAAGTTAGTTAATTTTTAATTTGGAAAATAAAACAAATATAAATATTGTTATTGTAATGATAAAAACAATGAAGCATTTATTGTCACGAAATTCAACAAATTTCTTAATTTTTTTCAAAAGCTAGTTCATTTAGAACAGTGGTTCCCAAAGTGGTCCCTACGGACCCCCAGGGGTCCCCGGGATTATTCAGGGGCTCCGTGGAAAATTAAAATTAATTTGGGGGTCCCTGAACAACGTCAGGGGGTCCGTGCAAGGTTTAATATAAAATAAAAACATTATGACAAATTTTTATTAATATGGAAGCTAAGTAACAATGAACAAATTATTAGCGATTTTTACGTCCTAAGTATAAAAGAAACGTTATACTCTTGTTTCTTGTTTAAGTTGATTAAAAAAATTATATATCACAGTTATCAATACAGTAAGCCCTTAACATTCATTAAAGATTTCTTTTTTTATTAAAAACCGAAGAAGGGATTGTAAGTTTTTCTAACACAGATGTGTTTCTAAAGAATATACATATTATTAATGATCAGAGATGAGGCTTATTTAAAATACAAGTAGTTGAAATAGAAATACAAGATACAAAATACGTATTTTCATCTTGTATCTTTGTATCTTGTAATGTATTATTATGGGTTATTATACAGAAGCTGTTGATTATTTTTACGTCTTCTTATTTGGTAAAACGTGAATTTAGTGCCGTTATAAGCCTCATCACAAAAAAAAAACCGACCAGAAATTAGTACTCGTGGGGACTTGCTGTTGCTACTCACAAACACTGGGCCAGACATAAATACACTCATAACATCCCATCAGGTTTATCCAAGTCATTTTTTTTTTGTATTTTGAAAAAAAGTTATAATTTCAATAAATACTTCTTCAACAAAATGTTTTATTTATATTTTATTTTTACACCACCATTTACCATTCAAAACATCAAAGTTAAATTTGTGTTTTTTTTTTTATGCATTTATATTATAGTTTTTTACCCAGGGTCCGTGAGCAAGTTTTGACTATGAAAAGGGGTCCGTGAGCAAGTTTTGACTATGAAAAGGGGTCCGTGGGCCAAAAGAGTTTGGGAACCACTGATTTAGAACAATGTTTTAAATGCTTGTCTTACGCTCTTTTCGATGGTATAAAAAAAATCAAAAAATTTTTTGAAATCTGGCCAAATTTTGCAAAAAGCCACTAAAATTAAAGACGAAAATTGGCTAAAATTTTGGCTTCCAAGATTTTGGGACTTTTGATCTACACACCAAATTTTGTAACGATTGGAAGCTTCGTTCAAGAGTTATCGCGCAGACACATATATACATACACATATATATTTTCAGTTTCTCGAGACCTCAAAACAAATTTCTACCATAGTCCCGGATTCAGGTCTTTCCATGATACCCCCTGTAATTAGTGAATTTCCAAAAAGGAAATTCACTTAAAAATCCACGGTAATAATATGTCAACCCCTTTCTCAATAAGCAATCTACTATGATATAACTGATATTGAAAAATTTCTTTGATTCATTTTAAATATTTTTTATTTGATTCATTTTAAATTTTGTTATTTTTATTTTTATTTTACAATTTTTAAATATTTTAATTTTGATCTCAAAATTTTTTATGTTTTATACAAATCTAATTGTAACTACTGTAACTATAAATTTAGTAGAATCTAATTCAAAAACGCATCTAATTCAAAATTCGAACATATGTACATAGCTGTTCTTTCTGTCAATGTTAGAGAGAAACGGTTCGATTCCCAGCCGATCCAGTTTGATAATTTTTTCAATCACTTTGTGATTTTTAATTTACATTTGCATTTTGGTCATACTAACCAAAGAAATCGAGTGCTTAAAGTTTCAGTTTAGCTGAACGATAAGTGAACATATGAATACTGCGTATGTTTAAATGCGGACAAAAGTTCGTCATACGTAGTAATGTTTCCCAAGCACTCGATAATATTTGAAATTGAAATATATTCTAAAATAATTAAAATAGATTCTAAAAGAATTCTTTAATGACTGCAAAAATTAAGTGATTTTCAATGATTTTTATTTTTCTACTAATTATTACTTTGAACACTATTTCTGTTCCAAATTTTAAAGCAAAGTCAGTAAATGCCCAAAATTATGAATTTTGGACAATGAAATTTTTGAAACTATTCCACCTAAACGTATGAAATTTGGAATACTTCTTCTTTTGAGCAATTATCACTATATAAGCATTGTCACTAAAAGGTATGAAATTAAAGCTTTTTTAAAAAAACCGACTTCAAAAAGTAAAAAATAATTAATAGCACGAATTTTGAAGTCAGGCGGGGTACGTAGTATAAAAAAAATGTAGATCTGGAAGAATTCATGAATTTTGCAAGAACATCCGATCGCAATATTTTATACGACACCCCGCCTGACTTCAAAATTCCTGCTATTAATTATTTTTTACTTTTTGAAGTCGGTTTTTTAAAAAAGCTTTTATTTATTTATTTATAGAACAGCAGTTGGCAGTAAAATACATATTAGCTGGAAACGAAAATTAATAAATGTACTCAAATAGTGTAAAAATATTTGAAATCCGATAATAATACTTATTTTCTTTTTATTAAAAACTAAATTAAAAAGAAGTTTTTTCACAAAAAACTTTTCATTTCCTTTGAAAATACTTGCTACAAAAATATGTTTAGACGCCTATGTATCTGTCAAACAGTTTTATTTTTCAATGAATTAAAACTGAAACTTTATTTCCTTATTTTACTTAGTTATCATTATTATATGATAATTTAATCCACTATTTTTCAAACACTATGTGAATTTTAATTAACATAATTTAATCCATTTAATAATTTTAATTTCCGATGGAAAACGTAATAATCGTTTAACTTTTCGTTACTACATTGATTAAAATGGCAGCCATATTGAACTAATATCTTTTTAAATTACGTAAAATCCTAATCGTTTGCAAGAACTTCATCAGTAGGTACGTTTAAAAGTGTCACTTTTAAAACGTAATTACTCAAAAATATGAGAAAAGACAATTAAAATTTAAGTGTTACTGGTAGCTTTGAATCATAAACAAACTTTTGAAAAACTTTTAAATATATGTTTCCATTTAAAAATCTATAAGTTTGCATTATAGCTCGAAAACCATAAGAGCTATAAAGCTACTGACTATAGCAATCGGTTGCCCCCGTCGATATCTGCAACTCTTATTTGAACAACTTTTCAATTAAATCGACGGTTTGGCTGTAATAAAAATAGCAACTCTCGGAAAACTCACTCAGTATATGAATCAGTTTTCCTTTCCTATTTGTTCTATTAACTCCTCGAATAGGTAAATAATTTTTAGAATTTCGAAGAAACATTTCAGATCCCCTATGGTTTTGTGTTGTACGATGTAGTTTTGAACCAGTCAACAAAAACTATAGTGCTACCCGCATTTTTTAAATTAACCTATAGTTAAGCGGCCCCTACACGCTCAATAATATTGCACAAAATCTGAGGTGGCATAATATTATTGATCGTCTGTAAGTTATATTGAAGGATTGTACAATATATTCTGCAGATCAAAAACAGTTTGAAATATATTGTGCAACGAATGAATATTGTAACGTCTGTAGGCTTTGCAAATATTATTGCGCAATATGACTATTTTTTTAAGTTTCAATTTATTAGTTGTTTTGTAATGCCATATTTGATGGCAATTCATTGAATCAGTTTGCCTTATTAATTTGAAAGAGTAATTATTTACTGCTTCGCAACATCTTTATCACTTAATATTTAAAATTAAACAACAATTGAATTATTGTATAATTCCTACATTCAATTTATTGTACAAATTTCTTTTACAAATTATTGAACTGTCTGGAGGGAAGTTCAATAAATTGCACAAGTTGATTGCACAATATTATTGAGCGTGTAGGGGCCGCTTATCACTCAACATTTTGAATGCTAAATACAACAATTGAATTATTGCACAATATTTGTATTTAAATTATTGTACAATTTTTTTTACAAATTACTGAACTGTCTGTAGAAGAGTTCAATAAATTGCACAAATTGATTGCACAATATTATTAAGCGTGTAGGGGCCGCTTAACACTTACGAAGCTGAACACAGAAGTTTTTAAATCATTCTACGTTATAGTAATTCTAAAACTGTCATCAAAAATTCATAATTATTTCAGCAATGGGATTAAAATATTAACAATACAGAATAAAAATTAAAAAATGTACTCCACTTCCCGGCATCTCTACCATGGCCATGGTGTTGTTGTTACAAGTGCAAATGTTGTTAAAACCAATTGTTTATTACAATACATTGGTTATTTTGTTATTATTATTTTTTTTTTTGTGTATAAAAACATTATTGTATGGGTTAATACTACGAATATCAATAATTGAACACACAGGTTCGATAAAGCAAGACAGGAGTTCAAAATGTTTCACTGAAAGGATTAAAAATGAAAATCAATAAAAATTGACCTAAATAAATATACAGTTATCGTTCTGGATGTACCCTACACCACCAGCTATTTTATCTTTTAAACTACACAATATTATTTTATATGTTGTGAAGTTGTGATCAGTGAAAAAGTACTACAGTGGAAACTTCATATGTGTATAGCACTTTTTGAGTGAAATAAATTTTTCAAACTTAATTGTAATTTATGATAAACTTAAATACAACCGTCTTTAAATTATAAACTCAGCTCGAAATCAAGTCCAAATGCCATAATCATAAATAGTATATTATTCAATGAGCGGGTAATGATAGCTATTACTCACGAATATGAAATTGCAGCACGAGCCGAGTTTACGAGGCGAGTGTCGTAATGCATCTGAGTGAGTAATAGCCATTGCAAGCGAGTAGAATACTATACTTTTTCTACGAATTTTTTTTTCTTTTTGATTTAAATAAAATTGAATATAAATTTTAAATCAAAAGAATAAAATTTTTGATCTTTCTCTAGTTCCATTAAATGTTTGTATTTGTATCTATGGATACGATCAAAATAAAATTCATAATGTTTTGTTTATTTACACGTTACTACATAACATATATGAAATTAAAACTTAATAGATATATTATGCACAAAACAATCGCAAGCCCATTGAATAATGGTTAATACGGTAATTTCATTGGTCGAAAGGTATTGAGTTCTTCAATAGGAGCAGAAAAAAATTTTTATACGTACTTTGCTTAATTCTAGATTTCTGATAGTTTTGTGTTTTTGGTAACAATATTACCTATCATTTGTTCCCATTTTATAAAAAATTGCCTATGTACTATTTAGTTACTTTAGTTACTTAAGGGAGGAGTTCAAATAAAAAAACAACTTTTTTATTTATGATTATTTTGCTTGTTGAAATTTTTTTCAAATTAGGGATGGTTTCAAATAGAAAATTTTGTTTTTGAAAAATTCATTACTCTTCTCTGTAGGGGGGGGGGCCTTTTTCACAAGTTTTTAAGCGTTTACAAGGAACGGCGTATCTCAAAAAGTAATGAATATTTTTTAAATATTTTTTCATTATTTTATTCCTAAAGGACCTGTCCATAAAGCTGAGTATGGGTTTCAGGTAATTTTAAAAATTAATTATAAAATTGTAATGCCAAAGTTCTAAAAATTATAAAACCCAAATTTTTATTAAAAAAAATGTTTAAAAATAGTTCCAATTGTTCAAATGGAAAAAGCATACTCCACTTTATGCGCAATATGTTTATGAACAAAATTTAAAAGAATTAAGTCTCTATCTTTTCTAGAACTTGAGATATGATTTTCCTTGTCGGGAAAAACACAAGTTTCGGGAAACGGTAAAAAACAAAAATAATAACAAAAGAAGCGGTTTACTCACTGTTTATTAAAACGTCTACAAAGGTATACAAATAAAAGAACATTATCTCAGTGCATACTATAACTCGTGCACACACCAAAACTAAATATTACTGATCAAATCGCGAGGGGGAGAGAGCGTTATCTGCAAAGGAGCAGCAACTTGGCTGTGCAGCGGCTCGCAAATAAATATTTTTCTACTTGAAAAAAAAAGAACTTTTGGCCATGTTTTATATATCACCATGTTTGTAAAGAACCACAGAACGAAATAAAAACAAAAAATGAGATTCGAAAAAAATTAGTTTATTAGCCGTTTCTGGCGTGAACTCCACCGTTAAGCTTTTCCTTTTATCATATTTAAAATTTTCATGTAGCTGAGACTTACATTTATTTAACATAATAATTTATTGTGCTTCATTTCCCTATGTTGCTCAGGTCTAGCTAAATACTTAAATGAAGTTCAATATTATAATATAGCGCCCTCGTAAGTGGTATACGATTACCTGAAATGGCTTGTAAATGTTGCTAAAAACTATGTTTTTTTCAGTTTAAAGTTATGTGATAAAAAATGTATAGCTTCAAGAAAAATTATACATATAAGTTACATGTTTACAAATACAGAAAAATTTGGGTCTACCCAAAATAAAAATCCTAAAATCGTCTCTGAGGAAAATGGGTTTTTCATCGTTAAAAAGCTACTATTACCATAACAAACACTGCTTTTCATTAAAAGAAGTGTTCAGTGTATGTTATACATCATTTTGACTGAACATGGAACTATATGTATGTATAATACACAGCACACTGTTGACAAATGTTTAACAATTACTGAAAATGATATCGCTACTTTTAAATTAATTTAATTTGTCATATTTCAAATACACAACAGTAATACGTACAGTAATCCATTAATTCATGGAGATAACAGAACGTGATGTCAATTTATATATTAGAACAGTTGATACTAACTGCTCAGACCTCCTGCATGGCATGCAAGTCGATTAAATAAATTGAACCATTACAGTCAATAATATGATACTAATACTCTGGTGCTCATTTATCGTTTGCTTCTACAGCAAAAGCTTTCGAATTCCGAAGAAAAAGTCTCGCAACACATAATTTCGTCATGTCTGGCTGTCCCCATAATGCCTAGGGCCCACTAGAGCCCTACTGTTAAATATGAGAGGTGTGGGCCTTGTGCTCGCCTCTGTCATTGAGGTTGGTTTCGTGAGGATAGTGGTTGATAGTAGTGATGGGAATAATCGAATGATTTCAATAATCGATTATTTTTAATCGAGTGATTTTAATAATCGATTAATCATTCGATTATTTTCATTCGATTATTTTATCGATTATTTTCATTCGATTATTTTTATCGATTATTTTCATCCGATTATTTTTGTCGATTATTTTCATTCGATTATTTTTATCGACTATGTTTCATTCGATTATTATTATCAATTATTTATCGATTATATTATTTAGTTATTGAGATGCGATAAAAAATTAAATTTCGATTTTGTAATTTTTCGGAATCCTTTTATTGTCATTTTTATTTTCAAATTCAAACCTATAATACAATATTATTTACTTGTATGAACCATACAACCATAATCCACCTTTCAGTTATTTTGTTTTTAGGTGGTTTATCATGTTATCTTCAAAAATCTATTTTTTATAATATTAATGTCCATTAGAGATTAAACCATTATACCTATTCTGTGACCATTACTAATTACAGTATTATCGGTTTTTCCATTTTAATAGTCAGCACTTTAACACGTTGACGTTCATAATCTATAAGGGGCCGTCCATTAATCACGTGATGTTTTTTTTTGCATTTTTTGACCCCCCCTCCCCCTTGGTGATACATGGTGAGGTTTAAGGCTACCCCCCTCTATATCACGTGTATTTTTTCGTAGCTGCAAAGAATCTAATTTTTTTTTAATATTTATAAAATACTGGTATAAGTATCATCTAATTTTATTAT
Source organism: Brachynemurus nebulosus (assembly GCA_035578155.1). NCBI lineage: Eukaryota > Metazoa > Arthropoda > Insecta > Neuroptera > Myrmeleontidae > Brachynemurus > Brachynemurus nebulosus. Next base: position 39,350,020 of record JAPWDM010000002.1, on the reverse strand, counting down.
AGAAAATTAAACACTACTATAATAACGTTCAGAGGTAGACAGAAAGGTTGCAATTTTTTTTTTTTTTTTTTTTATTGACATAAAAATAATAGAAATGCGAAAAACTTTTTTGTACTAATACATGAACATTACTTAATGTACAGTATTTTCGGACCACGGATTAGCAAGACTTTCTTCAACACCAATAACTGAATAAGCATCTTGCAAATCAGTTGTTGGCACAGTGCTTTGTTGAAGATCAACATCGGTTTCATCAAGCCACTCGGCGTCATCATTTTCGCGCACTCTCTCCAAGCCGTTTTCGATTTTGTACGCGTTTGACGAAAAAATAAATACATGTAACGCCGCTTTTCGGTTGAGTATCGCGCACTTGCCGAGAAAATAAATACACGTGATATATTACTTTACCCCCCCTCCCCCTTGTAATATTTCGTGATTTTTTATGGGACCCCCCCCCCCCTTTCAAGCCTCACGTGATTAATGGACAGCCCCTAATGACGAAACACCCCACTAGCACAGTATTTTGACAACTAATACACTTTATATATATATATATATATATATATATATATATATATATATATATATATATATATATATATATATATATATATATATATATATATATATATATATAATTGTTGACGTAGTACAGCGTTGTATCATAGTTAGTTAGGTTTTACTTGACGGTGCACATACAGCGCTCATGACCATTAACGTATCAATAAGGGAGCACCCCTGCTAGGTTGTGCTATTCATCTTATGCAAAATATCGCCAATCATAGTTATCATAAAACCTTTTTTTTTATTTAAACTGTTGTCTATTTTCAGTAGATATGACGACTGACGACTCACTAAATAATTATTACCTGATATTTTGTAGGATCACTTAAAAGAATCGAATTTGTTTTATCTCGAGATATTTTTAATACTGTTTGATTGAAAAATAATCGAATGATTCAATATCTCGAGATATTTTTTAAAATCATTCGAATGAAAAATAATCGAATGATTTTATTATATCTCGAGATATCTCGAGATATTTTAATAATCGAATGATCGATTAATTTTCATTCGATTATGCCCATCACTAGTTGATAGCCCAAGTTCGCGGGCGAGAGATTCATGATTGTGAACTTCGACGGGTGAGCTGCGTCCAGCTCAGGTGTTAACCTGCTCAGTTAGAAGTGTATTAGATAACACGCGGCCTGCCCAATGGTGGGGAAGGGCCCAAACCCCCAAAGTAAACTGGGAGCTCAGGGCTAGTTTTCTAGTCTTGCGCACGCTGACTGGGCATATCCCAATCCCCGCCTAATGGTGGCCACGGTATTATGCCCGCCAGGGTGGTGTACCATGTAAAACAAATCCGACGTTGTCCCCTTAATGACTATATCTTTCTACATGCTACAAGTATCAAGTTCTTTTAAGATAAAGTAGAAAAAAATTGTTCCTAATTTTTTGAGGTACTTTCCCGTATTGGAAAATGACGATGAAAATTTTTCTCACTTACCAACGTATCTCGTGTGAGATATCGTTAGAAAGGGTTCTTAGAATGAAGTTAAGGTTCCTTGTGCTTTAAACCTCACTTGCGAAATACTGAGCTTCAAAGTGAAGTTTTTTGCCGCCTTCCCTATTTTAATTATTCAACAAAATCGCACATATTTTGTCGTAAAGCCACCCAGAAGAAAGAAGAAATGTTCTTCACAAAAATGTGCAATTCGAACAGATTTTATTTCTATTTGTAGTTCTAATACATATGAATTATATTACAGCAGATACTGCCTTACTGAGTTTCATGGAAATAATTTGAAGAACTGAATAATAAAATAAAGGTAAGAAAAAAGGTAAAGTAAACGGAAGAAAGTAAAAAACAATAAATCGAAAAGTCTAAAAATACAAAAAAGCTTGAAAATTGAAAAAAATTCAAAAATAAGAAAAAAGACTTTCTCGTCCACTCTACGTAATTAGAATTAAATAACGTTCATGAATAACGAACAGCTAACGAACGAAAACCCTGATTAAATACCGTTGTGAATTTTTAGCAGTATCTAATTAATGTCAATAATGTTTAAAAATAATAATAATTTTGGAAAATTAATTTCCCAATAAATTTTTGTATTTATATTAAAATTAAGAATTATAATAAGGATATATGACAAAGTACAACTCGTACTGCATTTTTTATTTATATCATAAAATTTGTTAAATATTATATACATATGACAAGGAACAATTTCCGCATTTTTAAACATGCCAACAAGCAGTTTGTTTTGTTGCCAGTCCTAAGCCTGGATAAAATGTGAAGGGAAATGCTTTCATTATACATTTGACTACTACACTCACATTTAAAATGAGACTAAAAAAAAATGATAAAATGATAATGATAAAATGATAACATATTTACACTTTTACCTAATTAATTTGTTAATAATGCTACATAAAATGTTTTTTGTTCAACCATTTATGGAAATTGTCTACATAAATAGCCCTGTCTTGATAATCGTAAACTACATGAAACTAGACCAAAATAGCAAATTAGAGTTCCAGATTCAAAGAAAAATGAAATTAAACTGTTTTCCCGATAAAATTTTCAAGATATTTAAAATTAAAAATAATAAAAAAAAATTTAAGAAATTACTGACTACGGAACTCTAACTTAATGTAGATTGAATATGTACTTGGCGATTTTTTTTTTATTAAAATACAATAAATTGGTCAGATAAAACTTGAATAAAACAAAAATATAAATGATTTTAGAAAAAATTATTTTTGAAAATTACTATCAACTACCCTTCAAAAGCAATAGAGCAATAAAATACTGACCGCGAGCTGCAATTCGTGTGTTTCCCTTTTTACCTGTTTTTACAACTTTAGGGTCAGGTGGACCTTTTTCAACCGCGGGCTGCAATTCGTCATCAGCCGTCTAGCCATATCAAGTTTTTTCATACCAAAAATCAATACTTGTCTTGTAGCCTAGTCGGTAGAGTTTTCGGAATTGCATTTTTAGCACGATCTAATTTTTTTTTTGCAATTGATTTATATATTTATAGGGAGTCCAAAACCAAAATGGCGTCATCCTACAGGTTGTGCTAAAGCCGCCATCTTGGAAAACGTGTTTTTCCAAATATCTAATGAACGGCTGGCCTCACAAGAAAAGTACAAGAAACATTTTTTATAGAAAATTGAATTTCCCAACTTTTTTATTTGAAACTTTTTTTCTAAAGTAATTACTTCAAAAATTATGACGCTTTAATAAAATCAATTTTTGGTTTTCGGTAAATAATTTAAAAACGATTAGAGGTACGTTGGTTAAGCTTATTATAAAATTATAGAGCGTACAATTCTCTACAAATTTTGTTTTAAATATTTTTTCCAGAGCTTTTAGTTTACGAGATATCATGTATGAAAGGCTTGAAAATGCGGCTTTTTTGCGGCGAAGGTAAATCAACATACGTATAGTCTAGGTACGTACACACCTTCGTGTGTATTCATCAAAAACGTTTCTATGATATAAAAATGCCGCATTTTCAAGCCTTTCGTACATGATATCTCGTAAACTAAAAGCTTTGGAAAAAAATGTTTAGAACAAAATTTGTAGAGAATTGTACGCTCTATAATTTTTATAATAAGCTTCACCAACGTAACGCTAATCGTTTTTAAATTATTTACCGAAAACCAAAAATTGGTTTTATTAAAGCGTCATAATTTTTGAAATAATCACTTTAGAAAAAAAGTTTCAAATAAAAAAGTTGGGGAATTTAATTTTCTATGAAAAATGTTTCTTGTACTTTTCTTGTGCGCCCAGTCGTTCACAAGATATTTGTAAAAATACGTTTTCCAAGATGGCGCCTTTAGCACAACCTGTAGGATGACGCCATTTTGGTTTTACACTCCCTATAAGTATACAAATCAATTGCAAAAAACAAATTGCCTCGTGCTAAAAATGTTTTGCGATCCGCCATTTTGAACCAGACCGACTAGGCTATTGTGTTTTTCATACCAAAAATCAATACTTGTCTTGTGGAAGTGTTCAGAGGCGTAGCGAGGGGGGTGCAAGGGGGTCTATCATGCACCGGGCGCCACTCGCAGAGGGCCGCCAAATGTGCCCAATGGCGGCAGTCTTGGGGGGCGCAAAAAAATTAGGTATGAGGTTTTTTTTTGCTCGTCATTTGTGTTTTGTGAGGAAAAAAGCAACATTTTTTTTTCTACAGGGGCGCCAATAAAGTGTAGTGCCCCGGGCGCCGGTTATGTTCACTACGCCACTGGAAGTGTTATGGGTTATTCCATGAAAATGCGACATAAATGCAAAAAATTAAATGTTGTTTATTTAAAGTAAGTCAAATAGAGCATAGACTAAACAAAACTTACTATCTGGCAACACCGAAATTATAGACATCAGTTGTGATTTTTGACAATTAGAGTGGAATTTTCACTGTCTTGCTGCATTTGATGTACTGCTTCACGAAAAGTGTTGCAAATAATTTTTTCATAACTGTGAATTCTCGCGAAATATATAGAAAACAATGATATCATTTAATATTAAATGTATACACCTTTGTTATACGTGAAGCACACCCGAATCATTCAACAATATCACCACAAAAATCGACAGCAAAAATAGTTTCAAAATTTTGTAACATGAGTGACCAAAAAGAACATTTTTTAGTATAAGGGTTGACACACTTCTTCATTTAGACATTTGTAATATTACTTTCTTTGTTCAGGAGTGCCTGATGCTTAAACCCGCTGTTTACGACATTATGTTTCAAATTGAATATTATACAAGAAATTGAAATGTGTAACGTGAGTGACCGGTCACTCATGTTACATGTTGGAACACTTTATATTAAATGTTTTGCAATAAAAATATGTATTTTTAGGGTACTGTAGAATGGCATTACCGACTTCGATGTCTGCCATTGTGCATTTGTGCCAAAACTTCCCTTCCAAGTGCGATTTGGAGGTAACAGAGAACGGAAAAACTATTTTGGTGGAGTTTGACACGCCTATAGCCTCTCAAAATTAACCTAGGGAGTTGAAATTTTGTATTTTGATAAATATGGTACGTAGAGTGTGCTTTCGGGCGGTTACAATGTTTAACCCTCATTCAACCCCACCATTTTTACGCCATAATTTCATGTTTTGTCAACGTTTTCGTTGTTTGTGTCAAGCTTACAGGCCCCCAAATAAACCTACAACGCTAAAATTTTGTATATGTATTGAGTTAGTATCCGGAGTGTGTCTTTTAGGGATTCCAAATTTCCCTGTCCCCACTTCCTCCGTTTTTACACCGAAATTTCGTGGTATTTTCGTGTACGTTGGAAATGACTTATTTTCGTAATAATACCCAATTTAAGTGCCCAGTTGTAATAACTATCAGTGAAATATTATTTAATCAGTTAATTTTAAGTATTTTTGCATTTCTCTTAAGTAATATATGTGGATGATATGGACCTTTAAACAAGTAACATGAGTGACCAAAGTGGTGTAACATGAGTGACTTTTCTTGGAATTTTTAAAATTTTTTTATTAATATAGATGCTTATTCTGTTAATGTGAACTAAATAAAGAGAATTCATTTTATCTTTGTATATTTTTTAAATCATCTTCAGTAGTTTGATAGAACAGAGATTCAACCCCAACCTAAATGACTGCGTTCACCATGTCTCCCTGTGTAACGTGAGTTACCAGAAAAATAAGACACTTTTTTAAATATATTCATAAGCCTGCGTATATTATTTTTTATTAAATAACATTGCTTAGTTAATAAAGAAAGGTTTTAATGAGAAATATACTGTTATTTTTCAATTCTTCTTGTATAAAATTAGTAGTTTTGTCTCAGTTTTGGAGTAAAATGTAACGTGAGTGACCGTGGAATAACCCTTATAAGTAATATTTATTTAATCCATGAACGGGCTGATCATGGATTAAATAAATATTACATATAACACTTCCACAAGACAAGTATTGATTTTTGGTATGAAAAAACTTGATATGGCTAGACATAAAACTCACAATTTTCTATTTAATGATATCGAAATATATAGTGCGTACCATTTTAAAAGAAATTTTTTATATGTGCTTCTTGTGGCCATTTTTATAAAGGTACAGAATCTTATCTGATAATGATTATATCAACTGAAACATGTCACAAAATTAATTAAATAAAAGTTGTAATTTTACAAAGTATTTTATTAACTATTAATTACAAGAGATTTGTTATATAATTTAATTTCCTATCTTGATCCGACACATTTTGAGAATTTTCAACACAATTAAACATACAAGACGATGTATTAGTACTACTTTAAACCGCTAGTTAACACAGGTATCTGTCAAATCAAAGACTGTCACCATAATATAAACAACTAATATGGCGTATTAACATTTAATTTCATCTAGTCTACATGCAAACAAAACTAAATACCTATATAGCTAAACTATATACCTACATAAATATATATATTCCAATATTTACATAGTATAAATACATAGATAATTAGCAATTAAAAGCGTTTAATGAATCCGTTTTACATGTTCTCAATTCAATCAAACACCCATACACCCATTAACACGGATAAATGTATCGCTAATACTTTATAGAATGCGCAATCTATCAACATACGGGGGGAGGCAGCCGAGGTTGTAGTCCTGGGACTCGGGCTTGACGCGAGTACCCGTAGATTCCGAAAAGGGGCCCGGAAAAAGTAAACAAGAGCTTTTTTTCCCTCATCTTTTGGAGAAAAAATTTTTTCGCCACAGGGTCCCGCCACAGAGAAATGACGGATCCTGTATTCATTTATGCTTACATGCCTTAGAGTGAATTATCCGGGTTTCTATTGGAAAAAAAAACGTTCCTGAAATATGTATAGAAATATTCGAAAAATATGAAAAATGTAGATATCAAAACAGAAGTTTTTTGAATAACTACGTTTTAAAAGTGACGCTTTCTTAACCATAAAAACAATGTTCGAATACTGAGTAAGTACTAAAAATGAACAAGTTTAAAAATTCGCAATTACTGATTTTACTTTTCACGAACATGACAAAATTTAAAAAAATATTATTAACAGTAACGTAAAAGCCCCTATACCGGAACGCGATCATATGTCGGAACAGTTTTTATAGTACAGTACCTATAGTGTATAAAATTTGAAAACCTCGGAACCCAGGGACAGTGGATGGAACCCTTTCGATTGTATTATTGACAACCTATATTAAAATGTTTACAACTTTAAAATTTTCGATCATTGCTTGTTTAATTACTATATTAATTTTACGAAGGCCAATGGTAACGATTACAGATTTCTTCGAAATATCTCATCTTCTATTGACCGGAGACCAATTATAGTTATTATGAAAGTTATAGACTAGAGTATACTCTACAAAAAAGGTTCTAGCTATTTTCTATGTAGGAGTTACACATTTCGAAATATTATCTTTTAAAAAACAAAATGAATATTTTCAAGATTTTTACGGATTTGAGGGTAATAAAATGATATTTGGACAAAAAAACTGCTAACACATATCGCCTTACTTCACAATAAATGGTATTGTTATCTAAACAAAAGTATTTCATACAATTTGACTCATGATTACCAGAAAACTGTACATAAACTTTCGTTCAAATTGCTACGATTTGTTACTTGTTTAATAGGTCATAAAGTATTAGGTTGTTCGGATCAAACCCGTCCATACAAAATCTTGAATAAAAGACATAATTTTCATATGTTAGGCTGTATATTTAAGGATCAATTAGATGTAGTCACCATGCGCATTTATAACAGCTTGCCAGCGCTCAGGTAGTTTTCTTACTGATTGGTACCTTCCATGTTGATTGCCATCCATTATTTCTTTATCCAAAGCTTTTCGCAGGCATCAGCTTCAGGGTAAGCAACGCCACCAATTCTTCTCTTAAGCTGATGAAAGCAACCGTAATCACATGGATTTAAGTCGGGGGAGTAGGGTGGCTGGATCCAACGCTCAATGTTATGTTGATCCACCCAGGTCTCCACAGATGAATAACGATGAGCCCTTGCGTTGTCATCTAACAGTCATATTGATTGCTCGTAATTTTCGCCCCATTGATCCATCAGATGGTTCAAAAATTAGATATAGCGACTATGATTTACAGTTTCATGTTGAAGTAGTAATTCATAGTAGAATATTCCGTTGTAGTCCATCGCTAAGACCAACATAACATTGAGCGTTGGATCCAGCCACCCTATTCCCCCGACTTAAATCCATGCGATTATGGTTGCTTTCATCAGCTTAAGAGAAGAATTGGTAGCGTTGCTTACCCTGAAGCTGATGCCTTACGAAAAGCTTTGGATAAAGAAATAATGGATGGCAATCAACATGGAAGGTACCAGTCAGTAAGAAAACTACCTAAGCGCTGGCAAGCTGTTATAAATGCGCAGGGTGACTACATTTAATTGCTCCTTAAATATACAGACTAACATATGAAAACTATGTCTTTTATTCAAGATTCTGTATGGACGGGTTTGATCCGAACAACCTAATAGTATAGTAGCCAAAAATAAAAGCCAAGTCCTTTTCCCAAAATTTTCACCTAAACATAAATATTTCATACAGATAATTGTTTTTATTACTACAAAAAAAGTAATTTAACTCATGATTGCCAGAAAACTGTACATGAACTTTCGGTCAATTTTCTATGAATTGTTACTTGTTTAATAGGTCATAAAATAGTATAGTAGCCAAAAATAAAAGCCAAGTCCTTTTCCCGAAATTTTCACCTAAACATAAATATTTCATACAGATAATTGTTTTTATTACTACAAAAAAAGTAATTTAACTCATGATTGCCAGAAAACTGTACATAAACTTTCGGTCAAATTTCTATGAATTGTTACTTGTTTAATAGGCCATAAAATGGTATAGTAGCCAAATATATATCTTATAGTGATTCGCTCTGCTCGGGCAACAACTTTAAAGTAATTACATATTAATATTTAAATAGCATATCTAATTTTCAAAAAAAAAAATTATTGGAATCCGTCTAGCTGTTTGAATCCCAAAACATGCATTTTAACATTCTTTAGAAAATTAGTTTCTTATAGTAGGTACTTCATTTCTAATCTAGTCATATACATTTTTCAAAACCTTATTTGATTTTATACCTTAAGATCTCTCCATAGATACCCATATTGATAATTTTAGGAACACTTCAACTACGGACGTTCTTTGAGGTCTCGGACCTCTAAAAATCAATTTTACAGTCACGCTAATTTTTTCCTGAGTTTCAGTAACATATCAGTCAAAAAATCTGGTTCAGATCCATCTAGTACTTTATTTTTGACCCTTTCTGGGGTCCAAGGGTCCTGGGGTCCATTTTGATCTCATATTCATTTCTCTCAGATCTCAGAAATATTTGAACAAAATTTGGACAAAACCCATCCAATTGATTATTTGGGGCGTTACAGTTCTACAACATGGTCGAAATTGAAACTTTTTATGGCTACTTACAAATCGCCACTCGTCATTCAAAATATTAAAAATATTCCTTACCCCCAGTTTTAGCCTCCTCCCCCTACAAACCATCATATGGGCGCCCTTGTTGTTACTGATCCTCATTTGCGCAATTTGATAATAAAATTATTCGCATCAAAATGTATATTACATATCGATTTAGGTATATCATTGGAATTATCATCAATCTCTTAAATCACAATTAAAGTGGCATTTAATTTACAGAGTTGTTGCTGAACCGTAACAACATTTTGACGTTTAATAATTTGTCTTCAATCGTCTGTCTACAAATGAAATCAAAATCAGCAAGCAACAATACAAAATACATTGTACATTTACAATAATTTACAGTGTAAGTAAAATGTATGTTTGTCAGTGACATGATGCAATAAAATCGTATGTCATATATTCTATACCTAGATGACACGTCCAAAGTTGGTTAAAAATCAAAACAAAATATCATAGAATATAAAGAATATTAAAATACCATGTGTTCAAGATTACTTGTAACACCAGCTTTATAGCAGTGGCTGGCAACGAAGTCAGTATCACCCACCGATAGATGTTAGAGGGCGTTAAAAACCAATCGCTCTTAATTGCCCTAGCCAGTACTCGGAAAAATTTGTTATAAAGTTTGATTAATACTAAAAATTAGTACCTTTTCATCATCATATATGGCAAAAGAGGATTTAGCGTAGAGTCAACTACGTACTAACAAAGATAGTACAATAATTTAACGCAACGATTTAAGATTACTGATGACAAATATGGAAGAAATTTCGAAAGTTAGTGTTTTTACACAAAGTTCAGCCCTCTCAGTAATAAAATAATATTATTCCTATTATTATTTTTTTTTAATAATATATATTGTTAATTAAACTGTGCTGTACAACAATTTTGTTAAATATGTACTTTTTAATAAAGTAATTGTACAAATTTGTCCTTGTTTTCAATGTATTATATAAAATACCAAAAGCTGGTTATATGAATTTCCAAAAAGTTGGAAAACTATAAGTTGCATTACATAATTGATTTTAAGAACGGAAGTCGGTTACCTTTTTCTAAACAGGGGACGGTAAACCCAAAAGGGTTAGGAGACTATGGTTTATACTACAGTCAAATCGCGTTATAAGTCCGCTCGTTATAAGTCCGCCGATTTTATTTCTATTGTAAACATTCCCCCTCCATGATCGAAAAAAATTCATTTCAGTCTCTCGTTATGAGACCGGAACATTGGTGTTGATGTTAATAAATTAACAAGCGTACGATTAGTGCAACTCAAAAATCATCCTGTCAGAATTTTTTTTATAGGTCCGGATTTACATAATACATGTGTAGTTGACCAAAGCAAGTTTTGTTCGTTCATCGCGCGGATTATATTACAAACTTTGTTTGACTAACAATATTATTTACAATTTCTATAAAAGATTTTAAAAATTTTTTCAAAAAAAAATATGTGTGGACAATATCGTTTAAACTCCTGTCACACAAACTATAGAACGCATTTAAAAAATATTCGTAAATGTATTTATTAAAATAGGTAGATTTTATACCGCTTCTGACGAATGATAATACTGCACAAAACGTCCGGGCAACTTGATTATAAATAAATACACACTCACACGTTTAAAAAGTAGGGGAAGTGGGAGTTACGGCGGTCGACTACTAAGCATAAGTGGGGGTACAGGAATTCTTAGAATTATATTCTCCTACAGCCCCGAAGCGGACTTATAACGCGATTTGACTGTATTTATAGTAACAATGGTCACAATTGCAGCTGTTTAGAATTAAAAGTGATGAAAGTTATGTAATCAGTTCTGCATCCTGTAAAGCGATGCTAAGTAACATCTTGAGGGGGCGGAAATGGGTTAAAAAATTACTCCCGTTTTCATCTCTAATATGACAGATTTTCCCAAAAAAACTAGTTGTTACAAGAAGTTCCTACCGCCTAACGGAATCTATCACTATAGAACAAAATCAAAGCTTCTTTCTTTTCGTCGATAGACTTAAATGTAATAGACCATCTTAAAATGATTAAACTATACCTTATTGTACAATGTATCGCAACTAACTAATGCTACTGATATTTCTATAATTGGGATAGATTCGAACAGCATTTCAATACATAAATACAAAACGTCACGAAACAATATTTTCTGCAGTAATCGTTGGCAAATTATTTTGATAAAAAGCAATAATAAAAATCAGATATTGTGTTAAATTATGTGTAATCAATACTTTTACTCAGAATATTTAGGGAAAGAAAAAATAATGTTATTTCCTGAAAATATACGTTAAATAAAAAATAGGGGAATTGCTTTAAAATAATAATTCGAATTAAGTGATATTTATTCAACAAAATTTTTTTAACTAACTTCTGTGACAATTTAATTTTACTCATATTTTTTTTTTTCATGGAAAACAGTAAAAAAATATTTTAAATGAAAAGCCCCTCACTCTCTGGACATACATTTATTTTAACTCAAATTAACATGGATAATTTTAGGGTTGAGATTAGAGTACAGAAAGAAAAATTTGTGACGCGAAAAATATAACGCTACATATAATTTAAGTGCAAATAATCGAGAACTACTTTCAAAGTAATAGAGGGTCACGATGAGGCAGACTGCAAAAAATGTACCTACCGAAACTGACTGACTTTTTTCATAATTTTGGAATTTTGCGCCCCTGTATCTCTGATGGGGCTGGTGATAAAAATTTGAAATTTGCACAACTTGTAGTGCTTTCGGAGTAGATTTATTAAAATAAAAAATCAACTTGTACCTATATTGATCCTTTACAAAACCCTCAATTTTTATCATTTCCGCAACGGGAAAAATTGGAGTTTTATAAAGGACTCATATACTTATGAGTGTTTTTGACATTTATATCAAACAATGGAGAGGGGGGCGGCATTTTCAAGTTTTTGCCCCGGTTCTAAAAAATTGTAAATCGTAAAAAATCTCAGAAACCTGTAATACCTCATTCTACTTTCTACTATTTTATTTATGACTAGCTGTACCCGTGACGTCGTTCGCGTGACACATTATTATTAAATCAATGAGAATTATACAGAACTTACATAGAACAATAGTCTTTGCATAATACATGCACATGCTCAAAATGGGTTTTCTATTTTCCCGTGGGAATGAGATATTTTCCCGGAGTAAAAGGTATCTTAGATATTGACCCAAGTAATAAGTTATCACCACACCAAATTTCATCAAAATTCGTTCAGTAGTTTTTGCGTAATGTGTGTACATGCTCAAAATGGTTTTTCTATTTTCCCGTGGGAATGAGACATTTCCCGGAATAAAAAGTATCCTAGATGTTGACCTTGATAATAAGTTATCATCACACCAAATTTCATTAAAATCCGTCTAGTAGTTTTTGCATGATGCGTGAACAGACAGACAAACAAAAATTTTAAAAATAGCTGTTTTGGTGTCTACATCGATAACTACTTACAGTACCAGTGCAATTTTAAAAAATATTTAATGTACAGAAATGGTCTCGTTACAGTTTTATTATACAGTGAAGTTTCACTAAAGTTAAGAAAAATTTGGTAAACTTTAGTGAAACTTAACTTTAGTGAAGCAGATTGAGATCAGTGGCGGTCATTTAATACATGATCGGGACTAAATAATAATTGAAGTCATAGGTGATGTACAAGAACAAACTATTTAATAATTTGGATTCCAGTGGATTAACTGGATTTTATACTAATGTATAAAAGTCATTAAAAATATTGCTGTTATAGAAAGTTCTTCATTATAGATATATCTGCATAGAAATGGTTTTTTCCCTTGAACGAACAATTGACAAGTATTGTATCTATTTTTCAATCTATATAAGCAGCTACGATTCACTTTGGATTCACCAAATTCTCCGAATTAGTTATTAAGTACCTGGTATTCAAGTATTTTGGTATTTATTATTTAAATTTATTTATTATATAACGTGAATAACTGAATTGAGTAAGTAGTCTTCAATCAGATCACTCGCTTTGTATATATTTAAAAAAAATTTTAAAAATTCTAGAATTCAACATTTTAAAATTCTTTTTGCATAGAGAAATATTTTTATTAAAAAACACCACTGATTTGTTCACGTTTTTATGTTTTAACACTGTATAATTTATGGCTATATAGTTCAACTCATAACCAATCTTAGTTATATCATGAAAAATATGTAACTAACGTAATTTCCCTTTGTTTTTGTAATATTTTTCGATTTTTCACTTTGATTAAACATAATGAGTAACATTTATAAATTTTAAGTTACAAACGAAGTTCTAAAATTCAACAGAGAAAAGTTTAAATTTGAATACTCTTATGACATCCAAACCAATTTCTTTAAATCATACTATATGTAATTGTTTTTTTTATTACACATATATAACTTTTATAGAATTTATAATATCTTTGTCTTAAAAATGTATAATGTAATAATATTGTTTCTTTCTTATTGTATAAAATCCTCTTAACTTTAGTGAGAAAAAAGTGACGTCACTTAACAAAACTGATGTTAACTTAACTGAAACTCTACTGTATGTATATAGATTTTTAGGTTCTGTAACAAGTAAACCGAGGACAGTTCAACCGCGACAGTTAAACCGCGACAGTTCAACCGACGACAGTTCAACCTGACGACAGATCAACCGACAACAATTCCACCTAACGACAGATTAGCCAATGACAATTCAACTTCACGACAGTTCAGCCTAACGACAGTTAAACCAAACGACAATTGAACCGTAGAACAGTTAAACCACAGGACATTCTAACTGCTTAACACTAATATATAAATTAACTAAATCCAACCTGAACTAACCCAACTCAATAAACTATAAACAAATCTAACGTAACCTAACCAAACCCAACCTAAACTAATGAAACTCAACAAATCATAAGTAAAAGTAACCTAACCTAACTAAACACAACTTAACCAAATGAAACCTGACTTAACCAAGCCTAACCTAAACTAACTGAATTCAATAAATTATAAATAAACCCATCATAACCTAACCTAATACAACCTAACGTAACCAAACCGAACCTGAAGTAAAACAACTCAGTAAATTATAAGCAAACCCAACCTAACCTAACCAAAGCCAACCTGAACTAACCGAACTCAATAAATTATAAGCAAACCCAACTTAACCTAACCAAAACTAGCCTAAATTAACCGAACTCAACAAATTATAAACAAACCTAACCTAACCAAACCCAACCTAAACTAATCGAACTCAACAAATTGTAAACAAATCCTACTTAACCTAACCAAAACCAGCCTAAGCTAACCGAATTCAACAAATTATAAACAAACCCAACCTAACGTAACCAAATACAACTTAACAGATTAACCTAACCAGACAACACCTAAACTAATCAAATTCAACGAAAGGTAACCAAATCCAACACAACCCAACCAAATAGTGTACCCATAATTGTGTAAAGAGTCACCCTTGAGACTTGAAACTACATAAATACTTATTTAGTCTCAAGTCTCAAGGGAGGCAAATTTCATTGCTAGATAAAATTCAAATAATTTTGTTCTTATTAGTTAATAAATTGTACAACGGTTAAATTGTCTTCAGTTAAAATGTCGTTAGGTTGAATTGTCGTCGGTTGATCTGTCATCGGTCGATCTGTCGTTAGGTTGATCTCTCGTTAGGTTGATTTGTCGTCGATTGAACTGTCGGGGTTGAACTGTCGCGGTTGAATTGTCTGCGGTTCACTAGTCGCGGCACCAAATTTTTAAGACTTTGGAAAATTTTGACCACCCTCTACATCCGCGCCTACCTCTGAAAATTCATATACGAACTGGAAAAATTACTTTTCAAGGTTGATACTATACGCTGAAGAGATAAACAAAAAAATAACAAGAAAAACGAGTAGAAAATTAAATTAAAATTTTCATAAGCTTTCTTTGCATTTACATAATTCTCATAAACAAAATTAACTCCCTAAAAACGATAATTGAATAAATAAACAAAATTCACTAGACTTACCAGAAGATGGTACTTTAAGATACGTAGACGATGTCGGTGTACTATTCTGTAATGACTTCGGCGAATCGGTGTTCGAACGTGACCCGAGTCGAGACGGTGATGAGGATTGCGACGATAGCTGTGATTTATCGACGCTCAGTTGATTATCGCACGACACGGAATTTGGTGTTAAAAATGTGGTAGCCGGCGGCCACTGTGAACACTGTCCACACCCGGGTGCCGTGCGTGCCGAACGACGGCAACAACTCCAACGTTTCCCGGTCCACAGGCCGAGATGGAAACGAGTGTGAGGTGGTACGGTGGCTTGAACGGCGCACACTGAAACAATGAAAAGAAATTTCGTTAAATTGATTAAGGATGTTGCGGTGTTTTTTTTTTTATGTACTCACAAACTTTTTAATATTCTTCTTCATAATATTAAAGTTTTTCCCTTAAGTAGGGTTGCCAACTCTACCAATGAATATTTCGGGAGTTAATGGAAAAAAAAATCGGGACGGGACAAGTAAAATCGGAACTGTTAAACAAAAACAAACGTTTTTAATCAGCCAGTAGGCAAGATATTCTTTTTATTTTTATTAGGGTTGACCGGGGTAATTGTGAATGGATTTTCATGAACTGAGATAAAAGCGTTGTTTTAAGTATTTTTTATTTTATATATCACATTATGGTTGATTTATTTTTAATTCTACATTATTCAGGATGGCACTACACAAATTTTGAGCAAATTCGTATGAAAAACAAAAATTTTATAAGCCATTCACATTTCCCCGGTGCGGTTTTGCAAATCTTATGAATTTTGAGGTAAAAGTGAATGCCATCAGAAAAATTATTTAGAATGGATTACGAGAGAAGTGAGGTACATCAGAGTAAAGCCCAACTTAAATTCTCCACATTTACCCCACTTTCAAATTTTTCATCATACTTTAGCGGTCACAATTTCTCTTTGTTTAATGCAAGTTATCCATACCTCAAATTCGTACCAAAAATCAAGGTTAAATAAAAATAACAAAAATTGTAGAAACAAATTTATTACAAACTAAAAATGATATTTTGTCATTTTATCAAATAAAAAATAAAAAAATTACAAGATTTTCACACAAAAACAAGGAAAATGAGACTTTTTAGTATTTTTAGTATAGGAATACATTTAGTTAACATGAATAAAAAACAACAATTTATTAGATCTAATACCTACTGTAAATGAAAAAAAAATGGTTTTGTATTAATCCTACTGCCCTTGGACACTCACAGAGACATTGAAAACAATAAATTTTTCTGTTTTTGTAAGTTGTTATTGGATAAGGGAGCACAACAATGAATTCGTAGGTTGATACACAAAACATCGCTCTTTACACAATTTTTTTTTTTTTGTATTGTTTGTACAACGGAAACTTGTACAATAATGTCACCAGCATCATCATCAACATTTTCAACTCTGAAAAGAACACTACTGAAATTTTTGATCGAATGGGAGCATTTGTGAATGACGTTCACAATTACCCCACAATTTTAAAATCATGGGGTAATTGTGAATTGGTAATAAATTGTCCAATTTCTTTAGCAATTAATAAGGAACCCTCTCAGGGTTTAGACCACTTCTTTAGAAGTACTTTTAACCATTTCTTACCTTTTAAAAAAATAAAATGTATTTAAAAAATTCTTTTTTTGAGGGTTGGTCGAAGTAAGATACATAAAAGTTTGCAAGGGTTTTTTTAAAATAAAAAAAAAAAAAAGATACGAATACTTGGAGAATTGTTATCAAATTTTAATAGCATATTAAGAAAGGACAGAAGAATATACTAAGATTTGATTTTTAACAATATTAATGTTATTTTAGAAATTATAGGCGCCGTTCACAATTGCCCCAATCCACAATTACCCCGGTCAACCCTGTTTGTTACTAACAGCTACATATTTAAACCATGATCTTACAAACCTATAAACAAAACAATTTCTTGAAGATAATATTACAATAATATTTCTTTATTTTATTTTATTAAATTAAAAATCAAGTTTTTTAAATTTTTAGATTTTAATTTTTTTTTTGCTTATCAACTGTATTATATTTGGAGAAAAATATTTTTCATATAGTTGACCGTCTTTGGCATTGATTATTTTTAGGCTACTCGAGCACCGCTTACATATTTCATATACGTCAAATAATTTCTCCCATTTTTTGGAGGGATTTTAATGAGTTAATCTGGCAACACTGTAAGCTGTATAAGTTATAAATCAGTAGACAGAGTAGGTACACTTTATGAGTAGGTACAGCAAATATACTTACTTTCTTGGCTGTCACGACATGCAAGCGCAATAATTTGGACACAACAATAGCGAAACTGGCGGGACTAAAAATATAACAAAATTGTAGATGTTAAAAATCGGGACAATTAGTGTCCCGTCACTACTGTTGTCGGGACGCGGGATACATAGGCCGAAAATCGGAACATCCCGATTAAATCGGGACAGTTGGCAACCTTACCCTTAAGGTACCATCACAGTGTAATCGGACGAAAAATAGTCAATTTTCGCGGTTTTTTTTTTCGGATGGATAGCAATGGGGATGAATTTCTTTTTACGATTAATACCACTATTTAAAAATACAGAAATATTT
Source organism: Brachynemurus nebulosus (assembly GCA_035578155.1). NCBI lineage: Eukaryota > Metazoa > Arthropoda > Insecta > Neuroptera > Myrmeleontidae > Brachynemurus > Brachynemurus nebulosus. The sequence goes on along the minus strand of JAPWDM010000002.1, from coordinate 39,331,901 downwards.
TTTTTATTCATTTTTATTTATTTTTTATTTAATTATTATAATTTTTTGAAAAAAGTGTCTTTAAAAAAGGGTGGATATTGGTGCCCACGATTGCGACCGCAGTTTTCATTTGGGAAAACAAAATCAAATAGATTAGCAATTTATAGGTAAGCCGCTTTGTAACTATGGGAGCTTTTTTTTGAAATTTGAAAAAATGACGGGGGTTTGAATAAAAAGTACAAAATTTTTTATAATTTTCCGTGTGGAAAAATAGGAAGATATAAAAAAAAGCTCCCATAGGTACATAGTGGCTTACCTACAGATTGATAATCTATTTGATTTTTTTTCCAAATGAAAACTGCGGCCGCAATCGTAGGCACCAATATCCGCCCTTTTTTAAAGACACTTTTTTCAAAAAATTATAATAATTATAATAAATAAATAAAAATTAATAAAAAAAATATTTTTGTATTGTTAAATAGTGGTATTAATCGTAAAAAAAATTCATCCCCATTCCCCCATCCTATCCATCCGAAAAAAATCGCGAAAATTGACTATTTTTCGGCCGATCACTGTGATGGTACTTTACCTAACCCCATCACTGAGTTTTTATATCAAAGTCGAAATAATATATTGTCAAAACTAACTAAACTAACCTCACCACCTAGTTTTCATATCAAAGTCAAAGTATATTGTCAAAACTATCTAAACTAACCTAACCTTGTCTTACTGCACCATTTTCAATGGTTTAGTGCGGAAAATACACATAGGATTATGATAATTTCGAAAGATGAGTACGGAATTTACCTGCGATTTTTTCTCAATATTTATTTGGTGCGGAAATTACTACCGCCCAGATAACAGAATAACACTTTTACCACCATTACTAATAATCACAATAAATAGACATTTTCGTCCCAAAGCTAATAGTAAAATCAATTTATTAAGAAGTTTCTGTTAAATTCATTTAATCAAGCAACCGTCACAGTCCCGGTCCCTTACGGGTTTCTAATCCACACTATTCAATAAAAGTCCGTAAAACAAAAAAACTTTTCCAAACCGGTTGAAAATAATGTTTCGGTCAATTATCTACAACATATCCAAAATTCAGCTTCCTAGGATGATTGGGAGGGAGTAGAGGGGGAAAAAACGATTTTGGCTGGATCTAGCACGCCCCTAACCCCCCAGAATTAACGCAGAGGGTTGAAATTTGGTGTGTTGATAGAGTTCGTACCTAGGTTATGCTTTTTGGAGGTTTTAATATTTTATCCCCACCCTCTTCAATTTTAAGCTACAATTTCATGATTTTTCGACGTTTTCGAAGTTTGTACCACTCGCACAGGTCACCCAAATAAACCTAGAGGGCTGAAATTTTGTATTCGGATTGAGTTAGTTTCAAGGGGGTGTCTTTTGGGGGTCTCAACTTTTAACCCTTAGCCTCACAATTTTTACACCAAAAAGAACATGATTTTTCTGGTTTTTCAACAGTTTCGTTCGGGTCAAAATCTCTCCAAATAAGAAATTTCGTGTACAGGTTAGGTTAATAGCCAGCCACTGCTTTTTGGAGGTTTCAACTTATAACCCTTACCCCCACGATTTTTATGCCAATATTTTCTTGATTTTTTTGCCTTTTTTCTAACACGTCTAGAGACTCTTTGAGTAAACGTAGAGGGCTGAAATTTTGTAGATGTATTGAGTTAGTATCCAGTTAGTGCCTTTTAGGGATTCCACATTACTTTTTCCCCCAACTTCTCCCATTTTTACATCGGAATTCAATGGTATTGTTAAATGTGTTTAAAATGCTTTATATTTGTACTATAAGACAAGTAGACGAATAGTAAATTTAAAAATTTAAAAAAATTGAACGTACTTTTATAACAAATGCAATACATACATATTAAGTAATTTAAAAATGTTATTAAAGTTAATGTTTATTTATAAAGTAGGAATTTTGGATTTTTATTTATACAATAGAAATTTTGGATTTTTTTGGAAAGAAAAAATATCTTTATAAAGGCCTTCCAGTTTACTATTTGAGGTCCTTTTTTAATATTTAAAAATAAAACACAAAGGCAATTAGCGGATAAGCATGGGTAGGAATGCCCTCGTACGAATTGTGCTGGCTTTTTAACTGCTATCGGCATAAAATTAAAATTTACTGAGATTCAGCCCTTAAAAACTTAAAACCTTTTTTTAAAGCCCCGATCAGCCGGACACTCAACATCAGTTTTGAGACCACCAAAATGACAAATCGCTTGTAGACTTTCAATCAGATTTCGTTTGTAGACATTCAATACCGAAGATGAAGGGAAAAATTCGACTTCCGTGATGGGGCCCCCGCTGCTCACGGCGTTTTTTTATAATTTATTTTAAAAATCACCATAAAATAATTGAATCGTATAAACTAGATTGTATAAAATTAATTCACATATTAATAAATTATGAAAACGTAACAATAAGTCAGGATATGTAATGAAAAAAATAAATGTGTTTTGTTAAAAATTGAAATAATAAAAAATAATTCAACTTTATTAAATAAAATATTCATCTAGACTAATCAAAATTCATTTTTCGTTTATTTATTCATTAAATTTTTTTACCGCACTTGATGAAAATATAAAAATTTTAAATCTCATTTTTTTCAATGGAATAAAAGCCTTCCAGCTAATCAACAAAATGAACCAAATATATAAAATTTTTAATTTATGGTATAGAATTTTTCTAAATGTTTTGTTAGTGAGAGATGAAAAAATTAGACAGTAAAACCCTATAAATACCGAGCTTGAACTACTATTGGCGACGCAAAGATTCTAACTCGCACCTCTAGTGGTAAAACTAGAAGCTGTACCAAGTAAAAATATACGTATACGTTTAATTGTCAATGTGTAATCTAGTAACTAGCACACAATTTGTATAATATATACTCGACATACTCTGAGTATTGAATAGATAGAGGGAGTACAGGTATGTATTCAATGTATATGAAAATGAAGCCAAAAAAAGCGTTAAACTGTTGACCAATATGACGGTTAAACAAGGTTGGATTTAAAACCTTTCTATATTTACTAATGTTATATTTGTTGTTATAAATATTGTTAGAATATTTATTAATAAATAGTCTCAAATTACAACAAAAACTGCATACAAATTAAAAAATATTATTTTATTACCACTAACACTTTGTAGGTTATAAAAGGTGCTAAAAATATGGCGATTTTCTTCAAAAAAGATGATGTGTACTTCATCTATTGTATGGTACATATAACTAGATGCAGAATTCTTGAGGTATCAAAGTTCAACAAAAAGGAAAGATATATTCTTAGTAAGAGATAAACATATTTTATTATATTAAGAAGAGAAAATACTTTTGCAATAAAGATGGATATAGAGTAATTATATCTAAACTTCCCCTATTAGTTTTTACATCTCTCACTCAGGTAATATTGGACTGTACATACAATGTATAAAAATACACTACGTTGTAAAAAAAAAGTAATAGATCTTGAAATAGTTTGCTTATTTATATAGTAATGCAATGATATACCTACTTAAATAAGTAATTTTAAATTAAATAAATAATATTAAGAAATTACCTTTACTAACTCTAAATACTTCCAAGTAAAAAAATGAACTAGCATTATAAACTAAAACGCATCTATCACTAAAATTTACTCACATTGTCAGGACATCACTTAAAATTACAAATAGAACTTACAAATTTATTTGGAAACATACAAACTTTGTAAAATTAATAAACAGATTTTATTGAAAAATTCATAATAATAGCAACATTTACAAAGATAGGTTTTATGCAGGTTTTATGACTGTATCAGGTAGTTTAATAAAATTGAATACATTTCATTTAATTAACAACTGAAAAGTACGGACTTGAGAAAAGTGTATACCGTTTTATTATTTGCAATATTTAGTAAATTGTTCAGATAAGTATAAAATATTAAAAATGAAACGTTTCTAAGCTACAAGAAATATGTAATATAATTAAAACTAGAAATACCTGTGATAAGAAATTTAATGTTTCAAAACGATTTAACGCTACCAGTTTTAAAATATTAAATACCTACTAACAAGAAAAATTTTTTATGAAAAATACCCTTACATAGTAATAATAACATATTTAGGTATTCATAAATATTATTTTTTTAATGGTGCAGACTCTTACTTTCATTTATTTAACGAAGTACTGTAAAGTGGACTTTGATCGCTCACAAACTTTGCGTATACCTATACGTATTCTAATATCAATGAATACATATTATTAACTCAATTGAACATATACGTACATCTTATACTTGATAGTTTCTAATTTTACCACCAGAGACGCGCGACTAATCTTTGTATCGCCAATAGATAGCACCAGTAGCGCCGACAGTATATGTGACATAATTTAAAAGTGTCTAGTGTTTTTAAACCTGCCAACAATTGAGTTACCAATTTCTTCTTTTAAATGAATGAAATATTATTGATTTAAACAAGGACGTATTACCCAGTAGGCCTACATATGTCATAACCTAGGGGCGGCAAATTTTTAGGGGCGACAAATTTTTAGGGAGGGTGGCAAAGCTTGAAATTTGACGTTTTTCTGTAGGAAAAAGTTCTAGAAAAAAGTAGGAAAAGCTAGATTTTTTTCTTTTTAAAAGGCAGAGGCGGCATTTTTCACGGTGGCCAGGACGGCACTTAGGGTAAATCCGGCTCTGGATTTAAACCCGTATTTAATAATATCAAACATGATTAAAAAAAAAGGCTGTAAACTAACTATTTGAATTAGTAAAAGTGTAAAATTTCACAATAGGAAAATTGAATTAACTGTTAATGCAACAATACCTCATATGAAATTTAGGTAATTTTTCTTGATAAAACAATATTTAAGGTATTTGGTGCGAGACAGTCAGCTAAAAAAGTATATCTTAGCGATAAAATTTTCTTTTATCAAAAATTAAATAAGGTAAAAGCCCCTATACCGGAACGCGATCATATGTCCGAACAGTTTTGACATTTATACATATATTAATGAAGTTATTTCTGAAAGAAACCTCTGATAACAAAAATTATTATTAATAGAATGATTATTTTTCAATTTAAATTCACCTCGCATTTAATATTTTCTTACTTAAAAAAATAGATATAATTATACATTAAACAATTTTTGTTGAATTCGCCTATTTTTATTTTAATCGATGGTCAATATTAAAAACACATGAGTTATTAATTTTAACATTTTCAGCGAATTCTTTCATTTAGCATAATAAAAATATACAAATAATTTTTATTAGTCCAGTTAAGAGATTATAACAGCTAAATCACCTTTTTATATTGGTTAAATATTATTTTCAGAAGTGTTTTAATATACGTTCGAAATTTGACTGTGTGTATTTTGTCATTACAATTATTATTAATATGTATTTTATAAACATTTTTAATTTATTTTTGCTTCTAAAACACTTAGTCACTGTTTTATGTGTTATCACGTATTGGCTGGGTGCGTGATGCCAACGACATCTATAATATACATTTTTTCATGCTATTAAATAATGGTAACCGTGGAAATAAATTTAAAATATTTTCAAAAAAACCGTAAAATCTGAATACAAATATTTGTTATTTACAATTTTTTTTATAAATAAATTTGAACAATTTGAGGTATAAAATACTGGATGAAGTATAATAATTGTATTAATAAAGTATTTAAACAATTTTCGACGTTAACATGGTGTCAACGTCCTGGAATCCCTTTAAAGGACCAGGACTATCATAGCGTGTCGGGAGGGTTCGAGTTCCGTGCCGTGTGTTGAGGGATCTCAATTCGTGGAAATAAATGAAAGATGTTGTTCGGAAAGAAAACGGATTTATTTAAATAATAAAATAAAATAAAAGTTTAAATAAAAAAATAAAAAAAAAATATATATAATAAAATAAAATTGAAATAATAATAACAAATTGTCTACAAATAACAAAGAAATATATGAAACCCCTAACCCAGTATAATAGAACATAGAGCGGACTCACCTGCTACACTTAATTAACACTGTATTTAATCGGCTAACGACGAAACTTAATATTTGAAAAATTTTATGAGTCATATAAATAAATGTTTTATTGAACAATGTTACTTGCACTAGAAATAGAAAACCCGAACACTACCCCAGTGTTGCCCGTGTCTCGTCGCGAATACTTCTGATCTTACCCAAATTGATAGCCACCTCAATTAGCCACGCGTGGGTCAGAAAACCTGTCCCCACCGCGTCAATTATTTAATTGATTGGCAATCAATTTCAGCAAAGTTCGCAAATTCCACAATAATTTCGAAATTTGCCCTACAAAATTATTGTGTATAAATGCGACGCCTATATACAGGCGATTCGCTTCTCAACATTGCTCCCCCCTTTGAAAAAGATGGTCACTCTCTCGAGTGACCAGCCTTTTCTACGTATTACCCGTTGCATGGTGAGTCTGCCTCCACAATATCAAAATTAAATCTAACTTATCTATACTTTTCCTGAAATTGTTTAGTGATCCAAAGGTAGAATACTTGTCCTTTTCTGATGGAAAAGTTTTATCATTCCATATTAAAATATCTCCATCGTGAGAGTTTTGGAATCATCAAACAATATCAGGTTATCTTAATATACAATACAAACATACATACAAATACAAATATACAAATAAAATCTCCCTTCTTTCCATCCCAGCATCTTAATTCCCCCGTACCTAAATTACAAAATTAACTTAACTAGAAGTACAAAGAAACATTGATTTAAGAAAACAAAGATTGAGAATGAACTTAGCGAAAATTACTTAATGTTTTTATTTATTGTCTGTTACTTAGAGAATGCTACACTCTTCCGTGTTTGGTTAACCCGCGGTTTCACTGAGTTTGAGTCACTTCACACACTATGAACAATTTATTGGATTTATATAAAAAAACAATGGACACTTTTTCAGTCATTCACTATTTTGTCTGTATCCACTGAATCGTATATCCAACTAGAAATAGCATCGTTTCAAAGTTTTTTTTTTTTTTTTTTTTTTTTTATTATTTCCTCATCCCCATTAGTTCAGGATCACACTGTCTCGAACTGTATGGTGACGTCCCGTTGTGGTTCCCCTTGCCCTGGACTCGCACTGCCAGTTCCAACCTCGACTTCGTTGACACTATCCGGATCGGTGGGTATTGTTTGTTTGGTAAGTTAAATTCGTTTGGGTAGGACCCACGGATGGTCTGAAACTCTACCCCGACTTCTGGTGCGGTAGTTTCCAGCCTGTCTCGCGTCACTGGCAGGTGCAGCTTCCTCGACGTCGTCTGCACTCGCGTAACTATCTGATGAGTTACCCTCGTTCCCTCCCCCATGTTCGTTTTCTACTTCCAAATTCTGATTGTTTTGCATAGCTTCGTGCGGCTCTTCGATCGGAATTTGACGCTCTGCCGGTGGCGGCGGGTGAATGTCGACTGGGACATTGATAGTCCCGATTGACTGGTCTTCAATTTCGTTCGTACGGTGGTCGTTCCCGTCTAATACATTTTGGATTTCGGCTTCCAAATTGTCGTTTTCTTCCCGGTATCCTGATATGGTTGGCTGTCCTACTTCGACGGTTACGGGCGAATCGTAGATATCAAAGTGTTGTCTCTGTTCACCACGTTCAGGTTGCTCTGGTGGTTCAGGTCCACCAACATCTTCTATTGACTGACTTAATTCCCCCTTGTAGATTTTTAATCGGTTGGCATGCACCAACTCAGTTTTAGGTCCGTAAACTTCCTTAATCTTAAAGTTGACGGGTCCCTTAACGGCGATAACGCGGTACGGCCCTGTCCACGGCTTAAGTAGCTTCTTGCTGCGGTCGGTTTTACCAGCTGGGTTGTAAAGCCATACTAGATTCCCTACCTCAAAGCTTACTGGCTTGGTACTTTTATTGTAGTTTCGTACTTGCTTTTCGGTGGTTTCTCTCGTGTGTTGGTATACCCTTTCGTAAGCCATTTGTAATCTTCTTATAAGTTCAGCCGCGTAGTTTTCACTTACATCGTAGCGCATTCTACTGGGTTTAAGAATGTCGTCGTACGGTAGTGACATATCTCGGCCATGTAATAAGAAAAATGGAGTGTCTCCGGTGGTGCTATGTATGGTCCCTCGGTATGCCATGAGAATGTATGGTAACCATAAGTCCCAATCCCGTTGATCACCTCGTACAAATTGGGATAACATATCCTTGATGACCCTATGACTACGCTCTATCATTCCATTAGCTTGCGGATGGTAGGCGGTAGTATGAATTTTCTGAATCCTCAATAGTTGGCATATCTCCTTCATAAGTTTCGACAAAAAATTCGTCCCTTGATCGGTTATTAGTACCTTCGGAGTCCCGTGTCTTGTTACAATATGCTCCACAAATGCTCTGGCCACAGTGTCTGCTTTTTGGTCGGGAAGCGGGATAGCTTCCAGATATCGCGTAAAATAATCTTGCACAGTTAGAATGAATTTATTTCCTTGTAATGTTGTAACCATAGGCCCTACGATATCCATGGAAATTCGCTCGAACGGTTCGCTCACAGAAGGAAGTTTTTGTAACGGTGCTGGTTTCCTATGTGGTGAAGTTTTTCGCTGCATGCAGGGAACACATTCTTCACAATATTGTTTCACATCAGCGCACATGTTTGTCCAATGCATTTTGTTACGAATAAGATTTAAAGTTTTCAAGTATCCCAAGTGAGAACAAAATGGCGTGTCGTGGTAGTCCCTAATTACCGTTTTAACCATAGTTCTCGGAATAACCATTTTGTCGTGTCGATCCGTAATGCCTCGTGCTTTGTATAGTACTCCGTCATCATCTAGGTAGTACTCGTGATAATCCGGGTCGGTGTTTAATCGGTCGAATACTGGTTTTAATAATGGATCTTTTCTTTGTTCCCCTTTGATCCACTGACGGTCCCAGAATGGTTCGTAACCTTCTTCTAAGTTAACCATTTGTACCGGAATCCTCGATAGTGCGTCCGCATTTCCATTTTTACTTCCGGCCCGATGTTCAATCTCAAAGTCGTATTCTCCCAGAGTGAGAGCCCATCTAGCTAACCTTGAACTTGGGTCCCGTATGGTTAAAAGCCATCGTAACGGTCGATGGTCAGTTACAATTTTGAATCGTTTCCCGTACAAGTAGCATCTGAAGTGTTTTATTGCCCATACAACAGCAAGGCACTCACGTTCAGATACGGAATAATTCCTTTCTGGTTTTGACAATTGGCGGCTTGCATACGCGACTGGTTTCTCACACCCATTGTACTCCTGGCTAAGTACAGCCCCTATAGCACTTCCGGATGCATCCGTAGTTAACGTGAAACTTTTGTGAAAGTCTGGATACTGCAGTACTGGTTCCTTGCACAATGCTTCTTTCAACAAATTGAACGCTTTATCGGTTTCTTCTGTCCATTTAAAGGGAACATCCTTTTTCGTTAATTCTGTTAGTGGTTTTGCAATACGTGCGAACTGCGGAATGAATCTTCGGTAGAAATTGGCTAGTCCCAAAAATGATCGGATATCCCGTATATTTCTTGGTTTAGGATAATTTTTAACTGCAGACACCTTATTTTCCTCAGGTTTTACGCCATCTCGGCCTATTATGTGCCCTAAGTAGTTTATTTCTGATTGAAGGAACTGACATTTAGAAGGCTTTAATTTCAGATTTGCTTTTCGAATACAGGTAAAGACTTCTTTTATACGTTCTATGTGTTCATTGACTTCTCCTCCATTGAATACGATGATATCATCCAAATAGGCTAGACATTTGATCCCTTTTAGCCCTGCCAAGGTCACGTCCATCAATCTTTGGAAGGTACTAGGCGCATTAGATAATCCAAAAGGCATTCTTTGGCACTCATAATGCCCATCTGGTGTGGAGAAGGCTGTCTTCTCCCGGTCCTCTTCTGCTATAGCAATCTGCCAATAACCCCACGCCAAGTCCAAAGTAGTGAAAAGTTTAGCTTGTCCCAACATGTCGATCGTTTCACTGATGTTTGGAAGCGGATAGTAGTCCCTTTTCGTTATCTGGTTTAATCCCCGAAAATCGATGCATACCCTCATTTTCACTTCCCCGGTTGTAGTCTTCTTAGGCACCATTACCACGGGTGCTGACCACGGCGACTGAGAATGTTTGATGACCCCTTCATCCAACATTTCTTGAATATTATTCTTCAATATTTCCCTTTGTGCATGTGGTACACGGTATGGTCGCTTCGCAATAGGCATTACATTTTCGGTCACGATTTTGTGTTTGACTCCAACAGCTTCACCAAGTTTGTCGCCTTCCAATAAAATGATGTCCCGAAATTCTACTAACACTTGTAAAATCTTAGTTTGAGTTTCTTCATCCAAGTGGTCAAGTTGCACGCTATCCCGTAGTTTAGTCCAAGTTTCTGAATTTTCCACGTAACCCCTGTGTTCAGATACGTTGTAGCAAAATTTTCTTGTACCTTCTGAGGTAGTTTGTTTTGTTGTCCCTGGTACTCCCTTGTAAATAGTACCATTCCCTAACTTGTAGTTCATTTGTAAATTCCCACTTTTATTATTAAAAATATTTCCATTTTGAACTATTTCCCCGTTATGTCCCTTAGTTTCATACGTTTTCCCATTATCACTGTTATTCCCGTACAGTGTGCTGCAATATTTTTTGTTTAACCCATTTTCCAGAACTTCTTCAGCTTCTCCGACGACGGTCCCAATATTCAATTCAATTACTTGACTAGAAGCATTAATTAGGCACACTTGAACTTCTTGATTTGACTGAACTTCTGTTAAAACTCTTGCGGAATTGATGCCGTGCATGAGTACTTCTGTTGGTTCAATCAACACAGTGGTTCCGGATACTAAATTAGTTGAACTAGCTCTGCATACACATTCGCTTCTAGCAGGAATACTAACTCTCTCCACCAGCGAAACAAAGTAGCGGCCAACTACTTGCTTCTGATCGCCCCCTAATTTTGGCCGAATTATGGGTGATCCAGTATCTCCATCGCTTCCCCCATTGCTAGTCTTAACTAATTTTTTCCATCCTGTTTTTGATTGAACATCAGAATCAGTAGCTTCATTTTGTTCCTGGCGTGCCTTACTCTTCCCTAAGGATATCTTAGTATCCTTCGTCCTTTTGTAATTGATAACCGGCGAGCTGTTTTTGGATTTCTTAGTCCCCGACTTGATGGTGTGCCCCGTCTGACGTTCCCTTTTTAAAATATTTGTTTTGAATTCCCGTAATTCCTGAATATCCCTGTTGTCAGTATCACTTCCATCCTGGTTGAATTTATTCATAAGTACTGGTTCGCCATTTATGTTTAATATATTTTTGCTATAGTCAATTATGGCCCCTTGAGATTCGAAAAAATCACGCCCCAATAGACCATCAGCTATTATTGGTAAATCCCGACAAATTAAAGTATTAATATGGTACAGTTGTGTTCCTATTGAAAGTTGGAGTGGTACATGCCCCATGCATTCCAGTTCGTCTCCTGTAATTCCCGTAAGTTTGAAGTCGCTTGTAGAGTAATATTGGTCAAAATCGAGTATGTCTTCTTTTAGTATGGTTACTGCACTTCCTGTATCGAGAATTAGTTTTAATGGTTTGTTATTAACATAAGCGGTCACGATACTTGGTGCGTCCCTTATAGTAGAGGTGTGTGATATTATTGATTGGTTGGGCCCTCGAGGCGGGACAGAGTCGAAGGTCCGCCGTAGTTTAAATTAGTTGCGGGGCCCTGGTTTGTTGGTGTCCATCCAGTACGCCAGTTTACTTGGTTCGAATTTCCCATCCCGGCGGTTTGCGTTAGCGACCGGTTCTTTGTATTATTAATTTCGTGAGACGACGGTCCATTTTGTCTCGGGTTCCTACCAGAAGAGTTTGAAGTTATGTTCCCTGAACGGTTCCGTGACTCGTTGTTGCGTGTGCAGTCCCTTTCCCTATGCCCCGTTGTTCTGCACTTCCGACATACAAGTGTAGAGCGGCACTCGACAGCATAATGTCCCTTTTGAAAACAGTTGTAACATTCGGGTCCCCCGTGCTGGTTGGTTGAATTTTGACGATTTTGTGATTGAGTATTTCTGTTGTTGGCGCTCGATGATGCTACTCCCCTGTTCGACTGATTCCACGACTTATTTCTGTTTGGAAATCCCCTTGGTTTGAAGTTACTCCGGCCCTGATCGTTGGATACATATAACGTTTGTGTCATATGACGTGACGTATTGAGGATGCTTTGGTTCAATTCCTCTTGTGTGGCTATTTCGGTAGCTGTGTCTATAGTTAAGTTTGATTCCCTAATTAGAAGAATGCCGACGACTCGTAGTAGATCCCGTCGTAGCCCTTGTCGAAACTGTGCAAGTACCAAATTTTCGTGTTTTTTGATTATTCCCGGTCTTTCGGCGGCGGTTGCTTGATTTAGGTCCTCCTCGAGAACTTCTTGGGCGATAACCTTTAGGCGAGTAACGAATTGGCTAACGGATTCGTTGGAACGCTGGAACGTTTGACTGAGTTTGAATTGTGCGGCACCCGGTATCCTTTGCGGCGTAAATCTCGAAATTAATTTAGCTTTGAAAGCTTTGTAGACAACATCACCCCCCTGTAGAGAAGTTTCACCCTTGAAAAATTGATACGCTTCTCCTACCAACTTACATTTGACAACGCTGAGTAACTGTGATTCAGTAAGTTGTTCTAGAGCAGCCCTCTGCTCGAGACGGTCAAAGTATTCTTTTACATCCCCCTTTCCCGAGAAATCGTCAATAGACTGAACGAAAGCCCCTAAACTATTTCGAGGAACTTCCACTTTGATTGTAGGTTTAGAATCAACTGACCTACTTGTCGTTGCCTGCGGTGCGTCTTGCGTCATTTTGCTCAATCAAAGAAAATACCCAAATATTAACAAAAAATAAAGTACCCAAAAAAAAAAAATGTATATATTTGAAAGGATAAATAATTATATATATAATGATATCATTTATTCAATCAAAATTAACGCACTGTAACGACCAAGACGAAAGGAAAGAGAAAAGAGATCAGTTTACACACAATTCTGTCTTTCTCTCCTTCTTTTTCCTTATAAAAAAAAAAGATAAATAAATAAAAATAATATTCCTGTAATGTAAAAAAAAAAAACCAATTGAAAAAAACAGAAATGATATAAATTTAGCAATAATAAAAACAAACAAAAGGTGAGAAGAAAAAAAAAATTCGTTTTCTTTTCCAATAAATGCTAAAACAATAGTTAATGAATATTATAATTTATAGGTAATTAATTCCTAAGTCTTTCCTATAGTTGAATATTTTTATGGAGCGTCCTATAGCTCTATTAACTTATTATTTCTTCCCTATTGCAAAATGTTTTGGGACCCCTGGTATTTTGTCAATTATTTTCCAATAATAATAATTAATAAAAGTATTAAAATACCTGTTGTATTTCCGTATGTATTGCAACTATCTGTGTAATATAATATTATGTAATGTTTTAATGTGTAGTGATAGTGTGTCCCGTGTATTCAGTACATATGCATATGATGTATACTACACACATCATATGGTTGCACAGGTGCGTATGGCTACATGCATATTATTCTTTTTATTAGTTTGTTACATATCGAGTATACATGGATACATACATTATTTTATGAACGATATGATCCTTTAATTGCTTGAATATATATATGCGTGAATTTAATATACGTTTGTCTGTACATATGTCATGAACAAAAAAAAAAAATAAGTATCAACGCATTTTGCTTACGTATTTTTTTTTTTTTTTGTATAATAGGTAATATGTAAAGTGTGATTAATTATAATGGAGATTAAATTTCTTTTTTTTTCTTTCTTTAAATGAAAAATATAAAATAGCGTAAAAATTGAAATTTACGATTATTTACTAACTCCAGGTACTGTAAAGTTACTAGTTCCATTTTCTCTTGTTATACCCGGCCCAAAATGAAGTCTTATTGTTTCCCAAAAAATAAATCTAATTAGTATAAAATACGGAAATATTACTGCTGACATTTCAGTTAAAAGAAAAAAAAAAAATCAAATTAATATGTATTTAATAATGGAAAAAAAAATTTTTTTTTCTTTTTTTTTTTTTTGCTGACTCTAACTGACCTAGTTAATTTCCTAGTTTAATTACCCAATTGTTTAAATTTATTTCAAATGATATTGTAATAGAATTTTATGAATTAGATTACTAATTTTCCTACGTAAATTTACTCATAGTACTTGCTAGGGGTGGTTTTTCGTTACAAATTCCATCCATTTCCACATTATGAGAGGCTCAACTAGCATCCCACCGCTGCCACCAATGTCAACGTCCTGGAATCCCTTTAAAGGACCAGGACTATCATAGCGTGTCGGGAGGGTTCGAGTTCCGTGCCGTGTGTTGAGGGATCTCAATTCGTGGAAATAAATGAAAGATGTTGTTCGGAAAGAAAACGGATTTATTTAAATAATAAAATAAAATAAAAGTTTAAATAAAAAAATAAAAAAAAAATATATATAATAAAATAAAATTGAAATAATAATAACAAATTGTCTACAAATAACAAAGAAATATATGAAACCCCTAACCCAGTATAATAGAACATAGAGCGGACTCACCTGCTACACTTAATTAACACTGTATTTAATCGGCTAACGACGAAACTTAATATTTGAAAAATTTTATGAGTCATATAAATAAATGTTTTATTGAACAATGTTACTTGCACTAGAAATAGAAAACCCGAACACTACCCCAGTGTTGCCCGTGTCTCGTCGCGAATACTTCTGATCTTACCCAAATTGATAGCCACCTCAATTAGCCACGCGTGGGTCAGAAAACCTGTCCCCACCGCGTCAATTATTTAATTGATTGGCAATCAATTTCAGCAAAGTTCGCAAATTCCACAATAATTTCGAAATTTGCCCTACAAAATTATTGTGTATAAATGCGACGCCTATATACAGGCGATTCGCTTCTCAACAATGGATATAATTATCAAGACAGTATTTCCTGCCAACCCCGGACTACGCAGAGGAAAAAGTTGCTGGTGATAGTGAAGCACGTCAGGGAAATTCGAAAATTAAGAAATGCTGGCATAAGTCATTTAGTTGAATGTACAGTCATACATAAAGCAAACATCAATAACTTCTTATGAAACATCATTGCATGTGAGTTTAAAATACTTCAAATATTTTTAATTCTGTATTTATGGATTGACGTGTAGACGTTAATACGTTGACAGATAAATAAGGAACGACATATTAGTGGCAATTGCGTTTATAATCAAAGTGGATCAATGTATTATATTTTTATTTAATATTTTTTATTACACTATAAACACATATGAGCATGTATTATTGCCTATTTTCTCCACTACTCACGCTGCAATCGATTTAATTATCGCCACCATATACTACGCACCCTGCCAATAATAACTTTGTCTACGCCGAAACGTATAATCATTCATAAATCAAACATATCGATTTAAAACTTTTTGGTATAAAATTTTTATTATGTAATGAATACAGTAGCCATCTTAAGATTAGAGAGATTTCTAAGTAAAGTACGTTAAAAATTCACTATGGTTTATGGCTCAGTTAGAAAGTACACGATATTTTTTTAAAGATCACCTAGATGGCGAATACCCTTATTTCATTTTATTATGTAGAATACGTATTGTATATGTATTTATGCTTGATTCAAACCATTGTATATACTTATCTACGTCAAAAGATGTCACTGTGTATTTCAACATTTTAAAAGTTTATTTCTTAATTAAATACGCATTCGGAGAAGGGGTGTCTGTCTCACGTTTGCTTAATGGTATTAATATATTCTGTCCGTTTTTTTATTGGCAACGCAAAGATTACGTGCGCGCTCCTGGTTTTTTTAAATTAGAAGCTGTACCAAGTAAAAAATTTTGTATACGTTTAATTGTCGATATAAAAATGTACTATACAAATTATGCGCGGATTACTAGATTTTATATTACTTATTAATCGTATACGTATATTTTTACTTGATGCTAGTTCTAATTTTACCACCAAAGGCGCGAGTAAGAATCTTTGCGTCGCCAATAGATGTCAACATTTTGTAAGAGAAAAACATTAATAAATAAAAATTTTTGGGTTATATTTGGAAACATATTCATTGGATTAAAAAAATTTTCTTTCATGCTTATTAAAAAAAAAAAAAATGGGTGTTTAATTTATTTATCAATTTTTATAAGCCAGTTTAATTACATAAAAAAAATAGTGTTCCGGTATAGGGGCTTTTACGTTGTTAATGTATTAATATTCTTCAGTTATATTTGTTTCGCTTAATTGTCAATCAAGATATCACCTGATTTTGATACTAAGAACATTACTCCAAAACATAGCCTGGGATAAAATAACAATTAACATATAAGAATTAACACTGGCTAGCCTTAAACTAGGCTAGAAGTTGAAAGTAACAAAATTTCTAGCATTTCTACAAGTCTGGGAAACAAAGGAACTGGGCGTCGTTATCGCGAAATTTCATAAAGTTCGATAAATCGTGCCCAGAAGCCCAGGTGGCTGTAGTTTGTGCAAAAGAGGAGAGGAGACGTATGATGTAATTGTGGGTAGATAATACATATATGTAGATTAAATTTTTATCAAATTCCTTTAACACGTTTTCATTTTATTCAAAAAAAATGTCAACTTCCCATAAGAGTCCGTGTTAAAATTACAAAACTTTGAAATCGATTTTCCTCAAAATTGGGGTGGTCAATTTTAATCGGAATAGGCTTGTATTATTGGTATTGAATTAAATAAATATCGAGAGAAGTTTCGTTAAAATCCTTTGAAAAATCGTTCTACGCACCAACTACCTTAAACGAATTTTAATGAATTTGTTGATGAAATTTTAGAATTTAAGCGGTGATCTTTCAATGTATATTATGAAAATATCTAAATTCCGCTTAACACGTAGACGGTCATAACCTATTATCACGAAACGTCCAACTTGTACACTATTTTAACAACTAATATAATAATTATGGAATTGTTTCCAGACATTTTGTATGGAACGCGATACAGCGTCGTGCCGCAGTTAATCAGGTTACTCTTGACGTCGTACAGCATTCATGATCGCCAACGGGTTAAAAATATTATTTCCCTTGAAGAACTATATTTTCATAAAGACAGCTTAAATTTTATATACATTATATATATATATATATATATATATATATATATATATATATATATATATATATATATATATATATATATATATATATATATATAAAAACGGTAAAACAAGTAAAACCCCAAGTGTAAACCGTAAGTTCTAAGATTTAAAATATGCATTTTTGACGTCATTATAACGTTAACTTTAAATGTTTGACTTTACTAACAAAATTTTAGTAATTTGGAAGTAAATTTCGAACTGAAAACTTGTATAGCAAGAATAACTACTGGAATGTAATAGTCGAGGCTGTGAGAATCAACGAACGCCAGTAGTTGGTTAATCATTGCTGAATGATTAATAGTTTATATTGTTCAAATTATTTAATTTATCTACACCATTCTTGATGTTATATTCTGTATTATGTATTTAAATTGTTACTTCGAATCAATTACGAGATTGCCACAAGCGCGTATGCAAGGTGGGGTGGGGGCTGAGGTGGTCAATGGGTCATGACCCCCCCTCCCGAGAATTAAAAATATACACTAGATATTATTTAATTGTAAACACCATATCGGTAAATTTACCAAATGACGTTTTTGTTTTTTTTTTGGTCGTCAAGGGTATAGAAGTTCAATTTATTATTTCTTTTGTTAATTTTGTCTCAAGAATTTTTTTCGCCCTAATATTTTTCATGTGACCCCCCTCCCCCCAAGAAGCTCGGCTGTATACGTCCCTGGTTTTCGGTCATGTCAGTCAGCACACTCACCATTTTTTTTAAATCGCACATTATAAACATTTGGTTTGGAAATATGATCTACTTTTTGCAATTCCGTTATTGGTAAAAATGAAAAGAGGGCTCTAGAAAATTTTTATTAGGCAGCCTTTCTTACTGTATAAAAGGTATAAAGTATAATGTATCCGGCAAAATATCAGAAAACTAACTGTAAGCTACTAAATTACCAATTACTAGTTACTCTAAATAAATGTAGTAAAGGAAAACCAAACTAATTAAAACATATCTACTGAAAAGAGATGACAAATATTTTAGGTACTAACAATACTACTAACTACGGTATAGCACCAATTTGATAAAGTTTATAATGATTGAACTATTGTAATGTACGAAATTCAATGAATTTATTAATGAGATTCTAATGCATTTAACTACATCGTAGTTCTTTCAACATAACACAGAAGTTTTGAATTGCAATGCATAAAATATAGTGAAGGGGACATATAGAGAACGTGACTTCAATAAACAATCACATGTCGCGTATCTATATGCCTGATATCTTCTTCATAGTCATCCGCTTTACATGATTATAATATGAAGACAGTCTACCAAACAACAAAGACAATCAAATATATAATTCTATATCTATCCTTTATTATTTCACTTTTATTTTCTGTCTACTCACACCTGAGTTTTCAATGCTTTTTAATTTTGCAAAAAAAAAAAAAATTCTCACACATTGTCAAAATACAAAAAAACGAAGCCATCAACGGAAAATAAATTTATAAATACATTTCCTTTTCAATATTTCAACTGAATAATACTAAACTGACCAACTTTTAAAATGTCAGCTATAAAAATCGTATAATATTCGTAGATTTGGCCAGCTGCCCTTTTTTTTGGAAAATTTGAAGTTTAGAAAATGTCCTTTATTTCGAAACGAACACATCCGCGATCCGCTCCGGACAAAAAAAATATCAAACATTCCTCGTACACTAAGTTACTACCTACTCTTTATATTCAGTTTTGACTTGGTTATACAGCAATCCCCCGAAGAACACGATTAATTATTGATTCCGTGTTCTTTGAAACCGTGTTGTTCGAAACTACAAAAGACAGACAAGTTAGTGGCATTTTCACAGACAAACATTTTCACATTTTAAGTGTGAAAATAAAAAAACGTTCCGTTTAATTTGCAAGTTGTGGGTATTCCAAACATATTGCGACTGTTAAAACCTACTTTTCGTTATCGAAAATTATCGACACCGAGTTATTTTTCATAAATTGATTATAATGGCTTAATTTATACACCATAAGTCCCACTGATCTGGTCAGCAATAGAGTATTTTCAAAAAAAAAAAATTGTTTTCAATACTTTTCGTAAACGTTAACTTTTGATCGTAAATATCTCGTAAAAGGTGCATCGTAGCTCAAAAATAATTAAATTTTTGAAGGCTTAAGCGAAGCAAGTTATAAGTATTCCAAACATATTGGTACTATCAAAACCTACTTTTCGTTATCGAAAATTATTGATATCGAGTTACTCATCACAAACTGATTATAATTGATTAATTCAGGCTCATTAGTTCATACTGATTTGGCCATACTGAATATTTTCAAAAAAAAAAAAAAATGGTTTTCAATACTTAAGCTTTTGATCGTAAATATCTCGTAAATGGTGCGTCGTAGCGAAAAAATAACGAAATTTTTGAAGGCTTCCACGAAACAAGTTGTGGATATTCCAAACATATTGGGACTATCAAAACCTACTTTTCGTTATCGAAAACTATCAATATCGAAAATAACAATATTTTCAGAATTTAAATACGTAAATTTCTACATATTCGTTCATTTCTATTATAAAATTCTGTAAAATTTTTAGTAGTTTTTATTTCCAGTATTTTTTCTTTTATTATGACAGATTCAGTTTACACGATTTTTATTCGTGTAAATCAAATCTACATGGAACGGATATATTCGCGTACATTGAGGACCGGTGTAACTTTATTTCAAATACATATAGGTATATAATATGTGTGTTTTATTCTTTTTCAAAAGAATTACTTAAAAATCGTGTTGTTTGAAACCGTGTAATTCGGGGGAAGGTATCTGTGTTCTTCGAGACCCGTGTTCTTCGAGGGATACCTGTACAGCACAACCTTTTTTTATGCGGTCTTTTTTGTGCGATTTTGTTTTATGCAGTTTTTTAAAAAAATATTCATAAAAGTGCAGAATAAGAAGTACGAAAACATAAGAAAGAACATTAATTTGAGGGTAACAAGTTATTTTTTGTTTTGTAAGGGATTGTTAAGGTTTAGAACCTAAAAAAAGGATATTTTAAATAATTTTTTCTAAAGAAACCTTATATGGAATCAGGGTCGGATCTAGGGGGAGCAGCGGAGGCACATGCTCCGGGCGCCAGGTTTTGGGGGCGCCAAAAAGTGATTTAAGAGGGCGCCAAAATTAGGTTTTTCAGGTTTTTTTTGCTCGTCACTTGTTTTTTGGGAGGAAAAAAGTTTAAACGTCCGGCCCTGTATGTAATCGATCTGAAACCTTTTACACATTATCGAGCATTCCTTTAAGTATAAAAAAAAATTATTTTCCTTTTCCCGATGATGATGCATTTTATATGAGCGTCAAAGTCGACACTTAAAAAAAAAGACATCTTTTGCGATTCACTCATTTGTTTTGAAGAAAACAAATTTTCTGAGTCCCTAAACTTAAAATTACATCGGTTCAGAAAAAAATAAGAAATTGTAAGCTTTTGAAAAAAAAAAATCGAAAAATCGCGGTTTATTTTTGTCTGTAATTATAAAGGAGTTGAAATTTAAAGAGACTGAATTTATTTAGGCTTAGGGACTAAAAAAAATTGTTACGGTTCCCACGAGTTATTATACGTTATAATTGATAGAGAAGTACAGACTACAGCTTGTGAGCCGATTTGATAATGTAGTCTTTAGTAAAACGCGTTTAAAGATTTTTTTGTATTAAAATCGATTAAATCCAAAAAAAAATGTTTATATTTCTTTAGTCCGCTATCCCAAGATCATACAAAAGTCTCATACAGTTCTTCCGACTAGCAATCATTTGTTTTTTAGCAGTGCTCCCCTTTTCGGATTTTGCAATGCATCGTTTTTCCGAAATTTTAACACGTTCGTTGTCTCTTTTATTAATGTAATTCTATGCGTGTAGTCCAACGTTAAACTCCAGCACATCAAAAATTTTTAATAAGAATTTTGATCCTTCATTAAAAACACGAACGTATATCAAAAAGGACAATTCAACTACATATTTTACTAGATATACCTATATAGGTACATATAATTTGGCGACCCTTTCATATTTCGTTTCCAAATTTTAACTGATGATTCTTGGGATATAAAAGAACAAAAACATCGAAAAAAAATATGATTCTTTTCTGGACCCCTGAATAAACTCTTAAGCATTTAATCATGCATAAGAATATAAGTTATTTCATCATTAAGCTTTTTAAAGATATATTTATCGCAATTTTTATAATTTTAGGAAAACAACTTCTAAGGAAATCGTGAGGTTTTGAGCGTTTTAGGTATTGTATTTTCTATGAAACTTTTTTTTATGTGGTACCTATCCGCCGCATAAAAAAAGGTTATGCTGTAATTTGAATACTCGACAGATGTTTAACGATCACTTTATCTCCCAATTTGTTTCTTCTCTTTCATTTTTTTTCCTTTAGAATGTACTTCATTTGAATTAATTTTAATATTTCTATATATGCCTTACTATAGTATTCACTCTGTTAACTTATTAGATACTAGCTGTTACCCGCGGCTTCGCAAGCGTGCATTTTATAATTTAGTAAAGGTAATTCCTTTTAGGTAGTTTGCTAAAATATTTTGCCCGTATTTTCTTATCATAAGCTGAAATGATAGGCTTTATTTATTGGTAAACTCAATCATCAATCCTCTTTACTTTTAATTTCTCCCTTTGTCTAGTTATTTAAAAACAATTGAAAATTTCCAGAAACTAATTGGTCATTTCTACAAGCATATAACATAGATTAAAAACTAAAGTAAGTCTATTAAGAAGGTGTCAACAAATTTGGTATAGAAATAAAAAAAAAGTATGTTGATTTAAAATACTCAAATTTTATATATTTTTAAAATACCTTATATTTTGTAGACTTTACTCTAAATAAGTATCCTCCCTACTCCTATTAGAAAATTTAAATCCCTAGGCCTACATTCCCTATAAGTCTGTCCGCATTATATTTGAATATTTCCTGAAGTAACTGACTCATTATTGGAGACGCTAGAAAAGTAGACGTTGAAAATGTAAGCTTTGACCTCTCCACCATTTTTTTGCGTTTATTCCCTATTTTACCCTTTACAGGATTTATTTTCAAAAAGTGTTAAAACATGTATTCATTAATTTATTTTTGACCTCCTTTGACTATGCTCTCCAGTTTCATTTGTTTAAAATTATCCTAACTGTGAGTAAAGCTACTTTAAGTCAGTTATTCCAAAATAAATCGGGCAAATTTAATTTTAAATCAATTCTTTAAAGTACTTCGCTTCACTCGCCAACCAGTTTAAAATTCTATAAAAGGTGAAATCCCTGTAATGCTTCGCTTCGCTCGCCAAGCAACTCGAAAGTAACCATATTAATATATCTAATTTTTACACTTTGAGATCTTTCCATAGATTCCCATATTCCCATGTTTTAACACTTTTTGAAAATAAATCCTGTAAAGGGTAAAATAGGGAATAAACGCAAAAAAATGGTGGAGAGGTCAAAGCTTACATTTTCAACGTCTACTTTTCTAGCGTCTCCAATAATGAGTCAGTTACTTTAGGAAATATTCAAATATAATGCGGACAGACTTATAGGGAATGTAGGCCTAGGGATTTAAATTTTCTAATAGGAGTAGGGAGGATACTTATTTAGAGTAAAGTCTACAAAATTAATTCAATTTTAGATCAGCTTTTGTCTTGAATATACCAACCCCTCTAAAGAATATTGTGATAATTTTGACTGAGAATGTTGTCGATGTTGAGATGATGAAGCGACTAAGGAATAAAATAATGTTTCACTGAAATCTGTCCCGGGGTTTTTGTATCAGCCGTGCCCATAGAAAACCTAACTGATAATTTTATTATATAAATTCTATGTAACTTCCAAAATATAAGTTATAGGTATTAGAATATCTTATAGTAATAGATAGTATTTACATTTTTCTACATAATTATGATAAAATATACAAGTGATTCATTTGAAAAGAAAATTGCACATTAAAAAAAAAAAAATTAAAAAAATGCTTTATGTGACCATCCTGTATCAAGTCGAAAAGCTGAAATGTCACTGTCACATAGAATATTAGTAACAATTTCAAGCGAATTCAAATAACAAATTTGGTGTCAACTTCCGGTATAACCGGAAATGGCAGCAAGTTAAAAATATTTTATGGTATTCCATATTTGTAAATAATAAAAAAATACTTTGCAAAACAATCTTGTCACAGTTTCAAAAATAAAAGTGGTATTTTGCAAAGTAAAGTGTTTGTTTATTATTTAAAAATATTTTAATTAAAATCTTCATAACTGAAAACTTCTATAAGCAAATTTTTAAAAATCTAATTTATTTAGAAGACCATGAACTTTTAATGAAGATTCTATTTGAATCATTCTGTACATAACCATTTGGGAAATTACATTAAAATGTTGCTAAGATTGATCGGGAGGTTAATATCTATATTCCCTGTAAATTTCAACTCAATAACTTTAATAGTTTTTTAGTTAAATCAGTTCGTACAAACAGACAGACAGACAGACAGACGAAAATTTTTTTAAGTTATATTTGGTATATATGTCAAATTTGCTAACTGAAAAACATATTAATACCTAAAAATTCGAAAATCACAGACAGACCCTTCTATTTTATTTATAGGTATTGATTATTTAGGGTTCCATAGTCATAACCACGAACTCCTTATAGTTTTGTTAAATCCGTCCGTCCGTTACAAGAGAATTGGACAGTCTTGTATGCCAATTTGTTAAATCGTTATGCACATACTTTTGTTGTTATATCCAAAAATTTTAAAAATCTTTTATATTATTTGTTTATAATATTAATACAAATTAAGAAAGATTTAATATATTTTGTAGTGTCCTTTATTGCAACTGAACACAGAGCTGGCAACCGAAAATATTCGAAATTTTAAAATTAAAAATATACGTAAGTCGTAATCTATGGTATCTATTATTTAAATATTTAATTTTAAAAATTTGTTCTATCGTGAACTTATGAAAAATGTTTTTAGAAACATTAATTAAAATAAATGCAATATAAAAAATTAATTTAAAATTAATTAATAAACTTACCAGTTCGTAACGCACGTATCCACTCAGTACGCGTTTCTTCGTTCGGCGCTATTAAATATAACGTATATTCCGGTCCGGCAGATTCCTCCGTATACGTAATTTGAAATGGATAACCTTGCGGTATTGTACCCGAAGTAATAACGACCGAATCACTCGACGGACTACTCGGCACCGGAGAACCACCAAGTTCTAATACGGCCGCTTCGACAATACGTACACCGGATAAATCTATTCGTCCGCGTTCCTTACGTTTCTGTAACAAATAAAAGAAAAATTCAATATCGAAACTATTCCCAATAAATGTTAAAAGCAGATTATTTAAAAAAAGTTTGAAAAGAAATCAAATTAGTCGGTTAATTTAAATTAATTAACATGTAATATTAAAAGAGCCATCTGTCAAGTATATTATGAGTTAGTAAAGAACAAATTTAAATTCGCCAATTAATTTCTTATTATTTCACGAAACGTGAATCAATTTCCTTTTTTTTTTAGAATTTAATTTTTTATCACCGTGAACTTTAAAATACTCAATTTTATAATTATAATTTTATTTTAAATATAATTTTGTTTAGTCATTTCTTTAATATCTGCCTCATTAATCATTAAATTTTAAATTAGGCATAAATAAAATTAATAGATTACACAGTACCATCAATTAATTATCAAATGAAAAAAAAAAATATCATTTGTAGATTAGTTTTATTACGGAAATAGAAATCTATTTTTCCATTTATAATTAGTTGCACTTAAATATCATGCAAAACGTTTGTTTTACATCGAAAATAATTTAAAAAATGTAAAAATAATAAAAATAATTGTAAAAAGAAAAATTTTAATTCATAAATTCATTATTTTAAAGTTAAGTTCATTACCCCTTTTTCACATACAACGAGTATATTATATATCAAGAGTGCGAACAATGTAAAATAGAGGAATAAAAGGACGCCTTTGAATTTTTTGCGACAATGATCACAATTAAACAGTTAAAATGAAAACACTAAATCAATATTAAAAATCATATTTATTAAATTGTTTCACATTCAACTTAATTTATGAAAATATAAAATGTTTATTTAATTAGGGAAAAATAGTAAAATATTTTAAGATAAAATATAATGACGGACGCGCCCCTGTATAGGCGCCTGTGTACTGGAGGATAAATAGTCACTGAAGTACACGCGTCGAGACGTTCATATTTTTCATCCCCGTTTGCACCCTTCCGATGTGGTAGATGATATGGATGATACTCTTATTCATTTTCACTACTACTGATGTGCTTACTCTTTATAATATGAGTAGTTATTGTTTTGTTTGTGATGTAATGTCATTATAGTTTTAGAAAAAAAGAGGAATTATTATAGAGAAGTCTTTTGAAAATATTCTCTTTGTTCAACAGTTTAAAAATTTTTTTTATCTAAATTGTGAGGATAATTACAATTTATATTATTAAATAATTCTCTTTATTTTTAAATATTCTTTTCGTATAAAAATCGTACATTTTCCGAAAGAAAAATAGTTTTTCCTTAAATTTTATTCAGATACTCGTAAATGAGTTTCTGATAAACTAAGTGAACCACAACTTTATATACTTGTAAAATGATGTAAAAAATATTAACGGGAAAGATTTTATAACTTAAATAATTCTAAAATTTACATGAAAAAGAAATGGTCGAAACCAGACTAACAGTTTTATCTATGGAGGGTAGATATCAGGAGGGCCATCTTTGTATCAAAAAGTGTCCTTGGAAGGCGTAAATATTGGCGGCGCTACTGTAGCAAGAGGGTAAATTTAGAGAAGTAAACAAGGAAAAAAAACATCCGCGGTGTTACGTAATTATTGTTTTTTTATGATAATTGTTACATATACATAATTGTTTTATTATTTTAAAAATTTTTACAAAACTCAACACAATAAAATCACTAACAGACATTAAAAGTTCACGTAATTATGAATCACTTTCAACGTGTTTCACAGCGATTTTTTTGTAGGTTATTAAACAGCACACTTCACTCCATTGACAACTACAAAGTTCATTTCATACTCTTTTGCTACTCTAGCGCTATTCTGGCGAGTTTTTGAACTGTTACTTAGTACTTAAAACGGGACACTTTTTGAACTATTTTTCTATTGTTTTCCGTACAAGATAGTCCTCCTTATATCTACCCTCCATAGTTTTATCATAATTTTTGGTATGATTTTACCGGTTGACGCCGGCAACTTTAGGACGTCGCGACGACGCGAATCTCGCACATGCCGGCGATGTATTTTCATTTGTACGCACCTTAATTTAAGACAATTAAAATAAAAAAATAAAACTTTCCAAATTTAAATTTAAATTACAGTATAATTATGTACCTATATAGAATTTTGTAAAGATTTGTAAATTAGTACTCAAAATCGGATTAAGGAATATGTAGTAAATTTAAAAACTGATTTCTTTTCTATAAAATTACTTCATTCAATTTATTTTTAAAATACATACTCACCAAATTCTTTACATAAATTTAACCCTTTATACTTTTATACATTTTGATAGGAATGTTGGATTAGGGATGTTTTGATATACACAAATTTTAATATAAAAAATTAATTCTGAAATCGTCAATCCTTAAAACTTAGATGCACGAACTAGTGACCAAATAAATAATTACTGCCAGTAGGCAAAGTTTGTTTATTGGGTTTTGATATTCTTATTTTCTCATAATAATTTATTGTTTTCAAATAAAAGCGGACAATTTCAAAATTGTTACCCCTTCTTTAGCGGACAACTTTAAGCTACTTGCACTCGTATTTCCGTTCTTCATCAGATAGCTAAGCATTAAATCGCTCTCCCATTAATTTTCCCAACACATCAAAATGTCCCTAATTTTATTTTTTCATTTAAGTTTTCCTGTAGTTTTACATGAATTCAAAAGATAAGCGTAGAGGAAAATTTTAAAAAATACCGATCCTACCATAGAACAGATCCTACTTTTTGACTTTTTCAAATTTATTACGAAAATAATAATAGCAATCTCT
Organism: Brachynemurus nebulosus; assembly: GCA_035578155.1. Lineage (NCBI taxonomy): Eukaryota > Metazoa > Arthropoda > Insecta > Neuroptera > Myrmeleontidae > Brachynemurus > Brachynemurus nebulosus. The sequence continues at coordinate 39,304,653 of JAPWDM010000002.1, read as the reverse complement.
TTACATTACAATAAATAAATTTAATTATTTTATATCCTTTTTTTACCCATAATTTTTAATTAGCAAAAGAAACCATTACGAAATTTTTAAACATAATTCTTTGAATATCGTTCAAACTGTTCAGTTCTTTCAATGCCATCTATTAAGATAACATAAAATTTAAAAACTAGAGCAACATACTGATTATAATTTATTATCAAAATTAATTTTACTTTTTACATTATTTCTTAAAAAAAAAAATTAACAATTTTATATAAATTATTTCAACGACCAAGCCAACAAATGCTTTACTGAATACACCGAGACTCTAAATAACCGGAACTAAAATAATTGAATGACGATTAAAGGAGGGAAATTTGCTAAATCACATGATAATTTTCCACCCGTGTTTCAAATATCTTAAATACGCTAATAACTGTTTTTTGTACTTGAATTCAGAAGAAACCAATTAAAAAAAATTGTTTTAATGATAGTGGAAAAAAAGGAAAAATTTTGTAAGAATTTAGTTCTTAATAGACCCCTAAATGCTAGTAATAAATTTTTATTGAAGGTAATGCTTATATTTACACACTATTATAAGCCTGAAAACTTTTAATGCAACCCCAAAGTTATTAAAAGAATTGAAGAAACACAGCATTCACCTATTTATAAATTAGGGACTAAAGTTTAACTATAACAAGCAAAGATAAGTAAATTGCAATATGGCACAGACAGAAATTAAATCATAAGTACTAATTATAATTAGTGTTAGGAAAAACAAGCAGTTACTAATTAGTTTTTGTTAAAGTATTGATTTGGTTGTCTGAAAAAAATTCTCACCTCCCCTTCCACATCGTAATAAAATAGCGCCGTTTTAGTTAGCACAAACCATCGTTGTTTATAATTAACGGGCGTAAATCTTTTTTTATTTTGTGAACGTTTTACCATTAAACATTGTAATATCACTTCATTTATGCCAAATTCCGACCCGGCCATATTGTAATTAAAATTTATCAAAATATTTGATTTGATAAAACTTGTTAACTATTCATTTAAAATATATTCAATAAATGCAATTAAAGAGATTATTTGAAAATAATTTTATTTACTAATAATATTAAATTTAAAATATAATATACGATCACATAGTTAACATAGAAAAAAATTTTTTTGGAGAATTTAAAATAAAACGTTACACATTATTTTCATAATAAAAAGGTATTGTTCTGAAAATTGGACTTAAATTTAATTCAAATAAATTTATATACACAAAACACGTGGCCATCATGCGCCATTAAATAAATTGTCTGAAATAAATTTTCAGCTGTCAAAATCTTTTATGTATATTTCATTAATCATGCTTTTCGCCGGAAGAAGTTTTTAATTATATACAAGTTTAATAGAGTGCAGCACAATTAACAAAATTTTTATATTTTTGGTCATTTTACTGTATGTCCCAGGTGCAACCCACATTTTAATTTTTTACTAGAAGTTGTAACTGTTAATTTCTTAATTTTTAGCGTTATAAGTATCTAAATAACAGTTAAGTAATAAAGTTAATAAAAAAAGGAAAAAATATATCTGTTATATTTATCGGAAAGAAGGCACCAAAAGATAAAAAACTTTTTTGTTTTTTATGTTTAAATTTCTCCCAAATTGCTCCATTAAAATTAATAATTATTTCAAAAGAAACTTAATTACTTAATTAGTTATTTATAAACAAAAAATAATGTTTTCTTATTATTTCATAGTTCTAACCGTCCTGACAACGAAATCCTTATCGATTCGTCATCCCATTAGGTGGTTTATCGCACTTAACCACTTTGTAATAGCAGTGTCTGTCATTATTACGCAATTTAAGAAACAGAACCTCATATAGAAAATAAGAAAAAGATTTAGATAATCAAAATAACAAACTAGTGGCACACTAATAGTCCCAAATGACCCATTTGAATTGGCGACACAAAGATTACGCGAGCGCTCCTGGTTTTTTAAATTAGAAGCTGTATCGAGTAAAAATTTTTGTATACGTTTAATTGTCGATAGAAAAATGTACTATACAATTTATGCGCAGATTACTAGATTTTATATCACCCATTAATCGTGTACGTATACTTTTACTTGATGCTAGTTCTAATTTTCCCACCAGAGGCGCGAGTGAAAATCTTTGCGTCGCCAATAGGCCTTTTCATCACAATTTTTTTTTTGTGCGCATGTGTCAATATCGGCCATTTTTTTCGTACTGTTTTTTGTAAACAACCATGTTAAAGTACCCATCTACAAATAATTAAAATTAAAAACTATTAAATAAAGAATATTTATTGAAAAAAAGTAAGAAAAAATAAAAAATGTTTTTAATTGAAAATTAAATTTTTTCAATCCATTACTATAATGTTATCTGTACGAAAAGGAGCAAAGAAACGGTGTTATTATGGAGTTTGTAAGGGTGATACATGCTATAAATCATTTAAAGTTGTACTAAAAATTGGGTGACATTATTAATTTGAATAAAATTATAGATATTATTTGTTTTTATTGTTATTTTTTACATAGTAAACAAGTAGTATGGATGCCTAACCTCTCGATCAGCTCACTTTTTTTCCGTTTTTGCGGACGTCCATAACATTTCAGCCATCTTTTCAATTGTTCACAATTATGGGTGATTATGGGCTTCAACTGAATTATAAACAAGTGAAGCACCATCGACGATTTTTTCCAATAATTCATTTGTTTATTGAGATAATATTGCTTTCCTGGCTATTCCTGACCAAAACAGTACGAAACTTTTGAATTACCACTATTTTAACATGGCGGCTGCACTTGCGCTCGTCACATGATGAAAAGGCCTATAAAGCCTAATGTACAAAAATTCATTCGAAAATATATTGTCATAGCTAACTTTAAAAGACAGCTTTTTTTCGTTTAATTAATAATAGTACAATTAATGGATACCAATTGTTCATTAATTTCTACAGAAATAAATAAACAATTTTACTTTACGTCTAATTTCTCTAAAAAAATTTTTAAACTGAAGGACCCGTAATTCAAGAATAAAAGTGAATTTAAAAATTCGGGCTCCTTTAGGTCACACGTGGAGTCATTCTCTATTGATAAACAACTCAATTGTAAAATTCGTTTAGTAACCTTAACTGTGTGCTGGGTGTGCTGTTCACCAATTTTTTTCTTATTCTATTATTTGTATCCTGCAAATAATTGTATTAAAGTACAAAATCCTAACTTAATGCATGTCTAATACGCACTTGCCGAACTTTTTTATAGTTTTTATAATTTTTATAGTTTTTTTATAGTTTTTATAATTTTTTGCACCAATAAATTACTCTCAATTTGTTCTATCTAATCTAAAGAAAAAAATTAAAATTAAAAAATATAGGCAATCGGACATACATTGAGTATACTATTTACATATATTTAGGAGTAATTCGATTCTGTAAATTCGAGACTAAAATTGACATACCTATTTTTACCATACTTAATTATTATTTAGAAACATTCATATTTAATTTTTTTAATTAAATGGAGCAAATTAAAAACTTATTAGTTTAAAAAAAGCAAGATTTTGACGTTAACATTTTTTTTTATTAATAACTAGCTGTACCCACGACGTCGTTCGCGCGATTCATTGTTATAAACTCAATGAGAAGTATATAAGTGTAATAATTATACAGAACTTGCATAGAATAATAATTTTTGCATAATGCATGCACAGATACACATGCTCAAAATGGTTTTTATATTTTCCCGAGGGAAGGAGACATTTTCCCGGAGTAAAAAGTATCTTATATGTTGACCTAGGTAATAAGTTATCACTACACAAAGTTTCATAAAAATCCGTTCAATAATTTTTGCGTAGTGTGCACATGCTAAAAATGGTTTTTCTATTTTCCCGTGGGAATGAGACACTTTCCCGGAGTAAAAAGAATCTTAGATGTTGACCCAGGTAATGAGTTATCATCACACCAAATTTTATTAAAATCCGTCCAGTAGTTTTTGCGTGATGCGTGAACAGACAAAAATTTTAAAAATCACTGTTTTGATATCTACATCGATAACTATTTACAGTACCAGTTAGTCCAATGCAATTAGGTTTATACCTCGGAATACAGTTATAATGAATGAATTTTAATGATTTTGGATTTTTTGAATTTCTTATACTCAAAAGTAAAAAGTTTACCTCTTTAAATCTTCCGCTTTTTTTTTCTTTTTTTTAAGGGTAGTTTAATGAAAATTACGTTACTTTTAGTATAATATATTCTTCTTAAAGGTATTGCATGTACAGTAAGACCTCGATAATCCGGCTTAAATGGGCGGCCGGTAGGCCGGATTTACGAAAAAGCCGGATCATCGAGAGACCGTTTAAAATGTAATGAATTTGTAAAATGTAACACCTACCCATAGAGAAATATATTTTCTAAAACCAGCACAAAAGGAAAAGTACCCGCAAAAATTTACTCCAATAAAAGTATTGAACAGGCATTACCAATGTGTAAGAAACATATCCTATTTTTACATGCTTTAACTGGATGTGATACAACATCAGCTTTTTACAAAAGGGTAAAATTAAATTCGCTAAATTATTTGAAAGTCGCACAGATTTACAAGATGCTGCCAATATCTTCACTAATGAAAATGCTGTCGTCTCCGATATTTTGCAATCGGGTATTTTATGCATTTTAGCATTATATGGTGCTCCTAAAAATGAATGTAACATAAATAATTATCGATACCGATCCTTTCTTAAAACTATAGTAAAAATACTTGTGTCAATTTGGCTTCATTGATACCTACCCACGACATATAAAAAGAGTATATTTGCAAGTACAGTTGTAGATGGGACATGAAAAGTTGCCAGAAGAATGGGGATGGCAAAAAAAGATAATTTTTTAGTACCAGTCACAATGAACCAGCCATCGGCATCTGAAAATTTATTAAAAATGATTTTTGTTCTTGTAAAACTGGTTGTAGCTCTGCTTGTGGATGTAGAAAGAGTGGCTTACATTGTTCAGTAGCGTGTTTACAATGTAAAGGAGCTAGCTGCTTGAATGCTCCACCAATAATATTAATGGATGACATCGAAAGTGGCAACGTCGAAGAAAATTAGTTTAAACTAACTGTACCCGTGACGTCGTTCGCGCGACACATTGTTATCAACTCAGTATATAAATGTAATAATTATACAGAACTTGCATAGAACAATAATTTTTACGTAATGCACGTAATGCATGCACATGCTCAAAATGGTTTTTTTTACTTTCCCGTGGGAATGAGACATTTTCCCGGACTAAAAAGTATCTTAGATGTTGACCCAGGTAATAAGTTATCACCACACCAAATTTCATAAAAATCCATTCAATACTTTTTGCGTAGGGAATGTGTGCAGATGCTCAAAATGGTTTTTCTATTTTCCCGTGGGAATAAGATATTTTCCCGGAATAAGAAGTATCTTAAATGTTGACCCAAGTAATAAGTTATCGCCAAGCCAAATTTCATCAAAATCCGTTTAGTAATTTTCCGTAGTGTGTGCACATGTTGAAAATGATTTTCCTATTTTCCCGTGGGAATGAGACATTTTCCCGGAGTAAAAAGTATCTTAGATGTTGACCCAGGTAATAAGTTATCATCATACCAAATTTCATCAAAATCCGTTCAATAATTTCTGCGTGATGCGTGAACAGACAGACTGACCGACAGACAAACAGACAGACAGACAGAAAGACAGACAGACAAAAATTTTAAAAATCGATGTTTTGATATCTACATCGATTACTATTTACAGTACCAGTACAATTTTCAAAAAATATTCCATATACAGAAACGGTCTCGTTACAGTTTTATTATACGAGTATGTATAGATAACTGCCCTTTTAACGAAATATAATAATCATTATTTTCGTAAAAAAAATATTCAAAAAATTTGGATAATTGCATTTTTTATTGATATCTCTAATTTTTTTTTTTTTGTTTTTTCCGAAAATTTACGAATTTACAAAATTGCGGTAGTTTTAAATGGGTAAACTTTTTACTTTATGCCATTAGAAAACCACCCAAAAAAAATTATTGAAATCCATTCATTATAAATGGATTCCGTCATTTTCCCTTAATAATGAGTAATTGCACTACACTAAGTACAATTTTCAAAAAATATCCCAGGTAAAGAAACGGTCTCGTTACAGTTTTATTATATGTATAGATTAACTATCTATTGAAATAGTTGCTAGTTTTTTAGCGGTTCTACTTGCTAAGTAGAATCGCTTACGGAAATTAGTTTCTCCGTGTATTAGGTAGCGCATGGCAACTCTCAAAAAACTTAGACTGTATATGTGTAATTCGCCATCTACGTCATCACAATCTGCGCGTCGGCATACCTTCATCTACTTTGAGGTAGCGGTTACACTGGATACGAATTCATCCGAAAATTTATTCGTACGAGCTTATCCGAGTTAATACGAATTAAACAAATGCATACATTTAGACATGCGTGGTTACACTGCTTACGGCTCTTTCGTACAACTTTTGGATACGACCAAAATATTTTTTTTTATGCGAATTCGTACGAAAAAAATGATGGATTTAGAAAAAATAATCACTTTTGCTGAATAAAAGCGATCTTTAATCGATTAAAAACATAAATATTATCATAATAGAAAGGGATACAATAAGATAATTTTTTAATTAAATATATTAAGACATAACAAAACTAACCTAACCTAATAAAAACATTTTACGTATTAAAAATTTAAATAAGTATTGAAGTTGAAATTTAGTAGATTATAAAATATAAGTGAATGTGACTTGCCACATGTTCAAATACTCAAAAAATTTCTGCTCGTCTTGAAGAATTTCTTCAAAGCAATTCCAGAATTCAGTATTTTCTGCTCTACATAAATAATAATCGTTTACCCAGAATTGTCTATTTTCTATAATTAGAAATTTTAAAATGATGACTCTAATAAATAAGATTCGCTAGTTGGATCCATTGTTTGATGTCATGCAATATGTATTAACGTTTTTCAATTTAAATTTAAATACGAATTCGTATCACGATTCCGTATCCAATGTAACCACCCAGTCGTACGAATGAATTTCGTACAAGCTCGTACGAATTAATTTTCGTACAAATTCGTACCCAGTGTAACCGCAGCCTAGGAGGAAATTCGGATGAACTGTGATGGACTCATTCAAACAGGGGAACAAAGCTGCGTAACAAACTTTTTGTTCCCTTAAATACCACCGGTAGGAGGTTCATTGTACATCACTGCCATTATGCTCGTAGCGAAACTGAAATAAACATTTGGAGGCAATAATAACAAAGTTATGTTTTTTTTTAATAATCTTTTATTTGAAAATACAAATTATTTAACTTATGCACATAAAACACAAGCTCCTCCAACCTTCTTGATCTTCTCTTCCGCTGATTTTGAGAAGAATTTCGCTTTGACGATAACAGGTTGTTTTGGTATGCGTCCTTTACCCAATAATTTATAATAACCCTGCAACAAAACGAAAAAAATATTAGAAAAAATCACAACAAACTAAAAATCCTATTCGACGGAACGACAAATTCTTACCGCTTTTACAATATCGATTACTGGAACTTTCTTGTCAGGATTATCCTTATATTTTAACCGTGTCTGTTCACTGACAAGGGTCCACAGTTTGTCCAAATTTAACGCGGGGCACCACTTGGTATTTCTTCTCAAATGGTAATTTCGCATACCTAACTGAAAAACACCAATAATTAAACTCAAAAATCCAAATGAAAATTCAAAATTAAAATAACTTCAGTGTTAAATCAGGAAGGTTTGTACACACTTTAGAACATTCAGCAGTTTTAAATCAGACCGCCCGTTCTTATTTTCATCATATATACACTATCGTAGATTGGGACGAATAGGCACGAATTCAGACTTCACACCGTATTTTTTGTATTTATTTTATGAGTAAGGTAACGGCCCTAGTTTCTGACCTTTTAAGAGTGACGGCTGAGGTTAAACGACAGTAATAAATATAAGTTTAAACTTAAGAGACAATTAATAATTTTATCAACTAGTTTATGGCTTTCAAAATAAAGTCATACAAGTAAAATAATTATTTGAATTGAATTAATAATTTAAATTAATGTTTTAAAAATTGACAAAAAGGACCCAGTTTCTGACCTTCAAAATTTCTCATGTGACAATTTTTGACCCTGACAGTGGCCTAGTTATACAGTTATAGTGAACCTACAGTTATACGTGTCAGTTTCTGATCCTTAAATTTAAAAATACAGTTTTTTAAAATTTAATTTATAAATAATTTTTTATTGATAAAAATGAATGTTTAATGTTATATACGTGATGAAAAATAACAAAAACTAATCGAAGATAACTATAAATAACAAAATAACTAACAAAAACTGGTTAGAATTTAATTGGGCCATACCACTTTAGAAGTGAGCCTAGTAATTGACCCTCATATTTCAATAATAAAAATCATTCTAAGGCATTTTATAAATATTTTAAAATAAATTTTAAACAAATATTAACCTGCTCATATATTTTTAATTAAGTTTTCATACTTACATGATGAATATTGCACAGATCAAAATGAGTACTTTGTAACATAAACTGTTAAGAAACTACCAAAAAAATAGTTTTTACACACATTTTAAACTTAAAAATTTTTTTTTATTTAGTTAATATATTCTAAACTTTTTAAATTGCTGTTCATTAGACACAGAATAGATTACTTTAAATTAAGAATTTTTTTTTTTTCTTATTTAAAAGAGTTTTTTTTATTAATTTATAATAAAGTTGAAAAGTTCAGAAACTGGGCCAGGGTCAATTACCGGGTCTTTTACCTTACCTAATGTTTAATATATTAAAATTTTACGCGAGGATGGTCACTTTATCACAGTATCAAAAAAAAATTTGAAAATATCGGTGATTTTTGAAAAAATAACAAAAATCATAGAATTTCTTTTCTATGGTAAATTGGGGTCAAAAAAGATGATAAAAGGGTGAATGGGACGACCTAATCACCCCTTTTATACTTGATATAACGTCCCTATTAACATATATGCTGTCCCTATTCACATCTTTCCCGTCCCTATTAATGTCCAAATTAATCACTGTCAAGTCCTCATTATTTCTTCTTAAAAAAATAAAAACAACTAAAAATTTGCAATCTTCTTTTTTCAGATATATTTCAAAATAACTAAAATTTCGATGAAACAACAATTTATTCATAAGAGCACCAAAATAAATAATTTTTAGATTAAGTTTATAGAAACAAAAAATAGCACTGTTTGAAGACGTCAATCTAAACTGATTTTTTATTTAACATTTTCTATCCGATTTCAAGCTTAGTCACTATTGTTACCCGAAAGAATAATTATCTTACTATAGTTTAGAAAAAATATATGTTTGCATTTACGTCTAGTATTTTTAAACTGAGCTCGTGAATAACATTTTTCGTCTTGTCCCTATTCATCCGCTTATCCCGATTCATCTCTATCTACGGTATAATAAACATATCAAATACCGAAATTTACTTACTTTTCCGAAATAACCTGGATGGTATTTATCGAAATTTATTCTATGGTGGTGCATACCACCAGCGTTACCGCGACCACCAGGATGTTTACGGTGTTTTCCTGCAAAAGAAACGCAAATTATTAATATAGATTTTCTACATAAAAAAACACCGGTGAGAATATAGTATTTAAATCAGGAATTTGTACACAATTAGAACAATCATCAAGAGTTTTCTGACCGCCCGTTCAAGCTGTCATCATAAAACTACATTGTAGAATGTAAACCAAAAAGATCAAATAAAATAAAATTGTTGACTTACCGATACGACCATGTCCGTGGCTTACATGACCTCTTAACTTCCTGGTCTTCTTCTTGTGTGTGGACTGCAATAAAATTACACATGTATCAAAAAAATGTTTTAAAACATAAGTTTACATTTTAGGTTTGAAAGAGTCAAGTTATTGCAAAATTAAACAAATTTTTAATTGAATTTACTTATCTAGTTTAATTGATTGTAATTATTTAAATAGATAATTACGGATTTTAATTTACTTACCATCTTATATTATTTTTTACAAAACAACTGAAATGAATATTTTCTTAATACATAACCAAAAGAGTGTTTAAAGGAATTAGATCGATTGATTTTAGTTCTTTCAGCGGAATTACGTATAACAAATTTGATACCGATTTAAAATCATGTTTTATATTATTATCTCACTAGGCCGGACGCTTATTTTTCCGTAAAATTAATTCCAATTTAAATATTCGGTGGAAGAATAGTAGAGTTACTTATGCCCGAAATAAAAATTCACATTTGAGTCATATCGATGGGAACTTCGCTCACTCTGCTCCAATCAAGCAAAATATCATACAAAATCATACTTTTTATATTATATAATCTCAAATACAGCTTCAATAATATAAGTATATTGATTCTAAAAAAAAATCCAAAAAAAAGGTTATGTCTGATAAGATTTAAGCAAAAGGAGTGTTACTTCAATTATTCTTAACTTATGGTCGAAAACTTTAATTTACTTTAAAATTATATTTTACTATGTTGATTTGTCAGAAATATGGCTAATCGATTTCGTTCCTGAAGTACAGGTACTTACCGAGGACCATAAGTGTTATTTTTGTGGCCTCGGATGCAGTTTGACAATCCGAGACTGAAAACCAAGGATTCTTAAGCATGCAATATGCATCATATGCATAGGCACCATAGGCATAAAAATAAATTTACGGCCGAGTAGGTACGAGTAAGTTATTACTTCAACCAAAAAATTCTGAATAAATAAAAAAAATTGGAAAAAAAATACGTAAAAAAATTTGTTAGCAATGTAATTTTAATAAATAGAAAGCGTCTATAACTCTATAAGGAACTATTTCCATATAGAAATTTATTTACTAAGTATTGTAAACTTTTATGACCTATTATTTTTTGTATGTAACTATAATAACGAGGAAACAAAATGATAAATGCTGCTTTCACTTCAAGTTACCTGCTACGTATACAATGTATACACTATACGCCAACTTACTAGGGATGTTGATATTTTTAAAAATATCGATACATACATTATATACCGGTATTTTTCAAATATATCAATATCGCAGAGTGATTTATCAGTAAAAAATATCGATATTTCAATATACCGTTTTTTTTATTTTTTTTTTTTAAATTTTTATTACATCCTTGAGACACAATTAAAATAAATGATACCTACTTCTTGTAATTACGTTTATCCGTAAGAAAATAGGCAAAAATTAATTAAATTTTTCTGGGACAGTTTTTAGGAAAACTTTTTTTTCTTATGCGTTCCTCTGTCAACCTCATTAGTTTTCTACCAGTATCTGGAATCAGTTTTCACTACCAAAGGAAGCTTAAATAGTTAGATGGCATCATACTTATTATACTTTCTTATGATGCATACTTTTTAGTCATAGCCGATTAAGTAAATTGTTACAAAGTTGATTTTGATTGATTTATTCTTAGAAAATATATCGATGTCAATACTGACATTTTAATATCGAACTATCAATATATCGGATTGAAAAATATCGGTTGAAAATATCGATACTTGACAAAAAAGATATCAAATATTCGATATATCGATATAATGTCAACATCCCTACAACTTACGATTTTTGTGGCTGAAAATAGTAAGTATATTACTTAGCAAGGATCGTAAGTATTATTTTTGTGTGTTATTGCTTCAGAGTGCAATTTTAGTTTCTTAAGCAGCCGTGGCCACAAAAATAAACTTACGGCCGAGTAGAAGTAAATTAAAAAAAACAATGAATAAAAAATTATAAAATTCATCCAAATAAAAATTAATAGGAGCTGGAGACGTCTACACAAAAATATTTGGCTGGAGTGCCGAAAACCGCATACCTCCGATTGAGCTGAAATTTGGTATACACACTCTCTTTGGCTTAAGAATTTATCCCCTAGATGGATTTTTGGCGACACGGACCGGAAGTGTATTTTTCAACACTCCGAATGTCTAAATCTAGGGGTTACTAAAAGATGGTTTCCGTTACCATGGTAACAAAAATTAAAGATAGATTCTTATAGAACTTGGCGAGTAGAGCAAAAAAGGAAGAATAAAATTTTTTGATATCTTGCTTCGTTTTCGAGATATGACGTATTAAAGTTCTAAAACTTACTATACTGAATAGATAGATAATGTATTATACATCTTATACATACTATGTATTGTCGTATTGTATAATGTATACACATTTAGTATAAATTTTTATATGTATGTTAGCTTATTTTAAATATAATATTCTTAATGGTATATCACGGTTTTTACCGATAGAAGTAAGTGGAAAATGAATGGGAGAACATTGAAACCTCACCTCCATTTGTTAATAATTACCCTTTGCCCGGAAATGAGATTTTAATTGTAAACTAACCGGAACTAACCTAACCTAACCTTAACTATCCTAACCATCTGGTTTTTATATCATATTCGAAGTATATTGCCAACACTAACTAAATTAACCTAACCTTCGGGCAAAGGGTAACCTTAACTAACGTCACTACCTAATTTTTATATCAAAGTCGAAGTATATTGTCAAAACTAACTAAACTAACCTAACCTTAACTAACCTCACTACCTAATTTTTATATAAAAGTCGAAGTATATTGTCAAAACTAACTAAACTAACGTCACCACCTAGTTTTTAGGTCATCTACTATTTAATCGTAAAAAATAATATGTTTCTCAGGTTCAACTTTTTAAATAGTTTAAAAATTACGTCCAATATACGCTATAAATAGGATATGATATAAAAACTAGGTGGTGAGGTTAGTTAAGGTTAGGTTAGTTTAGTTAGTTTTGACAATATACTTCGACATTGCTATAAAACCTAGGTGGTGAGGTTAATTAAGGTTAGGTTAGTTTAGTTAGTTTTGACCATATATGTACTTCGACTTTGATATAAAAACTAGGTGGTGAGGTTAGTTAAGGTTACTCTTTGCCCGAAGGTTAGGTTAGATAATTTATTTGTGACAATATACTCTGACTTTAATATAAAAACTAGATGGCCAGGTTAGATTAAGTTGGGTTAGTTTAGTTAGCTTTGACAATATACTTCGACTTTGATATAAAAATTAGGCGGTGAGGTTAGTTAAAAAAACCCTTTGCTCTAAGGTTAGGTTACTTTAGTTATTGTTGACAATATACTTCGACTTTGATATAAAAACCAGATGGTGAGGTTAGTTAAGGTTAGGTTAGGTTAGTTTCGGTTAGTTTACCATTTAAATCTCATTTCCAGGCTAAGGGTAATTAAATAATATTTAGGTAATTACAAGGCAGGAGCCCCATTTGTAAATAATTACCCTTTACCCGACGTTTCAGTAAGAAACTAACTAAAACTAACCTAACCTAACCTAACCTTAATTAACGTCACCACCTAGTTTTTATATCAAAGTCCTAGTATTTTGTCAGAACTAACTAAACTAGCCAAACCTTAACTAACCTCACCACCTAGTTTTTATATCAAAGTCGAAGTATATTGTCAAAATCAACTAAACTAACCTAACCTTAACTAACCTCACCACCTAGTTTTGCGTAAAAAATTCATTTCCGGTTCGAGTTGCCAAAAATTCATTCAGAGAATACTTTTTAAGTTATGAAAAATATATTTAAAAAAATTTTGTTCAATTGGAGGTATCCAGTAGTATATTTATTTACATCTACTATACTACTTCTTGCTATTTTAGATCCTTAAAAGTACAACTTCCGGTTCACGTCACCAAGAATTCGCTTAGGGGGTAACTTCTTAAGCCAAAAAGAGTATATATACCGAATTTCAGCTCAATCGGAGGTAAGCGATTATACTACCTTTTGCTATTTTAGACCCTCAAAAGTATAACTTCCGGTCCGAGTCATCAAAAATCCGTCTTCTTGAGCCAAAAAGAGTACGTATACCAAATTTGAGCTCAATCGGAGATATGCGATTATACTACTTTTTGCTACTTTAGACCCTCAAAAGTATAACTTCCGGTCCGCGTCGCCAAAAATCTGTCTAGGGGGTAACTTCTTAAGCCAAAGGGAGTGTGTATACCAAATTTCAGCTCAATCGGAGGTATGCGGTTTTCGGAACTCCAGCCAAATATTTCAATAGAAAAATCTATGTACTATTGACGATAAGCGATTACTTACGATCCTAGGAAGATAAGTGTTGATCACGCTACAAGTTACCTTCTATGTAAACGCCAACTTACAATTCAAGGAGTTGAAAAAAATATTTATTCATCTCTGCGCACAGAGCCGGATTTACATAACGGCACTTGGGGCACCTACCTCAGGGTCGCCACTCAATCTCAAAATTAAGGAATAGAATAAAAAGGATAAGCGCTTTTCCGTTTTTTTATTTTGCTTGCCATGCGTACTTTCGGGAAGTATACCTCCACAGGTCAAGTATTCAGGCGTCACCCCATTAGAAGTGCCCCGGGGCCTCCACAGAGGTAAATCCAGCCCCGTCTCTACAAATATAACTGTGCTATATATTTAATATTTAAACGAAAATATATTTTAAGTCAGCTAAGATAATGACATTTTTTAATTATTTCTAGCTTATTTATTAACTACATATAACTAATAATATTTTTGATTTTTTGATTTCGACAAAGTTTTAACTATAATAACATTTTAAATACTTAAACAAAAAATTATCTATAATCGGAGAAAGAATAACAGAGTTATACCTGAAATAACAAGTTTCATTTAAGTACGTCCGTGAGAGTTACTCGCTTCGCTGCAATTATTAAAGAATTAAAAATACTAAATTAATAGATAAATCGAAAAATGCTTAATTAAAGTTGTCTTAACCGTAAGTTTTATTTAATATTAATATGTAAATACAAATTACAAAATATAGTTTTTCTATGCACCAGATGAAGGCGGTGGTGGAGGTACTGGCATTATATTATTTCCCAACATTGGCGGTGGCGGTGGAACCGAACCAAACATTGGAGGTCTAGGTGGTGGCGGTACCGGTAACATCGGTGGTATAATACCAGGACCACGCATTATCATAGCCGGTGTACCTTTCTTCGCTTCATTTTTGAATGCGAACTGTAAAAAGAATTGCTTCGTATCCTTATTCCAATGTGTCCAGAACTTATTATCAGATTTCTCCACTTCTCGACTTGGAACTTTAAACGCAATTGTCTCGTACGGTTCAGCGGCAAATAATAAGTACTGCCATTTACGATCTGGTGGTTCCACTTTTTGTTCGTATGCTGACATGAAACGATGTCGGGGAATTACATGTTCAGAAATTTCCGGATAGTCAATCTGGAAGAGTAAACTCTGTTGTCCACTTTCAGGTTCCCGTTGTTTTGTGACTCGATAACCAGGACGTCCGATTTTCACGAATTTCTTCGGTTCAACACGTGGTTTTTCGGGTGCAAGTTGTTGTGGGGCGTCTTTAGCTTCCTTAGCGGCACGACGAGCAAGATTTTCTTGATGTTTTTTACCTTGTGTATGAGCTAAGTAGCTTCCCTCGTTATTGTGCAATGTTAAACATAATTTACATTCGTACGATCCTAAATGATTTTTCATAAAGTAGGGGTCCTTTTGCAGATCGATAGTCTCCAAGGCAAGTTGTCGTAAACGTTCCCGGCGATCGCGATTACTTTCTGACCATGACGCAACACCTCCGCCCCCGGTTTTTCCACCGGGTCGATTTTGAAAATCCATCCTGTTATTTCCTAATCAAATTCCTCAAATCTGCTTTAATTTTTTTTTAATTTATATGACAGAAACTATTTGGTTATTTAAATTTAAGACATGAAAACATTCATTACTGCCAATGCAACCAACATAATACAATTGTTACAAAAATGTCCTAAATACAATACAATCTAAAGCAAGACTTAGACGAGCAAGTATACTTGCATCCAAATTACTTTTAACTAAATCTTAAGCCTACTTGCTCGTGTAAGCATCATTTACATGCAAGTATACTGTTATACAAACTTACTTGCATAAGTAAAAAATATTTATACTTTTGCTGTTAAAAGTAACCCTCACTTAAATTAAAAACGGCGAAAACTGAATAACGTGAGGAACTGTCAAATAAACGTTTTATGTAATATCAAAACAATAAACAATAAATTTATATGAACAAAATGAAGATATATGAAATGTTTGAAATAAAAAGTACTGAAATTATAAAAGAAAATACTTATAAGAAAATCGCACAAGAAATGAACTGACCCCAGAGCAAACCAAAAAACAGATTGTTTCATTCCAGAGAATATATTTTCTGAAAAAAAAAGAAAACAAATTCAAATGGACTGGATCAGGAACTAATATCGGGAATTTTTAAAATCTGATGTGATTTCTGTTAATAAAGTATTTTCTATATTAAAAATATATTTGTAAGTCAGTTTCATTTACCCAAAATTGTGTTTTTCTGAGAATTTTTCTTTTTTTTTTTGTTTGATATAGTCATAAGTACTAAAGCAAGGCATTTTTTTGATGTGATATTTTTATTGTTGAATTAAAAAATCAAATTTTAAAAAATATCGTGTTTTGGCGCGTACCTACTTCCATGCAAGTGTACTGTAGTTTGGGGTGAAACGGAACAATTTTCAACTTTGTCGTAGATTTTCACACCTTTTTTTATCTACTAGACGATAAAAAATGGATTGGTATTATTTCCGGTCGCTGATTCTTCATACTTATCATTTTTAAAATCCATTTTCTTTTTTATTTAGTGAGAAAATTGAAAAAAAGGCGTTTCTATTCATCTCGCACTTCGAAGTGTCGAGGAACGAATGAGGGATGAATAGGAATTTTGGACATGGCTGTCGAATTTGTATATAAAATGGTAGCAATAGCTGATAAATTAATTTTACTGGTAGTTGAATAAAAAAAAAAAAAAAAAAAAAAAAAAAAAAACGAAAAAATATGCATATCGCGCGTTGACTGTCTCTACCTCGTATATCAAAAGCTACATGTTTTAGGACACACAAAAAATATATTAAATACTGTATTGTATTTACATATATACTTATCATATATATATATATATATATATATATATATATATATATATATATATATATATATATATATATATATATATATATATATGGGTAGCCAACATCAAAGGGTGTAATTAGCATAAATCTTAAGCTCATGGTGATAAAAACACAGATTCAAAATATGTTTTTTTTGTGTCCAAAAATTGGGAGTTTTCAGATACGAGGTTGAGACAGAGTACGGGCGATATATCATAAACTTAACCACTTCGATACAGTCGTTCGACAAATAAAAAACCATTTGCATGTACGTGTCACGCTTACATTACTATATATTTAACACACTTGGTTGGTACTAACCTATCTCATGTATGTTATGTATAATAATAATGTATCTTATGTACATATCTGACTTTTATTTGAAGTTTGTAATAAATTAATTTCTACATATTTTATTTTTAACAAGCCTTCTAGAATAGTTTTAAACTTATGCGATATTTAACATCTTAAACAAAACATCACGTGTATTAAAATAAATATAAGCTTATTTACATTCCATATTTAACACAATTTTTTCAATTGAACAAAAATATAAGTAACATATACGTATTAATTTTGAATTATTATGATCTAAATATTCTTAAAATTTTGGTTAGCCCTGGTACGTCATTCCAAAGCAGTTCCCATTCTGACTCTAGCGTTCCTATTGATCTGATATGCGTTCCTATTCATGCCGCATGTGTTCCGATTGCCCTTGTTTTCGTTCCCCGTGACCCCTAATTATGGTCCTATTCACCTCAATTAGTAATTTGGACAAATATACAAAATATCTGTAAACAATTGGAATAATTTTACATATTTTGAATAAATAAAGGATCCAATTTTTTAAAGGACCCTGCACAAATCTTATGGAAATTTGGTCCCGGTTAATTTCTTCGAAACTTTGGAAATAATAGTTCTTGACCTGTAGAACAAAAGCCTCCATAGGCGCAAAGCTCAATAATGGACAGATTTTGAGATATATGTAGTTAAATATACGTATACTGTTAATGTAAAATCGATGCCTATCAAATGGTGTCGGCAAAAAAGTAGAATCGATTGCCGACACCATTTGATAGGCATCGATCTTATATTAACAGTATACGTATATTTACCTAGATATATCTCATAATCTGTCCATTATTGAGCTTTGCGCCTATGGAGGCTTTTGTTCTACAGGTCAAGAACTATTATTTCCCAAAGTTTCCAAGAAATTAGCCGGGACCAAATTTCCATAAGATTTGTGCGGGGTCCTTTACCACCCTTTTGAACATAAACATAGTTTAAGCAAATTACGAAGCAAGTTTTGATAACCTAATTTTGATGCCATTTTATAACTGATTTTTGACATTTAATTTTCTTAATAATTTTATTAGTTTTAACATTAATTAAATTTATTTTATATTATTTATTAATTTTAATTCATGTAGGAATCAAATACTGCCGTCTTTAAGGTAAAAACTAAAAAAATTATAGTAATAAAAAGAAATTATTTGTTTTGTTCCTATTCGTACCCAAATTCCTATAAACCCCCTTTGACCGGTACTTTTATATGGTTTACGTGTAACAGGTTTTTATATTGTTAGAAAAACGTAGCCACGCCCCCTCAAAATATTCTTTTTATGCAAGTGTACTTGCTTGTGAACAGTGTTGCCAACTCGAGGGATTTATCCCGATTCACGGGTTTTTTTAAGGTTTTGTGGGATGGAGGGATAAATGGCCTAATTTATGGGATTTTTTCATATAATATGGCCTAATCGCTCCATTCGTGTTTATTACACTGCTTTTTCGTGTACAGTAACATTGTCGTGATCGTTGTCACGACAATAAATGTGTAATGCAACTTCATACATACTTTACCCACTGAACGAAATAATGTTGCACAACTGCACAACTGGTTTACTTAATTATGGTATATTTCTTCTGGTGTATTTTATCTATGCATATGACAGATATTTATCAAGCACGGTGTTATTCCGTGTTATCAAGTTTACTAATATACATAGTAAGTAGTATGTAGTTCAGTGGATAAAAATAAGAAGTTGTATTTAGAATTGGATCTACTGGGCTATTTCAAGGATTTCAGACATTTAGTTATTTCAAACATTTAGTTTAGTGGTCAGACATTTTAAGATTATAGCCCTTTTTTTGCTCGTTATCTGTATTTTTGGGAGAAATTTTTGAAAAAATGAGATATGGGATTTTTTAAGCAACTCTGTGGGATTTTTAACGAGCTACAGTTGGCAACACTGCTTGTAAAAGTTACTTTAAAAAATAAAAAGTAACCATTTGACACGTATTCACTTTTTTATTTGTCAAAATAGAATAACACCGATAACATTTATTGGTAGGTTTTTAGTGACAGAGTGACGGTATTTTAGATTAAATGCTGATTATAGCGAAATTAATTAGTTAAACTGCAATTACAATGCCGGTAATTAATTTATTAATTATTGTTAATAAACTATTTTCTTCAAATTTTATTTTAATTTTAAGGTTTTTAAATACAAAGTCGACATGACCTGCGATGGCTGTGCTAACAGAATTAAAAAGAAATTATCGGGTCTAAATGGTAATATATCATAAATTTTATTTTTTTTTTCTTGACCCATAATATGAATCATTTTTAGATAAAGGATTAAAAGATGTAGATATCAATCTAGATGAAAAACTAGTTACCGTAACCGTGGACAACCTGACAGCTGATCAAATTTTAGAAGAAATTAAAAAGACTGGAAAAAAAGCAGAATTACTCTAAATTATTTTTGTTTAAATTGATATTTCTATTCAATACTTTTTACAAATTTATATTGTTATTTAAAAAAAAAAAATGTTTAATTTATAATTAATAAATGCAATTAAAATTAAAATTGTATATTTTTCAATAATATAATTACATATAATTTCGTAACATACAGCCAAGTCACCATAAGTTTCTACATTATAAAATTTTTAATTACAATTGAATCATAAACGTCAGTTAAATGCAATTTATCAAAATCATAATTTTAAGCGGGCTCTATACACTCAATAATATTGCACAAAATTTAAAATGCGATTCTTGAAATATATTATGTTATGGTATATATCATATGGAAAGAAAGAGAATTAAATATATTTTTGTATTGTTAATAGTCATAGGTTTGTTCCCAAAACGATATGAATACTGCAACGTCTGTAGATACTGCACAATACCACTTGATTTGTTAAGTTTCGATTCGTTTATTATTTTATATGGTCACATTTGTACTGGCTATAATAATTATTTATTACTTCGCAGCATTTTTAACATTTAAAAGTTAAACATTTGAATTATTGTACAATTCGTACATTCAAGTTATTTTATAAATTACTGAACTGTATGGAGAAAACCGCAATAAATTGTACAAATTGATTGCACAACATTACTGAGCATTTAAGGGCCGCCTTAATTTTTTTTTCCTAATTTTTATTGATATTAAACTACTAATAGTCTTTTTTGAGCTGATTGTATCATATAAAAATGTTTGAATTGGAATAATATCTACAATTTATTTCGTTTCGAAAAAATAATTCATGATTCAAGTGCCATCTATAATTATAGTTTTCACAGTCAATACCAATCATACCAACTTTTAGAGGAAAAGGAACCTGGTTTTACTTTACAAAAATTTTTAAATTAGAATTAAATCTATTTTTATAACTAAAATTATTGTCGTGCAGAAATGTATTTTTTTAGATAAGTATTTTCGGCACATGTAAACAAATTAAGGTAAAATTATTACATATAACATAAGAGTACTTTTACGATTTTTTGTACATCCAACACTTATTGAACTGTTATTTAAACAAATGGATTTATTCGAGACAAATTTCCCTATGAATTTGGAAGGGATAACAAATTCGACTATAACGCTCATCGTGAACAAAAATGTACCAATTTATCAGAACGCTGTTTATTAGTTTATTACTCTGCTTAAATTTTTTAAAGCCAGTACTTACTATGTTGTCCATTTATTAGTTTTTGCAAAACTTTTTTGCCAAATGTCACTTTATCTTGAAATTGTCAAGAAAATGATCCGACTTTTTACTAAAATGGACTTACTGTGGCTTTAGTACAACGTAACTTTCTGTTACTAATTTCATGCAGTGCTTAATTTCTAAAATTTTAAGTGTCGGAAACGCATACCCACTTAAAAGACATAAGCTCCGATTTTTTATTATTATTTTAAATCTTATGATAAAACAAAGAATTTTTTATTAAAAACACTGATCAAAAAAAAAAAAAAGCGGAAGGTACCAGAATGCTGTTCCGGCCGAAATTAAGCACTCGTTTCAAAAGTGAAGAGTTTCATAAATTTAAAGAGAGCAGGGTTTAAAAATAATATAACCGTTTTCTTCACGATTTTGTTTAATTAAAAAATAGCGTTTAATCGAATTTTTGTTAATTTTTATTTAATATTGTCTTTAATAAATACAGGAAATTTTTTTGTGTGATATTGGAAAAAAAATGATTAAATCTCGTTTGAAACTTTAATTTATGATACAACTGCTATCTCAATTAATACATAACCTTTTTTTGTCTATTAAATTAGAAATGTACCGTACTTAAATGGAGGCACATAATATTTATATTAAATATCTAATATATAAAATATAAGAATTTCATTAATTAAATTATTATTTTATCAAATTTGCCGTTAACACAATATGTATTATTTTTATAAAAATT
This sequence comes from Brachynemurus nebulosus, assembly GCA_035578155.1. Taxonomy (NCBI): domain Eukaryota; kingdom Metazoa; phylum Arthropoda; class Insecta; order Neuroptera; family Myrmeleontidae; genus Brachynemurus; species Brachynemurus nebulosus. Next base: position 39,282,884 of record JAPWDM010000002.1, on the reverse strand, counting down.
TTATTTTGTTTTTAAGTATTTACTTAGCGTAAGTCTAAAAAAGAAAAATATTTGTGCACTTTTTGAACATTATTTATTTAGTATATTTGATTTTTTTTTTTCAATGGAAAAGAACGGATTTAGATGCATGTCACGAGTTTATTACAATTAATGTGCATATTCTACATTCAAAATGAATACCAAAGCTACCATCCGACTTGTTTTCCAATGTTTTGTAGGCCAAATCCTGTTTTTTATTGGAATCATATTATATAATGACGTCAACAATTACATAATTTGAAAATGCGCGCGAAGTTTTAACATTCGGAATTATTACAATAATTTAGAAAAAATATGTAATTGTCAACTAGTAAAAAAAGTATTTTACAAAATAAAAAAAATATTTTATTTATAAAAAGAATGTTTATTGTGAGAGCATATCCTGGACATCTTTTATACGCGAAAATTAAAAAAAAGTAAAAAATAAATGACACATTGAAATTTTTTTTCTTCAACTCTTTCAAGAATTATAAAAAATGTTCAAAGATACGCCAATGTTTTATTTCAGCCTAAAAAGTGCTGAAATAAATGCCGAACCACACGATACGCCAATGCATTTTTGTTGATTTAAAGCTTTGTGGGAGGAGCTAATACCGTTTTGTTGGTCGTAAACATGTGATATTAATATATTATCGTCATCAATTGTAATAATTTTAAGGATTTGTTTGAATTAATGTTGAGAAGACGGTTTACTGCGATTATACTGTCCACTGCCACCACCACCTTTATTACCACCAGGTGCACCTCCTTGTCGACCACCAGTGCCGCCACTACCTTGACGGCCAGCGCCACCACTACGCGATTTATAGCCACCACTTCCATAACCGTTGTTTTGATAGTAGTTATTCTGATAGTAACCACCAGATCCACCACCACCACCACCACCTGTTGACCGATTTCGATTTCCACCGCTAGGGTTATTACCGCGTGAACGACCCCCTTGAGTGTTCTGTCGCTCTTCGGGCGATTCAGACCATTCGTTTCCGTTTTTTTGGTTATCCCTTGTTTCCGTTTCGACTTTTTTGCTCGTGTAAGTATCAAACGTTTGAGGAGGGCTGAATGTTGTCGCAACTTTTTCAGTATACGGAGTCGGATTTATCGGTGGCGGTTGAACACTTGTGTGCGACGGAGGCATAGGAATTGGAGGTGGTAAATTAGGCGTAGATGCAAAAGTGTTTAGAGGAGGTACCGCACTTGGTACGTTTGTGAAATTTTGATTGGTAAATGTTTGCGAAGGAATGGGAGCATTGGCTGCAAGTTGGGGATGAGGTGCTACCAAATCAGGTGAATCCAATTCGGATTCTTGTAAGAAATAAAAGCTACCTGTTTCTAGCATTTCATTGATCGGCCTAGGTTGAGGTTGTGGAGGCGGCTGATAGTAAGGCTGCTCGACAACAGGCACAACTGTTGGTTGGACGACTTGTTCAGGAACTGGTGGGAAATTGGGCATCGGTGGCATCTGATCTGGTATTCGTTCAACTTCCGGTCGAATGTCTTGGCGAACTTCAGTCACACTTGCCACATTTGTGTATTCGTCAGTTGGCAGTGCATTTGCATTTACATTTGCATCGGGAGCAGCAGTCCATTCTTCAGTCGCAGTCGCAACTGGTTCTTCACTTACTGGCGGTTTTTCTAAGTAGCCACAACTATGAATCGTGTTTATTACTTGTTTAACGTGAGCGAATGTTGATCCTTGAAATTCTTTTTGTCGACCATCCACGACGGCTAACAAATGTTCAGCAGCTTGTTGAACTTGAACACTAAATTCGGGTCTACCTTCTTCACTTTCACTGGCATGTTTCGGTGAGACAATAGGATAAAGTTCATCAAGTAACTGTAAATCTTCTGGCGAAATTTGAGCTGCCCCATTTCTTCCAAGTAAGAAATCTTCACGAATATTCTCTGCTCCCATTTGAGCTAACGCATCTTGTATTAAAAGTACTTCTTTAAATTTTGCAATATCCTGTTGTCTTCTATGAAGCTCTTCTTTCCTAGCTAATTTTTTCGCTTCTTTTTCAGAAGCAGTAACAATATTATGAAATTGTTTACACAAGTCTCTTGCAAATTCCAATGTCTGTGATACTTCGTCATATTTAGCAACGGCCACCTTTTGATCTTGATTGAGGTCTTTACCAGCCCGCTGCAGTTCTCGATATGTTTCTAATTTAGCCTAGAAACAGAAAAATGAAGCATGGAGATAGATTTACAAGAATAAAGAAGAAAATATTATTTTTTATATTTAAAAAAAATTATACATAAAATATTTTTTTGTGTCAAGATTTACAACATGGCGTCTGCATTTCACAACTTACATCGTCGTAAAAAATTAATTTTTCTATAATTTTCAATTAATAAAAATAAACAGACACGTTCAAAAAGAAAAAATCACTCACCTTTCGTTTATCAAGATTCCTAATTTTATGTTCTATAATGACGATTGCTTGCCTAATGGGTGTGTTTTGCTGATTCGTATTCGATGTAGATGATTCTGACGACGTGCCCTCCGTGGAGGGCTGTTTTTCGGGTTTTGCACTTGAAGCCGATGGCATTTTCTTATGATTTAAAGAAATTTTATCTTATTACAATATTAAACATCAAACACTGAACGTAAAATTACCGGTCATCACACATTTAGCCTCTATGCAAACGCACTGCGCTATGTTAAACGATTTCACACTTGTCTAGTAAAATGAGTAAAATATGTTCGTCGGCTACGTTCAATAGTGGAACTAAATGAAAACGGTGAATAAAGTCGAACAAATAAAACGTCTCTAATTTATGCATGTAGGACGTCAGGACGTGAAGATTATAAAGGAACATTCACATCATATTTCAATTCTAAAACCTAGCTTACACGACTTAGGCTGGTCGTCAATTGGTTGTGGACAACTGCGAAAGTGCGAAATTTGATTCAGACGATTACGCATGTTTGTCGTTCGTCCGAAATGATATGTCTACTGTCCATCCACTAGCCCAGTATTCGTCAGTACATATTTTTTTTTTTTAATTTTATTTTTCTCAAGCTACAGATGTTATAAAAATACGTAAAAAACAATTTATGGCACGTAATATGCAAAGGTACACAGTTATAATTGTAATTTTCCTTCAGTTTCATTTCAATAAAAATAAAAATCTCATGGAACGAACTTCTTCGCGCGACAAAATTGGATCTGTTCGCACGTGGCAATTATACGCACGGAAACGGACGAACGAGACGCTTTCAATGGACGAGGATGTATGGCTTCACAGCTGTTTGGATCGTTCGTCCGTTTTCATGCGTATTCGTCCGAATTAAATATCGCACGTTTCCGCATCCAAAGAACGACCAGCCTAATTTATGCATGTAGGACGTGAAGATTATAAAGGCATATTCACAACATATTTCAATTCTAAAACCTACCTTTCACATATCGTTACATAATCATAATCCTTGGTCGACTTTCTGCGAATTTCCAAAATGAAAATTCAGCTATTACAGCTACTGTCATTTACATATTTATTTTGCTTTTTTAAGGTTCTTTTTCGTATTAAAAAATGGGGATAAAAATTGATTTCTATGTATTCCATCGTGTGAAATTCATAGTAAGATTTTTAATTATTTTCTTATTTGAATGAATCCTATATACCGATGATCTTGTAAATAAAAAATAATATAAATATGTAATGTGGGTAGCGTCTGTACCAGACAAAAGTCTAAAATACGGAGATAAAGCCACATACGGAGATTAAAATCTTATGGTTTTTTTTTTGGGGGGGGCGGAAAATTTTATCCCATAAATGTAAGATTTTGGAAATTCGTTATGTTATGCAGGATGCTGTGACAGGAGGTATTATTATCAATGAAAGCCCTGCCACTTGAAGAATTTTTAAATTTCATTAAAGCAACGTATACAAACCACAACATTCATTTTTGTGGCTCCTTATTAAAATCACGTATTTTAATCACGTAATTACGTATTTTAAATTTAACTCTTTAAATGATTAAGACGAGTTAACTCGTCCTGCAATATGGCGGCTCAAAATGCTGTGATATGTATATATTCACTGGTATAGGTGCCGCCATCTGTGATAGATTTTCCAAAATACGGTATAATTCTAAATAATATTCAATTTTATCAACATAGTTTAGTATAATTTTCTATTTTGTAGATTCCTAGGGTTCACCTTTTTGATGTTGGGACCTTTGATTTTTTTCTTTTTCTTTTTTTGTAACCTTATCTATTGTACTTATCACTGACAGTAAAAAAACCCGCATTTTGAGACAAAAAATTTTTTCCATATGGTTTGTTTAGGGATAATTTATACTTTGCAAATTCCTAGGGTTCACTTTTTTGATGTTGGGACCTTTGATTTTTTTTCTTTTTCTTTTTTTCTGTAACCTCATGTATTGTACTTATCACTAGCAGTAAAAAGTCCGGCATTTTGAGACAAAAATTTTTTTTCATATGCTTTGTTTAAAAGAGTTAAGGGAGCGTTTATACATCCGATTTTGATTGGATGAAAATCGAAATAAAAATCGTTTAATGATACTTGCGGGTTTATACACATACGATCAGGGCCGTATCTAGGTGGGGGTGGAGGGAGGCACGTGCCCCCCGTAAGTTTTTAGGAGCGCCAAAACGGTGAAATCTGATGTTTTTTTTGCTCCTCACTTGCTTTTTGCAGGGAAAAATTTAAAAAATATCGGTGTGCCAAAATTTTTAATTTGGCTTTTTCTTCGCCGAGGGTGCCAACAGAAAAGTTTGCCCCTCCCGTACGATTTTTTCTATCGATTTAAAAAAAAATGGTGCTTACATAAAATATTAGCTTATAAGAATTCACAGAAACTCTTTAATTTTATATGTGTAAATCATTATATCTAAATGACAATTATAAAATGTACAATATATGAAATATTATAAAATGTCAACCATACAATTGCATTTTTCTTTATTTTTTAATCTTATTAAAAATTGAAATGTCAATGAAAAAAATAAATTTCAGGGACACTAATCTTTAAAATGATAGTAATATGCACCTCTTTCTCAGTATTTTCAATTGGCGCCATTTTGATTTTCAAAAAATCGAACTAAAATATACAATCTATTTTTATAAAAATCGTTTTGAAATCGAAGGCAATACGATCACATTCACATTTCGATCACCGGCTTACACATCCAATGGGGAATTTGACTAATTTTGGGAAATTATTTTAAAACACATATTTATGTACTATTCATGTATATTTTTTAAATTTTTAAAAATAATGCCGAAAATCGTTAGAAAAAATTATTTTAGTATTTGTCCTCAAAATTTGCGCGAAAACGTTTATTAGTTGTCAATTACGTCACATTCTCTAGATAGCAATAGGTGTCCTGTAACTAAGAAAAAAAACTGTTTATTTTTCATGTAACTAGGAAAACAAATTGTTGATTTTTTAAAAAATTAATTAAATTTTGATTAATTTCCATGGTTATGTTTGCTAACCGGAATTTAAGTAGCGACAGTAGTGGCGATAGTGTTGAAATATAAGAGAATGCAACGTCACAGCCCATTTCTACTTACGTGGATTTTAGCTAAAAATTTACCTTTTTAATTTTTTTAAAAATAAAATAATGATAGTTAAGATGAAATAGTATAATAAATTGCTGTCTTTTATTATAAATTTTCATTAAAATTTGTTTTAATTGCTTTTCTTTGAAACTGTCAAATACCCTATTGTTATACGATTTTCATTCGATTCGATTAAAATCGTATGTCTAAACGTAGGGTTAGACCACACGACCGAAGTGAAAATTTCTACGATGATTTCGTAATTAATTCGAATTAACATAAATATATTCCAGTGATTTTAACGATTTTAACCGGAGCGCCAGCCTCCTAGACCAAGAGCTACTGGCTGATTTACGATGGTCATTTCAACATGCGTTAAATTGAGAGGATAGAATTTTGGATACTTACTCAACACAAAAATTCAGTTCTGGCAAGCCTATTCGGCCGGGTTGAGTCACCCTTAACGTTTAAAGACGGTAAAAAATGAGGCCCAATTTATATAAAATAACAAGTTCTGGAATTTTGATATATGAAATTTAAAAATATTTTTTATCGATAAAAAAACGTTCTGGCAATGTTTTCGCTTCACCAAGGTACCGCCAGAACAATCTCAAGTTGTAATAAATTTCACAATTATTTTGACAAATATCAAAATATTGTGTATCTATGATAATGTGATTTAAAAAGAAGAAAGATTACGAATAAGAGATTACACTGTTCTAATGAAAAGTTTCTCATTATTATTGTAATGGAGTATTATAAGACCGAGATACATATTACTTATTATATGGGAGGAATTGACAAAATTGGTCACGAAAATGGCACACTTTTTTTTACCACTCGTGGCGTTGATAATGCTCGAATACTGATGTGAAAATAGCGAATATAGTAAAGCGGGTTCTACACGATGCTACGAACGTTCCTTCCAACGTTCGATCGAACGTTTGAGGCAATTAAGTTCGATAGTTGGTGCGACGAATGTATCTGCTACACGGTGAATCGAATGTTTGATCCAATACGAATGATGATGTGTTGGTACTCAGTGGACGAGGCTGTTATCTGTCTGATGTTATCTCTAATGTTATACACTGATGTTGTCTCTCTTCACATGAACGAGTCGTGCAGCTGCTGAGTCGAACCAACCAATGCAACGAATGCAACCAACATTGACCTTCAAACGTTCGAAGCATCCCTTTGACTCGGTGCAAGAATACCGACATCGAGCGGTACATGGCCAAATGCGAATGTTTGACGCTCGACATTGGACACTCGTAGGTTCGAACAACGGCCACACGATGCGATGAACCATCGAACGTCCAATGTTGGAAGGTGTTCGTAGCATCGTGTAGAACTGTCTTAACATAAAACGAATAAAACAGAATGTAAATACAGTACTTATTCTCAAATGGAAACACGTCGGGACTGGGGAAGTGAGTGTTTCCATTTGAGAATCACCAATGTCGGTTGATGATATTTAATAATACGGAAATACATAGAAATTACATATGTATGAAATAAACTCTTAGGGTATCTACACAATCAATGAAATAAGGAATAAGAAATAAGGAATAAAAAGTATGTCATCTAGTGACGTTGAGTGGAACTTTAACGTAACTGCTCATAGATATAAATATGTAGGTACTTTTGTACGTCAAAATTCGTGATTTTTTTCACTTTAGTAACAAAAAAAGTCATTACAAACGTTATTTTTTCATGAATTTTGATGTACAAAAATACCTAAATACATATACCTATGGGCAGTTACGTTAAAAGTTCCATTCGACGTCACTAGATGGCATACTTCTTATTCCTTATTTCATTGATTGCTATGATTGATTGTGTATGACCCATTATAGGTCATACACAATCAATGAAATAAGGAATAAGAAGTATACCATCTAGTGACGTTGAATGGAACTTTAACGTAACTGCCTATAGGTATATATGTATTTAGCAATGACGTATATGGACTAGTCATTTTGTTAGGTGATCTGAAGCCCAACGCTAGTGTTCCTCCTGTTATTGTTTAATTGTTAGTGTGCGTCACGTGGGATGTTTGAAAAGTTGTCGTGAAATTAAAATTGACTACAACGTTTTCTATCGGAAACCAAAATGGTTAATTGTTGTGTTTTATTGTACAAAAGCGACAATAGAGTAAAAACAGAAGGAAAAAACCCAATTACGTTTCATAAATAAGTAGAAATCATGTTTCAAAAATTAAATATGGGTATCCGCCATATTATAATGTTATACACATGAGTGTCTAAACAAAATTTTTTTATGTATATATTTTTTATGTATTTTAATTTTTTTATACATATAACTCTTGTTTCCATTAAAAAACATCAAAACACCAAAAAAAGTTTTTGTTATTGGTAAATACTTTGCTAAATATTCCCTTGTTCCCTATATTATTTTTATAAAAATATCCCCCATTTAAAATTGTTAGGAGATCACAATGATTTTTTTTAGGTACGTATGCGATTGTAAATGTGTGTAATGCTTCATTTCTGTAATATTCACACATACGAGATGTCATCTCCACATACCTCCGTGGTATTTAGGTATTTTTGTACATCAAAATTCATAAAAAAATAACGTTCGTGGTAACTTTTTTTGTCACTATAGTGAAAAAAATCACGAATTTTGACGTACAAAAGTACCTACATATTTATATCCATGAGCAGTTACGTTAAAGTTCCACTCAACGTCACTAGATGGCATACTTCTTATTCCTTATTTCTTGATTGTATAGACACCCTTATAGTTTATATTACTTTATAGGGCGGATATCCAATGGTACTGACTTCGATTTTACATAGTGACGTCAGAGAATTATATATTATACAATATAAATGATACGACGCAACGTAAAAATTAAGTTTATTTTAAAAACGATCGAAAAACCCACTTTATAACTGAGTTGAACATTGAAAAAGATTCCAGAAGATTATTCTATTCAAAGCTAACAAAGATAATATATGTAGAAGCTCGCGTTTCCATTTGAGAATAAGTATTGTACCGCTTTCGTATCCGACGAACACGAGTGTCATCTTTGATTTGGACACTTTTTTGAATACATTGAGTTTCGTCTCCTTGTCTAATCTCCATAGTGACGAGATTAAAATACACAAACAATAGCAATAATTCAAAATTTTCAATTTATTCTTTACTTAAATAATTAATTTTAATAATGAAATTTACTGCAACAAAATGAAATGAAACAAAAATTTAATTTACTTTCGGCTTGACGATGTCGATGGTTCAGTAAAATTCATCGACCATCGAAGTTTCGACTTTAAAAAAATCGACCAAAAACATCGATTACTATCGCCCATCCCTATGTAAGATTTAAGCAGAATATTTTAATTCTTTTAAAAACTACGCCGTCACAAACGTTTTTATAAACATATTTAAAATTCACAAACAATTTTCGATCGATTGAGTACTTGCAAGCCTATATTACAATCATTTTTAAAAGGGTCTCTGTGAATGTTTTAAAATTTTTTCATTTAGAGGGCGCTGCATTTTTTTGGTTGTATTGTTTGTTCTGAAAGAAAAGATCCTCTTATCTACTTACCCTTTGGATGAATTCAAAAGCTTTTTTTGATTTATAAAGATTATATGGCGCTGTCATTAATTCCTTGGAGATTAAGACGAGTTAACTCGTTTAGCATATAGGAAATCGGAAATACTTGAAGCGTTCATTTATGTATAGACTATATAGACTGATATCCACAAATCTGATATCGTTTATGACTGTTTTTTTTTTTAATTTTTGGTAAGATGTTATTGTGACAGCTAGTAATTTTCAATCGAAGGAAAGTGTTCATTTCAGTTTTCATTTGCAAGAAAATGTAGATTCCATTTATAAGAACTAAGTTATGCAAGTAATATTAGTAACTCTTAATGTAAGTCAGTCAGTGCTAGTATGTAGTTTCTAACCGAAAATTATATGCTAACTTGAAACGCATTAATAGTTTTTGACTTTTAACACTTATTACAATTTAATACGAGACGATCAAGAACATAAATATCCTTGACACTCTTGACTTATTATCACTTAGTATCGGTCATTTTTTTTAAGTTCGTAGAGAGTTACTTCAGCAAACCTGCCAAAATTGATGGTATGCTAGTACGAATAAAGGTTATGTAATTTCAAAAACGAAATATCGAAAATGAATTTTTATTCTTTAATGTTTAAGTACCGCATATTATGCTTATAAAAATCATGATGTTTTTTGAATTCACACCAAGCAAAACATTGTAACTGAATTACAACATGAAAACTTAATAGAAACAAAAGGCACTACCAATAAAATGACTATTTTCCATTTTTTTCTTAAATAAAAGAAAACTAAAACAAAAAGGGAATAAAAATGGTTCGAATTTCATTAAATTTTTCAAATGTTTTATAAAATGACACTTTTTTGCTACAAAATTTTTTCTTTTAACAATGGCAATCACTCATCATCAAAGTATTGTTAAAAAAAAATTGCATAATTCTATTATTTATAATACATAATAAAAAAAAAAAGAAAAACATACTGGAAGCGAGAAATTATCAATACTAATTATATTTAAATTTTCTTACTTCTTTATACAATATTTTTTTTTATTCAAGTGTGATGTATTATGATGTAGAATATCGTTTACACCAAACACATTGCACACATCATTCACGCATGTCACACGCATGCTCATTCATATCAAGCACAATTGTTAAAATGATACTCATATTATTATTAAATTAAATCACTTACAATTAATAATTTGTTAGTATAGTTTTGTTTTTACAACTAAAAATTCAATAGATACGTCCATCTATTTTTGAAAAATGAAATCATTTATCAGCTATGCAGAGTTATAAATTGTTTTTCCACATAAACATAAAGAAATACGTTTTTTTTTTTAATTTTTATTAATATTTATATATTTATATATATATTTATAATTTCAATAATTGTTCATATCTATAATCTACTTATTATTTATATAGGATTTCTAAAAATTACATATATTTTCGTCATTTTCTTATAAACTCTGCAAGGTAAATATACACAATTTCCAAAATTTTTTTTTAAAGTTTTAGCATTAATTGTTTATTATCAAACATGCGCAATCGTATTTACGTGTGTGAAATAGTTCTAACAACACAAACGAATAAGTAACAAAAAAATGTTTTAAGTTTCATAAATGTCTTAAAAAAAAGTTTGAGAACGAGTCATTCCCAATTCAAGTTCATCCTAAAAATAAAAACAGTCTTTATAAAATGTTTAAACAGCGTTTTAAAACAGCCATACAGCCAAGAACTGGGTTTCTTGTTTTTCTTAAAAAAAAAAACCAGGAATGAAAACTTGCTGTCAGGATGTAACAAAAAAGGCTGAAGTGAAAACTTCTAGAATTCTTCAACCATAAAAAACTGCAGAATGTGTTTACAGAAATTTTCACTTCAAAAATTTTATCTTTTACTAAATGTTAATAAAATGCCTGAAAATATTTTGCACAAATCAAAGAAACTTATTTAAATTTTTTAGGGTGAATAATTCCGAATAATAACCTATAAAAAAAAAAATAGGTCAAGCGCAAGTCGTACTTGTGCAAATAATGTTTCGCATAATAAGTTATTTTTAAAGCAATCCTTTTTAGACAATACTTCATCATTCTTGAATTTGTGTTTCAATAAGTAAACCTTATACTCTAACACAAGTCTGAAAATTTTTTCCTTCATTTCCTAATTTACCCCCGAAATACTTATTAAAACTGCACACTAGAATTAAACTTAATTAAACTTTATGCTTTACGTCTATATTAATTGAACCATTTACACTTTATCTTTGTGTTAAATTTCAAATTTTTACGTCAAATAGTTTCATAAAAAATCACCTGTGACATACGGATCGATAAGTGTCCAAATGATTCGTTTTGATGATTTTTTGTATGGAACACAAAAAATAACCGATTTTTTATAATTACTCACCTGTAGATATCCTTCCTCCTTCAAAATTTTTGGAAAATCAGAATATTTTGATTAAAAATTTGAAAATTACTTAACGCGTTCAGAACGATTAAGAAAAATTTCCATATTTTTCGGTAACTGCTTATTTTCCGATTGGTAACCTGAACAGTTCTGAACGAATTAAGTAAAAAGTACGTGAAATTATTCAATACTTGAGCGATTTTGGGAATTTACTGAGAAAATGTTGATACCAGTAGCTTCATCTAATGGCTAGGGCGTTTGGTCGATGTAAACATATGTATGTTGCGCAAATGCAATCATCATTTTAATGTTTCCTTGGATTTTCTATCGTCAGATGTCATATCTATAAGCACTACACAATTTATTAACATTTAGTATAAATCTTTAAAAATTTTGTAAATTTTGAAAAAAAAAAAAATATACATTTTTTTTTTTTAAATTTATCTAAAATTTCATTCAAAATATAGACAAGTACATATTTCTGTTGTAAAAATAGAATTAATTTTTTCTGCAATATAAAATCAAATTTGAATTTTACATAAAGTTGCGAGCAATCTTTGACAACATAGTAATTCATCAAATTTCCCATTTTTTGAGTAATATTTTCTTTTTTTTTAAATTGCATTTATTTACATCATTCAATTTTTAACCAATACATTATATTATTACAGCCTTTAATTGCCTCAAAATTATCAAATTAGGAACTACTATGTTTACAAAATTGTAGAAAATTGAAAAATGTAAAAACAGGATCAGTAAATAATTATGTACACAGAAATATTTATAAAAACGTTGACAAGTTTGTAACTTAAAAATTACGTCAAAAAAAAAAAAAAAAAAAAATCGAACAGAGTGATGTCAAATTTTTAAAATAAAATTATCAACTGAATTTGATTAGACATAATTAGTAGATTTTAATCCATTAACAATTAAAAATGATTAATTATAATTTTTTCCATCCACAGAAAAGATTATAAATATCAAATATACTAGAAAAAGGCACCAAAAATTATCGGTAATAAAATCCCATTAATTTAGCTTATACAAATATATAATATATATAATTTTTCTTTTTTATTACTTTTAAGTCATTAAATATTAATCGCTATCTACTAATTAATGCCTGAACTAACTAAAAATATAAAAAAACAAAAACTAATAAGAGTGCTATCTATTGATAAAAATTTAAAACTAAACGTTTTTAATAATAGATGTTATTCCACCTGTTGAAAAAAAAAACAATATTTTACAGAAATATCATTTAAATCTTTGAGAACTTAACACAATATTTACTGACAGCCCTATTATGCAACCAAAATCCCAATAGAAACATGTTCGAATCCCATTAGTGCTCACGTCTTACACCTTTGTACGTAAGAGAATCGTACGAATGACTTTTAGATATGTCGTTTTAACAGTTTTTTTCGTTTTTATTAGATGTTCATAGATGGCTGTTTTAATATTTATAGCAATAAACTGGTAACTTATCGATATAACGTAGAGAAAGAGAATTTTGTTTTTTCAAAAAAATGACATCACTTTTGTGGGAAAATTAAAAATAAAAGAAAATGTAATTTTTAAGTTACAAAAATGAAAAAAATTCACATTCATATGAAATTATTTAGGATTATCAAATCTGACAAATAGTGGATAAAAATGAAAAATAAAGAGTAAGAATAATGACTTAATTAGAAACCATTTACGGTCACAATCTAAGGCCTTAATTGCATATAAATGTCGAAAATGGAAACGAGATACTTGTTATACACAATGTCAGAAATATACACAATTAATATTTATTTCATACTATCAATATTATAATTAATAATTAAAGTCTGTTTCAAACAGTTCATCTTAAAAAAATTTCATAAGAAATAATGGCAACTGAAAAACTGATAAACAATGAAAAACAAATTTTCATAATATACAATTGCAAAGAAAAACCAACATCCATTTTCACAAAATTGTCAAATCTGGTCTGTGCGACAATCAAAATTTTTTTTAAAACCTTCAAAAATATTATTGTGCATTGAGATTTCCGTCAAATAAAAAAGTCCTATCAAAACAGTTTATGTGGTAGTTCCACTAGTGGCTCCACTTGTCTGTTGTTGATTTCGAGCCTGCGCCTCCAAACTGTCGATTTCCGCCCATGATGATCGTACTTCGTGGAATAGCTATGAAAAAAAAAAATAAATAAATAAACACTTTGTGTAGTTATTGCAATAGGGGAAACAGTCAAGTGAATAGGGTGATAGATGATGATGTAGAGGTATATCAATTCGAATCCAACTTGAAAAAAAAATATACTACGACAATCAGAATGTATTTTTTTTAAAATTACACATATTAAGCGGGTTCTACACGATGCTACGAACGTTCCTTCCAACGTTCGATCGAACGTTTGAGGCAATTAAGTTCGATAGTTGGTGCAACGAATGTATCTGCTACACGGTGAATCGAATGTTTGATCCAATACGAATGATGATGTGTTGGTACTCACTGGACGAGGCTATTATCTGTCTGATGTTATCTCTAATGTTATACACTGATGTTGTCTCTCTTCACATGAACGAGTCGTGCAGCTGCTGAGTCGAACCAACCAACGCAACCAACATTGACCTTCAAACGTTCGAAGCATCCCTTTGACTCGGTGCAAGAATACCGACATCGAGTGGGACATGGCCAAATGCGAATGTTTGACGCTCGACATTGGACACTCGTAGGTTCGAACAACGGCCACACGATGCGATGAACCATCGAACGTCCAATGTTGGAAGGTGTTCGTAGCATCGTGTAGAACCGTCTTTACACATATTAAATCAGGGTTCCGTACCACTATTTGTGTATCTCCATATGTTTTACTATAGGAATCAATTATAGCATAATTTGATTGCCTATATCCCCTACAATTTACAGGGGGAGAAGGCTTAATGATACCTCAAACGATGGAGTACGTGGAAAAAAAATTTCCGTCCCATTTCTATACAAGGAAGTACTTGGCAGTATTCCAGTCTAGAATTTTTTTTTTAAATTCGATATTTTTAAATTTTTTTCTGAATGTAGAGACCTTTAAACATGTGTCCTCAAAAATAAAATTTTAAAATTTTGAAAATATACAAAGTTATAGCCACTTTAATACGGTAGGTTCTGGTATCAGGTAATAGGGTACTTGACTGAAGTTATAAAAATATTCTAAAAGCATTGTTTTTCCGTATCAGTTAAGTGATTTCTTTATTTTCGATAGATTCTGTAAAAAAAATCATCAAAAAAATAACCTTACAATTTTAAATGAGGAAAAGGCGGGAAAAATACGTCACAGTTTGAAGCAACTAAACGTTAATGTCAACATTTATAACCTCAAAATTTTGATTATATTCATAAAATGTCAAAGTAAAAGTAAGTATTTATTTGAATTCTGGTCGATTATTACAATATATGTAAGCTAATAGAAATATTCCAAAGAAAACACAATTTCACCTCACCGATGAAAATTATCAAAATCGACATATCTAGCTACAAAATGTTACGTCATTTTCAAGAAATGGCGCGTTTTCACTAATTTGAATGAATATTTGTTGAAAAATGGCGATTTTCAAAATAAAATTTCTAAATAGTTATCAAATTTTTTTATGTTTCATCATTAAAATTGGACATATGTAATGATAATGCATAGAATTATTTAACATTTGACACAAATTTTAAATACAGTCAAGTACCGTATTCAAAACTATAAATGCATTTTCCTTGAAACTACATTTTTCAAGCCGGTCGTCATGATATCTCGAGTTCTATTTGGCCAATTGACTTCAAATTAGGACGTACTTTCAATACATATTACTTTATGATAAGCTGCCTTATATAGTTAATTTTAATTTTTACTATTTTTAAAGAATAAAAAACTAAAGAAAACGTCCAAAAATAATTTTTTTCAAACAGCCGCCATTTTTAGATTTTTTAATTTTGGATCCTGCTAGAATGACAATCTTTCTAAACCAGAATTTTTTTTCTTTTTTTGTTCCAAATGAACAGAAACCTCAAAAAGTTATGTCATGGCTATATTTAAATCACTCTCCTCGAATTTTCATTTTTTTGTATGAATTTTCTTTATTACTTATTCTATAATTCTTTATTAGAATTTACTAATTTCTTAAAAATCGAAATTTTTGCCCTCTAGACTAGAATATCCTTTTAAAAAGAAGACAAACAAAATCTTTTGTTGCTTATGAATGGAAATTTTTAAGCGTAACATGTTGGTTAAAAATTTTATGCCCAAAACTATAAGGGTGTAACAGATGTATGGACGGATTTGAAGCCTTAAAAAATAAAAATTCAAAAGAACCGATCTCCAATCCTTTTTTTCTAGATCCTTCAGATTCGTTGGAGAGTTACAACCTCTGGATAATACAGAGACTTTAAACAGCTTTGTACTATACAAGAATTACACCTGGAACCTCAATCGAACTCTTTTTATAGAGTCGACAATCAAAATGATGAAACAATTACCAAATAATTGAGAATGTAGTCAAATTATGTCAACTAGTCGAATATTAATTTCTCCCAAAATATTAACCCTTTGCGCTTATAAGACATGTATAGCATGACAAGGTGGTTTGTCCATTAACTCTACCATATTTAAAGGTGTTTTGTCTGTTGGATCATAAGACACGTACCACATGACACACTGAATGTTGAACTGTTATGACTGCTCATACTTCACATTACATGAATATTTTATTTAATAATTACAAACACATTCATTTATTAGAAAAATTGTAAATAAAATAATACAAAATCACGTTGAATTATCTTTTTAAAATTAAAAACTAATAAAAACAGCATTGAGGACGTATTTAGCGCATTTAGTATTCAACTTTGGGGAAACAAGGTTAGAACGTCAAAAGAATCCGTCAAAAGAAGAACGTCGGTCGTTGTCATGTGCTACATGTCTTACCAACTTATTTACAACTCACTTTTTTTTTGCTTGAGTGCAAAGAGTTAATACACATCCACAAAGTTGATTTCAGTTTACAATTTAGAATTTCAGTTTGAAATTAACAATTTAGCGTTGCATTATGTCCGCTTTTGCCCAAAATAAATTAACTTTTTCTGGAACTACCAGATTCCCATTTATTTTTGAAGGCGACTTGTAAATATGCCAATTATTTTAGTACATCAGGGTGTCCACAGCTCATCATAAAAAAAATCCCTGACTTTCCATGACTTTAGGTTCGATTTTCCCTGACCATTACTTTTTTGTTTCCCATTAATGGTTAGAAATATAAATATCCAAACACACGATTTTTATTTAAATTTTAATACATACCTACATAATTTTTTATTTTATCGAATAGACACGTGTAAGACTGAAATTAAGGGATTGGGTAAAGCTAAATTAACTACAAAAAAAAAAAAAAAACTATTTAAACAAAATTATTATTTACGTATTGGCCCCGAATGCGGTAGTTGACACTATCAAAAACAAATTGCAAAATTACTTAAGGTACTATTAATTAGCGAGTGAAGTTAAAAAAAGACTCTTTTTAAATAATTTTTTTTTTAAGTGAAAAATTTATTTTTAGGGAAATTTTTTTTATATATGGTAACTTAGGATCTATATTTTATAAAAAAAATTTTTCCCTTTAATTATAATTTTTTTCAATAGTACAGAGGGCGTTGAAGTTGACGTAAAAAAAAAAATGACGTCACAAAAATGAAGGCGTGTTTTCACATTCAAATAAACAATTAAAAATTAAAATACAATTTTATGATACTTATTGAATTAATTCAAAGAAAACAAAAATATCCGTGAGTCTTTATTATAATTTACGTGATATATTTTCGCGAACATAATTGCGAACATAAATATTTTTCTTCATTTACAATCATTGGGAAATATATTATCACCTATTTTCCCTGACTTTCCAGAACATTTCGTGAAATCCCTGATTTTCCCTGACGTCTAAGAGCTTCCCTGACTTTTCCCTGACCTTCCCTGACTTTCCAGAATGTGGACACTCTGTACATGCTACTGGACAAAATAGACCCATGGAGCCAGCCTTAAAGTTTTATATCATTGGTGGAAGTTTTGTCGACAGACTTTGCAAAACCACATAGTGTTCCGTTTTTGTTACGGAACATTAAAAAAAGAAGTGAATATTAATGACAGATTGAATGCTATGTATTTGAACAATGTAAACATACCTGAGACAACCAAGACTCATCTGCCAACAGTTCATTCAGTATGATAGTGGTATCCTTATGTGGATCATGTGACCGTTTATCAGCCACACGTTTTGCGCACTCCACATACATTCGATACTTCTGGTGAGCGACTCGATTCAACAATTGAACGCGTTCACAGCACACACGACACATCAAAAAATCCTGATGATCGAAAAAAAAAACATTTTAAAAAAAATCTCCAAATTGATAATATTTTCTAGATGAATTTACCTTTTCTAATTGTTGTCTAGGATCCGGTTGACAACCGTCCAAAGTGGTTGCATTGTACGGTTGCCCGTAGAGTAATATTCGTAACGATACACGAGGTTGTTGACAGGCTGCACACACCTTTCCGTCAGTTTCACCAGCACCTAATTCGCCTAACACGTTTAGACACGGCCATGTACTGACCGATGCTTGAAGACTCGCTGGCCATCTGGTTATCGAGAGTAATTTACGTTTACGATCCTCCGTAATGTCGTCAACGGTTTTTACATTAGACAAAAAGTAATCATCTGAAAATATTTTCAAAATTAATCCAGAGCCAAATTAGGCCGCTCGTCCTTTGGATGCGGAAACGTGCGATATTTAATTCGGACGAATACGCATGAAAACGGACGAACGATCCAAACAGCTGTAAAGCTATACATCCTCGTCCATTGAAAGCGTCTCGTTCGTCCGTTTCCGTACGTATAATTGCGACGTGCGAACAGATCCAATTTTGTTTGGATTTTGTCGCGCGAAGAAGTCCGTTCCTTGAGATTTTTATTTTTATTGAAATGAAACGGAAGATAAATTACAATTATAACTGTGTACCTTTGCATATTACGTGCCATAAATTGTTTTTTACGTATTTTTATAGCATTTATAGCGTCAGAAAAAAAAATTAAAAAGGAAAATACTGACGAATATTGAGCTAGTGGACGAACAGTAGACATATCATTTCGGACGAACGACAAACGTGCGTAATCGTCTGAATCAAATATCGCACGTTTCCGCATTCAAAGGACGACCGGCCTTATGCAGAACGCTGAATTTTGAAATTTGTTATGATGTAGTATTGCGTGTACTATCGGTTCTTGAAATAAGTTAACAGAAGATGATTGTTCCAACTGATAGAATGATCAGTTGGAACGAACCTGTGGGTTGTTGTCTTTGCTATTTATTATCTTTTCATTAGTATTAGTGATGTAACAGATTACAATATTATGGACATTACGTAAAATATGTAACGTATGCTATCAATTTTGAATATTAAATAGAGGGAATACAGGGATATACACAAAGTATATGAAAATGAAGTCAAAAAGGTGACAGGTGTGATAAAAAAGTGACTAATATGGCGGTTAAATAAAGTTGAACAACAAATTGGCGACGCAAAGATTACGCGAGCGCTCCTGGTTTTTTAAATTAGAAGCTGTATCAAGTAAAAATTTTTGTATACGTTTAATTGTCGATAGAAAAATGTACTATACAAATTATGCGCAGATTACTAGATTTTATATCGCCCAGTAATCGTATACGTATATTTTTACTTGATGCTAGTTTTAATTTTACCACCAGAGGCGCGAGTGAGAATCTTTGCGTCGCCAATATAACTTCAATAAATATAGAAAAATTTTATTTAATAATTTCAATTGAGTGCTTTTAGCAAGTGCTAGTATTTGTAATCTTTTCAAATGTTTTGCATCAACAGTTTGAAAATTACGGGTAGGTGCTTAAGGGTACAAAAAAAAAAAAAAATTTAAAACTCAGTATCTTGCAAACGCGGCTTAAGTATGAAAAATAGTAAAAGCAACTTTATTTTGGGAATTGTTTTTAACGATACCCTGCAATCTACACGATGGAGCAGATTGGAAAAAAATTTTCTTCCCTGCTTTCCAATACGAAAAAGTACCTCCAGAAAGTAATAAAAGAAAAAGTTTTTGCAACGGATTAATTGAGATCTCTACTTATAGCACGTTCATACACAATTTCATGTTTATAGATCTAAAGATGTAGAAATTCTGTCGACGGACAAACACGACGAAATTATAAGAGTTCCGACCTTTTTTTTTCGGGACCCTAAATATCAAATTATAGTAAATCTTACTGGACGATATATTATAACGATACCGGTATATGGTATAACCTTCAACTAGTAATTGTAAAACAATATCGACTAAATATTAAAATTTTCGTACCTTGCTCCTGGAATATTTCGGTGAGAAAATTGCTATCTAATGCTTGCGATATCAATGTTTGAATATAAACTTCGAAGTTATCTTGATACACCTCCGCTTCTTTCATGGCTCGCTCGATAAATTCCGTATCGACAACTGTCAGTTCCGAACGCAGAAATTCAACGATGGTCTCAAGCTGATTTTGAGCACGGAAACGTACTGGTATTGGAATGTACAATTTCTTGTTTTCTGCGGTCCACGATGTATACTTTTTGGCGGATAAAAAAAAAGTACATTTAAAAAAGTATCAAAATTGTTTCAAAAAAGTGAAAATTTAGAAATTTACGTACTGTTGAGATATTTCTATACAATGTTTGACCATTTTGTTCGAATGGTTCGTATTTTTGTAAAAGCGTTTTGCCATCGACTCGCCATATTGCTGGCCACTCCTCACTCAGTTCAGATTTAATTACAACAAATTCTCCGGGCTGCAATTTAACAAAATAAATCGTTTTAGTAATCGATTTTCAACTTAATCTATTTAAACTAGAATTATTTTGTTATACAATAAAATTATGAAGCAAAGTGTTCTAGCAGTACAGACCTGGTGTTGCTTTTCCTTCAATCTGTTTGACTGCATTAAGAAGAAAATTTTTAGAAATTTAAAAATATTTTAAATACAATAGAAAGTGAGCATTTAAACAAACAAAAAATTAGGCCAAAAATAGAAATCTAGAGTGTAAGTTGCGCAAATAAAAAACTTATTCTGTAATTAATCAGTTAAATCATAACTAGATGGCACACCGTAATCAAAAAAAAAATTTTGAGGAGGGGTTGGGTAGTTTTTAATCAGATTTTTTATTGGATTTTATCTTTGTCAAAACTGAAGGTTTTAGAATTTCCCAAAAATTGTAATCTTAGATTGTAAATCATATTTCCAAATAAAATTTTGATAATTAAACAGAATTTGACAGTTTTTCAAAAAGTGTTTTAAATTGTCGGTATGCATCTAATATAACATAAAAGAATTACTCTGGGGAAAAATTTATTGATAATTCGCAAAAATTTTTTTTATATATATTAGTTTAAAATTTCCCTCTAAAACACACATTTTTCCTATTACGTCACATGCCGGTATTGTGAAATATTAAACAAGAGATTCTTAGTAATATCGTAAAACATTCGTAACATTCACACTTCAGATTTTGTATATTGCTATTTTTGGATTATTTTATTATAATAAAATGATTAATAACGAAAAAAAAGATAAATTCTACATTTAATGTTTTGATCAAATTTTGATATATAACCTCAAATAATGATTATACTGGTCAGTGACGTAACGTAAGCTATTTCTGACTACGCCATCATTAGCGTAAATTCTGTCATTTAATTAAAATTTTTATAATTTTGAGTAATATAATTTTTAAAAGGGCAATATTCAGTACTATTATCACCAAAGTAATTATTTAAATGTTAAAATAGATATCTTTTTACAACTACTGTCAAGTACCCTATTTAGAAAGGCGTTTGGTTATTGAATAATTTCAAAAAAAAAAATTATCTTTATGACGTCATCAAGTATATTAACCTCTTTTGGGCTACTAAATTCTTTAAGTGACTCAGATTTGACAAACCGTGCTAGTTATGGTTGTCGTTCTTCTCATTTCTGCTAAAATTCAAGTTGCTAAATTTTGACTTCTAGCCTGTACGTTATATTTCTAAATTAAATACTGATATTTTAATAAGAAAAAAGGGAAAATTTTTTGCCCAAATTACTAGAACAGACTCTAATAATAAACGTTGGCTGGATAATATTTTTATTTACATATTTACTTATATATTTATTTTTTTAAATATGAATATTCACTTCTATGATATCACCAAGTATATTAAATCTATTTTGAGCTACAAAATTCCTTAATTAAATGCTTAAGGTTTTAGGAACCAGTACTAGCTATGGTTTTTTGCTATCATCTTTTCCATTTTTAACAGAATTAAAGCTGTATTACTGTTAAAATTGATTGAAAACATCTGGGTCGTATTTTTAAACAAACTTTCAATATAT
Source organism: Brachynemurus nebulosus (assembly GCA_035578155.1). NCBI lineage: Eukaryota > Metazoa > Arthropoda > Insecta > Neuroptera > Myrmeleontidae > Brachynemurus > Brachynemurus nebulosus. The sequence goes on along the minus strand of JAPWDM010000002.1, from coordinate 39,260,881 downwards.
TTAGAGCGCAAAAACAAATATTTAACTTCAAACTACAGAAATTCTAACCCAAACGAAAATTTTATTAACAAACACATTAGAAGCCTCTTGAAACAGGGATCCCCAAATTTTTATTGCTTGTAATATTCCTTAACCAGGGGTTTCCAAAGTTCTGCTTCGGTGGGCCAAATTTTAAATATTAAAATATTTGGCGGGCCAAGAAAAAAATTTTAAAATAAGGAAGAACACAAACGAAAAGTGCGTTTGTTTATGTAAACTCTGTGGTTTTAGTGAACAAATTATCTATAAAAGTGGTTGATCAACCGGTTGATCGCAGAGCGAATTTTCGTCAATCTCCTAATCTAATTTATAAATTGGAAATAGGGGTATAGCCAACCAGAAAAATAATATCCGAAAAATAAATCATATTTTCTGAACAAATTTGGCTATTTTTATAGGGACAATGAAAATTTCGCACGCAAATTATCCAAATTTCACCAATACATCAAACTCATTCTTGTAGCTATTAATTTAAAAAAAATTTAATGACGTGAAAATTCACAAAAATAAAAATTTTGTTAACAAATTACCCAAATTTTACCAACAGATCTAAAATTGAACTTAATGCCGCCATCGCCTATACCAAATTTTTTTAAAAGCTATTTTTTAACGTTATAAACCTAAAATTTGAAGCTGCGCCATATAGGTTTTTTCAACAACAGAAAAATGACATGCGAAAATTTTCTAAACGAATTTGGGAAAAGTATATAGTAAAAAGGTTAACGTCACTGATAAAATATATATAATAACAAGATATACTGCGTATAAAATTTGATATTTCTCAATGAAATCTGGCATTGTGGTCGCATTTTTGAAGTTCACGGACCACACTTTGTGAATCCCTGCCTTTAATATTATTTTAAGTTGAACACTAAAACAACAATTTAAAGTTTGCTCACGGGACATCAGAATTTTCTTAAGGCTGCGGTTACATTGGATACGAATTCGCACGAAAAATGATTCGTACGAGCTCGTACGAAATTCATTCGTACGACTGTGTGGTTACATTGGATACGGAAAATCGTAATACGAATTCGTATTTAAATTTAAACTGAATAATACCGTTAATACATATTGCATGATATCAAACAATGGATTCAGCTACCGAATCTTATTTATTAGAAACATCGTTTCCAAAATTTCTAATTATAGAAAACAAACAATTCTGCGTAAACGATTATTTATTATTCATGTAGAGCAAAAAAGCTGAGTTCTGGAATTGCTTTGAAGAAATTTTTCAAGACGAACAGAAATTTTTAGAGTATTTGAACAAGTCACATTCAGTTATATTTTAAAATCTGCTGAATTTTAACTTCAATATTTAGTTAATTAATTTTTCATTACACATACTTAAAATGTTTTTGTTAGGTTAGGTTAGTTTTATTATATCGTAATATATTTAATTAAAAAATTAAACATTTCCTCTGCTACCTCATTCCACAATTTTTTATTTAACTTTCTATTATGATAATATTTAGGTTTTTAATCCCTTAAAGACCGTCTTTGTTCAACAAAAATAATTATTTTTTCTAAATCCATCATTTTTTTCGTACGAATTCGCATCAAAAAACAAAATATTTTGGTCGTATCAAAAAGTCGTACGAGCTCGTACGAAAGAGTCGTAAGTAGTGTAACCACGCATGTCTAAATGTATGCATTTGTTTAATTCGTATTAACTCCGATAAACTCGTACGAATGAATTTTCGGATGAATTCGTATCCAGTGTAACCGCTATCTAAGAGACCATACAGTTTCCAACGGTTTTGCGGCACACATTTGGATGCCAGCTGTAAATTTAGTGTAAATAAATAATTTAAATAAAAGCGAACTGACCTTAAATGGCATCTCATCATTTGAATTGCTTGCAGTATTTGTGGTCGATGTGTTCGTTTGAGTTACAGTTGGAGTAGAATTGTCCTCAGAAGTAGGTGCCGTTGTTTTTGGAGTTGTTGCCGTTTTATTTCCTAAAATCAAACAAAATCCACATTTATGAACATTTACGAAATTTCGGGACACTTTAACGACACATATTTTAGTAAGTCTCAAAATTCTCCTCAAAATTAAAAAGAATATTAGATACAGTTATGGTAAACAGAAATTAAACAGTATTCAAAGAACGTATCAAAATCTGTCGCTTTCATTTTCTGGATGTGCAATCTTGAAATCCTGAGACTCGGCCAGACGGACGTTTGTTACATGACTGTGAGTGTGCAAGACTGTGCAAAATAGGATGTAATGTGAATTTTAAAAATACATAACGTATATGGTTAAGAAAAAGTACACTAGAACCTCGTTTTCCCGAACACTTTCACGAATTGAAAAAGATGATGCATTATCTTGCCACTGTTACAGTGAGTGCAACACGTGTTGATTTGTAATCGGTCAAGGAAATTCGGGGAAACGAGACTTCGTGTATTAAGGCGGGGTTCTCGTGAAACTAGATAAAAAAACTCTTTTACGTTTGTTGAAATATAATTATGCATAGAATATAATGCTAAAGTAGTTTTATCGAAATAAAAAATACATTGCCGATGGAGTGTGGCACACAGCTATCTCGTATTCGACTTTTATTCTATCTTTAAAATTTGAAATTTTAAAAGTTATCAGCTAATTTTTATTAAACTTTTCAAAATTTCGATTTTTTAAATCGATCTCACAGAATCGATTTTTTTTAGCCGATTTTTTTTTTGAATCGATTTTTTTAATTTCGATTTAAATCGATCCAAAAATCGATCTTTTTTTTAGAGAATCGACATCTCTACTACTAAAGTAGCGGAATATACACTTTTGAAAAATAAAAAATTTTTTCCCTCCAAAATAAAATTTTTTACGCACATTTTATGTTTTCGAGTTTCCCGAACAATTTTGGTTTGGTGTCTGCCCGTCCGTCTGTTTGTACGTCTGTGTGTCACCAGTTTGCACCAAGTGGCATAACTGCTGAACTATTCGATTGATTTTAATGAAATTTTCAGAAATTATGCAGTTTGGTTCCTAGATGGTCCCCTATGAATTTAATCGAAATCGGAGTAACGGTAGCTACGCCACTACCATGTTATTCCATTAATGTACTAAACTGCATATTATAATGACTCCGATTGCGATGAAATTCGTAGACCATTTAGGAACCAGATCGTATAATTTTTGAAAATTTTGTGAAAAACAATCGAATAGTTTCGAAATTATGCTACTTGGTGAGATCTAGCGACATATAGACAGGCAGACACGAAACCAAAATTGTTTAAGAACTTCTAAAACATAAAATGCGCATGCAATTTTTGTTTTGGAGCGAAATAATTTCAATATTTCAAAAGTGATCACAATGCTTCCGCTACTTTAGTAGTCTCAAAAGCAATAAGCAAGTCAACAGTTTAGGATAAATAAGGAAACTACGTCGTACAAATAGAAGAATACGAGATAGAAAAAGGATTAGCAGATTAATCATAAGGTAAATCATTTCGTCATGTGAAATTAAAAATTTGTGAACGAAAATTTTAAACGCGTTTTTTTTTACGAAATTACGTTTTCAAATCGGTGTGGACGACAAATTTTGAACCAAAGGACGGATTGACTTGATTTCTGTTTCATTTTAAAGTAAATTGAATTTACTGAAAGATATAACTGCGAAATATAATTTTTAAATTTTATTTTAAATATTTTTTATAACACCCCAAGGAACGAAAATGTAAGATAAAACGAAGAGTAAGTTTTGTAATCGCCATTTTGTTAATTTTCCTCTCTTTAATAATCATTCTAATTTTCCACAAATATGTATTTGGATCTGTCGAATGACGGTAGGACATCTGGTGTTGAAAAGTCAGAATATTTTTAAAGTGCATTTGCTGAAATGTCATTTCTAAGCTGAATTTCGTAGATCTGCATGTATATACAATTGATTTGAGTTTTCCATTGATTTATAATTCTCCAGTTATTTCATAACGATTATCATTCAAATTTAACGTTTGTATACTGTAAATTGTAATATTCACTAACTCATTTACGCATTTTTTCAAATTTCTACCAAATTTTAACTGTTTTACAGATGTAAAATTTTCTCCCCTTCAACAAAATACCTTTGCTTCGGACTTGTGTCAATCCAAGTACAAATAGTTTTACTGTTTATCATTTTTTCTTAACACTATGAGGCCCGAGCACTTTCACAGTAAACTTCCCTGGAAGCCGACAATACTTTAAGCAAATTTTATGTAAACAAATACATAAAATGATTCCACAAAACACTAAAGAATTCAACATGTATGTGTTACTTATGCAGGTCAAAAGATGAGTAACACACATATACAAACAAGCATACAACACACACATACATTCATATGTGGATAAAAATATTATTGTATAAACAAGCCTAGATATTTTGATGATAAAACATATTATGTATATTTATACGTACAAAAAATGAAAAGTGTCCGGTACGTAGTACATAATAAATTATTTTTATAAGAATACAGAATATAAAATCTTTTTTATAAATATTTTTAAGTGTTTTGTTTATTATTCTAAATATTGATCGCGGTCGGCCTCTGAGGAGGTTTTGTTTGGTTTCGGATGCCGAAGCCATGGGACTGAAAGTGTTAATATAGAACTGAATACAATATATAAAATTAATATTAATGCACTTTTCTTATCAGCCATTTTTCTTAAGTTCCGCCTATTTGACAAATCCCAATTATATATTTCACTGACAAATTTTAGATAATTTTTACGAGAGCTACAATTTACGCCAATTGGACATCTGTTTTTTTGGACGTTACTTAGACGTTAATTACGTACTTTCCATGGTATTACTTTCCAATAAAAATCCCGAATACTTTATTTATATCCTTATTAGCAATGATAAAATTTCCCTAATCTTGCGGAATTGATGATTAATATTATTTCATCATTTATAAAAATTTTGTGATGATTTCTTTCTTGGACATTTATAAGGGAGTAAAAAAATACTACGAGATCTCTTCGTGAGGGTGAACAGTATTTTAAAAGTGAAACGTTGATGTGTGTTAGTATCAAAGAATGAAATTTCAGTAGCGTAAAATATCTAGGTTTAGGTGGATAAACTTTTGGAATATTAAGTTATCCATATCAAATGGAATGTAATGTGGACACGTCAAAACCAAAAGGCCAATTGTATAATCAATTTAAAATGTAAGGCTGCGGTTACATTGGATACGAATTCGTACGAAAATTGATTCGTACGAGCTCGTACGAAATTCATTTGTACGACTGTGTGGTTACATTGAATACGGAATCGTAATACGAATTCGTATTTAAATTTAAATTGAAAACCGTTAGTACATATTGCATGATATCAAACAATGGATCCAGTTATCGAATCTTATTTATTAGAATCACCGTTTCCAAAATTTCTAATTATAGAAAACAAACAATTCTGGGTAAACGATTATTTATTAATCATGTAGAGCAAAAAAAGCTGAGTTCTGGAATTACTTTGAGGAAATTTTTAGAATACTTGAACATGTCGCAAGTCAAATTCAATTACATTTTAAAATCTACTGAATTTCAGCTTCAATATTTAGTTAATTAATTTTTTATTACACATACTTAAAATGTTTTTGTTAGCTTAGGTTAGCTTTATTATAGTGTAATATATTCAATTAAAAAATTATCTAAACATTTCCTCTGCCACCTCATTCCACAACTTTTTAACTTTCTATTATGATAATATTAATGTTTTGATCCCTTAAAGACCGCCTTTGTTTAACAAAAATAATTATTTTTTCTTATCCATTGCATTTTTTTCGTACGAATTCGCATCAAAAAACAAAATATTTTGGTCGTATCAAAAAGTCGTACGAGCTCGTACGAACGAGTCGTAAGCAGTGTAATCACGCATGTCTAAATGTATGCTTTTGTTTAATTCGTATAAACTCGTACGAATTCGTACGAATGAATTTTCGGATGAATTCGTATCCAGTGTAACCGCTACCTAAGTGTCCCGCTGAAAACTGGCCAATGCAAATACAGCATTGCATTGATTTACTTTTTACAACATTATTTTGTTACGTTACATATTTGTTAAAATAACAAAGTTAATATGTGCTTAAGAATCGTTTCTCAATGTTTTCTTAGGTTGGCATTGGTATGAAAAGTATGAAAACACAGCAGAAAGTACCTATTCTTTATTCTGAGTTTATTAGTGTTCATCTCAACACTAAATCGCACAAGTATATGCGCACAATTTACGTAAAAACTTTCGCTCAGCTATGTAAAAATTAACTGTCATATCACATATGTTAAGCAAGACTTCGACGAGCAAGTATACTTGCATACAAATATACTTTTAAGTAAAAATTAAACTTACTTGCTCGTGTAAGCATCATTTGCATGCAAGTATACTGTTATACAAATGTACTTGCGCAAGTAAAAATATTTCTACTTTTGCTGTTAAAACTGTTAAAAGTAACCTCCACTTAAATTAAAAATGCCGAAAACTGAATAACGTGAGGAACTGTCAAATAAACGTTTAATAATATCAAAAAGAATAAACAATAAAATTAATAAATTTATATAAAGAAGATACATGAAATAAAAAGTACTGAAATTATAAAAGAAAATCGCACAAGAAATGAACTGACCCCAGAACAAACCAAAAAACAGATTGCTTCATTCCGGAGGAAATATTTTCTGAAAAAAGAAAAAAAAAAAGAAAACGAATCCAAACGGACTGGACCGACAACTGATATCAGGAATTTTTAAAATCTGATGTGTTTAATATTTCTGTTAATAAAGTATTTTCTATATTAAAAATATATTAATAAGTCAGTTTCATTTAACAGAAACTGTTTCTTTCGATATTTTTTTTTTTTTGAGTTGGATATAGTTAACAGTACTAAAGCAAGGCATTTTTTTTATGTGATATTTTTATTATTGAATTAAAAAATCAAATTTTAAAAAATACCGTGTTTTAGAGCGTACCTACTTTCAAGTATACTTTTATATGGTTTATGTGTAACAGATCTTACAGGTATATTGTTAGAAAAACGTGCCCCCCCCCAAAAAAAAAACATTACTTTTATGCAAATGTACTTGCTCGTCGAAGTCTAGCTTTAGTTTCGCCACTAGTCGCTAGGGTATCTTATCATCGCCAATATGAAAAATTAGTAAAACATCTTAGTTTTAGGTCGTTAGATGAGAACCTCCCCTTAAATAAATTTAAGATTATACCTGCGCTAGCTCGCTGCTTCTTAGCCAGTGTGCCTATACTGTCGCTACTGGAATAACCATCAATCTCAATACCAGCTCCCTGGGCAGCTGCGGATATCAGATTACGCGATACACGTTTTCGACTAGTTGAAGACCGCTGTCGTTTGACTTTACGTCGCCCAGAACCCACAACAGTGCCGTCATCTTCTTCCTCCTAAACATTTCTCAATAAATATGTTGCATGTATTCGTATCAGATAGCGGATCAAATGGTCCTTAACACAGGCGGGGTATACAATATTTTGGATTGGAAAATTATAAATTTTATTGCGATTTTTACTCTTTTTTAATTTTTCCATAATCATAACTACGGAACACGTATGATTTCCTAATGTCTATCATAGTTACCAAGTGAGAGGTAACCAGTTTTATGTCTATCTACAATTTATATGTAGATTTATTTCAGAACAGATGTACATATATATTGAATAAAATAGGGACCATTTAATCCGGTGTCTGTTTCGTATGTACGTGCGAAATTACCTTTGATGCAGGTGTCCAAGCTGGATCTGAATCTGAATCAACAAATTCAACCGGTTCATCCGGATCCTCTGGATCACCGGAAGCTGAAGCCTGTGCTTGGCGCGCTATTAATTGTTGGATATTACTTTTCTCTTTAGCGGCTCGACGGCTAGTTTCCCGTCTGGGTGGCAATTGCAAAGGATCTTCAGCTGGGGCTATATTATTTATAATTAAATTTTTAATTTAATTTTGAGGAGGAGAGTTTTGAGACTCTTTATGATTGCAATTTTTTTGGATTTATTAATGAACTGATTTTGTTTTTTTTTTTTTTTTTAAATAAGAAGCTACCATAACACACTGATGAGGTCAATTACTGAGTAAAACCTAATAATTTTGAAGTGATTTATTTCGGTAAATGAAATAATATTGTACAGAATATTTACAAGCCATATTAATAAATATTTTTGTTTACATGATCAAACATTAACGAAATATTAAAAAATTTAACATTAAAATTCTAAATTAATTCATTTTATTTTCATATACAGTCAAAACTCCCTATAACGAAACTCTAGGGACCGTACAATCTTTTTCGTTATAAAGAGTTTTCATTATAAAAATAACAACAGACAAACTTAAAATCAGGGTGACCATTTTTTCTTAAGATCAGATTTCTCTGACTTTTCCCAGATATTCGAACAATATTTGCGTTTTTCCTTGATAACTGAAAATGCTAAGTCACCAACACTGAGATTATCACACAATGGCATACAAAATTCAAAAAAATTTAAATTTTTAGATATCAGATTTTAATTTTTTAAAAAAAAAAATAGTATTATTAAATACAACAGAATTATCGAAAAAATAAAAAAATTAGGGATGTTTTGATAATATGAAGACAATAATTTTTCCAATAAAAGAGGCAAAATTGGCAAAAAAGGCAAAGTGCAATCAAACCGTTAGTACTGAAGTACTAAAGAAACTCAAATTTTTAGTTTCATTCAGAATACTATGCTTCCCTACTCTAAAGAAAAACGAAAATACTGTGCTAGTATGTGATGAGAAGTTTCCTGATATTTTCTGACTTTCCAGAAAAAGTGGCCACTCTGTTGAATACTTATCGAAAATATCGTTAGAAGACCCTACATCTAAATGGCCTGTTTTCATAGTTTACAAGTTTCGTAAAAGGGAGTTTTCACTGTACATGTTTCCTTAAAAATAATTAAAATTAATATTAAAACTACTCATCAATGTTAGTCATGGTAGCTGTGGAAAAAAATAAAAAATTAAAATTAACAAACTGGTTAAGTGAAAATATCAAATTGACGAAAGAGACACAAACCTTCGTCACCACTTTTCGGCTTCTTCTGAGAGGATGAACCACCAGAATGCTCCTTTGTACGTTTTCGTTCAGACGATCCACTTGGTTTTGGTGGTCGCCCTTTTCGTCCTGATGCATACGAGGACATCATACGATCTTTCGACTGACTCGATGATTCAGACTGTTGCGATGACTGTGACGACTGTGACTGTTTAGGACGAAATCCTGGTAAGTCATCGTCGGAGCTATCGAAGCCATCGTCTGAACTGTCCAGACGATGTTTACGTTCTTTTGGTAAAGGGAAATAACGCGGATCATCTTGTGGATCACCCTGACTGCTGAGTCGCACAACTGGCTGTGGCACTGGTGGCGGTGGTGGTGGCACCACCACCGGAGTAGTTGGTGTTGTACCGTTTGATTCTGGTTTTCGCTGCCATGTAGCTTTTCGACCACCCCGTGTGCCTGCCGGTGGTGGTGAACTATCACGTTCTCCTTGTAAGAATTTCAGGTAGCTATTCATAAAACCGGACCCAGGTCCAGTTACCTTCTTATCGGCTAATTTAACAACAGCGGGCGGCGGGGCAGGAGCAATTGCAGTCGGTGCTTGAACTGGAGCTGCCGGGGTTCGACTCGGATTGTTTTCTGAAAGGAAATTCAATTCCTCCTCTATATTTGGTACGACCACCTTAGGTTGTTCTTCGGGAGGATTACTTTCAGCAGAAGGATATTGATTTGAATTGTTTGCTTGGGACTGATTTGATGATTCGTAATTGGATAATGGCGTTAATTCGACAGATGATGAAAATTCGGGAGGATGCGGAGCTAAATGAAAAGCAGGAAAATACGTTATTGGAGGTGGGGGGTGATGTGAATGAGGATGGGGCACCATCAGTGACTGCTGATGTTGCATTGCTTGTGAACCAAAAGCAGGTGAGCCTGAAAACATTTTTGGAGGAGGTGGTGGCAAATTCCACCTCTCAAAATCAAAATAGCTTGCCCCATTTTGTTGTTGTTGATTGGTAGCTGAACTATGTGCAGGTGGGGGTATTCGTGACGTAAAGTATTCCGCCATTGCGGCCCCTGTCAGCTCTGATATCGCCGCCGAATGGCCACCCTTATCGTTGCTCTTGCGCCTTTTACTGCCCCCAGAACTCCCGCCGCCACTCTTTGCCTCAATTTTATCTGTTTGTTGTTGCACTTGACAACTTTGTTGCTGTGCTTGTTGTTGCGCTGCCTGTGCAGCTTGTGCTTGCTGCTGCGCGGCAGCTTGCGCTTGGGCTTGTTGCGCTGCCTGCGCTTGTTGTTGAGCGGCTTGCGCTTGTTGTTGTTGTTGTAATGTTTGCAAATTTTTTACTATTGTCATTGGATCGCCGCGACAACTAGACAAGTCTTGTAATGTCACTTGATGATTTGTATTCGAGTCGAAGTAAGCTTGCTGTCTTTCTGATATGCCAAGAGCAGCCCGTTGTTGAGCTTGTGGATTATTTTGTGTCGTTTGGTTTGTCGTCTGACTGCCAGCTAATTCAATTTGTCTACTTGGTATTTCAATACTATTGCCAGAACTATAACTATTACTCGCGGGTGACTGTGGTGGATATTTCGTACGCGAATGTTGTTGTTGTTGTTGCTGCTGTTGCTGTTGTTGCTGCTGCTGTTGTTGTTGTTGCTGTTGTCGTTCTTCCCAGCAGTTTTGTTGTTGTGGCGCCTGTTGCTGGTTCGAGGGCTGTTGTTGTTGAGCTCGTGTTATAACTGACGGATAGGCCACGCCGCCACCACCAGCTTGTTGCTGTTGGGAAGAAGGTCGTGGGACGGACACGTCTAATGGAGAAGGTGGCGCCACCTGCTGCTGGGGTGAGGATATGGAATTTAACGGACTATTATACATAGGGTAAGCAGGACTTGGAACGTGACCCAGCGGAGAGGCTTGCGAGTGTGCCTGTAACGGACTTGGTCTTCTCGGAACCACGACTCCACAATCTGGACCATTACTGCTCTGGTACTCGGATGACGCGGAGGCTTGTTTAGCACTTCTGTGGTATTCGCCCTCTGGATTAGCACCGGGTTGATAGTGACGATACGTACCACCACTGGCCTGTAACTGGTATCCTCGACCTTTCGCTGAACTATTACTTCCAGCATAGTGCGGCCGACCTGGGGCATCCATGATGCTAAAGCTGATCGGTGATGATTGACTCGGACTGGTTGAACTGCGCGATCTTTCGTTCGTTTGATTTGCAAGCTCTGGATATATTTTCGTTTGTGCTTTTGTTTGTATTTGTTGCGACGGGGCAGGAGGCGGCGGTGGTTTTGCGGGCGGCGCAGCAAACGACGCAGGTTGCTGGACGGCGGCGGTTTGTTGTCTATTCGCAGCCTTTTCGCTACGAGCAGGGAACAATGTGGAGCGGACAGGAGCCTGCGGGATACGATACTCTTTCGATACGGGTGTGGACGTATGAGAGGAAGGTGACGGGGAGGATACAATACACGACTGCTGGGATTGATGCATATTAGAGTTACTATTTGCTGAACTTTGAAATGACTTACTACTACTTGTCGTACTGCTGGAGTTGTATTCTTGCTGAGGCGCTTGTTGCGTTTTGCTGCTGGTGGTGAATGTACTAGAAAGAGATTCCGTTGCCACAAATGTGGTCGGCACTTGAAAGAATGAACTGTTTGGCTGTGAAGCAGCGGGAGCTTTCGTCGATGCAGCGGGGGCACTCACTTGTGGGCTTTGTGACCTACTGGTTTTTGCGCTTACTGCAGCTAATTGTGAATTGAGATGATTCAAACTTTGAGCTGCTGCAAAATGGGCATTGAAATTTTCATATGCTGAAGAGCTTTTAGTTGTTGGTGCAGGACCAGGAGAACTAGGAACCACACTTTCATGTGGCAAAATACCAAAAGGGCTATTTTGTTGCCAGGCTGCCCCAGCTGCTGTTCCTTGTTCAAAAAAGCCCTGTGGCGGTGGCGCTTGATGATGACTGGGATAATGTTCATTGTCTCCTGATGATTGTTTCGAGGCAGCGGCCTGTAAAGCCTGCCTATGTTGACTGACATAGTGTGCCGGTTTTGGATTTGCATGGTGAAACAAAGGACTGAAGACTGCGTCGTAAGCGACTGGTGGAGGAGATAAAAAACTACCGGGATTAAAAGGCGATGCAGTTGAACTTGCTAGAGAAGCAGTCGTATGAGCGGCTTGCAGAAGTAACTGAGAAGTCGTAGATGGTACTCCGCCTCCAGCAGCATGTCCAGCACCATGATGATGGTGAAAATCACCACTCGATGCACTAGCTTGTACTCCCGCTAGGCGATTATACGAGGCGTACGCCGACCACGGCCCAACGGGATCCATCTACAGCACTTAGCTGATATCTTCCTTGTGAAGCATAGGGCTATAATATTCTTGCATTCAAGTTTATTTTTTGTTTGTGTCAGAGTGTTCTTGTTATTTTCATCTTATAACAAACGCTCCAAATGCTCCAAACCGATTAAAGAAAACACCTAGAACAAATTACTTTTATTACTAGTCACAAATTCAATTGCTACTACAACGCACATTAACGCATATAAATCTAACATCTACCATTTATTCATATTTTCAAGTAGGTAATTCAGTAGTCATAATACTAAACAAACAAAATAAACTCTTTCAATAAAATCAATTAAAAATGGTTAAAAGCAATTAATAACACTATAAAAACATCTATAATGAGCAAAAAAAGCATAATTTATCGAAATAAAAGTGAAATAATGCAATCGTTGCTTGTCGGCGGGATAAGCCGCACATATCGTCATTAAATGTAACTCCCACCCCACTATAAATAAAGCGTCGTTCCTTAACCATCTGCTAAACGAACGTACTGAAATTTTTATTATAGAAATCAAATAAACTCACATTTTACCGCATGAAAAAATCCCGAAATTATGATTTATCGACTCCTAACACTAGATAACATCTTCAAGTAAATATGGCTTCGTTAAGAACTTGAATGCGTCCTTTGACAAATATTAACAACACGTTTCTGACAACCACACTTTCACAAATAACATAAAAACACAATAAATCAATGTATCTCACTGTGGTCTTGATGTTTTATGTAATTTTTACACAAATTGTCGCAATATATACAAATATTACACTATTTTTATGACAAAGTCTACCTTTCCACTTATACGGCCGCCATTTTACAATATTCTTTATACAACAATAAAAGACTCGAAACGCCATCTATCGATCAATGCTGACGTCACTCAATGAATAGCTTCATAATAATAATTACCCTATTCATACAGGACTGGGCGTTTTTTTTTTTTTTTTTTTTTTACTAAATAAGCACCTCATATGTAAATTCCTTTATTAATAAATATATAGAAATTATTCAATAAATACTACACATATGAAAATGTATATTTATTACATTCACTCCTCGAATGGCTCGTCAATCATTATGGGCAAAGGGGGAGTACCTAAGTACCTATCAACCAAAAAAAAAATAAGATTTTGGAAGATTTTTTTAACTACAATACCAATAATGAAATAATAAAAAATTTTGATTTTTCATAATTTGTTTTCATTTAATAATACGCTTGCTTTCAGAAAAGTTTGGGTCACATAACATGTAATTAATACTTCTATTGTAATTAAAGGTTAATTTAACATTAAATTTATCACCCAAGTTGAATTTGCTAGTCAATTTTTCAATTCTAAAAAAGATTTAAAATCAATCGAAAGACATTCCAGATTTTTATGAAACAAATTATACATATTTTTAGCTACTTGTGAGCAAATTTTTAATAAAAACACGGAAAAGTCTGTTTAGAATTCTATACTTTTTATCAGGTGATAAGCTAGATATATCAAAAACGGTTGTATTATCTTCAAAATTTATAGACTTATTTTACATACTACGATCTCATTCGTGAACGAAAGAATTTAACAAAAACTCAAAAAAAGCCTAGAAAATATTTTACAAAAATCTGTCGTTTATGAACAAGATCTTAGTATATGAGATAATTTTACAAATTCTAAAGATGATTGGTATAATCGTTCCCGAGTATCTTGTCCATTTGTTGCCACCTGATAAAAAAATATGTTTCTGGATGAACAAACAGTTAAATATATGAATAAATTGGCAAAAATAAAATATTACCGTAGGTAAAAAAAGCTTACCCCCCTTAAATATTTTTAATGAAATAAGAACAAAATTAAACGAATTTAATGTTATTTATTTATTAATTAACATCTTTAAAATACATGTTTATAATTATATTGCATATACAATATTCTATATTTTCTGTAAGGTCCATAAAACATAAAAAAATAAATATAATTTTTAAGACTATAGGAAAATTGGTTCATACATACAAATATATTGAAAAATATTACTAGAAAAATAGTAAAAACATGAATTATGGTTGAATAATTAACGCATTTCATTCAGGTTGAAAATATTTTTATTTTTAAAATACATATTAACAAAAATATCTTCAAAATATCAGGACATAATCTAGCATATTTCCTAGAACGTCAAATAATTTTTCGAGATCTATTTAAAATAATATCAATTTTTTCTCTGTTTTTTTGTTAACTAAGACTAGATTTAGGAAAAAATATGAGGTAAAATAAAAATTGCTTTATTTAAAAGTTTAATTTTTTAACCAAAAAATTAATGCAATCAAAAAAGGCTTTCTGTCCTATCAGTTTAAGGTATTTTTCAATTTAAAAGTATAATTATAATCTTACACGTCAACTGTACTTTTAGTTTCAAGGATATTTTTTAATACCATGAACATAATTACTGTGTATTGCCAACGCATAATTACTTATCTTTTAAAATATGATGACGACAATACTATTTAGTAATTAATCTTAAATTTTATTTTAAAAATTTAAGGTCTTGTTTACTTAAGTTGTTGATAAAAGAAATACATAGTTTATTATTACTATATTAACAATCTAAATTATACAATACATGCAATATAATAAAATTAAATAAAATTTAAAAGTTTCTGATAAAAATACACATATAATGATATAATATAAGTACTTATATATTTTTTAATTTTTTGTTATCAATTTGGCATTATTTCGATAATAGAGCAAAAATATTTTGTGATTATTTAGAAAGTATATTTTAACAATTTTAAATTTTCAAATTCAAATCTCGTAATTCAAAACACGCTATTGCTTCGCCAAAGTGACGTCATAATTCATAATCATAACAAACATGTCGATTTTGATCATTCTGATCGACGTCACGAAGGGAAGTTATGTTTAGTTTTTCTATATTTCTATCAGCTTGAATACAAAATAATAAAAATATGCTCTCTTCTACTTTAATCGGTTATAAATATAATCAAAGTTATTGAGGTTATGAAGACAGATCAAAGCAGTTTTTCGCGGTAATTTTTTTCATTTCAAACAAAAAGTCACTTACGATGTTTGGCGTTTTAGCACTCAAATATTCTACCATTTATTGTCGCAAATTAATATTGGTTGACTGTGAATTTTTTTTCCGTTTAAAATTATATTAAGAAAGTTCATTTTATAATTAAAAAAATTCTTACTAAAAATGAACGTTGAACTAATATTTAAATCTGGCTGACATAAATTTAGATACTTTGATACAGTGTTGCCATGTGAAATTTTATAAATTCCGTAGACCTCTAGGAGAAAATCCGTAGAACTAGATAAAAATTCCGAAGATCTGGGATAAAAAAGTTCGTAGATTTCTCGATTTCTTTTTTTTAAATTTCTTCGAAATTTCTAACTAAAATAATTATTTTAAATCATAAATAAACGTAAAAAGAAAAGAAAAAGCTATTAATTTCATGAATATTGCAATTGCATAGTATTAGAATATAGGTACTAAGTACCTGTTAGTGCAGGTAGGTAATATTACCGATCAAGTTTATTTTAGCGCTACTTGTACTGCGCGAGCTTTTTAAATTAAAATACTGAGAAAAACAAAACACGCACTCTTTTATTATATTGGTTAACAATAAATTGATTAGTTCACAATAGCTGAAAAACAAAATAAAAAATTTTAAAATAAAATTTATCATCGAAAAAGTTTTAAAATAGGGCTCACGATTTGAATGATGAAAAATTGTTTACACTACATACATTATACTTCGGGAGTCCCGAAGTATATCTAGTAGCCCGAATCTGGACTATAGATTTATGTATATTACGTCACCATTAGGCTAATGTCGCTAACTCTAGTCAAATTAAATTTTTTACGCACGGTGTTTGAAATTAGCTGTATTTTTAATAATAATTTGATCAAAAATTCATCTGTAGAGATGGAAAATTTTTATATTATTTTTTAAATATTTAATATATTTTTCGAATATCGTAATTGGTTGAGAATTCCGTATATTTTATTAGTTTTTCCGTAGGTCCGTAAACAGAATATAAATTCCGTAGATTTACGGAAAAATCCGTAGTGTTTGCAATACTGCTTTGATACATAAATTCTAAAATTAAATTACTAAAATATTATTGGTGATGCAAAGATTACGCGAGCACCTCTGGTGGTAAAATTAGAAACTGTACCAAATAAAACATAGACGTATAAACAATTATTATATACATTTAATTAGCTCTTCGCCGTGTGAGGCTATGTGGTTACATACTTTGCGCAGCCTTTGTTACGCCTCTGGATTCCAATGTTTTGGAGGACAATCCCATTAGCTGTGTGTTATAAAAGTATTTTTAAAAATTTTAACTGGAAATCTGTACGTCGGAATTAATTCAAATTTTGGTTTTGCAAATAACTAAAAACTAAATTTGAAAATCGTTTATTAATCCTAGAATGCTCTAATACGGCAACAATCTTAATATTATAAAAGTAATTTTTTTGCAATCAGAAATAAATCAGATACCCAAACATAAGAATAAAAAATTTTAATTCTAATTTTTTTGAAGGGGATTATTTCGTTTTTAAAATAAAATTCCTAATCAAAACGAACAAATTAAAAAAAAAAGAAATGATTAGAGAAAATGATAAGGTAAAGTTTGTTTTCAAAATTTGGAGGTAGGTAATGCTCCAAATATTAATTAATATTTACAAACTCTACAATTTATGTCCTATTTTGAGTCTTTCATGATAGCTTTAAGTTGGTTTTACTATGCCTTACAAATAAAATCGTTCTAAAAAATAAATAATAAAAACAGCTGCACAAAGGTCATAATATCATTAAAAATTATAAATTTCCGATATTTTCTTAGGTCACAAATTTTTCGGAGTATTTTTAATAATATTCTTAAATTACGTTTAAAAATTTTCGGGTCATTTCATCTAAAAAACAATTTCGAAATCTCTTACGTTACTGTAAATTCGGCAAAATATCAAAAATCTCTAATCACATTCACTAAAATTGATCTACAACACCTTGGAAAACAAGACTCTACTGTATCTATTCATCGCTTTTTAAAAACGTTAACACTGACCAACATATTTCATAGGTACATAATGTACAATCATATATTAAAAACCCCAGTACGTTTGGGGCACAGGTTTGGGGGAAAACCAAAACTTGTACTGTGTAGACATACCTTTAATCTTGATAAGCATAAGCGCCATACATATTTTGAACATGTCCACATTGAGACTTACCTTTTTAATGTAACTATAAAACGCGGACCACTGAAAATATACAGTAAAACTACGTTATGCAATAATTTTTTGGTTTTCAATATTAAATTTTAAAACGAATGAAAAACTGACATTCAATTATAACAATAGTAGGGGATTCCCCTTCTTTCATGGTTTATAGGATTTATATTTACCTCATAATTTTTTTTAAATAGGTTGGTAACCACACTCTGGTACTAAAATATTTAAATGTATAGGAATTAAATAAAAAATAAAAATAAATGAATAATTAACGAATTCATTACTTTAAAAAAAATTAAATTTAAGGGCACAGCTAAGGCGCAATTGTTAATATCATTGTCTTCATTTTTGCTAAAATTATGGTAGCAGAGCGTGGTTACTAGATTTTATACTATCACTGTTTTCAAATCTCATAAATAAAATAGAATGTTTTGTCATTATAACAAGTGGCTCCTTAATATCTACACATAATTTTTCAATTAAACTTGGGATGAAATACCCTGGGTAACTGAATTCTCTAGGACAACATCTAATTCATCAAGTGGCTCTAATATTTGCCGTAAAAATGTAAGGAGACCACGATTCCGTAAGAACGACTGTTCTTCGTACATTTCCAGCGTGGCTCGAGTATTCGCCATAGGTACTAACATTCTATGTAGTAGATGTTCTCTGAAAAAAAAAAAGTGATTAAAAATTAAGTTTCAGCTGTCGAAGTGAAATTTCTTACCTTACGCCTAAACATATAAATAATTGAAATTTGCCATCTTTTCCTAGTGATTGTGAAACATTCTGAATTTCATCCATCAGATGTGAATAGCATCTCCAGACAGCGATCTGTTCATGATTTGTAACTGTTTGTCGTCGAGATCGTTCTTGGGTCGATTTAAGAAGTTCCGAATGATTTGTGGAACATGTTTCTTCTGTCAAACTTTGTTCGAAGTGTTCCTTCACCCGAACTGAAAGGAAAACACAGATCAAATAAATTCTGGAGGACGTAGACAAATTTTTCAGGCACAATGTTTTACCGAAATAATCCCATAAATATAAATTCCTGCCGAATAGCCTTGATGATCGGAATCCACAGAGGAACGCCTGCTCTAAACAGTGGACAAGACCACCTTCACCGCACAGAAGCGCAGTTAGTGAAGTATTTTTATCAGATCTTTTTCGATAATGCCATTTGACGATTCGATTAACACAATCGCCTAAAAATTTGTCAAATTTTTTTTTCTTTTTTTTTTTTTTTGGTAAATCTATTTAGGGATTCAAAAAGTGTTACCAATTAAGTGTTGAATCTCTGAGGGTTTCAATTCAGGACGTGTAACACTTGGCGAACGACATCTGGGCGGCGTCCGACAACTTTGCACCAATTCTTCACTATCTACATGTCTGGGTACTAAATTTGCCACGAGTAGACGTTCAGTGGAACCGTCATCCATTCCTTTACCCAACCAACGACCGCAGGGAAATCTACAAGATTGATTCTGTGGTGTAATAAGTTCTAAAGGGGATGAAAAGGAGTGAGATTATTTTCGGGTCTTACTTATAAGTATGTCCTGTAACTTCATTTCTTACAACTACATGTTCCACCATCCATTTGGTCCAGATACCCGAATTATCGTGCCCAATACGCATTGTGGTTAATATACCGAGATTTTTATGCTACATGGATATTAAAAGAATTAGTATTAGTTATTTATGGTTATTCACAAAAGAGAGTATCTATCAAATTCCCATTTTATTTTGATAGAAAGAGCAAACTTGCCGCCTTTATGACATTCATGACTTCATTAACTATTAGGGTTATAACACATAACAAATGTGAAGGAAAAAGTTCAAGTTACTAATGTGAATAATTTAATTTTTTGGACGAAAAAGTGTTTGTAAATTTGAGGTCTGTGAGAGATAAGAGAGAAGTGTCCCCCCTTCTAAGGGAGGATACTTTGCAGACAGACTCATCCAAAGAAAACCGCATGCGAGATGAAATTCGTATAATTGTAAAAACAGTTTAAATATTAACGCTTCTGATGATTAAGACGAGTTAACTCGTTGTGCAATATGGCGGCTCAAAACGCTTTAATATGTATATATTTACTGGTACAAGTGCTACCATTTGTAACAGATTTTTCGAAATATGGTATAACTGTAAGTAACGTTCAATTTTACCAACATAGTTTAATACAATTTTTATTTTGCAAATTCCTAGGGTGTCATTTTTTTGATGTTGGTATCTCTGATTTTCTTTCTTTTTTTTGTAACCTTATCTATTGTCCTTGTCACTGGCAGTAAAAGGTCCGGCATTTTGAGACAAAAATTGTCTTTATGGTTAAAATAAAAGCGTTAATGCGATTGACAGGAGTTGTCAATTCAATAAACGACAAAAAGCCACGCGACGGAGATATGTAAAAATTTGGCATGTAAACATTCGCAATAAGGATTGAAATAAGCATTACAAAAATGAATTTTGAGAAGTTGGGAATCTTTCGCATATTGCGATTGCGAAAGCGAATATTTATTATAATCTTATATGTATATTAAGACGATTAGCTTTACTGTAAATAATATCTAATTTAAGTGAGATTTTTGCAGACATTGAGTAAGGTTTTTGCATCTTTTCTATTAAATTCTAATAGAGTTCTAGAGTCTCATTTACATTTTTAAATTGAATTTCGACATTTTTACTACAAAAATGGTAAATTTAGCCCCAATTTACAAAAATGTTGCTAGAAAATCTTATTATTCTATCGTTTAATGTTTTCTTAAGACGGTGAGCTAGCTTTTTCATAAAATTTAGTACAGTAACGCATGCGTGAACATTAATATTTTTTGATCGGTATATTTTAAAATGACTTTTTTCGTAAAAAACAGTATTAGAAAAAAACATGCTTAAGTAATGATTTTTAGTAATAATTTTTATTTTGACAACTGTAAAAATTGTTCAAAAATTTGTTAGTTTTCACAAATGAATGATAAAATGGAAATTTGAATTTTATTGCGAACCAAAAAATTTTCAGAAACTTACATGTATAACAAAATCTAATGAATTCCGTGGTACAAAAATCTGTTTCGTCTCTGCCAGCGTCCCCGATAAAATTACCCAAACGTTTGCCGAAATTGTGACCGAACTCGATTTTCGAGACGGGAAGATCACAACCCTGTAAGGGAGAACTAAAACAGAAAATACTCGTTAGAAGTGAAATTTCTTAAAGCAGTATTCTAGTTTACAATTTTTTAAAATTCGATTTTTTATTTATTTATTTTTTTATTTTCTGAAAGTAACTATAGATCTTTAAAAATACATATGTCCTCAAAAGAAAATTTCAAAAATTTACAAAGTTATAGTCATTTTAATACGGTAGGTTCCGGTATCAGGTATAATACATCAAAACTTTAAAGACGTTTTTCTCGAAACTATTTTTTTCAAGCTGGTGTGCATGATATCTCAAGTTCTACTGAACCGATTTATTTGAAATTTTGTGTGAATCTTCTCTATACACCCTTCTATGTCGTTTAGCAGATTAAAGTCCAAAATGTTAATTTTTTTTTTTAAATTTGAAACCGTTAAAAAAAATTTATGAAAAAATTTTTTTTTGTCTTTTCCGATGTAGGGGCGATAGCGGCATCTTTACTCATTAAGAATCCGTTGGAATTTTTGTTTCAGATAACCAAAAGGGAACCATGTACGCCAGGACATCTTTTTTTTGGATCCTCCACTTTACCAGCCGATAACTTTCCGAATTTAAATTTTTTTAAAAAAATGTTATATGTATTCTTAGAAAATATAAATAAACGAGTAATAAAAAAATGAATAGTAAAAATATTCTTTTATTTACAGAGCTCAAAAAACGCCCGAAATTCGTATCTCTAGACTAGAATATCCCCTTAATGCAAAAAAATATATAACAATTACTTGTTGTAGGATAAGTTGTGGTGAAACAGAAGTAATCGACCGCATTCAACGAGAGCAGATGGTATAGAAATTGTTCCCGTTCATCTTCGCTGCGTAGAAACGCTGAGCGTTTGTATAACGTCCGTAATAGTTGATTATCGGATAAGAGAGTGCGTAGATGTCGTGAAAGTTGTTTTTTTTCTAGCGCCAAACGTACCCAAGCTCGAGCCATTCCAATGTGAGTTTTAACGTCGGACATTCCTTGAATATTTCTATAAGGGAACTTTAAATTTAGTACCAACTCTGAGAAAGAAAATTTTTGTGAATTACCTCATATCAAAAAGTAACGAATCGGGTAAATGGGGCAACTGTTCATTCTTTAGCGTTCGATTCGGTGATGGGGGAGTATTCTCTTCGTCTTGTGATGTTACATCTATAAAATATTAAATTATACGGTGTGAAAAATTAAGATGTTTACCAAACTTGGAAAAGTAAATTTTTGAAATTTTGAAGGTTTGAAAGGTGTCCGAATTAGTACTTACAATAAGACATTGATATTAGAATATGTATGTACTATACAATAGATGGAGTACATATTATTATTATTATTATTATTATTATTATTTTTTTTTTTTTTTTTTTTTGAAGCAAAATTGTCATATTGGTTAACATCTTTTATAACCTACAAAGTGTCGGTGGTAATAAATATTTTGTAACAAATATGTTGTAATTTGAGACTATTTATTAACAAATATTCTAACAACACTTATATAGGCAAATTTATATTAAATGAAAATGCTTCACACCTTAAGAATGTAAAAATGAAATTTTCTACTATCCTTTTTCAATATATTAGATAGTAGATCTTGTGAGAGACAGCTATATTACGAGCGTGTCTGATACATAAACTTACGTGCATTCTTACTGAATGAATCATTTTCAGTTTATTAATTCTACTATAACAACAAATACATCAATAAATATAGGTTACGTTCAGCAGATTTCAGCGCTCAATATGCGATTAGTGATCAGTTGCAACTGTTTTTTTATTCTCGTGAACGTTTTTTATACAACATCGATGACAGTTAACGTTTGACAAGCAATCAGCCAATCAGTGTTGACTATTTCCGACAACACATTACGCTTTTTTGCAGCGTATTTTAAATATGATGAAAAACATGGCGACCGCTGAGTAAATATGTTGGAACTCAACGGAAAAATAAGTACTATTCAGCAGAAAATCATAAACCGTTTTACGTTATGCTGAACGGGGTCATAGAAAAATTTTAATCCAACCTTATTTAACCGCCATATTTGTCAACACCTGTCATTTTTTTTGGGCTTCATTTTCATATACATTGTATATATTCCTGTACTCCCTCTATTTATTCAATGCTTAGAGCGATAAGAGTACACAACTTGGAAACCACGGATTTCATTCATTTTTAAATATATTTAACAAGTTAATGCGATTTTACCGACTATAGTTTATTGGCGATGAAAAGATTACGCACACGTCTCTGGTAGTGAAATTAGAAGCTGTATTAGGTAGAAAATGTACATATTTGTCTAACTGGCGATAGAAATAATTATTACACAAATTATGCACGCGTCACTAGATTTTTATCGCCAATGGAGAAGTCTCGTAGTGTGGATAATGTAATACAGGGGTGGCCAACCGGCGGCCCGCCTTCTACTTTTTTGGCCCGCGAGATTCATCACACTTATACAAAATATATTTATTTTATATTGACCAAGGTAGTGAAAACCAATGTATTAAAAAAAATAAATAATATATGGGAACACATCATTTGGGTCATCACAAGACCATTTGGGTTGGCCTCCCCTGATGTAATATGTAGTTACATTTAACTAAAATATGTATAAACCATAACTAATAAACTAGTGAAAAAATTGTTTGAAATCCGTTAATAAATAATAGAGAAATAGAAGATCAAAGTTTAAGGTGAAATGATTGATTTCTAATGGGGAATTTGGAAAACTATTTTAAAATATATATTTTTATTCACGTATATATTTTTAATTCTTAAAAATAATGCCGAAAATCGTTAAAAAAAATTAATTTAATATTTGCGCAAAAACGTTTATTAGCTCTCAATTACGTCACATTACTTACAGTACTCACATTACTTACAGTAACTAAGAAAAAAACCTATAGTACAGTCACTGAAAGACAAAATAATGTAAAAGCTCCCAATTTTTTCGGATTGAATGGATTTTCCTGAAAATTTGTATATCAGCTCATCTGACCCTACACTTCAAAAGTTATATTGTCTTGATGTGTGCTTTTTGATAATTAGGGGTAAAAACTACCCTTGTATGACAAAAATACGAAAAGTCCAGATTTACGTATTTTAAAGATTCAATTTATGTTCAAATATGTTGGATAAAATTCCTTTCAAGTTTTTTAATATAATTTATGAAATTCAGTTACTTTTCTACTCAAAAAATTCTTAAAAACTACCCCTTTGTTTCCGAAAAAATAGAAAAAAAGTTTTAGCAGCCTAAAGTAACCTTTTGGTGCATTCACAATGTATTATATCTCTTTTATTTTTCATTAGAAAACCGTTAAAAAATAAACCACCCCTTATAATAAAATAAAGAAGAAAACGATTATTAACGGCTTGAGATGTTATATATTGGTGTACATATGATGAATTGTAACTTTTAAAAGTTTTCAAATGTATGATTATATTGTAACTTTTTAATCTCCCAAAAACCCTTATAGAAGAACTACCCCTTATAAAAAATCCTACCCTTTATGGAAAAATTGCATAAAAATTATATGTATGGAAAAATAGCATGTGAATTACACATTACATGTTGATATAATTAATTTTTTTTTCATTCTATTGAATTTATTTTTAAAATTTTTTAACTAAATTATTAAAAAAATACAAAAAATACACAAAGATGATGGTAATTTACCTGCTCCAAAAATTTTATCGAAAAAATGCAATTGGTTTTCTTACTATAACTTTTTTAATTTTTAAGTTATCAATTCGCTTAAAAAACCATTTGGTAGGAAATTTTAAGAACTATAAGTCTTATGATTTACAATTTTTTTGAGTCCTTCAATTTTTAGATTTGCAAGTTTAAAGGGCTTAGGAAAGGTAGTCTTCGCGTTCTGTTTTGAGCTTCTAACGGTCATAACTCAGTCAAATTTGGACGTACAAAAATGAACAAAAAAGCAAATTTTTCAGCAAGAAAAGACCTAGAATTTTCATTCTATAATTTTTTTTCATAAATTTGTTAGTTTTTTAAATATTTTGAAAAAAACTATGATTTTTTTAAAAATTAAATTTTTTTTTCAAGAGTATATCAGTCATTTTTTTGAATTTAAACTTCTAAATCCGTTCAAACTCCCAGAACCCATTGTTTATATATGAATAAAGTAAACTGGCGACGGATTACGCTTAGTTTCAATGTTTGCTGTCAAGTAATTAATTTTGATACCAATTTTTTTTCTCAAAAATCAAGACAACCATTTTGCTTTGAATGTAATTCCGTTAATTTTTATACTAACCGCTTTTACCACAGCTCAAAATAAAGGTCTATTCAAGTACTTTAAAAGGTGTAATATGAGTTTTTTTCGAAAAACCTCTCATTTTTCCTCCAAATGACATTGAAAGTTTTGATTTTAGCTATTGTCAAAATCGATTTTAACTTCAAGGAGTCATAACTTAGGTTGTGTTCTACCGACAAAAATAAAAAAGAATGCAATCTCTTAGTTACTTGATTTTCTTTAATTTTGCTCATAACCATTTTTTATGTAAAACTTGTAGTTTTTGAGATATTTGCGAAATATCCCTCGAAAACATGCATTTTTTGGGCTAAAAGCGACCACATTTAGGCGCCAATATCTCAAAAAGTATTGATTGTACAAAAAATTTTTATAGAATATTTTTTGCTTAGAATTTGCCCCTCTATTGAACGGTGAGGTTATTTTTCATAAAAAAATTTCCAACCCCTAGAAGGGGTGCCTTCCACCCCTAGGGTGAAAGCACACATAGGCATTATATAACTTTTGTTTCTTGGGCTACTCCCTAGCTACAGTTCAAATTTCAAGCCAATCCATCCCATCCGAAAAAATTGGTAGCCAAATGCTTCAGTTACTGTACTACTATTCATTTTTCTTATTGGCGACGCAAAGCTTACGCGAGCGCCTCTGGTTTTTTACATTAGAAGCTGGATCAAATAAAAATTTTTATATACGTTTAATTGTGATAGAAATATATATTATGCAAATTATGTGCAGATTACTAGATTTAATCTCCCCAATTAAACGTATACGTATATTTTTGCTTGATATTAGTCATAATTTTACCACCAGAGGCGCGAGTGAGAATCCTTGCGTCGCCAATGACTAGGAATTGATGTTGGCAAACGGTTGATTTTTTTTTTAAATTTTTTAAATTTAGATTAATTTCTATAGTTGTGTTTGTTAACCGGAACTTACGTAGCGACACTTGTGGCAATAGTGTTGAAATATAAGAGAATGTTAAGCTGGCCATTCACGTTAGAACGGTCGCATGAACTGCCGATCGGACCGTCGCTACGACAATTCAATTGCAACACAAACATTGCGACTCAGTCGAACGGACGGTCTGATAAAATTGTGATCAGTTAAACAATATACATACAATAATTACCAAGACAATATCACGTTTCAGGGTGTCCACAGCTCATCATAAAAAGAATCCCTGACTTTCCATGACTTAGGTTCGATTTTCCCTGACCATTACTTTTTTGTTTCCCATTAATGGTTAAAAATATAAATATTCAAACACATGATTTTTATTTAAATTTTAATACATACCTACATAATTTTTTATTTTATTGAATAGATACGTGTAAGATTGAAATTAAGCGATTGGGTAAAGCTAAATTAACTACAAAAAAACTATTTAAACAAAATTATTATTTACGTATTGGCCCCGAATGCGGTAGTTGACACTATCAAAAACAAATTGCAAATTTATTTAAGGTGCTATTAATTAGCGAGTGAAGTTAAAAAAAGACTTTTTAAATAATTTTTTTTAAGTAAAAAATTTATTTTTAGGGAAATTTTTTTTACATAACTATGGTAACTTAGGATCTATATTTTATAAAAAAAAAAAAAAAAATTCCCTTTAATGGGGTATTTGACAGTAGATGAAAAAATATCTATTTTGATTTTTAAATAATTGCTCGAGTCATAATGATACTGAATATTGCTTTTTTACAAGTTATTTCATTCAAAAATATAAAAATTTTAATTAAATAAAATTACAAAATTTACGTTAAAAATGACGTAATTAAAAACATCAAGCAAAAGCAGCTTACGTCACAAGCTCGTTCGAATATGTAGGTATTATATTGTAGTTAGGAAAAAAACTGTTTACTTTTTTGGTAACTATGAAAGAAATTTTTCATTATTAATTTTCATTACTAGACCTACTACTACTACTCAATGTTTTAGAGCCAATGACGTCATACGATTTGACGTCACAGAAACCATCGTTTTGGCGATCTTTTTAAAAACTAAAATTTTATCGGTGATTTTTATTAAAAATATAGTACAAAATAATTTAAAAATGTGTATTATGAGTTTAGTAAGAAGTAATAAACACACTAAGATGGTTTTTAAAAATTTGTCAAATACCCCATTGTAATTTTTTTCAATAGTACAGAGGGCGTTGAAGTTGACGTAAAAAAAAAATGACGTCACAAAAATGAAGGCTAGTGTTTTCACAATGGAGTATTATAAGATGGAGATCTTACTTATATGAGAGGAATTGACAAAATTGGTCACGAAAATGGTACATATACGGCTTTCTTTTTTACCACTCGTGGCGTTAATAATCCTCGAATACTGATGTGAATATAGCGGATATAGTAATATAAAACGGATAAAACAGAATGTAACTACAGTACTTATTCTCAAATGGAAACACGTCGGGACTGGGGAAGTAAGTGTTTTCATTTGAGAATCATCAATGTCGGTTGATGATATTTAATAAGGAAATACATAGAAATTACATATCTATGAAATAAACTCTTATAGTTTAAATTACTTTATACGGCCAATATTCAATGGTACTGACTCCGATTTTACCAAGTGACGTCAGCGAATTATATAATATACAATGTAAATGATGCAACTCAAAATAAAAATTGTTAAGTTTATTTTAAGAACAATCGAAAAACCCACTTTATAACTGAGTTGAACATTGAAAAAGATTCCAGAATGAGAATTTCCATTTGAAAATAAGTACTGTACCGCTTTTGTATCCTACGAACACGAGTGCCATCTTTAATTTAGACACTTTTTTGAATACATTGAGTTTCGTCTCCTTGTCTAATCTCCATAGTTTTCACATTCAAATAAACAATTAAAAATTAAAATACCATTTTATGATACTTATTGAATTAATTCAAAGAAAACAAAAATATCCATGAGTCTTTATTATAATTTACGTGATATATTTTCGCGAACATAATAAATTGTGAACATAAACATTTTTCTTCATTTACAATCATTGGGAAATATATTATCACCTATTTTCCCTGATTTTCCAGAACATTTCGTGAAATCCCTGATTTTCCCTGACGCCTAAGAGCTTCCCTGACTTTTCCCTGACCTTCTCTGACTTTCAAGAATATGGACACCCTGCATTTGTAGACTGATTAAATTTTTTGTCGTAGGGACTATCTCAAACATCAACACACATGCTACGACTCAAGCGCGTATAAAGGAGGGGGGTCAAGGGGTCTTGACCTCTTCACCCACCCCGAAATAAAAATATACACTAGATATTATTTCATTTTAAACACCATATCGGTAAATTTACCAGTTGACGTTTCTTTTCTGGTCGTCAACGGTATAGAAGCAGTTCAATTTATTATTTTTTTTGTTAATTTTGTCTCAGAAATTTTTTTAGTCCTATTATTTTCCGTGTGACCCCCCCCCCAGAAGCTCGGCTATATGCGCTCCTGCTACGACTCGACGCAGTCGTATCTAGTCGTATCGTACGGTCTGACGACATGAGCATGGTTGTATGGTTCGCTCTGCGATCAATACATTTACGATCGAACTTGTCGCATGCGATCGGAGAGACGGTTCGTGCGACCGTTTTAACGTGAAGGGCGAGCTTAACGTTACAGCCTGTTTCTGTTCATGTGATTTATGGGTAAAAAATTAATTTTTAAAATAATTTTTTTAAAATTAAATAATGATAGTTAGGATGAATTAACATAATGAATATTACTGTTCAAATCACTATATTGAGCCGTACTGTGGGCTGGATTATACATAATAATAAAATTTTCCCCTTAAGGACCCACAAAAAATAATAAATATAAAAAATTCGCTAGACCGGTTTCGACTACTTTTATAGTCCTCTTCAGTAGCATAAACAATAAATAACCATAAAAATCAGAAATATCATAAAATTAGAAAATATAAATATACGAAATCAGAAATATAAATATAATAAAAAATAAATAAAGGATTAGGAAAAAATATTTTCCTTCGTTAAAAATACCTAAATAAATATAAAAATAATAATAATAAATAACCAATAAATATAAAAAAAATAAAATAAAAGTAGCAATATATAAATATGAAAAAATTAATTTCTTCATGCGGTTTTTTTATTTAATTTTTTACCACTAGTACCACTGATAGTTCTCAGTTACAATGATATCGGTAAGAATCGGGTTACTATGCGGAAAATCCGGAATAAAATCCCACTAAGTTGTGTAATCCTGTTGTAAAAATATCTTGGAAAACTTTAAAGTGAAAATAACTTTTGAAAATTTACGTACTTTCTTGTGACTGTTTCCAAGCTCTCGCTGCATTTAGCAAAACAAAAATGTTGACATTAACTTGTCAAAAATAAAACTAACTTTCAATTATTACCTGGCGTTAAATGATTCCTATCATTGGTCCCAGCCAGAGTATTTTGATGTTGTTCTTGATACATCAACAAATGAGACCACAACGCACTTTTACCGCGCCGGTGAATTAAA
This sequence comes from Brachynemurus nebulosus, assembly GCA_035578155.1. Taxonomy (NCBI): domain Eukaryota; kingdom Metazoa; phylum Arthropoda; class Insecta; order Neuroptera; family Myrmeleontidae; genus Brachynemurus; species Brachynemurus nebulosus. Next base: position 39,231,280 of record JAPWDM010000002.1, on the reverse strand, counting down.
CTGTGCGCCCAAATTCGTTCCAACAAATCACACAATGATGACACCAATGTACTCTCCTCTACAGCACTCGCTGCATCACAGCCATGCCCTAGAGCTGCCGCTTCAGCTCCAAGCGCTGCCACTAGCATTCGTTTTGTTTTACTTTTACAGTCCTTAAAAAAAAAAAAATATTGGTGATCCGTGTGCGTCAATGCGTGAATTTACGGAAAGAAGCAACTTTGTAGCATTAGATTCCCTATAATAAATAGAGTCGTGACATGTGTGCTGAACGCTGATTGGTTTTGGCATTTTCTGTACAAAATTTGCGTAAAATACATTGGAAATAAATTAAATATTAACTGAAATCATTTAGTTTAACCTAGAAAGAATAATTAAATTAAAACTTTTTAACTGTTCACTAATTCATCACATATTAACAATAATTATATACTCAAAAATATTTACTCAAATATGTGATAATTAATTTTGAGTTTCCAGTATGGAGGGTAGAGTATCAGGAGAAGTAACTCCATATATAAAAAGTGGCCCCAAAAGTGGATGAAATTAAGATGGCGCTAGTGTAGTAAAATTCTTAAATTTAAAATTAAGCGCTGAAAATTTTAAAACTGAAACAACAGTTTTTATTGTTTTTAACAGTTTTAATTGTTATATTTAATTCAATTTTTATTGTTTTTATATTTAATTCAATTTTTATTGTTTTTAATTCAATTTTTATTGTTTTTAATTCAATTTTTATTTTTTTTAACAGTTAGTATTTCCCTTTAGCATACTTCACTTCAGTTATAATTGCTAAGTTCAGATCGAACCCTGATTGCTTATCAGCGCCGTTCTGGTTACTTATTGAACTATTATTTCATCAAATTCAGGGTCCACTTTTTCGATTCAAGTCCCATAAGAGATACTCCTCCTGACTTTTACCCTCCATAGTTTCCAGCTATGTTTTGAACAGAAAATGGCTGACATGTCACGACTCTATTTATTATAGGGACTCTATTTATTGTAGGCCGCTATTACATTGTCAAAGATATATGTCAAAAATTTTTGAGCAAATATATGATTAAATATTAAGAAGTGTCTTTAACTATGGTTACAGAAATATTATATTATAAAAGTTGAATTATTACACTATAATATTTCTTTGATTAAATAAAACTTTGACATATATCTATGACAGTGTAATAGCGACCGTAGGGACTCTAGGTAGCATTAGAGTCCCTATAATAAATAAAGTCGTGACATGTGTGCTGACGCTGATTGGTTCCGGCATTTTCTGTCCAAAATTGGGTAAAATAAATTGAAAACAAATTAAATATTTAACAAAAATCATTTAGTTTAACTTAGAAAGAATACTTAAAAATTTTTAATACGGTACTTGACTGTATTTAAAATTTTTGTCAAATGTTAAATAATTCTATGCATTATCATTACATATGTCCAATTTTAATGATGAAACATAAAAAGATTTGATAACTATTTAGAAATTTTATTTTGAAAATCGCCATTTTTCAACAAATATTCAAATTAGTGAAAACGCGCCATTTCTTGAACATGACATAACATTTTGTAGCTAGATATGTCGATTTTGATAATTTTCATCGGTGAGGTGAAATTGTGTTTTCTTTTGAATATTTGTATTAGCTTATATATATATATATATATATATATATATATATATATATATATATATATATATATATATATATATATATATATATATATATATATATATATATATAGTAATAATAATCGACCAGAATTCTAATAAATACTTGCTTTTACTTTGACATTTTATGAATATAATCAAAGTTTTGAGGTTATAAATATTGACATTGACGTCTAGTTGCTTCAAACTGTGACGTCACTATGTGTTTTTTCCGCCTTTTTCTCATTTAAAATTGTAGGGTTACTTTTTTTGATGATTTTTTACAGAATCGGTCGAAAATAAAAAAAATCACTTAACTGATATGGAAAAACAATGCTTTTAGAATATTTTTGTAACTTCAATCAAGTACCCTATTGTTCATTAATTTATAACATATTAACGATAATTATGGACTCAAAAATATTTACTCAAACATGTGATAATTAATTTTGAAGCTTCCCGCTCTGTTTTGGACAGAAAATGGATGACATGTCACGACTCTATTTATTATAGAGACTCTATGTAGCATTAGAGTGCCTATAATAAATAGAGTGGTGACATGTGTGCTGAGGGTTGATTGGTTCCGGCATTTTCTATCCAAAGTTTGCGTAAAATACATTGAAAATAAATTAAATGTTAACAAAAACCATTTAGTTTAACTTAGAAAGACTAATTAAATTAAAAATTTTTAGTTCTTCATTAATTCATAATTAACGATAATTATGTACTCAAAAATATTTACTCAAACATGTGATAATTAATTTTGAAGCTTTCCGCTCTGTTTTGGATAGAAAATGGATGACATGTCACGACTCTATTTATTATAGGGACTCTATGTAGCATTTGTTAGCACTGACATCTGTAGATGACAATTTGGTAACGGTGATATAGAAATATTTTTACCAAATGAAAATGATTTCATGCGATAGGAATGCACGTAAGACAGCACAGCAGACAAGCTTGTAATATAGCTATCTCTTACAAGATCTACTACCTAATATATTGAAAAAGGATAGTAAAAATTATAACTTTGATAAATGACAAAATTTCATTTTTACATTCCAACTATATGAATCATTTGATACTAGCTTTAATTTTGCCACCAGAGGCGCGAGTAAGAATTTTTACGTCGCCAGTTTAATAAATTGTACTATCAACAACAAGTTGCTTTAAAATATCATCAACAAATGTCAGTGCTAAGTTGCTTTCTTACATTAATTCATCCAATGTAAAGGGGAAATCCAAAATTACCTTAAGTAATTTACCGACAAAGGTCCAGTTGGCCTGTGCAATTAAAGCAGGGCTCATTTCATTTTTAGTTTGTAATTTTTCTTGCGTTGACGGAATTAGTAAAGAAATCGAACGATACGTGGGAGGTAAACTCATTTTGAAATTTTGATCTTGCTTTCGTTCTGGTGGCTTTAACGCCTCTGCATCCAACAGTGGGAACGTACGAAAACATTTAGTTCGACTTCGAATTACTTCTTTCGGTTGCGGACATTCGAAATCGGGGCTGGCAAGTCGACGTTCAATCAGACGTTGTGTTTCTCGCGCCAACGTACATGGCTCGTACGTTAACGATCTTACTAAACTTTCGCCTCCATGCCGTTGACGTAACAATTTGATGCGGCTGTCGAAGATGATTAGATTGGTGTGGACATCACCCCACGATGACATAATTTTATTGTCGATTAACGAGGCAAACATTTGGCTCTCGAGGAAGCTCGAGAGGAACGGTCGGTGTTGTTCCGGTTGATCGGAGAGGAAGGAAGCTTTGTCAAAATTTTGCATTGAATCGCGATTATTTAACCAGTCTTGTTTGTCTTGGTTGGGAAGTATCACAAAATGCTCGTACGACTGGAAAATGTGTACAAACCGATTGAGGAAGATTTCACGAATCAAGTTGTTGAATTTCAAATCATCTGCGTACTGATCGCCCGGATGCGGTACATCAGTTTTGTCGAGTGCGACACCAGTGCGACGCACAATATCGGCAATTCTTTGTAGTGCCTCATTCCGCGCTGAACCAGGTGGTGATGGAGGTCGTTCTCGTTCCAGCACGTCGTGCAACGAATGCTTTCGGCGTACATGGTGGCCACTCGGTAACGTGCAGCTACTTGTCATGACATCATGATTTTTCATAATCGTAACACCTTCCACTTTGTTTATGGGAATCCCGTGTTTGTCAAGGGCTGAATTCAACTCGGCCACGAATGACGAGAGATGTGGAAAGGCGGGTAATTCTTCGGGCAGTTGGACACTTGGTTTGTCAATATCGACGTAACATAAGCTCGCTTCTGAGGCTATTTTGAAATTTGTATCTGCGCTTAAATACAGACCTGAAATAAAATGTAAAATATAATTTTAGCGAAGTTTCGTAAGGAAAATTCAGTCGTATAACGAGTGACATGCTGAAACTTAAGCCTGGCATTTTGAAAATTTCGTTTTAAACATGATTTTTACGAAATTTGGTGAACATGTTGTAAGTTCCTCAGCCAAACATATTAGATAGCTGGAACTGGATATTTTGTGCTTTTTTCGGTAAAAAATAGAAATGCATTTGTCAAAAGTCAAAATTTTTATTACATCATTTGTAAAAAGCAGAAAAAATCACGAAGATATCGGTTTGTGAATCTATATTCTATATAAATTGGCCTTTGGGAAAAATTGTCATAAAAACCATGTAGATACAACAAATGAAACAAAATTAGACGAAGCAAATTTTCCGTCTCTTTTACCTTTTGTTATTTTTATATTAGAATAACTATAGTAATTTTAAATGTTCATATAATTTTGCTTCATTTGTCAATGACGTTAGACCAACTTTAGTTAATCTGACTTGTATTTTAATTTGAATTATTTTCCTATGCCAACAAATCTTATAGGTCGATGATTTTGTAGGTAAAAAAAATTATGTGAATAGCGTCTGTATTAGACAAAAATTGAAAAACGGACGTAAATCTCACTATTGGTATAATTTATTATTGTAAGTCGTGTAGTATTTTGAAAATTTAATTTTTTGAACTGAAATATATACCAGTTTTATGTGGCAAAAGATATTTCTCTTAAAATTTAAAAGTAAGTTCTGAGAAATTCGTTAGATTATGCAGGATGCTGCGTTAGGTCTATTTTGATAAATATATACAGTGAATAAGGTGAAGTTGAGAATCTACAAGGAATTTTAATAACTTAAGATCATATAATATGTCAAAGTAGTTTCAAGGTAGTGAAATATGCGTAAAATTATTAAATCAACAGTTATTTTGAAAGCTAATCTTCCAAATTTATTTGATTTTATTACACAAAAATATTAACTCTTTAAATGATTAAGACGAGTTAACTCGTCCTGCAATATAGCGACTCAAAATGCTCTGATATGTATATATTCATTGCTACAAGTTCCGACATCTGTGACAGATTTTTCGAAATACGGTACAATTGGAAGTAATGTTCAATTTTACCAGCATAATTTAGCATAATTTATATTTTCCAAATATCTAGGGTTGACATTTTTTTGATGTTGACATTTCTCATTTTCTTTCCATTTTTGTAACCTTATCTATTGTATTTGTCGGTTGTCCTCTGGCAGTAAAAGGTTCGCCATTTTAAGACAAAAAATTTTCTTTATGGTTAAAACAAAAGAGTTAAAACCATAGAGAATAACACTATATAGATACAGAGCACTCACTTAAATTATAGGATCTTTCTTACCAAGTGGTTATTTTTGTGAAGAGTTCAGAGGGCAGTGCAGTAGTACTGCACAACATATTTAAAAAAATGGTAAAAAATTGTAGACGGTGCTACTAGCTGATATCTGTCGAATTGACTGTTCATAGAACTTATTCTATTATTTTAGAAATTTATAATTTGTAACACTTCTGTAGTAACAATTAGAAAAAATTTTATCAGGAAATTTTCATTTTTTTCGAATTATTTATGAGAAATTCGTCTATTTTTTTGAGTTCAATATTAAAATTAATAATTTTACTTAATTATTATTGGAGGTATGTATAATTAACATTTATTAGTTTATTTTTATTTGGAAATAATTACTTATTTTATTATCACAGTAAATTAATTAGAAAATTAGAATACATTTTATCTGTTGCAGAAAAATGGGAGCACACTTGTGAGAAATTAGAAACAGTGATATAGTGATTATTATTTACGAAATGTTTGACTAATGTATAATTTTGAATAAAAATAAATTTACTTTAGTTTTTAAACAAATATATGAGTTTATAAATATTGTATGAGTTTTAAACTTGAAAAACTGGTCAAAATAAAATGCAATTAGGAAAATTTTAGTGGATTATCTTACTAGTAGTAATCTACATTATCGGATAAGACAAAAGATAATTTAAAGTTATTATAGTGACTCTGTTACTATAGTGACTCTGTTCTCAAGTGTACTACGCATGATGATAACCATGATAACGACAACGATGACATCCATACCCTTCGCTCCCGTTCTCAGTTCCATAGAGAGGTAATGGAGGGCCAAGAAAATGTATTGAAGTTAGCTATCTTCCAGAAATGAAATTTTGGGGTATTTTATCTATGGTTAAAATCAGTAAAAAAAGTCGGTACGATATCTATATTCTCGCGTTCGTCAGAAAATATTGTTAGCCTAATGTTAACTAACGAAGATTGCGCAGTTATAAACTAGAGGGCTTTGATTGAAAAAAATTAATACACGTTAAATATTTTTTCATGGTTTCTTTTGGTTTTTTACGGCACAAATAATTAACTTCTGTAGTACAGCCACATTCAAAAATAATGGAATAAAAACAATCAGTTACCCTATTAGAAATTGTTGTTTTAATATCTAATGCATGGTAATTTTGTGATCGCGAGCCCTCTGGTTTGTAACGGTGTAAGCTCCGTTACGTAACGTTAAGCTAGCAAAAGTTTCTGGCGAACGCCAGCAATGTTCGATTCTTGGATAAATTTTTTAAAGTGTGATTGATTGAACTTAGTCCATAAAGAACACGTATGCATCCACGGAAAAATTAATAAATTAAAAAAAAATTAAAACTGGATTAAAAATTATCATAGCTCGAAAATTACAAAAACTATAAAAGTATAAGTATACGCAAAGTTTCTGAGCGATCGAAGTCCACTTTACAGTATTCCGTTAAATAAATTAAAGTAAGGGTCTACGCCATTAAAAAAATCGTATTTATAAATACCTAAATGAAATGTATTCAATTTTATTGAACTACCTAATGCAATCATAAAATCTACCTTTCTAATGTTGCTATTATTATGAATTTCTTAATATTATTTATTTAATTGAAAATTACTTATTTAAGTAGGTATATCATTGTATTATTATATAAATAAGCAAACTATTTCAAGATCTATTACTTTTTTTTACAACGTAGCTTATTTTTATACATTGTATATACGGTGCAATATTACCTGAGTGAGAGATATAAAAACTAATAGCGGGAGTTTAGATATAATTACTCTATCTTTATTGCAAAAGCATTTTATCTTCTTAATGTAACAAAATATGTATATCTCTTACTAAAAATATATCTTTCCTTTTTGTTGGGCTTTGATACCTCAAGAATTCTGCGTTTAATTATGGCTACAATTCTTATTTGAACAATTTTTTTATTTGAGTCTATATGTGGTCGTAATAAAAATGGTAACTCAAACTATTTATCCTGTATAAAATTTTGGATTAGAATCGCTTTTACTTACCCATAAGAAAAGGAACTGGGGCATCTAAGAAGTGATGTAATGTAATCGGCAAGATTGGCACGTAGACGTGGGGCCAAACAAACGGGAACAACAGGGATGTTACACATTCGGCGACAACCATTAACTTCTGTGGATCTACGGCAAAAAATACATTATTTATACAGATCCCACAGGAACTGTTCTATTGCTATCGTATTTTAACTAACCACTTGAACGCAATAAAATTTGATGTTCTAACAGAAGACAGGTAAATAAATGAACAACAGCGTCAACGCCTAACCACATAAAAACTAATCGCAACGGGAAATCTAACGGGGGCAGTTCTACAGGCGGCGCAGGTCGCTGTAGCATAAACGCTTGCGGGGGTAAGGTGGGATCCGGAGGAGGTAAAAAGATGCGTACACTACGCCCTTCCTGTGGCAATGTCACTTCATACAATATATTATACACGTAACTCTCTAAACTTAAATTTGTTGAAGGCCGACGTGGCAAACATCTACAAGAAAAAAAAAATCAGTAATTTTGAGTATTTACATGCAATAAGTGAAATATCCTTACGCATGTTATTTAGAGCCATCTATATAGTTTGAATACACGTAAAAGAACTGCAGTACGAGGAAAAGTAGAGTAGGTGTGTGATGTCATAGCGTATCGATAAGCGCTTATGGAAATTTGGAATGATTTTAATCTAATTTCAATAAAATTTTCTCTTCTAATACGATATTTTATTTCAAATATTCTTACAAGGGTTTCCGATCTCGATATGACTGAGCCATTTTCTCAAAATATGTAGCAGTCTGTCACCAGGGCGGCGACACAGCTAATTGGGACTGCATCTCTATGATCGAGATATTAATTTAATCAACCAAAAATCCTTTTCTGTTAATTCCACTTTCACAACAAAATTTTTCAATTCGGTTACCTAGGAATATTGTTTATTTTTTAGAAATGAATATCCCAACTATAGAGATGTAGTTTCGAATAACTCGTGTCGCCACCCTGGTGTTAAACAAAATTCTTATGCGATTACATAACAATTTTTAAATTAAAATTTCGATCATAGAGATGTAATCCCAACCTACCTATGTCACCGCCCTGGTGTCAGACTATTACATATTTTGAGAAAATGGTTCATATATTTTAACTGTTTATGTTGTCAAATAATTTTACCATTTTAATGATTCATTTATAAAAAAAAATGAGTCAAATTTTGTATTCGTGTGACACTTTTAGTGCAAACTGGAAACCAGTTTATTTATATTAAAACTATACTGAGCACTTTCATAGTAAACTTCCCCAGAAGCCGGCAATATTTTTAAAGAAACTTTATATAAACAAATACATAAAATGATTCAACATACATATACATTGATATTTTTAATAAAATCAATAATAGGAAGTAAGGTAATAAACTTGTAAAAATAAGTATAAAAAAAAACACACAGAAATGTGTGTGTTTGATTTTATAAATACAGTAGACTCTCGTTAATTCAAACCTGCGATAATTCGAAACTCTCTATAATTCAAAGGTACCGCGAGTTCCCTACAAAATCTCTTTATATTTCGAACTAAAACAATACATTTTTATACACTTGGTAATTCGAACGAAAAAATCATTGCTACGTAACAAAACGACGCGTTAATTCGAACTCATCGGCGTCAAACACTCGACAATTCAAAGTTGCAGAGAGAAAGAGACAGAAAGATTGTACGTACATTTTGAGACAAGTTCAAGTTCATTAATCGCAAATGCTTAAAAAATTAAAATTGTTACCTGCGAAATTCTCTATAATTCGTAAAATTTTAAGAGTCCCTCGAGTTTCGAATTAACGAGAGTCGACTGTACTTGTTTGTGGTAACATCGCACACATAATGTGTAATCATTAATCGCGCCGGCCTCTGTGGTTGATGTGATTATTTTCGAATGCCGAAAACGTGGACAGTAAAGTATTACATTCAGCAGTTCATCTTCAAAGGAAATTGACAATTTTTTTGAAACTGATCGAACGTATTTTTAAAATATGTACGTATATAAATTATGTCCTGTAATAAATACAGTCCTGTTTACTGAAAAATAGACAACACATTATGTTCCTCATATTTCATCAAGGACACATCAAGGAAACTGCCTATAAACTGGCTTAACGCTTCGTTTGGTCGTATAATATAATAGTGTTCATTGGTCTATGATACATACACATAAAAGTTTGAGAGTCACTGTGGTTTATCTGTCCAGTACACGTATTAGAAAAACATAAATCTAACTTTAAAGCATAAGGTGTCAAAATTCTTTTTTGTGAATCACTTCATTTTCTAGTATAAGTAAACAGTAGATGGCGCTTAGTGCTAGGAAGTTTCACTTCTAAATTGAACACAATCAGTAAAGTACTGACACCGAAGAGTTAAACTTCTTTACATATTATGTTATGTGGAGCCATTTCGTTTTGTTTCTCGAAACAAACAGTAGATGGCACTGAGCGCAAGGAAGTTTCACTTTTAAACGGAAAATGTTAACTTACTTATATAAATTAACTAGAAATGTTTCAGCTGCGTGGACGTACGAGGATTGGCTAATAAGGGCAATACTTTTCGTTACATATAATTTATCTTTGGTTACATCGTAATAACTAAGAGCACCCGTGCTATTGTGAACCGCTAATTTAAAATGTCGTGGTAGAGATCTCGATTGATTCTGCGCTGGTTGCTTTAGTCGTAAAGTGTTATTTGGTTGATTACTAGAAAGTTCTGTAATATGCATCGCCTGAAACATTTTTTTGAAAAATTATACAGGTGGTTCAGAATACTGTACTAAAAAAATTTTCGGTAATTATGCAGAAGCACGGCTCCACCAATTTTTGGGTCTAAAAGAAAAACTAATAATCCGATTTAAAAAAAAATCTTTTTAAATGTTCGCCGCTATGGCGGATTAGTTAACAAAAATACTACAACTCGATATCGGTACTGGAAATACTGGGAAACTGTCGTTAAATTTGAAAAAATTCATTTTTTTTAAATGTTCTTTTTTATTTTGTATGCATACGTATGTCAAAGTCGAAGTACATTCTCAAAACTAACTAAACTAACCTAACCTCAACTAACCTCATCACCTAGTTTTTATATCAAAGTCGAAATATATTGTTAAAACTAACTAAACTAACCTAACCTTAACTAACCTCACCACCTAGTTTTTACACCAAAGTCGAAGTATATTGTAAAAACTAACTAAACTAACCTAACCTTAACTAGCCTCACCACTTAGTGTTTATATCAAAGTCGAAATATATTGTCAAAACTAAACTAAACTAACCTAACCTTAACTAACTTCACCACCTAGTTTTTATATTATCTACTCTTATTTATTTTGATCCATTTTCCAGAATATGCACTCAAATCACGGCGTTGAAGTAACTGTAGTCGTCAAAATTAAATCAATTTTTCTAATTTCTGCGCTCAATATATTTCGAAAATGCAACAAGATATCGATTTTTTATTCTTGAAAAATATTTATTTTGGTCAGTTTTACTAGACTATGCACTCAAACTTACACATAAACGCACACACACTAAATGACAAAAGAAAATTTGAAAAAATTGAATTTTATCAAATTTTAAAACAGTTTCCCAGCTTTTCCATTATCGGTATCGATTTGTGGTATTTTTTTAACTAATCCGCCGTAGCGACAAACATTTAAAAAAAAAATCATTAAAATCGGATCATTGGGTTTTCTTTTAGAGCCAAAAATAAGTGGAGCCGTGCTTCTGCATATAATTACCAAATTTTCTGTATCACCAACCTGTAATGTGTGCATGGCATTACAAATATCGCGATTTGTGACCTCTTCATAAAAGACTAGACTGTTTCCATAATATCGACATCCATCCTCTCGTGTTACGACGAAACTGTGAAAATGCGGGGTATTCACTACCGAATGTTTCTGTGTACGAAACCGTAGCCCAGCGGGTAAACATAGCTACAGAAAAATTAAAATTATTTCAAACAATGGTCTTAGCGCCTATATCGCCTATATCATACAGAAAAATAAAAATGTTTATTCAAATAAAGCATATTATACATACTTCCCGTTATTATCAATTTAGTTTAAATATTAAATCAAGGCCAAAAAGGTTAATTTGTAAGGTCAAAAGGTCTTTTAACTATCTTGTTCATTCGTAAAATAATTCTAAAACTTTCCAATATATAAAAATTACAAAATTCATACCATACAAACAGCTTGCGGATCAAACGGGTTCCAGGATACATTATCAGGATAATGACCAAGGATTTTACTCTTATATGCCCGTTCCAGAGGCGAACTTTGTAAATTATCACCTAAAACCAAAAAAAACAAAAAACAATCGATCGAATAATTTTATTTTTTTGATTTCTTTTTGGTACATACCAGCAGCTAGTCGATCCAATTCCAATCCTGAATGTAAATCCAATCCGCATATTACAAAATAATCAGCAAATCGTGTTGTTTGACAATTATCGGAATTTTCTTCACTTCCTAGTTCTGATTCACTCATGATCAACACATTTAATTTCGTTTTGTTCAATTGTTATGATTGTTATCATCAGTTAACCGGAGTGAAAGTAGAACATTGTTTTCATTTCGATCTGATTTTATTATTTAATTGTAATAAAAATGTCATTTGAGCGAATTTTCTATAAATATTAGTAATATTTACAAATTTATTTAAATAAATATTCAAATTTATACATACATTCAATTTAAAATGACGTAAACAAGACGATTAAGATTTTGTCGGAGAAAAATCATTGCAGCAGCTGTCTTTTTAGATAATAGATTCACCGTCAAGTCACAGACACTAGAAAAACACAATACAGACAACAAGACGTGACAGACGTACAACCACACGTACAACAGCTCTACAACAGACAGATGGACTGATTGTTTTCAATTAAAATGATTATCATCGAATTACGCATGCTTGTGTTGTCTGCATGAAAATGTTTTGGACACAGAATACGTTTTGAATTTACCCTAATTGTATAATTTTACAATATATCCATTTATTATTATTATTGTTGTGATGCATATATGTAATTTTAATCATTGAGGAGTTAATAAAATTGAAACAAATAAATATGTTTACTCCAATTCACTTCAACTAGGTGATATGTATTTTATTTATACTTTTATCAATTATATGTATAAAGGCACAGAAGTTCTATCAATTATATGTATAAAGGCACTACTTCTGTGTATAAAGGGTATAAAGCTTGTCTTTTATCTACCTGTTATAAAATTTTGTATAATTGAAAGTAAACCTTGTTTTTGATTTTATATTCTTTTAATAAAATTCTTTAAAATGAAAAATTTCTTACTGAATTGATAGCAGTGATTAACTTTTTTTATAACGACAAAAACAGGCCATTGTTTAGATACAAGGTAAATTTTCTAATTTATTATTAGGAGGATGCAATTTTTGTATTCCTAAATTGTAAAATCAACAGGGCTCCCAAGTTGTGGAATCCCAACATGTGTAAGCAAAAATTTTGTTTATACTAGTGTTTTTGTTCATTTTTCAAAATTTGATAAAGGGACCAATCAGGTCTAGTTACGTTACTACCACAAACCGTCTTAATTAATAGTAGGTTTTCAGTAAGTTCTTTTCATTTTTGATAAAGTTATAAGTGAAAAAAGTTCTAGAATACAAAAACTATTTCTCCACTTAATTTTAACAATTTAATAGTAAAAATAGAAAATACGGGTTATTACCAAATACGGCCATAGATTACTAAAATCCCACTAAAAAATCAATATAGGAAGTTTTAAAGATTTTTATTTAAAAAATTAAAAAATATCTCTATGGCGTCATTAAGTTCATTAAACCGTTACTTAAATTCTCAATTTAAGTAACAGAAGCTTGACTTTATCTACAATTATAGGTTTTCATAGTTTTCGTTATTGTTTGTTTTGTGTTAGTAGATTTTATAATCAACTTTATAAATTCTATAAGAATATATAAAACAAATTAATTAAGACTAGACGCGAACAATAAGTCTATACTATAAACCAATAAACGCAATAAAAGAATAAAAACTCTTTAGTCACGTATTTTAGTGGAATGTGCAAACTATTAAAAGAACGGGATAAATATTTAATAAAACGTTCTCGTTGCAAGAATGCAAAATATTATTTGATATTTGAAAGTTTTACATTTTTTTTTTTTTTTTTTTTAATGGAGTATGCATGCAAGGTATATTCCCACCCTATACAAGATTTAAGAAGAATTTTAAAACTACAAAGTAACCAAAAATATAGATTTAAATTTAAATTTGAATTTTATAGTTGATTTCTGTTACTACTTTTTATTTTTGTAACTTATAATAGAAATTATAAGTTTTGAAACCATTTGTTAAATGATAAGTACTAGATTCAGAACGATAGGTATTGAAAAATTATTATTTACTGGGGTAGTATGACATATTCATTAAATTATGTATTGATTGGTGCCGCGACTAAGTAACTGTGGACAAAATAACCGCGACAAAATACCGAACGACAAAATAACCACACGACAAAATAACTGTGGACAAAATAACCGAACGACAAAATAACTGTACGACAAAATAACCGAACAACAAAATAAACATCGTTAATTATTCTTTTGAGTTAGGGTACATGTGGCTGTGATATGATTAAGATTTTTTTTGCTTCCAATGTATAAAAGATAACTAAAATTGCAATAGATCTTAGCTTAGATGTTGGTATTTAAACTATTGCATTTAAAAACGAACGTTAATGGGTGACAACTATAGTATTTAAAAAACTAAGCTTGGGAAACATTATTTTGAAAAATCAAATATTTCCCCAAAGATGATATATAAAAACTATAGTAAAGCGGGTTCTACACGATGCTACGAACGTTCCTTCCAACATTCGATCGAACGTTTGAGGCAGTTAAGTTCGACAGTTGGTGCGACGAATGTATCTGCTACACGGTGAGTCGAATGTTTGATCCAATACGAATGATAATGTGTTGGTACTCAGTCGACAACGCTGTTATCTGTCTGATGTTATCTCTAATGTTATACACTGATGTTGTCTCTCTTGTATAATGTGTTGGGACAAACGTGACGAAGATGTTATCTGTCTGATGTTATCTCTAATGTTATACACTGATGTTGTCTCTCTTCACATGAACGAGTCGTGCGCAACCAACGAACACAACCAACATTGACCTTCAAACGTTCGAAGCATCCCTTTGACTCGGTGCAAGAATACCGACATCGAACGGGACACGACCAAATGCGAATGTTTGACGCTCGACATTGGACACTCGTAGGTTCGAACAACGGCTACACGATGCTATGAACCATCCAACGTCGAATGTTGGAAGGTGTTCGTAGCATCGTGTAGCAGCGGCATAAGATTATAAATTAGTTAGGTTAAGGTTATAAGTTTTTTTTTTTCTAATTTTAGGTAGATAATATAAAAACTAGGTGGTGAGGTTAGTTAAGGTTACCCTTTGCCCGAAGGTTAGGTTAGTTTTGACAATATACTTCGTTTTTTTAGGTAAAAACTAGGTAGTGAGATTAGTTAAGGTTACCCTTTGCCCGAAGGTTAGGTTAGTTTAGTTAATTTTGACAATATACTTCGACTTTGATATAAAAACTAATTAGGTTAAGGTTATAGGTGGTGAGGTTAGTTAAGGTTAGGTTAGTTTTGACAATATACTTCGACTTTGATATAAAAGCTAATTAGGTTAAGGTTATAGGTGGTGAGGCTAGTTAAGGTTAGGTTAGTTTAGTTAGTTTTGGCAATATACTTCGACTTTGACATAAAAACTAAGTAGTGAGGTTAGTTGAGGTTACCCTAAGGTTACCCGAAGGTTAGGTTAGTTTTGACAATATACTTTGTGATTAAATATAACGCAGAACAAAAACATAAGTATTTACAAGATATTGCTACAGTTTTATCTTTGTAATTTAGATTTATTATTTTAACAAAATTATAAATAAATAAACTTTAAGGTTATTTTGTCGTTTGGTAATTTTGTCGTTCGGTTATTTTGTCCACAGTTATTTTGTCTAAGGTTATTTTTGTCGTGCGGTTATTTTGTCATTCGGTTATTTTGTCCACGGTTATTTTGTCGCGGAACCGTATTGATTAAACTCTCTAAGGAGATTCTTATATAATCAACTATACATAATGTAAATTAATATAAAAAATATTTGATACATAATAGCTGGTACATTATGAATATGACCGATGAAATTAAAGAAATTTTTAAGACCATACCATATTTTGAGGATTACAGTGAAACTGAACTAAATGAATGTGCAAATATAACGAAACAAATTGAGACTGAAAAAGATGAAATTGTTTTCGGGGGTGGATTCGGTAATAAAAAAAGTAAACATAGGGTAAAAGCCCCTATACCCGAACGCGTTCAATACTCGAACAGTTTTGATATTTTATATATTAATGAAGTAATTTCTAAAAAAAAAAGAAAAACGATAAATATTAAAACTGTTCGAGTATTGAACGCGTTGCGGTATAGTCTTTTACGTTATCTGAAATTAAGTTTTAAATATCTATTACATTATTTAGGAATGAAAAATTATGCTCATATCATTTTGTCGGGCCAGTGTAGATTGATTCAATTGCTGACAGTAATTTCTGAACGATACGGCTCAAGAAAAATTAAATACCATCTATATAATCCCAAGGATGAGGAAATACAGAAAAAAATTCAATTGTTAAATACGAAATCGAGGAATATTTGTTATGCTGCTAATGACTCAAAAAAGGATTTATTTAATATAGAACAGCATTTTATACAGGTAATGTCTGATATTAAATTTTCGTTAACAAAAGTGTCAACGTGAAAGTTATCACTCCTTTTTTTCACCTTTCATCAAATTGTATTATCTAATATGACTGCTATTTTAAACGATATGGAAAGAAACTGGTGCCGGAAGTTGAAATAAATTTTTTTTATATGCTTAAGTTACTTCCAAATTGTTCTATTGAAATCAGTAATTGCTCTAATAGAAACTTAAATTATACATTTATTAGCTATTAATAAACAAAAAATTTTGAGCGTTTCGTAGGTACCTCTACGAAAAGCTAATAGTTTTGTACATCATTTTCTTTTCTACCAATGGCGTAATTCGACAGGAGTACAGCTATCTTATCTTACTTGCCGTAACTATTTTTTAATTATTATCAAAATCTCTCTTCAAGTACAATTATTGCAAAATGTAGGCACTAGACAGATACACTTCTGTACTGTCGTTTGCATATATTGAAAGGTAATTCCAAGTCATCGTAAGGCTGCGGTTACATTGGATACGAATTCGTACGAATATTGATTCGTACGAACTCGTACGAAATTCATTTGTATACCTTTTCCAACAATTTTTGGGATGACTTTTCGAGAGGGTGTTATTAGTGACCATAAACTTTCAAGATGTTAAATTATTTTATTGCTTACAACAAATACCACCCTATGTTCACTCCAATTGTATTTAAATTTGTTACCTGTTTTACAAGCGACGGTTTCTTTTTGCATTCATATAGATAAGTAGGTAACATGCTGCGAACAATACTGCTGATTATTACCGTACTTGAAAAGTCATCTCATTTAAATATTGAAAGACTATACAACTGTGTGGTTATGCCGCTGCTACACGAGGCTACGAACACCTTCCAACATTCGACGTTGGATGGTTCATAGCATCGTGTAGCCGTTGTTCGAACCTACGAGTGTCCAATGTCGAGCGTCAAACATTCGCATTTGGTCGTGTCCCGTTCGATGTCGGTATTCTTGCACCGAGTCAAAGGGATGCTTCGAACGTTTGAAGGTCAATGTTGGTTGGGTTCGTTGGTTGCGCACGACTCGTTCATGTGAAGAGAGACAACATCAGTGTATAATATTAGAGATAACATCAGACAGATAACAGCGTTGTCGACTGAGTACCAACACATCATCATTCGTATTGGATCAAACATTCGATTCACCGTGTAGCAGATACATTCGTCGCATCAACTATCGAACTTAATTGCCTCAAACGTTCGATCGAACGTTGGAAGGAACGTTCGTAGCATCGTGTAGAACCCGCTTTACATTGGATACGGAATCGTAATACGAATTCGTATTTAAATTTAAACTGAAAACCGTTAATACATATTGCATGATATCAAACAATGGATCCAGCTACCGAATCAATTAGAATCATCGTTTTCAAAATTTCTAATTATAGAAAACAAACAATTCTGGGTAAACGGTTATTTATTATTCATGTAGAGCAAAAAAAGCTGAGTTCTGGAATTGCTTGGAAGAAATTTTTCAAGACGAACAGAAATTTTTAGAGTACTTGAACATGTCACAAGTCACATTCAATTATATTTTAAAATATACTGAATTTCAGCTTCAATATTTAGTTAATTATTCATTACACATACTTAAAATGTTTTTGTTAGGTTAGGTTAGGTTTGTTATATCGTAATATATTTAATTAAAAAATTATCTAAACATTTCCTCTGCCACCTCATTCCATAATTTTTTATTTAACTTTCTATTATGACAGTATTTATGTTTTTGATCCCTTAAAGACCACCTTTGTTCAACAAAAATGATTATTTTTCCTAAATCCATCATTTTTTTCGTACGAATTCGCATCAAAAAAAATATTTTTGTCGTATCAAAAAGTCATACGAGCTCGTACGAAAGAGTCGTAAGCAGTGTAACCACGCATGTCTAAATGTATGCATTTGTTTAATTCGTATTAACTCGGATAAACTCGTACGAATTCGTACGAATAAATTTTCGGATGAATTCGTATCCAGTGTAACCGCTATCTAAAGCGGGTTCTACACGATGCTACGAACGTTCCTTCCAACGTTCGATCGAACGTTTGAGGCAATTAAGTTCGATAGTTGATGCGACGAATGTATCTGCTACACGGTGAATCAAATGTTTGATCCAATACGAATGATGACGTGTTGGTACTCAGTGGACAACGCTGTTATCTGTCTGATGTTATCTCTAATGTTATACACGGTATAGACTGTATAAGTCTAATTTTTCGGAGAAAATTCGACTAAAAATTATTAAAAAAATTTAAGATTAGAGCAATTTGGGAGCAATGCAGTTACATATACATAAAAAAAGCTTATTAACTTTTTTCCCTTATAAAATATTTTAATTGAAATAGAATAAAAAATCTAAATTCCTAATAGGTAATAAGGTAAAATGTGGCCAATATAAGTCCAGAAGTCATAGTAACTATAGTGTCGCTTTTTACTATTAAACTATTCGTTTCTTATTTTTTAAGTTCATTAGTTTAAATTATATTTATAGGTAAGCACAATGAAAGATGGAACTGTCTTCAATATTGGCGAAGATATGCCAGATCGTTACATTGTCGCTATGACTAAAGTCACTTGTGTAATAATTCCACTGTACTGGCTTTTTACGCACGATAAACGATTTGTATGGACATCGCTTCGACGCTTTTTAAATCAACATTTACCAAATACTAAGAAAGTATTTGAAAATTTTGTTAATGATAAAAAATGGAAGCAATATCGTTATGAACTGATCGAAGCGTCGCTGCAAGGTCGAAAGTCATCCACGGAAAATAGTATACATAATGTACCAAAATGTTTTCGTGTGAAAAATCTGTTATCGCTTGAATGAAGCTATTGGAATAAATGATGATGAAAGTGTTGCATTGTACATTCACTTTCGATTATTCGATTAAGTTTGCGTGGTTAAAATTTTCACAATAAAAGATTTCTACTAGTTATATTTAAGTTTAAAATTATCATAACTGTCATTGTAAAAGTGTATTTTTTAAGGAAAATAAATAATTTTTTTTTTATTCTCATTATATTTTATTAAATTTGAAACAAAATTGAGAAAAATGGGCGATCTATCCAAAAATGTAAGGCAATTTTTGATGAAAAATCTTTTTAAATTAATTTTTCGTTATGTATTTATTAATAACGTAAAAACTAAAAATTAATTATCTTTTGACATTAATTATGCTTTTAAGAAAAATATGTATATAAATTATCTTCTAATAGACAATAGTCTCAATTATAGAATGTGAAAACTAGTTTAAATTCAAATCTAACACATTCACTGCCATGTGCTGAATGAGAAATGGGACATCAATGTCATGTCTTGAGTGCCGTCGCAAGTGTAAGATAATTATGAATACATGCCAGAAGCATTCGCCGTGTTCGTTGCTGAGTTTTTCTGCTCAAAGTGAGCTGTTAGCGTATGCGCAAGAACATTTTTATGAAGTACGAAATACTTGTGCTCATAATCGCCGTGTTCGTTGCTGAGTTTTTCTGCTCAAAGTGAGCTGTTGGCATATGCGCAAGAACTTTTTTTATGGAATGCGCATGCTCCAAAATACTTCATATTATGAGCACAAGTATTTCGTATTTCATAAAAATGTTCTTACGCATGCGCTAACAGCTCACTTTGAGCAGAAAAACTCAGCAACGAACACGGCGATTGAGTGCATTTGTTACCCTCATCACTTACTTCTAAATGATGTACGCGCATGCGCACACTAATTAAAAACTGTGCGGGAATTGACATTACTAATAGCCCGTTCACATTATTGCAGTAGCATTCCAGTCCAGTGATCGAAACCAGCGCTGGAATGTCACTGGAATAATGTAGACCGGCACTGGAATGTACCCATTCCAATCCAGTAACTGGATTGACGGTCTACTTTTCATTCCAGCTCGCCCATTTCAGCGCCAGTGGAATAGTGTAGACGGCCAATCCGCCAATCCAGTGCTAGATTAAACGTTGAACAGTGAACAAGCATTGTTGTTTTTTGTTTTGTAATGTAATTGAATGACTGGAATGGACCATTGAATGACTGGAATGGACCATTGAATGACTGGAATAATGTATTAAACGTTATAATCCAGTCCAGCACTGGACTGGATCAGCTCACGGGATTACTGGGCTGGAATAATGTGAACAGGCTATAATTCCCGCTAATTCTCACGCAGTTTTTAATTAGTATGCGCATGAGCTTACGTCATTTAGAAAGAAGTTACATTATTACATATTTACCAAAATAGGTGATACCGGCAATGTTTAATGTGTGTATCCTTGTTTCTACATCGATTGTATCTGTCTACCTCAGACACCGGCATCGTAATTACTGTTACAAACGATACATCCTTGCATAACAGCAGTGAACATTTTAACACATTTAGGAAGCTTTTTTTGCTAGAAATAATTTTGTTCCATGGAATTCATTTTGTCTTTAAACGATTATATACTGTTTAGATAGAAGAGGATGCTGCAATGTTTAAAGCAAGAGCCCGGAGACTATTTAAAGCAGCCATTAGAAGAGTCCTTTATAATTTGGAATGGATACGAGAAGAATTAGAAGAGAGGACACTTGGGATAAAACAACAAGAAAAAGGAGAGATTGAAAAAGCCATACAGCGACAAATCTCATCTATAATTTTTTCAAAAGATAAATATTCCTTTACTTTCGAAGTAAACTGAACATTTTTGATAAATTTCCTATAATTTAAATACGAAATATTTTGTTACTTTTTTTCTAGCGAAAATATTTGTTAATGTCTAACGTAGAAAGTAGAACCAAAGATATTTTGAAAAAATTGTCCATGATTACTGAATATCTGCCTTTTTTCAAAGGATATCCTGAAGTAAGTACGGTGAATATTGTGGCGTATATGAAGTTCATTCTAATACTGAATTTACATACAGGAAGTTAGAAAACAGTTAACATATAATTCAAATTATGTATTTATTACGGCAGACCGTAAAATCATCGAAGCCGGTCAGTTACCGCAGGCAACTTATTGTTTACTTGACGGCGAAGTTGAAAAATCTCATATGGGCGTGGACCCGGTAACAAACGAGCCGGAAATTATTGTGGATGAAATATTAAAACCTCCAGCAATATTTGAAGAAATGGCTTCCATAAAGAATATACCTTTGCTGTACACTTACAAAACAAAATGTTTGTCCTTTTGAAAATATTTAATACCCCCTTTTACCCCCTTTTACCCCCTTTGACAAATATTATTTTTAGCTTCTTGTGATTTTCTTGTAATTGAAAATAAGAGATATAATGACGTGTTAGAAAAAACAATCAAATCAGAATGGGAAAGTATAATTAAATCGTTACAGTATTTTCCACAATTTCAAGACTGGGATGATGTTAAAATTTTAGAATGTGCACGTAAATCTCGTATAGAACGTTTTAAACCCTCACAAACAATTTTGGGTGATGGTTTCGGTAAACAAGGTTTTATTTGTATTTTAAAGGGTATAGCCGGATAAGTATAGATGAATCGGCCCCGAAAGCTAATTATTTTAATAACTATGTTAACGGTATGGTGAGGCTGTAAGTAATTGATATCTACAATTTTGACGACCAAATTATGGAGATACCTAACTAAAAAAATTTAAAAAATTACAAAAAATTTTTTCTTGGTAACTACTTAACATAGGAAAATAATTCCAAATCCACAGGAAGGCAAACACTCTCAAGAATATTAGACATATTTATTATCGTATCAGTCCTCGTTATTAAGGATAATAACAAGGATAATATCCGATCCAATGTTATTTTTAAAGGGTTCCAATTGAGCGACCACTTCAAAAAAAATTCAGTAACTGTGCCTTAACGCACTTAATTACTGCACCAAGTTTCATCAAAATTCAAGGGGTATAACATGATGAAAAAAATATTTTTCATTTAAAATCTGCTGAACCGCCCCTCCAGTGGGTCCGACCCTGGAATTATATACATCAATCGAAAGTACTTTAAAAATAAAGTGTTGTGTCTCATGAAGTGTTTTTTCCTATCTCCTATAGTTTTCGAGATAATCAAGAATAATCGAAAGAGGTATATTAAGATATAGACTATCTGCCCCTGACAAAAAGTTCCAATAGTATAGTGACACCGCAGGTACTTCATATGTATAACTTTCCTAGATCAAAACAAAACCGTTGTGGAAATATAATAGAAAATTGCCAAAAAATGTGCTATAATAGGATTTTTTAACCCTTTGCACTCGATGGGCGCCGCCACGGCGACACAATAAATATTTATTCCACTCGTTAGGCGCCGCAGCGGCGCCATAAACAATAGGTACGTATTTTATTATTTACAACACGCTAGGGGATCTAAGGCCCGATTTACATTAATGCTCCGCTCTCAGTACGATATCACTCCGCTCCCGGTTCGATAAAATATTCTTACATAATAAATAATGAGTGTATTCCTATCATCGCTCTGATATCGGTCCGATATCAGTCACGGTTCGCTCTCGCTTCAATACCGCTCCAATACCAATACCACTGAGATAATATTTTATCGGAGCGATATCAGACCCTATATCGATAGTCTGAACACGTTTTGATTCCAATTCGCTCACTCAGCCTTCTTCATTTATTTGAAAATTATTATATGAGGAAAACATGATACAATACAACGACGCGACGTCTTGCTACAATTCATTGTGATACATACTACTAATTAACTAATAGATATATTGTATTATGATATTATGTTCTCCTAATACAATAGTGTTTGCAGCGTTTTAAAATTAATGTCGAGTAGCTGAGTACCCATATTAAAAAATGGTTAGAGTGCAAAGGGTTAATATATAGAATATTAAAATCCAACGAGCATTATATTCTACATATTAAAAAAGACTACACCACATTTTTTGGCAGTTTTCTATTATATTTCTACAGTGGTTTTATTTTGATCAAGGAAAGTTATATATATGAAGTACCTGCAGTGTCATATAAACGGCAATACAGTTACTATTGGAACTTTCTGTCAGGGGCAGATAGCCTGTATCTTAATATACTTCTTTCGGTTATTCTTGATTATCTCGAAAACTATCGAAGGTAGGAAAAAACACTTCATGAGACACAACACTTTATTTTTAAAGTACTTTCGATTGATGTATATAATTCCAGGGTGGCACCCACTGGAGGGGCGGTTCGGCAGATTTAAAATGAAAATATTTTTTTTTTCATCATGTTATACCCCTTGAATTTTGATGAAACTTGGTGCAGTAATTAAGTGCATTAAGGCACAGTTACTGAATTTTTTTTGAAGTGGTCGCTCAATTGGAACCCTATAAAAATAACATTGGATCGGATATTATCCTTGTTATTATACTTAATAACGAGGACTGATACGATAATAAATATGTCTAATTTTCTGAGAGTGTTTGCTTTCATGTGGATTTGGAATTATTTTCCTATGTTAAGTAGTTGCCAAAAAAAATTTTTGTAATTTTTTAAATTTTTTTAGTTATCTCCACAACTACTCAGTTTTGGTCGCCAAAATTGTAGATATCAATTACTTACAGCCTCACCATACCGTTAATATAGTTATTAAAATAATTCGCTTTCGAGGCCGATTCACCTATACTTATCCGGCTATACCCTTTTATTATTATCTGTAAGCTGCTTATGTTTCTGTTAAAGGAACAATCTCAAGTGTGTATTTTTTAATGGATGGTCTTTGCCAGTTGATACACGATCTACATTTAACGCGGATAAATCAGGATAATAAAATTCGATATAAACTCGAATCCTCTCACGTAATCAGTGAAACAATTGTTTCTGAAAGGTAAAGTTCACAAACGAATTCAAAAATTTACAAAAGACTTTTTTTAATTGAACTTCTACAATTTTATAGCAAAACCACAACATTTACCGTTAAATTAGTAAAATTCAATCAAAAACTTTGCATGAAGTTATTTAAATAATCGTTTGTTTAAAAAACTAAGTTGTTGGTAAAACCAAAAGTGCACACTCTGCAAGAATATACATTGTTGATCAAACAATAGATCCATAGACGTACGCTATGTATGCGTAACTTAACTCCCTTTTACCATATTACATAATACGTTAATGGTCATGAAGAATTATAACGAAGCGAAGTGACCAACTGATACACTGTTTTGACGATTAAAGGATCGATCAGACCAAGACGGTCGTCTTGCGGGCTAAGTGGATGTCATAGGCGAGAAGCCAGTGACACTAAGAGTGCCGTCATTGCGGAATCGAAAAATTTTTATGTAATTTGATAGTTTATAGTCATACGAACAAAATGCATTCGGTAAACCTCGATTTAATTAGCCGAAAGTATGTGTAATTAAATTGTTTTTAAAAAACAAAAAAGTTTTACGATAATGGTGAAATTTTATCGCTTCTCACTAGAGATGTCGATTCTCGAAAAAAAGATCGATTTTTGGATCGATTTAAATCGAAATTAAAAAAATCGATCCAAAAAAAATCGACTAAAAAAAAAATTGATTCTGTAAGATCGATCTAAAAAATCAAAATTTTGAAAAGTTTAAAAAAATTAACTGATAGTTTGTTAAGGAATTTAATTGATAGTACATGGAAGATATACTATGTAAAAACGTTTTATATTATACTTGTAAAAGCGATGAGCTAACGTGGATTGGTGAAAGTAGGAAAAAGTTGGAATGATGCAACTGAATATATAGAACGAATATCACGGAATGAACCAAGTTTATTTAAAAATTTCAAACACACTGACAAAAAAACGTTTTCTAAATATGTAAGTCCTTTTGTAGGAGAGGAATCACTTGGAACATGGGTGGTCTTCCTTTCTTTTTGCATTCATGGTCTTCATAGTAGTACACATAGTACATATGGTAGGTACATATATGTTATATGGTTATATGGTATACATATTGGGTATTGGCACAAGGATACTACTGGAACTAATTAGGAAAGATAATGCGTATATAGTTATACATACGAGTATAGCCACATGGGGAGTTTTACCCATTGTTATCACAACGGGTAGAAAGTAACAACTAACAATAACATTTTTGGTGTTTCCTTTTAATACATGTTTCTTTGTAGAATTAAAATAAAAATAAAATTATTTTTCAAAAAAATCGGTTGTCGATCTCTTACTTTTAATAATCGATTCATGAATCGATTCAAATGAAAAAAATCGAAAAAAATCGATTTTTTAAGCTTCGATTAATCGATTTAAAATCGACATCTCTACTTCTCACACCATTCAAATAGGTAAGCCAGGCCGTTTCGGCTAAATAAAGCTGATAAGCCAATTTTTTTCTTTTAAATTACAAAATTTCTTATGGAATACAGTACAATTTATTGAAATCCGCAATAACGGTAAAACATTTTTGCTTTTTAAAAACAATTAATTTAATTACACATACTTTCGACTAATTAAATCGAGGCTTACCGAGTGCATTTTGTTCGTATGACTATATACTATCAAATTACATAAATATTTTTCGATTCCGAGATGACGGGACTCTTAGTGTCACCGGTTTCCGGACTATCATATAATTATATTGTACAACTTGACTTATACCCAAATATTAGGTATTAACAAGTAGGTAATAATTTCTGAACACAATCAAAGTCAAGTAGATTTAAATTTCGACAAAGAAAATGTAATACGTGTTTTGGTCAGTTTGTCATGTTTTAGCTCTTATGTCAAGTATACAATATAATTTCTTAATTACCGTTCCGGACGCCCGCCACAGTCTGTCCTCACACTAATATACCAATGCCGAAATAATTGTAGCTCGCTTTCTGTCTAGTCAAGTAGGCAGGGGCGTATACAGCCGAGCTTCTTGGGAGGGGTCACGTGGAAAATAATAGAACTAAAAAAATTTTTGAGGCAGAATTAACAAAAAAATTAAACTTCTTCTGTACCCTTGACGATCAAAAAAAAAAAAAAACGTCAACTGGTAAAATTTACCGGTATGGTGTTTAAAATTCAATAATATCTAGTGTATATTTTTAATTCTCGGGGAGGGTCATGACCCCTTGACCCTCCCCTTGTATACGCGCTTGCAAGTAGGTGCAAACAATGGTGCGAAGATCTGACAGCGACCATAGCTCTGTTGCACAATACATAATGTATTATAAATCACATCGGTCGGCTTTGGTACCGATAGTAACTAGACAGAGAACGAGCTATGTACATCTTAACCTGAGGTTGGCGCCTTGGTATTATGACGTCATAAAATTTATTCAGTCGTTTTAAAGTTATAAAACTTCTACCTTAAGTAACAAAGCCATGTAATTTATGGTTAATTATAGATTTTCGCTATTTTTTTTTATTTTTTAATTTTTTATTATATTTATAAAATTTCTTAATCGAGATCTAGAGAAGAGATCATATTTATTCACCAAATTTAAACATTTTTATAGCAAAAATGAAAAATTTATCTTTGAACCAAAACAGATCCACTCACAAGATCTTAAAAAGGGTTCAACAATTGAAATGTCCATTAAAAATTACAAACGTATGAAACAAAAAGTAGAAAACATGAAAAAGAAGCCAATTATGCATGAAATAAAATATCTTGAAGTAAGTTTCATTCGTAGATTATTAGGCGCATTTATCTTCAAAATATTTATTTCTATGTGTTTAGATATGTAAAATTCGAAAAGGACATATATTTAATATTGGGGAAGACCTATCATATCGTCGAATTGTTGCATTAGAAGATTCGTCCTGCATTTGTATACCACGCACTTGGTTGATTCGACAGAATGCCGACAATCGTTGGCTTAATCAAAAAACATTTTTGGAGACAAGAATACCGAATGATCCAAAACAAATTTTCAAACAATATCAAAATGATCAAAAATGGATCAAGTATAAACGAGATCTTGTAAATGGTATTTTGAAAAATCGAAAACTTGTAGTATCGACAACTATCCATGATGTTCCATATGCGTACCGAATTAAGAAAGGGAAAGATATAATATTATTATAATTTTGAACTTTAATATATTTTTTTGTACCAGATAATAACATTTATATTGTATTGTTTTTTTAGTGTTTTGATTTCTAAAGTTTGATTAAAATTCACATAATGATTGAAGAATTATTTATAAAACTGGATTGGGTGGGACTCGAACTCGGATCTCTCGGTTGCTAGCCAAGCGCCTTACCGATTAGGTTACCGAACCGCTTGTTCGAGTGTCACTCCAATTCGACAATCAATCAATCACATACTCTTTTTAATGCGAGAAGCAGTTTATACTTACCACCTTTAACACAATATATCAATGGCAGACACGATAGGAGCTTTTTTTTTAAATTTTCAAAATTCACTTACAAAAAAAGTCATTACCATTTGAACTCCGCTTTACTATCAATGACGATGAAATCATATATCAAAATTGCCACTAGCTCCCTAGTTACAATAATCTATAGGTTCCATCTCTTTCTATTAAACGTTCCTCACATTATTTTCTGTTCTATTGTGGTGTTGCGATTTACTATGAAAACGATGAGAACTTAATCTCAAGTTGGCGGTGAAGGAAGAGGAATGAGGTTTATTCCATATATTGTGAGGAATAAGCGTCTGAATGGATGCCACAAAATTTTATTGTACTACTTTACTCATACTCAAACATTCAAGTAGGTAATAATCTTTGAACAATCAAAGCAAGAAGATTTTGGTTTTGGGCAGAGAAAATTTAATGCATGTTTAGTCAGTTTGTCTCATTTTTCTCCTATGTCAAGTATACAGGTATAATACTTTATGATTTAACAGCTTTTACGTCCAATGATGTGGGCGACCAGTCTAAATTCAAGGGGAAATCAATAAATAATACAAAATAAATTTAGATGCAATTTTTATAAAATATTTGTATTTTATTTTATTTAATAAAACTTGTATAACGTAAAATCCCCTATACCGGAACACGATCCAATAAAAAAACAGTTTTGACATTTACATATTAACGTCTTCGCTACCGATGTACAATATATTGTACATCAAATTTAGGTTATGTTAACATTATTTTTTAATTGAGAAATAACTAAACACTTCTTAATATTATATAAAATTACTAAATTACACTTATTTAAAGACACAAGATTAAAAATTTTGATTCAAATAAACGTTTGTTTAAATCTTTGTTCAGTATGATGGACAAAAGTATACTCATTGACATTTAAGAATTTTTAAAAATTCGTAGCGAAGAAGTTAATGAAGTTATATATATATATATATATATATATATATATATATATATATATATATATATATATATATATATATATATATATATATATATATATATATATATATATATATTAAACAGTTTTTGCTGAATGTGTCTCTTTTGCGTTTGATCAATGCTAATTCATAGAAACACATGCCTTATCAATTTCAACATTTTCCAGTTAATTTTCGAAGTTAGCGCAATAAAACTATACAAATAATTTTTATTAGTCCAGTTAAGAGATTATAAGAGCTAAACCACCTTTATATTTGGTTTAAATATTATTTTTATATATATATATATATATATATATATATATATATATATATATATATATATATATATATGTGTATTTCTATTCAGTACAGATATAACCTTTGTTTATAACTTAAATCATGTACGTAAAATAACTAAAAATTTATATTATAAATAGTTTTAATTTCTTTTTGAGTCTAAAATATTTACTTACTGCTTTAAAATCGTAAAATTAATATATATTTTTTTTTTATTTTGGAGCGTATCATCAATTGGTAAATAAAAAAATATTGATTTGAAGTTGCAAAATTTTATTAATAATGAAAAATTGTCGCCATTTTGATAAGTTAGTTTAAAATTGATTCGAACTTTACAAAATACATAGATGGCGAAACAAAATACAGTATTTTGGTGGTTTATCTTATCGAATATTTAAATCATTCTGTATTTCCTACTTTGACATTCTATGTATTACTAGATGTCACTCTATGATACTCTATGACATAGAGTGACATCTAGTATTACATAGAATGTCAAAGTAGGAAATACAGAATGGTTTAAATATTCGATAGCAGCAGATGTATGTTATGTATCTCATGTAGGTTACATACGTGTTCTTTTTTAGGTGTCAATGTGCTGATTTTTTAAAGATGTTAATATATTCTGCCCGTTTTTTTATACGTGTCAACATTTTACAAAAGAAAACATTAATAAATCAAAATTTTTGGGTTATATTTTTTTAGAAACATATTCATTGGATTAAAAAAACTTGGTTTCATGCTTACTAAGAAAAAAAAATGGGTGTTTCATTTATTTATTAATTTTTATAAGCCAGTTTAATGAAATACCTAAAAATAGTGTTACGTAATGGGGGCTTTTACGTTACTCTAAAGACTAGATAACAAATATTTGATTGTTTTAAAAAAAAAATTAAATAAAAAAATATATGTATAAATGATATTACGAATATGCAAGTATGAAAAAATCTTAAAACAGATTTATTTTTATAATATACATAGTCCAAAAAAACTATTCAATCAACAACTGGGCAATTCCCAATTCGGTACTGAACTATTCACATAAAAATGATTATCTTTCGAATCACTGATGAGATCACTTTTCATTTTTCCAAGATTTTCCACTGGATCAATATTTTTGTACTGTGGTGTATTCACGTAATTATCTTTCGGTACAAGATCGTCTAACTTCGTTTTACTAGTGAGTTGTGCTTGATACGTTGGATTGAAAAAACTTTGAGTTGTCACGCTAGGCTGTTTGAAATCCGGTGACATTTCAGCATCAGATTCTATGTCAGATCTTGTGCCAACATTTAACATTGGTAACATTTCCGGTGATTGTTTTTTATCGATTTTCTGATTTTCTTTTTTCGGCATGTTAAAATCAAATACTGTTTCTTTTGTGTTTGAGTCCCGTGGACTTGTTAGAGATGACGGACTCATACACAAGTAACCAGTGTTTGATGGATCAGATTGATATGGTGGGGATGTTGAAGGTTGTGGTTTTGATGGCGGGAAATTGATTTCGTTGATATATTCATTTGATGTGGTAAAATGATCGTAGTCTGGTGGGCTAACCATTGTCAAATAATCATTTTGTCCTACGATTTTTTCGTTCATCTCAACATAAGGGCTGTTTAAGTTTACATAATGCTAGAAAAAGAATTTGTATGTTAAATTTTGAAAGATTAATTTAATAAAAATAAAAAAATGCACCAAATTTGTGTCCAACACGTATTGAGTTAGGATTCTGTGGTTCGAATTTTTGACAACTTGGGATAAAATATAAGACATTTAAAGTATCTTAAGAAATTAAGAATAATTTTTTTACTGTATATTAATTCCGTGACGGACTAACGGAAGGACAAAATTGACGAAATTATAAGAGTTCCGAGAGCTTTTTCGGAGTCCTAAAACGTACCTCTCGCACTGTATCTTCTAACATTGATCCTATTTTCTCTGCTAACTCAGTGAAAGAAGGTCGATTCTTTGGTCGCGCTTCCCAACACTCCATCATAATTTTATATAATTCTTTTGTGGCATAGTCAGGTCTTGACATTCTATATCCTTCCTGTATTTTCCGATAGAATTGCTCGTCGGCATTCATTCCTGGGTACGGAGTTTGTGCCAACGAAAAGAATTCCCACAGTACAATACCAAATGACCATACGTCAGACTGTGTGGAAAATATACGATCAACTATGGATTCGATTGCCATCCATTTGACAGGAAGAGGGCTCTAAAAAAGTAAGAAATTTTAATAATTATAATTTAAAAAATAAAATAATAAATAAATAATTTAAGGGAGTAAGAAGATACTGAACTCAGGTACAGCGTTAATTACGCAAGCATGATACCAATTGCACCAAGAAAATATGATCATTCGTACTTACATTTTTCTTTTTCAAATAATTTCCATCTTTATACATATTTCTTGCCAAACCAAAATCACATATTTTTACAATACCATCATCAGCAAGTAAAATATTACGCGCAGCTAAATCACCATGTAAAACACGTCGGGAAGCTAAATATTCCATACCTCTGGCTACTTGGAACGACCAACATAACAAGTCTTTTGTACAGATAGGACGAACCTTTCCACGATAATCACCTTTGTAATTTGTCCTCCAATCCGGTTGAGCACTATTGTTACTCAATATTGGCGCTTCTTCACCTAAAAATTTTAAATGTCAACAAAATTCTTTTCAAATAATAAAAATATTTTAGGTTATACCTTCAGGAGACATCGATATCATGGTCACTTCAGTATTACATGAAACACTTTCATTTGCTTTTTTTGAATTTTCCGCTTCAGCTCGATAATCTGGTCCACCACTTGCTGCTGATTGTTTCGATCCAGATGAAGTGATGGCACTTGGATACGATCCACTAAGAGAACATTTTACTGAGGAATACTGGATACTGGTTTAAAAAATCAAGTCCAACACCAACGAGAAAAACAATTATTTGTATTAGTAAAAGTATTTATAGAAAATTAGTCATATTAATAGATACCATATAACACATATTTAATACAGAGACATTTCATTATTCCAACAAAACGAATGCTTACAGTTAGTAAAATGGGAAGGTTTTAACAAATAGTTAAAAATCATGCACCATACCAAGCAAACCCAACTACAGAAATATTATTTATTTGGAGAACAGTTAAATATCTGCGATTAAAGAAATTCAATTAAAAATTTGGATTACTCTTTGAGAGAAAAGAACTGTGAACTACAACGCCAAAATTCTCATTTGTGATTTCCTGTATTTTAATAACCTTTTTCTCCTTTTAGAACAGTCTCCCTAAATTATGAAAGCTACCAGTTCAGACACCCTGTTAGAGCAAAGTTATTACATACCGAGATGATTCACACATGGATCCTGCTCTCGCAATGATATCAGCTCCAATTGCCGTATTAATTTCACCTGTCAATGGATCGATTTGATTTATAAAATCACCACGATGTCGAAGAAGATAATTATGTAAATTCCCATAGCGGCAATATTCAACAATCACGAGCAGTTCACGTTTTGTTACATTTTTGGTACATGCACCCAATAAATTTGCTATATTTATATGTTTCCCAAGATGTATCATAATTTTCAATTCCGATGCAAGGGCTTTGACATAATTAATATCAGCATTTCGTTTCACCATTTTAACTGCAACTGTTGTAGTTTCCTCTTCGGCAACAATACCATACGCTTCAGCCTTCATGACTATCCCAAATGCGCCAAATCCAAGTTGTTTGCCTAACAAAGGAGCCTTTTAGCGTACTCGTTCGAGAAAGCATGATTTGACCAACCTTACCTAATTTTAGTCGTTCTCGTGGAAATTCCCATTTTTTATCGTATGGTAAAAGATCTGCTTGATCGTCAATAATCAATTCTGGGTTTAACTCCTCTACCGCACCATCTTCAAAATGACTTAGACCAGCATCTCGAAATTCAGCAATTCGTTTCTATTGGAAATTATTAATCAAAAATAATCAGCAATGATCAAAATAGCTTTCAAAAATGTGTACCTACCCTTTCGCGATATAATCTCAAGCCCAAAAACCCAATGAATATACCAAGGCATATAATTACGATGATGATAATGACAATTACTAAAACTGGTAATTTGGTTCGTTCAACTAGACAAAAGAGAAATTCTTAATGAAAATAGTACTCATAATTTTTGAATTTTTTGTATCATACCTTTTAGCAGTTCAAATTCTGTTGCCTTCATTTGCGAGCCCCCACTATTTTTTGCGGTACATGTATAATGGCCTTCATCTTCTACTTTGGTGTATGTAAAGTAGAGAACTTGGTTACGGTCTTTAAATTTTATACGGTTCGGATCAGGTTTCCATTTGGCATTATTCTACAAAATAATTTCCGTTTATAATAAAACGTTATTAAAATAGATAAATTAAAAAAAAATGATTAACCTTTTTCCATGTAACAGTTGGTGTCGGAACTCCTTTTACTTTACAATACATCTCAAATGGTTCGCCTAGGTTTTTCGTTATTTTTGAGCCTTGTAAATTAGTTTCTGCAATTATTGCCTTTTGACCCTCTGAAAATTTCAGTTAATTATACATTTTTGTTAAAAAGTTGTAACTGATTTTTGTACCTTTTACATCGATATCGATGGAGTCCCTTAATAAACCATTTGAACATTGATACTGACCATTAAAACTATTATTAATATTTTTTATTGTTAAATTTACACGATAAGAGTAATCGGTGGAATACTCTTTAAGTTGAAATCCTAAATTTTAAATTTTAAATATTATTTAATTCTACTCAGAAAAGATTCAGTGTAGTTGAAAAATTACCATTTCCGGTTGTAATTTTGATCTCCTCGTCGTCTGTGATTCGAAACCATTCTAGCGGTCCAGTATAATTATGTTTTGAAGCTGCACAAATAAGAACAACAGTGTCCCTTTTTACAATAGCATCTTCATCATTATTTCTCCAAACCTTGAAGCCGTCCGGAACATCTATAAATTCATTTAAATCAGATTTTCAAAGTCTTAGACAAAAATAGAAATTTATGAACCTGATACGACAACTTCTTTTGAATTAATATCTTCTCCCTCAGAATTTTTCGCCTCACATTTGATGACGCCAGATGTTGGCTTCATTAGATTCAACGTGGAAGTAACACTTAAACCTTTTATTGTATTATTTCCTATAGCGACCTCCTGGGATATGTCAAATTACAGAATTTAAAAACAAATGTTAAAAAGTATAACTTTCAAAATTGTTCATTATTACTTACCGGTTCAAAATCACATGTATCATGAATTAGACAGGGCCTGAAATACCATTTAATTTCAGGTAAAGGATTTCCGCTAGCTATACAATGATACTGAGCATTTTTCCCAATAAGAATGTAAGAAGGTCCATCTATTTTAACTGTTGGTTTATCTAAAAATTATACGAGAATTTAATTTTAATTCCACACAGGACTGAGAAATTCATTTTGCTTAAAATTGTTAATTACCTAGAACATATAACGTAAAATTAAAAGTTTCAACTTTTTTTCGATTTGTAGCCCTCAACATATAAATTCCATCATCTGTTATATCAATCTTTGGAATTTTAATCGAAGTTTCCTTTTTGTCAACGTTATTCATAATTATATGTTTTGAGTCATTATAAATTTGTCGATCATTATGAAACCACTCAATTTCTATCGGTGTTGGATACCCATGATATTTGATTATCTGTTGAAAATTTGGAGTACCCACGGATAATTTATAGAATTGTTTGCCAGTATTATTCAATATTATAAATGCTACATCTCTATCTGTAATAAATAATTTTTTTAGCGTGCATTATGACTGTAATCGAATGTCGTTCGAGCTAGTTAATGCACCATTCAGTTTTTTTTATTAAATTTACTATGTATATCATACCTAGAACATCCACAACAATTGATTTACTATTTGTGTGATTCTTGTGATCTTGAACAATGCATGTGTAATTTCCACTATCAGATTTTTTTAGATTTTTGAGTATTAGTTCTCTTGATTGACCGACATAATCCAATTTTCGGAAATAACTATCAATTTTACTTATTGTAATGTTTAAACGCGGGTCATCATTCGAAACACTAGTTGGTGTTTTCCAGTTTATATCGACCATAATATTCCGATCATAATTAATAACGCAACTTAAATGTAACGTTTCGCCAACAACATGTGGTGTAATATAATTTTTAATTTGAGGTTCAGGCGCATGTTGTGTATCACCTGCTTTTGAAATTTATTGAAAAATTAACTTAAACTGTCTTTTAAAAATTTTTAATTGATTTACTTCTTTAGTAAATTAACATTTTAACCAAAGAAGTAAACCATTAATTTATAAAGAATAGTAAAGCATTAAGACTTCGATAATTATGTTAATCATTTGTATGTATGCTTTTAGTTAGGTTATTATTTTCACAGTATGCAACACATGCTAGAAGAAGGGTTAAAAAATCTTTGAAAAAGTTAATGAATTCATATACAAGTGATAATAGGAATTTTGCGCCTGTTTTCTAGTCTTACTGCTTATAACAGGCGCCATACATATCATTATTTTCGATTCTTTATTTACACAAATTATAATTGGAGGACATTATAAACATTATGATTGGAGGACAAAAAAAATAGTATAAAAACTAGTATTGAAAGGTATGCGTCTGAAGCTGTCTTTGTAGAAGGACTATGTCACTATTCATCTCAAGTTGTTTAAGGAAACTATAGAGGCGACTGTGAAAATCAAACTCTTAGCACGCTAGGTAACTTGGTTACGATATAATCTATTAAGCAATTCAAATTATTTTTCCTTCTAGCGAGAGGAGTATCAAACTTGAGATCTGGGAGAAATTAATATATATTGTAGGGTAGGTCCGCTTCAGTACTGTAGAAATAAGAATTTTGATCAATGCTTTTTTTTTAACCTACCACGTTACCTACCATATGTGAATCCTTCGCTCTCTAGTTTCCATAAGAGTTCTTGGATTTTCATTATACATAGGAACTCCAATATAACGTAATCCAATATAACGTAGTGAGTGGTGGGGTACTCCTCTCACAGATTTGAAGACGTGAGATTGTATTTGTGTAAAGATATACATAATCGTCAATTCAGGGGCGTAGCAAATTTATGTGAGGGTCTGAGAAGTTCCCATATTTTCTCACATACACACATATAGCATTCACACATAGCCATAGGTACTTATACACAAATAAATATAATCAATGTAAATATATACACATTTAAAACTATGTATGAACTTGTTCAAAAATATTCAGATTCCTGTGAACTTTTACAGTAAATTTATCAATACCAATAAACAATTACAGCAATATACAGACATACACGTACATATTATTTCACGTATATGCATACATAGACAAATATGTGTGCATATACACATCGATTTTACGATTTGATTGGTAATGGAAAAAAAGCCAGATAACAAATTTCGATAATAGTTCCAGAATACTCTATTCGGAAAATAGCAAAGATGTCGAAAAACTGACTTCACCAATTTATTGATAGCCTACCAAAGAAGGGACTAAACAACGGAACCCAGCAAAAGTTCTAGAAAGTTCTATTCGAGATCTAGCAAAGATATCGGGAAGCTAACTTCACCATTGAATTGGTCTTCGAATAAAAACATAAGTAACAAACTTTAGCAATGTTCTAGAATGTTCTATTCGAGAACTAGCAAAGATATCGGGAAACTGACTTCACCATCGAATTGGTCTTCGAATAAAGCATAAGTAACAAAAATTTAGCAATGTTCTAGAATGTTCTATTCGAAAACTGACAAAGATATTGGGAAACTGACTTCACCATCGAATTGGTCATCAAATAAAAGCTTAAATAACAAAAATTGAATAATATTCTAGAATGTTCTATTCGAGAACTAGTAAAAATATCGGAAAACGGATTATCGAGAATTAGCAAAAATATCAAAAAACCGATTTTATCACTCATCTAATTATTAAATAAAAGATCAAAAAACGGAATTTAACAAGAGTTAAGACACTTTATTTAAGGAAAATGTAAATATTATACTTTTTTTGCAATTATATACATTGGCGTAAATTTATAACTAAAACTTTTGTATAGCACCACTATTTGACCTTTTTCGCCAAGGAGCAATCTACTGATGAAATCGGTTTCTCAATATTTTTGTTAGTTTCCGAATAGAATATTCGAGAACATTTCTCAAATTCCGTTATTTAGCATTTTCTATGATGACCTATCTGATGGTAAAGTCTATTTTTTGATATCTATTCTAGGTTTCGAATAGAATGATCTAGAACTTTGGTCAAATTCCGCTGTTCAACCATTTCTTTAATGGCAAATTCCATAGTAAAATTAGTTTTCCGATATCTTTCCTAGTTTCCGAGTAGAATATTCTGAAACTATTATTAAGTTCCACTGTTTGGTCTGTTTTTCAATTGCTAATCAATAGTGAAGTCGGTTTTTTTAATATTTTGACTGGTTTCTAAAAAGAGTATTCTAAAATTGTTGTCAAATTTTGCAGCTTATCCATTTTTCTAATATACTTACAACTACAATGTACAACAGTTGTGTATATGTATGTATTTAGCTGAAGACGTGTGTTCTTGTAAACATGCATTTAAGTAAGTGTATACTCGTGTGTATATCAATAATGAAATGAGTATGTGTTCGCACATTATGTTTCTGTACCCCCTCAAAAAAATTTTACTGACGGCCCTGGTGATCCAATATAACGTACTTCTCCTTATTTTGTACCGGCCACTACGTTATATTGGAGTTCCTATGTATGAAGAAAAAAATATCATAATCTCCTTTAAAAAAAATTATAATACCTATTGTATACTGTAATTGCATTGTACAATATTATCAAAATAAGAAATAAATAAATAAATAAATAAATAAAAAGAATAGGAGACGCGTGGATTCGAATCTGGAACCGATTAGCTAGAAAATAACTGATATTATAAGGTATATGCTATGTTTTTCGTAACTTTTTGGCTGTTCAATTCCTAAACGAAGGCGCATTGGACTAAATTCTTATTACTGCAGTACTAAAGGAGGTCTACTCTACAGTAGGTATAGGTATATCAAGGGGTCTATTCTCCCAAATTCGTAATTCCTAAGTTTGATATTCTCATTATAAGTTATAGCGAGTCCGACTTACTGAACTTTTCGCTCGAAGTCTCCTCTTAATTTTAACTAATATTAAAAGTTTCTTCATATATAAAAAACTGCCGAAATTTTTAACATTAATAATGAATTATTTCTTGGGTTTATATATTCGTAAAAGAGAACTGTTTGGGGTAATATGTTTGGAAAAATTTCAGAACTAGTTTAATAATCTACTTAATCGCTTTTTTGCTTGTATGCAAACCATTTCTATATTTAAAAATCATAAAAAATAATTAATTTTTTTGGCAAAGAAAAGACTATGCGCGTGTCTCTTGTGGTGAAATTAAAAGCTGTATTCGGTATACAACTGCACACGTACGTATACTTCTAAACGGCAATCGAAATTTAATTTGTCTACGTATTGATGGTGTTTAAAATTGCTTGGTTATATTTAGCTTACTATAGTAATCGTATGGTATTTTGTTTTCATTACCACATAATTCACCTTAGAAAAATGCCAAGAGCTTGTATAGTTATAGAATACTAAATTATGTATGCGTCACTAGATTTCTATCGCTAGTTAGAATCTTTGCGTCGCTGATATATTTACAGATATAATTTATTTAAATATGTTTTGTAATAATATTTTAAATTTGTTAATATACTCGTAGGTTTCAAAAGGAAGGGAAAGATTATTTTTAAAAACCATTTAATTTGTTTCAATCTCAAATTTTTTTTGAGTCCATTGCATTATTAATAATATAAACAAAAAGCAAAAAATAATATATTTACACACATAAAAATGATTTTATAAAAAAAATTTAATAAAATTAAATAAAAAGGTTAGTAAAAAGCTCCTTCCACCAAAGCTGATATTGAAAAAAAGTATATACACCAGAGAAGATTAAGTAAATTTCTATAAACTAAAACCAGCGTCAAACACCCAAAAAAGAAAGGAAACCCTTTAAAACATTGGTATTTTAAACTCTTTTCGAGCTACTTACGTAGCATTATAACAGAGAATGTAAGATAGTCTGATAAATTTTTTCGTATGCCTATACATTCGTATAACCCTTGATCAGGAAGTTCTTCTAATAATACTGTAACACCAGCTTTGGGATCATAAGCTAATTCTTTGACCTGAGAGAAAATATAAAATTCGAAATATGTTAGTAATATCAAAATAAATACCAATCAAAATTTAACATTCTTACAAATAAATTAGTAAAAATAAAAAATTAAAAAAAAAAATATTATAATATTTTGCCAAGACACACAAAATGCATTGCAATCCACATTCTTGGATGGTCATTCATAATTCAGAACGCAGCCTTAGAGAAATACATGCCATTTTAAAAATCAAATGCTAAATTATATTTATTTTTCTAGGTTTCACTTTTAAACAGGC
Organism: Brachynemurus nebulosus; assembly: GCA_035578155.1. Taxonomy (NCBI): domain Eukaryota; kingdom Metazoa; phylum Arthropoda; class Insecta; order Neuroptera; family Myrmeleontidae; genus Brachynemurus; species Brachynemurus nebulosus. The sequence continues at coordinate 39,192,052 of JAPWDM010000002.1, read as the reverse complement.
ATAATACTCCAAGCCTTCTGCACACTATACCTATAATTAATTTGTCTTTGTTGTATAAAATGCTTCTCCTTGTGCGAAATTTTCTAACAGGTCTCTCCAATGACACCTTTTAAAAGCGACAAAAGTTAAAATTTTGTCAAAATGACGGATTACTGGGGAATGTTCTATAAAAATGTAGCAAATTTTGTTTGGTATTTTTTAATTTTTTTCTATTTTCGATTATTAAAAAATACACAAAACGCACGTACGTAAAATTTGTAAATAATGGGAGTGATTCGCTCGCATCTTTGCATTTTGATAAACGCAATTGTAAAAACCTTGTTGTGAAGTAATATTATGTAGATAAATTGTACAACCAGTACGTGGATTACAACAATTACAATTGGGCAGCTATAAAATTTTTATGATAAAATCCGTTATTAAACTCGTAAATTAAAATTATTAATAATTATGTAAATTTTTTTATAATGAACTATGCTCGTATATAAAAAATTAACATAGGTATACCTAGGGTTGCCAGATCTTAAAACCGAAAAGCCGAACAGATCAGCTAGTTTAGCCGGATATTTGGGTAAAAAAGCCGGACACACTTAATTTTTTAGTCTTAGACATGACTACTTTTTTAAAAGTAAAATACGGTTTTTTTATCAATTACCATAAAATTTTCTTAAGGTACCATCACAGTGTGATTCTGCCGAAAAATAGTCAATTTTCACAATTTTTTTTCGGATGGCTAGGATGGGGGAATGGGGATGAATTTTTTTTACGATTAATACCACTATTTGACAATACAAAAATATTTCTTTAATCATATTTATTTATTTATTATAATTATTATAATTTTTTGAAAAAAGTATCTTTAAAAAAGGGCGAAAATCGGTGCTCACGATTGTGGCCGCAGTTTTCATCCGAAGAAAAAAATCGAATAGATTATAAATCTGTAGGTAAGCCGCTATGTACCTATGGGAGCTTTTTTTTTGTGGAAAAATAGGAAAATTTCAAAAGAAAAAAAAAAGCTCCTATAGGTACATAGCGGCTTACCTACAGATTTATAATCTATTCGATTTTTTTTTTCGGATGAAAACTGCGGCCACAATCGTGGGCACCGATTTTTGCTCTTTTTTAAGGATACTTTTTTAAAAAAATTATAATAATTATAAAAAATAAATAAAAATGATTAAAAAAAATATTTTTGTATTGTCAAATAGTGGTATTAATCGTAAAAAAATTCATCCCCATTCCCCCATCCTATTTATCCGAAATAAATTGTGAAAATTGACTATTTTTTTGCAGAATCACACTGTGATGGTACCTTAAATTCTAATGAAACAACAATAAAATTGAATGAATCAGTTTTCTTTATTATTAATCATTCATTCAATTTTCATTACAATATTAATATCAATAATTATATGGCAATAGTAGTTAGCAGTAACTACTATTACAATTTGCAATAAAAAACAAAAACAAAAAAGTAATGAACTAAATAAAATTTAAATTAATTGTAACATAAAGTAATTAATATTTTTCATTGGCAGACATCTGCTTTAAAAGCTCATTTTCTTTTAAAATTGAGTTTTAACACTCTTTACAAGTCAAATTTTTAAAATTGAATTTTACAACCAACATTTTGGCAATAGGTAAGGAATTTTGAAAAGCAATCTGAATTACAAAAAAAAGAAACTGAATCAAATCACGGGCGGAGTGGAAACTAACACATAACAAATGTGAAAAAAAAATGGTCAAATTTAAAAAGCCTAATAAAAGCCGGACAGGCCGAACACCGTCTAATTTGGCCGGACACGCAACCAAAAAGTCTGACTGTGTCCGGCTTTATCCGGACGCCTGGCAACCCTAGATATACCTATGTTAATTTTTTTTTTATTATGCACTTTTACATCACATTATAACGGACATGTGCATTAAATAACCTTCTGTGATAAAAATTTAATATGACATAATTTAACGTAAAAGCCCCCATTATGGAACGGTATCTAATACTGGAACAGTTTTGACATTTACATATTTATTTCTTTAATTAAGTAAGGAAACATTAAATGCAAGGTGAATTTAAATTGAAAAACAATCATTCTATTAATAATAATTTTTGCTACCAGACGTTTCTTTCAGAAATAACTTCATTAATACGTAAATATCAAAACTGTTCCAGTATTAGATACCGTTCCATAATGGGGGCTCTTACGTTATATTAACTAATAAAAAAATTATTAATTTACTGACTTAAATTTTTATTTACTTAAAAGTAATTTTTCGGTCCTATTTTCTCAAAATACATTATATATTTTAAAATGTGTACATAACCTCACAATAATAAAACGCCATGACAGTAGAATAATCGTTAAATAAAAATATTAATTGAATTAATACATTTAGAGGTATATTTTTAAAAATAACATTTTATAATCACGAGAAATGGAGGAAATATTAATAATAATATTTTTGAATTATCAATTTCTTCAAAAATACCAGTAGGAAAATGTAATTTAAAAACTTCCATTAATAAAAAACGCCGTGAGCAGCGGGGCCCCATCACGGTAGTCGAATTTTCCCCTTCATCTTCGGTATTGAATGTCTACAAGCGAAATGTGATTGAAAGTCTACAACCGAATTGTCATTTTGTTGGTTTCAAAACTGGTGATGAGTGTTCGGCTGATCGAGGCTTTAAAAAAAGGTTTTAAGTATTTAAGGGCTGTATCTCAGTAAATTTCAATTTTGTGCCGAAAATAGGTAGCAGAAAAAAAGCCAACACAATTCGTACGAGGACATTCCTGCCCATGTTTATCCGCTAGTTGCCTTTATGTTTTAGTTTTAAAAATTAAAAAAGGACCTTAAATAGTAAACTGGAAGGCCTTTATAAAGATATTTTTTCTTTCCAAAAAAATCCAAAATTTCTATTTTATAAATACTAAAAATCCAAATTTCCCAATTTATAAATAAACAGTGACTTTAATAACATTTTTAAATTACTTAATATGTATGTATTTCATTTGTCATAAAAGTAAGTTCACTTTTTTTTAAATTTTTTAAAATTACTATTCGCCTACTTGTATTTAGAATAAACATAATGCTTTTAAAACACATTTAACAATAGCATTCAATTCCGACGTAAAAATGGGAGAAGTGGGGGGAAAAGTGATGCGGACTCCCTACAAGGTACTAGCTGGATACTAACTGAATACACGTACAAAATTTCAGCCCTCTAGGTTTCCTTATGGAGTCTCTAGACGTGTTAGAAAACAAGCAAAAAAATTAAGGAAATATTGGCGTAAAAATCGTGGGGGTAAGGGTTAAAAGTTGAAACCTCCAAAAAACAGTGTCTGGCTATTAGCTTAACCTGTACACCAAATTTCAGCCCTCTAGGTTTATTTGGGGAGATTTTGACCCGAACGAAACTGTTAAAAAACAAGAAAAATCATGTTCTTTTGGGTATAAAAATGGTGGGGGTAGGGGTCAAAAGTCGAGACCCCCAAAAGGCACCCCCTTGATACTAACTCAATCCGAATACAAAATTTCAGCCTTCTAGGTTTATTCGGGTGACCTGTGCGAGTGGTACAAACTTCGAAAACGTCGAAAATGCATGAAATTGTAGCTTAAAAATGAGGTGGGTGGAGGTAAAATATTAAAACCTCCAAAAAGCACAACCTAGGTACGAACTTTATCAACACACCAAATTTCAACCCTCTACGTTAATTCTGGGGGGCTGGGGGCCTGTTAGATCCAGCGAAAATCGTTTTTCCCCCCTCTACTCCCACCATATCATCCTAGGAAGCTGAATTTTGGATATGTTGTAGATAATTGACCGAAACATTATTTAAAACCGGTTTGGAAAAGTTTTATTGCTTTTCCGCCCCCCACCACCCCCTTAAAGGTCGGGTCCGAAAAAAAATTTGCCCAAAATTTGACCCCACTTTGATAGTATTGTTGTGCATCGGAATAAGCCCCACTTACCAAATTTCATCTCTTAACTTCCATAGGGGGGCCCTACACATATTAAAAGGTTGCGGGAAAATATATATATATATATATATATATATATATATATATATATATATATATATATATATATATATATATATATCAGACATCTTTTTTTTTTACATAATCGTGTTCTACGGGTCCGAAAACGGATAGCGCCCCTGGTCTCGCCTCTCGCAGCTCTTATCGTATAGACTGTATAAGTCTAATTTTTCGGAGAAAATTCGACTAAAAATAACAATATCGTATCTGTGTTTCACAAACCTATTTATTTTCCTAGTTATTTCTTTCTTTTTTTAAATTATCAAAGATATCGTAAATAGTCGATTTAAGGTGATTGGCGCATTAGAACATTTTAAGGATTAATAAATGATTTTTGTTACATTTTTGTTTTTTGTGTTGATTAAAGTTTATTTAGCCATGATTTAACCCAGTGATTCCCAAACTGTTTTGGCCCAGGGACCCCTCTTCATAGTCAAAACTTGCGTACGGGCCCCTTTTCATCGTCAAAACTTGCTTACGGACCCTGGGTGAAAAACTACATAAATGCATAATAAAAAAAACAACAATTTAACTTTGATGTTTTGAATGGTAAATGGTGGCGTAAAAATAAAATTTAAATAAAACATTTTGTTGAAGAAGTATTTATTGAAATTATAACTTTTTTCAAAAGACAAAAAAAATGACTTGGATAAACCTGATGGGATGTTATGAGTGTATTTATGTTCGGCTCAATGTTTGTGAGTAGCCACCGCAAATTCCCACGAGTACTAATTTCTGGTCGGTTTTCTTTTTGTGATGAGGTTTATAACGGCACTGAATCCACGTTGTCCCAAATAGGAAGACGGAAAAGTAATCAACTGCTTCTGTACAATAACCTATAATGCTCATTCAATGGATTGGGACTTCTTAACTTAATATGTTATGATATGATATTTCGTTCGAATTCGCTCACACACACACATATATATATATATATATATATATATATATATATATATATATATATATATATATATATATATATATATATATATATATATATATATATATATATATATATATATATATATATAGATAGCGCAAGGCTTGCGCTCGGGACTATAACAGAAATTTGTTTTGATGTCCCAAGTATATATATATATATATATATATATATATATATATATATATATATATATATATATATATATATATATATATATATATATATATATATATTTGTCTCATAGGAAAAAAAGTTAATTTAGCTCGATTTAAGAATGCTCACTGGAAATTAGCTCGATAAAAAATTTTTTAAGGGTCGTTCAAACCTTTTTAAAATTTGAAAATGGGCCAAAAATCGATTTTTGTTTTTCATCAAATTTTTTTTCTCATCCCTGCATATGTTTGTACATTGAATAATAAAAAATTGCTCCAAATTTTAACTCAAAAAATTGATAATAAAAGGTCGCTCAAGAATTTTGAAAATTTTTCAACTTAAAAAATAAAAAATATTAAATATTTTGACTTTAAAATCTTTAAAATCCTGAGTGACTTTATATACTTGGGACATATATATATATATATATATATATATATATATATATATATATATATATATATATATTCTTGGGACATCAAAACAAATTTCTGTTATAGTCCCGAGCGCAAGCCTTGCGGTGAGTTTGGCCATAATAGCTGAATTTCCATTCTGGAAATTTTCTAAAAATGCATTGGTAATTAGTAAAAGTATTTTAGCAAACTTAGTATTTACAAAATACTAAGATACCAAAAGAATGTATCTAAATACAAGATACAAAATGAATTTTTAAAAATTATTTCAGATACAAGATGAAAATATGTATTTTGTATCTTGTATTTGTATTTCAAATACTCGTATCTTAAATAAGCCTCATCTCGGATCATTAATAATACCTATGTATATTCTTTAGAAACACATCTGTGTTAGAAAAACTTACAATCCCTTCTTCGGTTTTTAAAAAGAAATCTTTAATGAATGTTAAGGGCTTACTGTATTGATAACTGTGAAATATAATTTTTTTAATCAACTTAAACAACAATATAACTTTTCTTTTATACTTTACTTAGGACGTAAAAATGGCTAATAATTTGTTCATTGTTATTTAACTTCCATATTAATAAAAATTTGTCATAATGTTTTTATTTTATATTAAATCTTGCGCGGACCTCCTGACGTTGTTCAGGGACCCTAAATCAATTTTAATTTTACACGGACCCCCTGAATGATCCTGGGGGACCCCTGGGGTCCGTAGGGACACTTTGGGAACCACTGATTTAGCCAGACCAACACTTAAAATGTTATACATGGCATTTTTAATATAGATACATAAAATAACAATAATTTAACTTCGAAGGGTCATCAACATTTTTGTGTTTAAAATAAAAATAAACGTCAAAATTTGAAATAAGATTTCGATTTTTGAAAATAAAAGATATTTTAAAAAAAATTTCACAATTAACCAATTTTGATTTACGGCAATAATTAAATGATAGACTTTAGACTGACTCTAACGCGCCAAGCACTTAGAACTAAATTTATACAATTTGTGTGAACTAACTCCTTATGTATTTGATTTTGGAAAATATTAATTAAGATATAACAAAATAATCAATGAAAACTTACTTGGCCATCAGGTTTTTCTAAACGAACTTCAACATCAGGTGACGTTGGCCGACAAGGAATTGTTACATTTTGATACTGTATTCCACGAATTACGAAAACATTGTAAGACACAAAAAGATGTTCATCATCTACGAAAAAAGATTTATTTATTTCGTCTTAAATTACAATTTAATTAAAAATCTACCTTTAACATAAACATATATCGAACTTGATTCTACACTGCCATCCTCCAAATCATCATAAAAACATTCATAATATCCGGTATCTTGATACGAAGCATTATATAATTCCAATTTGCTAGCAAATTCACTCTCTAATGTTCGATTATACAACTTGATACTTGACCACATGCTTTCATCATTGGTTAAGGTTGGATATTTCCAATTTAATGGGAATGCGCCCTTACAGATTATCGTTAAATTATCACCAGATTCGAGGATAATTTCTTTTACATCACGTGGTTGAATTATTTCAGGCGGTTTGATTGGTCGAGTAACTAAAACAGAAGATAATCTGGATTAAAATAAAAAACTTAATCAAACAGGGGTGGTTTGTGAATCAAAAATAAAATTTTCTTCCTAAAGATTAAAGTAAAAAATAATTCAGTCACATTATTTGTTTTAAAAATACCTACATACTGTCATGAAAAATTGGGAAGATAACCGAAAACACCCAAAATAAATTAGACTATCTAGTTAGAATAAATCAAAAATTTCGAAAAAAAAAACAGTTAATACAAGTTCCTTAGATCTAAACTTCCCAAATATTCATAAATAGCCTTCCTCCTCTCTTTTCAGTTCCTGGTGAAAGTAATCTTTCGTCGAGGAATAAGATAGAAAGTTCCAGATTTACACTTAAGACTCTAAAACTTTAAATAAAAAAGCATACGTAAGACCCAACCAACTTATTATTTACTATAAATAAAAACTATTTCATGTAAATTTCTATAACTTTTTCTATAAAATTCCGTAAAAAAAAAAAAATAGGCCTAACATAACAGGCCTAAGGTGTCCTTTTATGTGATTTTTTCAAGGTGTCCTTTGTATGGTTAATCACATTATTTTGTGAAATGTACAAATTTTTTGATGATTACAAACTTAATAGGGTCTTTCCCCAATGTCAAAACAATTAAAAATTAATAATAATACAAATTTGAAATTATTTTGAAGGCAATAAGAATAAAATTTTGTTAATCTTAAATTATTTAGTGGTTAACATTTTCAAATTTGGTTTAAAAGGTCGTGACTTCAAAACTAATCAAGCAAGGTAGCAAATTGGCAAATAGTTTTAAAACATAAATAAGTATACATTAATTTTTTCTTGTAATCTTGTGCTAATTTAGTTTATCATCACTTATTTTACAGGAAAACGGGAAATAATTAAAATGTTTTTCTTTTCATTTTACAAGCTAAAAAAAAAAACTGTAAAAAACTTGTAAATTAACCATAAAGCCACATTTATTTTATTGGGGACAAAATTTTATGCTAATCTTAGAAACAAAATACATGTAAACACGTTAACAGTCACAACCATTGTACAGTGTCGAGTTAAACTGACAAACTGTATGCTGTTACACAATGCTGTACCGTGTCAGCAATTCCATATAAAGTGTATGGCGTGTATGGTGCAACACATTACACCGCTGTGGTACCTATTGTGCCTAGGCTGAAAACAAGCTAAGTTTGTTTATGTATTTAATTGGTTTTCAAAACGGTGTATCAATGGGACATTTTGTTATAATCCCTCATAACCGTCAACGTGTTAAATATAATATGTATATCATCACATATCACTTTTAATATTAGTAATTTAATGTTTTTTTATATAAAATTTTATTAATATTAGTCATGTATCTCCGGAAAGGTTCAAATTACCGTTAACTCAAGCTAAAATCACTGTATCTTTTCTGAAATTATGTCCACTAGCTGATAAAATATGTAAAAAAAATCAGTTTAGAATTCAAAGCAAGAATAATTGTAATTTATTTGGTTACTGACCTTTCATAAATAATTATTAATTCAATAAACACAGTTTTTTCTCGGTTCAGTGACAATTGATATAAAGACACATAAAAAAAACCGCGACCAGCACAACTCCATTAATGGAGTCGAATTTTCCCTCATCTTCAATTTTTTAAGATATTTAAAGAGGAGGTCTAATTTTTTTGTTTTAGAAAAATCAATTTTTCTTTTTAATATTTTTAATGGAAAACGTAAAAATAAAATTGAATAAAAATTCCTAATGGTTCCGGAGATATTTACATAATTATAATTTGTAAACGAAGAGAAAAGAGAGCGGGGAGTTTCTTTTGCACAAGCGGAGTTTTCGTGAAATGACTTTTTTTAATGCGCTAACACTGCTATCTCAAAAAGTAATTATGGAGCTAAATCTTAGTTTATTGTATTCATTAATGTATTACCCAGTGTGTAAACTAAAATCGTGGCTTAATTAATGTACACTTGTTCAATATTTATCGCCCCCCGTAGGTGTATTTTTATGCCCTAAAACGTGGCTTTTTTAAAAAAAAAAGCGTACCACACTTAAAATTTTTTGAATTTTGACTTTATTCTAGTTTGCACACTGGAGAACACAATTTCTTATAAAATGCTGTTTGATTTTTTTTGTTTTAAATGTCCTAGACCGGAGTTATCGGTGTTACCGTTTGGTACCTCTTTTTTATGCTCTCCAGTTCGACACCCTTTATAATTAAAAACGATATGAAGGAAGAGAAATTTTTTTTGTAATCTTGAATATTTATACAAGGGAAAAAATTTTACCCCCAGTTAAATTATTGAAAATTACCGGTTTTTCTTATTTATTGAAAAAATTATATAAAAATTATTGAAAAACCGATAGGAGTGAAGGCTTAAAAATAAGAAGAGAAAACAAAAAATGTTGGTATAAACATGTTGGAGGTGAGGGTTCAAAATTGAAACCTTCAAAATGTATTCCCTAAATACTAATTTACTCCATATACAAAATTTCAGCCGTCTGGGTTTATTTGGGGGTCTGCAGGCGTGTCATATACAAAATTTCAGCCCCCTAGGTTAATCGTGGAGCTGCAGGAATGTCAGATCTTCTGAAAAACAAAAAAAGAAAGAAAAACAGGAAATTTGGTTGCAAAAACGGTGGGAGTGAGGTCTAAAAATTTAAATTCCCAAAAGGCACATCCTGTATACTAACTCAATCCATATACAAAATTTCAGCTCTCTAAGTTTATTTGGGGTAGCAGTGGGCGGGCCAAATCCTGCTAAAAACACTAAAAAACATTTGTCGTAAAAATGGTGGGAGTGAAGGTCAAAAACTGAAATCCCCAAATGGCACACCCTGAATACTAACTTAATTCATGTATGAAGTTTTAGCCCTCTAGGTTTATTTGAGAGACTTGCAGGCGTGTCAGACGCACCGAAAAACACACAAAAAAACATGAAATTTTGGCGTAAAAATGGTGAGAGTTAAAAATTGAAATACCCAAAAGCACACCTTGGATACTAATTCAATCAATATGGAAAACTGCAAGAACCGAGATTTATTCTGAGGGGCTATGGTCAGACTCTCTGAAAAATTTAAAAAAATCATTTTCTCCTCTCTCTACTTCCTCCAAATTGCTGTAGAGAGCTGAATTTTGGATAGGTTGTAGGCAATTGATCTAGACATTATATCTAACTCGTTTGGAAAATTTTTATCATTTTAGAAATTTTTGTATTTTACAAGCTTAACTTTAAGTTGTAGCAAATAATAATTAATTTTAAAAGTGTAATTTTTAAAATGCAATTAAAAAATGAGATAAAACAATGGAAATTTGAGGGTTATTGATAGTTTTAAAACATATAAATTAATTTTTGAAAAACTCTTAAACATACATTTTCATTTAAGAAACTATGAGTTTGTATTACAGCTCAAAAACCGTAAGAGTTATAAAGCTCCTGATTATAATAATCGGTGCCCCCAAATTTCTATCACCGTCCTCAATTTTAGTTTCACCATGACAGTCGCTGTAACAGTTAAAATTTACATAATGGAAATTCGATAACAGAATTTAAATTAATTTTTTACCAGTAGATAATTAAAATAATTACTGATAATCTTAAATTTTTAACATACATTCCTATAATAATTAATTAATAGTAATACAGTATTACTTCGATAACTCAACCTGCTGTGGCTCTGGTTGCGATTAGGAACATGATACAAATATAATTTTACATATAGATAAGATGTGTATGGATACTACTGTAGTACTGTGTCTTTTAGTAAAAAGCGTATACTCACTGCTCACTTATTACTAGAGTCTCATACCAGATCTTGAGTTAGGCCGGGTGCACATTGAGACGTAGATAACGCAGGCAGGGCAGCGCAGTTTCTGTGACTCGTGTTGCAGAACAGGACAGCGCGAATTGAAACGTAGAGCAGAGCAGAACAGCACTGCGTCGCACGAGATCGACGTGGCACTCGTGAATGTGACACAGAAACTGCGCGATGCTGCGTGACATTGTAACACGTTCTCGAGGTTTAGTTGGTTTTACTTCGCCGAAATGAAAACAATTGAAGAAAAACAGTGCTGTTCTGCTAAGTTCTGCTTTTAAATTCGCGCTATCTCGTTCTACAACAAGAGTCACAGAAACTGCGCTGCCCTATCTGCGTTAACTGCGTCTCAATGTGCGCCCGGCCACACAGTTTATTTCTCGTGGTTTCCTGCCCTGCTCTGCCCTGCGTTGACGCAGCTCAATGTGCGCCTGGCCTAAACGCAGGGCAGGGTAGGGCAGACCAGAGCAGAACAAACCAGGGCAGGAAAGCACAAGAAATAAACTGTATGGCCGGGCGCACATTGAGACGTAGTTAACTCAGGCAAGGCAGCGCAGTTTCTGTGACTCTTGTTGTAGAACGAGATAGCGCGAATTTAAAAGCAGAGCATAGCAGAACAGCACTGTTTTTCTTTAATGTGTGACGCAGTGCTGCTCTGCTCTGTTCTGCGTTTCAATTCGCGCTGTCCCGTTCTACAACAGAAGTCACAGAAACTGCGCTGCCTTGCCTACGTTAACTGCGTTTCAATGTGCGCCCGGCCTCTCTGAATCAACGAAAGAAGTACTGAAAGTCCACAAAGTTTAGCCATATTGGACACTATTTTATTTTTTTTTTTAATTTTATTATTTGTTTATATGTATGTATACGTAGACTTGAATTTATGTCTCCTTAGTATTGACAATTATTGAAACAATAATGTAGATATTTTTAGAATTATATTATTAAAATTCTAAGAAACATCAAAAATAAATACTGAATATTAAAAATTCTTTTCATAAGGAATTAGGTATTTAATAAATCATCCAAAAATGTTGCATATTCTTTTAACAGATTAACCAAATATGTATTAAAAGACAATAGTGATTGTTAAAAATAAAGTTAAAAAAGTTTTGCATAATTAAAACGATTTTTTTATATTGTTTAAAAATTAAATAATTTAATGCAATCCCAATTTTCTGGTTCCTGTTAAACTGACTAGATTAATCAGAAAACAATTAATATGCATAATTTACAAACGCGTGTCAAAAAATTATAAGGAAAGATATTTATATTAATTTATTCCACATGTGTGACATGGAATAAAATTGATATTTCAAAAAGAAAAAACTAATTTTTAAGTGTCAGTAATTTTTGGATCATTTATACGATCTATAAAAATTTTTTATTTTGATTGTTTATAACACATCTTTAGTTTGTGGAGTCAGACTTATTTTTAAAATCGAATAAACAATATAAAGAATTTGTACCTACATTGTTTTTCTCTAGAATTATGTATTTTTATTTTATTTTAATACTTACAAGAATTTTCAAAAATTTTAAAATATTCCAATTTATAAACAAAAATTTTAAAATAAAATTAGATTTCTTTATTTTACTGACTAAAATGGACTATTTAATATAATATAGTAGGCCAGTTCCGTAAGTTGAAAAAATTCGGCAAAAGCGTGTTAAACTGCATTAAGTCAGGATTTCGTGGTGAGTAGCTATAGCTTTTCATAAGTCTTGGGATAAGATATTTCTTGCTTTTATTTAATTATCAAATTAGTCTTTAGTTTGTTAATAATATAATTATATAAACCTTTTACTTTCTATATGAGTTTTAAAAAAAATCAATAACAGCTTTTAAAAAACGAAATTGTTGAAATTGTGTTAATCAAATGCGGGTAGACCACCTAATGCGATGACAGATATGACGAATTTATAAGGATTTCGTTGCTGTACTAGTATATTACGAAATTTTAAAAAGTGCTATGGTGGTAGCGCTGATGAGATACCGGAAACAACATTTTTTTTTAACAGAAAAGTGCAACATTTAGGATGATATTTGATGTGTTTTGTGATACCGCTAAAGCAATCCCTACACGCTCAATAATATTGGACAAAATCTGAGGTGACACAATATTATTGATCGTCTGTAGATTATATTGAAGGGTTGTACAATATATTGTGCTGATCAAAAACAGTTTGAAATATATTGGGCAATGAATGAATATTGTAACGTTTGTATAGGCTTTGCAAATATTATTGCACAATATGACTTTATTTATTTAAGTTTCAATTTATTAATTGTTTTGTAATGCCATATTTGATGGCTATTCATTGAATCAGTTTGATTTATTAATTTGAAAGAATAATTATTTACTGCTTAATATTTAAAATTAAACAACAATTGAATTATTGTATAATTTCTACATTCAATTTATTGTACAAATTTCGTTTACAAATTATTGAACTGTCTAGAGGGAAGTTCAATAAATTGCACAAGTTGATTGCACAATATTATTGAGCGTGTAGGGGCCGCTTAACAGGATAGCAATTCTCTAATCAGGGCTTCTGAATTGTGTGTCGTAGCGCCGTAAAGCAACACCAGGAATGCCGCGGTTACCTCACTAAAAAAGGAGAGAATGTTAATAGTTTTTTATAATTTTTTTTGTCCGTTAGTTATATTTCTCCCGGAAAAAATAAAGAAATATGAGAAAATAATGAGTACTTCCGAGTGGAAATGTTGATAATTTTTTTTTTTTTTTGCTCATCACATACTTTAGGGAGAAATTTCTGAAAATTATTCGAGACTGAAGGGCACAACTGGAAATGATTTATACCTCAGAAGCGCCGACGACCTAAAAAGTATGGGAAGTCCTACTCTATACTGGTGAATCCCTTTTGATTTAAAATTATTTAAAATTTATTTATATAGTAAGGCCATTATTTTTATTTTTTTTTATTTTTAGCGAATTTCCAGAATGGAAATTCAGCTATTACAGTAGGTCTCATGACGGGACTTGAGCCCGGGACTATGGCAGAAATTTGTTTTGAGGTCCCTAGAAACCGAAAATAATATTCACTAAAATTTATATATATATATATATATATATATATATATATATATATATATATATATATATATATATATATGTATATATGTATTTATGTATTTATGTATCAGCACGATAACTCTCGAACGAAACGTCCTAGGGTTACGAAATTTGGTGACAACGTTGGAAGTCCAAAAATCTTGGATGAGTTCTTCAGCCAGACACGTCGGATGCCAGGAACATGGTTTTTGTTCTTGCAAAAAATTAGTTTTTTGCCAAAATTTCCACTTATTCAAAAATTTTTGCCAAATTTTTTTACACCATTTAAAAGAGGAGAAAAAGTTACATAAAAAAGCTCTTTAAACTATTATTCTATGTGAACTAGTTTCCGAGAAAAACTAATTTTTATAAACGGAAATTCGCTATGTTATGCAGGATGCTGCGACAGGGGTATTTAGATTTATCAGAGTTAGTTGTTAAACTTTTATATTCAATATTTTACTTCCACTTAAGATATTTGAAAAGCGTCAAAAATTATAACGATTTTGTTCAAATATTATTATAAATGAGATTGAAAGAACGCAAAGTAAGTCAGTCCTTTGAAAAAATTCTTATTTGTTTCCATATATATATACCAACATATATACAATAATACCCCTGTCGCAGCATCCTGCATAACATAGCGAATTTCCATTTACAAAAGTAAGTTTTTCTCGGAAACTAGTTGATATAGAGTAATTGTAAATAAAAAACCTTTTTTATGTGATTTTTCCGCCTCATTCCGCCAAATTTTTTTCACGAAAAATGCCCAAAAAACCGTAAACATTTTCACGAAATTTCTTAAAAATAAGATGTTTCGTTCTTGAGTTATCGTGCGGTACATTTATATATATGTTTACTAAGTGTCCGCACGATACCTCAAGAACGAAACATCTTATTTTTAAGAAATTTCATAAAAACGTTTACGGTGTTTTGGATATTTTTCGTGAAAAAAATTTGGCGGAATGAGGCGGAAAAATCACATAAAGAAGGTTTTTTATTTACAATTACTCTATATCAACTAGTTTCCGAGAAAAACGTACTTTTGTGAATGGAAATTCGCTATGTTATGCAGGATGCTGCGACAGGGATATTTAATGATAAAGCAAAAGCATATGTAACATTATTTTAATAACAATAAAATTTATTTTTATCAAGTTTTCTAGATTCTAATCCTCTAGTATGTTTGTATACTAACCTAATTACAGTAATCTAAGTAATCTGCACTGATCTCAATCACTTTTAAATGCGTTCATTCATATTACATACATATTATCATTATTATAAATATCAAGTTTAACAAATATACTTATTTAAAGTTGCCCTTTGTAATTTAAACGATTATTTCCTTTTTATTCAAATAAATATTTAAATATAGATAATCGTATACTTGAATAAAAACAGTGTGGGTTTAATGAAATGATATAGAGATGCATTATATTCTATTAAGTATATATTTTAAAGAAATATTATTTTTTACTATCATCATCCTCTGGTATTCTTTGGCGAAACAATAGGTCTTAATTTAATAATTTTTGGTCCTAAATTACTGATAATTTTTCTCACCATTCATTTCAAAGTTAACAAAAAGTAGTGTGTGTGGTCTTTTATTATCTTTGAAAAAATCTAATGTAGTCAAAAAACACTTGGAGTCCTGGATTTCAACTACAAACATTTTCAATATTACTAGAGTTTAGGTAAATTTGTTTAAAATTTTGAAGTTATTGGAAAGACTTTTTGTTTTACTTTTGTTTCATTTTATTAATCTTTGCGCTTATAAGACATGTACAGCATGACAAGGTGGTTTGTCCATTAACTCTACCATATTTAAAGGTGTTTTGTCTGTTGGATCATAAGACATGTACCACATGACACACTGAATGTTAAACTGTAATGATTGCTCATACTTCACATTACATGAATATTTTATTTAATAACTGCAAACACATTCATTTATTAGAAAAATTGTAAATAAAATAATACAAAATCACGTTGAATTATTTTTTTAAAATTAAAAACTAATAAAAACAGCATTGAGGACGTATTTAGCGCATTTAGTATTCAACTTTGGGGAAACAAGGTTAGAACGTCAAAAGAATCCGTCAAAAAAGAACGTCGGTCGTTGTCATGTCTTACCAGCCTATTTACAACGGTCTAATATTTATTTACGATATCTATAAGTATTATTATACACACGTAATATAATATCAGTTCTTATCTCGAATATGCAAATTCAACAACTGACTAATATAAATTCTATTAATTTTATCTAAAATACACACGATACACTCACTTTAGGCAGAAGTAGATTTAGGATTTTGCCGGTTATGGGTTATCTCTGTCCATGTCGTCCAAATTAATACTTACACATCATTGCTTACACACATAATATTTATAGCACTATCCTATTCTTGCTGTTAGGAAATCCTAAAACACAGTCGCCATTGTTATTAGAAGATCCGCTAATCCCACGATTATCGTAATAGTACATATTTTTTTCTTAACTTTTTATTTTTGCTCTCAA
Organism: Brachynemurus nebulosus; assembly: GCA_035578155.1. Taxonomy (NCBI): domain Eukaryota; kingdom Metazoa; phylum Arthropoda; class Insecta; order Neuroptera; family Myrmeleontidae; genus Brachynemurus; species Brachynemurus nebulosus. Next base: position 39,175,506 of record JAPWDM010000002.1, on the reverse strand, counting down.
AATACCGAAATTCCTTTTAGAAATATGACTGATTCGACAGAAGATTTTTTTCTAGTGGTCCTACACGTCTAATTTTTTTTAAAAAAAGTAATGAATGGCTTCGAAAATCCAATTCACTTTCTGTTTTATTATTTTATCATTTTGCTTCAGGATTTTAAAAAATATATGTTAGTAAGCTTGATAATGTCAATAAATAATATATTTTTTCTCAAATCAAGCTTTATAGAAGTGACTTGAATTCGGTTGAATCATGGTAATTTGGGTGTGAATTTTTCATTTTTGATATTAAAATAACGAAATTACTTTTAAAAATATGACTGATTCGACAAAAGTCTTTTTTCTAGTCGTCTTACTATACATGCTTAATTTTAATTTTAAAATACATAGAATTATGAAGGTAGATACAACACGAATTTTGAAGAAATCGGTAAAACTTGGGTTCCGAAATGTTTCTTCGGAACCCTAAAAAGGCGATTTCCAAAAACCTACATTTCCTTTTCAATTTTATCATTTTATCAGCTGGTTTACGGTTTAAAAGTGTTTTATAGTAACTTGGGAGTGCGTTTTTCATTTCTGCTATCAAAATAGCGAAAGTCCTTTTATATTATAGAAATATGTATTTGTGGCCGATTACAATTTGGTGCTTCCGGCTATAGTTCACTTAAACTTCCTATAAATACGCTACTGATTTTACGAACCTACGCCACTGATTTTACATAATTTTTGACGGAGCTAACACTATCATATTAATAAATAGAAATTTACTCACTCACTCATATAAAAACATAATTAATTGGTTTAGTTGTAATTCGGTAACTATGTAAATAATACAATTTGCGTTCCTCTCACCGCAATTTCTGGAAGTCTTTTGTGCTTGCGCCCATAATACGTATATGCGTATTTATTAACTGTATGCAACAAGAAGTTTCATTTTAAAGCTAGTTTTTGTACACTCTTTTATTTTACTTGAACAATTACCCACTTTGGTTTTCTCTTTACATATCGACCAATATCACACAAGAATGCGTTAAATTGTTAATTTATATAGCGACGAAAAATAATAATCGATACTTTAAATGACATTAACATATGTAATTATTTATTTCTTAATTTATTTGACGTAAAACTTTATGTCTCTACGGCATTAATCTACATATTATTTATTTTTCATTAATTAAAACACTAACAATCCTTGAAGCTGTTGGAATATATTAAACGTTTTCATTAATTAATTTTATTGAACTTAATACATGTTTGTCTGTCTAAATAAAAAAAAAATCCTCGACAACAATACATGTAAATATTATACTTTTTGTGCTGCCACGATATTATGTGGATGTGCACGCCACACCTTTGTGAATAGATAATGTCTTTTCTTCTTGCATTAAAATATAAATGTGACAATCAAACGTGAAGCTTTCAGGCAGGAAATTTTAAAATTTCCCTATCATTTTTATTTAAAAGTACAACTTAATCTCGTAAACGGGCCTAGTTCGTCGAGGTTCTTTCCCTATTATTGTCCACAAACAAACCAAAAAAAAGGTTTTTTAATGATAAATTTCGTACGTAGATTGTAAATAAAAACTAGTTAAACAATCTACTTGTCACTTATCCTATACTTAGAGACATTTATATTTTCTGAATATCCTCAACTTTTGTATATCCTTAAAGGCAAGGGTATAACTACAATAGAGCAGATGGAGCAGTCACTCTAGGGCGCATGACAATAAAACGTTGGGAATAAATTGACTTTTCAGGGGGGTGTTTAAGTCTAAATCGCTCCAAGGTGCAAAATTTATAGTTACGCCTCTGCTTATAGGGATATCCAAACGATTTCCTATCATCTAGTACAGAGGTTTCCAATAATTTTTTCCCATGGACCCCTTTATCCAATCACTATTTTGACAAGGACCCCTAAATCCAAAAAAATTTTTTAAAAATAATTGTATATTAGCAAATAGTTAATGACACTTGTATAAACATAATAAAATCCTTAGTTTTTATTAATTAATGATACACTCGTGTATATAATACAGTATGAATACAATATCATAATGACATCTCACGGACCCCTTATTAATCGTCCGCGGGCCCCTAGGGATCAGGGGACCATCTTTTGGGATCCTCTGATCTAGTAATAGTCAGCAATGAGGAAAAACGTATTTTTACCTTCAAGTCCCACATGAGGTTCGTCTGTGAGATTGATCTGTATACGATTTTAAGCTGATGTGATAAAAATGAAACTATCGTAATTATTTCGTAGAGACTTAAATTGTTCTTGAAGAGGTTAAACACTTGCTAATTTACTCAGCTTATTCTAAAATTTAACAGTTTAGTTATGGATGGTTAACCTACCCTTACTTCTATTAATACAATTTTATTTATTCGGAAAGGAATAATCGAATTTCCTCTTTCGCTCTTATTGGAAATTAAACAGTACCTAATGAAAAAGACATGTACAAAGTTTGATTATTATCATGTTATCACCTAATAACAATTAAAGTACATACTAACAATTGAAAGTAATCTCAATCTAGGGTTACTTGCTATTTAAGTACCGTAGACTAATAATTATAACTTTACCATACTTTTCAATTCAAATTGAAATAAAAAATAAAATGAAAACAAAATTAATTTGACTATGTAGGTATATTTAACTGGTTAAACTGGTAAAAAACAAAAACAAAACAATAATAGGTTAAGATGTCAATGAATTCCTATCTTTATCAGCCCATGTTTTTTAGCGAAACATGAAAAACTTGTTAAATATTCCACTATTGTTGATACTTTGTTGTTAATTCATAGTAATTTCTAACAATGAAATGTGCTAGATTTCAAATTTTTGATAGGTGTGCCAATTAAATACTATAATTATATTAATCTTAAAATGCAGTAGGGTTCGAAGTATCGGACTCTGGTATCGATACTGAGTACTATTACTAATATCGAACCATTGGTATCGATACCCAAAAAGTATCGCTATAAAAGTATCGATACTACTCGGTATCAGTGACGTAGCTGAGGTGACTGGCGCCCCTGGCCAGAATTGAAAGTACCGCCCCTCTTTGATAAAAGAAGGGGGAGGGGGTCAGTAACTTAAAAAAATCCACCCCCTACCGACAATCATATCATATGTTTCTTCTCCTCTTTTGCCCAAACTACAGCCACCTGGGCTTCTGGGCATGACTCATCGAAATTCACGGAATTACACGATAATAACGCCTAGTTCCTTTATTTTCCAGACTTGTAGAAATGCTAGAAATCTTATTACTTTCAATTTATAGCCTAGTTTAAGACTAGCCAGTGTAGCCATATATGTTATTTGTTATTTCAGGTGATACGTATACTTTGACGATTAAACGAAACCGTCACGGCAGCGCCCCTCTGCTTTGGCGCCCCTGGCGGGGGCCATCCCTGCCACCCGCTTGCTACGCCATTGCTCGGTATCGAATACTTTCTGTGAATTTTTTTTTAAATTTCATGAATATAAAATTAGCACAAATTTCAGTTACCAAAAGATTAGAAGAAGAATAGAAGGTAAGAAATATAAAACAAGGAATTGATAGCATACCAAAAGATGGAGTACACATTATCTTTGTTGAAGCAAATCGCCACATTGGTTAACATCTTTCATAATCTATGAAGTGTCGGTGGTAATAAATATTTTTTTAATTTGTATTCTATTTTTGTTGTAATGACTATTTATTATATTAGTAAATATTCTAACAATATTTATAACAACAAATATAATATCAGTAAATATAGAAACTTAAATCCAACTTTGCTTAGCCGCCATATTGGTCAACACTTTACATATACATATTGCCCATATTGCTTAAAATAACTGAAACGTTTGTAAATTTTGTAAATTAGAATAATAAGTAGCAGAAAGCGGGTTGGTACTCGATTCTGAGTAATTAATTGAGTACTATACTCAAAGTATCGTATTAAAGCATCGAGTACTCAAGTATCGGGTATCGACTGTCAAGTATCGATACCTACTCAGTATCGAAAGTATCGTTCGAACCCTAAATGCAGGCGTCCGTTGGTGAAGTAAAAAATTATTAAAAAATCTTAACTTTACCAAATCTATAATAACAATTACTAAATTACTTACCAGGGTTTCTTAAACTTTTTTCATTCACGACCCCAAATAAAGACATACACATAAATATTTTGTGATGATTAATTAATTAGATAACAATTATTATTCGGTAATGTGTGAATAAATAAATGTGAAAATTATTTCTAAATACTTTCGAGATTATTTAACTTTTTATATGATGAAATTATCTACCTAAGTTTAATAGCTTCTGAAATATCAACCAAAGTTTGTGCTTTGTACACTTTTTAAAAACATGAATATATAGTATATCTAGGTAGTAAATAAACTGAAAAAAGCTAATGATTTAGAACAGTAATGATGATATAACATTAGTAGTTTGTTAGAAATAGCTGTGTCACTAAAAAATAATGCAATAAGTAATATACCATGTGAGTTTTTTGAGAGTTGCCATTTTTATTACAGCCAAATTTGTATGATAGAAATGCTACTGGAAAAGGTTCTTTTCTTGGATGTAATAGAAATATAACCAAAAAAAACACTGTCCGTTGAAGTAACCTCAAGTACATATGCATATTTTTACCGCCTAATTGATAAATTTAAAAAAAAATTCAAAAATTAAACTTGGGTTAAAAAAATTTTTTTCCTCATTTATGTTGTTAGTTAATGCATTAGATCAGTTTTATCGAAAAATTAATATATAGTCTCATTTAAAAATGTATAAGTTTATATCATAGCTCGACAACCATAAGAGCTATAAAGCTCCTATCTATAGCAATCGGTTGCCTCCGTCGATATCTACAACTCTTATTTGAACAGTTTTTCGATTAAATCAACGGTTTGGCTGTAATAAAAATGGCAACTCTCAAAAACTCACACGGTATGTAAGTTAAAGCCAAACGATTTCGAAACGAGAGACCTTCCTTTGTTTACGCAAGTGGAGTGGGTAAAATAAATCAACTCACTGGCCTATGGTTCATAAGACATATCTATTTGACAGATACCAACCTTACCTTAAAAAAAATGACTTATTATTAGACTGATCCATTTTAAAATGTGTTATTTCTTAATTAATTTTCTTAGCACAAAGTGTGGTATGATAAAGTTAGGTTCAATAGGTAAAGTTAGGGGGTTTTACGGTAGCTATATTATTATATTACAAAGAACAAATAAAATAATTTCATATAATGAATACTTAAGTAACCGCATAAAACACGTGGCTGAAATCGTTGAAATATTTGTATAGTGTGTCACTAAAACGGAAATATTCTCATAGATAGAATAGATCGACACACCTTAAGGGTATAGACATTTTCATATGTATAGTATATCGTATTATGTGTTACTATAGACCAGCGCTTTCCAAACTGGGGGGCGCGCAATGTTCACCAGGAGGGCGCAGGTTAATTGCAAATATCGTCGTCGTTTTGATAAAATCATGGTTTTAAGAATAAGCGCTCAAACATAATTACCAAATAATGGAAATTTCATATTAAAAAGTTACATGGGTCTTTTTAGCAAAAAAAAAAAAACTATTCTTTTTCGATTTTTTTTTTACAATATATAAGAAAATATAATTTATTTCAACTTTTGGCATGTTATTACATATTATTTTGAGACTGTAAAAAATTTTTTATGAAAAAAAAAAAATAATTAGGCCATTGACTAATTTAGTTTTCCCATTGACCAAGCTAGTTTTCGAAAATCGCTGAATTTTCGCCGTAGGCAGAATAACTCGTGAAATTCTTACCTAAAGTAAAAAACAAAATTTTTTCGATTAGTAGATGCTTATAGCTTGAACTTGAACGAAAAATTACGGTTTCCGTTCATTACATCTCATTTTACAAGTAGAAAATCAACAAAAAACACGAAAATTTTTACCAAAAATCAAAATTTTAAAGTTGAAATTTCATTTTTTTTAAAATCCCTTTGTTCTGTTTCCGGTTTCCGTTCATTACATCTCATTTTACAAGTAGAAAATCAACAAAAAACACGAAAATTTTTACCAAAAATCAAAATTTTAAAGTTGAAATTTCATTTTTTTTAAAATCCCTTTGTTCAGGTACAAGCCATAAGGATTTACTAATAGAAAAAATTGCCAAAAGTTGGAATAAATTAGGTTTTTTTGCTAAAAAAAAAAGCCATGTAACCCCTTAAAACTGATTTTTTTGCTCGCTAAACTGTATGTATATAACAATATATTCGTATTTATTTAAGCAAAGTCTCACAATGCTTAACTTTATGCATACCATTTAATGTGTCTGATCAACGGTTTCCTCTCAAGTGTCGTATAGACCTGTCGTTCGCCAAGAATATGAATTTTTTCAGTAAAAAAATAATTTACGAGTTGTTTATAAATTTTAAATTTTTTATAGGGGCGGGGGGTGCGTTAATGCACAAAGTTTGGAAACCGCTCCTATAGACAATTATGGTACATTTCATTGTTAGACATACCTGTCATATAACTTTATGTATTTGATATATAAAAAGAAAAAGAGTAGGGGAAATATTACACATAATAGGACTTTCTTTACACAAAAAACAGAGACACACAAGGAAAACACCTGTGGAACTTTTTTTAATTTGATACAGGTAGCAGAAGTATGCCACCATAAGTACAGTAAAATAATAAAAGAGGCTGGATCTGACAAGGGCGCACTCAGCTCTCAACGAGGGGGTTACAATTTTTAAAGATTTCATAATGCTTTGCTGATTGCAAATTTAAAAAAAATATACATAAGAAAGCATAAAAAGAGCGACAGAAAAACCAATAATTCTCTTCCAGTTTCATTAATTTGCCATTTCATTAAAAGCGCTGAAAAATAATGAATTTTAAAAAAATGTGTTTTTTCCCCAGGACGCACCTTTTTTCTCCATGACCCTGTTAGATTTTTACGTGTCAAAAATAGTAACTGAAAGGGAAAATATGGAAAAAATAGAAAAACTTGCGTAGAATTCGACGAATATTTTTAAATAAATGAGTTATTGCAGAAGCTCCTGAAAATGGCGGCCAAAATAGGCCAAATACAGTTTTCCTATTAAAAAAAAATAGATTTTGTACAAAAATATGTTTCATACAAAAGTTGTAGAATTATTTAAATCAATAGAGTGAGGCCAGGCTTAATGCAAACTAGTGCACAAAACATGTAATTATTGCGAAAAAACTGCTAAAACTTTTCTAATTACTTACAGCTAAAAAAAATTTTTTTCTGTTAAAAATTGGTGAAATTGTAAGACGATTTCTTTTTCAATTTTGAGTTTTTACTCTTTAGTGCTTTACAATAATTCTAGACATCAACCTAAAATTGAAAAAAAAATTGACTTACAAGGTTTTACACTTTAATCACCGAAATTAATTTTATTGTGAAAACCGGAGCTGGAAAATGTACATATAGCAATACTTGTGGAACCCTAATTGGCTCCATTAGGTCACCCCTGAGGACAGCCTCTATCGATAAGCACCTCACTTATCGAAATCTGTTAATTACCATTGGCTGTGTGCTTTTCACAAAATTTTTCCTTATTCTATTATTACATTATCCCTTCCTTATTCTATATATACCGAAATATTTTATCGCAAAAATTGTGAAAAACTCTAGCTACTGAACCACAGAATACAGAAACGAAGTTACTATCTCTGTACTAGTGATACCAGCGTGGACAAAAAATCCCTACCACTTCTCTACACTATATTGTGTAGGGATGTTATGGATATCCGTAACCGTAACCGAAACTATCGGATATTCGAAATAATTAAATATCCGAAACCTAAATCGTATCCGAAAATAAAAGTTTCGGATTTGTTTCGGATAATAACAGACAACTGCCGTTGGAAAACGGAGTTTTAAACTTTTAATCCAAGCAAGCTTTTGCTTCATTTTGATAGATTTCCGTTGATTCGTGTTTGACATTCACTTTTTGGAGTAAAATTTCCCCCTTTTTACTAAAAAAAAATTTACTAAAATGAACTATCCGTAACCGTAACCGTATCCGAAACATTATTCAAAATTATTACATATCCGTACCCGAAACCGAAAAAAATGTTTTTAAATATCCGTATCCGTATCCGAAATTTCGTATCCATAATATCCCTAATATTGTGTAAGTACACGCTGCTTGTAGTTGTGTGTGTTTGATGTTTACATCTATGTGAGTGGTCACACACACAACTACATAACACGTACATGCGGACAGAGATCGATGCAGTGTAACTAACAATGATTTTAACAATACATACATACATGATCAACTAAGCAGTGAGAAGGGCTCGATCGGCCTCCTTCTGTCTACAGATTTTTATATGTACGCTGTTTCTGTATTCTGTGTACTGAACTACAAAATCCTGACTTAATGCGTGTGTAACACACACTTGTCGAATTTTTTAGAGTGTACTTATAAAAGAAAATTTGATACACATATCTGCATGTTACCATTCAAGGATTTAAAATTCTTTAAATATTTGTTTACTTAATCATATTTATTGCCTTTTTATTAAAAAAAAAATAAAGGCTGAGTTCGGTTTTCGCAGTAATTTATATCAATTAAGTGAATTTATTTACATTCACTTTACCGGACGAGGTGGTAATGTAACTAATTTCAAAACAGTTAATGTAAACAATTATATGCCACATAGTATGCAAATATAACGAACATGTCGAACATTATAACGAAGTATTGCAGATATTAAATTATCCAGGTCTAAAAAATCTTATACAATAAATATTTGTTTTACTTTTACGAAAAAGAAAATTGTTCTGTTTTATATCTATTATTATACAATATTGTAAGACGTGTAAATAATTTAAATTTAAATTATATAATTAGAAAATGAAGGATGTATATGATGTACAATACATAGTAATGTAATATGTGTAAATAGTATACAGGTTCAACAAACATACCTATATGTATATTAAAGACTTCATTTTAGCGAGTTTTCGAATCGAAAACTCAGCTATTACGGCTATTGTCATGACGCGACTTGAGTCCGAGACTATGACAGAAATTTGTTTTGAGGTCCTTAGAACCCGAAAATAAGATTCATTAAAATTTATATTTATATATATATATATATATATATATATATATATATATATATATATATATATATATATATATATGTATGTATTTACGTATTTATGTATTCATGTATCAAGGCGATAAGTGTCGAACGAAAAATTCTACTTGTATAAAATTTGTGGAAAACATTGGAAATTCAAAAATATTGGATGAGTTCTTCAGCCAGACACGTCCGACACCAGGAACATGGTTTTTCAATAAAGAGATATTTGATATGGATTATCCATATACTATACACTTTCGTGAAAAAAATTTGTTTTTGACACCATTGGAATGAGGCGGAAAAATCACATAAAGAAGATTTTTTCTATTTACAATGATTCTATATCAACTAGTTTCCGAGGAAAACGTACTTTTGTAAATGGAATATCCTATTTTTGATTATTTGGTTACGTTGAGAGTCCAAAAAGTCTTAGTTGAATTCTTTAGCGAGACACTTCCGATGCCAATATCATCAAAAAAATTTTTTTTGGTAAAATTTGTTAAAATTTAACATTTTTTTTGAAAATTTTTTATACTATTGTAAAAAGTAAAAAAAAACACATAGAGTACGTCGAGTACGTTGTAGGTTCATTATCCCATGTGAGGGGGTTTTCGAGCAAAAATAATTTTTGTAAACGAAAACTCGCTATATTATGCAGGATGCTGCGACAGGGGTATTCTTAATGTATCGTCTCCTTACGAATTTAGTGCTCTTTTTGTTGAGGATTACTCTGGAAAGAAATATTTTTCTGGATCATCCTTTACTAATAATACTGATATAATTTTTTTCTGATTTCCATTCCCCACCCAAAAAAAATGTCCTTCCCAGCGCTCTCACTATAATATTTTCGATTACAAAGGGCAATGTATTGGTGAAATACAATCCACTTCGACTATATAAATTACTCTAGTCGAGGATGTATATTCGTATCCATCCAGTTTTCCAAGATTTGTTCGCATTTAACTCTCTTGTCCCGGTTTTTTATTAAACTCCTTATTATCATTATCTTGTTGATATACAATATTTCAATTTAACAGCGCGTGGTAAGGCATAACAGCTTACTGTTTACGTAGGTAACTTTTTTCTGGGATCCGTAGTAAAGATTTCCATAGTTACGAATAATTTAACTAAAAACTCCATATGATGGAGCAAAATTTTTTCTATGTGCGTGCGTTTTGATTTGACTGTCGAGATATGGACACCCTATTGAAATCTCTAATATTAAATCAAGAGAATATCAAGGTGACAAATAATTCTAAAATTACTCAGTCTTTTTTAAGAAACCACGCCTGAAGTGATCGTAATTGAAAAGACGATAATATTCAAATGAATCCATTCTAGCGCGTTACATGCGATGGTAACATTTTGATTTTCGATTTTTGCATCGCCTTTTGTCTCTCTCTTTCGTCTATTTTAGATCTCTAGAATGTAAACAATTTCCAAATCTGTACTAAAGTAATGTTTGCATAGTAATTTGTGTGTATTACTGTCTATATATATGTACATACTTTTGTAATGGTATTGACGGACTGTGCTGACTAATACTTATTAGTTGTGAATGATTCAGTTCAGGTGTATCTCATACCTTATGCGCCTCAAGCAATATGTATACATAACTAGGTGCTACATAAAGTACATATCTTAACCGGTTCACGGTCGTTAACGCTGTTAAGGCATCAAGTGAAGCCTGACTAACTGCGACACCACGCTGTATCACGTCAACAATTCCATAAAAAAGCGTACTTCAATAAGGTAAAACATAGCTTACTCCGCTTGCTCATTTTCTATTTACCATCGGTACTGGAGCGGTCCCATGTGACTATAATACATTACGTATGTATAATACATTACGATAATGGGTCCCGAAAATAAACGACATTTTCTAAAAATTTCTTGCAAACGCCCCCCTCCCCAAAAAAAATAAAATAAATGACAAGCAAAACAAGTTCTTACTTTTTTCTCAGGCCCTTTACTAATAGACAAGCTCCTTTCGTCGGGCCTAGTCCTTTCGTCATAATTTTTCATGACCATTAACGTGTTAATATAGGTAGATGATAAATACGACAAATACCATAAATACCTATAGAATGTATAGAATGGTATTGTTCTTTCCCCCCTCCTGCATCCCCCCATCCTTGATAACTATTTGTGTTTAAAATGTTTATCATTATTATCATTAACAAAAATTGATAATTTATATAATAATACAACGTCTCAAAGATCTCAAATGTAAAAATAATTTCATTCAGTATTACAAATTACTATATATATAATAAAAATTCCCTAAAGTAAAAATCAAGGAATCGTGTTTTTTACTGTAAAAAATGGTCAAAAGAATTTTTTGCTGTAAAAAATTTCTGACGTTTGAATTAAAATTTACCGAATATTAATTTTTGATTATTTTTTCTTTTACAAACAAAACCAAAAATTTATAATTAAAAAAAACAAAACGGAAAATTTTTTCAATATTTAAACAAATTAAGTATTCTAATTACCAAAACAACAAAAAAATATGGAATTTCCATCAAAAATGAGGAAACGAGAGAACAAGTTAGGCAATTGATTTAAATAAAAATTTTATGAAAGTAGTACATGTTTAAATAAATTTTCTTTGATCTATTTGTAAAGAACCTTCTTATAAAAAGCCTCTATTATTATTTTACTAGCTGTACTCGCGCCGTCGTTCGCGTGACAATTTGTTATAAAATCAATGAGAAGTATATAAGTGTAATAATTATACATAACTTGCATAGAACAATAGTTTTTGCGTAATGCGTGTATATGGTCAAAATGCTTGTTCTATTTTCCCGTGGAAATGGGACATTTTCTCGGAGTATAAAGAATCTTAGATGTTGACCCAGGTAATAAGTTATCACCATAACAAATTTCATCAAAATCCATTCAATAATTTTTACGTAATGTATGCACATGCTAAAAATGGGTTTTCTTTTTTCCCGTGGGAATGAGACATTTTTCCGGAGTAAGAAGTATCTTAGATGTTGGCCCTGGTAATAAGTTATAACTACATCAAATTTCATTAAAATCCGTCCAGTAGCTTTTGCGTGATGCGTGAACAGACAGACAGACAGATAAAAATTTTAAAAATCGCTGTTTTGATATCTACATCGATAACTATTTACAGTACCAGTACAATTTTCAAAAAATATTCTATGTACAGAAATGGTCTCGTTACTGTTTTATTATATGTATAGATTAAAGATAAATACCTACCATGAAATGATTGAAAAAGATCTATCTGATATGATTAAAGCATCTGTATGTTAGTTTATGGTCAGAAATAGATTTACTAATTGCAAATAAAAATACCCCTGTCGCAGCATCTGCATAACATAGCGAATTTCGAAATATTGGGCACTGGCGGATCTCATCTAAGACCTGTATCCATTTAAAATAATTCAGCTTTCTAAGAGTGAAAAGATTTTCAAAATCAGTTGAGTAGTTAATTTTTGGCGCTTTTTCGCATAAGGTGCTTGGCGCATATACCCATCTAAACTAGTTTAGCTTTCTAAGAGTAAAAGAATTTTCAAAATCGGCTAGGTAATTTATTTTTGGTATATTTGGGACTCAAGACCCCGAACGGACTCTGTACAGCATAGTGCTATCCACCTAAAATAAGTTAATTCTCTAGCAATGAGAAAATATTGAGAAACGGTTCGGTAGCTTATTTCTATCCTATATAATATAGGATATTTTATCTTTCTGGTAGCTTATTTCTATCCTATATAATATAGGATATTTTATTTTTCTAACAGTAAAACTATTTTTAAAACCCGTTGTGTAGTTTTCTATGCCGCATTTGTATCCGCAGGACAGTTGTGGATCTCAGATAACATACTGTACTTATCTAAAATAGTTTACCTCTGCAATAGTGAAAAAATTTTCAAAATCGGTCAGTTATTTTATTTTTGACACTTCTGGGTCCCATGGACTTTGACGGACCTTACATAACGTAATTTATAACTATCTAAAATAGTTTAGCTCTCTAACAGCGAAAAAAATTTCAAAATCGGTCGGTTAGTTTATTCTTGGCGCTTAAAAGATCCCAGGACTCTGACCGACCTCATACAACATATAAGCTAAATCCATCTAAAATAGTTTACCTCTGTAATAGTGAAAAAATTTTCAAAATCGGTCGCTTATTTTATTTTTGACACTTCTAGATCCAACGGACCTTAGCGGACCTTGCATGAGGTAATCTATATCTTTCTAAAATAGTTTAGCTCTCTAACAGTGAAAAAATTTTCAAAATCGGTCGGTTAGTTTATTGTTGACATTTTTGGGTCCCATGGACCTTGGCGGACCTTACATTACGTGTTTTATATCTATCTAAAATAGCTTAGCTCTTTGCCAGTGAAAAAATTTTCAAAATCGGTCGCTTATTTTATTTTTGACACTTCTAGGTTCAATGGACCTTAGCGGACCTTGCATGAGGTAATCTATATCTTTCTAAAATAGTTTAGCTCTCTAACAGTGAAAAAATTTTCAAAATCGGTCGGTTAGTTTATTGTTGACATTTTTGGGTCCCATGGACCTTGGCGGACCTTACATTACGTGTTTTATATCTATCTAAAATAGCTTAGCTCTTTGCCAGTGAAAAAATTTTCAAAATCGGTCGCTTATTTTATTTTTGACACTTCTAGATTCAATGGACCTTAGCGGACCTTGCATGAGGTAATCTATATCTTTCTAAAATAGTTTAGCTCTCTAACAGTGAAAAAATTTTCAAAATCGGTCGGTTAGTTTATTGTTGACATTTTTGGGTCCCATGGACCTTGGCGGATCTTACATTACGTAATCTATATCTGTCTAAAATATCTAAAATATATTAGATCTTTGACAGTGAAAAAATTTTCAAAATCGATCTAGTTCTTTAAAATTTTTTTCCTGGCATATATACATAAACATTATTATTATGTTATCTTTCTATAATATTTAATAATATTATATCATGACATTACCTTCATTATCTTGTTCATTTAAAATTCAATAAAAAAATTAAAAAAATCTTCATTACACATGCTTAAAATATCTGGTTAATTTTAATTTACAAAAATGAGACAAAGATATGGTATTTATAATACATAGATTTTGAATAACTACCGTTTGTTTTACGTAAAAAAAATGAAATTTTTGTATATGTTATAAGCAACTGAGATAGAAATATAAATTACTTATTACAATGACAAAGAGAGCAAAATAAGGCAATAGTGAAAATTACGATTTTCTCGAAAACTACTTAACATAGAAAGAAAATTATAAGAACATTTTCTTCATAATTTTTTTTTCCTTTTCAACGATGTAAAAGTCGAACTGTCTTATGATAGGATCGAATGATAAAAAATGGCCAGAAAACCTACTTCTGGGCATCCGACGTGTCTGGCTAACGAACTTAGCCAAGCCAATTCAGAATCCAGCCGGCACACAAAATTTCATAAGCGTTAGACGTTTCGTTCGAGAGTTATCGTGGGAACACATAAATATATATATATATATATATATATATATATATATATATATATATATATATATATATATATATATATATAAATTTTAGTGAATATCATTTTCATATTCTAGGGACCTCAAAACAGATTTCTGCCATAGTCCCGGACTCAGATTGCGTCATGAGACCTACTGTAATAGCTGAATTTCGAGTTTTCGAAATTCGCTAAAAGAATGTTGGGAAATCCGTGGGTTAGCAATATAAAAAAAGAAAGTGCTAATGTAATTTTAAATCTTAAAGTATCTTAAAAGATAGAGTAGATATCTATTTGTATTTCTTTTATAATAAAAAATAAAATTTAAGAATGAGTCTGTCAAAATAAATTAATTAATCAAAAATAATTAAGTCAAAGTTAATCCAAATACCAATATTAATTGTTTGAAAAAACAAACAAATAAATGACTGTCGTTTTTAAAATTATAAATAAAAACGATAAAAAGTCTACTGGTTTTTTAATTTTTCTCGCAAACCAATTTACATGCGATAATAATTCAAAAACCGATTCTATTTTTTTAAATATACGATTTTCTTCGCTCTTAATAATAGTGTGCTAAGATTTTTGAAGAATCTTTAAATTTTGGCAAGTAACTCAGTTTTTTACCGAAAAAAAAAAACCTAAAAACCTAATTAACAAATTTCTTCCGCTGTCCCGCTGTAATAACTGAACTCTCCATAACATAATCCGCTAAAAATTAGTATTTTTTCAGTTTCTAGTCTGACATTTATTAAGTTTTGCGAGTATGTCTTTGTTTTGTGAAATATTTTGGGGTACATAGCTAATGAACTAATTACTTTTGTCAATTTAAATTTTCAATTGCCTGCATATTTAGCACAGTATACAAAATTTATAAAAGACAGGTGAAAGTGTTGTAAACTACTTAAATGGGCAATATGTATTTATGTTGTTTATTTTACACTGTTAAGAACATTTGAGTCACATTTTAAACATCTACCGTTAAAATTTAGTTAATTCTGAACTAAAACTACTGTTTTCAAAACACTTTTCAGCACCTACACCATCAAATATTCAAATAATTTTTATTTTTAGGTACTAGGGAAATTTCGAAGCAAATTTTCAATATTCATAGTTAGAAATTATCAGAATTTCGTCTAAAGTAATATTAACTCTTATATTTTTATTATTTAAATCACGCGCTGCATAGCGTTTAACCATTTAGTATATTTAATGACGTCATAAAGTCAAAAAATTAACTATTTTGAAATTTTTTTTTAAAACTTTTACTTTACGTGCGTCTATTTTGTAACAGTTGGACAAATTAAGTTTGAAATTTTGATTGTTGCAGTTAAACTACAAGTTTTCTAACGACTTATTTTTAACGACAAGTTTTCTAATTACTTTTCATGATATTCATATACGTTTTTAATTTTGATAAAAATAAAAATAATATTGTTAGAAACATGCAATTTGACTTCAAACATGGCTTTAAATTTTTTAAGGTACTAAGACTTTATTAGAGTACAAATTGTAATTAACCGTGGGCAAGCAAAAATCTTTCGCCCCAAAAATCTTGTCGATGAGCAGCAAAAAAAGAATATTTTTTTATTTGTACCCGGGCCCCTTTCAAATGACTCGGGCCCCCTTTTCGGACCCAGATCCTTGGACTGCAGCCCCGTCTGCCGCCCGCCCTATCGCCGGCCCTGTTCACATTGCAATTAAAATAATTATAAATTCAAAGTTTTAATTACATTGTCCATTTTACGAAAAATAATAGGTATTCTTTTACTTAACGCGTTTTCAGTCTTTCCGGCCATCATCAGCTGATGATGGCCGAAAAGGCTGAAAACGCGTTAAGTAAAAGAATATTATTTTTCGTGAAATTGACAAAGTAATTAAAACTTTAAATATTTTCAATATTTAAAAAAATTTCTTGCTTTAAAAGTTCATTTGAACCTTAAGGAATATATTTCTGTTTTAATCCCAACAGAAAGATTATCTTAGATAACGATAAACTGCTTTTAACTCTACATTTCAAGAACGAAAACTTTTTAATAGCGTTTTTCTCCAAACAGGTTTTTTTCCGCGGGTATAAATTTTGTACAGATATTCTTTAAGATATTGGCCTTTGCATATACCTAAAATTTTGCATAAATTATTACTATAAATATTGTTTATAACAATTTGTTTATAAAAAAAGTGACATTTTTTTCTTTTTGATTTTAAATTGTGAAAAAAAAATTCTCATCAGAAATAGGTGTATGCAAAGCGTAATGACTTATTTTAATAAAATTTTTTTGTCCGATTGAATTCAGTTGATTACAAGAGGCTGGGCATTCCACGGGGCAAATTAAAAGAGTCAACTTAGAACAGCTGTAGCGCCGCCATTTTTTCTTTTTTTTGCATAAAAATTTATGAATGAATACACCATAAAATGTACTACACTATGTAACTTCATTTGATACAATAAATGTATCCAGGTTCTTAAAAAAATTATTTAAAAACCTGTTGTCTGGAGAATCCTCCCCCCTTAATTATAAATTCTTCCCAGCGCCTCTACCACAATATTTTCATTTTCGATTTAGAAAATGTTTGGTTTTGTGTACGTATTGAAAATATGAAGCACTAATGACAAAATTTGATAAACAAACCAACACTGCATTTAATATTAAATGGGCAGACAGACCTTGAAATCAACCATAATGAACTACTTTTTTTTCATTTTATATAATTTTTATAATGTCTGAGGCCATGCATGCGACTGTGTGAAGTTGTTAACAGCGAGTGAGAAATTAATAAGAAATATAATACATGACGTCATTTGAGTGTTTCATAAATTTTATAACTTTAGAGTTTGGAATTTTTTGTTACGTTAAAGAATTTTAAAATATTTTTTAATATTATTTAAAAAAAAAAAATTATGTAAATTGGTCAGAAAACCCTTCTAATTTTCATTAATTAAACACAAAATAGTTTAAATACATCAATTAATTTACTAAATTGAAATTTCCCGCATTAATTAATAAGTGAATAAAATTCTCTTATATCAAAATTATAATTTTTGGTATACTCTTTCGTAGAAGAACCAATTTTTGTTATCAAATTTTATTAGTTTCCGTGGAAAAAAAAATTATCAAAGAGGAAAGAGAAAGATGTGGTATTATATTTTGAATAAAATGTACATATATTATCCACACACAATTTTGATATAATAGAAAGAATTGTTTTCGAAAATATCATGCGTCATCAGTGGTTTTTCTCATCTTAAATATGACGTCATTCACGATTACATTCTAATTATTGCATTTAAAGATGTAAATTTTTAAATAATTTGTTAAAAGTAACAAAATCTCAAACTTCTTTGTTTGTCAACCAAAATAAATCAACCCCAAACCAAACTCGTGCGACTAATTTTTCACTTGGCGTCAGGGGCGTCACATCGAAAAAAAATTAAAAAGGTGTACTTATACTACAAAAATAATAACACACCTTATACCAAAATGAGTTCAAAATATACATAATTCATAAATATAAATACATATTTATGTCATCATTTAATTAAGCATAATGACTGGGAAGTGCTTAGAACTTTTTTTTTATTTTATATCGAGTTTAATCATTGTTAATTATAATAACACTATCAATAGGATATATCACACTGTCTAGTTATCACCATGACGTAATAATACATCAATTTCATGAATTTGTTTCCAAGGCGCCAAAATCAAAATCGATAATAAATACGTTTTGATTCAAAATTTATTTTTAGTAAATACACAGTTGATTCATTAAAATCCAAAGGTTTCAAATGTACTCGTAATATAAAATAATAATAATAGTTAATTATGATTGTTTCAATTCAAGGACCCAAAATATAATTATTTACACGTAAATTACTATTAAATTGCTACGTTTGTCTTGTTTTATACATATCAGATATAATTTTGATTTTTTAGATTTTGATTGCAAAATGTTTATTAATAGTACTTAAGTCAATATATTGGTATCGTAATATTGCTATAAAAAGACAACATGTCTTTTGAAAAGAATGTCAAGGCGGTACTGTAAATTTTTGCATAAGTAATTAAAATTCAGAAAACAGCATAAGTATATTTTCCACAATCATAAAAAATTAAATGAAAAATGGCTAGAATTACCTGTTTCTTGTGCTAATCCATTATAAATTAAACTAAAAATTATTATATAAACTAAAACAAATAAATATCTTTGAGGTATCACTTGAAATTTTAATTCGAACATAATGAAAACAGTTATTAGATAAATAAAACAACAATTAATTTTATTTGAATTTAAAATTCGTTTGTTCACAAATTTTCATTATTGATCACACTTTTTCAAACAATTTAAATTATTGCAATTTGAATTTTCAAAAATAATTCACTGTAATTTACATTATTGTTTGTATTTTTAGATTTTTTCTTAATAATTGTTGTCACTATATTACCGAAAACTTTCTAATCTAACACTGACGACAATTGTGTGACTAAGCTAGTCAAGCTAGTCGTGCTAGTGGTGCTAGTGATGACGGTGACTATATTCATGAATTCATGATGTTCATACATAATCATTAATCGCGTCGTAGAACGTGGCTATGGTGGCTATCGTGGCTATGATGGCTATGATGGCTATCGTGGCCATAGTGCGATTAACTTGTAAAGCAACACCCAATAATCCCACCAATTTCCATTTTTAAGATTACAAGACAAATATTTTTACTTACAATTTACATGATTTACATATTTAAATAGATAAGATAGATAAGTATGAATTTGTATATTTACTTTTGTTTGGCACTGTATTTTAGATATGATTGTTTGTTTTTTATGCAGACTATTAACTTGTATTGTTGTTATCAAGCAGATACTAACATAATTATAGAGCTACAACGCCGCAAGATTTTTCAAGCTATAAAAATACTTCTTTTATATATTTTTGGAAAAAGTTACTTATGACATCAAAAAATTGAAACTTTTGAGTTTTTGTTGATTATTTCCTTCTGTAGCCTGTTAATTGATTATTTATAGTATGTAATAAAAGTTATAAAAATTATAAATTTTTGTTTTCGAGTTTACCAAAGTAGCGGAAACATTGTATTCACTTTTGTGATATAAAAAAATTTTCCCTTCAAAATTGACATTTTCAGTCGCGTTTCACGTTTCAGACTTCCCTTTGGTTTCGTGTCTAACTGTCTGTCCATCTGTGTGTTCGTAAACTTTTTTAACACGTATACTTCCGGAATCATTGAATCTTCAGGTATAATGCGGAACAGATCCTAAATGGTTTCTAGTGATTCATTCCAATCGGGGCACATGCAAACATGAAATTCATCATAAATATCCATCATGAAAGTCAATAGATACCAATATTTTACGTACTATCCTATCCAATCAATAAATTTTGACGACAGGTAGAGGCGGACTGAGGATATTTCGAGTATAAAGAAGCTATGTACCACACCCCTTGGCAATGTATTTTACTTGTAATTATATTAGCAGCGTTATTATGTGTATAATTCGTGTTTGTTATATAATATTATCAATTGTTATTGTAGGGACCATTTTGTGGCAGACCTGTTCATGCTTTCTTTGTTATATTTTTATATTTGTTATCAGTACATACTATGTATAACAAATTTTCTGTTGATTTTAGTAAAATCTTTAATAAAAAAAAAAGAAAAAAAATTACTAGCGCAAAGAAATCGTTACAAAAATGATAGCGACCACTAACGGATATAAAAAAAAAAATAAGTTTAACGCTAGTCGGAAAATGGTCATGGATAACTTGTATGCCACCTAGTATATACTAGGCCTGTAGTCAACTAAAGTACATAATTATGTATTTAAAAATAGTCACAAAGAATTCGTAGTTTACTAAAAAAAAATTATTACATTGACAGATATAACGTCGATAGTATCAGTCTCATGTCAACTTCTATATTTTATGGATATATTAAAATTTTTTTACTAGTTTAGCGACAATTCAGTTCAATACAAAAGATTCTACTATAGTCTTTATTATCTTTCCCTTATGTTTACAAATATTTAAGGCACATCGATTTTGTTATTGTCAATCCCAGAAAAACCTTTTATTTTTTAAGGAAAAAAGAATATTACCCTACTTTGGTCAGAAACTAGGTAAATTATTCTAAATATCATCTCAGAATGTAGGTTTTTATATTTATGGAATTACAAATTTGCATATAAACACAAAAAATGACCGGAAAGAAGTTAGCGCCGAAAGTTGAAAAATCTTTTTGTTTTTTATATGGTTAAATTGCTCCCAAATTGCTCCTTTGAAATCAGTAATTGCTCCACCTGAAACTTAATTATTTAATTAGTTATTTATAAAGAAAAAAATTTTTTTTCCGTTATTCAAGTTATCAAAATCTCCCAAAATAATACTTTTTTATATAATTTCTTTACGTCAATAAATTGCTCCCAGTTTGCTCTATTTAATTTAAAAGCTAAATCTTAATTTTTTTGAATAATTATTAAAATATTTTGTTTTTTTATAATGTTATTTAACTTGTCAAAATTCAATTATCCTTAAATATATGCAAACGACTTAAATGTATAATGGATTGTCTATGCGTTTTAATAATACATAACCTAATTCATAATATTTTTTATTTTAACATATTTTAATTATTATTCAGAGAAATTAATAACTAACTTTTAAATTAGATGGAGCAAATTGGGAGCAATTTTTTGATATAAAGTAATTGTATAAAAATGCATTATTTGATAAGATTTTGATAATAGAAATAGTCAAACAAAAAAGTTTTTTTGTTTGTAAATAACTAATTAAGTAATTAAGTTCCAGGTGGAGCAATTACTGATTCCAAAGGAGCAATTTGAGAGCAATTTAGCTATATAAAAAACAAAAAGATTTTCCAACTTTCGGCGCCAACTTCTTTGCGATCAAAAAATGACCAAACTATAACATAGTCGATATGTTGGCGGTAATGTAAATTTCAGAAAATAGTAACTATCATTATAATATCATTAAACATATAAAATAGTTATGGTAATCCCAAACACTTGTGCGATGATAGCTCTTTTTAAAACAACGCAGAAATTTGTCATTTTTTTTTTCTCATTTTAAATTAATTATATGGTTTTTAAAAATTCAAAAAATAAATGTTATTATCTATGTTTGTAACTGTATTCAAATTTATCTCACTATTATCAAACCAAACTTCCGATTTTGTTATCGTTGTTTATACAGAATCCTACGATTCTCTATTGTAATATTTTTTTTTATTTTGAAATTTATTTTTAATATTTTTATTCAGAGTTCTGTTTTAATTTTGAATAAAACATTCGTATTACCGAAACTAGGAATTTTTCTTTTATTTGATTTAAAAATTAAAATAAATAATTATTTATATCATAATTTCCCAACCTTTTTTGGTCTATTATTCCATTTTCGAAGAAAAAATTACTCATTGCCCTCTTTTCAAAAAAGAAAAAAAGAAACATACTGGATTCCTGTTCTTAAAATCAATAATGTAACTTATAGTTTTTCAAATTTTTGGAATCACCATCGTCCCAATAAGGATAAAATTTTAATATTATTTTATTAACACGTAACACGTTAACGGTCATGGATTATTATGACGAAATGACCAACTGATTCACTATTTTGACAACTAACACACTTTATATAGAATTGTTAACGTGGTACAGCGTTGTGTCGTAGTTAATCAGGCTTCACTTGCCGTTTTACAGCGTCAATATTAATAAAATTAATCTAGGTATTATTTCTCAATGTTTGATTAACAATATTTTATACGATTAAAAAATTATTATATTATTATTGATGCAAGGTTGAGCTTTGTGTAATTTTTGGATACTTGGTACTATATTTGTCCTATATTAGCAATCTTACTTAAATCACTGCTTACCACTGTTGACAATCTATTTCTTTTCTTTGCCAATAAATTTTTGGCTACGCTAAATCTTCTTTCGGCTAAATATGATGAGAATAAAATGATTTTTAGTTGTTTTTCAACTGCCATCTAAACTATTCCAAATTTACCTTGTACCATAAACGTTACCTTAGATCTTCTGGGAACCACTAATTTACACAATTAATGAAAAAAAATACCCAATATTATGAATTCGATGTAGCAAAACTAAGTTTCAGAATGGCTTCTGCTGGACTGTGTGGTGTCTACTATTTAAAATTAGACCTGGAAGGTTTAATTTTAGAAATAATAACAATGTGTCTACAAAAATTATAACTAGAGTAAGTATACTATGTAAGTATGCATTGGGCAGTCCCGATGTGAGAATTGGGTAGCCGGGATTGTAGTCCTGTGGCCCGGACTGGAAGAGGGGGTCCGTAGTGGTCGGTAGGGGCTTGGGAAAAAGAAAAAAGCTCTTTTTTTTGCTTGTCGCTTATTTTTTCAGGGAGAAATTTTTAAGAAATGTGCTTTATTCCCGCGGCCTACCATTTCTACCCACGGCCCTGGCATTGCGAAAACATTTTGAGCAAAAAAACGCACTTAAAAACCGCATAAATTGATTAACAGTTTTTATTTCCTCTAAAAAATTGTTATTTTTATTTTTAGGTATATTAAAACCAATGTCGTACGAATTTATCAAGAAAATACAACATAATATATCTATATAATTATTATCTACATATTATTTTGCTTCCCGTTCGAAAATTTCTTTGCAGTACTGTCAAGAGAAGGTCCTCAACTGTCTCCCGCCTTTTTTTAACAATGTCGGTTTCATTTTATGGTTAGGTAACAAATGAGGGTTGGGAGGTGGCTAAGGTATTCTTTTCAAATCCCATATTCCCATCAATTATAATATGACGGAGTTAACTATTATTGTGGTAATGGTACTGAATTTAATGGTAATGGTAAATCGAAGGTTAAATTGAGATTATCTTCGTGTCTTTTTTCTTTTTTTTATACTTGGAATACTACAAATACAAATGTACGCTTCAGGTTATAGAGATGCGATTGTAAAGTTATTTAAAATTTAAATACATAAAACAATGTTTAATTGTTAACAATAAAATAATTATACTAAAGCGACCAACTTTTTCACAAATAAAGGTTCCGAGACTGGACCACAATAAAACACATACTAGAAAAAAGAAAATAGCGGGACTAACTTGGTGGAGGCATATGGTCAACCAAATGTTTGGAAAACGACATTTCATATTACACAACCAAATGTTATTCCAACTAATCGCGGAAATGATTCCAAGTTACAATAATAATATTTAAAATTAAAGAACGGCTTTTAAATATTTCTCTGATGCTTGAGAAAGTGTCGATATATATCTGAATTACATGGTAGACGAAGTGGTCAGAAAAACACTTTTCATATTAATTGTCAGCATAAATGTAATTTAAAACACTGATAATTGTCATAATGTGATTTATAAATATGACCAGTTCGCAGTTCGCACAAAATTATCCGAGATTTTACCGGACCGTGACTGAAAAAAGGTTGAGAAACACTATACAGCATATTCAAATTTCATCAAAATCGATAAGTCCAGCCTCAGGATCTTTACTTGTCAATTAATTTTTTTTATTATTTCCCGTCTACTAAATGCAGGACTTCCGGAACGTAGTAGATTCATTCCGGGACTATTGTAACACAAATTTCAATGCGGGACAGCAGTTGCTTTTCCGAGACTGTCCCGCAGAATCCGGAACGATTGGCTGCCTTAAAATATACGAATTTGTTACAAAGGAAAATTTATAAATTTACAAAGTTTGACGCCAGCTGGAAAAGTACAATTAATTGTATGAGTATATACTTTTATTTTAACCAAAATGAGATGATGTCGTAAAGATTAGGTGTACATAGAAAAGTAAAATATTAAAATTAAGTCAATATAAGTTTATTCAAGCTTATCGGTTGTGCTTTATCGAAATTTAATGTATTAACAGACAAATAAGAATTAGTTAAATCAAAATTCAAACTACATTTCCGAATCAGGTTGTCTATGTCAAAATTCTACTAGGAAAGTAAATGCATATTACCTCTTCCTGGGAGTTACTTTCACGAATAAGTAAAATCCGACAAAAACAGATATTTGGGAATATCTGTAAAAAATGGCACCAAGAAATTTTATGTATTTGTATTTAAGGAAAGAACTAAAGCTTTAAAAAGTAACTGAAATCCATTGCTATGCCAAGAACAGATATAATTATAATAACTAAGCTTACGTACAGATGGTATTTAAAAAAATAATCTAAAAAAAATTAATACTAATTTCCGGAATAAAAACTTTTGTTGTACTTGGCTCAGTATTTTTTTTTTTTTTGTTTTGTTTATTAATATCAAGCTAAATCTTGAGCCAAGTACAACAAAAGTTTTTATTCTGGAAATTATTCTGGAAGTTATTTTTTAAAGCTTTATTTTTTTTCCTTAAATACAAATACATAAAATTTCTGGGCGCCATTTTTTACAGATATTCCCAAATATCTGTTTTTGTCGGATTTCACATATTTTTGAACTATGGACAGTGTTCCGTGCGCCCACACCAGTCTAATTAGTCCTTAATACCTATATTCCAATAGTTTATGTCTACTCACAATGAGTTCGTATTTGGTGGATATAGTACAGCTAAACCTTCTATGCGCCTTTTTTGTGCGACTTTTTTTTGCGATTCTTTATACGGTTTTTAAAAAAATAAAATGCACAATGTGAATCAAAATCAAGAGACAGTCAGAAACTTAGACATTAACTGTCATTAAGTTTTTTTACAGATGTATTTTCCACAATTTTCCTAATATTATAAAAATGAAATAAAATGTTCTCATGTGTAAATTAATGGTTTATCTTTTTTAGAAAAGCAACTTCTAAGGAAATCATGAGGTTTTGAGTGTTACCTGTAATTTTTAAAATCTAATGCTTTTTGTCGTTACCTCTAAGTTTTTTTTTAGCGAATTTCCAGAATGGAATTCAGCTATTACAGCCACTGTCATGACGCGACCTGAACTCGGGACCATGGCAGAAATTTGTTTTGAGGTCCCTAGGAACCGAAAATAATATTCACTAAAATTTATATATATATATATATATATATATATATATATATATATATATATATATATATATGTATATATATGTATTTATATATATATATATATATATATATATATATATATGTGTCCGCACGATAACTCTCGAACGAAATGTCCTAGGTTTACGAAATTTGGTGAGAACGTTGGAAGTCGAAAAATCTTGGATGAGTTCTTCAGCCAGACACGTCGGATGCCAGGAACATGGTTTTTGTTCTTGCAAAAAATTAGTTTTTTGCCAAAATTTCCACTTATTCAAAAATTTTTGCGAAATTTTTTTACACCATTTAAAAGAGAAGAAAAAATTACATAAAAAAGGTCTTTAAACTTTTTTTCTATGTCAACTAGTTTCCGGGAAATACGATGTTGTTTAGAATGTGATTATTTTATCGTATAAAGTGTGAATTTAATCACATTCTAACTAAGTACATATTCCACACAATATGGATATTTTGTATATAACATATATTATATGCATACGATATCCTTTTTGACACGATCACATAATTTTATTGTGATACATGTATAAGGGTACAAGACCATTTCATTATCCGTACTACCATTATGCGTACGGTTTGTGTGTGTTGTATATACATATACAGTCTACGTGAGAAAATTTTTAAAGTAAACAAAGATTTTTATGTAAACAAGTCTTAAATTTTAGCGAATTTCCAGAATGGAATTCAGCTATTATTTAACATATACAGGCGATTATTTTGAAAGTTAACATAAATATATGATAAAATTTCCAGAATGGAATTCAGCTATTACAGCCACTGTCATGACGCGGGGAGCATGACCTGATCCCGGGACTATGACAGAAATTTGTTTTGAGGTCCCTAGAAACCGAAAATAATAGTCACTAAAATTTATATGTATATATATATATATATATATATATATATATATATATATATATATATATATATATGTGTGTGTGTGTGTGTGTGTCCGCGCGATAACTCTCGAAGGAAGTATCCAATTTTTACGAAACTTGGTGAAAACATTGGAAGTCCCAAACCCCTGGGTGAGTTTGTCAGCCAGACACGTCGGATGCCAGGAACATTGGTTTTGTTCTTGAAAAATATTAGTTTTTTGCCAAAATTTCCACTTATTCAAAAATTTTTGAAAACTTGAAAGTCGTCCAAGAATGGAATTCAGCTATTACAGCCACTGTCATGACGCGACTTAAACCTGGGACCATGGCAGAAATTTGTTTTGAGGTCCCTAGGAACTGAAAATAATATTCACTCAAAGGCTATTGGCGGATAAGCATGGGTAGAAATGCCCCCGCACGAATTGTGTTGGTTTTTTTTCTGCTAACTGCTTTCGATATAAGATTACAATTTACTGAGTTTCAACCCTTAAAAACTCGCCCTTTGGGGGTAAAAAATTATTTTTTGAAAATCACAAAAAATTTATAACTTTTTAGTGGCTTGACGGATTTGGCTGGAATTTTTATATGTTTTAGATACCTCTATAGTGTACCTCAGAAAAAATTATCAGCTTCAAAAAAAAATTATAACCCCCCCCCAAAAAAAAAAAAAAATTGTTTAATTTTTCAATATTTTTTTTCATCAACTTATATATGAATATGTCCGCACGATAACTCAAGAACGAAACATCTTATTTTTAAGAAATTTCGTGAAAACGTTTACGGGGTTTTGGACATATTTCGTGAAAAAAATTTGGCGGAATGAGGCGGAAAAATCACATAAAGAAGGTTTTTTTTATTTACAATTACTCTATATCAACTAGTTTCCGAGAAAAACGTACTTTTGTAAATGGAAATTCGCTATGTTATGCAGGATGCTGCGACAGGGGTATTTTTTTTTTTTCACTGACAAAACCATGTTCAGACCGACTGTTAAATGTTTAGTGTTAGGGGGTAATATCACCTTGTGTTCACTAAATTTCATGTGAAAGGAAAGAGATAGAGATATGAGGTTTTGTGCATATGAAAGTACTAGTCTTTAACTACAAAAAATATGTTTTATTTTAGTTTTAAAATAGCGGCACAGCAGCACACACAAGGAAAAAAAATCTCGGACGGTCGACATGGGTGTACCGCTACACAATTTTTAATTTGGAAAAAATCAAAAAGTTTCTTAAAATATAGTTCAAAATCTAGCGAACGTCGTAGGATTTTTTCTAAAAATTGTTTTTTAAAAAAGGGCGTTAGTTTGAACTTTTGTTTTATTCGAAAAAATTGACCAAAAATCGCTTATAAAATATAAAAATCAATTTATCAAAAAAATCCTACGACATTCGCTAGATTCTGGACTATATTTTAAGAATCTTTTTGGTTTTATTATATTTGGTAATATTTGGTAATATTGAACAAAATAATTTTTTAATGATTCGAAAACATAAAAGAAAATAATTTTCAGTTTTTTTAAATCTTAAAGTTGGTTTTTAATGACACAACTTACTTAAATATATGGGCGATTCTCGCGTGACGCACGGGACATTTTTGCAACAAAAACATTTTTTTTTTTAAAATGAAATTAATAACAAACAAAATAAAAAGTTTAAAAAAACGGGCAACTGGATTAAATTTTTTGAGCATATTTTAATTTATATCTGAAATGCAGTACTCCAAATATGACATAAATTTCGTTTTGTACGATATCCCGTGCGTCACGTGAGTTTATGCCTTTTACGTATCTTGAGTACTGGACTGCAAATAAAAATTATAATATACTCAAAAAATTTTAATTCATTTTCTGTGTATTATAAACATTCTGTTTTGTTTATTATTAATCGCATTTTTTATGAAAAAATGTTTTTGTTGCAAAAATGTCTCGTGCGTTACGCGAGAATCGCCCATATACCTAAGATCCATCTCTCATCATACTTTTGCATTTACTCGTACGTTAAAAATTCTAACTTAAAATTTATTTCTTCTAAACTAGACGTCAGAAATTATTCAAATGGTGTTAGTGAATGCTATCTTTCTCTATAATATACAAAAATTTCAAATTCTAAACATGGAAAATTTCTTGTAATCGATTCACCTTAATGTTAAATATTTATTAAATAAGATAATATTATTTACTTAAATAGCCTTAGTAATACATGAGGGTTGTCATTCTAAAGTCTGCAATGTCCACCTTGCTCAAATTTTAGGAAATCGCGAAAAATTGATTTAGACTATTGGAGTTCGAATATACTAACAAATATTAGTACGCTTATAGATTTAGACCATAAAAAAAAAGGTTATTCAGCTCTAAATGTTGGAGATTGCAGATTATGATTTGAACTAGTGGATACTGCCGCCTTTGTTCCAAACGGAATTGGATTTTGCTTATTTCGATCTAAATAGTCATACAATTTTAGTTTTATTTCACACATTAATTTCTTACCACATTAAAAATACATACTACAATTTAAATTACTTTTAATTTAGCATACAGGAAGGTTAGCATACAGGAGGCCTAGGTTTGAATCCCGACTGCATAGAGAATTTTCTACTCTGTATTTTGGATGTCCGGGGTGCACTCATACTTTGTGAGGACTAATGAGTAGTTATATTTGTATGAGTGGCGGCATTACTAGAGTAAAAAAAATAATGTTAAGGATTTAGAAAAATCATGACGCTCTTTGTGATACCCACAAAAATTGTGAAGAAGCTTTTCGGGATAAAGGAAAAACTGAAATATAAGTTTTTAGTGACATCTTGAGTTTGTGGCTACCAACTATAAAGTTTGTCGGCCTTTACGGAGGCGACGAGGTAGTTGAATTACAAAATTTATAACAAAAAAGATTAATATACATTTATTAATATATATTAATATATATCTTGTTATAAATTCCACAGTCTTTTATAACAAAATATCCTGGTTTCGGATTTTCGTGAAAGCCTTACTCGGTAGAGGCGCTGAAACTCGTACACTACGATTTTACATTAGTTCTTATGGACTGTTTCCCCTCTATATACCCTCTATCCCATACTCTTCACCACAAGGAAATAGGAATTCATAGTTTACTTACATACTTTTAATCAAAAGTGACGGAATTGAAACAAAATGAGTACAGTAATAATGCTCAGTTTTCTGAAAAAATTAGTATTTTCTGCATTTTACAGATGGATTTATTTTGTTATAAAATTTACAAGTTAACAATATAGTGTGTAAATTTAACACAACTAAACAACAAACTGAGTCAATTCAGGACATGGTTCGCACAAGATCTTATCAACATTATTATCTTCTTAATTCTGATTGATATACTAAACTGTACATATTTTGTTAATGGCCGATATCTAATGCACTGTGCGTTCGACGACGGACACGGACTAACTAATGCCTTAAGCTGTGACACGTCTCCAAATGACTCCAAGCCAATTACACTTTTTTGATATTAGTTGGCTTCTAGTGTTCTATGTATGGTCTCTTGATATTACCAACAGTGTATATAAAAACATCGATGTATAAAAACATCGACGATTTACCATCGATGTACAAAAAACATCGACGACTTACCATCGTGTTACCATCGATGTCAAAAACATCGAACATCGACAACAAAACATCGATGTTTTGAAAACATCGATCATCAATGCTCATCCCTATCCCCTAGCTCTGATTAAAGGTCCGTCCACACGACTCAAGCTTTACCACCGACTTACTTGCGCAAACCAGGTTTGTGCAAGTAAGTTAGTGATGGGCATGTCCCTGCCACTTGTTTTCAAGGACGGACCTTTTCATGTCACACTTTGCTCCTTTTGCTACGTGGCGCTAATGGTATAGGGGGTATACTAAATAGAGTTGGGACATGTGAGCATTTTTCATCAAATAGATGTCAAAATTAATTACCATATGATTGAGCACAAAAGTATCGTCACCAAGTTATGTGTTAACGAAGAATTAAAATTTTTTAATTTAATTAATCTTTCTAGGTTGAATTAAAGTATTTTTTTAAATATTTAATTTATTTCCAGTTTATTTTAGATGAAAAATAACGAACTATTAAACCTCATGTCTCGACTCTAATTTTATCCCCTAGTAAATCAACGCCATCTGGTATATTAGTTACAGCGACGTCAAAAAACGGTCCATTTTTTTATAATAGACTAAATGGAGAGTGACAGGGACATGGTGATGGGTTAATACGAATATTTGTGAATATTACCTAATATGAATATATTCGTTTGACGGTATTATAATATCTTAAGCAATATCAAATATTACTAATATTTGTATTCTGTACTAATATGACTAATACGACTAATACCTAATATTTTAGATATGGTAGATATGTATTCCTCAACTAATACCACATATTCTAATACGTATGTATTTGTTGTATTCGTTATGAATATAATATGTACTTAATATCATACATATATGTACATAATATTTATTATAACGTATTTTCAACAATTTTTTTTTTTTTTTTAATTTCAACAAATACAAATTTTTTGGTTAAGAAATTTTTTAATCAGAGATCTCTAGTAACAACTTCTAGAATTAAATTTTGAATTTCTTTGCCTATATGGAAAAAGAATTTAACATTTTGTGTAATGTAATAGCCAATAAGGTCTAGGTATTTTCTAATAAAATCAGTAGCTCTTCTATTAAGATTTTTTTTAATGTATTAAAATGGCAAATTTTATGTAGAATATTGAGTACTGGGAAAATTGAAATAACAGTAAGTACGGAAAAATTTTGATTTTGCATTGCTGATACAAAACGAATTTCTCCTCTGTAATTTAATTCATTTATTAATTACTTAAGAAAAAAGACAACAATCAAAAACGATTCAAAAATCATCACACATACATATATTTTATACATAGTTATTTATTTTTTAGTTATCTCCCTTTGCTAAGAACTGTCGGTGTATGGGTATGTCGGTGTGTGCTTCATGTATATAAAGGTTTTTATATCGTTCACAGAATACAATATACCTATACAGGGTGTAAAGTAAATAAGTTTCATCCTTTTGAGAGATGGTTTATCTCGGTGTAAAATTGCCGAAGACATAAAAATTTTTTCGGAATTCGCTATCTGAGAAAATCGCATCCCAGCCAGCTCATCGTTTAATATGAATTTCTCTGAATACGCCTCTGACCAAACTAAAATTATTCGCACCCTGTATAATAAAAATTTTTTAAAAATAAAAATAATTTTTTTTTTTTATTTTACGACAATATGTAAACATCTGCCGACTTTTGAATTGATAGGTACTGTATAGTAAAAAAAAAACCGAACACAGTTTTTCATAAATTTTGGTTAAAATATGTTTGAAATATTTTTGTATGTTTTTATTTCACAGGACGTTATGAATATTGCAAGAACCGTAACTCTGGTATTGTTGCATTTCTTTAATTACAAATATTTAGTTGCATTACTTTAATTACAAGTATTAATTTAATTAAAAATTACATTAAAAATTACACTTGAATTTTTAAACAAACCAAAATAAAAACTTTCCTTTAGCTGTCATAAAACATTGTTGTTAATATTGTTGGTACACAACACAGATTAAAAAGTGAATTTTTATTCATAAGTGAGTAACTTTAGCGGAAAACTGTAACAGAGAATTCCAAACTTCGGCATTAATTATCATTATTGTAAAATTATTTTACCAAATTTGTTCTATTATACCAACAAGCTGAAACAAAACACATTTAAAAATTTATGTACCTACGACACACATCAAAATAAGAGTACCAATAATAATACTTAATAAAATATTAAAATACATTTAATAAGAGATACTATAAACATACATAATAGTCCGTCTATTGTGTAAGCAAATATACAGTAAGGTAAATGTTCCAAATTCCGACACTTTAAGGAAGAACCAAACATATTTTCCTAAAATAATTTAAAATTCGTTGGAAAGGCTCAAAGTCTATTGTCAACAACCAGACCAAAATTTTTACTTTAGATAAATTATCACTTAAGAAAAATAGAAAGATAAAATACAAAAAATAAGAATTTTTGTACTACTGCAATGGCACATAATTTCGACACCTACCATAAGAACTTAGCTCTAAATTCAATACCTTTGTGAACTTATTTTCGTGTTTTTAAATTCAACAGTGTCCATAATTTTGACTATAAACGCTTTAGCTCAAATAAAAAAGAAAAAAAATAATAAAGATGCATTTAAGTATAATTTATTGAAAAATTGCTTTATTTATTACACGTACATATTAGTTAATAATGTACTTTTCCAATTTCTGCTAATATGAAAATTAATACTGTTTTGTTGTATATTTCGCAAAATAACTAATTGATCATTAATTTTAGTACAATATTTGTTAAAAATAAATCGAAATATACAAAAGGTAGTATTGCCTAATGTTCATAGATATCTCTGATATACAAAACGAACGTTTTAAAAGCAGAATTTTTTTAAATTCTTTAAAATAATATAAACGTTTGATTTTAGGACACTGTCTGATTTTGGGTCATTTACCTTATCTATTGATTCATTCAAATTGATAAATATTCGTTTTCAGTTCCCAGTGTGTCAAAATCGTCAAAACATTTTTTTTTAAATAAACAATGACAGACATATGTACTTGGGGACTCACAGACAATCATGATATCATCATTTCATCAACTATCGATAATCAAGGAGTTGGCCAAGTGCGTATTTAACACACATTAAGCCGAGTTCCTGAGTTATTTGCGTTTTTGTATTTTTGGAGATAAAATACATCGCATAGCATATTTTTTTACGGTTTACTGTGAAAATAAATAAATATATTTGTACTTGTGTTACTTAAGGGTCAATTAAGTGGTAATTGGATTCCTTACAAACCACATGGACTTCGACATACAATATTTCTGAAACGAGGTATAAAGATTAGAAGTTGTTAAAAGAACCTTAACTTGATTTTAAAAGATTTTTTTAATGATATGCTGCAAACAATTATTTTTGAAGGAACTTACGAAAAAAAATTTTCGTAAGTTCTCTTCTCTTCTAAATTTCTCTTAATAATTTTGATTTGAATTTTTGGAAATGTTATCTAATATCAGAATATACTTTGACGTAAAATTTCACTTACTGAGTGTACTAAAAGTGTTTATGCCCAGCTTTAAATACGGAAGATAGGTACCATAAGAAATTAAGAAAGAAATTGTTTTACTGACGGTTAATTGAGATATCTATCTGTAGCATGTATTGTATTTGCAAAATTTCGTTTTCATACATCCAAAGGCGTGGAAATTCTGAAAATGTTACAATCAAAAAATTATAAGAACTTCCAGAGTTCTTCGGAACCCTAATTTTTGAAATTTATTTTTTAAAAAGACATATATAAACATAATATTTTATTACCTGTCAAACTGAATATATTTATGTGTTTTGGAAACACCAGTAACCTATTTATTTTATAAGTATGTACATATGTGTATGTGCGTGAATAATAAACCAATTGTATATTTTAGAACTGTTTTAAAATTTAATTGTTGTGTCATAATTCATAAATACTTCAACTTAACGTACTTGCTCTGAGATAGTCAGGTACAAAGGTTTATCTCAGCAAAAAAACTTTATTTTATCAAAAATTAAATAATGTATTGATATTCTTCAGTTATTATATTTGTATACCACTTGTTTTTTTGTATTTCCGCGCGCTTATGTTGTAGCAATTTAAAAGAATTGTTGAAAAAACGTTGTAAAAACGTAGTAAAATGATGTTTTTAAATTATATTTCAAAATCGGCGTGGTCAATAATTTTTATTTCGTATTAAATATGGTTTGTAACTTTGTATTAAATAACATATTCAATTTTTATCAAATTCCTTTGACACGTTTTCATTTTATTCTAAAAAAATAGAATTTTCCTATAAGAACCCGTGTTAAAATTACAAAACTTTGAAATCGTTTTTCTCAAAATTGGGGTGGTCAATTTTTTTTTCGGTAAGGGCTCGTATTATTGGTATTGGAGAAAATAAATATCTAGAGAACTTTGTTAAATTTCCAAATAATTTAATGAGATTTGACGAAATCGATCTATTTGATATGACGTAAATTGTCTCATTAAAAATTATGTTCAAATTTTTATGGACACTACTGTATAACTATTTTCAAAAGATTCCGTAAACAAGCAGGTAAAAATATTTTGTTGACAAAAAAATTTACATTCAAAAAAGCAAAGGAAAAAAATGATAAGTAATCAGAGCCTGATTAAGTTTTTTTTTTCTAGGGGCCATTTTTTAACACGTTTGTGACAATCGAAAATTTCTGAAATGAAACTTGATCGGTAAAATTTAACTAGCAATACTTAATTAGTAGACTGAGACCTTTCTCTCCTGCAAATTATTAAACTTATTTACTTTACACCCTGTATATCGTTTTCGTTACTTTACTAATATGTAACTATATTCATACTAATACATATATTATAATATTGTTGATATATTCATACTACAGCACGGAGCCTCTTTAGGGAAAGCCTAATATAAGGAAAGGTATTCACACAGATTAATACAAACGCAACTTTTTATTCTTTATGTAAACAAAACATAACAAAAATAAACATTTTTTAATCAACATATTTAACATTTTTGTAATATAAAGGGTGTGACAGATTAAAGAAATTTAATAATATTTTAGTGTATTTATTTTAAATGAGAATTCTTTCTAAAAAATTTCAATATTCATGCGAAAAATCAATTAATTAATATGTATTTACTTTTAATTAGATATAATGTGTATTATATAAAATAATTTGATATATCTTTTGTCAGCTTTTGTGTAAATTTTAATCGCTTATATTTGCATATATACGTATGTATTACGTAGCTATTATGTGTGGCACGTTCGACTTGGCTTGTACGGTCTTGTACGCAGAACACTGTCTTGTCGGTCTTGTCTCATGTATTCTTCATATGTAAACCATTTTCTCACACATCATAGATAGTAGGTACATACATACATAATATGTATGCCTATATAGTCAATCTATCACAGGACAACATCAATCTATGTATGTGCATTATAGGTATCTCTTGCGTATGCAACAACTGGCGGTAATAGTAAGACAAAACACTTTTTTTTTATTAATAGAAATAGGCCAATTTGGGTTACAAATACGTATTACAGATGTTTACTATATTTAATATTACTAAAGAAGTAATTTAATACTTTCAAATTAATTAGATTTTGTATTGTATTCATTACGCATTAAAAATATACTTTTTGTCGACTACAATCCTATTCAGAAAAATACACATAAAATTACAGTAATTAATATTTTTACACACCCTGTATATAAGACATTATTTAAGGAAAGCTGTTGTTTACCTTTCCCTGTTTAGGCTCCGTGCTGTAATACTTTCTGTCGTTATAGTTCCATTCGAGAGTAATATCGTAGTATGTATTATAATATCTAGAATATCTGATATTGTAATATCTAATATCTGTAAATATTAGTGATATCTTAACGAATACTAATATATTTGTCTCACCACTAAAGTAAGTCGGTGGTAAAGCTTGAGCCGTGTGGACGGGCCTTAAGACTAATTTATAGATTCAGAAGGCAGTGCATTACATAAAAATAATGTGGATTTATAACCAAAAATTCAAGAAAGTAAAATAAATCAAAAAATGTGGAAATTTACAAATCGTATATTATCTAATGAAAGCATTCAATTGCTCATTAAAAATTTCAATTCTGCGTCATTAAAACGAAGAAACTTTCTATCCGAGGCATATTACTGTAATGAAGTTTGGAATCAAAGGTTAAAATCACCGCTCTTACAAAAAGTAAATTTAGACGAGTTTTATTATGAATTAGACCAAAACTTTCAAAACAGTAAAAATATAAGTGCCGTAGATGTTGATGTATTCGCAAACGCGGTTAAAGATGAAGAACACATTAATGAATTAGCCGATTTAGTGCATAAGTTACGATTAAGTGCCGATTGTATCAATACATCTAAATCAACCGAACATGCAGTTATTCGAATATTCTTGGATACAAATAAACCTGAAAAATTATTAGAGATCCTAGATGACCGTTTAAATTATGGCGTGTTTTTAGACCCGTTTGAAGCGAATATTTTAATGAATCGATACATTAATGATAAACAGTATGCATTCGCCGCTAAAGTAGCCACACAATTAATGTTACAAGAAGAATTTGATCATGATTTAGCCAGAAAATTGTCAGCGTTGAGTAGTTATTTGTATTTTAAAAATTCCAGTGAATGGCCAAAAGGGCCAGAACCTGAACCGGAGCCAGAGGAAGAGATTAAAGTTCGTGTTAAATATATTCGTAATCCATATTTTGATGATCATTTCGATTTACGTGATCCAAATCATCTTGTGGGTAAAACGTTGGCTATGATTGGGTCAAAGGATGATGATCCGCTCCACAATAGCTTGAAAGTTTTGGGACTAACAAAGTATGAAAAAATTGATGATGCTCTAAAATTTGTGGATGAACTTAAAAAAGCGAATAAAATTTTATATAAAGAAATTTTACCGTTAATTGAAAAAAATGAAACGGTGTCGAAAGCAGTTGCTGAGATGGCCGTCGTCGATGGAGATATACAGAGTGAATTAGAGAAACAAATCAAAGAAAGTGAACGAATTTGGGCAGAACGTGATATTGCTGAACAGTGTAAACTGTATCAAGTTTGGGAACAGGATCGTTTAAAAAAACTTGAGGAACAGAAGCAACGGTTGCTGCGAGCAAAACGTATTGATAACGTCGAGGAAATCAAAAAGGCGCTGAAAGATGAAGAGCAAAAATTATGGTATTTTTTTAAATATATATTTTTTACAAGAATTTTTTATTTATATTTGGTTTATTATTGATATTTGGAAAGTATAAAAAAAAAATAAAAATTTAAAAAAAATTCAAAATTGAAATCGGACTCAAACAAAAAGTGCCTCCTGGTTGACGTGAATCCAACCCTCCTGGTGATCTAAAACATAAAATTTTAGTTAATTCTTAATAAACAAAGATGTAGAATTGGTTGGACGTAGCCGATTTGAAAAAATAAATTTTTTCACAAAATGGCGTTCATTTAAAAAAAAAATCATTTTTTCCCCTCCTTTTTTCAACTTTGGGAATTTTTTAAAAATAGTAAAAATAAAAAATTCCAAAAACCCCTACGTCAGACCGATTTTGATAGTATTAAAAAGGTATGTATCACATTTCAAGTAAATCGGTGCATTAGAATTTGAGATATCATGTCAACCGTATCGAAAAAAGTAATTTCCAGTAATTTATATTAAAAATTTGAATTTAACACTGAAAAGATACACAGTACATAGGGAAAAAATCATCATAACTCTGAAAATAATTCGAATTTCCGTAAATCCTTTTAGAGGCTTATTCTCAAAGGTCCTTTTTAAAAATATGAAAAAAAAAATCGACTTTTTCGAATTTCTAGACTAGAATACGCCCTTAATTAATCCAGTTGAATACCTAATTTCCGACAGATCATAATATGTACTTGTCTAGTAGTCGATTCCTACCGAATCAGAAATTCGAATTTCATAGTATTGCAGTTAGAATCGTATGTGTACTAGTGATGTCGGATAATTAATCGGTAGTCGGCTAATTTTGTCTACATTTAGTCATTTTAAGTCGACTATTTTACCTTCGATTAAATGACTAAAATGGTTATTTTTTTTTTTTTTAAATGATTAAAAACAACTAATTTATTAATTTTTCTATATTATTTACTGAACTTCAAAAAATTTAAACTTAAAAGTTATCTGTTTGTATAGTTTTTCACTTTTATGTGATACGTCATATTTTTCTTTTCTTTAGAAAATATAAATTAAAATAGTCTAAGATCCCGCAGCTGATTTCTGCAGGTATCTGTTTTTTTAATGAAACTTAATTTAAATGAATCCTTAATGGCAATGTAATAGATTGCTCCCGGGTTGCCTATCGAAAATTAGCCGCAAGTACCTTTAATTGCCGTCATAAGCGAATAATCGGAAAAGACATTTTTTGACTTTTTAAAGTGTCAAATATTTTCAAAGATTTTTAAAATTTACAAATTTTTCTCATAGTAACAAGAAAAGTAAATAATTTTTTCCTAGTTACAAATACAAAAATAAGCCAAGAGCCATTTGATTTGATTTTTTAATTTTTTTTATTTATCTATAAGTATATCTACAATGTGTTTTATTATTTAAATTTCGCTGCGGGATCTTGTACTAAAAGTCATTAATGAAATTCAAAAGAAAACATCGTTTTTAAATAGTTATTAGTCGACTATTTTAACATTCGATATTTTCGACTAACGACTAATTTTGTCTGAAAAACAACTTCAGTCGATTGATTGACTAATTGCTCGTTGCCTCGACATCACTAATGTGTACGGTTTTAATACTGGCAATCGATCCAATTCAGACAGTAACTAGATCGGAATTAGAATCATGTGTGTGGTAGGTTCCACTCCGATAAACTGGATCTGCTATTTTAGACGTGTGTGACCAGCCAAAAACTGTTAATTTCATTCAGACTAGATCTTTCCGAGTTAACAATTTTGAAAGTGTTTGAGACATTGCAATAGTTTGGATAAAACGAGTCACCCTGTACAATTAAGCGCTTGCTAAATTAAATTTGAACCAAAAATTTATTTTTATTTCAGGTTTTTCGAAAATGAAGAAAAAATTGAGTTACAAATTGAATCCAACAAAGTCTTCTATCGAAAACGGTGGTTTGGTAAAAAGAAAAAACCAAGAAAAATCGACGAAAACTATATACCTCCTGAAGTTGGCACAAAAAACGATTAAATCAAATAAGTCTTTTAATTTTAATTCTGCGCATGATTAAAATGTCAGGATTTTTTCTGCGAACTATCTGTGAAATCTATATCATTGAAAACCATTGATAGTCCATAGTTAATTTAACAGACAGTCCACAAAAAATGCTGACACTCAGATCGTCGTATAAAAAAAAATGTAAAGACCTACTAGAACCGATTTGTAAATACGTGAGCAACGTTTAAAAATTGTTGAAGGAACTAATTAGCACTATACAGTTCGCACGTCTACACAATAAATTTCCTGAGGAGCCGGCAATATTTTTAAAGAATTAAATTTAAAAAAATAAATAAATAAAATAAAAACTTTATATAAATTCACGAAATTGAGCCATTTTTTCAAAATATGTAACAGCTTGACACCAGGGCGGCGACACAGGTAAGTTGTGAGTTGGGACTACATCTCTATCACAGAATAATTCAGAAACCAAGTTGCTATCTCTGTACTAGTGGTACCAGTGTAGACAAAAACTCCCCTCTACTTCCCATCACTATGTTGTGTAGGTATACACTTTGTAGTGGTGTGGGTTTGATGTTTGCTTCTGTGTGAGTATTCACATACAAAACTACATAACACGTATTATCGGATAGAGCAATGTACAGTTCAAGCAATAATGGTCTGAACAATACATTACAATCGTTGTGCATTCGGTGACCGACACCGACCAACTAAATGCCTTAAGCGGTATCTGACACACTGCTATCCACATTTTTTTATACAAACGCTTAGGGCTTAATCTCTATAATGGTGATTATATAGGGTGTACGAACTCTGTGTATTTGCAATGGCTCTAAAAATAAGAGGGCATTAGTGGTCCGTGTGTACGAAAGCGATAGGAGAGTGAAACGGCAGTTTGAAATAGAGAATAATTTAAAATTATAAAATAAGTCATTTAGGTTGTTTAAATATAAATAATGGAAATAAAATCAATAATTATTAAAAAATTGTCAAAAATAAAGAAGAAAACGATAATAATAAATTTCAAATTACGGTACAAAAGGAAATTAGTGCCACAAGTGATGAAAAAAGAAAACGTAATATGTACGATTTGCATGGACAATTCTGGCAATTCCCCCGTTTGAGTTCGTTCTCCTTGTGTTACACAAGAACAATATGCAGGTGCAATTTTATTTTCTGCACGAAAAAAAAAAAATTGTGCGCACGAATAGTTTTATGAGCATTCATTTTTCATAAATTAGTTGTTTAAAATTTATGTGCGCGCGCACACGCGCACAGCATAGAGGGAAGAGTCCATGTGTAGAGTCCATGATCTCTATGATTGAAATTTTAATTTAAAAATTATTATGTAACTACATAAGAAAATGGCTTAACATCAAGGCGGCGACACGGTTTATTCGGAACCACAGAGCACTGGAGCGTAATTTCCTATTAAAACTGTACACTAGACTGCCCATATTTTGAGAAAATGGCTCATTAAAAAATAAAAAATAAAAAAAAACAATAAAAATAAAAATAAACATAATTTCAATAACTGTAAAGAGTCAGGTATAGGAACAAAAAATAAGTAATTAAAAATTATATGTATTATGTTATCCGTCTATAACGTTTACAGAAGTCACCTCACAAAGTGTGTTTGTTACTGGTCAATAATCGTCTACAGTAGCATCACATATTATGCGCTCGGACTGTAAAGTGTTAATGTTGAGTTAGTTCTTGTATTAATTAATCAGTAGATCCGCTGGAAGTTAATGAAATATGAACCATGAAGATACGTGGAACTACACATGATTACCAACATTAAATTTTGTAATATGTTTTATTTAAATAATGTTATAAACTTTTTTTTATAAAAAATAGTGTAAATATAAAAAAATTTATCATCTAATTTTCACGTTTTGATTTCTTCTCCTTCAGTATGGCCGTTTCTCGACGAACCTGTTCAAGATCGGCGGCAATTCGCTCGATACGTGCATTAATATCGTGCGATTTTTCTGCATCAACTTGATCTTGCAGATCGCGAGTTTCACGTATAATATCACCAGTCTGTTTAGTTATATTTACAATTTCGCTACATTCCGTGTGCAGTGCTACCAACAGTTTATAGGCTTTTCGTGCGGTTTCGTCTTGTTTCGCGTCCTGAAACAAATCGGGATGTAATATTTTAAAATTTTTCATTGCATTGTCTCTTTCATACTCGATATATCATCTCGTCCGTTAAGAAATAGGATCGTTCTAGTTTTCCTTGTAACGTGTTTATATCCTTTTGTAATTCTTTCGTGTCCTTTAAAATTTTGTCCATTTCACTGCACTGTTTTCGTATATTTCCAATAATTTCCATAATTCGATGAGTATACGCAAATCGATTGACCGTTTTCGATAAATGAGTAACTTCTTCGTGTAATTTTTTCGCTAATAGATTCTTATTCGCTAATTCTTCCTGTAATTCTTTTAATTTTTGTTTCTCTTGCTCATATTCCTGTACAATTTTATTACTTTCTAACTGAAAATAAAAAAAGGTGGGAAATACAATGAATGAAAAAAAAGTAGAAACTTCTGGGTGCTACTTTAGTACGCTATCTATCAACTTGTCCCGATCTAAAACCTTCCAGTGTCAGTGATAATAACTACAGAATAAAGGACCGAATTTGGCAACATTATTGCAATCTAGTACCAGTCTGAAAACGCATAGTGTGCAATGAGCCATGTTCTCAAAATATGTAGCAATCTGTCAACAGGGCGGCGACACAGGTATTTGGGATTACATCTCTATGATCCAGATATTACTTTAACCAAAGAGAATAACTATATATATATATATATATATATATATATATATATATATATATATATATATATATATATATATATATATATATATATATATATATATATATCAGACATTTTTTCCTACATATTCGTGTTCTACGGGTCCGAAAACGGATAGCGCCCCTACTCTCGCTGTTCTTGTCGTATAGACTGTATAAGTCTAATTTTTTCAAGGAAAAATTCGACTAAAAAAATTATAATTGTAGAAGGTGCTACTAGCTAATATCTGTCGAATTTACTGTTCATAGAACTTATTCTACGATTTTAGAAATTTATAATTTGTAACAATTACAAAACAGATTCTATCAGGAAATTTTCATTTTATTGGAATTATTTATGAGAAATTCGTCTATTTTTTTGAGTGCAATATTAAATTTAATAATTTTACTTAATTATTATTGGAAGTATGTATAATTAACATTTATTAGTTTATTTTTATTTGAAAATAATTACTTATTTTATTATAACAGTAAATTAATTAGAAAATTAGAATACATTTTATCTGTTGCAGAGAAATG
Organism: Brachynemurus nebulosus; assembly: GCA_035578155.1. Lineage (NCBI taxonomy): Eukaryota > Metazoa > Arthropoda > Insecta > Neuroptera > Myrmeleontidae > Brachynemurus > Brachynemurus nebulosus. The sequence goes on along the minus strand of JAPWDM010000002.1, from coordinate 39,132,758 downwards.
GGAGGAGCACATTTGTCAGAAATTAGAATCAGTGATAGCGATATTCATTTACAAAATACTTGATTAATGTATAATTTTGAATAAAAATAAATTTACTTTTATTTTTAAACAAATATATGAGTTTATAATTATTGTATGAGTTTTAAACTTGAAAAATTGATCAAAATAAAATGTAATCAAAACTCTTGTCCCGACTCTATTTAGTATAGGGATTCTAATCATGAAGTTGGCTGTGACATTTCGTTCTAAAAATACAAACTACTTCCTTTACTACCAATCTTGTTATTAATAGCGTTCGTTTTTTGAATAAATTCCGTAAAATCCGTTTTTGAGTGAATTTAGCCCATTGAAATTAGCTCAAGAATATAAATCTCTACTATAACTCGAAAAGCACAAGAGTTATAAAACTTCTACTATAGTAATTGGTTGGCCCCACTAGTAGTTGCAACTCTCATCTGTACAATAGTTTAGCTATACTATAGTAGCATCTTTTTTTCTTTTTTTTTTTTGTTAAACTTACCTCTTTTGATAATGACACTTGCCGTAAATTTCTATATTCTTCTATAAGTGCACTTCTGTGTTTGTTCCATTGGTTAGCCAAATTCGCTAATTTTTCGACACTTGCTTCAACAAGTTCTTCGAGTTTCACAAAATTCTCATCTTTATTTGGCAACAATTTATGTGTCCTAGATTTTGTTTTTAGTTTCCGTACTATACTGTCTAAAGAATCTTTTTCTAGTTTTTGTTGTTCTAAAAGCTATAACAAATTAGTCAGTTAAAAATACCCATAGAAATTTAAAAGTATACATTTTGGATCGAAATATTTATTACCTGTGTCTCTTTTGTGGCTAATATTTTTAATTCTTCTTCTAAGGAATGAATTTCGGTTTTTAAATGACTAACGTCCTCGTTCACTTTTTGTATTGTATCCTTAATATCTTCTACAGAGAGTTCCTTAACTTTTTGTACAGTGACTTGTTCAATATTTGACGGCGTGCTGGATACACCTGGTACAATTTCTGTCGCAATTTCCCCGATTTGAGATTTTTCCGTTGCACTTTGTTTCAATTCGAGTCGATTTTCTATGGCTACTATAGTATTTTTTAGATCATCTACACGAGTAGAACTATGAGAGGTGTCGTTCAGGACTATTAGTGATGGAATTAACTCTTCCGGGGAACATTGGTCAGTAATTGGTTGAAGGTAGCGAATCCAGTAGTCTTTTGTTTCTAAAAGTGAATAGAAAAAGTGACTAGTATTAGGAGATTGTGAATTTTAGTAAACGAAGTACGAGGAGTGAATTTAAATACGAGGGTCAAGAATATTATTTTCTACGTGATCATACAAGAATAATTATAATTTCGAAGAAAAAATTAATGAAAATTTAAGTTAGAATGTAATAAAATGAAATCATTTTTATAATTAAAAAATTTGGGGGACAGGTCTACCCACACTGTCAACTTCCCATTGGGTGTCCTTAAAGACTAGAGACTACTGTACATAAATAATTATTTTTTCATTTCAGGCGACTCCTCCCCTGGGCCCCCGATAGAGGCTTTGCCCCTTGCACCATACCGAGGGCTTCGCCTTCCTCTACCTAAGGGTGGGGACTCCACCTTTATCAAACAAATGATAACATCATTTGTTCTCACGATGTGCGAGACAAAATATATTTCAAAAAGTTTCTTATTTCGTTTTTTTTTTTTTTTTTTAAATTTTGTAATAAAATACTGGCGTTTTTAACATCAAGGAAGGTTCTTAGGCCATTATATAATAATGTTATGGTAAAAAATCCATGTAATCTATGTTATCTTAATAAAGTTAATTCCGTTTTTTTTACCACAAAAAACAAACCGCTAATCCGAATTTGCTGAAAACTTCATCCGGTCTTCATTTTTTGATTACGCATCTAATGAAATTAGTCCGTAGTTGATATAATAATTTATTCTCGAGATATGCGAGACGAAAAAAAATTCACGAACGAACTAACAAACGCACGCACAGACATCACGCTAAAAACGATGGATTCGGATTCTAGTGACCTTGAAACGTCGAGATATGTCAAAATTAGCGATTCGTAAAATCGTACCCATTACAATAACTTCCTATGGGAAGTTAATAAATGAGGTGCCTAGAATCAAAACTCGCCAAATCCATATTTTATCGAAATTCAATTTATAACTGTTTCTTATAGATTTGTCCACGCTGAATTCAGTAAAACTGTTATTTTGTAAAAGAACAAAAATGTTGTTATACAAAACATTTTCTTTAAAAACAAAAACGTTTTGCTTCATACTAGCGCACACTGGTCAAGCAAAATGTTTTGTCGTAGAACAAAATGTTTTCTGCAAATATGTTTTTGCTTTATCAATGTGTCCATTATTTGTGTGTTGTCATATGTCTTTGAACATATTTACAAATGTATAATATAATGTGAAAGAAATTACTGGATACATCCCATGGATGCAGTATATATCGAGCCATTACCGCCGATTTATCGCAAGCGACATTTTTATCGAAATTGAGATTTTTATTGCAAGCAACATTTTAAACCGTAACGGACCAAGCAATGTTAACGTTTTTTCTCCAAAATTCGTTAATTAAATAGCAACTGCTTAGTTTATCGTTAATACAACACATTTTCACATTTTAGCGTAACCGACAATAACCATCTTTATCGTAAGGTTAATAAAATAATAGGTATAATACGCTCAGGCGTAATAAAATTAAGACAGCGGAAATATCGCAAGCGCCATACATATATTTAAAAAATCCTTCTCCTATAAAATTTGATATTTGTCGGTTACGCTAAAATGGCGGTAATGGCTCGATATTATACATATACACATCTATATAATACACCCACGATATATCCTAAAATAAAAACACGAATTAAAGAAAATACTCTTAATTTATTTTTAAATTAGATAAAGATCCTATAAAATTGATTAATTTTGCTAGACTAATTCCTAACACTTCTGACTACATTTCAATTGAAATTTCCAACCATAATTTATCAGTAAGTTCTCGATTATGACGCTCTTTTATCGTAAAATTATGCAACACAGGTTTTGCTTCCACCAAACTAATTAATTCTTCAGTATCTACGTCTATTTTTAAAAAAATATGTACGTTAAATAAAAATCTATAAAACACGTGGAATGTTCATAATAATAAAATATTTCCCCTTAAGGACCCACAAAAAATATAAATTATAAAATATTCGCTAGACCGGTTTCGGCTACTTTTGTAGCCCTCTTCAGTAGCATAAAATATAAATATAAAACCCATAAATATAATAAACCTATTAAAGTGTGGATCCACCAAAAAAACATTAATTTACTTCAAATGTTTGTAATTGTTTGCCTTTGTTTGCAAATGTTTTTAACTGTTTGCGAACACACTGTCTCCACTAAGTAAACAGTTACAAACGATAATCCGTTTGCGAATGTTTATAGCTGTTTCACGTATTTTTATATTTCTGTATAAATAAATATATATGTATATCACATATTTATTTATACTCCAAGTAAGGAACTTGTTGTTAGCACAAGTCGTTCGTAATAATCTCTAATCAAAAAAGGAAAGACAAAACATAAATTTTGGATATCTAATTTTTTAAATATAAGAAGTTCTATATACAGTTATTAACAGACTTAAAAACAGACCTTAGGAGTGGTTTATTTCAGAATTTTTACCGTATGTCATCGGAAGATTTAGAATTTTTAATTTCCCAAATTAGCACAAAAATTTGTAAACGGGATATTAACTACAGAGACTGTATATCCGTCGAAGTTAGACTAGCGATAACGTGTTTTAGCTACAAGAGATTCTTACAAAAGCCTTATGTATCTTTTTCGAATTTCGAGGCAGTCAATTAACAAAATAATTTCCGAAGTATGCACAGTCTTCTTCTTTGGCCTTTTCACTTCTGAACGGCGAGAGTAGAGAATTCCACGCATTCTGCTTTTTAATTTTATTATAATAAAGTTTATTGGTGGTTTGCCATATTTCTGGTTTTGATTTATAAAATTTGATTAATTGCATAAATCCTTCATTATCTTAATCCATGTTATTTTTATTCGTTTATTAATTTAAAATTACAATAATCCTTTTTAAAACACAAAACTATACTGTTATATTTACAAAAAAATAACATAAAACAATAAAAAAATTATACATAATATGGATATATGTTTGTTGTTAGTATGTATTTCATATTACATATCTCACATACCGTCTTCACTAGAAAAACACAAAACGCATCAAACAACAAATTCCCTTTGATGTACCAACTTTGATCGGAACACTGACAAACATTAGCAAACAATTGCAAACATTCGTGACGATCGTTTCCACCAAAAAAATTTTGTGTTCGCAAACATTTACAAACATTTGCAAACAGTTTGCGCGCTTGGTGGATCCGCACCTTTATAGATTTCATATTGTCGTAGATTTACGATATTTAGAACTTTTGTTATCAACGTACTCGTACTGTGTTAAAATACCTATGACACTTTCAAACAGTCACCCAAAAGACAGATTTATTGAAAAATGTTAGAAAAAAAATACCTTCTGAAATTTCGTCGAAATTCGAACAAGGAACTTGCAAAGGCCTTGAACAAAACGGATGATAATCTACGGGTTTACAGTCGGTCCTACTTTTTTTCAGGTCTTCCAAAATAATAGTACGTATATTATCTTGTAACAGCTCTAGTTTATCTGGTAAAAAAAGAAAACGTTGAAAATTAGTTAGGGTTAAGAATTTTCCAAATTCTCACCTTTTACTTTAATTTGTACTGATTTATCGCTATCTTTCGGAAGCCGTTCAACTAAAAACATGAATATTCGACGGATATCCACCTCGTTTGAATACAGTAATGTTTGATAACCGATATCGCTTCGATATCCTAAATCTTTGATAAATTGGGCAATTGATGTGGCCGTACGAAGTCGTAAACTCATTGAAGCCGGTAAATATTTTGGAAGACCAGTGCCAGGTGTGATTGTTTCTAAACAATATACTGCGGCTTTAATAATTAACTCATCAGTAAATTGTTTTAAACTAGTAATTTCATCGTCGATGTCACTAAAAAAAAACATTCACATGATTGTTTTTATCAATTTTTTGGGAAATTTTTTGGTAACATTCAAAGAAATTACCATCCAATATTTTTTAATGTATGAATTATAATGTTATCAACTTCTTCCATGTTTGTATGTGAATATAATATTTAACTAAATATTAAAAGTTTTATATTTTATTGAATCTATTGACATTTAAGTATATGTTGTAATTTAAAACTTAATTAAATTTAAATATATTGAAACTGAAGAGTGAAAGGCTAATCAAGAGATAAAAAATAATTGTACTCAAAGCGCATGTTTTGAAATCTCTAAAAAAGGGGAACCAAGTTTAAAAATACAGAAATAATTTTTTCCCAATAAGTAATTATTTTCCTCGGATTCCCTCAGATATGTATATTTCTTAAAACAATTAAATTATTTATTAGTACAGTTTATTGTTTAATTAATCATACTTAATAAACATTTTAGAGAAGACTGCAAACTTTTGAAAGTTAAAAAACGTTTGAATATAACAGAGATAAAAAATTTTATGAAAAAAATATTTGGTTGTAGTACCTACTAGTGCAACAATGCCTACCCATTAGCAAGTTTACAATTCTTTTTGGTAGAATTTATAATGTTTAATTTAAGAAATGAAACTTTATTTTTACGACATAATCGAGCATATTCCTAGTTATAGTTTTTTTTACCGTTATTTTCATTTCGGTCAAATTAAAGAATTAATATTTTAAAATTTCGAAAATTGTACATTATAGATTATATTTATCATCTATAATCTACATTACCTAACGGTTTTTGTTTTTTTGGCAAAATCAAAACTGTAATAAGGCTGACCGAAAATGGAATTTTAAAGAGTAGATCATATTTTTAAACTGAATTTCAACATTCTAATAATAAAAATAGAAAATTTACACCCCAAAAATTATTAAAATTCCACCAACTCTTAAAGAAATACGAAAAATAAACTGTAACATAATCAAGTAAGTATATTCACCGATTATGGACTACAAAATTCCTTATTCAGATGATTAATATTTACTGAGTATAGTTAGTGAAAGGCTTTTGCAATAGCTCTTTTTATTTTTAGCAAAATTTAAGACTGTAAGACTAATTGAAAATCGAACTTTAAAGTGTACATCATACTTTCAAATTGAATTTTAAAATTTTGATAACAAAAATTTTAAAAAAACTATCTCTATGACGTCCTCAAATATATTTTACTATAATTATTTTAAAAATTTTAATTTGAATGTTATTCAAATTGAATCAAATAAAATGCTTCGAAAACTTTATTATCTAACAAAATTTGATAATACTAAAAATTAAATCATTCGTGTTAATGATTTTTAACCAGATTATGCATCCTAATCCTGTTCCAACTGAGTATCGCAATTTTAGTTGAAAATTTTTTAACCCAAAGGGGTTAATGTTATTCCAGTGGTAATAAATTTTTACTATCACTTATTTAATGTCTATTAAAATTAAAGTTGTAAGATTTACCAAAAATGGAGCTGAAAAACTTTAATTCAGTTTTTAAAGATTTTTATTTAGTAAACAAATAATTAATCTTAAATACAATTAGTTCAAAATACTTGAAATGCTGTGAATGATAAGTTAAATAAAAAAAAATTGTAAATAAAGCAGTAGGTATTTAATTATATTTTATTAGTTTAAAGTGATTGTGAATCTGCTGGAGACCGAACATCATCAATTTTCAATATCATCTTAACCAACTGTGTTGCCAAAATGAATTGCTGACGTTTGGATCTCAATGACTCAATAATATGTTGAGCTCGCATGTCATTACTTCCAGTGGCCATACAATCGATACCCAAACTGGCGTCGCCAGTCGCAACTTGACGTGCTTTCACCTCCGACAAAGCTTCAATTGGATTCAAACCACTATTCTCAGCTAAAGCCATTGGTATACTTTCTAACGCTTCAGCGAATGCACGGAATGCATATTGTTCCATTGAAGCCAAGCAATCAGCTTGTTTTGCAACGGCTAAACTGCAACTAATTTCCACGGCACCCCCACCGTAGACTACACGTGGCTCTTGGACTAAACTACGTACGGCGCACAGAGCATCGTGTAACGAGCGTTTAGCTTCGGCGATCAGCATTGCGTTACCTCCACGGATTAATACAGTAACGGCTCGAGAATTTGCACACTGTTCGATTACTAACATTTTATCTTTTGTGGTGCCGAAGGAAATTTCCCGCACGAGACCAGCGCTGCCAAGTTTTTCGGGAGTGAGTTCTTCAAATCGAGGCACAATACGGCCACCGGTGGCGATAGCGATTAATTCGATTTCCGGACCACCAACCCAACGAACAGCCGGCAAATTGTATTGTAGGAGAAGATGATTTGCCTCGTCGTCGAAGCCCCATTGACAAATGGCGAGAGTGGCGCCGGCATTTTTCACTTGAGTAACCATTTCGATGAATTTTTGTTGTTCGTAATCCCGAAGTTGACGATAATCTTCCGTGCTGGTGACGTCGAGCTTATGTTTGGTTTTTGGTTTTGGTGGTTCGAACGGGCAAGTGAGGATGGCCAATTTGACGTCATGTAACTCCTTGGGCATTTGAGGATGCGATAAAGTTTTGTCGATTACCACACCTTTCACCAGCATTGTATCTTCCAATCGACCTCCGACCTTAGTTTCAATTTTGATCAGTTCGAAGTTGACATCGCGTTTTTCCATGTCCGCAACAGAAAGTACCGCCTCCACTGCAATTTCCGCCATTTGACGATGGCATTTGGTAATAATTTTTGATCCTAACGTTGTCATCGCCACTTGAATTAACGGTTCCTTGTCATCCTTCTTCACTGGGAAGTCCTCCGCGATCTTCTCCAAATGTTGCAATGCGTGTTGAGCCGCCAATTCAAAACCGTCAGCAATACGAATTGGATGTATTCCACGATCCAATAAACTTGCAGCTTGTTCCAGAAGAGCACCAGCTAACACCACAACACCGGTGGTACCATCACCCACTTCATCGTCTTGAGATTGGGCCAGTTGAACCAAAAGTTTACCAATTTCGTGATCCACTTCCATCATTTTCAGAATTGTAGCACCATCATTTGTTACGGTCACATCCCCGTCCGGGGATACCATCATTTTATCTAAACCTTTCGGTCCTAGAGATGTACGGATTGTTCCCGAGATTTGTCGAGCAGCCTGAATGTGTGACTGAAAGATAATTTCGAAAATTTTAAACCTTCTCTCCAATTAAACACTTTTATTTTTAATATTTGAAAAACAAATTATATTTTATGAACGAAATAAAATCCATAAGGAGGGTGGTTTTGAACACACCTACATAAAAATATTTTTCACTAAAATAATCCTTAAAATTGATTGCAGCCTAAATAAAATATCAATCAAACTTTTTCTATTATTACTTTTTAATTTATTTTTTAATAATTTATAAATAAATTTTATAAAATACCTTAATTGCCTCAACGCCGGTGAGTCGTCTCTGTTTCTCTTGATCCCGAATAATAATAAAAGGACGACCATACTCGTCAAATGCAACACTACCTGGAAGGGTAGTCATTTTGTTCAAATTATTTGACTTTAATTGAAATAATTATATTTAAAATTAATTTCACAACGTGTTCCTGTCAAGCAAATTATTCACGAGGAACAGTTTAGAACACCGTAAAATCAGTTCAACTAGGCATGCGTTGCTTTTAACATGGAGTGTATGGAGGGTAGATATCAGGAGCACCATCTCTGTATCAAAAAGTGTCCATAGAAAGGCGAAATTGTGGCGGCGCCACCATAGCAAAAGGGTAAATTTAGAGAAGTAAACAAGGAAAGAAAAACATCGGCGTTGTTATGTAATTATTGTTTTTTTTATTATAATTGTTACATATAATAGTTTTATTATTTTAAAAATTTTTATAAAACAACACAAAAAATCACTATACTCTTTTGCTACTCTAGCGCTATTCTGGCGAGTTTTTGAACTGTTACTTAGTACTTAAAACGGGATACTTTTTGAACTATTTTTCTATTGTAGTCCGGCCAAGATAGTCCTCCTGATATCTACCTTCCATAATGGAGTGTTTAATTCTATTTAGTTGGTCACATGATCGTTAAACCAAAGGAACATGGTTAGTTTCGGTTTTTAAAATTGGTAGTTCTATTAGCAAGTCATTCAAAAAATTCTAGTGGAACAAGACAAAAAGGAAAAATAATTTTGACTTTCTTTCTTTTGGTCACCTATTTGATTTTAATTTTAAGAAGTAAAAGTTCAAGGAATAGAAATTCTTTTTATTTATAACTCTTTAAGAGATAAGACGAGTTAACTCGTCCTGCAATATGGCGGCTCAAAATGCTGTCATATGTATATATTCACGGGTACAGGTACCGCCATCTATGACAATACTGTATTCAAAATCATTGAGGAGAGGAGAGAATCGACTGGAGAGAATGCTGTGTATTACAAATACATTAGGAAATTGAAGCAAAAAAATTGACTGATGGGATTACTTTAATGGCGGTCAAACCATTAATTGGTTTATCTAATATTTATAAACAAGTCTCCGTAGTTACAATTTGGGCTTACTAAAATGGAGTCATGCTTCAAAATTTAATGCCTGTGTTATCTCTAGGAAACATATGTTAATATGTTTGATTCAGTCGATTCAGTGCTCTGTGTTCAAAATAATGTTCAATTTTATCAACATAGTTTTGTCACCAGGGCGGCGACACAGGTATTTGGGATTACATGTCTATAATCGAGATATTAACTTAACCAACTAAAAATCACCTTCTGTTAATTCTACTTTAGCAACAAAATTTTCCAATTCGGTTACCTAGGAATATTGTTTACTTTTTAGAAATTAACACTTTCAGTCCCACGGCTTCGGCATCCGAAACCAAACAAAACTTCCCCAGAGGCCGACCGCGATCAATGATTAATTGATTACTCATTATGTGTGCGATGTTTATCAATATCATGTTTATCATTCTTCATCACACGGATGTGTTCCCATTCACACAAACACATACATACCAACAAACACTACTCTCTTGGTTTCTATGTATAAAAAATTTTAAGATAAACAAAAAATACATAAAAAATATAATTTATATTTTTAAATAAAATTGATTTGAATGCCAGTGTATATCTAGTATGTATGTACGTATCACGTAGAACGTCTGTTTACAGTTTTACACATACATACGTGTGGAACTGTGTTGTGTGTTTGAATCATTTTATTTTATGTATTTGTTTATATAGTTTTTTTTTTAAATATTGCCGGCTTCCGGGGAAATTTACTATGAAAGTGCTCGGGCCTCATAGTGTTAATATTCCAACATGGAAGAAGGAGAGGTATATAATATTGTAAAGGAAGGAGCATTTCCCAAAATACTGATCAACATATTATGAATATTAAACGTGCGTATTATGAATGACGTCATTTTGTAAATATACAGTAACGGTTTTAATTTAATTAAAACATTGCCATTGCTTTTAAAACAATATATTTAGTATATTTTTCTTATAATTGTGATTTCTATATAAAAACAGAAACAATTAATTAATTATTTTTAATATCTGTTCTAGTTAATTCAATAATCAACTCCTTAAGAATGCTGTTCGACTATTTTATCAGTTAATTTTTCGAATTCTTAATTGTCTACTAAATTATTGTATTTTTTAACGGTGCTTAAAGAATATTATAAATTACCATAAACTGAAAACAAAAATTGCTCAAATTAATCGATTATTTACAATTTATAACAATTTTTGTAAAAAGATTACGTTTTGGTTTATAATTTTCCATCACTAATAAGACATATCTTTTTGATAAAAGTAGACACAAACATAAATAAAACTATACAGTTATTAAATTATCATTTTATTAATAAATAAATAAATACAAACAAAATACATGATCTTGAAGTTAAATTTTTATATGCTCATTAATTTTACATATAAGACGCTACTGAAATGAAGGGTCAATCTAACCTATATTTTAATTTTTACATAATTTTATTTTTTACAATATTTTTAAAATTTTTGTCGTTATTATTACATATTTTAACTAAAAAACGAATTCCTTATTTACGTAGAATGATTCCTTTTTCGATATTTCCTTTACTTTGTGTAATGTCAAAATTGGTATTTTTCCGCTTATTATAAACCTGTTTTTTTAGATGAAAAATGTAGAAAAATTAACAAATTTTCCCTAGAAATGGTTGCATTTATTGATCAATACAATATTTACTTACCCAAATATTATATTTACGGTGTATTACGTTTACTAATTTTATTTTAAATTTAATTTTTTGTAGGACTGGATGTTTAGTGCTTATTTGCACGTGTTATAGTGTATATTTACTCTTTTGTTTTTTATTTTTTGTGGTACATTCAAAAGAATCTACGTATTCATTCTAACATATCATATTAAACTATATCTTGTCCCTCTCTTAAGAAATAGTCTCCATCCATATTCTTCTATATCAATGTATTCCAACTATAGAGATGTAATTACGAATAACCGGTGTCGCCGCCCTAGTGTTAAACAATTTTCTTATGCGGTTACATAGCAATTTTTAAATTAAAATTTCAATCATAGAGATGTAGTCGCAAATTACCTGTGTCGCCGCCCTGGTGTCAGACTGTTACATATTTTGAGAAAATGGTTCATTTATTCTTTGTAAATTCCTAGGCATAGAACACTGGAAGGAGTACAACTATCTCTTTTCTGCAATCACTTATGGGCATTTATGTGCATTTTGCAGAACTATGTTGTCATTCACTTACAAGGAAAGCTATCCAATTGTATCTCTCAAAAATTTTTGAAACTTTGACGGATTGTAGATCTTATTAAAACTAATCACGACCATATTTCGTTCGTGCCCATATGCGGTTTAAGGGGGTGAAACTCACCCCTGAAAATTAGATTTTTTTTCAATTTTCTTAAATATCTTGGAAATGGTAAGTGGTAGGGGAACTATATATATTTGTAAATGGCACTTTAAGATCTTTATTATGATACCAAAATTAAAGTTATAAAACCATTGGGGTTTCATCCCCCATCCCCAACCCTTAATTTTATCAGGTATTATTTGGTAAAAGAGGAGGCTGTTATGTGCAAATAAAATAATTTTAATTAATATATTTTACAGCACACCAATTTATTTCTTTTTGCAAAAATACACTCTTTGCTAATATTAACTTGGGAAAAGTTTTAATTGTTTCATTTAATAATAAGCAAAAATATGGTCAAAGAATCGTGTATTTTAGTAATGAATTGTTACAAACGTATGATTTACTGTAAACGTACAGTACATAATTTAGAAAGAAAAAATACACTGCCCCCCTCCTCCTCCCTCCTGCCCCAAGCTTTACTGATATCTTTAGAAATCTTACTTACTTATTTATTAATTTTTATTTATCTATACAATTGTCAATATTTTAACCTCTGGATGTCTATGGATTTCGATTCTGGAAACAATTCATCAGAGTATTTGTGGATAATGTAATTATAAATGAGTATGATATCGAATTACATCGCCGTAACAGTATTCTAAAACTTCAGTCTCTAGCTCACAATCAGTTTTCGTCGCCTCGTTTCCAAAACTGACCAACGATCAGAAAGATTTGAAAATCCTATAACATTTTGCTTTTTCAAAGAAGAAAGAGAAGCACCAAAGTGTAGTGTATGTGGTAAACCCGTTTTCATAAGATGTACTTGGTGTGGATAGTATTTTTGTTTTGTACATTATATTTTCTGTTAACACCCCGTATAGGAAATTCAGGAGAACTCCAATAAAACGACAAAATTTTTCGAATTCATTTTATTAAAACTAATATTAAATTTATTAAATAATAATAATATATGCATAATGAATCCATTTATTGCTTCTGCACATCTATGAAAAAAAAAAACACTGAAACAAACAATAAATTAGTAATAAAAAGATTTTGACACAACTAGAAATTTCAGCGCTGAATATGACCTGAAAATTAAAAATTATTTAGTGATTCTCAGGATCATCTACCACGTTCACGAAATTTGACACCTGAAAATACAAATATTTACATTAGTAAAAATTAAATGTGTTTGTGCAGCAACCCTGGAAATTCCTGTAAAAAGAAGTAAAGATAAAAATTAGTGTAATAATCGTGGAATATCCTCTCCTGAAAGAAAGATGTTATAAACTGGAACGTTATTTTATCTATTTTTTTTAAGTAGATAAAAGAACGTTGAAAATGAATGATAATTTTAAAATTAAAAATTAACATTTTTAACGGAAAAAATTTTGATTTAAAAAATTTTATAATTCCTATTCTGTTTTGAAAAAAATTTTAAGGATTATAGGAGAAAATTTATGGAATGGAACGGAAGGAAGTTTGAGGGTGTTGTCGCGATTCCAAGTTAGCTTCGAATATAATTTGCCGAATTTCTGCATACAAACGTCTTTCTTTTAATATTTGGTCTGACATATTCTTTTAACTTCTTGATAACATTTCTTTTGGATTTTCTCATCTTCAGAATATTTTTTCCTTAATAGCTCCTATTAATAACTTTACTTTCATCTGGTTCGGTTTTGATTCTTTGATATTTTAACAAATTCTTCTATTTTCTTAGAGAAAAATTCTTCCAATTTAGTTTTTCTTGGCTTGAGATCCTGATATTGATAAGCATTTTGATGTTTTTAATTCCGTCTGATTAGATTCTGATTGTTTGATATCTTAAAATATTTTATTTGTGAGTTTCGTTTCAATTTTTACTTTTATTTTTTAAATTTTAGCACTGGTATTAATAGTCTTTATAATTTTTGATTTTTCTTTCAACACTTTCACTACCACCTCCTGAATACGAAGTGAGGCATTATTGTCATACTTTTGGTGCTCCGTTCGTTCTGATGTTCATAGATGGCCTTTCTGTGAGAGTTGACTGTGGATAGGTAACGTGTATCCATGTTTTTACAATTAATGCCGCAATATATACGTCTCTTACATTGTAACTAGTGCGATCGTGTATACGTATAGCAGCAGAAAACGTGTTTAAAATTTTTTCAAACATATCTTCTAAATTACGCTTAATCACATCTATAAGGTTCAAAGACTCTTCAATATACTTTGTTTTCGTTATTATTTTGGTCCCAAATCTTTGAGTTTTAATGATCTATTTTTACATTAGATTTACTGCTGTGTTGTAAGTTGAAATTTTCTATGTTGAAAATATTCTTATTTCCATAGTTGTTTCCAAAATTCCAATTTTTATAAATGGTTGTCAATTATTTTAATCACTTGCAGATCTTTGGATTTGTTAGGAGTTTAGTGACTTTTGTATTGTAGAGGTAAGTTGAAATAGATATAGGTTCGTTCTTTGTTAAACACACGTATAAGGGGGGGGGGCGTTCTCTTTGAATCCAAATATAATAAATAATTAGAAGAACTGCAAAAACCTACATTAAAAACTGATAAGGAAGATTCCTAAACTAATACAATGAAAAAACGAGATTTATCAATACTTTTCAAAATATGGTACGACCAAAAGAGGGGGGGGGGAAGTGTTCCTACCAAGCCCTAAGCGTGTTTGTAGAAAACTGTGGATAGCAGTGTGCCAACGAGTGTTTGATACCGCTTAAGGCATTTAGTTAGTCGCTGTCGGTCACTCAATATGCACAACGCATTATGTTGTATTGTTGAACCATTGTTAGCTTGGACCCCACCTTGCTCCGTCCGACAATACGTGTTTTGTAATTGTGTCTGTGACAACTAACACAGTTGCAAAGACCAAACCAACACCACTACACACAGTGTGTACCTACACAGCATAGTGGTGGGAAATAGAGGGGATTTTTTGTCTACATTGGTATCACTAGTGCAGAGATAGCAACTTGGCTTCTGATTATTCTGTGATTCCTACCAACCAAAACGAAAAAAATTAGGAAAGTATATTCTATCTGAAGATATATTTAGTCACATAGTCTTTTCTAAATTATCGATGCAGAAGAAAAGGGGCAGAAGAAGGGAAAGGGATCGAAATATTATTAAATTTTTAAAACAGATTAAAGATACGAAATTATTTTAACACGTAGGTTTAATATATAATTTTGTGAAAAATTTTCTTAGTATTTGATTTATATGAATTTTTTTTATTTTAACTTCTTTAGCAAAGTACGCGAATTTTTTTTTTTTAAATTCAAGTTACTACACTTTTTAGAACAAGCTAGGCACCTTGCATTAGTGACAGTATTTTACTAATACTCTCTACATTAACGGTGAACACTTTCTTTCGATCAACAAAACGTAGGCTGTCACGATGACTTTTCATCATAGATTGAAAAACCGCCATACACTTGGAATATTTTAGATAGTTTATTGTTGAACGAGTTAGTTCGTTTTAAAGGAGTTTCATTTAAAATTGTTGGAATAAATCGTTTATGACACACAGGTCTATAATTTGCTTACACTTCTCGAATTAATTCTTTTTATGCCTTACTTTCAACATTACACGATTACCACTTTTTTCCGATAAAAAAAAAAAACGTTCGGCTGGTCACGCTAACTTTTCACTGTAGATTGAAAAATCGTCATACGCTTGTATTTTTTAGAGTAGTTATGTGTTAAATGAGTTAGGTCGTTTTAAATGAGTTCATATTTTATTTAAAATTTGTAAAACAAATTTTTTATGACGTAGTGGTTTATAATTTGTTTACACCATAGAACACTAGAAGCGAACTAATATCAACGAAGTATAGCTTGCTTGGAGCTCTTTGTAGGCCTGTCACAGCTTTAGTCATGTAGTCAGTCGCTGTCCGTCACCGGACGCACAGTGCATTGTATTAGATTGTTAGACATTGTTAGTTGAACAGCACACATTTCTCTCTCTGGTAATACGTGTGTTGTAGTAGTGTTTGTGAATACGCACACAGACGCAACTATTAAATCAATACCACTGCAAACAGTGTGTATCTACCCCAACAGAGTGGGGAAATTTTACGTCACCCACTGGCGATAAGTGGAACAGTGTAATTTGGTTACTAGTATGGTCCCTTGGTTTACACTTTCCGAATTGATTTTTTTTACGCGTTACCGCTTTACTTTATTAATAAAGTCGGCTGTCACGATGACTTTTCACTATAGCTTGAAGAATCGTCATACACTTGTATTTTTTAAAGTAGTTTATATGTTAAACGAGTTAAGTCAGTTTAAAGCAGTTCATATTTTATTTAAAATATATAACACAAATTGTTCATGACGTAGTCGTTTATAATTTGTTTACATGTTTTACCTTCAACATTATACATTGAACACTTTCCTTCGATCAAAAAAAGTCGGCTGTCACTATGACTTTTTATCATAGATTGAAAACACAAATTGTTCATGACGTAGTGGTTTATAAATTGTTTACACTTTCCGAATTGATTCTTCTTACGCTTTCCCGCTTTACTTTATCGATCAAGTCGGCTGTCACGATGACTTTTCATCGTAGCTTGAAAAACCGTCATACACTTTTCGAATTAATTATTTTTATACCAAATTCAGAATTTTTAGCACATATACTGATTAGATTGTCATTAATTGAATTTGCATTACAATTTTGAACGTTTTGATTATTTAAATTCAAGCGTTTTTTCCAACAGAGGTACTAAGAATTTCACGTGTATTTGAAGTTGTTTTAACACACTTGGTTGTAATGGAAACTGTTGTAAATTTCGTCTCCTTCGATTTGAAATTTGAATAACTGTTTTTGTAATAAAAAAAATTTTAATGATGAAAATTGGAAATTGTTTTCTTCGATTTGAAAATTCAATTATTGTAGTTTATTTTTACAATAAAAAAATGTTGTAATAAATTGTCTTTTTCGATTTGAAGCCTGAATTACTGTGAATTGTTTTTGTAATAGAATTAAAACGTAGATCTTCTTTTGAAACTGATTTTCAGATGCCATTTTTTTTCGTATACTAGCTTTATTCTCCAGTTTTAATTGTGACATTCCCAAAGTTTTACGGTCTAGCTTACTGAATAATAAAATATTCCCGATTTTTAATTACAAATGTCATAAATTAGTCCTATGGTGTCCGTGAATCTTTAATCCTTTTAAGTAAATTGAACGAATCTTACATAGACCATACACATGGACATCGAGCTCAAACGGAAGAATTGCCAGAACTGGCCACGAAAATGGCACATATTCACCACTCGTGGCGCTAATTTCCTTGTGTACTGTAATTTAAAATTTATTATTATCGTTTACTTCTTTATTTTTGACTATTTTTTAATAATTATTGATTGATTTTATTTCCATTATTTATATTTAAACAACCTAAATGACTTAATTTATAATTTTAAATTATTATCTCTATTTCAAACTGCCGTTTCACTCCTTTCCCTCTTTGGTACACAAGGAATACGAATGCCCTCTTATTTTTAAGCACTTTTTTGCACATATGGAGTTCGATCACCATTTATTATCACCATGGAATCACGTAATGATTGTAAATTTCTTTCCAATGCAATTATTATTTTCTCCAATCCAATTACAGTCAAAACAGAAAATAGCAATTTGTGATTTTATGCTAAATTTCTGTTTCCTTGAGTAATATCACTTCTGAATTTTGAATTCTGCTGAACAACTCTTTTAAAGTTTGATATTAGATAGGGTTCTTAGTGTTATTGAAAAATAGTGGTCATTTGTCGTACTAAATTAATTACAATTTTGAATTCTTTTGACGAGGCATGAAAATATTTTTTAAATTTAATCTTTCACACTTTTCATGACTAGCACTAGCGAGATTTTCTTGCAAAAAAATTTAATGAAAAGGATGAACACTTTTCCTTGATCAAAAACCGTTACAGATGGCATCAATTTTATGCATAGATGTAAGTTTGAAGTATTTTAGATTGTCTTAATCATCATAAGAGGTTGCTTTTATATTTTATGTAAAACTACTTTTGAATCCTACATCCTAATGAATTTTCTTTTAGAGTTTGATACGAAATGGTGTTCTTAGCGTTACCTAAAAATAGAGGTCACTTTTCTTCGTAAATCTTCACTATATTTGAAGTTGAGAAAAAACTTTTTGTCAAAAATTCAATTTTGATGGTTAATTGCAAATGCTGTCTTGGATACCTTCCTCAAAAATTGGGGTGTTTTATATATAAGATGTTCTGAAGTTTGTACAAGGAATTTCTACCATAAGACATACAAAAGAGCATTCGGGAAAACAAGTTTCACGATTTTCAAAGTGAATTGTTTTTACTCAACATGGTTCTTCTAAGATTTTCCGTTGTTAAATTAACTGGAATTTTTAATTCAGTTGATCCAAATGCAAATATTAATTTTCAATTTTCAGTTGTCGTAAAAATTTTGGATGGATTCTTGTTTGTGAAGTTGTTTTGATAAAGATATTTAAAGTTACATGATACATATACAATATAGCGATTAGTGACGATTTTCTTTAAATACAGATATCGATTAGAACCGCCAACTTCGACTAGATCCTCTGTAATTTGATTTACCGCCTCTACTGTTTGTTCGATTGCGTGGGGCTCTTCGACTGCCATCTATAAAAAGAAAAATAAACATATCGTAAAATGAGCTGACTAGGGAAAAAATAATTTTTTGTGATTATTACAGGTAATAATTTATAGCCTGAAGATGGTTATATTTAAATTTGTCGTAAGTTACTATTAATAAATTAATTTAATGTTCAAACTGGTAAAACTATCAAAAAAAAAAAAATAAAAAATAAAAATGAAAAGTCAGTAGTGAAACAGTGCAAATATTAGGCTAGGTTGTTTCGTAATTTAGTTAAATTGTGTTTTTTGTTTAAACGGATAGTAAATTTAATATATTAGTTCTTTTACAACAACAGCACAAAAAACACTTTGGAATGTTAGACAGAATTCTCCCTACTCTTTTTAAGTAATAAATCAACAATATACAGCTTGCTCACTGTGATTTACGACAAAATGAAATGAAAATATAAGCATAAACAGATTAATAAATTTTTAGTAAAAATAGAATTGATATATTCTGAAAGAAGAATTATTATAGTCAGGGTGGCGATTGAAAAACAATTTCAAAATTCCCTGACTTTTCCCTGACTCTGAATAAAATTCCAGGGCCTACTCCGAAAAAATATTGTTTAAATATTAATTATTTCTAAAAATGAAGTTTTTTGACGACCTTTTTCTTTTTGCTCGTCAGTGGTAAAAAATACAACTATAGAGTAAAAGAAAAAAGGTCGTCAAAAAAATTATCAGTCGACGCTCTCGCCGGGGCGAAAACTGAAAAAATCCTCTGACTTTTCCAGGTTTTTCAGGTCGATCGCCACCCTGATAGTTATTTTTTATTGTTAAGTTTAAGGCAAATGTTGCATTTCACGTTTTATATGATACGATATTAATTACGTTAATCACCCGGTATATAAGTATGCAGGGATGCAGGTATTTTATTGGTTAAAAAAAGTAAGAAGTATAATTCTGTTTCATATTCCAGTGTTCTTTATAGTGAGCTGTTGGTATAATTATTAAAAAGATATCTTTCAATTGTTTTTTTTTAATCAATATTTGATATATTTATTCAAATTAATAATCTACGTCCAAGTGAAACAACATAACTGGGAGAAACATATACGCTTATGATGTAAACAGAGACACAAATGGGGCTAATAGAAATAAATCAGGAGGACAAGATTTTCTCCTTATCGACTAATAATGGGTAAGTTCAAAAATGTAAACTTTACCGCATCGATGCAGCATCATGACGTTTCTGATGCGTCTAATACTGCATGATGCGATGCTGATGCTCTCTTGAAATTTGATGCACATTAGATATTTTTGAATGGGATATTGGCATCATGATGTATGTAGCATAATAGACACACAATGTAGCCAACGTAGCATGATGGACTATAGATAATATAGTAATACAGTCCTTGTATAGGTATATTATCTTTGAATTTCAACTTGAACTTACTTGAAATTGAAAATATTGAAATTATTTGAATAAAAAATATTACATACCTATTTTGAGTGCAAGATGTATTCAAATAGTTTAAACAATTTTAATGAAAGGTAAATACATTAATCTTTTTCAACAGTTTCTTTTTCGGAATTATTCCTGTTGGTGTTAATACCTACATACAGGTAAAGTCTAACATAAGATACGCCTAACATAAAATACACCGCGTTGCGGAAAAGAGATAAAAAAATAGCATTCTTATTCTTTTTATTCGAAAAATTTGACATATTTATTGCACAGTATGATTTTTATTACTAGTAACATAAACATGATATGAGATGTGATTTATTTATTATTTTATTAAACTTGCAATGCTTATTTAATATTAAGAGACAATATGTATGTATCAAGAGTGCGTTTACCGGTGATGTAATTTGACATGATGTGTCGAACTGTGAGAACGTAAAATTAAACATAAATGCATAATACATAGTGTGTATGAAAACTGCAGACATAGTACGCAATATATATCGATGCGCAATCATTTTTCAACTTGTTCAACCCCTATTTTGCTTAAAATATTTTTTATATTGCGATTTTATTTGTTTTTTGGCAAGTTTTGTATTTAACATGTAGAAATAAATTTATTTCTTAACATAATTTTTGAAAATCTTATGTTATATTCCATTGGTCACACCCTGTATACTAGTGCTTGATATAAAATACACAGAGAGAGAGCCACGTCTGTTGGTGTATCTAATATCAGACCATCTACTGTAATATGGCAAGTAGTTATAATTCTACATTATATACATGACAAGCATCTTGGACACGCATCACCAAATTTCTTGATGCATTGTTTTGACGCATCAAATGCAAAAATGAACTTTTGATTTTTCGTTGTGATGCGTCTGATGCGTTTTTGAACTTTTGACTCTGCCTCATGCAAGCAGTGATGCATTTTTGAAGTTAGCCAATATTATTTAGTAAACAAATCCCCCTACTGGTATCGTCTGATTCTAAGTGAAGGGGGAGATGAACAGCTGAATAAATTTTCCCGTTAAATAAAAAAGGAAAATGAAATTTCAAAATGCCAACAATTCAAAAATAAGCTTTCGAAAAACTAAAACTAATCTGTTCGATATCATCTAATATAGTGTTTCTAACCGTCACACACCGGGGCCAAAGTAGGTAAAAGATGGCAAAAATTATTTACTCCTTTTATTGACTACAGAATAGTTATATAACAATATATTTTACTTTCACTTGATATTTATTAATAAAATACTGGGTGTCCCACTATACAGAATGTCCAATGACGGTTAGTCAAGTGATATATCAAAAATCATTCATCGGATGAATTTGAAGTTTGCAGATCTTGTTTGACCCTAGGTTTAGACTTTTTTCATACAACTCGATTCCATTTTCGGTTACTGGTTTCTAGCCACGTGGTATCATCTTATAAATTTTAAATGGAATATGGAATTTTTGACAACGAATTTCGATGATACGCTTACTTTTAGCTTTAACTTAATTGGAATATTCTATACCTATATAAATCTAATAAATTTGAGTGTTTTATTTAATTATTTGATATTTTTATGCACCACTGAGAGCTTATATGAACTTTATAAGCTTCTTATTGATGATTTTTTCTTAAACAAAATGAAAATAAAATCAGCAAATTTTGAAAAAAGGTGCAATTTGGTGCAAACTCTGCAATCATAACACCAAAATAGACTAATTGCTTTATCAAATGCCACAAATATATCCCTTGGATTCGATTGGATATGTAACTAAAATTCTTTGAGAAATTAACTTTTACAGAATCTTTATGGATAATTCAACCATGTTTCATTAAAGCTTGATAGTATCAATACGAGTACTGATTTTAACAAACAAGATACATAAAGATAACATACCATGGGGAACATCGCCCATTATAACCGATTTTAATTTTTTTTTATAACTTAAATAACCGTCCCGCAAATCACTACTTTACATACAATGATATCTTTTAAAAATCAATCAATTTATAGAAATAACAAATAATAATCGATATATTTGCACCCCCCGCGCTATTTTACATAAGTTAATTACAGAGGTCGTTGCTAGAATATTTTAGCTATTGATTTAAGGGATCATATAAATTATAGCTTATAATTTTTTGTATTTTTGCCACCTTTAATGGTATTTGGCCCCACTGTGCGTCAGTCCGCGAAAGTATTTCATTCGTCCGCAGAAAGATGTGTGAATTAAAATAAATTACAAAAATATTTAGAAATTTATATTTTTGCTTTGAAAAAAAAAGAAAGAAAATATCGGGACTTACTTTAAAAAAAAAAGGTTTTTAGCGATAAAAATAGCATGTTTTGGAATTTAGTTTTTTTATTTACTGTCCATGATAACACACGTGTAGCACAATACAGCGCAAACTTTTTTGTTTTAAAAATAGTTTTTGGTTATAAAAAAGCAATTTTGGGGGTTTAGCTTTTTTATTTGTGGTAGTATATGGACCTTTTCACGTCAATTCGACCAGTCTTAAAAGTAAAGTTCTCAGATTTTTTTCATATTCACTATAATTTATCTACCAGTAGAGCTATGTCCAATTTTGACATTTATTTCTCAAAATTTTTATTTAGGCTGGAGATATTTTGCTTCGAAAATTGCGGTAATTGTCACGTTTTTTTGCATCTCTTTTATAAAAAATTCTATATTTTCCAAACGAGGGATTTGAATTAGATGATTTTTTGTGGGTAAATTCATGAAGCTCCATAGTACATTACAACATAATAAAACTTGTTCTATATTGTACAGTTTCGTATTTCTATGCACTCAAATTAGGTCAAATTTGGACAGCCCTGGCAAAAATCTCTAACGACTTAAATAGATGATTTTGGGTTCAATGTGTTCAGAATTTTATGCTCTTTTAAATTTTGCAAAGAAACTGATGGACTTTTACTGGTATCAATATAAAAACTAAGAAAGACCGAAACTATGTGTAGTTATAGAGGGTTCATATAGTACATATAACATTATACAGTAAATATTTAGCCAAAATAGTCTAACTAAATTACACATAGAGAGAAAAAAAATTGTTACCTAGACATTTATAAGTGGAAATGGTAAAGAAGCTTATAATGAACGTAAAAAAAATAAATGCGTGAGCAGGGGCGGTGGAGGATTGATTTGGGGGGTTCCAAAAGACTGAAAAATTGTAATATTACAATTTCCGGCGAAAGTTGAAGTCAGAGAAAAAATTATCCGTTACAAAAGTTATAGATCATGCAAAAATCTACAACTTTTGTAAAGGTCACTTTTTAACGTAACCTTAAAATTTCGGAGAAAAATGCGAATTTTGTTGTTTTTTTTATTTCGTTTTATATTTCTCATTTCCACAAAAATAATTTAATTTTTACGAAACTTGGTGAAAGTATGCCTTTCCGGGTCTTAAATAACCATAAGTTTTTTTTTTTATTTATGCCTGATTCACCTGTTCCTGTTTCAACTGACCAATTAAAATTTCCCGATTCAAATTGTGGTATCGTTTCGCGGACGATGGATGCTTTATTTTATTATAATGTTAAAATAACACCATAAGAGATTTTAAGGAAAATTCGAAGAAAATGTAGCAACTTTCCTTCCTACTTTTTCCAGACTTAGGATTGGCAGTAATTTTTGATAGGTGCAAAAACTACTGGTGTAGTTAAAAGTTTATGCGCTTTACGTTTCGTTAATTTAAAAAAAAAATTAAAATAATATACATATGTACATATATACATATTTACATTAATTTTAACTAATAAAATTAATTTATCTTAAGCTTAACAGTGTAAGCTATTTTTTCTAAACATCTTCCTACTGTTATTTCATTATTTAAGTAGCTTTCTTGAATTTGTCTTATTCTTTTATTTACCTAGTAGATCAGGCGAATCACAACTATTTACTTCCGTCGAACATGTGGCCAGGCAAAACGCAACCAAAGCGTACCAAATTTTAATTTCAGGAGAAACGGGAACAGGCGAAACAGGAATATACCAGTTTTTTTGGGTAAAAAAATTTAAAAGTTTCCGTGATATTGATTTTTTTCAGTCCGGAAAACTTTTTTTTCAAGAAAAGATTCTACTTAAAAAAATCATGTTCTTAAACATAACTACTAATTTTGTTTATTTTGCCAAAAATTACATGTCAAACCGAAAAAAATAAGTACTGGTAGAACTCAGTGCGATAATTTTTTTAAGCAAAATTTTTTCTTGAAAAAAAAGTTTTCCGGACTGAAAAAAATCAATATCACGGAAACTTTTAATTTTTATACCCAAAAAAACTTGTAGTTATTTAAGGTCCAGAAAGGTTTACTTTCACCAAGTTTCGTAAAAATTAAATTATTTTTGTGGAAATGAGAAATATAAAACGAAATAAAAAAAAAAAACAACAAAATTCGCATTTTTGTCCGAAATTTTGAGGTTATGTTAAAAAGTGCCGTTTACAAAAGTTGTAGATTTTTGCATGATCTACAGCTCTTGTACAGGATAATTTTTTCTTTGACTTCGACTTTCGCCGGAAATTGCAATATTACAATTTTTCAGTCTTTTGGAACCCCCCAAATCAATCCTCCACCGCCCCTGCTCACGCATTTATTTTTTTTACGTTTATTACAAGCCTCTTTACCATTTCCACTTCTAAAAATCTAGGTAGCAATTTTTTTTCTCTCTATCTGTAATTTAGTTCGACTATTTTGACTAAATATTTACTGTATAATGTTATATGTACTATATGAACCCTCTATAACTACACATAGTTTCGGTTTTTCTTAGTTTTTATATTGATACCGGTAAAAGTCCATCAGTTTCTTTGCAAAATTTAAAAGAGCATAAAATTCTGAACACAATGAACCCAAAATCATCTATTTAAGTCATTAGAGATTTTGACCAGGGCTGTCGAAATTTGACCTAATTTGAGTGCATAGAAATACGAAACTGTACAATATAGAACAAGTTTTATTATGTTGTAATGTACGATGGAGCTTCATGAATTTTCCCACAAAAAATCATCCAATTCAAATCCTTTGTTTGGAAAATATAGAATTTTTTATAAAAGAGATGCAAAAAAACGTGACAATTACCGCAATTTTCGAAGCAAAATATCTCCAGCCTAAATAAAAATTTTGAGAAATAAATGTCAAAATTGGACATAGCTCTACTGGTAGATAAATTATAGTGAATATGAAAAAAATCTGAGAACTTTACTTTTAAGACTGGTCGAATTGACGTGAAAAGGTCCATATGGCAGCACACGACTAGCACAGCCTTTTTTTAGAAAAAAAGAAAATAGCGGGGCCAACTTGGAGGGGACATATGAGCGACTAAATGGTGGGAAAACGACATTTCATATTACACGACTAAAGCCCGATCCACACTATCGCTCCGCTCCCGATTCGATAAAATATTCTTACACAAGAAATAATGAGTGTATTCACATCATCGCTCCGATATCAGTCGCGGTCCAGTACCGCTCCAATACCAATACCACTTAGTAATATTTTATCGGAACGATATCAGACTTGTTATGATTTGTACCTATAGTGTAAACACTTTTTTGATTCCACTCTGCTCCGCTTGCATTCAGTTGTTATGAAAAGATGTTTGTATCGAACTGGAAGCGTACCGAGAGCGGCACTATAATGTGAATGGAGAACGAATATGTACTAGCATGGTATCAGCACTGTATGGGTCAGCACAAGGGGTCGTATTAATGGCGGAATTTATTCCGGGATACAATAAATCTATTTAAGATTAAAGAATGGCTTTTAAACATTTCTTTAATGCTTTAGAAAGTGTCGATTTTTTATGAATTACATGGTGGTCCATGTGATCGGAAAACGACATTTCATATTACACGATCAAATATTATTACAAATAATGGTCGAAATGATTTCAGGGTATAATAATGCTATTTAAACATTTCTCTAATGCTTAAGAAAGTGTCAACATTTACCTGAATTACATGGTTGATCAGATGATCGAAAAAAAAAAAACACATTTTTTATTGGAGGCCTTAATGTTATTTTAACTTATAACGAAAATGATTTCAAGAATTCTATTTAAAATCAAAGAACTACTTTTAAATATTTCTCTAATGCTTAATAAAGTGTCGATATTTATTTGAATTACATGGTCGGTCAAATGGTTGAAAAACCACTTTAAATAATGAATACTAGCTGTACTCGCGACGTCGTTCGCGCATAAAATCAGTGAAAAGTATATAACTATAATAATTATAAAGCAATTGTATAGAACAATAGTTTTGCGTAATGCATTCACATGCTCAAAATGGTTTTTCTATTTTCCCGGAGTATAAAATATCTTAGATGTTGACCCAGGTAATAAGTTATCACCACACCTTTCATAAAAATCCATTCAATAATTTTTGCGTACTTAACGTGTACACATGCTTAAAATGGTTTTTCTATTTTCCCGTGCGAATGAGACATTTTGCTGGAGTAAAAAGTACCTTAGAGGTTGACCTAGGTAATAAGTTACCATCATACCAAATTTCATTAAAATCTGTCCAGTAATTTTTGCGTGATGCGTGAACAGACAGACAGAAAAAAATTTTAAAATCGCTGTTTTGATATCTACATCGATCAATTTACAGTACCAGTACAATTTTCAAAAAATATTCCATGTACAGAAATGATCTTGTTACAGTTTTATTATATGTATAGATAAATATAATTTAGAAAATTGATAATCGTCATATCCCATTGTATAATTATGTGATCGGTTCACATAAAATTATCCGAGATTTTATCGGGCCACAACTGAAAAAATGTTGGGAAACGCTGATATAATATGTAAGAAAAGTTAAAAAATTATACTATTCATCCCATTTTATGGTATACTGATTGTGAGAAGCGATATTGTTTCTACTATTCTACCATTTTAAATGGACATACCGTA
This sequence comes from Brachynemurus nebulosus, assembly GCA_035578155.1. Lineage (NCBI taxonomy): Eukaryota > Metazoa > Arthropoda > Insecta > Neuroptera > Myrmeleontidae > Brachynemurus > Brachynemurus nebulosus. The sequence goes on along the minus strand of JAPWDM010000002.1, from coordinate 39,105,761 downwards.
TCCTGAAACTTTTGTGCTATATTTCCCTGATGGGGGTGTGTAAATTTTCTGTTGTTCAGTGGTGGTTGCTTTCCCATTTCCTCGCGGTTGTTTACTAGCAGGTGCGTCGGAATCGAATGTAATGGGGGTATGTTTCTTCTGACGGGCTGCAGTTCCATTTGTTTCGGCCGGTGATTTGACAGTGGTCTTCGTAGATGATTCCGGTTCCTTCCATGATAGTGTAACATTTGCCTTGTAAACGGGTGGACTTCTGAAGACATCTTTTATTAGAGTATTGATATTATTTGTAACTCGCAGTAAATCGTTTGGAGTCCTCTCTTTCTTTAATGCTTCGTCTGATGAGATTTTTTCATTTAATTTCTTGATACAACCCTGTGAGAAAAATAAAAGTTATTTATTATCGTCCTCTGAGTACTGAATAAATAGAGAGAGTGCAGGCATATGAGCCGTTTATTTTGAAAGTGGGGTAAGTCCATTTTTGAAAAAAATGAAGATAATGGTAGTTACAGATAAGACTTAGGATGATCTTTTTATCTGTCAACAACTTATAGTCAAAAAAATTCAGAAGCCTAATATTTGGAAGATTGAAGTTTTAGCTCTTAAGAGTATTGTAAATATGTTTATTTTGATAGTGGTGCAAGTCCATCTTACAAGTAAAATTTCCGAGACTGGACTTATTGATTTTGATGAAACTTAGATATGTTGTAGAACACTAAAAAATAAGTAACACGTATTTTTTTCTATCTGCGGAAAAGCGGTTTGAAGGGGTGAAACCGTCCTTCAAAAATTGGGGTGAAAATGTAATTTTTCAAATATCTCGAAAACGGTAAGAAATAGAGTAAAACCTTAAATTGGCGATATTGCTCTTTTTTAAAATGCTATCTATTGATATGTAATTTGCTTAAATTACACCAACAGGGGTAGTTTAGGGGTTAATTTTGCGAAAAGGGGTAAAAGATAAAATATAATAAAGTTTTATTTACAGATTTCAAATGTAAGTGAAAAAATCTAATCGACCTGTTTTTACTCAATTTCCTAATATTAAATCCAGGGATAGTTAACTACGGCGGTGACTGTCGACATAATCGTACTATTTGAGTAATTAAAAACTTCTTCAAGGAAAATTGTTTAAAGTAATTAGAATAAATTTTCAAAATTCATTTTAAGTAACACTGCAAAGGGAATGAGTCGCCCTTTTAAAGTACATACTTATTTTCATATACTCATTTCTACTACTAAGGCACTGGCAGGGGTTAATAATGTCACAGTACGTGCTTCTGAAGTTGAACTGTCGTGTGAAAAGTTTTTATTGTTTTTTTTTTTTGTTTTTTTTTTTTTTTTTTTTTTTTTAAATGATAAAACTAAAATACTATCCATTTAAATTAACGATTACAATAATTCATTAATTTTGAAAGTGAGGCAAGTCCATTTAGTTATAATAAAACCACTATTTTTTTAGCCAGCACTATAAATACTATTGGATTATAAACTTACATTATCTTATACCACAAAATAGAAAAAATATGTCTATTAACACTTACATACCAATATTTTTAAATTTATTGAAACGCAAACCCTTAAATATCTCGCAATAACAAAATATGGACTTGCCCCACTTTCAAAATAAACGGCTCATATATACAATGTATGTGAAAATGATACTAAAAACGTAACTAAAGTGTTGACCAATATGGCGATTAAATAAGGTTGAATTTAAAATTTTTCAAAATTTACTGATGTTATATTTGTTGTTATAAATATTGTTAGAATATTTACAGTGGAGCTTCACTAATTTAAGAAAAATTTGGTAAATTTTAGTGAAACTTTAGTGAAGCAGATTGAGGTCAGCGGCGGTCATTTAATACGTGATCGGGACTAAATAATAATTTAAGTTATAGGTGACGTACAAGAGCAAACTATTTAATAATTTGGATTCCAGTAGATTAACTGGATTTTATACTAATGTATCAATTTCATTAAAAATATTGCTGTTAGAAAGTTCTTCATTATAGATATATTTGCAATAAAAATTGTTTTTTTTCTTTGTCCCTTGAACAGACAATTGACAAGTACCGTATCTATTTTTCAATCTATATAAGCATCTACGATTTGCTTTGGATTCACCAAATTCTCTGAATTGGTTATTAGAGAGTTTTTGCAAAATACCGTAACTTGTACGGTAACGCTATTTTGACAATTTCAGTAATTGCGCATGCTCCACAATAACGTTAACGGTAACATAAATACGGTAATCTAATTTTTTTACGCTATTTCCTTTCGAATACCGTAAGTAACTACGTGTAAAATCTAACCTGTAATTTTGAATAATTTTGTAAATTTATAAAATTATATTAATAGACCCAATGCTTCTAATTCTAGTAGCTCTTCCATGTTTTTAAAAGCTATAATTTTCAAACATTCAAGTGTATAACCTTGAAAAAATTCATACAATTTACTTAAAAATCAAAGAAAGTAAGGCTATTATACTGAACTGTCAAAATAACGTACAATAATCTACGGTAATGTTGCAAACACTCTAAAACTATATTTTACGGTAAATATGAATACGGTAATGGTCACGTGACAAATAGTGTTACCGTATAATTTACGGTATTTTGCAAAAACTCTCTATTAAGTACCTGATATTCAAGTATTTTGGTATTTATTTAAATTTATTTATTATACTAAGTGAATAACTAAGTTGAGTAAGTAGCCTTCAATCAGATCACTCGCTTTGTATATATCTGAAAAAAATTTTAAAAATTCTAGAATTCAACATTCTAGAATTCTTTTTGCATAGAGGAATATTTTTATTGAAAAACACCACTGACTTGTTTACGTTTTTATATTTTAAGACTATAATTTAATAATATATTTCAATAATATGTTATGAAAAATATGTAATTAATATTATTTCCCTTTGTTTTTGTAATATTGTTCAATTTTTCACTTTGAATAAACATAATTAGTAACATTTATGAACAAGTTACAAACGAAGTTCTAAAATTCAACAGAGAAAAGTCTAAATTTGAATACTCTTATGACATCCAAATCAATTTCCTTTAAATCTATACGTAATTGTTTTTTTTACTACGCATATATAGCTTTTATAGAATTTATACTATCTTTGTTTTAAAAATGTATAATGTAATAATATTGTTTCTTTCTGTTTCTATAAAATCCTCTTAACTTTAGTGAGAAAAAAGTGACGTCACTTAACAAAACTGATGTTAACTTTACTGAAGCTCTACTGTATTAGTAAATAGTCTCAAATTACAACAAAAATCATATAAAAATTAAAAAATATTTATTACCACCGACACTTTGTAGGTTAGAAAAGGTGTTTACTAATATGGCGATTTTCCTTCAAAAAAGATTATGTGTACTCCATCTATTGTATGGTACATACATATTCTAATATCAGTATTGGAGTTATATACTTACTTGTAACCCCCGGGCGAAGTACTGTAACCGTAATCTGAAATCTTTGAGACGATCTTCGTCGCCGGTTAAAAACTGTGGACAAAATCGGGCCAATTTATGGAATGCGTATAGCAAACATTCAACAATTGTAAATTCTTGTTTCGGGAACGTTTCAATATCTCCATTTGCCGGTGGTAAGGGCATATAATCTAATAATTTCTTATAAACAGCACCAACAGTCTCTTCAATTTTATCATAATTCGTAGTAAAATTTGTTAGTTCAGCTAATTTACGTAGAAACGATATTTGTACACTTTCCCCGTTTGGAAGCGACTCCATTTCCTCAAAATGTGGTAGAACTTGTTCACAAATATAACGGGTAAATGCGTTGGAGTCCACACTTGACTGCAATCAAATTTCAAATTAGTTTTTTTGAGAACTTTTTCGGATTTTGAAGAAAAAATTTATAATTTCGTTCTGTTTGTCACGTCCCGATAATTCCGACATTGTTCAGTCTACAGAGTGTCCACTTTCGATGGAAAAAAATTCCCGCACAATTCCCGGTTTGCAAGTTCTTTTCCTAGTTCAGTTTTTTTTCCTAGATCAAGGATCGGCAACCCGCGGGCCGCATGCGGCACACCAAGCAACATAATTTTTCGAACAATTTGCTCTGCTTATGCACAATTGAGCATATTCTGTACCTTTTTGTTTTCCGATGTTATTATAACATGTAAATAAAATTGTTACTAAAAATTTTCGTCATTTCCCCTGTCGTAGCATTCTGCATAACATAGTAAATTTCCGTTTACAAAAATTAGTTTTTCTCGGAAACTAGTTTACATAGAATAATTGCTCAAAAACAAAAATGTCGCAAAAAGTTTTGAACTTGGGTAAATTTTGGCAAAAATTAATTTTTTCACAAAAAAAATGCCTAAAAAATCATGTTTAGGGCGTCGTACGTGTTTGGCTGAAGAACTTATCCAAGATTTTTGGACTTTTTACATTTTTTCCAAATTTCGTAAAAATAGGATGTTTTGTTATGTCATCGAAGGATGATATATTAATATCGTTGTGTGATCATAGTGGGGGAAACATTATTATAGAGTTGTACATCCATATTGAATAAACGCAAGAGGGCTGTAGAGTTAACAACTATAGAGTTAACAAAAAATCATAAATTAACACTTTCACTGAGGTGACATTACTTAGTGCGTGTCAAAAACACGCACTTAACGAATTTTTCGAGTTATCGCGCGGACGCATAAATACATACATATAAATTTTATTGAATGTTACTTTTGAATTTTAGGGACTCCAAAACAAATTTATATTATGGTCCCGGGCTCAAATCGCGTCATAACAGTGGCTCTAATAACTGAATTTTCAATTCGAAAATTCGCTAAAAGGAAAACCTTATTTACATACATATTATGTACATTACAAAATATCTGAATGTGTGGCCCGCTTAAAAATATTTTTTTTTTTAAATGACCCGGTCATTCAAAAAAGGGAATACTACGATTAGTACGGTACCAAAATTTGATGACGGTTCCTTGTAGAACTCGACAAAATAAAATTTTTCGATATCTGGCTTCGTTTTTGAAATATTGAACGTTAAACTTGTCTTTAAATTCGGATATATTGTATGTATACTATGTGTAATATTTTGACAATGAGCGTGCTCCATTTAGAAAACACAAACGACACTGTGTGACACAGTGCACAGGGAAAAAGTAATGACAACAAAAATTTCAGTGATTTTTGTACTTTCTTTTTTTACAAAAAAAAAAAATTATTTTTTTTTTTGGCTGGAGTTTCGGAAAAAGGAATGCTCAGAATTACTTGAAATTTTTACCAGACACGACAATATTTTAGTTACGAGTACTTTGTTTTGACAATATACTTCAACTTTGATACAAAAACTAGGTGGTGGGGTTAGTTAAGGTTAGGTTAGTTTAGTTATTTTTGACAATATACTTCGATTTTGAAAAACTAGGTGATGAAGTTTATTAAGGTTTGGTTAGTTTTGACAATATACTTCAACGTTGATATAAAAATTAAGTGGTGAGGTTAGTTTAGTTAGTTTTAACAATATACTTCGACTTTGATATAAAAACTAGGCCACAGAGAGTCGTTTGTGTTTTCTAAATAGAACACGCTTATTGTCAAAATATTACACATACTATACATACCTACAATATACTCGAATTTAAAGACAAGTTTAATGTTCAATATCTTGAAAACGAAGCGAGATATCGAAACATTTTATTCTTGTTTCTCGTTTTATTTTGTCGAGTTCTATAAGGAACTGTCATCAAATTTTGGCGCCGTACTAATCGTAATCTTGCCGCAGAAAAGGTTGCCGAGCCCTGCTCTAGACAAAAAATATAATATCCAGCAGTAAGGCATTTTAGTATAATCATAAAACTTATTTAAAGTTTGTAAAGGTTTCCCGCCTATGTCCTATATTTTACTTCGAACACTGTGAAAAACTCTAGCTACTGAAAGATCCTAACTTAATACGTGTCCACCACGCACCTATTTCTAGAGAGTGTTTCAATTCTTGATACTTACCGAAAAATACGGCATAACCGCACTTAGTGCCAGCGTAATCAAATGTAAACTGTAGTTATTTGAATCGTGTAAATTAAATGGTTGATCCAAATCGGCATATTTTTCGATTAAATGCACAATTTCACGTTGTCCAGCAATTGTTTTCGGTAGATGGGTATTTCCAATCAATTGCATGATTATTTTAAACTCTTCTCCGGTGGCACTCTAAAAAAAAACAAAATCCATTAGCCCACGAATTTACTGCGATTTGGGCATTGTGAATGATAGCTACCAAACGTTTTACCTCCAAAAATTTTTTACAATACTCTATAATAACATCTTCAGCCTCTTTCGTGATGATCTCTTTGCCCAAAATACGAAATTTTGTCGAAAGAAATTTAAAACAACGTTCCTTCACCAACTCGTCACCTAATTCCATCTGTTGAAAAATGCCTTTTAACGCATTCGAGGCGTCTGACGTGATGACAGCCATCAACGAATTCGCTGTAATATTCTGTTCTTGTGGGTCATCACTCTGCAGCAGTTGGGCAAGTATATCAGCTATCCGTAATGTGTTTTCTTTGTTATCTTTACAAAGATTTGGTAAATCTTTAATGCTTTGTTTGCGTATCTGTAAATTTTTTAACAAAAATTAGCAATGATTCATCCTCTGGTGCACTTATTTTAACATACATTAACGTCATCGTCTTCACACAGGTCAAACACAGCTTCAAAAGCTTGAAAATGTAATGCTGGGAAATGTTTAAAAAATCGACCAATGAGTTGTGATGCTAATTTTTTGACACTTGGATCTTGTCCATTTTTCGCAGCATCAATAATAATTTGAAATTTTTCTGGGTGCTAAAATTAATAGGTTAATTAATAAATCTATATAAAAAAAAAATGTTTAGTAATTGACTGATGAAACTAACTTCACTAATTTTTTCTTTTGCGTCTGTTAATTCATTACAGTTTGCATACAATTGATCCAACGTATAAGTCATTTTAATTTACAAATTAATTACATTCGATATTAAACTGATTACAAAATTTAATGAAATAATTTCAAACTATTTTCACACTTGGCGTCGAAATTAATTAAGTACTACACCACAAATTCGACAAATTCACTTCAATCTTTCAATGCAATCTCCGTAATCTCTTACGCATGTCCGGTAATCGGAAATATGCTTATGTGTATTATCTTCGCCAGAGCAAAATGTTGTACAGTAGAGATTGCACTGTTACGAACTAGAGGGCTTTGGTTTAAGAAATTAGCGGGCATCTAAAAATTTTTAAGTTTTTCTCTATTTTCACGGCATAAATTTTCAATTTCTTTAGTTAACACTCCTACATTAATTTATTTTTAAAAATTATGGAATAAAAAACAAATACTCATTAGGTTAGAAACCGTAATTTCAATATTTATAACCGTTAATTTTTTCTAATTAGAGTTTTTTTGTTATAATATAGTTTACTTATTAATTTTTATTTTTACTTATTTATTTTTTTCTTTAATCTCTATTTACCTTAGATATATAGAAATACAATTCAAAACATTAAATTTTAATGTTTCGAATAATACCTGGAATTTGTTTAAAATTTTTATATGTCTTATTTTATTTATTATTTTTATATGTATTATTTTATTTATTATTATTTTAATAAATAAATAAATACAATCAAATGACGTAAAACGTAAACTGTAAGAAGTGTCACCATCTAGTGATCTTGCAAGAAACATTGGGTAGTTAAGGCCCGTCACACACGTACAGTTTCAACTGACAGTTTGAACTGAACAGTTTAAACGGTTTAAACTGTCAAGTGAAACTGTATAGTGTAGGAGCACACACACGTACAGTTCAATCCTTCAGTTTTTATGATGGATTCGAAAGAGGAGGACGATTTTGCCGTTTTCGGTTTACTTTTTAGTGTTTTACAAAAAAATAAAAAATCGAAAAAACGTAAACAGTGGTGCAAAAAGTGGTTACAAGGGCGAAGTCAATCTTCGGACATCAGTTTGTTAGGCCCGCCACACATGTACAGTTTCAACTGACAGTTTGAACTGAACAGATAAAACTGTCAGCCGAAACTGTACAGTGTAGGAGCACACACACGTACAGTTCAAGCCTTCAGTTTTTACAATGGATTGGAAACAGCAAGACAATTTCACCTAGCAACATCTTTGATTCAGCGAAAATCATATTGTTAAAAAAAAAAATCAAACGCACTTGCTCCTGACCACAGACCAAAGAACATATTCTGTATATCCTAGAGACTCACTCAACAAAATTTATAAATGAAGCAGCCAGATACGACCAGTATACGACTTAATAGTATTCTGTAATGTAGTAATTAATGCGATAACCTGTGGTATTTGTAGTAACGTTTTCAAATAATTATTGTCAAAATATAATATTGATAATAAGATTTTACTTTCTTGAGAAAAAACTGCAAAATTTTGAAAGAAAAAGAGTGGTATTCGTTTTAATTATAGTTCCATTTGCGGAAAAGTGGACAATATATTATATTCCTTAAATTTCACCCGTCTCACCCCGTTACCTGCCACAAGAAAAATGCCTACAAACTGGCTTTACGCTTTGTCTAGTAATATAATAATAATAGTGTTCATTGGTCTGTGCTCCTGACACAAATTGAACTGAGAACTGTACAGTTGAACCCCCACACACGCAACAATCAGTTAAACCATTCAGTTTAAAAAATTGAAATTTCAATCGTCTCAGTTTAACTGTACAGTTGCGTTGAACTGAGACTGAAATACCCACACACGTAGAGTTTAAACTGTATAGTTGAACTGTTCAGTTCAAACTGTCAGTTGAAACTGTACGTGTGTGGCGGGCCTAACACAGAATAATCAGAAACAAAGTTCGTATCTTTATACTAGCTTTCTCAATGTGGACATCAGCTTACGTCACAAATAACCTAATTTCCTCCCACTGCAAACGCACAACATGTTACAATCATATATGTATTATAACTATATGGCCAATCCCTATAAGAGGCAGTGGTTCCGATGAAGTGAGACGGATAGACATCGGGTAGAGGCACTTCAGTTGTTTTGCGCAGATGCATCAATTAGTGTTTACCGTGTTTACTGTTCAGATTGGTTCATAATTACCACCAAAAAAGTCGCGTTTGCGCAAAACGAACAAAATACTTCCAAATCTGCACCGTGATGTTGGGACGTTTTTTTCATATCCATTTGGCTATATATGTATACTACATATATGGTTACAACATAAATCTCGTATCAATGTATTTGTGTGATGTACGGTTGTGTGTGTACCAACGTCACACTCTGTCCGTGAAGGGAGACGACTGCAGTGTATATGTATGCCAGTGTTTCGGTACATGCATACTATGTATGTGTTCGCTTATTGTTGAAACTGGTTGATGACAATCCATCTGAACACGGCTATAGTTGTTGTGTGACTGACACACTTAAGCCGCATCGAACCACTCACTGGCACACTGCTATCTACAGTTTCTTACACAAACGCTTAGGCCCGCCACATACGTACAGTTTCAACTGAACAGTTTAAACTGTCAGGTGAAACTGTACACTGTAGAAGCACACACACGTACAGTTCAATTCTTTAGTTTTTACAATGGATTGGAAACAGCAGGACAATTTCACCTAGCAACATCTTTGATTCCGCGGAAATTATATTGTTAAAAAAACAAACAAACGCACTTGCTCCTGACCACAGACCAAAGAACATATTCTGTATATCCTATAGACTCACTCTATCAATTTATAAATGAAGCAGCTAGATACGGCCAGTATACGACTTAATAGTATTCTGTAATGTAGTAATCAATGCGATAACCTGTGGTATTTGTAGTAACGTTTTCAAATAATTATTGTCAAAATATAATATTGATAATAAAATTTTACTTTCTTGAGAAAAAACTGCAAAATTTTGAAAGAAAAAGAGTGGTATTCGTTTTAATTATAGTTCCATTTGCGGAAAAGTGGACAATATATTATATTCCTTAAATTTCACCCGTCTCACCCCGTTACCTGCCACAAGAAAAATGCCTACAAACTGGCTTTACGCTTTGTCTAGTAATATAATAATAATAGTGTTCATTGGTCTGTGCTCCTGACACAAATTGAACTGAGAACTGTACAGTTGAACCCCCACACACGCAACAATCAGTTAAACCATTCAGTTTAAAAAATTGAAATTTCAATCGTCTCAGTTTAACTGTACAGTTGCGTTGAACTGAGACTGAAATACCCACACACGTAGAGTTTAAACTGTATAGTTGAACTGTTCAGTTCAAACTGTCAGTTGAAACTGTACGTGTGTGGCGGGCCTAACACAGAATAATCAGAAACAAAGTTCGTATCTTTATACTAGCTTTCTCAATGTGGACATCAGCTTACGTCACAAATAACCTAATTTCCTCCCACTGCAAACGCACAACATGTTACAATCATATATGTATTATAACTATATGGCCAATCCCTATAAGAGGCAGTGGTTCCGATGAAGTGAGACGGATAGACATCGGGTAGAGGCACTTCAGTTGTTTTGCGCAGATGCATCAATTAGTGTTTACCGTGTTTACTGTTCAGATTGGTTCATAATTACCACCAAAAAAGTCGCGTTTGCGCAAAACGAACAAAATACTTCCAAATCTGCACCGTGATGTTGGGACGTTTTTTTCATATCCATTTGGCTATATATGTATACTACATATATGGTTACAACATAAATCTCGTATCAATGTATTTGTGTGATGTACGGTTGTGTGTGTACCAACGTCACACTCTGTCCGTGAAGGGAGACGACTGCAGTGTATATGTATGCCAGTGTTTCGGTACATGCATACTATGTATGTGTTCGCTTATTGTTGAAACTGGTTGATGACAATCCATCTGAACACGGCTATAGTTGTTGTGTGACTGACACACTTAAGCCGCATCGAACCACTCACTGGCACACTGCTATCTACAGTTTCTTACACAAACGCTTAGGCCCGCCACATACGTACAGTTTCAACTGAACAGTTTAAACTGTCAGGTGAAACTGTACACTGTAGAAGCACACACACGTACAGTTCAATTCTTTAGTTTTTACAATGGATTGGAAACAGCAGGACAATTTCACCTAGCAACATCTTTGATTCCGCGGAAATTATATTGTTAAAAAAACAAACAAACGCACTTGCTCCTGACCACAGACCAAAGAACATATTCTGTATATCCTATAGACTCACTCTATCAATTTATAAATGAAGCAGCTAGATACGGCCAGTATACGACTTAATAGTATTCTGTAATGTAGTAATCAATGCGATAACCTGTGGTATTTGTAGTAACGTTTTCAAATAATTATTGTCAAAATATAATATTGATAATAAAATTTTACTTTCTTGAGAAAAAACTGCAAAATTTTGAAAGAAAAAGAGTGGTATTCGTTTTAATTATAGTTTCATTTGCGGAAAAGTGGACAATATATTATATTCCTTAAATCTCACCCGTCTCACCCCGTTATCTGCCACAATAAAAATGCCGACAAACTGGCTTTACGCTTTGCCTGGTAGTATAATAATAATATTGTTCATTGGTCTGTGCTCCTGACACAAATTGAACTGAGAACTGTACAGTTGAACCCCCCACACACGTTACAATCAATTGAACCTTTCAGTTTAAAAAACACGAAGAGTTTAAACTGTATAGTTGAACTGTTCAGTTATGGAGATTAGACAAGGAGTCGAAACTTAATGTATTCAAAAAGTGTCCAAATCAAAGATGGCACTCGTATTCGACGGATACGAAAGCGATACAGTACTTATTCTCAAATGGAACACTCTCAAATGGAAACGCGAGCTTCTATATTATCTTTGTTAGCTTTTGAATAGAATCTTCTGGAATCTTTTTCAATGTTCAACTCAGTTATAAAGTGGGTTTTTCGATCGTTTTAAAATAAACTTAACAATTTTTATTTTGCGTCGGATCATTTATATTGTATATTATATAATTCGCTGACGTCATTATGTAAAATCGAAGTCAGTACCATTGGATATTCGCCGTATAAAGTAATTTAAATTATAAGAGTTTATTTCATACATATGTAATTTCTATGTATTTCCTTATTATTAACCCTTTGCGCTTATAAGACATGTACAGCATGACAAGATGGTTTGTCCATTAACTCTACCATATGTAATGGTATTTTGTCTGTTGGATCATAAGACATGTACCACATGACACACTGAATGTTGAACTGTAATGACTGCTCATACTTCACATTACATGAATATCTTATTTAATAACTGCAAACACATCCATTTATTAGAAAAATTGTAAATAAAATAGTACAAAATCACGTTGAATTATTTTTTTAAAATTAAAAACTAATAAAAACAGCATTGAGGACGTATTTAGCGCATTTAGTATTCAACTTTGGGAAAACAAGGTTAGAACGTCAAAAGAATCCGTCAAAAAAAGAACGTCGGTCGTTGTCATGTGCTACATGTCTTACCAGCCTATTTACAACTCACTTATTTTTTGCTTGAGTGCAAAGAGTTAAATATCATCAACTGACATTGGTGATTCTCAAATGGAAACACTCACTTCCCCAGTTCCGACGTGTTTCCACTTGAGAATAAGTACTGCAGTTACATTCTGTTTTATGTTACTATATTCGCTATGTTCACATCAGTATTCGAGCATTATTAACGCCGCGAGTGGTAAAAAAAGTAAGCCTTATATTTATCATTTTCCTGACCATTTTTGTCAATTTCTCTCATATAAGTTAGATCTCCATCTTATAATACCTACTCCATTTGTTCAGTTCAAACTGTCAGTTGAAACTGTACGTGTGTGCCGGGCCTTAGTGCTTGTTTCCTGACTTATAACCACAATTATGTGATTTTTTAGGGCTTCAACCTTGGGCTTCTACACAATATGTAAAATGAAATAAGAAACACAGAGAACAGAGGTACAGCAACTATCTCTATCATGAAATCTACAGTATGCACTTCCTTGAACGTTAGGTTACTTAGTAGTCACTCTCTCACAAGGAGAGGGCATGACCTGGGAAATTGACTTCGGGATGGGATTTCGCAGGATTATAGTCCCTCTAAAGATGAATTAATTGTTAAAATATAAAGATCCATTGGCCAGTCAATTTCGAGAAAATTTTAGCTTCATTTACTGAATCTTTATATATAAGTTACTGGTCTGTCAAATTAACGAAGACGTAGCGCAGTTGGTAGCGATGCTAGACTGGCGACTAGAGTGCACGGGTTCAATTCCGACTGACTGCAATTATTACGTATTTTTTTTGTTTTTTATTAATTATCTATTAAAATTAATAAATTTCAAAAATAAATAATTATTTCTAACAATAATTATCATAAATTAAAATATAATTGTATTTTTCTTTTAATCCGTAACCATTTACTGAATACTTTTTTAATAAGTAATTTGGTTCTTTTTTTTTTAAACAGGTAAATAATATAATTACCAAAACCAAATTTTTAAATTAAAAAAATTAAGAATTTTATTGATTATAAATTTACTTATAATTATATACAAGAACCGGAATGATAATTTTTATGTTCGTGTACAAAATCGTCTTTTATCAACTGTGCAAGATGCGAAAATATTTTCTGTTTTGTATATTTTTATAAAAATTATCATTGCAGTTCTTCTATATAATGATAAATAAAATTATAATTAAAAAATGGTGTTGGTAATCTTATTATTTACCTGTTTAAAAAAGACCAAATTACTTACTAAAAAAGTATTCAGTAAATGGTTACGAATTAAAAAAAATACAATTATATTTTAATTTATGATAATTATTGCTACAAATAATTATCGATTTTTGAAATTTATTAATTTTAATAGTTAATTAACAAAATAAAAAAAATGTAATAAAACTTGCAGTCAGTCGGAATTGAACCCGTGCACTCTAGTCGCCAATCTAGCATAGCTACCGACTGCGATACCTCTTCCTTGATTTGACACACCAATAACTTACTGTAGACCGGAGTGAATTGGTACGAATTCAGACTTCACACCGTATTTTTTTGTATTTATTTTATGAGTACCTAATCTTTGATATATTAAAAATGGATACGAGGACGGTCACTTTATTACAGTACCGTAAAACCGTCTAGACCCGGACAGGGGGTCTAGACTTGGACACTTTGCACCAATCTTCAAAGTAAGTAGTTTCTACATTAACCTACTACAATAAACATTTGTTCTTGTCGTCATTAGAGAGAGAAAAACATCCTCTAAACAGTTGTACCAATAAAAACTATGGATTTCAACTTTTACTATCTCATTTTACAGGATTACTATTCTCCAGTTTTTCAAAGAAATAAAATGTGTGTCTAACTTAGACATGTAATTTTCGTTATAATTGTCATATTGTTTTAATTTTGATATGTATGTGTTCAGAATTTTATCGCGCATCATTTAATGATGTTTGAAGTTATATTCGATGTATATATAAAAAAATACATGCTATATACATATTATATCCGTTTAGACCCGGACACATCAGTTTATTACACTATGGCCGCGATTCGCACTGGCTGTAACTTCCACTATCCATACGTTAGATTCCCGCCAGAATTACGCGGTTTATGCCTCCTTCTGGTGTCATATCGCATGTTTACTTCATAGAGAGGCATACTATGTATGCTATGTATTGACCCCTCTCCCTTCACACAAAATGTTTTGAAGCCTTTGACAGGTTCAAAGACATCATACGATATAAAACACTGTCCTAACCCCGACGGGAGAGGTTAGTTTGCATGTTATTACATTATTTAAGTAAGTGTCCGGATCAAGACGGATTTGGGGTGTAGGCCCAGACACTTACTAATTATTTTTTATTTTTTTTTTATTTTTACTTATAATGAAACAAATGGGTCAGGGATATAACAAATAATATACGCTCTTTCTAATGGTAATACTTTTATTGGTGATATCTATGAAGGGAACATGTATAAACATAAAATTATACCACAAAATGTAAAAAAGTGTCCGGGTCTAGACGGTTTTATGGTATCCAAAAAATTTTGAAAATATCGGTAATTTTTGAAAAAATAAAAATTATATATTTTCTTTTCTATGAAAAACTGTGGTCAAAAGAGACGATAAAAGAGTGAATGGGGACAACCCGTAGGGCCGACCAAAATTGAAATTTAAATATAACATAATTTCGAATTTTTTTGTATTTATACATTCAAAAAACAAATAATACTTGATGATTTTCTGTAGAAATAAACGTAGAATCTAAAATAAAGTTTATAAAACATAGAAATGTTATGCTGAATGTGTTTATAAAAATATTGAATGACTTGATAATCTTGAAAGTGCTCTCTTCTATGTTCCAATACATGCTTCATCCGTCCTTAATCACCCCACATTCGTCCCTTTATACTTTTATATAACGTCCCTATTAACCTATATAGTGTCCCTATTCACACCTATTCCGTCCTTATTAACTTCTAACTTAGCCCAAACCTCAAGTCCTCATTATTTTCTCTTAAAAAAATAAAAACAACTAAAAGTCTGCAGTCTTCTTTTTCCAGATATGTTCCAAAATAATTAAATTTTCGATTAAACTACAATTTATTCATAAGAACACCGAAATAAATAATTTTAAGATAAAGTTTTAAGGAACAAAAAATATCACTGTTTGAAGACGTGAATCCAAACTCAATTTTTAATATTTTTTATTCAACTTCAAGCTTAGTCACTATCATGTCCTTGCCACTTGTTTTCAAGGATGGACCTTTTCATGTCACAGTTTGCTACGTGGCGCTGATGGTAGAGGAGCATACTAAATAGAGTTGGGACATGTGACCATTTTTCATCAAATAGATGTCAAAATTAATTATTATCATATTCGTACCTTGAGAATAAAACTGTTGCAACTGCAAATTTTTCGTTTTTGAAATTTTTATATCATTGGATTCAGCTACATTAAAGCTATCGATTGGTGAAATTTTCATTCTAAAATCCTAGAAAATAAAAAAAGTTATAGTGCATAAACTTTTTTTAAATTTTAAGGTTGTTGTGGTATGAGGGCTGACTAGAGAAAAAATAATAAAAATTTGCATACAGATTCTCAAAAAGGTATTTTATCATCCTATGAAAGAACAAAAAAATTTGGTCGCTGAGAGTCGAGAAAAAAATTACCAAAGTTGAGTAAAAATACATGGGTGCTTATGGAGACATGTGAATTATTTTGTTTCGAATTTAAAAAAAAAATAGTTCTAATAAAGAGAATTAAATAAAAAAACTGATTTGATATAGTTTAACCAATAAAGAATCGATACTCAAAATTTAGTTGCGATCCGGTCGACTGAACTTTAGATTTTTTGATCTAAAGTATCGAAAACGTCTAAGGTAGTGATAACATTGACAACACTGTTATATATTTGAAATCAAAATAATCTGAGAGGGGTTACAGGTCTCGTTAAATCTACTTAACCTCATTTTATTTGTTTATAAAACTTCTGAAAATAAAAATATAATTTTTTTGAAAGTATAAAACAGTGCACACTAATAACTGGTGCTAATAACAAAAAACAATACGTATTTGAAACAAGTTTTGTTTATTTTCCTCAGTTTAAATTATAATTGAATGAACTGAAATCATCACACCTTTTTTCTATAAAAGTTCAATTGTTTTTTTTAAAACTTATTAACAATAAAGCAGGTATATAAATTCATTACAGTAAATAAAAATACCTAATACTTAATGAAATTTTTGTATAACACTTACATACGTTTTTAAAAATCACAGACACCAGAAAACAAATTAAAAATTATTCACTTTTTTGCTACAAAATTATAAACTTATTTTCATAACTTTTCATAAATATTTTATTATCACATAGACATAAAACACTTAAATACAATAGTATTTTACATACATTCTGATGTTCTTATGTATTTTATTTATTGAAAAGGTTAATAACAACCTAAAATAGGTCGAATGAAACGCATCCCCTTGAAACGCATCCCCTATGCGTTTCAATGTTACGGACGAAATAGTGGTTGAGTTAGAAAACTAAAGAACAGTGTTAACAGATGGCAGCACTTACTGGCCAATGTTTGACTTCGATGTTGCAATATTTTATACAAAGATATAATATTTAAATAATTGCGTAAAGAAAAATTTGCTTTCATCTAAAATGTTTATAAAAATACTTAATGCCATTTTAAAATACTTTAATGTTAAAATTTTATGCCCATATATTAAAAATTAATAAATTTTCGCTTTTAAATTTCGTTAGATGCAGTTGGCAATACTTTCAAAAACCAATGCTTTAATATAGGACTCAGTATCACCACATTTAAAAAACTAAACCTCATACCATAATAACCTTAAAACTAACAGTTAGAATGAACCTGACAAAGTTTAAAAGTTCTAAGATAATTTGGAAAAATGTTATTAGGTTTTAAATTTCTTCAAAATCTTATTTCTTCAATATCTTAAAATTAGTGATTTTGCAATTGCAACAGTTTTATTCTCAAGGTGCGATATTATCTATGCAGAATATGTGCATATACAGGGTGGTCCAGAATTATGTACCGTAATTGTTGGAGCTGATAGTATGTTCAAAAATAATGATACCTTTTCATCTACACTTTTTTCCACAACTCAATAGTAAGGGAGATAAAGCTGAGGGGGAAAAATGTAGAGGGGTGGAACGAAACTGACTTATTTTTCTTAAAAAATTTTTAGGCGCTTTTGATTACTGGATTCATTTTCTAGGGGCGCGTATGAACATTAAGATAATTAAATTTATGCTATCGATTACTCGATCACTTATCATTAGGGGATAATTTGGAAATAGATGCTTCTACTTTAAATTACTCGAAAACGGTAATATTTATCGAAATTTAACAAGTATACCTTTTTTGCATGAAATTGTCTGAGGAATTATATTATCAGGGATCCTGTTTAAATAATTGCAAATTAAAAAAGAAAAGACGTGATAACTCTCACCTATCACCCAAAACCACCCCTTAGTCATGACTGGTGAAATAAGTGTTGACATAAATATAATCCTTCTAACGCAAAATAAGTACCCCTAAAATATCAATCCGTTATTCAAAAGCGTTTGGAAAATATTTAAGAAATAATGGTTGTTGTTTCACCCCTTTACAGAGTTGTATCTCCCTTATTATTGAGTTTTGAAAAAAGATGTACATGAAAAGGTATTATTTTTGAATGTACTACGAGCTCTACCAATTACGGTACATAATTCTGGACCACCTTGTATATCTGCAGTGAAATTGTAGAATTTTTTGAGGCTATGAGACCCTTAGACAATATTACTTACGACCCTGATTCTGACTTGGTACATAAATTTTCACCAACACAGACAAACGACAACATTCTGTGAGAGGAGAACCCTACTAATTTGGTGACGTCACTACGTAAAATCGGAGTACGTACCATTGGATGTCCACTGTATTTGTGTAATATCGTGATGAATGACTACACACCTTGCATATATATATATATATATATATATATATATATATATATATATATATATATATATATATATATATATATATATATATATATATATATATATATAGTATATACTGTCATGGTCGCCCTATTTAAGTAACAACCAACAATTAAAAATAAATTTATTTATTTTGAGAGTTTTTTTGTTCAATAGAATTTTTACAAATAATATGAATTAATTTGCCTTTGTCAACTTTTCACTATATTTAATTGTTTAAATTACGAACCGGTTTTTAAGCGATTAACTCATCATCAGGTATTAAAACAAGATTGAGGGTTACCTTTTGGATTACAACTCTTTATATAAAACAAATATGGTGATGTTACGTGTGATAATTGACTTTCAGTAGATCGGCAGAAATAAATTGCAAAGAATTTTTACATTTAAATAAGACACACTTCATATTTTTTTCTGTTTAAATTTCATGAGTTGATTAAAAAAACATGATACTCGTTACAACGTGAATCCCATGACGGACAGTAAGCCCGGCTGCACACCTAGGAGATACGACACGAGAGATGCGATATGAGAGACATAAGAAATGTGTCACTTGGAGACACGCATCGCCTGAGTACGTTTAAATTGCATTGAAAACACAAAATTGATGCACACCTAGGAGATACGACATAGCAGACATATGTCGTATCTCCTAAGTGTGCATTCCCAAGTATTCAAATAAGACCCTCAGAGCACCACCTAACCCACATTTTTCCCACCCAAATAACATTACTACTCTAAAGTAATCATCTTCATATTTCAATCTTCAAGAACCACCCAATCGTTTATTTTAGGCGCTTTTTGGATTTCCAGGACTGTGGGAAACCTAATATAATATAGCCTATGTCAGTCTGGGATAGTTTGGTTTTACTACAGTGCAAAAATTTTCAAAATCCACTAGGTAGTTTATTTTGGACACTTTTTGGGTTCCTAGAACCCTGTGGATCTTATAAACTCATATAACATAGCCTATATATATATATATATATATATATATATATATATATATATATATATATATATATATATATATATATATATATATATATATATATATATATATATATATAAATCCAGAATAGTTTAGCATTCAAACTGTCACAAAATTTTCAAAATAGGTTCTATAGTTTATTTGGGCATTTTTTTGGTATCCAGAATCTTGTAGGACTTTATAATCTGATATAACATAGCCTATATTAATCTGGAGGAGTTTAGCTGTTTCGTAGTGAAAAATTTTCAGAATTGATTTGAAGTTTACTTTAGGTCCTTTTTGGGTTCCAGGGTCCAGAGGACTTCATATAAAGTAGCCTATATTAATTTGGAATAGCTTAGCTGTCTAACAGTGAAAAAAATTTCGAAATCGATTGGGTAGCTTACTTTAGGTTCTTTACTTACTTAGGTTGCCAGGGTCCAAGGGACCTCACATAACATAGCCTATGTTGATCTGGAATAGTTTAGTTGTCTAATAATAAAAAAATTTTCAAAATCGGTCCAGTACTTTTTGATTTTACTTCGAACAGACAAACAAATTTTCTCTCTTTATTATATTAGGATAGATTTCTATAATCAGTTTCTCTGTTTCTTCTAGCATAGACAATTGTCTTACAAGAAAAAAATAATTATTGAAGATGACTAGATTTTATATTTATTCATAAAACAATGCGTACAGATATTATCTAATTAAATTGTCAAGAATAATAAAACAATTTGACCTTTTACTTAAAATTTTTCAATGTAAATTAAAGTATTACATCTACAACCTTGTTAATGATACGTGCCAATTCGAAAAAATAGTTTAAACCTCATCTACTTAATTTAACAATATTGATGTCTTGTTAACATTATCTTTTTATTTCCTCTGACAACTATTACATTAAAAACAGAAAAAGTTGTCTCTAATTCTTGGATTTGTACACAAGATTTACATAATATTTGTATGTGCAAAATTTCGTTAAAATTAAAGCCAAGTTCATAGTCTGTCACATATTTACCTTCAAGGTTTATACCTTCTACATATAATAATTATGGGTGTCCGCTTGAAATGAGTATTTGTCTTTGCAAAGTTGACCAAGATTCTGCTCATAGTAATTTAAAATGAATATTTTTGTGAGTTTATCTACATTGTTGTGGCAGTTGATTGTTGAAATATTCTACATTAATTCGAATTGTTTTTAGATTTCTTCCGTGTTTTTATTTGGCTTTATTGTTTACGTGAGTGCTGGTGGTTATGGCTTGATCCAACCATTAAGCGCTTATAATCGTGGTAATGGCTACAATAGCTATGATCATGGATCGAATAATTATAATTCAGATTATGGATCAGGTAACGGATATGATTATGGCTACGATGATAATCGGAATTATGGCCGACCAGTAAATTATCGTCCCAATTATCGACCCACTGGTGGTGGTGGTGGTTATAAGGAAGGTTTCAACGGAGTGGATTATTCAGGATATGATGGTTCCTTAGGACCTTACGGAGGATATCACGGAGATTATTATAATCATCGATATGGGCCAGGTGGTTATGGAGATGGATATGGTGGTAGTGGATATGGAGGTCGTCCAAATTATCGAGGTGATTATGATCGGAATGGGTATGACTACTATGGAGGCTATAGTAAGTGTACCTTTTAGTTTTAGTGTAATTATTCTTTTCAAAAAAATATTCTATGCGGATTGAAAGTATCTACTCTTCTTTTAAGTTTTTAAATAAAAAGACCTGTCAAAAGCTTTCATTTTTATAGATGATTTTTATGATGACTATGTCAATGGCCGTCCAGTACGTTATGGCGACAATGCTCACTACAATCGATATTTAAATGGAAATTACAAATATGGAGGCTATCGAAATATTTACCACAAATAATTAATTCTAAGTCCTAACTGTGATACTTTCTTTACTAGTTTATTTAATTAATTATATTTATGAGTAACCAAATAATTTTCAAATTCGTATGCTACTTAAATTGATCTGATAATAATAATTTTTCTAAAAATAAATAAATTGCTTAATTTTATTAAAAATAAAATGTTTAGCTATGTTTTCCTTACCCCTCTAACATAAGTACGATAAATTTTGAAGTTTAGTCCAATGAGAAATGTATTATCAGGTCTAAAGACGAGATGTTTTCCCAGCCATTTTTAATTTCAACAATAACTAGAGATAAGGTAGGAATAAATAAATAAATAAAGCTTTAGTTTTCTGCTAAGAGGCTGATATTAACCAATACAATAATCGCTGGAAATTGCTATTGCCCTCTTCATCTCTGTTAAAAAAAGTTAATTTTTATGAATTTTTTTTTCAGGGCCTCTTTGTAAAACTTAAGAAGCGGAATTTTTTTCTTTTATTATTAATATTGTACATAGAATTTTAATATACTTTTTGCTTAAATTAAATATTTATTATAAAAATGTATTATCGTGTCATTTTATTATGACTTTTTGATGTCATGTATGTCTGAAGACAATTTAATTATCTCTATTAAAATTTGTATATCAATTGTTGTCACGTTAATTTGTTAATTATCCTTATTATATTCTAAAAAGATAATTACAGCTACCAACAGATTAAAATTCACTTTCAGGAGCTCAAATATAAGAATTTATAGTATAAGTCATGCTGATGCAATATTTGTTGCCAGGGGTAACGTTCCGTTTTCGACGGGACTCGATTTTTACTCCGGGTTTCGAAATGCAGTTACATTATAAAAACTCTTTATTCCCGGCCGTTCTCACTATTACTCGTTTTCAAAAAATCAACCCGCTCCCTTCAGGATCCATTTTTTCCCATCCGAATAACATCTCTAGTTCAAAGAAAGAAAGAGCTGTTGTGAATGTGACTATGTTTTATTGTAATTTTGTTGGATTTTTCTACCAAAGTATTTGCAAAGTTTTACAATTTATTAAACTTGAACAAGAGGACCTAGTTTCAAAAACTTAATCTCAAATTTTGTAAGTGAATAACTCAGGTTCATGCCTTACGATTTTTAACATTTCAGTATATTTAGTGACGTCACGCGTGTGAAAATGTGGTCTATTTATAAGAAGAAGACTAAATGTTATAATTCGCGGACTTTTTTCTAAAAAATTATTACAGGGATTTCAACGATCGTTCTAGGTCACTGAGTTACTTATACGACTCATACAATGCAAAGATGTCAAGGAAGATATTACAAAAATAATAAATTGATAACTTTGAAACTCATACAAATATTTATAAAAAGTTGATTTGAAAATATAGGCTCGCCTTATACACTTTCCACCTACATAATGTGGCCCAGTTTAATAACCACATTTAAAATTCACTTGCTGTGGCCATATTTGTAAAATTTTTGAGTCACACTTAACACTTAAGATTTTTTTAATGTATTATTACGTGATTAATACTGATTATATAATTTCAGGATTTTTTATTGTAAAAAAAGTGAACTTTCACTATTTCATTGGAAAAATAAATTTGATATCAAATCACAAATAAAATGGTAAGTTACACTTGAATAAATTATAAAATTGACTTATATAGAAGTGTGTCATCATTTTTGCGTAATTTTAAATTATAGTTATTGTTTTTGAAAATGATATATTGTCTATAATGTTTGTGGAAGCGTACCAAAATAACATAAGACATTTTGTCATTTTGTAGTTCTGTGGGAGCTAATCCGCTTAGGACAAATCCGTATTAGAAGTAAACTTGCTAGAAGGGGTAGCTTAGTGTACTTAGCCAAAATGGAGAAAAAATCGCAAGCAGACCGAAATCTGTATGACCAGAATTGAATTAATAATTTTTCATCTCGTGGTCCTACAACATGGCTAATACTTCTTCCTCCTATATTGTCCTTTCCGTTTTTATTAAAATATGTTCTATTGAAATTTGAATGTTTTCGTTAATTTTACATGATCACCGTGCCTTAAATTTTGGGGCCATGGGTCTAGGTCCATAAGGTGCTTGTCAAAATTCAAGTCTATAAAAACATGATTGTAAAAGTAGACTTAATTGTATTTAAATTTTTATTTTCTTATAGGATCGATTGAAATACGTATAATTTTCATCAAAAAGGCTATTGGTGGATAAGCATGGGTAGAAATGCCCCCGCACGAATTGTGTTGGTTTTTTTTTTCTGCTAACTGCTTTCGATATAAGATTAAAATTTACTGAGTTTCAACCCTTAAAAACTCACCCTTTGGGGGTAAAAAATTATTTTTTGAAAATAAAAAAAAAAATTTATAACTTTTTAGTGGCTTGACGGATTTGGCTTGAATTTTTATATGTTTTAGATACCTCTATAGTGTATCTCAGAAAAAATTATCAACTTCAAAAAAAAAAAAAAAAAAAAATTAGCAGAAGTTAGCAGAAAAAAAAAAACCAACAAAATTCGTCCGGGGTCATTTCTACCCATGCTTATCCGCCAATAGCCTTTATGTTTTTTTTGTAAGAAGTACAGTGTTCAAAGAAATGCGCGACTTTTGTGGAAAAATCAATGACAGGATTTATCATATCTGTTTCCATATTTTTAGGCGGTTTCGTTAAGTTTTATGTAAAATCACTTCAAATTGTCGCTTTTATATATACAAGAATTTTCTGTTCTGGTGCTTAACCATGTTATGCAGAATGCTGCGACAGAGGTATTTTAATATGTAAATTATAGTACTCATTGGATTTTAATATTATTTTAAAATATTATTTTAAAAGAGCCTATTAACTGTATTGTTTTGTTCCACGAAGGCTATACATATGAAGCACGTATAGTGTTATCTAAACGAGAATACAGTTACTGATACGATTATCTATCGGGGGTAGATCGCTTATATTTAATTATACTTTTTTTCGATTATCCTTTATTATCTCGAAAATTATAGGAGACAAAAAAAAAACACTGTTTTTAAAGGACTTTTGACTGACATGCTAAATTCCAGGGTCGGAGCTATTGGAGGGACTATTAGGGAGATTGAGGATGAGAAATTATTATTTATTTATTTTTTTTTAATATGTTATACCCAGTGCTGGATTTACATTAGGGTAACGTGGGGCTAGTGCCCAGGACGGCAAAATTTAGAACACAATGTGGCAATTTGGCGATTTTTTTTTCTCGTCACTTACATTTTGTAGATTTTTTTGTAGGAAAAAGTTAAAAAGTTATTAAGAAGTGTTTTTTTTGCTTTTCACATATTTTTGTAGGGAAAGGTTGATGTGATTTTTTTCCAAGGGAGGTAATTTTTTACGATGCACTTGGGTAAATCCGGCCGTGGTTGCACCCCTTGAATTTTAATGAAACTTTGGTAATGGTAATAGAGCATAATAAGGCGCAGTTACTGTATTTTTATTAATATTTTTTTAGTTATCTCCATAATTACTTTGTTTTGGGCGGGAAGGTTGTAGATGTCAATTATTACTTGTAGCCTCATCATACATATCATTAATTTAGCGATTAAAAAACGTCTGAACTTATTTGGCTATACCCTTTGTTCTTTAAAACTTAAAACTCACTATGATATTTTGAATTTTGATTTTTATAACAAAAACTTCAAAATACACAGATCGCGGAAGATAATACCTCAAAAAATATTTAATTAAATTTGATCACTTATTCTTGTACAGCTAAATAAGATATTAATCAAAGTGTCTATGAATCTATTATGTATGTAATTATCAGAATATTATATCACAATTTGGGAACAATATGAATTTCCGTGTTTTTTCTTTCACACTCTTTCTAACAATTTTTATTGTTTTCGTAGATTTCGCAATATAATTAAAACAATGTAGATAAGTACATTAAGATATGTGTTATATCCATTTAATTGACTTTTATTAACGATTATATTAGCTAAAAAACGTCCACAAATATATAGATTAACAGTACAATTGAAATGAAATAAAAATTATATAACACTTGGATGATAATATATAACAATATTAACAATTATTTTGTGATCATATATAAAATATACTAGTGCATCAATCTATATTTATATGAAAGAGATATATTATTGTATAAATATTGTTCTTAACTCTGATTCTCTTTGTTTTATAATATGATTTAGATATTGCTAATTTAAATTGTATGAGAAAATAGTAATTGTTGAAAAGTTATACAAACAAAACGGGGCGAAAGTCTTTCAAAAAAGTGTGGGTTGTTTACAAATTGGCAATATTAGTAATGTCGTAGATGTTATGTTAACGTATTTCGTGTTTAAAATTTGAATTCTAATACGTTAGTGATTGTTGACAATTTTATTGTGTTTTGAAAGTGGAGTTTCTTTGTTAATTGTTACAAATGTGGAATACGGTTAGTATGCAATCAGTTGTTCGATAATAACATGTAATTTTTTTACTAGATTTATTTGTTGACAGATTATAAATAAGTAATTTGGGGGAGGAATTTTCATTTTTGCTACGAAAATGCTGAGATTTGATTCGGTTTCGAATCCCATTTTACGTCAAAACTGAAAATAGCGATAGTAAAAACCTAGAATTAACACTTACCATCGTGTCATTTGAAAATGATTTCTGTTGTTTAAAATCGGTTGAACACAGGTACTTTAGTAATTACAATAAGTTAATGATGTCATACAGAGATTAACTTTTATTTTTTGAAAATTATATACATGAATTAAATACTTTAAGTTTTTATTAATACAACTATTTATTAGTCGCGGTTTCATCCATGTCGTAATAAAAATTATGAAATCAAGCTAATAAACCGGGAGGCGATACTAAGAAAGTGTTTACCCTTCGATTTAAAGAAAATTTCATATAATATTAGTAGATTTGAGCGTTACTTTATGGTATTCCATATTTGTAAATAATAAACAAATATTTTACTTCGCAAAAATACCACTTTTATTTTGAAACTGTGACAATATTGTTTCAAAATAAAAGTGGTATTTTTGCGAAGTAAAATATTTGTTTATTATTTACAAAATTTCATATAATAGTTTATCATTTGTAGTTACGAAAAAGCTTTGTCGGCTAGTCCTTATCTTGTCCGGTTTCGCGGACCGACCTCGAAAAGTGGTCAAAGATGATTTGAAGGTCAAAAATATTTACTCAATTAGCTCTGTAACCGCGAGTCTGACAAAAATTTTGTAAGAAGTTTTTTGTAGATTATATAATTATCTATAACTTTTATTTGAAACATTTTGGCGAAAAATTATGGTAAGGAATTATGGTAAAAAATGCTAACTAGCCAAAGCGTAAGAAACTTTAAGCCCAAAAGTATAACTTTTCTATTTTAAATCCAAATAGAAACGTGCTTCTTAGCTTTTTTAAAGAGCATTTTTTAATAAATAATTTCACCTAGACTGAGAGAAAAATGACAACTTAAAATTAAAAACGATCATTATTATTTCAATAGTGAACAACTTAAAAAAAATTATATTGAAAAGATAGGGAACTTTGTAGGAAATCAATGTTATTCAACTTTAAAACAAAGTTTTTCTACATTGAAACAATAAATTTCAACATAACTAGACTTTCGTTAATGTTTTACATTGAATCAATATGGTTTTTATTGAAATTAAGTTGTTTTTCCTCTGGGTGAGTTAGTTTTTTAATGCGGTATCTGCCGATGTTTGTCGATTTTAAAATGCAGCGAAAGTGGACAAGTAAGGTATGAAGCCACAGAAAATATTTCAAAATATCGTCAAATTTTCACTTCGAAAAAATGCTAGTTTGATAGTATGTTAGCGTAGACTTTTACATTACTATTAAAAATAATAAACAAAAAAATCATATCCAAAAATAGTTGGTTAAAATAGTTATTCGAGATCGAAGGCCCCGAATATGCTCTTTTCTTCAAATGTCTCGTTTTCTGTTGGTCGTCCAACAATTATTATAATAACAAAATCTGTAAATTAACTAAATTTTTACAAAAAGGATCCTTTGGACTATTTACGTAAGAGCCATAACTTCAGAGATATTTACGGTTTCGGACAAGATAAGGACCGGCCGACAAAGGTTTTTCGTAACTTCTAACAAGAGAAATGATATTGTCTTTAAATCGATGGGTGGGGGGGCCTCGAAAAATTGACTACTTTTCGAGATCGGCCTGCGCAACCGGACAAGATAAGGACTGACCGACAAAGCTTTTTCGTAACTAGGGTAAAAGCTCTTATACCGGAACGCGTTCAATACTCGAACAGTTTTGATATTTTATATATTAATGGTTATTTCTGAAAAATAAAACCGAAAAATATTAAAACTGTTCGAGTATTGAACGCATTCGGGTATAGGGCCTTTTACGTTACTAACGATAAACTATTACATGAAAAATGAAATTTTCTTTAAATCGATGGGTAACTTTCTTATTCCGCCTCCCGGTTTATAAATTTTAAACATGTCTTTTTATAAAAAACAAACTGAGGTAAAAGTTGCCCTCTGCAGGCTAGACGAGAGGGTGGGATAGCCGAGGTTGAAGCTCTGGAGGCCGTAGCGGTCGATAGGGGCTCGGGAAAATAAAATAAATTTCTTTTTTTGTTCTTCAGTTACCATTTGGGGGGAAATTTTAAGAGATGTGCTTTATTCCCGGGGCCCACTATTTTTCTCCACGGCCCTAGCTCTATGTCCCTTTTCGTTCCCTCTGTTTACAAGACAGTAAGATGCAAGGTTTGGGTCAATATAATTTGGGTCGGTTGGTTGAGCGATTGGGGCCTAAAAGCGAGAAAGACAAAGTATAAAATACGTTTTTCTAGGGGAATCAGATATTTTCTATAGGTAAAACATAACACATATGCCCTGCTCCGTCCCTCCAACTATTTTTACGCAAAATTCGAGTCGATTGATTAAGTTGCTGAGGCGTGAAAGCAAGACAAACGAACAAATTCATTTTCGGATTTATAATATAATTGTTATATGAATTTACTAATTTGTAATTTTGTTTTCGGTTGACTTTACGTCACTTATTTTATCAAATCTAGCAGAAAACATTACGGTGTATCTGTTACCTAAATATCATTAGGTAATATCATATATTGAGATCGAGATGAATCTTTATTTATTTTATTTGCATTTATTATCATTATTATTATTATTATTTTTTTTTAACTATTAATAAACTGAATTACTTCTAATGGATTTGGTAAAATTTAACTTAGCAATCAAATTGTTGAAATTTTTATTGAAATTAAAACTTAGTTCTTAATAGGAATCCATATATGGTCAAATTGTAACTAGGGACATATTCCCGAATTGTGCGTTCCAGGCAAATATTATCGGCGGCCCTTCCGCCGTTGTACAATAAACTTTACAAATGTAAAAAATTCGCCAAGTACGAGTTGGACACGCATTAAGTAAAAATTCCTCAGGGGCTAGCTTTTAACAACTTTTGGGGTGAAATATGGGTATTTAAGTGCATTTTTTACGATTCATTACGAAAATAGATGAGTACATATGACTATGTAACTCGCACATGTGTTACTATGAGGATCAGTTATTTGAAAATTTGGTTCCGTAGGATATCTCTTAAAGAAACACTTGAAGTTTAATATTTGGTAAATGAGGCTTAAAAAATAAAAGTGATTAAAGGGACTCCAAATAAATTTAAAAAAAAATTTTTCTAACAATATTCCGTACAGCTACCCAAAGCTACACAAAAACATTCTATGTTGATCCATAACCGAAATAACTGCAATTATGTGGACCAAAGTGTAATGTTACAATCGTCACCGTCAGAGGACCAATTGTTACAGGGCTTAGGTTCAATTGTAACACTCATTATTTAGTGGAATTTACATGTTAGTTATTATAATTAATTTGGTTTCCAAAGTTCTTCCTTACATATTGAGTGAGTAAGGTGACAAATACCACAGTTTCTGGCAACAGGTCTGATTTTTTTTCCTTCTATTACTCTTTTAACGACATTCAGGTACACATTATCGAATACGGTTCCTATCCTAGTTTATGTTTTGTTTTATATAGCATTTTTTTTATTTGTAAAACAGCGTGAATTAGATTAAGGACTGTTTCAACAGGCAAAACTAATCGTGGTGGCTTTGAATCTAACGATAACCGTAACCGAAAATCGATATAAAAAACAAACGGATTTTGCCAAAGTGTTACCATTAATGGAAGGTATTTTTCTTTTTTTTAAAATTATTATTAATGGAAACCGTTTACCTTTATCATTCGATTTATACCTGAAATATAAAGTTTGTTTAACATAAATTTTTATCACAATTAATACAAAGCATTATTTAGAAAAATAATAATGTAAACTAAAAAAGATTTTATTAGCCATAAAATTTAAAATTAATCCTCAAAAATTTGAAATCCTAAAAACCGTAACTGTTTCTAAACTTTATTTAAAACGCTATACTCACTCTCGGCTCTATATGCCCAGTCCCTTAAATTTAAAATACTAAAAAGAAAAATTGTGGATGTAAAAACTACTGGAATGTCAGTTGTAACATGTTACAATTGACACTACTGAATTTGTTACAATTGTTGCAGTGCTATTTAATTTTATAAAAAAATTCATAAAATTTGAACTATGATTAAAAAAGCAAAATGACCTATTTGATAATATTATTTGTTTGCTTGTGTTTCCAATAAAATCATTTTACTTCCAAGTGATGAGATATTTACTGCAAAAATCAAAAAATTGTCAATCAACTCAAAATTTACGATTAGTTTATATTAACACATTTGACATTGCTGAGAGAAAACCGCCACATGGTGTTAACTGAAAGTTTTGTCAGTAAAGTACAACTTCAGGAGCCAGCTTATGATACGCAATACTCCTCAATAGGATTGATAGATATCTCGCAAATTTCAAAGTTACAATTGACCCAGTGTTACTACTGACACACCTCTCCCCTACATACTAAAATTTCATGTTCGTATGTCCAAGCATGTAAAAATTATTAGACTACGACGGACGAACAGACAGTGAATTAACGAAATTACAAGGGTTCCGTAGTTATATTTACGTAGACGTAACTATAAGGTTTTTTTTCGAATGACGGGTGGTCGTCCTTGAAGACTGGCCGTTTCGGGCGATTGATCCCCTCGCCTTTAAATAAATACGTCACTGATAGTGTCAAAAACAAAGAGAACGACAGGGAAAAACTTCTGCCCCCCAATCTCTGAAAAAATTTATAATTTTTTTTTTTATTACCTTACTCTAAAAGCTAATTTTATCTTTGCAGGTGGCAGTTTTCATTTTATACGTAATACTTTTTGTTCACGAAAATACATCAAAACCTGTAACATCAATATCATCGAACGATAAGTACTTGCCGAATATTGACGAATATTCATCATCTTCGTCAGAACAGGAGGCAGAATTGCGATTACATCACAAGAAAAAACATAAACCGTGCAAATTTTTTAGAGATGGTGACGCACGTACATTTTCTGATATCAATATATATTACGTAAATTATAATGGTCACGATAATCCATGCCTTGGGTTGGGAAATGGCGGTGGCCATAAACCAGGCGGTGGCCACAAACCAGGCGGTGGCCATAAACCAGGCGGTGGCCATAAACCAGGCGGTGGACATCACCTTGCAGGTTTGTTAGGTAGTTTATTAGGAGGAAATGGTTCTAATGGTGTAGAAGCTGATGAACCAGTTGGCTCTTCGGATGATTCAGCGGATGGTGGTAATAATGGTGCTGGAAATACTGATGAGGATGATGGAATAGCAGTTGAAGCTCTCAATGATAAATTCACAAATAGTTTTCCCGATACGAACCGACCGGCCAAGGAACCTTTACAAACTAGCGAAACTTTTCAATTTCCTATCATTAACGCTTATTTAGATTTGTTTGGTAATTTCTAATTTCTTTTCCTCTTTGTTTATTTGATGTAATTGACTTTTTTTACAGTAACATGAGTGTTTTGATTTGAGATTAATCATAGTATTGAGAAAAGAAAAATGATAAGTAATATTTTCTTTAGATTATCTTTGGGAATAGTGTTAGAGAATTCATGTTTTGCATTTAGAGAGTAACTATTTGTATTATTAAAATGGATGAATTTTCCAGTTGATTTAATCTGTCTTTTGATTTTTGAGTAGATCGTATAGCCTTACGGGTAGCATGTCTGGTAAAGGAGTACAAACAGTAGAAATTGGGTTGATTGTAAATTTTAGAAGTGAAACTTTTTATGCGACTTTGCCTATTACTTGCATAGGGGGACATTTCTATTCTAGTCATGTACTTGTATACAATAAACAATGTCCCTGTTGGAGCATTCTGCATAACATAGTGAATTTCCGATCACAAAAAAATATTTTTTTTTTTCAAAATCCGTTTACATAGAATCAGTGATGGATTTACCAAGAGGCTGAGTAGGCTGGAGTCTAGGGCAGCAAATTTGGGCAAAAAGAGCGGCAAAATGTAGAATTTGAAGTTTTTTTTTTCTTTGTTTGCTCGTCATTTATGAAAAAGTGTTAGCTTTTTAGGGGCGGTATTTTTACGGAGTCTAGAGCGGCACTTAGGGTAAATCCGCCACTGCCGTATTTTACATATTTTTTTCTGCTCTTTGCTATGGTGTAAAAATTTTTATCTACGACTACCATGAAATTGCTTGTTTATTGTACAAAGTACTATCTAAGTAAGTTACGTTTTACATACAGCCACATATACAGCTGTACAAAAAATGACTCTTTACATGCACGTATACTAAAAATAACAAAGCTTACTACACTTTTAATGAATTTCCAAAACTGGACATACGCTATTACGGCCGTTTTCATGACCCAAGCTGAGGCCGAGACTGTAACAGAAATATGTTTTGAGGTCCCTAGAATACGAAAATGATATTCACTAAAATTTATTATATATATATATATATATATATATATATATATATATATATATATATATATATATATTTATGTATCCGCGCGTTAACTCTCAAACGAAACGTTTAATGCCTGTGAAATTTGGTGTGCGTACTGGAAAATGAATTGGCTCGCCCAAGTTCGTGAGCCAGACACGTCGGATGCCCAGAAGTAGGTTTTTCGGGCATTTTTGTCAGAATTTTTTTTTACTCGAATCGAAAGTAAAAGGCAATATGCGTAAAAAATGTTTTTGCACCATTGCTCTAAGTTAATTACTTTTTGAGAAAAGTTAGAAAATATGTTGGAAGAAATCATTACACTCACACTCACAGTCATTTTTTTTCTATCTCATTTTTTGCGATGCTACATTCGAAAAAAAGGCTTTATAAGTGGCGTGTCATGATTTTTTTAATCCAATTTAACGATTCAGCTATATTCTATTTCTCTCAGTTGAATAAGTTTTGATAATCTATCTATTCCGTTTTTTTATAGGAAAATTATTGATCAAGAAAATTTGTTTTATGTGATATGGTCAGAATTTAGATTATGTTTACACATTACTAAAATTAATAAGAGTTTGCTACAACTGCATAAAAATTACGTTAAACCATATTGAAACAATAATATTATAATATAAAAGCTGAAATTTGTTTAATAAAAGCCATACATCTGCTCATTTTACCTCAAAAATGTCTGAAAATAGAATATTTTTCAATAATTAACCCAGAAAAGCATATAAGACGTAACTTTTATGATATTATTTTTGAAAATTTCAAAATAAAATGACGTTTGATAGTAGGGTTACAAATGATTTTTTTTTATTTTGTAGAATCTGATAAATAGAAATCTGATAAATAGAAATTTCAACCCTCTACGTTAATTCTGGAGGGCTGGGGGCGTGTTAGATCCAGCGAAAATCGTTTTTTTTCCCACTACTCCCTCCAAATCATCCTAGGAAACTGAATTTTGGAGATGTTGTAGATAATTGACCGAAACATTATTTCCAACCGGTTAGGAAAATTCTTATTGCTTTTCCGCCCCCCACCACCCCCTTAAATGTTGGGTAGGATCCAAAATTTGACCCCACTTTGATAGTATTGTTGTGCATCGGAATGAGCCCCATTTACCAAATTTGAGCTCTTAACTTCCATAGGGGGGCCCTACACATATTAAAAGGTAGCGGGAAAATATATATATATATATATATATATATATATATATATATATATATATATCAGACATTTTTTTTCTACATATTCGTGTTCTACGGGTGCGAAAATGGATAGCGCCCCTACTCTCGCCTCGCACCGTTCTTGTCGTATAGACTGTATAAGTCTAATTTTTTCAAGGAAAAATTGGACTAAAAATGTTAAATACAAATATTTACATTGATTCACTTTGATTATAAAGGCATTTGCAACTAATATGTCATTCCTTATTTATCTGTCAACAGTATTAACATCTACACGTCAATCCATAAATACAGAATTAAAAATATTTGATGTATTTTAACTCACATAGTCACATGCAATAATGTTTCATAAGGAGTTAAAGTTGTTGATGTTTGTCTTATGACTCTGACATTCAACTAAATGACATGCTAGAGCATTTCTTAATTCTCGAATTTCCCTGACGTGTTTCACCGGCACCAGCAACTTTTTCCTCTACATAGTCCAAGGTTGGAAGGAAATTCTATCTTGATAATTATATCCATAGTAACGTCGAAAATTGTTTAATTACTTTTTTAATATAACTGTTATACTTCATCCAGTATTTTATTGTTCAAATTAAACAAATCAAATTGTTCAAATTTATTTATAAAAAAATTAATTGTAAATAGCAAATATTTGTATTCAGATTTTACGGTTTGTTTAAAAATTTTTAAATTTATTTATTTCCACGGTTACCATTATTTATATTCGTTAATGATCCCGGAAAAATGTATATTATAGATGTCGTTGCCATCACGCATCCATACACATAGCTAGTTTGCCTTAATATTGCCAGATATTTTTTGATATTTTTTTAGTTACTACTCTATATAACTGACAGCCAAATTAAGGTTGACCTGTTTCTTTTGGGTTTTAGCGGGTATTTTAAAATTGGTTTTAAATCACTTTATAGTTAGTTGGAAATTCTATTTGACGCGAATGCATTTGCCCCGGGTACGCACTTACCCCACCTTACCCTAATTACTTTTACTGACAAATTATTATAAATTGATTAGAATGGCTTAATTTATGGTCCATTACTCCCATTGATCTGGTCAGCAATAGAATATTTCCAAAAAAATAGTTTTCGATACTTTTCGAAAACGTAAATTTTTGATTGTAAATATCTTGTAAATGGTGCATCGTAGCTCAGAAATAACGAAATTTTTGAAGGTCTAAGCGAAGCAAGTTGTGGATATTCTGAACAAATTCGGACTATCAAAACCTACTTTTTGTTATCGAAAATTATCGATACCGAGTTACTCATCATAAACTGATTATAATTGATTAATTCAGACCCATTAGTCAAATTGATTTTGTCACCAAGAAAATATTTTCAAAAAAATTACGTTTACAATACCGTCAGTTGGGACGAATCTGGACGATTTTTTCAGTTTTTTGGCAATAAATTGTTTACAGTTTATCAAAAAATATAATTTAAATGCTTTAATATCACGAGCATATAGGGCAGTAATAAAAATATCAAAATTGGTACTGCAACATTTTTTTGTTTTGGTTATATAGTGTCTACATTCGCCCCTATGTGTGGCGCGAATCTAGACAGTGCTTTTATTTGCAATATAAATCACATTCAGTCATGCATATGGGTAAAATCGGACATAAAAAGATAAAAATAGCTGATTTTCCAATCTGGAAATTCGCTAAGATAAATAACTGCATCAGCGAATGACTTTTGATGGGTGGAATGAAACATTTTGGATTTAAATGAATTTTATTTCGATTTGACTTTGAGTCTATCATGCAAGGTCTATTTGGAACATGGAAATATTCAGCAGCTTGTCTGAGCGATTTTCTTTTATTTTTAATATCGGAAAGCAGGGGCGCAACAACTACATATCTACAGGGAGTCCAACAAAAACTAAAATTATCAAATTTTTGGATAACGCATTTCTCCGATAACAATGGAAAATGTAATAAAATGTCGTCTCCGAAAATTTGATTTTCAAATAAAAAATATTAGTAAACCGCTAAAAATTTTACGTTTAGTAGTAGTTTAGTAATTTAATTTAAACTATGATAACAATTTTTATCATAGTCTTGGACTCAAGTCACGATATAATAACTATTCACTATATCGTGGATACAAATTTCACCATGATAGTAGCTGTAATAGCTGAATTATTCATTCGAAAATTCCCTAAATTGGAAATTTTCATTCAAAATATGTCATAATTATTATGCATTTAATAGATTATAAAACTTTGTATATATAAACTTTTTAACTTTGTTACACTTTTTAAAATTGGAAATTTAATTTTATCAATAATACCAGAATAAATGTCTATTATTATATTTTAATTCATAGGAAGTTTCACTTCAGTTGTGTGTTTTGTAATACAAAATTTTCTATTTTAGATGGCTATTTGACTTTATAATTTTGAAAGATCTTTGTTATGTAGAAGGTTGCTTTTTGATTTTCTGAGTGCTTTTCTACATTTTTCGTTTTATCCCAAAATTATTTAATTTTGTCCAAATTTTGTTCAGGTTTTGGCAGTGGATATCGACCACCAGTAATTCCACCATTCAATCTTGGACCGGGTTTTATACCGACACATCCAATTTATGGGGGTGGATCACCACCATTCAATCCCAGCGGTCCTGTAAAACCGGTGCATGAAAATGTTGATGAAATTGGTGCCAATTATAGATTTTTGGGAGGAAATTATCAAAACCCAGCGAAAACTTATCGACAAATTAGTAGGCAAATAAATAAATTTTTAAGACCAATTTATAAATTATTTTAAATGTATTTTAATATTAATATCTTTAAACGATAAATTATTTTCATATTTTTTAATTGCACTGTCAGAAAAGATTGTATAATAAAACAAGAATTTTTTTTTTAATAAACTACAAAAACACTTTTTTGTCGATTTTATTATTTTTTCCATGATTTACATTTAATTAAGGATAGTATGTACAACTTTTAAAATTATTAAATTGGAATATGTATATTTAAAGTTATCTTTTTGTAGGGCTGCTAGAAAAGGGATTTCTGTCGAATTAGTTAATTTTTTTTAAAAGGAATTTTATCATTCTGATATTAAAAATGAAATATTCACACTTAAATTACCCTATTGTAGTCACCCAGTGAACATAGAATGTAAATGTGATGTAACAAGGAAATAACAAGTTACGCAACTTTTTTGACTTATGGGTGACATAACAATTATATAAAATTAGAGTTTTACGTTATATCCCTAATTGGTACCTGTACGTTACGTAACAGTTACGTGCCATTGTGACTGTAATAAAATGTCACATTTGGGACTGCTATGTTACGTTTAGATGATGTATCAAGGTTGCTTCGATAAAACGTCACAGTGTGACTTTTATGTTATGTCTTCGCAACCTAACAATGTTACTTTAATAAAACCTCACAGAACTGACTCTTATGTTATGTTTTTGTGACGTATCAACGTTACTTTATTGAAATGTCACAATCATAACTCTTTTGTTATGTCCCGATGACCTAACAATGTTACTTTGAACAAAACGTCACAACAGTACTCTTATGTTATGTTTTTGTGACGTATTAACTACAGGTATCTTTAAATTGATAACTCCTTGCGAATTGATACATTTAAAATTAATATGGTAACAAAACATTTCACAAAAGTGACAAGTGAAATGTTTTATTAATATTGACATGTCACAAAAACATAACAAAAGAGTCATGATTGTGACATTTCATTAAAAAAACGTTAATACGTCGTTAAAACAGTTAATTTTGTTATTAATTTAAAAATTAAACTCTTATGAAAATTCTTGTAAGGCTTTATTTACTATTTTGTGATATATATTAATATATAACGATGAGAATAAATAAGTCAGTTTGGTCTAGTGGTTAAGACTGTCGATAATTTAAATGATGCTTCAGCTTGGATAACGGTTCGAATCCTGTAACAGTCAACAAAAAAAAAGAAAAAAAAACAGTAATAATTTAGGTGTATGTATATGAACAAAGTTGGTAATATGTGATGTAATGTTAATAAGAAACAAAAAAGGGGAATTTTGAATTTGCTTATTGCAAAAGAAGGCGTAAGGCGTATTTTTATCTATAAGGTAACATCAAAATTATATTTTCCTGAAACGTAACAAGAACATAACAATGTTACGTCACATTGTTACGTTTATAAGTGGGAAATTGTAAGTTACATGTGAGTCATATGTGACTCATATTTTATGTAACAGGTGACTTTCAGTTCTGTCACTTTGACATAAAATTTACAGAAAAATGTTCACTGGGCAATCATCCTAATTCAGACCAACTGCCATAAAGATAAGATTTGAGAAGAAAAATTTCTTAATTTGGTGATACCATAAAGTTTAATGAATTTTTTCAATGCTAAAAACGCTAAATTCAAATGTTTCTAGAAGGGATTTAATCATTTTGATATCCAAAAATGAAAAAATTTCACACCCAAATTACTCTAATCTTACCAGTCATCTTAATCCAGATCAGTTCCATAAAGCTTTAAAATAGCTCCACTAAAATATTTTAATGTCTAAGAAACCTGTAAACAAAATCATAGTATATAGAAATCAAAAGCAAATTCTAGGTTTTCGAAGTATTCGTTTAATTTTTTCCATTTTTCCTAAAATTAGGCATGCTGGAATACTGATGCAACGACTAAAACTGGTAAATCAATTCGTTAGTCTTTTCACTCAAGATTGTTTCTGCTAACATTTTGCAAATTTTGTATCTTAACTTTTAACTGAAAATTCAATAGTGAATTTGAAAAAAGTAAATGATAGACATTTTTTTGTTAAATTAAATACTTTCTATTTTCAATAATATAAATAAAGTTATAAAAAAGTATTATAAAAAAAATATTATCGAAATTATGATTCAATTACAAAAAAAAAATAATAGAATAATTATCTAACACTAATTAGTATAAAAAATTACAATACCTTACAAATAAAACTAAAATTTAAGATAATTAATTTATGGCAATTATTTTTGTTATAAATAATTTTCTTATTTTTACAAATTTTTGTACTTTAAAATATTTTTTTGAACCATTTACTATATTTTTAAAAATGATTCATTTTTATAAAAATTGTTTATTTAATTATATTGCATATAAAAGTCTTGAATTTGTTCTTGGGTAGCCATACCGCCAAAAGGTGTTGTCATAAACGGTGTATATTCAAATATGGTTCCAACATTTTCAGCATCTGTAAAGAAATATTACTACAAACAATAATT
This sequence comes from Brachynemurus nebulosus, assembly GCA_035578155.1. NCBI lineage: Eukaryota > Metazoa > Arthropoda > Insecta > Neuroptera > Myrmeleontidae > Brachynemurus > Brachynemurus nebulosus. The sequence goes on along the minus strand of JAPWDM010000002.1, from coordinate 39,066,998 downwards.
ACTGTGTGTATTTGTTAGCAAAGTGTTTTGTGTAAGTGGGAAGCTAAAGCTTTTTTCGGTGTTATTCAGCATTTTGTTCATTTGATTTACCATATTTATTGCGTATTTTTTCTAATAAATTAATGCGAATAGCTTGAAGTTTATTTTTACCTTTAGGAATTTTTTTAGGTTTTTCATCGTTATCATCAGTAGTAATGTCGTCGATAATATTTTCAGACTTGTCGGATCTTGTTTCGGTTTGATGCTGTGCTTGAATAAATTTGATATTTGGCGGATTGTTAGAAGCTTCCACAGAATTTTTATTTTCAAAATTTAATGATTTTGATTGCGGAAAGTCGGACACTGGCCGGCTAGAAGCTTGCACAGAATTTTCAAAATTGTCAGAAGATTCCGTTGAATGTCTGTTATTCAAATTGGACGATTTCAGTTGGATATGTTTTGGAGATGAATCGTCAAAAAATTCCGTAGAATGCCTATTTTCAGGATTCGATTTTTTTAACTGCACATGGAATGAGGAAGGATTGTCAGAAGATTCCATTGAATGTCCATTATTGTTCTCAGCAGACGACTTTAGTTGGGTATGTTTTAGCGCTGACTGGTCAGAAGTTCCCATAAAATGTCTATTTTCAGAACTAGATAACTTCAAATGTGTGTCATGCCAAGTAGGATGATGAGAAAATTTCACGGAATTTACATTTTCAAGATTAGATGACGTTGATTGTGCGTGATGTGAAGATTCCAGAGAATGATGACTGTTCAAATTGGATGTCTTTTCATTGTTGTGAGAGTTCTTTAAATTTTCGTTACTAATTTGTTGCTGAAATGTGCCAGATGGATCTCTTCCTGATATTTGAAACTGTGGTTGAGTATTCTCATTTAATGTATTCATAGCGGATGAGCTGATAATTTGTTGCGGATGAATTGGTTCGGCAATGTAAAATAATTTTCGCGATGGATATCGGGTATTAAAACGACGTAAACCTAGAGGCCTCACTACCATAATTGAAGGTTGAGGTTGTAAACTGTATGAGGCTGAACGACTGTCATCAATACTATTAATTTCTGTTGAAGAGACAGGAACGTTTCTTGAAGTTACAGAATCTTTTCTTTGTGTGGATAGATTTTCAACTGAGGCTGCTGATTTTGGATTTTCTAAAAGATTATTTGTTGCAATGGTGTTGAAATTACTTGAATAATCGTTAAGTAAGTAGTTACTAGGTAGGAAATATAACAGTGGTGTTTCAATGGCACTGGCAGCTGCTTTTCTAAATGATCCTACGGCATTCTGAAGATGTAAAATTGGTAAGTGCCGTGGTGGAGGTTGAAAATCTGTTAATTGACTTGTAAGAGTTGATTGTTCATTGCTGCGAGACTGAAGACGAAGTGGCGTTGGTGAGGCTAATAGACGAAGCAATGCTAAAGTACGTTTTGAACGATTAACTTTGGGTTCTTCAAAAAATTTCAAGAAGTCTAGCGGTAAATGGGTAGAAAATTCAGATTTCAAGAGTGATTCACCATCTTTTGTTTGTTCAACTTTAATTTTCTCACTGACTGGATATTTTTCGAGAAATTTTTCAATATTTTTGAGTGGTTGTTTTACGGTTTCATTCCCAAAAATATCTTCTAACCCTTTAACAAATGGGATTAGGGAATTTGTGGTGACATTTATATTGTCGGGTATTGACCTTTTTGCCATACGATGTATATACGGGTTAGGAAATGGAGGTATTTGAATGACGTACGGGCTTCCAACTATATTTTCGTTATTTTCTTCTTCTTCATTTTGTCGAAATTGATTGAAAGCTGACGAGCCAGATGATGCTTGGGCAAAACTTGATGATGAACCAAACGTGTTTTGAGGAAAGAAACCACCACCACCAAAGTTTGACGCAGTTGATGACGCTTGAGCGAAACTACTTGTAGGGCCTCCAAAGACATCGTGTGTTACAAACGGTGGAATAAACTGTGTTGGAGTAACAAACTGGTTTGGAGAAACAAACTGGTTTGTGAAAATTCGGTTACGGATTATATGTGCTGCTCGGCCTAAATCATCATTGTCGTTTTCATCGTCGTCGTCTAGAGTTCGATAAGTTTGTTGAAAGGCGTTGGGTTGAACGATATGAACTGGTGTTACGTGTGGTATGTGTTGTATATGGTGTATTTCAATGTTATCTTGAGTTTCTTGGGGTACTACGTGAACTGGTGTTATGACAGGACTTTCCGAATTTATCTGATGGGCTGTAGTAACTGGAAGTTGTGCATGTGTATCAGGTGGAAAATTTTCATTTGGCGGTAAAAGTCTTGTTGGAAGATTTTCATTTTCTAGGGGAAGAACGATATCGGTGTTGGTTATGATACTTTGCGTTTGCGATCGAGCTGCAGCATTATTTCGTAAAGTTTCTTGTGTTTGACTGTTGGTCAATGCCATAATATTATTTCCATTAAGTTGTGTTCTATCGGATAAGGTGGATGAAATTCTCGCGTTATTGTTCATATTTGAGGCTACATTTGATGTAATAGTGTTAGATGTAGAAAATTGAGCTTGGTTTTCGGCATTCTTAAACATTTGGTGATTAAACTCTTGATTTGTTTGGGCATTTGCTGCTAAAATATTTGACTGTTGATTTGAACTTGTTGTGGACGAGGTCATCATATTACGATCTTCTATATTATCGAAGTTACTGAAATCTTGTGCATTGTTGATGTCGCTGAAATTCGGTGAATTATCGAAATTTTGGAAGTTGTTTGGTGGTTGGAAAGTGCTGCCACCATTAATTACAGTTGCAGATGGATGCATTCCTGTAGCATGAGATTTTTGTTGATTACTTCTGAACGCATTTTCAGAAAATGGCATATTATTGAAGTTTTCTGTTCTAAATTGAGTTTCTTTAGTTAATTGAATGTTCTCATCTGGGTGACTGGCAGTGTTTTGAGAAGATTTAAACATATTTAAATCTTGAGAGTCTGTTCCAGATGCAAATCTATTTTGATGAGTTGATCCTGGATTTGAGGATTGAATAGAACTTCCAAAATTTGAAGAAATTTCAGATGAAAATCTATTTTGTCCTGTTGATCCTGTGTCTGACGTTTCGAAAGAGCTTCCAAAATCTGAAGAAGTTCCAGAAGTAAACCTATTTTGTTCAGTTGATTCTATACTTGACATTTCAGTGGAGCTTCCAAAATTTGAAGAAGTTCCAGAAGTAAACCTATTTTGCTCAGTTAATCCCATGTTTGATGCTTGAGTAGAGCCTCCAAAATTTGACGAAATTTGATTTTGGTTAGATTTGATTTGTGACTGTGAGATCTGGTGGTTCAGATTAGGCATTAAGCTTGAATGAGAGTTAATTTGAGATGTTTGTTGTTGGTGTTGTTGAGATTTTTGTTGCTGGCGAAAGTTATCGATGTTGATTATTTTCGAACCAATTGCATGTTGCGTATTTTCTATACTTGACTGTATTAATCCGGATTTGGTGGCATCATTTTGGGTCTGTGACATATCATCGATTATTAAAAACTGAAAATCGTCTGCATTCCCATTTTGAATGTGGTTTTGGTTTTGTCCTATTTGAATTGTAGCCTTTTCATTTTGTACGACTCGAGTAGCCGATTTTGGAATCATGATTAAGCGAGCTTGATTATTGTCTGAAGCGAATTTAAGTTGATTTGTATCGAATCCAATAATTTGTGCTGGCATTTCTTCTAATACCATTTGTTGTTGTTTGTTGTTAGAATCTCTTCCCGTTTGAGCGTCGTTACATGACTTAAGAACAAAAATGATTGGTTGCTGTTCAGCTATTTGTTGCATTTGTGGATTATTGCTTCGTTCATTTTCATTCATTTTTGGATTTTGTTGATTGTTCGAATTTGTACGAAGATCTTGTTGAGAATTAACATCTAAAAATGAGTAATATTTTAAATATTCGTAAAAATAATAAGTTAGTTATATGAAGATAAATTACCTGCATCTTCTCCACCGTTAGCATCTCGTAACACTGGAATCAAATCTACATGTGGCACATGCGTTACGTGATGTGGTATATGATGGGGCACATGATGAGGCACATGATGAGGAACATGAAGAGGCACATGATGCGGTATATGATGAGGTGTTGGCGTTATGTGTGGATGTAGATGATGTGTACGTGCCTTTAATAAATCATGTTGCAATTTAATAGCTGCCGAGGCCGGTGATTGAACCAATTCATTATCGTTGTTGAATGAATCGATATCAGGGTCTTGTGTTATCCCCAATGGAACTAATTGTGATAGGCAAATGACGATTTTTAAAATCTGAAAAAAAAATATAAACAAATATGTAAGAAAGATTTTGATAAGAGACAAAAATGTTAAAATTTAGATTTGAAACAAATATTTATTCGCTATAATTCCACGTTTAATCAGTCCTTACAGTTTTAATTTTATCAAAAATTGGAAAGAACTGTTCAGATAAACTTGCTAATTTTTATATAAAACTCTATTCAAATGACTTTTTATGGAATTCAGGTATAATTTGCGCTCTAGAACTTTATTTTAGGTCAACTAACAGCTTCAATTTTATTAAAAATGAAAAGACCTATTAAAAAATAAATTCAAAAGAATTTTTTCTGCTATTCGGAAAAACATTTAATCATGGATATATTTTATAGTTCAATACACATCCGCACCACAACAAACATTAGCTGTTTATTTGGTAAAGTTGTTTTTATTTAGAAATATTAATTGAATTGCTAACGCAATTAAGCACGTAAAAAGCACGTTTAACTTCATTAGTATTCAAGAAAATAACAATTAACAATTCTCAGTAGTGACATGTTACTACATTCAATTAGTGTATACAGGGTGTCCCAAAACTCCGGGGACATAGAGCTACCACGTACTCTTGACGTCAAAAAAGGACGACTGGACCCAACTTACCTATGTACCAAAATGCACCGTTCACGCGTGAGAGGAGTTCAAAGTTTACTTAAAAAATCAAATTTTTGTACGCTGTTCCGAAATGCGTGAACTAATTTTGATGAAGTTTGGTACCTGCGCATTTCCAAGAATGTCACTATTTTCAGTAACCAAAGAAATCCAAACAAAATTGGGGAAGGGTTAAAACTACCCCCACCCCTAGATAAATTTGTTCAGAATTTTTTTAAGGATGATGATAGGGCTTTGAAATTTTTTTAAGAGGAAGATTTATTAATTACCTTTATTCTTTGGCTCTTGTAAAAACTTTGTATTTCGCATAGTTTCGAAGGAAAAAAATTTTTATTCGAACACTGATAACCCATATTGTTAGAAGCTAGTTTAGTTTTATTAGAGAATTTAGTTGGCCATGGACACTAAGACAAAAGTTTTTCTTGTAATTTCTACCAAACAACTTTTCCAAAGTTCTTAGAGAACTTATACCGTAATTTCCGTCGAAACATGTTTTTCATACATGACGATGCACCACCACATTTGTCGCACGTGCCACAAGAGAATATCTAATTCAACAATTTGCTAGTCAACAGTTGATAGCACTCATTCAGTGATTATCGCGGACTCTAAATTTAAGTTCTTATGACTTCTTCACCTGAGGAGCTTTAAAAACGAAAGCGTACATTTAAAAAAAATAAATAAATAATGCTGAAAAACTGTAGAACAAAATTCAAAATACGAAACGCACTACAAAAAGACGATGATAGTTTAGGAAGGATAGGGGAGAAGTGGCATGAAAGGGATGTTTTTATTTTAAGCGTTCTAGTAAATAAAGGAGATAACAAATTAAATAGTTATGAACGGAATTAGAAACTTCAGTTACCTTACTCTTGAAATAAAATCCAATAATAAACATTTCTTTGTTATTAGTTGTAATTTTTTTCAGTTTTTAAAAAAGTGCATTTTGTCCCTTTCATCAATAGACTGTATTGAAAGGGACATCATAATTTACTTCGGTTTTTACTCCGGGTCCCGTCGGGAATTGCATTATTTTTAGTGTCATTCCCGCCCACTCCCAATCCTATAAAAAATTCTTTATTCTCGACTGTTCCCACTACCGCCCGTTTTAAAAAAAATCAACCCAGGTCCCAACGGGACCCATTTATTTCTCGTTCGATTGACATCTCTACTATTGCGCAGGTCATTTTACTGAACTTACATATTAATAAATTTGATTCCATAATGGGAACAACCAAGTGATTTCATTAATTGGTGTTTATTAACTGCGTGGTTTTAGTAATCGATAATTAAAATCATTGTTTTTCATTTGATAGTTTTTATTCGAAAATTTTAAACAAGAAGAAAGTTTAAAAAAAATCAGTTATTGACATTAAGAAAACATGATAATAGAGAAAAAATTGTGACATGTGGATATTCAAATAAAACTAATTCGAAATCACTAGTCGTAAAGGTAGCCCCTTTCATAACTTGTTTGCTCTGTCCCTTTCATAAATATCACACCCAAATTAAAAATTTAACCTTTTAAATCTACAATTTTATTTAAAAGATATCTGATATGTTGTTTTCCTATAGTTGAAAGAATAACTAACTGTATATAATTACAAACATTTCAAAAAATACTTAGAATATATCAGAAAACGTTCCGAAAAATTTAAAAAAAAAATTACTTTGAAACATAAAAAAATTTACAAGCATAGTATCACCATGTTTGAAATGACAGTAGCTTGAAATCAGGAATAAACATATCTGCATTGGTGCTGCCACACAACATAAATATGTTTGATTTGGCGGGATTTGTATCTAGCGCGTAATTGAATTGTCCCTTTCAATACGTGTCCATTTCATACCACTTTTCCCCTACATTTTAGTGTTATACGTCGCGCTCTTTGCAATTTGCATCATGAAGGTGGAGACCACACTGAACACTTATTGTAAAAACTTTTATTTTTGTGTCCATGGTTCCGAAACTATGCGAAATCCAAAGTTTTTACAAGAGCCAAAAAAAGGTAATTAATAAATCTTCCTTTTAAAAAAATCTCAAAGCCCTATCATCATCCTTAAAAAAAATTCTGAACAAATTTATCTAGAGGTGAGGGTAGTTTTAACCCTTACTCAATTTTATCTGAGTTTCTTTGGTTACTGAAGGTAGTGGCATTCTCGGAAATGCGCAGGTACCAAATTTCATTAACATTGGTTCACGCATTTCGGAACAGCGTACAAAAATTTGATCTTTTAAGTAAACTTTGAACTCCTCTCACGCGTAAACGGTACATTTTGGTACATAGGTAAGCTGGGTCCAATCGTCGTTTTTTCACCTCTAAAATACGTGGTAGCTCTATGTCTCCGGAGGTTTGGGACACCTGTATATGTACCGAACTGAAGCTCGTATGAGTTACAAGTAGCAGTAACCGTCAAGTTATTGTCACTTAAATAATGCTTTGTTTAAACGAGTTTAATCATTCGTACTTGCTATAAACACGCATAAAATTACTGCCTCAATGTGTTTAGACCGTTTAGATGTATCTAAATTTATACGTGTTTGTAAAACTATAATGATTATTTGATAGCACTAACAAGGAATGTTACAGAAGTGTCCTGCGATTTCGTCCATTAACATAATTATGTTGTAGTACTTAACAAAGTAAGAAACATATTACAATTATATGTGTTCAGTCCAGGGCCGTAACTAGGTCTTCAGGGGCCCCGGGGCAGAAAGTACATTCGGGGCCCCTACGTTGCCCCGAGCAAAAACAAAAGTTCGGCTCCCGGCCAAAAAAACTGGTGACCTTTTTTTCTACTCGTCAGTCGTTTGCCACCCTAATTTGACAGAAATACGGCCCTTAAAATTTTCCAAAAAATAATTCTTGTATTCTCTTGGGGGCTCCCTTGTATTCTCTTAGAGGCTCCCTTGTATTCTCTTAGGAGCCCCCTTTGGTTGGGGGCCCCGGGGCAATGCCCCGGCTACCCCAGTCTAGTTATGGCCCTGGCCCAGTCGCATATTTAGTGGGCAAAACACCTCTTCAAAAAGGAGGGGTATTGATAAGTTAAGAAAATTGACCCCAATATGACAAAAAATGAACTATTTTTTTCTTTTTATATTTCTCATTATTTAAGGTGGTTGGTCCGAAAAATGATTTTTCAAAGAATTTTAATGAAACTTCTCTAGACATTTATTTAATTCAGTACCAACAATACGAGCCTATATCGAAAAAAAATTAACCGTCGAAATTTTCAAAGTTTTGTAATTTTAGCACGGGTTTTTATGGGAAGTTGACATATTTACACGATTTTTTTGAATAAAATGAAAACGTGTCAAAGGAATTTGATAAAAATTTAATGTTATAAAATACAAAGTTACTAACCATATTTAATAACAAATAAAAATTATTGACCGGGCTGTTTTTAAAATATAATTTATAAACATCATCTTACAACGTTTTTACAACGGTTTTTCAACAATGCTTTTATATTGCTACCACATAAGCGCGCGGAAATTAAAAGAAAACAAGTGGTATACAAATATAATAACTGGAGAATATTAATACATTATTTGATTTTTGATAAAAGAAAATTTTTTCGCTGAACTATACTTTTGTACTTTGTACCTGACTATCTAGCACCAAATACCTTAACGCTACAATAATTTAAAAGTAAAAATAACTACGTTTTCTTTACAAGAAAAATCGACAAACTGTGATCAGAATGGCTTTTTTTTGGAAAAATGTACCCTATTTTACTATATCATTTTTTTTTTACATTAGCGCATTCCTTGAGCATTTTCTAAAGAGAACAGCATATAAAAAAATTATCATGCTAAAAAGAATGCACTCAAACTCGATATAGTAAAGTAAAACTGGATATAGTTAAAATACCCCTGCCGCAGCATCTGTATAACAGTGAATTTCCAAATATTGGGCACTGGCTGATCTCATCTAAGACCTGTACCCATTTAAAATAGTTTAGCTTTCTAACAGTGACAAAAACTGAAATGAAATAAATAAAAATAAAATAATTGTCACGTTAAAAATGAAATAGTTACACCATTACCGACTACCGAATAGAACCGAGCATACTCGCCAACGGTGGCTTATTTACACCGATGTTTATGGTGCATGATGAATCAAGCGAAACATTTGGTCCAAGAGTTAAAAACACTTTATTTAAAGCAATAATTAATTTGTAGTAGCGTCCAGATCAGAATAATTAAATCTTTGTAAACTTGCAAATAAAAATTTTCAAAAGTGAATATCAATAAAATATTTAATTCTTTTTTGTATCGCTTCAGATCTCAAGATTTGAATAAAAGAGACTTTTTTAAATGCAGATAAGAGAAAGCCTCGCCTTTTCGTAATGTCCTTTCTTGCAGTGGGCATTGTCTAAGTATCATGAACGAATTAACATCTACCGGTAAAAAAATAATATTTAAAGGTACTACCGGGAACATATAATCGCTAGTTGTATATGGATTCTGAATATGGAAAAGTTTCGTCAAGCTTTCAACCTCCATTCTCGTAACATCGAAATATCGCTCTAATTATTGATCCATAATCAATTTTCGTCATCTCGATATCAAAACTTATTTTAAATTTTTACTTATTTTCACTTTTTCATAATTTATGATATTTAATTACAAGCTGTAGTCCTAAATATTTTTTTCTTAAAGCTGCAACTAAAACTATCTATTTTCAAAACTATCTATTTCAAGTCAAGGAATCACCAATCAACTTTTTTTTTTATACTTTATAACTTTTATAATTGGAAAAGTCCAAAATATTTACTTTTAGTTAAAAATTTCGTCCTCATGTATAGCCCCCTCATAACCTCCCAGTTCCGCCGCACGATTATAGTGAGTAACACTAATGATTTATATAGCTTTTGTATAGAATTTTAAGGGATTTGAGCTATGTTTTTAAAAAAAAAATTAATAAAGAAGCCATTCTGAAGGGTGTTTAATCCCTTAAAAATAATTATTACAATGAATACAAATATAAATTACAATGAATTTACAATGAATAAAAATTCTAGAGTAATGTAACCTCAGTCTAAATCTTTTCACCACTTTTCATCAAAATCGCTTAAAGGTTCGTATGGAAGAAAGACCAAAATATGATGATTTTTGAAGGGGTGTTTTATCTCCTAAATTTGCAAATGGACACGTAAAACTGTATTATGTTTATTACTTTGTTAAGTTGTACAATATAATATGTATATTAAAATGAATGAAATCGCAAGGAGATACTTCCGTAATATTCCTTGTAAAGGACCGGTCAGACCAAGACGGTTATCTTGCGGGCTACGTGGATGTCATATACGTATAATTATTATATTGTACTATTTGACTTAGGCCGGTCGTCCTTTGGATGCGGAAACGTGCGATATTTAATTCAGACGATTACGCACGTTTGTCGTTCGTCCGAAATGATATGTCTACTGTCCGTCCACTAGCTCAATATTCGTCAGTATTTTCCTTTTTAATTTTTATGTCATCGAAGGATGACATATTAATATCGTTGTGTGATCATTGTGGGGGAAACATTATTATAGAGTTATATATCCATATTGAATAATTATAGAGTTTTACATCCATATTGAATAAACGCAAGAGGGCTGTTGCGTTTTTTGCGTAGTTAACAACTATAGAGTTAACAAAAAATCATAAATTAACACTTTCACTGAGGTGACATAACTTAGTGCGTGTCCAAAACACCCACTTAACGAATTTTTTTTTCTGAAGCTATAAATGCTATAAAAATACGTAAAAAACAATTTATGGCACGTAATATGCAAAGGTACACAGTTATAATTGTAATTTACCTTCAGTTTCATTTCAATAAAAATAAAAAACTCTTGGAACGGACTTCTTCGCGCGACAAAATCCAAACAAAATTGGATCTGTTCGCACGTCGCAATTATACGTACGGAAACGGACGAACGAGACGCTTTCAATGGACGAGGATGTATAGCTTCACAGCTGTTTGGATCGTTCGTCCGTTTTCATGCGTATTCGTCCGAATTAAATATCGCACGTTTCCGCATCCAAAGGACGAGCGGTCTTATACCTAAACATTCAAGTAGGTAACAATTTCTGAACACAATTAAAGTCAAGTGGATTTAAATTTTGACAAAGGAAATGTAATACATGTTTTGGTCAGTTTGTCACGTTTTAGCTCTTATGTCAAGTATGCAATATAATTTCTTAATTACCGTTCCGAACGCCCACCACCGTTTGTCCTTATTACACTTAATCCGTATAACATAAACAATGCTTAACGAATTTGAGAGTCTAAAAGTAGTTGAATGAACTTGATGACGTCACAGAAACGAATTTGTCATTTTCTCAATAAAGAAAATTATTCCTAACATTTCCTAAATTCTTATGGGGTAGCAGATAGTTCTGCCGTGTCACACGAATGTCATGTATCTTGAGATACAACAATTATTACGCGTAACAACGGTTAAAGGATTCTACTCAAATCCTAGTATTTATATTGACAATAAAATTAATTAATTTGTTAATAACAATAATTTATTTATTATATTTTTAAATATTTATTTTGATTGTATTATATTCCTTATTTCCTATATTTTCAAATAGCATATTTATACGTTATCAAATCAATGCTGTAACGTTGAATCAATAACGCATAATAAAAATCAATTATCTCAGATACTTAATAATGTCTAAGATAATTAAGATCATCTGATATTTTATTCAAATCAAGTTTTCTCAAAACTATCATTTCTAAGATACGTGAGATTAGTGTGACACGGCAGAGCTACTCTTATCAATTGTGAGTGTTACACTACTGTAATGTCAATTGCTTAAGTCTGCTAAAATAGAAGTACAATAATTATTGTTTGTACATATGTAATTTGTTTTGTCCAGTACTGCCGTGTCACACGAATGTCATGTATCTTTAGATAGAGCAATTTCGCGTAACAACGTTTAATGGATTCTACTCAATCCCTAGTATATATATTGACAATAAAATTAATTAATTTGTTAATAATAATATAATAATTAATCTATTGTATTTTTAAATTTTTATTTTGATTATATCACATTCCTTATTTCTTATATTTTCAAATAGTATATTTATACGTTATTAAATCAATACTGCAACATTGAATCAATAATGCATAATAAAAATCAATTATCTCAGATATTTAATAATGTCTAAGATAATTGAGATCATCTGATATTTTATTCAAATCAAGTTTTCTCAAAACTATCATTTCTAAGATACGTGAGATTAGTGTGACACGGCAGAGCTACTCTTATCAATTGTGAGTGTTACACTACTGTAATGTCAATTGCCTAAGTCTGCTAAAATAGAAGTACAATAATTTTATTGTTTGTACATAATTTGTATTGTCCAGTAGTATTGTATATTAATAATTTGAACGTAAATTGTATTTTGTAATTATTTAATTAAGAATATAAGAATGTAAATAATTAAATAAATAATAAATAAATAATTTGAAATTTAACAATAATATCCATAATATATTTATACTTCGGTAATTACCTTTTGAAAATTATTCATTATTAATAACAGTAACCACCATAAAATCAAAAACATACACTTAAACACTTCAAAATAAAAAATAAAATCGTATTAACTTTGACTATTCAATTTGCTAATTTACGTTTGAACATTTGAAACACTTGAATATTACTAAAGTTTAATTGAGTAAAATAACGAAATCGTAAAAAATAATAAATGTTGAAATTTCAATTATTTGCGATAATCAGCAAATTATTATTTTTATTAGTAACGAACTAACGAATGAAAAAATGAGAGCATTAACACTACGTTTTTGATGACATTAAAAACATGAACTATTTGGTTAATATTATATTAAATTATTAGGTAATAAAGAATTATTTTTGCATTATTGCCAAAATAAAATTGAACAATGGTGAACGAATAATTTTCGATAGTTGTTGATAAAGCAATTTTAAAAAATTTAGGCCAACCTAGCGGAAATTCAATTTCTTAACCTGGCTAAGAAGTATTCTACATATTTACTATTTCTTACTTTTTTCAGTTTTTCTTTTTTTTTTATAATTTCCCTTTTTAGTTAAAGTTATTGTTTTTGTGAGTTAATTTGGAAAAAAATGCAGTCATCTTTTTTCTATGGATAATAATGATAAACTTTGAAAAAATATACGAAATCTTATTAGTTGAGTAAGGTAAAGGGTCTAGTTTCTGACCGTTTTGTAGTGACAGCTGAGGTTAAACGACGTAAAATACGTCATGTACGTAAAATAATTATTTGAATTGAATTAATAATTTAAATTAATGTTTAAAAATTGACATCCAAGGACCCAGTTTTTGACCCTCAGAATTTCCCATGTGACAGTTTCTGACCCTGACAGTGGCCTAGTTTCTAACCCTTAAATTCAATTATGATTAGCTTATGAAGTAAGGTAAAAGACCCGGTAATTGACCCTGGCCCAGTTTCTGAACTTTTCAACTTTGTTATAAATTAATAAAAAAACTATATTTTAAATAAGAAAAAAAATAAATTCTTAATTTAAAGTAATCTATTCTGTGTCTAATGAACAGTAATTTAAAAAGTTTAGAATATATTAAGTAAATAAAAAAAATTTTTTAAGTTTAAAATGTGTGTAAAAACTATTTTTTTGGTAGTTTCCTAACGGCCGGTTTTACAAACGGAGTTTAAGCTTAAGCTTAACTAAACCTAGTTTAAAAGTTAAACCCAGTTTATCTTCGCGTCTGTTTTACAATACAATTTAAAGTAAAGTTTAACTAAGCTTGTGTTGGCGAACCTGCTTTCAATCATTTGCTCATTTCATTCAATACATGTATGTATCTGTATCCGCCAAAGTCGGTAAAAACTCTATTTTACCAACCTTTCAACCGTATGTATCTAGATATACTTCATACACGATATACGCTACAAACGTAACCTATATACATAGAAATAACGCTATAAAGGAAAAAAATTATTTTAATTAATAAAATTAAAAAAATAAATTTAAAAAAATGAATGACACAAATGAAAAAAAAGATCAGTAAATTTCATGAGTAATGAAATTGAGCATGGTGGCCACAGATTTTTAAAGATCAAATTCACTGACTTTTCCAGGTTTTCCAGAAATTTTATTAAAAAATTCCCTGACTATTTTGTGAAAAATGCTGCCCCTATTTTATCCCAAAAAGCTAAAAAAAAATTTTAATAACTTTTTAACACATTTTCTTAAAAAAGTAAATGATGAGCAAAAAAAACAAAAAAAAAAATCCGCCCCAATTTTTAAATCTAATCTCAAAACAAGTGAAAAATTGATTGAAGTTTTGTACCTAAATAAACAAAATTATAAAAATTAATTTTTTTCAGTCTTCTGGTAAAATTCCCTGACTTCCAAAAAGTTCAGAATTCCCTGGCATTTCCAAGTTTTGATTAATGTGGTCACCATGATTGAGTATTTAATTGCTCTAGTAGAGAAATATAAAAATCATATAAAAATATAATCGAATCTCTAAAAACGACCTCAGCCATAGAGAAGGCAATGGCAAATGCTCCTTTTTACATCGTAGTTATATCTTTTCTATGATCTTAACTAGGTAAGCTTAGTTTAAATGATTTAAGCCACCTTTATTGGTAGTTTAAATATAAGCCGAGTTTAACAGATAAACTCAATATGTAAAACGGTCTCATTTACTTAAACTTGGTTTAACTAATAAACTCAGTTTAAACTCGGTTTGTAAAACCGACCGTTACAGTTTATGTTACAAAGTACTCATTTTGATCTGTGCAATATTCATCATGTAAGTATGAAAACTTAATTAAAAATATATGAGCAGGTTAATATTTGTTTAAAATTTATTTTAAAATATTTATAAAATACCTTAGAATGATTTTTATTATTGAAATATGAGGGTCACTTACTAGGCTCACTTCTAAAGTGGTATGGCCCAATTAAATTCTAACCAGTTTTTGTTAGTCATTTGTTATTTATAGTTATCTTCGATTAGTTTTTGTTATTTTTCATAACGTATATAACATTAAACATTCATTTTTATCAATAAAAAATTATTTATAAATTAAATTTTAAAAAACTGCATTTTTAAATTTAAGGATCAGAAACTAGGCCTCTGTCAGGGTCAAAAACTGTCACATGAGAAATTTTGAAGGTCAGAAACTGGGTCCTTTTTGTCAATTTTTAAAACATTAATTTAAATTATTAATTCAATTCAAATAATTATTTTACTTGTATGACTTTATTTTGAAAGCCATAAACTAGTTGATAAAATTATTAATTGTCTCTTAAGTTTAAACTTATATTTATTACTGTCGTTTAACCTCAGCCGTCACTCTTAAAAGGTCAGAAACTAGGCCCGTTACCTTACTTACTAAGCTTAAATAAACTAAAATCATGACAGATTAATAAATTAAATATTTATTTATTATAAAAAATACAGTTTTTTAAAATTTAATTTATAAATAATTTTTTATTGATAAAAATGAATGTTTAATGTTATATACGTTATGAAAAATAACAAAAACTAATCGAAGATAACTATAAATAACAAAATAACTAACAAAAACTGGTTAGAATTTAATTGGGCCATACCACTTTAGAAGTGAGCCTAGTAATTGACCCTCATATTTTAATAATTAAAAATCATTCTAAGGTATTTTATAAATATTTTAAAATAAATTTTAAACAAATATTAACCTGCTCATATATTTTTAATTAAATTTTCATACTTATATGATGAATATTGCACAGATCAAAATGAGTACTTTGTAACATAAACTGTTAGGAAACAACTAAAAAATAGTTTTTACACACGTTTTAAACTTAAAAATTTTTTTTATTTAGTTAATATATTCTAAACTTTTTAAATTGCTATTCATTAGGCACAGAATAGATTACTTTAAATTAAGAATTTATGTTTTTTCTTATTTAAAATATAGTTTTTTTTATTAATTTATATAAAAGTTGAAAAGGTCAGAAGCTGGGCCAGGGTCAATTACCGGGTCTTTTACCTTATTAAATTGTAAATATTTATATATTCTTCTTTGTTGCTTAGTGCAACAGCCATAGCCATTAGAGGCGAAGTGATGACGTTTCAGTGTTTAAGGCCAGGCGCACATTGAGGTGCGTCATGCAGTAAACGCAGGGTAGGGCAGAGCAGAGCAGGACAGGGCAGGTCAGGAAAGCAAGAGAAATAAACTGTGTGACCGGGCGCACATTGAGGCCAGGCGCACATTTAGCTGCGTCACGCAGTTAACGCAGGGCAGGGCAGAGCAGAGCAGAGCAAGGCAGAGCAGGAAAGCACGTGTGGTCGAGCGCACATTGAGACGCAGTTGAGGCAGGCAGGGCAACGCAGTTTCTGTGACTCTTGTTGTAGAACGAGATAGCACGAATTTAAAAGCAGAGCAGAGCAGAGAAGCAATATATTTCTTCAATTTCTTCAATTGTTTTCATTTCGACGAAATAAAACCAACTAAAACTCGAGAACGTGTTACAATGTTGCGCAGCATCGCGGAGTTTCTGTGTCACATTCACGAGTGCCACATCGGTCTCGTGCGACGCAGTGCTGCTCTACTCTGCTCTGCTTTTAAATTCATGCTATCTGGTTCTATAACAAGAGTCACAGAAACTGCGCTGTCCTGCCTGCGTTAACTGCGTCTCAGGCCGGGCACACATTGAGACGCTGTTAACGCAGGCAGGGCAGAGCAGCACTGCGTCGCACGAGACCGATGTGGCACTCGTGAATGTGACACAGAAACTCCGCGATGCTGCGCAACATTGTAACACGTTCTCGAGTTTTAGTTGGTTTTATTTCGTCGAAATGAAAACGATTGAAGAAATTGAAGAAATATATTGCTTCTCTGCTCTGCTCTGCTTTTAAATTCGTGCTATCTCGTTCTACAACAAGAGTCACAGAAACTGCGTTGCCCTGCCTGCCTCAACTGCGTCTCAATGTGCGCTCGACCACACGTGCTTTCCTGCTCTGCCTTGCTCTGCTCTGCTCTGCCCTGCCCTGCGTTAACTGCGTGACGCAGCTAAATGTGCGCCTGGCCTCAATGTGCGCCCGGTCACACAGTTTATTTCTCTTGCTTTCCTGACCTGCCCTGTCCTGCTCTGCTCTGCCCTACCCTGCGTTTACTGCATGACGCACCTCAATGTGCGCCTGGCCTTAAACACTGAAACGTCATCACTTCGCTTCTAATGGCTATGGCTGTTGCACTAAGCAGGAATGATATCACAAAAGTTTACTGTGGTCATTGCAGCCCACAGACTTAAACTATTACTTGAAATATTTTTAATATAAAAAAGATATGGTAATTTGGAAATTTAAATGTTTATTAATAAAAAAAAAAATGGAAATAATATAAATCACAACAATGTTTTAGAACTAAAACACTTTATAACGTAGTGTCAAATTGAAATAATTATTTTTCTAAATAATTAATATTGGAAAGGTTTACTTTGTGAAAATCCATATTAAAAAACATGGGATCGTTGCTTTGTCACTTTTCACAACAAAAATCGTATAAACAAGAGTCGACTTTCGGCCATTACGCCATCATCAGGGGAAAAACACAACTGCTCAGTGCTAGAGAGTCTCTGAGTAAACCTAGAGAGCTAATATTTCGTACATGTATTGAGTCAGTATCCAGTTAGTGCCTTTTACGGATTTCATATTACCTATTGTAATATAAAACACAAAGGCTATTGACGGATAAGCATGGGTAGGAATGCCTTCGTACGATTTGTGTTGGTTTTTTTTTCTGCTAACTGCTGTCGACATAAAATTGAAATTTACTGAGATTTAGCCCTTAAAAACTTAATCTTTTTTTTAAAGCCCCGATCAGCCGGTCACTTAGGATTTATTTTGAAACCACCAAAATGACAATCCGCCTGTACTCTTTCAATCACATTTAGATGTCTTGAAAATGCCGAAGATATAGCGAAAATTTCAACTTCTGTGATGGAGCCCCGCTGCTCACGGCGATTTTTATTGTTAGTAAACGAATGTCTATACCTAAACTACGTCTTATTGAACTAACAATAATTTCAGTATTTCTGATAATTAATCAATAACATATGTAATACAATAAATTCTGTCATAAACTAAAAAATAAAATACAGTAAGTTATCAATTTTCCGGCAAATAAAATGATTGAAAGTAGGGTAAATCCAACCATATCTTTCTAAACTTATAATAATAACTATTTCAAGGGGCGGATCCAGCTCTTAAAGAGGGTGCCACAAGGCCTCATAATAGTCATAACATTGACATTACAAAGAAAGATATACTTAGTTAGCATTAAAAGAAAGACTTCGAAAATCAATAATTCTCTTTCAGTTGATCATTTTGTCATTTCATTAACGGTTTTTAAGGCATTAAAAATTTTTAGTAAATTTGATGGCGTCACCAAGTTAAAAATTTACCTTTTCTCAAATCAAGCCTTATCGAAGTGATCTAAATTAGAATAGTTGTCTGAATTAGGGTAATCTGTATGTGAAATTTTCATTTTTACAATCAAAATGACGAAATCCTTTTAGAAAAATGATTAACTCCACAGAAGTATTTTTGCTGGTATTTCTAGGTGCTTGATTTTTGTAAAAATAAAAAAATGACTTTGAAAACCCATAATTTTCTTCGAGTTTTATCATTATATTACATATTTTATTTACGGTTCCTAAGCCACTTAAACTTTTAGTAAACTTAATTATGACACTAAATTTAAAAAAAAAATTCTGGAACAAATCCTTATTAATTAGGGTGGTTGGCTGAATTGCAATAATTTGTGTGTGAGCTTTCCAGTTTTGCTAATAAAAAGACCCAATTCTTTTTATAAATGATAAACCGCGTTAAAATGACGTCCGTTACAACGCACATTCCAACGTACGTTGTAGTGTTATTATATTTTAAATACGATCGGACACATGATCAACGTCCGTCTGTTTTGACGGACGTTGCAACGGACGTACCGTTGATTGCCAACGTGGTCAAGCTAGACGGACGTTGAAATTACTGAACGTCCGTTGTAGTATTGTATACAATAAATTGATAGAATTCACACGTTTTATTATTAACGTCCGTATTTTTGATTAGTCGAATTTTCTCCGAAAAATTAGACTTATACAGTCTATACGATAAGAGCTGCGAGAGGCGAGAGTAGGGGCGCTATCCGTGTTCGGACCCGTAGAACACGAATATGTAGAAAAAAATGTCTGATATATATATATATATATATATATATATATATATATATATATATATATGTATATATATATATATATATATATATATATATATATATATATATATATATATATATATATATATATATATATATATATATATATATATATATATATATATATTTTCCCGCCACCTTTTAATTTGTGTAGGGCCCCCCTATGGAAGTTAAGAGATGAAATTTGGTAAATGGGGCTCATTTTCGAGGCACCTCATACTATCAAAGTGGGGTCAAATTTTGGGCAAATTTTTTTTCTGACCCGACTTTTAAGGGGGTGGTGGGGGGCGGAAAAGCAATAAAACTTTTCCAAACCGGTTTTAAATAATGTTTCGGTCAATTATCTACAACATATCCAAAATTCAGCTTCCTAGGATGATATGGTGGGAGTAGAGGGGGAAAAACGATTTTCGCTGGATCTAACAGGCCCCCAGCCCCCCAGAATTAACGTAGTGGGTTGAAATTTGGTGTGTTGATAAAGTTCGTACCTAGGTTGTGCTTTTTGGAGGTTTTAATATTTTACCTCCACCCACCTCATTTTTAAGCTACAATTTCATGCATTTTCGACGTTTTCGAAGTTTGTACCACTCGCACAGGTCACCCGAATAAACCTAGAGGGCTGAAATTTTGTATTCGGATTGAGTTAGTATCAAGGGGGTGCCTTTTGGGGGTCTCGACTTTTAACCCCTACCCCCACCATTTTTATACCCAAAAGAACATGATTTTTCTTGTTTTTTAACAGTTTCGTTCGGGTCAAAATCTCCCCAAATAAACCTAGAGGGCTGAAATTTGGTGTACAGGTTAAGCTAATAGCCAGACACTGTTTTTTGGAGGTTTCAACTTTTAACCCTTACCCCCACGATTTCTACGCCAATATTTCCTTAATTTTTTTGCTTGTTTTCTAACACGTCTAGAGACTCCATAAGGAAACCTAGAGGGCTGAAATTTTGTACGTGTATTCAGTTAGTATCCAGCTAGTACCTTGTAGGGAGTCCGCATCACTTTTCCCCCCACTTCTCCCATTTTTACATCGGAATTGAATGCTATTGTTAAATGTGTTTTAAAAGCATTATGTTTATTCTAAATACAAGTAGGCGAATAGTAATTTTAAAAAATTTAAAAACAAGTGAACTTACTTTTATGACAAATGAAATACATACATATTAAGTAATTTAAAAATGTTATTAAAGTCACTGTTTATTTATAAATTAGGAATTTTGGATTTTTAGTATTTATAAAATAGAAATTTTGGATTTTTTTGGAAAGAAAAAATATCTTTATAAAGGCCTTCCAGTTTACTATTTAAGGTCCTTTTTTAATTTTTAAAACTAAAACATAAAGGCAATTAGCGGATAAACATGGGCAGGAATGTCCTCGTACGAATTGTGTTGGCTTTTTTTCTGCTACCGGTTTTCGGCACAAAATTGAAATTTACTGAGATACAGCCCTTAAATACTTAAAACCTTTTTTTAAAGCCTCGATCAGCCGAACACTCATCACCAGTTTTGAAACCAACAAAATGACAATTCGGTTGTAGACTTTCAATCACATTTCGCTTGTAGACATTCAATACCGAAGATGAAGGGGAAAATTCGACTACCGTGATGGGGCCCCGCTGCTCACGGCGTTTTTTTTAAGTATAAAAAATTAAGATTATATTTTATTAATTTTTTTTGCTCTTGTTTTATATTTTAACAAATTTTAATGAAATTTTTAAGAAAGACAGCAGTTCATCAAAAGAATTTTCGACATTTGGAAATCATTGAAAAATTTTTCATCATTAGTTCTGAGACGTACTTACATAAAGTATAAAAATGATCGTTCACTCTTTATGGGATGGTATCAACTATTTTCTTTTTTAAAACGACTTTTTTTTGTTGAAATATTGTATCGCCAGGTAATAAAATGTATAACATTTTCAATAGCGTCCATCTTGTGTTATAATCAACAGACGTCAATAAAATAATTTCAACGCTCGTGTGACAAGCATAGTAACGTACGTTAAAAGTGACGTGCGTCACAACGTACGTTATCTTAACGCTCGTGTGTCCCAGGCCTAAAATACGAGAACGTGTTGCAATGTCGCGCAGCATCAGTCACATTCACGAGTGCCACATCGGTCTCGTGGGTCTTGTGCTGCTCTACTCTGCTCTGCGTTTCAATTCGCGTTGTCCCGTTCTACAACATGAGTCACAGACACTGCTCTGCCCTGCCTGCGTTAACTGCGTCTCAATGTGCTCTCGGCATAAGTGTGGTGTGGGTAGCTTGCGTTTCTATTTGGGAGTGTTTCCATTTGAGAATAAGCACTATATCTAGATACAGATACAAGATACGTAAATTTGTATCTAGATACTGATTTCAGATACTTATATCTAGATACTATACAGCACTGTTAATATATATATATATATATATATATATATATATATATATATATATATATATATATATATATATATATATATATATATATATATATATATATATTACCATTTATTACCGGAGCCATTACCGCCATTTTAGCGTAACCGACAAATATGAAATTTTACAGAAGGATTTTTTAAATATTTGTATGGCGCTTGCGATATTTCTGTTGGCTTAATTTTATTACGCCTGGGCGTATTATTCCTATTATTTTATTAACCTTACGATAAAGATGGTAATTGTTGGTTACGCTAAAATGTGAAAATGTGTTGTATTAACGATAAACCAAGCAGTTGCTATAACTCGTTAATTAACGAATTTTGGAGAAAAACGTTAACACTGCTTGGTCCGTTACTGTTTAAAATGTTAATCTAATTTAAAATGTTAAATTTAAAAATTTTTTCTTCAGAATCGTGTCCTATGGTTCCAAAGACGGATAGTGCCCCTACAGAAATTTTAATTTTTGTGTAACTTATTTAATTTTTTCTTAAGTAAAATTGGAAATTGTATGAGAAATTCGATAAAAAATCGTCAAAATTTTTAGATTTGAAATTTGTACCTATAATCGGCAAAATTACAAAAAGATTGGAAATTATACATAAGTAGTATAAATTATAATTGTTTGAATATTTTGAAAAATATTGTTTTAAAATTGGCGTAGATAAAAATTAGTTTTGTAATACTGTATTCATAATAAAAAAAACATGCCTGTGTTCTCATCTACAACAGCAGGTCAATGAGATTAATTTGAGTGTTGATTAAAAATAAATTTTATTTTTCCTCAACTGTCAATAACAAGGCCGCTACAAAAAATGGAAACATCAAAATAGGGTACTTGACTGAAGTTACAAAAATATTCTAAAAGCATTGCTTTTCCGTATCAGTTAAGTGATTTTTTTATTTTCGACAGATTCTGTAAAAAATCATCAAAAAAATAACCCTACAATTTTGAATGAGAAAAAGGCAGGAAAAATACCTCACTATAGTGACGTCACAGTTTGAAGCCACTAAATGTCAATGTCAATATTTATAACCTCAAAACTTTCATTATATTCATAAAATGTCAAAGTAAAAGCAAGTATTTATTAGAATTCTGGCCGATTATTATTACTATATACTATGTGAGTTTTTTGAGAGTTGCCATACTATTACAACCAAATTTTTATGATAAAAATGATAGTGGAAAAGGTTCTTTTCTTGGATGTAATGGAAATGTAACCAATAAAAACACTATCGGTTGAAGTAGCCTCAAGTACATATGCATATTTTTACCGCCTAACTGATAAATTAAAGAAAAATTAAAAATTAAACTTGAGTAAAACAATTTTTTTTGCTCATTTATGTTGTTAATTAATGCATTAGATCAGTTTTATCGAAAAATTTATACATAGTCTCATTTAAAAATCTATAAGTTTGTATCATAGCTCGAAAATCATAAGAGCAATAAAGCTCCTGACTATAGCAATCGGTTGCCTCCGTCGATATCTACAACTCTTATTTGAACAATTTTTCGATTAAATCAACGGTTTGGCTGTAATAAAAATGGCAACTCTCGAAAAACTCACACAGTATATGTATAAGTTAATAGAAATATTCAAAAGAAAACACAATTTCACCTCACCGATGAAAATTATCAAAATCGACATATCTAGCTACAAAATGTTACGTCACATTCAAGAAATGGCACGTTTTCACTAATTTGAATATTTGTTGAAAAATGGCGATTTTCAAAATAAAATTTCTAAACAGTTATCAAATTTTTTTATGATTCATCCTTAAAATTGGACATAATATCAATATGTAATGATAACGCATAGAATTACTTAACATTTGACACAAATTTTAAATTAGAGATGTCGATTGACAACTTAAAAAATCGATTCTTTTTTCGATTTTTTTTCATTTGAATCGATTCATGAATCGGTTATTAAAAGTAAGAGATCGATAACCGATTTTTTCCAAAAATAACTTCATTTTAATAGTAATTCTACAAAGAAACATGTGTTAAAATGAAACATCAAAAACTCTATTGTTGTCACTTTTTACTCGTTATACCAACGAACCCCTCTATGGCTCTATATAAGTCAGACTATTAATACAAAAGGAAGGAAGTGACCGAAGAGACCACTTATCTGTGCAAACGACGATCCATTTCCCACAAAAGCGACTTATTTAGAAAACATTTTTTTGTCAATTTGTTTGAAATTTTTCTAAAACTTGGTTCATTTCGTGGTATTCGTCCTACATATTCAATTGCGTTATTTTTTATTTTATAATTATAATTGAAAAGTTAACTCATCGCCTTTACAAATAGAATGTAAGGCATTTTTACACGATATTACCGATATTACCTATATACTATCAAGTAAGTCCCTTAACAAAAATTATCAGCTAATTTTATTAAACTTTTCAAAATTTCGATTTTTTAGATTGATCTCACAGAATCGATTTTTTTTAGCCGATTTTTTTTGAATCAATTTTTTTGATTTCGATTTAAATCGATCCAAAAATCGATCTTTTTTTTTTTGGAGAATCGACATCTCTATTTTAAATACAGTCAAGTACCGTATTGTCGTATCTGTAGTAAGTAACGTATTTTATTTACCAATTTTATAAAGGTTTAGTAAAAAAGATGACGTCACACATCTGTATCAGATGGAATAGAACTATTTGCAATATTTGTAAAAAGTAAAATGCAATTTTAAAATCCCATAACTTTGTTAGTTGTTGAGATAGGTACCTCAATTTTTCTTTTACATTTTTGTTTAATTATTATTTTTATTCATAAAAAATGCTAATCTTCTCCATTAATGCCGTACTGAAACTAAAAATATTTTTTTATTGGGGGCAGGTAAATAGGTGTTTATTTCAATAAATGTTTTTGATGGTTGTTTAATGTCTGAAGTATGAGTTTTGAAGTATGTAAATACCAGGGCAGGGAACTTTTCGAAATAATTTCATTTTAAATATGTATTTGAATACAAAATGGCATTTTGCATTTTCTATTTCAAATAAGTTCGGTCAAAACATTTTCCATTTTGTATTTAAAATGGAAATTTGAATCCATTTTGCATTTAAAATGAAAATGCATGGACACTCAAATTTATGTGTATATGTATGACACTTATGACTCATATTAATCATAGAACTCGAATTAAACGCAGTTTAACAAATTGTGTTAAATATAAGTCGATTCAACGTCTCAAGTTTTTTATAATTCGATTTTCAATGTCACTTGAGTTAAATTTGTTACTAGAGCTGCTGGTTCTCTCAAGTCAAATTTTTCTGACTCAAGTTGTGTGCTATAATCTTTAAGACACGACGATAAGAAATGTTTTGGTATTTCGAGTACATGCTTTTCATAATTTAGAAGTCGCAGTTGTAGCGTAGTCAAGGTTTGATTATGTCAAGGCTGAATTAAAATTTACAATATTTTTGAGTAACAATATCTCAAGAGTTAAATTTTGTTTTCATATCATGCAAACTTTATAAAATTTTCTCAAAAGATTGCCCTTATAAAATTTCAATACGTTTGACATTTTCTTAACTTTTTTTTATTAACATAAAAAACTATAAAAAATTTATAGTACCTATAAAAAATTTAAAAAAACATTTTGTTTTTTATAATCCATTTTAAATAGCTATTTTCCATTTTCTATTTTAAATATGTTCAGCAAAACCATTTTCCATTTTGTATTTTAAATGCACTTTTGGAAACCATTTTCCATTTTCTATTTTAAATGGTTTCTATGAACCATTTTTCCCAGCCCTGGTAAATACACTCATCAATGAATTCCTTGCCTAACAATAAGTCGTCTGTATAACTGGAAACTAATATATTTTTATGTCTCTTGTCTGTATATTTTCATGTATATAATTTGTTATAGGGCATCAGATTGCAGCGCATTTATCGGAGCTCAATAAACTTCCTTCGTGAGAGTATTAAAGAGTCAAGTTTCAGGTCAAGTGTTGAGACTATGGAAA
Source organism: Brachynemurus nebulosus (assembly GCA_035578155.1). Classification (NCBI taxonomy): domain Eukaryota; kingdom Metazoa; phylum Arthropoda; class Insecta; order Neuroptera; family Myrmeleontidae; genus Brachynemurus; species Brachynemurus nebulosus. The sequence goes on along the minus strand of JAPWDM010000002.1, from coordinate 39,041,414 downwards.
GCAGAGAGAATGTAAAGAAGAATTTTTTGTTTTTAATTTTTAAAAATATTTTAGTCTTAGGAATTTTCCGAAATTTGCTGCCCCTAGGCCGTGATCTAGGTAAACCTAGTGGCTAATATACCCCTGATTGCTGCAATACTAAAAATAGAGGGTTTTGTATTAGACCAATAAACAAGTTGGTTTTGTATTTTAATAAAGTTGTGTAATTTTAGTAAACACTACCAGTTGTGAAAATTTAGATTTTTATCACCAGCCCCATAGAGATGCAATGGGCAATGGCTCAAAGTTCCGAAATTTAAAAAATGTCAAATTTCGAAAATTTGTAAAAATAAAAGGATACAAATTTCACATTTGAATCTTTTTTGGGCAGTAGTACAACGAAGTAAACTTGGTCGGCTACGTGATGTCTTATCCGGTGTAGCGGGCGATCTCGAAAAGTGGTAAATTTTTCGAAACCTTCTTACCCATCGATCGAAAGGCTAAAATTTTGCCAGATTAAAGGTGAAACCTTCAATTTCATTATTTCATTGGTCGGCCAGATCTTATCTTGTCCATTTTGTCTGGTCAACCAAATTTATGTGTGGAAGTAAGATTACGCGGTATTTATTCGATTATCTCTGTAACTGTGCGTCTGATAAAAATTTTGTAAGTAGATTATATAATTATCTACAACTTTTATTCGAAACATTTTGGCGAAAAATTAATATTTAAAAAAACTATGGTAAAAAAAGTTAAGCAGTTAAAGCGTGAGAAACTTTAAGATCATATAACTTTTTTGAATTAAACAGAAACGTGCTCTTTAGCTGTTTTATAAAGTACCTATTATTTAATAAATAATTTCCGCTAGTTAATTTTTTTTAATGCGGTATATATTTGTTAATTTTAAACGCAGCGAAATTGAATAGGTGATGTATGAAGCTACAGAAAATATTGCAAAATATAGTTGAATTTTGAACGGTGTTCCACCTTGCAGGGACTTTCCAGCAATAGCGTTCCACATCCTGTCAGTGGCGTTCTACTTTAAACTCTAGAAGGGATTTATATTTTTTGTGGAAATATGAAACGTGAAATTTGAAAAATTTATAGTCTTAAAATTGGACTGGTTAACAAAAAATTGTTTCAAGATCACGACGGTTCCGAATTTTGAAGTGATATAAAATTAAGTCCCGAGCAAGCAAAAAAAAAGATCACCAGTCGAATTTTCGAGGGAAAATTTTTCAAAAATAGCGTTCCACTTCCTAAAATTTTAAAAGTTAAGCCCTGCCGAACCCTAATACTAATGTTATAAGTACAGCACAGTGGTTTTACAGACACAATTAATGTTTTAAAAATATATTTTAATATTTTTAACTACTTTTGTCATTGATGTCTCAAAAAAAATTAATTGCAATCTGGAATTATATTTTTTTTTTATGTATTAAGACATATATTATACAGTTGATCCTTTTTTTGTGCGGTGGATAGGGACCGCATAATAAAAATCGCACAAAAAAATATCTTCAAAAATATCATAAATAGCTATAAAAATCGATCCAGATTGTAAAAAAAAAAACATCTTTTATACGGTGGATCGGGACCGCACAAAAAACATTTCATCGAAAAAACGTAACTCAGAACGCTCAAAACTTAGAAATTTCCTTAGAAGTTGCTTCTACAAACAAGATAAAGCATTAATTTACACGTAGAAACATTTTATTTCAATTTTATAATATTACAAAAATTTTGAAAAATACATCTGTAAAAAAATTAAATGATGCAATAACTTATGTTCTTATGCAATGTATTGATTAAATACTTAAAAGCCGTTAAAAAGTATTTTTATCAAAGAAAGTTATTATAGTAAATGCTTAAGTATCTTACTGTCTCTTGATTTGGATTTATATTATGCATTTTAATGGCCATTTTTTAAAAAACCGCATCAAAAAATCGCACAAAAAAAGACTGCATAAAAAAGCGTTCAACTGTACTTTTATATAAAAAAATTTATTTGCAAGTATTATTCCAAAATTTTTATGACCACCTATTGTCTGGTAAAAAATATTTAACTCAATCTTCAAAAAGTAAAGGAATTATTTATTGTAACCAGGGTCGGATTTAGGGGGGCAACGGGGGCAAGTGCCCCCCCCCCCCCGAGTCTTTAGGGGCGCCAAAAAACGCAAGTTGAGAGGCGCCAAAACGGTGAAAATGTCAAAAAAATTTTGGGGTGAAAATGTCAAAAAAAAACCACCAAGAACCCATCCAACTTGAACGCTTATCACTTCCTGTTAACACGGAAAAATGTAAAAATATCGATGGCCCAAAATTTTTTTGTTTGACATTTTTGCCACAGAGGCGCCAACAGCAAACTTTGCCTCCCCTCCTAATAACTATAGGTCTGGTACTGATTGTAACTACTTGAAAATTAGCATTTACATAGTAGGTAACTTGGGGCATAAGTAACATTTACCATTCTGTTTTCAGTTTCTTATATAAACACCTTCCATTAATCTTTTTAAAAATTATATTTTTGATAAACTCTATTATTTTTTATTCATTTTTTTCAGTTTATTCAGCATTTTTTTTTTGGTTGAAAAAACAACTTACTTGTACTTGGTCTTTTGTGGCCACAGATGCTTAAGAATCCGTCGGCTTTCAGCTTCGGACTCTCAAACTGCATCCAAAGCCACAAAAATAATACTTACGATCCTCGGTAAGTAATATACTATTAGTACACTCGTTGTCAGTAACAATAGATAAATAATCAGGAAAACTTTCGTCACAGTGTTATCTTGTGGGGCACTTATGAGTTTATATAAATTAACATCTTACAAAAAAATAAACAGTTTAGTTGTAAAACGGACTCCTTAAAAACAAGCAATGGTATCTCCCGTATTAATTGTAGTCGCCCTTTATTTATTCTTCTATTGGCTATGGGAATTTATTGCTGCAAGGCCGAAAAATTTTCCACCAGGTTCGTATATTAATTTGCTGACTAAAATAATCTGAATGACAATTTTGCTGACTAAAATAATCTGAGTAACATTTTTTTGTTTTTTGACAGGACCAACTCGTATTCCAGTTTTTGGTAATTACTTGTATTTAATTTTGAAAAATTTCAATGCTGTTCACGATGAACTTGCTGCATGGACTAAAAAATATAAATCAAAACTAGTGAGTATCTTTATCGGACCATTTCGAGGGGTAACCACAGGTGACAGTGATCTTATACGTGAAATTTTTACGAGAAAAGAGTTCGATGGACGTGCATTTCCATTTGCGGTTGCGATTCGATCGTGGAGTAAACGATTAGGTAACTTAGGGCTTAAATTTAGGAAAAATTTGCACAAAATATCAAATAATGGATATAATTTTATTTATTTTAGGAATATTTTTTACTGATGGCGATTTTTGGTTGGAACAACGTCGTTTCTCGTTAAGATATATGCGTGATTTTGGGCTAGGACGACGATTGCCAAAATTGGAATATATAATGGAGGATGAAATGAAGGAATTGTTGAAGTTGATTGAAAATGGACCAGAAAAGGATTTAGATGAAGTAATGTTATAATTTTATTGTACAGTGGACTTTCGGAGATTGTCCAATCAAAAATTGTCAATATTGCAGTGATAGGGATTTAAACATCGCATGTTTACGTCACACGAATACTGCAAACACACAATTTTTGTGAATTCAATGTTCGTGTGACGTAAACATACGATGTTTAAATCCCTATCACTGCAATATTGACAATTTGCGATTGGACAATCTCCGAAAGTCCACTGTATTTAGCTTTATTGCTGTGACTCAGAAATCTTTTTCTTACATTAGTCATACATTAGGTTAAAGTTCAGTCAGTAAAATATAACAATTATTTTAATCGACTATCGAAAACTATCGATATTGACTATCGATAGTTTTTTTCAGTCATTTCGTTCGCTTATAATTACTATAAAGATGAACCGGCGTCCTTTTTTTTTTTGCTCGCTGGCTAGCCGCTCAAGACTATATACAGGGCCGTGGAGAGAAATGAAGGGCCCTAGGAACAAACTATACCGCCGCCCCCCGTCAAATATTAAATTTACTACTGACATCCAACCTTGTCCTTGAAAATGTATGGAACAAATATAGCGGCGCGGTAGAGTGGTGCAATGAGTTTAATTTAATTAGAATGAAATCGTCTCAAACGCTATCTCTAAATTTCTCAATAGTTTAGGAGTTTTCGCCATAGTTCCAAATTTCTTTTTCTTCCAACAATTTCTTACTGTTAAGAATTAAGTTATTTCCATCCACAAACTCTAATACCAACCTTTTACATACAATTTGAATAGTTTCTTAGAATTTTTCAGTGACTATCCATTTTCGAGGTATGACCCCGAAACTTCTAACTCAAAAAATTACGGATTTCTATGAAAATATTCATCCCTTATTTTACCCCCTTAGGGGGTGAATTTCCAAAAGTCCCTTCTTAGTGCTCACCTACATTATATAAGAAATCCCTGATCAAAATTTCACGATCCTAGGCCCAGCGATTTGGGCTCTGCGTTGATCCATCTGTCAGTCAGTCAGTCAGTCAATCAGTTTTGATTTTTATATAATTAAGTATAGGGTAAAAGCCCCCTTTGTGGAACGGTATCTAATTATGAACATTTACATATCAATGAAGTTATTTCTGAAAGAAACGTCTGATAACAAAAATTATTATTAATAGAATGATTGTTTTTCAATTTAAATTCACCTCGCATTTAAAGTTTCCTTACTTAATTAAAGAAATAAATATGTAAATGTCAAAACTGTTCCAGTATTAGATACCGTTCCACAAAGGGAGCTTTTACCCTATAGATTATTATCAATTTCTTTGAATAGTTTGAATTTTTTATTTCTATGAACACCTAAAAAAATTTTACAAATATTTGATAATTTGACAACGCTCCAAACGCGCACTCAAAAATCCACTTTTTCAAGCGTTCCGACAAGGTTCCGGACGGCACGCCCTGCCGGGACGCTCGAAAAATTGGATTTTTGAGTGCGTCTTTGGAGCGCTGTATTTTTTCACCTGTACAAGATCGACAGGTGCTCTCGTGGATTATTTTGTAGACAATTCGATTCTCTACAAAAAAGGTCTTAACACTTTTTAATGTATCTATTACCGTTTTCGCTACGTAAGCGGTGAAAGGTCAAAAAACGCTATTCATGAATTTTCAATATTGTTTAAATAATATAAAAAAACATTTCCGGGAGTTAACATTTTGCACAAATGTTGTCCTCGGCAATCCCTACAAGAATCTCTTTTTAAAAAATGTTTATATCTATTCTAAAATTAATGTTTGGTCAGCTTAAAATTAGTGCTACTGGACTATAAACAGTGTAGTTTGACAAAAATTCTAAAATGTTCTATTTGTCAACTAGCAAAGATATTGAAAAATCAATTGTACCATTTAATTGTCCATTAAAAAAAAAAGGTTAAATTACACATTTTGACAAATGTTCTGGAATATTCTATTTGTCAACTAGCAAAGATATTCAAAAACAGACGTCGCCATTGAATTGGCTACCAAAAAAGAGACCAAATGGCACATTTTGAGAAATGTTCTAGAATATTCTATTTGTCAACTAACAAAGATATTGGAAAATCTACTGCACCACTTAATTGTCCAACCGAAATTAAACTAATGTAAACCAAATGTCCGATTTTGACAAACAATTGTTGCTATTTGACAAATAGAATATTCTAGAACATTTATCAAAATGTGCTATTCTGTCTTTTCTTTGATGACCAACTAAATGGTGCAATCGATTTTTCGATATCTTTGTTTGTTGACGAATAGAACATTCTAGAGTTTTTGTCAAAATGCGCTGCTTAATCTAATTTTTAGTGCCCAAGTCAATAGTGAAGTTTGTTTTTTGGTATCTTTGCTAGTTCACGAGTAAAATATTTTAGAATTTTTGTCAGCTTCCGCTATTTGGCGTCTTTTCCGCTGATGAATGCGATAGTGAAGTTGATTTTTCGACCGTTTTCTAAAAATCGTCACTCATATTCATTAGTATAACATCCGATTTCCTTGGTTTACACAACCGAATTTTAGGTGTAGATTGGTTCTTAAGATAATATTGTTTTAAATAAATTCAGATAAATAATATTTACCAACCCCCGAAACAAAAGTTTATCGACGCCCCTGATCTTCCGATTTAACTTATTTCCCCTTAAATTTTCACCGACCACTACGTAAAATTGGATTTGTGGTGTACATTGCATAAGAATATAAGTTATTGCATCATTTACAGATGTATTTTTCACAATTTTCATATTATAAAAATGAAATAAAATGTTCCTACGTGTAAATTAATACTTTATTTTATTTAGGAAAGCAATTTCTAAGGAAATCGTGAGGATTTGAGCGTTTTGAATTATGTATTTTCGATAAAACTTTTGATATGCGGTCTCAATCCATCGCATAAAAAAGTTTTTTTTACAATCTGGACCGAACTAAACTTTTTATAGCTATTTATGATACATATTTCTGAATATATTTTATTTTTTGTGCGATTTTTTTTATACGGTCTCTATCCACCGCATAAAAAAGGTTCAGCTGTAATAATTACCTTGTCTATTTTCACTGTTAAGTTATTAATTAAGTTTTAAGTTAAAACTTAATAGTTATTTGTGTATTAAGAGCGCAAAATGGTACATTGCCGCTCGATTGAGAAGGTTGACCGTTGTTTTCATGAGAGCGGCAATGTCATTTTGTGCTCTATTACACACACACACACACACACACACACACACATACACACACACACACACACACACACACACATATATATATATATATATATATATATATATATATATATATATATATATATATATATACACTTTTGCGGAGCTGTTCCAGAGCGTTTATAAAGTTCCGGAACAGCTCCGCAAAAATTCCGCAAAATCCCAGTTAATATTGACTTTATCGAAAAATAACCCGAACAAAAGTTTCATTGAAAGAAATGAGGAACTAGAAAATGACCTCGAATTTGACCTTGACCAACCAGTATCATTTTTTTTTGTGTTTTTATAACCTTCACACGACTTTGGGATATGAAGTATGAATATGGTTTTCAACGTAGAATTTCCCACTCTCTCCAAATCCGAGGTCAAAAATAGGGGTTTCCATTTAAAAAAAACAAAGTTGACCTTCAAATTTTGGTCAAGGTCATGTTCAAGGTCAAATTCGAGGTCATTTTCTAGTTCCTCATTTCTTCCCATGAAACTTTTGTCCGGGTTATTTTTCGATAAAGTCAATATTAACTGAGATTTTCAGCTGTTCCGCAACTTTATAAACGTTCTGTATATTTAGACACCAATTAAACGATTGTCAAAATCAAAATCGTCATTTTTTTTTTTTTGTTTTAAATTCAAATAATATGAGATATTCTAAAACAAAACTCGCCTAATTCATATAAAACGAGTTATTTAACAAAAAAAAAAAAAATGGAAGGGACGAGTTTTACTACAACTTACTGGTCAGTTTTGCTATAATTTGAAGTAAAACCCCTTTTTGATTAAACTGCTAAGCAATGCAAACTGAAGAACCCATTTCGCTAACTCATTTTCCACCAAAAGTAAAGTAGGTAACTTTTAGTTTGGAACGCCTCATATTCTTTCTATTGAAAATTGTACATTTTTGACATTATAAATTTTCCTAATATATCTCAAAGTGTCACAATCATTGAAATTCCATATTTTTTCAAATATGAAGAAGCGAATATATAAATAATTGATCCAAACATGAAATATTTTGGTATATGCAATCTTAAAACTTAGGTTCAATGAAAATCGATTTAAATTTAAAGATCACTTGATTGATTAGTATTCTAAATCTGGTAAATAGTGTCAGATTGATGTATCTTCTTCAAATTTTATGTAATTTCCGTACCTACTTATGTGTACTTTGAAAATTTATTATCTTTCTAAGCCCTGTGGGAAAAAATTTCATTTCCACTTTCACAGAAATATCACAAATTTCATAAATTCTTATTTTTAGAAATCATTCATATCACAGAAAAAGCCTAAATTATTAAAAAGCCAAATAATAACACTAAAAATAAAAATTAAAAAAAGAAAACATATATTTCAGATAATATTACCGTGATTATAAAAAAATCTATTAGGTATTTTATATGCATTTTAATTCAAATTTCAAAGTTTTTTCACATATGTTGTTAATTTTAAAATTAATGCAATTTATTAAAATTATACAACTTCGCCTCTTCTAGGATTTAAAATCAAAACTTAAAATTCATAACAATCACAGTCCTTGTGAAATATTCACAGCAAGTGATCACAGCCAGTAAACCTAAAAATATTTTGAAAAAAAAAATTAATTATTTAGTAAATTTTCCAAGTTTTTTTTCGATTTTATCTTATCAACGAAATTCATAGCAACAAAAATTATCACAAAAAAGTATTTAATTTTCTTAACTTTTAACCATAATTATAATATTTTGCTTGTATTCATGAAACTGGCAAGGAGCATCAGAGGGGTGTACCCCTCGGATTTTGTTTATTCTTTGATATGTTATAGAACATCGAAAAATAAGAGAAACCTATTTTTTTAGCGGCTGTAAAACCGTTTGAAGGGGTGAAATCACCCTTCAAAAATTGGGGTAAAAATTTAATTTGTTAAATATCTCGAAAATGGTAAGAAATAGAGCAAAAGTTTAAATTGGCGATATTGCTTTTTTTTAAAGAGCTATTTATTGATATGCAACTTGTTTAATTTACGTCAACAGAGGTGGTTGGAGGTTAAAATTTATGGGTTAACTTTACGAAAAGAGAGTAAAAAATTCAATAAATTAAAATTTTGTTTACAGATTTCAAATCTACGTGAAAAAGTCTAATTGACCTGTTTTTGCTCAATTTCATAATATTTAGTTTAGGGGTAAGTAACTAGAGGGTGATAGTGTTGACATAATCATACTAATTGAGCAATTCAGGAACTTCTTCATGTAAAATAGCTAAAAACAATCGTAACAACGTAAAAATGATATTCTCGAATTCAAAATTCAGTTTGATCAACATTGGAGGGGAGGAGGGTGAGTCACCCTCTTAAATTACATAAATCATTTTTAGTATTAGTGTATATATATTACTTAAGGGTAGCAAGTTATGGGTCGTTCCAAACGTATTACGACTATCAAAATAAAGTTTTCGTTATTATACTTATTATGAAATTGAGAAAAAAACAGGTCAATTAGATTTTTTTACGTAGATTTGAAATCTGTAAACAAAATTTTAATATATTGTATTTTTAACCTTCTTTTCGTAAAGTTAACCCCTAAATTTTAACCCCCAATCACCCCTGTTGATGTAATTTAAGCAAGTTGCATATCAATAGATAGCTCTTTAAAAAAGGGCAATATCGCTAATTTAAACTTTTCCTCTACTCTTACCGTTTTCGAGATATTTAACATTTTAAATTTTTACCCCAATTTTTGAAGGATGATTTCACCCCTTCAAACGGTTTTACAGCCGCTACAAAAAACATGTCTCTTATTTTTCGATGTTCTACAACATATCAAAGAATAAACAAATTCGGAGGGGTACACCCCCGTGATGCTCCTTGTGAGATTTCAGTCAAATATACATAGTAGATAGTAGTTCATTGATGCCGCCACTAGCAGCGCTACTAATGTAGCTGCGCAAACATCAAATTGAATGTCCATGTTTTAGTTAAATATTTTTCTTGAAAATTAAATTGTATAAGTACCTACCTATCTCAATTTCATGATTTTATAAAGTTTTAAAAAACATTTGCTTTTTCGAACAGGGGGCAATTTAATTTGAAAAAAATTATTTAAATTAAATAATTAATTTTTTAAAAAAAGGCAATTTTTACTTTACTGATACCACTTTGTTTAAACTTTTAAATGTCTGTGATATGTTTTGACCCGTATGGCCATTAACGAACAGTTACAGACATTTAAAACATACTTAAGAGATATCAGTAAAGTAAAAATTATCTTTTAGCGAATTTCCAGATGGAATTCAGCTATTACAGCCACTGTCATGGCGCGACTTGAGCCCCGGACTATGGCAGAAATTGGTTTTGAGGTCCCTAGAAACCCAAAATAATATTCACTAAAATTCATATATATATATATATATATATATATATATATATATATATATATATATATATATATATATATATATATATATATATATATGATGATATAAGATGGAATTTCGAGATTATTCTATCTTATCATCTGACAATCGTAAATTTTTTTGTTCGTTATGAAAATTCACACAAAAGTACTCCGATGACTCTAAAATGGTGTAAATACATGTAGCGTTTTTTGTTCAATTGCGTGATATAATAAAAATGTCAATTTGAAATAAGTTTTAGTCTTTTTTCAAAAGTTGTACAAAAAATAGTATTTTATTAAGATCAAAAATTTTTGTTGTGCTAAATAATCAGTTTTTTAAAAATAAGTCTTGCTCTTAAAAATTTCAAAATATTCAAACACTTTTGTTTTTTAAATTAAAATTTGAGGGTTAGGCGTTTTGGGCAAAATGGAAACCATCAATTGCACCTAAGATGGAAATGTTTCCACCAATTATAGATACAGTGCAATATGTGCACGCAATATATACACTGACTCTTCAAGCAGAATTATTATTTGTGATCATTAGAAGGTATGATATTTTAAAAAAATACAATAATTATGAAAATATTTTAAAAAAAATAGTTTTTACATTAAAAATACAGCATACTTGAGTCTATAACTTATCCTTTTTGAATTAGAATATATTTGGATCTAACTATGATCAAAATTTATACATAAAAAAGCTTCGTTTGTTGAATTAACTGAAAAAATGTACATAACTGTTAATCTATTTTTATGTTTTATGTAGGTTCCATTTTGCCCAACTTCAAGTTCCATCTTACCTTCACATAGAGGGCAAGATGGAAAAATGGTATTTTTTTTAAAATGGCTGTTAAACCCCAATACCGTATTGTTTGCGTGATTTTTATTTGGTATTTTGTTTAAAAAATAACCAAATTTTAGATCGAACTCATAAAATTTTTACTAATATGTAATGTTTGCCTTCCATTCTTGTAAAAGTTAAAACGTTTCCAACTTGCCTGCCTCTCCCCTATATGTCCGCACGATAACTCACGAACGAAAGGTTTACGTAATTTGGTGAAAATGTTGGAAATCCCAAACCGTTGGACCAATTTGTTAGCCAGACACGTTCGCTGCCCGGAATATGGTTTTTGGGGCATTTTTCGTGAAAAAAATTAGTTTTTTACCAAAATTTCCACTTATTCAAAAGTTTTGCCGACATTTTCTTACGCCGTTAGAAAGAAAAAGAAAAATTACATAAAGAAGGTTTTTAAGCCATAATTCTATGTAAACTGGTTTCCGAGAAAAACGAACTTTTATAAACGGAAATTCGCTATGTTATGCAGGATGCTGCGACAGGGGTATTTAATTAATATTTTGTAGTTATTTTGAAATTGGATAAAAGTAATATTTCACTTGATAACGATAAAAATAATTTTAGAATCTGTTTATTTTTATTTGTTATCATAGAAAATATAAACAACGCCTACCCGATTTATAATTAAATATACGTTGAGCAAGCGACAAAGTATTAGTTTTCCGTTTTAAAGTGAAAAGTAGTATTTTGTTGCTCGGCAACTAGAGTCTTCGGCAAATACAAATTTTGCGCTCTCGTCACAAAGCGCAAAAGCTTACTTTCCACTAAGATTGTAGAAAAATATTATTTTAATATCAATGTGATTTTGTTTGATAATGATTACAATGATCACGTGGATTGAAAAGTGCTAATTAATTGAATAAAAGTGGTTTATTAATATATAATTAGCATATAACAACACGTTTATCTACTCGTAATAAAATTTTGTACAATAACAATATGAAATTAAATTTTAGATTTTATCAGTAAAATTGTCTTCTACTTTTTGATAGGGTATTGTCAAGAAAGATCGACTAATTTACCTACCGGATTTCACTACACCATTCTTTGTCAACGGGCTCGTAGCAATTTTAACAGGACATCCACTTTCTCCAGATAGAAGGAAACGTATTCGTCAAGCAGGTGATGGAGCACTTTTGTTTGTTCGCAAAGCGGACGGTACAGGAGGTGTGCTATCAATTTTACCTTGGGTTCGTTTCTTTTTCCCCAAATTGAGCGGCTATCACGAAATTTTAAAGGGAAATCAAGAACTGATTGATTTTATGAAGGTATTAGGAAAATTTCTTCATGACATATACCCAATTTTTACCAATTGTACTTTTCAGGAATTGATAGAAGAACGGAAAAAGTACTTGGAACACGAAACTGAAGGTTTTATTGACTTTTATCTAAAAGAGATCAAAGCTAGGGAAGCACTTGGAGAGTATACGTCATTTTCAGAGGAACAGCTTTTGTTGACGTGTGTTGACATGTTGTTGGCGACCGGAGCTTCTCTGGGAGTAACAATGGCTCTATTGATTCAAAATTTGTTGCACCATACGGAAATTCAGGATAAAATGCACCAGGAAATTATATCGGTTGTTGGTACAGGACGACTGCCAAGTTTAGATGATAGACCTAAGTAATTTTAATTTATCTTTTACCGATATTTTAGAATTATAGATCTTTAATCGATTTTTTTTTCAGTTTACCATATTGTGAGGCTACACTTCGGGAGGCAATGCGTTTTGATACCACAATAACTGTAGGAGTACCACATTTGTCAATGACCAATACGAATTTACATGGCTATGATATACCAAAAGATACGATTGTATTTACAAATTTATGGCAAATGCATCACGATGAAAATTTGTGGGGTGATCCGCATAATTTTCGACCGGAACGATTTTTGGATTCCAACGGTAAATTGAATTTGAAATTGGATAAAAGTTTGCCGTTCGGATTGGGACGACGTGTTTGTGTGGGCGAAACTTTTGCACGCAATGCACTGTTTTTATGTTTAACTGGTTTAATGCAGAATTATCGACTACAACCGGCACCGGGTGATCCATTACCGGATTTAAGTAAACGATTTCCCGGGTTTGTACGAACTATGCCGAAATATTGGGTTCAATGTATTGTTCGAAATTAAATTATTTAAAAATATTATTCTGTGTACTTATTTATCTCCTTTTATTTTTTAAATATTTTGAAGAAAGTAAAGCATCTATTGTCTGTATATCACTGATTGAGTATGATGTTTTTAGAGAATTTTCATTATGGAAATTTTAGCTATTACAGTCATTGTCCTGGTGAGACTTTAGCCAGGAACCGTGACAAAAATTTGTTTTGAACTCGAAAATTAAAGAGTTCTAAACTCTTTAATTTTAGATTAAAACTTTAAAAACTTTTGGATGTATGTAGGTTATGTTATCTGAGGTTCGCTCGACATATACGACTGAGTTGATCTTTACCAATTTTTGCTTAAATACTAATGGAATTCCGGGAAAAATGTACGTGAGTTTAAAATTGTTTATCTAGGTTTTGCGGGCCCAAAAGGTGCTCAAAATAAATAGTTTGACGAGTCTTGATCAAATTTTATTTAAATACTAACTGAATTGGATAAAAATAAGTGTGAAGTCAAAATTGTCCCTCAGAGCCCTAGGACTACAAAGAGGATCGATCTTAAATAAAAGACTACGTGAATCTTGATTAAATTTTTCTCAAATACTTTTGTAATACTGGAAAAAATGAATGTGAATTAAAATTGTCTTCCACAGCCCTTGAGTCTCGAAGAGGGCAAATTAATATGCACCCACGACTATCAATATGGATATTGACATATAGGTCTTTAGGTTGGAATGCTACATATACCATTGAAATATGAATGTGGCTACTTTGGAGTCGTTTGGAGAGCGAAACGAAGCACTTGTAAAGAACTGATTTTGTGCAGAATTTTAGAGTATCTGACTTAAAAGTAAGTTGACCGATTTCTTGACCAAATTTTACTTGATGACCTATGAATATGAAATGTTGCATGTATATAAAAAGAGATCTCACAATCAGTTAATAAGCAAAAAAATTTTCCTTGCTCTTTTTTCGTATTGGAAAATGGGAATGAAAATCTTATTCCATTTATACCATCCTGTAAAATATTGTTAGTAAAGTATTTAGTGGTATTTAGTTATTTTCCTATATTGATGAATCCTGTATGCCAATGATTTTGTAAATAAAAGCATAATATAAATGATGTGGGTGGCATCTGTATCAGACAAAATTGTAAAATACGGAGATGAAAACCCATTATTATTAGTTATAAGTCATAAACGCAAATTTTTGGAAATTCACTGTGTTGTGCAAGATGCTGCAACAGGGGTATTTTTTTTCAATGAAATTTAGTTGTTTAGGCAGTGGATGGTACATATATGTAAAATATTTTATCTACGACTACCATGAGATTGCTTGTTTATTGTACAAAAGACTATCTAAGTAAGCGACGTTTTACGTACAACCACATATCCAGCTGTACAAAAAATGGCCCTTTACACGCATGTATAATAAAAAAAAAAGGCCGTGAGCAGCGGAGCCCCATCACGGAAGTCGAATTTTTCCTTTCATCTTTGGTATTGAGTGTCTACAAGCGAAATGTAATTGAAAGTCCATAAGCGATCTATCATTTTGGTGGTTCTAAAACTGATGATGAGTGTCCGGTTGATCGGGGCTTTAAAAAAAGGTTTTAAGTTTTTAAGGGCTGAATCTCAGTAAATTTCAATTTTGTGCCAATAGCAGTTAACAGGGAGAAAGCCAACACAATTCGTACGAGGGCATTCCTACCCATGCTTATCAGCCAATTGCCTTTGTGTTTTATTCTTAAATATTAAAAAAGGAACTTAAACAGTAAACTGGAAGACCTTTATGAAGATATTTTTTCTTTCCAAAAAAATCCAAAATTTCTATTTTATAAATAATAAAAATCCAAAATTCCTAATTTATAAATAAACAGTGACTTTAATAACATTTTTAAATTACTTAATATGTATGCGTTTCATTTGTTATGAAACTAAATTCACTTTTTTTTAAATTTTTTAAAATTACTATTCGCCTACTTGTATTTAGAATAAAAATAATGCATTTAAAACACATTTAACAATAGCATCCAATTCCGATGTAAAAATGGGAGAAGTGGGGGGGAAAAGTAAATTCCTGAAAGGTAGTAGCTGGATACTAACTGAATACACGTACAAAATTTCAGCCCTCTAGGTTTCCTTGGAGAGTCTCTAGACGTGTTAGAAAACAAGCCAAAAAATTAAGGAAATATTGGCGTAAAAATCGTGGCGGTAAGGGTTAAAAGTTGAAACCTCGAAAAAGCTGGCTATTAGCTTAACCTGTACACAAAATTTCAGCGCTCTAGGTTTATTTGGGGAGATTTTGACCCGAACGAAACTGTTAAAAAACAAGAAAAATCATGTTCTTTTTGGTATAAAAATGGTGGGAGTAGGGGTTAAAAGTCGAGACCATCAAAAGGCACCCCCTTGATACTAACTCAATCTGAGTACAAAATTTCAGCCCTCTAGGTTTATTTGGGTGACCTGTGTTAGTGGTACAAACTTCGAAAACGTCGAGAAAGGATGAAATTGTAGCTTAAAAATGAGGGGGGTGGGGGTAAAATATTAATACCTCCAAAAATCACAACCTAGGTACAAACTTTATCCACACACCAAATTCAACACTCTACGTTAATTCTGGAGGAGTGTGGGCGTGTTAGATCCAGCCAAAATCCTTTTTCCCCCCTTTGCTCCCTCCAAGTCATCCTAGGAAGCTGAATTTTCGATATGTTGTAGATAATTGACCGAAACATTATTTCCAACCGGCTTGGAAAAGTTTTATTGTTTTACTGTTTTATTGTTTTCAAGCTGCAAATATTCAATCCCTCTCGACTAGGCCCTCTCAGCTAGTAAAATTAAAAAAATTAAATAGGGCAAAATTATAAGATATTTTTAAGCTTTTATCTTCCTCAAATTAATAATTTTGGGCTCATCACATTAAGAAAGAATTTGATATTCTTTCTTTGATTAATAATTAATCAATAAATTTGCTAGGTAGAATAAATTAAAATGACGAATAAGAACATAGATTTTGCTAATACATTAAATAAAGTGTAGCTAGCTGAAGTACGTAGTAGGTATTTTAAACACAAGTTGAAAATATCAATTTGTAAAACTTGTTTGCAAGTAAATGGAATGCGCCCATACGTACAATTATGTCACCTAATAGATAGAATAAATTATAATTACAAAAAAAATTATTAAGAAAAAAATTGATCATAACGGCCTTGCATACATAACATTTCAATTTATAGGACAAATTAATATCAAGCACTTGTGACTTGACAACGTTCTTATCGTTGCTTACTTGTTAAGGTACTTATACCATTTCATAGTAGTTACTAGTTAGTACTAGACAAGGGACCAAACTACTATGTATATGATAGTTAGCATTCCGGCTCTCGCCAGAATTTAACGTCATCAAACTTGGCAGCGAAGCCTCCCCACTCTCTATGGTTATATACATATTTAGAGTTGGTGTTTGTATGTGTAGTCAAAAAGTATAGAAGAATGTGTAGTATAGTGGATGTTAGTATGTGTGATATTTGTTATGAATGTGATCGAGGTACAAGGTGGGACTGGATACATACACTCGAACAACCGTATGTATGTATCTGCTACTAATGATGTTACCATGATGTAACAATCAACAGCCACCACTGTGGCCACCACTTACAATGGTTGTAGTTTTGTAGAGCCGATGGACGACTAGTTAGTAAGCAGTATAAAATGCAACTTATTGCAGCTTTCGGACCACACTTTTTTATATGTAGGCTTCATCTGTCTCATCTGTGGTATTAGAAGTTAAATGAAATAAAAAAACTATTTACTGTACGGTGACGACGCACAGTGAGGCCAAATCCTAAAAAGCTAGCCAAAAATCGAAAACGTTATAAATTTGGTTGAAAGTCAGTACTTCGGGGTTTTCGGAGTCGCTGATTATGAACCCGAAGTCACTTTAGTTTTCAGTCAAGAATTTTAGTTTAGTAATAATTTTTTAAGTTTTTTAAGTAAATTTTTCATTTTCATTATCGTTTTATATTATTTTATATTTGTTTATAGTTTTTCTTTTACGAAAAAGGATTATACAATTAACTCTTTAAATGATTAAGACGAATTAACTTGTCCTTCAATACGGCGGCTCAAAATGCTGGTATATGTACATATTCACTGGTACAGGTGCCGCCATCTGTGACAAATTTTCCCAAATACAGTATAATTCTAAGTTATGTCAAATTTTATCAACATAGTTTAGTATAATTTATATTTTGTAAATTTCTAAGGTTCACTTTTTTTGATGTTGGAATCTTTGATTTTTTTTTCTTTTTCTTTTTTTTGTAACCTTATCTATTGTACTTATCACTTGGCAGTAAAAAGTCCGGCATTTTGAGACAAAAAATCTTCTTCCATATGGTTTGTTTAAAAGAGTTAAATTTTAACGTTTAGAAAAAATAAATGATTCCACGTCGTTAATGTATACGAAATTCAGAAAACTATGTTTTACATTGCAAGAACTCACACCAATGGCACAAAGACAGATAGAGGCAGCTAGTTTTAATTTTTTCCATTCAATAATAGTTCCATCTACAATATGCCATCGGTCAAATCGCAGAAGTCTGTAGAAGTTATAAATTTTCCTCTATTTGTTTAAAATTTTCTGTTGTAATCTTTCGTTTATTTTTGTACTGATGATTCGTTGTTTTTGTGTTACATAATGATTTTCTACTTATTTTCAGCTATCGATTCCATTTTTAAATATTGAAATCGATTGATTTTTAGAGATTTGGCGTTCTCTTGAACATATTGTTGAAATACTTGTTTACTGCACGACGCGTCTACCTCGATTGAAAGTCGCCTTTTAACTGTCCTACAGTAGCAGGTATAAAAGAGAAAGTGCGCTAAAGTCTAAAATTCAACCTTCGGACTCTTATCCAACCTAACCCACGAAACTGCCGGACCCTAGAAATTACCGGAACTTAAACTCTATTTGACTTTTGGCCAGCTTTTTGGGATTTGGCCCCACTGTGCAACGCCTAGAAAAATTAAGAATGGATTTAGTAGAAAGTATGAAAGGTATAGACAAGTTGTGTACTTTTAAAATTAGACCATTGTATCCTTATTACATTTACATTAGTAACTATAAACGTTAAACGCCAATTATGATAAACAATGCCACTAGAGCGCATTACTCGAGCTTCGCAGCTTGCCTACAAAGTACGTAATTTTAAGTAATATAATTTTGATGTTGGAGTAAGTTCTATGTGAAATTTCGATTTCAATTGTCAGAATTATAAAATTCGTGCACAGAAAGTAAGACTACCTTTAAAAACTTTCTTCTGGTAAGTATACTGACCACAATCCATAGACCATAGATATGTTACGCATATAATAAATTGCCTTATCCAACAAAATTCCACATATAAGTTGTGGACTTTTGTATTTTCTGATGTATGTAGTGATGAGCAAAATTTGTCTTGGTCTTGCAGTCTTGTCTTGGTCTTGCATTTTTAATACAAGACCAAGACCAAGACCAAGACCAAGACAATAAGTATGGCTGCAAGACCAATACCAAGACTCAAGTGAGCAAGGCCAAGAAAAAAGCAAGACTCTTGCTAAAATATTTTAATAGTTTGAAAATATACCTAATTACCGTAGGATACCGTAAAAAAAGGATACCGTAAAGAGTAAAAATTCTGATTTTAGAAGGGAAGAATTTGCTAATAAAAAAATGCACGAAAGTGGAAGATTTTTCAACAATACCAAGACCAAGACCAAGACCAAGACTGTATTTTGCAAGACTAAGACCAAGACCAAGACTCAAACTACTCTGTCAAGACCAAGACCAAGACCAAGACTTGACAGTCAGCGCCGGATAAAGGGGCGGGCAAGCCGGGCAACCGCCCGGGGCGCCAAATTATGAGAGGCGCCGACAGGGCCGGATTTAGGGGGGTAGCCGGGGCACGTGCCTCAGGCGACATGTTGTGGGGGGCGCCAAAATAAGGCATGTGACGGTTTTTTTTTGCTCGTCACTTGTTTTTGACAGGGAAAAGTAAATCTTTTTTTCTACAGGGGCGCCATCTTTTGACCCTGCCCGGGGCGCCACTTAGGTTAGGTCCGGCCCTGTTGACAGTCTTGGTCTTGGTATTGCATTTGCTCATCACTAGATGTATGTAGTAGACTAGACGTGAGAGAAATATTTAATTTCTCTTGTGGAAATAAATATTTTGGGACATGATAGCAAATTTCAAATTTCACATATTAGCATAAGTGATTTTGCAAAAAAATCTGAATATGTGGGACATGTCTATGTTTTTAGGTTGAAGTTTCAATTTGCTAATCTAGTGTTTCTATCCTTGCTAAAAATGAAATGAATGCTAAATTTGGATTACGAAATTGTTAATAATTCGGATGTAACATTTATTAGAAACATGCAATTAGATCCAGGGCCGGATTAGCCACTAGGCCTACCTAGGCCATGGTCTAGGGGCGGTTTTTTTTTTTTTTTTGTTCGTTACTAATTTTTTTAGGGAAAAGTTCTAAAAAAAGGAAAAGTTTAATTTTTTTTACAAAAGGCAGGGGCGGTATTTTTCATGGTGCCTAGAGCGGCATTTAGAAGTAAATCTGGCCCTGATTAGATCCGTTTTAGACTTCAAGAAAATTTTCGGAAGAATTTTAGCAGAAGAAAATTAAGACTGAACATGTTTCACGTTTTTGCACTTGATATTAATTTGTAGGATTTGAGTAACTATATACATATATGTTCGATTCTTGACTAATATTTAAGTTCAAAAATTATTTCGCAATTTAGTTACATATTTGAGTCAAATATACTTACTAGTATTACAAATGCGAAAGTGAGTTTGCTTGTTTGTTTGTTTCTCTTGCTTTCACGCCTCAACAACTTAATCAATCAACTTAAAACTTTGCAAAGAGATAGCTTGGGAAACAGACATGGTTATGCTCCGGGTAAACATTCTATTCTAGTGGGAAAATTCCTCAAACAAATAGTAACTCTCAGTTGTGAAATGATGTAAGTATACTTATTAACATAATGGCATAATTTTAAAGTTTAAACACCACGCGGGTAAAGGCTAGTTAGTAGTAAAGCAATAACATTTGAATGTTATAATAAGTTATCGGATTTCTTTGGGATCAGACAGTTTCGTCTTTAGCATATGCAGGTATACATATTGCACTCAATGTGACTAAAAGTTCCAAATATTTTCATAAAAACAACGTACACAAGTTACATACACACACATACATATGTGTATCCAAATATACGTATTTTTATACGTATTTTATGTAAACATCCTTTTTTTTCTTTTATTTATTACCTGCACAATTGAAAAATGCCACTGTAGTTTTAACTGACTATCAAAAGTATTTTTGTTTATTATGTATGTGATTTATGCGACATGTCATTTAAATTAAATAAATTCATCTTTTTTTATTGTTTTCAATTGAGAAATAGAAGTATAGTTTTATATAGTTTTAGTATAGAAGATTTGAGAGATAGAAGTATAGTTGCTTGTTAAAAATTTGTTTTTCAATAATAAAAAATCTTAGTAAATCGTACGTCTTAGCTATTATAGTGGATCGTCTAAATATTCAATAACTTTTCAATATATTTTACAAAAATTTTTTCCGATTTTTTGAATTTTCTTACTTTCGTCAAATAAAAAATGCTGTTAGTATTCTGAATGGTGAAAAATGTAATTTTTGACCAATTATATTCATTCAAATGTGCATAATTTAATGTAATTTAGTTGTAAAATTTTATTGAAATAAGTACGGTTCTGACCTGTCCGAAGAAACCCGGTACCTAGTTATAATTTGTGACAATCCGTACTAGAAATATGAAAATCTTTTTTTTGTCAGTTGTCACTAATAAATAAGTTAGAAGATTACGAGTCGACTTTCGAGTTTCATCCCATCCCCGTTAGCAAGAACATATAGTTTAATTCAGTTGTTGTCTATTTGTTTTAATAAACTTGAAGGGAATCAATTTTATTGTATTCTACTTGACAAGGAGGTGAAATTCAAAAGTCGACTCGTAATCTAATAGAATTTATTTGTTGATGGAAAGTGATTTTCATAATTACTGATAATACATTTACCTATAACCTTGGCGGTACATTTTACTGTGTATTTAGCATGTGATTAAATTTATTTAAGTTAATATATACAGAAGTAATTTAAAATTAAAAGAGATCGATTTGTCACCTTGCCTTAATATTAGGGTGGAGTCAATCTATTTTTAAAAACTTCATAATTAGCTCAATGTTAATTAATTTTTTTATCAAATAAATTATAAAATGATTTGATTTTTTTTTAAATACTTAATCCTTTCAGTTGCCATATTTACAGTGGCGGATTTACCGTCTGTAGATAACTGGCTTTCTTACCGCCTCTAATCCTACAAATTATCTATTTTACACAATTATTTGGTGCGATCGGCAAAAAAATTACTTAAAGCTTTTCAAACTACTTCCGATTTTTCACTAATTTTCTGCCAGGGCAGGTATTAAGTAAAGCACAGTTGTGTCTCACGCCAAAATTAAGTTTTATTTTGGTAAATTATAGAATTCCGCTATAGTGTTTGTTTACTCTTATGATTCTTTAATAATACGAGTATAATGTTTTCATTCTGTATAAAATATAAACAATTTTCATTCTGAACAATTCTTATTGAGGTTATTTACGTATCGTCCGATTAATATGTTTAGACAATTACGTAATAAATAAACTCAACCCTTCAGAGTGACATCATATGAATTTTACACCAATAATTGAATACAAAATTATTAACACTCCTTAAAAAATTTCTTCTCTATTCAATATTACGAGTTAGAAAAAGATAATATAATAATTTAATCCAACCTAATTAAACCAAAACAATTGAAGTATGAATGATAATTATATGAATTATTTACTAAGAGGCGACTTACGTTGTTACCTATTTTTAATTACACTCCAAAAGAAGACGTAATTATAATGAGTTGTCTGCCAAAAGTTGCTCTTAATAAATGATATGCGCATCTAGGTATTGGTATAAATAATGTATCTTAAAAGTACACTGTTAAAATATTTTCAATTTCTTTTTTGTACTGCTGTATTTATTTACAATTTTGATATAATCAACTTTATTTATCATCTTTATTTTAAATAAGATTTTGTAAGTCAAAGTGTCAATTTTGAGGATGAATCATTAGTTATTTTAACGGAAGTAATTCCCTAAAAATGTCTAGAATTGTGTTGCAGGCCCAACAAGAGGGGGTAGTCGGGGTTGCAGCATCGGAAAAGGACTTTTGCTTTATGAGCGGGCTCATAGCTATCGGTAGGGAGCCCGGGAGAATATAAAAGGAGCTTTTTTTGCTAGTCCACGGCCTTGATTGTGAGCGTGACTTTGTGGAAATTCAGCTCATAATAGCAAATAAATTACTTTGCGAAAATTTTACTTTATTAATATAAATTATTAGTGTACTTTCGTCTCATGTAATCATTTTCTTCCATAGTGCTGGGAACAACTGCATGAGTTAAAAAGGCGCTTACCTAGTGTGGACTCAAATGCACTAAGTAGAATTTCATAAAATAATTTTTGTTTTATTCAAAAATCTTTCCTTCACACTTTACACAGGCTTAGGACTGCCAGTTCAATTAAATACTATCAAAATCAAATTTTATTAGTACTGGCGTGTTTAAAAGATTTCAAGACGGACAGATATTACTGGCGAGTTTAAAAGATTTAAAGACGGACAGACAGACAAAATTAAATTAATACTAACTAGCTGCGACCCGCGGTGTCATTCGCATAAAATTATCTGAATTATAGGTAAAATTTATAGGTCAATTTAATCATATATTCCAAAATTCTGTGCAAAATCAATTATTTATAGCACTTGACCCTGCTCGCCCAATGACTCTAAAATAACTATCTTGATATTTTATTAGCATGGGTAATTTCCGCACCGTAAGAACTTACTATGAGTACCTAGACCAGCAGTTTTAGAATTGTTTCTATTTTAGGCCCTTCAAGGCACCAAGGC
The DNA here is from genome assembly GCA_035578155.1 of Brachynemurus nebulosus. Taxonomy (NCBI): domain Eukaryota; kingdom Metazoa; phylum Arthropoda; class Insecta; order Neuroptera; family Myrmeleontidae; genus Brachynemurus; species Brachynemurus nebulosus. Next base: position 39,018,299 of record JAPWDM010000002.1, on the reverse strand, counting down.
CCCGGAAAATCATTTTAACGTCACTTTCATCTTTCGCAGATCTTGGCACAATACAAAATTTTATACAGTAATGGATCTATACTGTGGTGAATTTAGTTCAGTAAATAAAAATACTTAATTATGTAATTTAAAAATTTAATTGAGCAATTAGAATAAAATTTCAACATATTTAAGGAACAAAGTTACACTTTTCTACTGAAAAGTATTTTGAAATAGTTATTACTTACTCAATTAAGTTATGATGTTAATAAGTGTGCTATGACTAACTTTAGTATTATAATAATTATATTATTCAGTTTTTTTTGTCCACAGTCTTTTTGATGTTATAAAATGATGTTTAGAAAAATGTTATACTTTTATTTTAATATCTAATATTATAAGTCAAATTTCTAAAAAGTATCCAGATAATTTACAATGACGACACATACCATGTTGGTGCATATCATAAATAATGGTCCTCATAATGTCATTTTTTACAACTGAATCGCAGTCGGTAGTTTTGGGACACATTCTTTTTTTGCGTTCCTTAGGCTCAGCTGGTTTTTTTGCCACTTGAACTGCTCTTGCAATTGAAGATATACTTAAATCTAATGCTGAAGCTACTCTCTAAAAGCGCGCAATATTGTATTTAATTAAAATGTTAAAATTAATCATGAGTGTTACTTAATAAATTAATATATTTGCAAAAATTTTATATTTACCTCTTGTACGGCAGTTAAAGGAATCAAAGGACCACCATTTTGCAATTCTAAAGTAAAATAGTTTATCAATTTTAAAATCACGGAATTCATTTCCTCATAAATGACTTTAGATTTCGGCATTTTCGAAAACGAAATAATATTCGCTAGATAGCAATCACTAGATAACAAAAATTTCAACAAAAATTTGAACAGTGTACTTGATATACTCTTCTTGTTAGCGTAAACAATCACACCACTGGAAGATTTCAAATGTTTCGAAGCATAGTACAGTAAGGCTCACACAAACAGTTCAAAATTATAACTGTTTAATTGCAAATAAATTAACCAAATGTTTCAATCGTAGTTAAACTTTTTTTTTATCAATAACAGCTTATATTTGTTTTCTGACCCACAGCCCTCTATTGCCAGGGATACAAATAATTTTGACTACATAAAGGTTAATTATTAAACATGATAGGTACATTTAAAGCACCTAATTTTCGTCAGGTTACTATATTTATTTTTAAGTTTAAAAAAATTTAATAAAATTTAATAAAATATAACAAAATGGAATTTTGAGATAATCTTTTTATAATACTAAAACTTGACTTCGCTTGGTATAAAATTGTTTGAAAATTTATATCTTTATTTTATGTTTTTGAAAATATCTTTTCGTATTAGAGGTATACATTTCCAATGCAAATGTAACTCTCCATGCAGGTGATTTTAGTAGATCGTATCATCATTCTAGAATTTGAATTAACCCATTTCTTTAAACTTTAAATAATTTATTTAGCTATCTTCTACTAAAAGTATTCATTCAAAAAATTCACCATCAAAAAACATTATTAAAGTTAAAAAAGACAAAATATTAATTGGCGAACCGGATTAAAAACAGCAGGTGGGTCAGATCTGGCCTGCCGACCGTAGTTTTCTGACGTCTGACGGGTTAGCAAATTAATGTGCTATTAGAGCTTCTACTAACAAAAATGAACAGCAATTAAAAAAAAGTCTGAAATTTAATTTCGTAAATAACAGTTAATCTGACCGTAATTCTTTAAGGACATAAAGTTTAATTACTATATAATTATAATAGTATTATAACCCATATATTAAAACCCAGATATTAAAAGACTACAAACTTAAATATGGCATGTTCATATTATTCTAGTGGTTTTGACAAAGAGACTAATTATTTATAAATTTTATAATACGCGAAAGGTTAAGCTTATGATTAAACAGATGCGTATGATATAATAAGACCAATAAAACCCGCAAAATATTAAATTTATATCCAAAAAACCTTTAAAAAACAATCAATAAATTCCAAGTACATAATATATTTATTACTTATAGTGAAAACAACGACAACTGAAAATAACTCATTCACATTAATTTATGTATCAGACAAGCTCGTAATATAACTATCTCTCACAAGATCTACTATCTAATATATTGAAATAGGATAGTAGAAATTATAATAACTTTTATGTATGTTACAAAATTTTATTTTTGAAATGAGTCATTTTCAGTTCTTATAAATAAGATTATATTTAAAATGCAGTGCATTACTAATCTATATAGACAATACACATATCATAAAATTGTAACGAGACCGTATCTGTACATGGAATGTTTTTGGAAAATTGTAGCTACTGATACTGTAGATAGTTGGCGATTTAAATACCAATATATTATATATACTATACTAAACATATAATATATATTTCTCACTGATTTTATACCAACGCTTCACGCAAACGACGTCCCGAGTACAGCTAGTAATAATTTTTCAATACCTTGTTTTGATGTAATGTTCTTATTTTAAAATTATTTATTTTTTAATCTTATTATACTTTTTCATTTGAGCTGGTAGTGTACTGCTAAATATATTTTAAATTTTTATTTTATTATTTTATTCAAATGTTTTAATGAACTTCCAACTGAAAAATTCAGCTACTACTGCCACTGTCATGGAAGACTTGAGCTCGGGACTATAATAGAAATTTATTTTGAGGTCACCAGAAAATGATGCCGATTCGCCAAAATTTGTATATATATATATATATATATATATATATATATATATATATATATATATATATATATATATATATATATATATATATATATATAGGTGTTTCATTAATAATTGGAAATATTTAAATTGAGGATTCCTGGGCTCAGAATATAAAGATTCAACCCCAACCACTTAGATAAAATTGCTCTTTACTAAGCTACGAGTGTTTTATTTAAAAATTTAATAACTATTTTTTCCCAATACTTTAAAACTATTTGACGTATCTCCATCATACTTGGCAGGATGTGTAGGTACCGTAAACCATACTAAACTATGTTAAATAAGATTTTTCTAACTAGTCACAAATAAGGTTAACTCCTCCTATATTCTACGCCACTGGCGGAATTGTCATTTCAGCACAATTATTCGATTCATTAATACTTTCTGCATAAACAACATATGTATCAACATTTTATTAATGTTTAAATACAATTTGTATAGAACATCGACTGGCAATTGAGCTTTTTCATAAATACAACATAAGAATACCTATACAGTATCATGTAAGGCCGGGCATACACGTTACGGTATACCTGCACAGATAAACCTGTGCAGGTAAACTGTACAGGCAACGAGCTCACACACGTTACAGTATACCGGAGAGGTATACCTGTACAGGTAAACTGCACAGATTTTACTCATGATTAGTGAAAGCGTATAAACAATTGAAATCAAACCTGTGTAGGTGTTGTTTGACTCACATACACGCTGCGGTATACATACCTGCGCAGGTAGAAAATACTGATTTTCAATTACCGCTGCAGTTTACCTGTACAGGTATACCTCTCCGGTATACCGTAACGTGTATGCCGGGCCTAACAATTTTAGCTTAATGATTTAACAATTATGTACTTCTTGTGTTATCAAGAAGTGTTAAATAACATTTAACAATATATCTCTAGTGAAAAAGATAACAACATCAATAACAAATATTCAGTAATTTAAAGGAAGACGTTGTAACAAAATAAATTCTTATTTATAATTTTTTAAGTTTCTCGCTCTATGGGTTATTCTCCCAGGGCAAAATGTAGAAAAAAAAATTATTCATTTGTTCTTTGGATTCAATGTTTAATAGTTTTAGATGATTGTTATTTTGAGTAATATCTTTCAATGTGTATTTGGCTATGTAGTGAATTCGGTATGATTGGACGGGGACACTCTGTCAAGAAGTGATACAAATTGTCTGCTTTATCTGTGTTACAAATATATGCTTGCATAATATCTTAATATTTATCATTTTACTGAAACTTGACGGCTATTGAGTCAGTGACGGCTACTGGTGCTCTTACCTTATATATATATATATATATATATATATATATATATATAAGGTTTGCAAATCGGTATTATTTTCGGTTTCTGGTGAAAAATTTCAAGCATAGTCCTGAGGTCAAGTTTCATGACAGTTGTTGTAACAGCTAAATTTTCCTTTCGGAAATTCGTTAAAATAGTTGAATTGCCTTAAATAAACTAATTCTAAAACTACTTAGAAGTACACTACTAGGTCAAGTGAAAAAGTACGGTAAACTCAAAAAGTAAGCATTTTTAAAATAAAATGTGATTGAGTTGTTGTTGATAAAAAAAAATTTAGATAAGATTGGAAAGTTTGATTGATTTGTTTGTGATTAAATAACTATAATTCATAACTATTTGATCCACTTGCACAGTAAAATTTAATTAATAGTTTACCATTACGTTGAGCCTTACTGTCCAATATTCAAAATAATTGAAAATCTTATTAAGAGCAACTTTTGGCAGACAATTCATTATAATTACGTCTTCTTCTGGAGTGTTATTAAAAATAGATAACGACGTAAGTCGCATCTTTATATTGTAAGTTATTTATATTGTTATCATTCATATTTCAATTGTTTTTTTTTTTTTTAAATTAGATTGGATTAAATTATTATATTATCTTTTTCTAATTCGTAATGTTGAATCGAGACGGAATTTTTGAAGGAGTATTAAAAATTTTGTATTCAATGATTGGCTTAAAATCCATATGACGTGGCTCTGAAGGGTTGTGCTAATTTATTACGTCATTGTCTAAATATAAAAATTCAACTGTATGTGTAAAGTGATATTTTGTTTTTTATACTCTTTTTTATTTTTTTATTTTTAGTAAATAGCCATTTTGCTTTAAAGCGTTTTAAACAATTTTTTCTGCTGGGCTAATGTCACAGACCTACAAATTAGAAATTTATTTTTCCTTTTTGGACTTCAGTGCTGTTTTATTGGGTTTTGGGACCTCCTAATGATGAATCTGCAATCGGTTTTTTTCTATCACATCAGAATTTTTCACAATACGTACTTATAAAAATCATGTAAAAATTCGGGTATTCAAGAAAAAAAAATTCAGAAGTAATTGAACAGCTAGAATTATTTTTATTTAACGATTAGTTTATGTCAAGGTGTTTATGTCAAGGTGAATGTTTTAAAATACTACAGAGGCTTGTGGAACCTTTCCTTTTTTTTCTACAAAGCTTGGAGCCCGGTTTGGATCATGACGTTTCATCATTCAGCAGTAATCGCCCATTATGTTAATATTCCGCTTTCGTTGGCATTTTCGCTCCATTTCCTTTATATCCTGGTAAAATCTTTCCTCTTATTCTTTACTAACTGCTCCTAAGTCTTCAGGAAAGTAGTTCAAATGCAAATGAAGGAAAAAATGAACTAAGAGACTCATGAGGCAACGTTATCTTTAAAAATTTTGGAGCATGTTTTTTATAATATTTTCATAATTGGAACTTTTATGACTTTCCAAGAAGTTTTTCATAACTTTGTTCAACAATACCCATGTTGCCAATTCTATACGGGTCCGTTTTCCATCGAAGTTTTTACCTTTTATTATAGTTTTCGCATCTCGGGTCCAACAAGAAAACCTTCAGTTTAGTTTCAGACAAAGATGAATACTGTTTGTAAATATTTGAATTCATTCATCGCCTTAGTTCGCCTATCACAAACCATGAATCTAAACCTTCACAAATTTTTCGTAAGACTAAGCATTATGTGCAAAGGGAGTAGTAAGATTTTCTCAAGTAGGACTAACTTCTGTTGAACTATATTTTTACTTTCTGACGCCAAATTAATTCTTGCTGGTTATTCTCTTCTATAATATTTTGTTCTGTTGTTGCTATTCCATTCACACAAAAAAATGGATATTTTATATAACCACTTTGCTGTCCTAATAACATTGAAAGTATTTTAAGTTTTTGATTTTGTCGGCAATCCCCAGGACTGCCTGTGTTGCTTTTTATACAATTCATAGGGAAATGACCAATTACAATCAGACAAACTTCATTTTTTATGGTATTTTTCAGTCTGACTAAACGTACTTCACCTTTAAACTAAATTAATATCGAAAAAATAATGAAAAAATAAAAATTTTTCTTCCTCAAAATTCTGACGTGATGGAATTTCTTGACTACTTTTCCGGTAATTACCGCTGGGTAATTACGGGAACACAAAAATCTAGCAGAAACAGTACCTGAACTTCAAAAAGGAAATTCGTTGTAGGACTGGTTGGAATATGACTGGTTGGAAAAGTTTTATTATTAGGTATATCATTTTATCTGCAGTTTTTAAGGCATTAAAATTTTAGTAAGCTTGACATCATTAAGGTGAAGCGATCACTTGAAATTTTCCAAGTTTAGAATTTGAAATTTTAGTATATTATAGAGAAAGATATGATGCATTCACTGACACTACTTTGAATAATTTCTGACGTGTAGTTTAGAAGAAATAAATTTTCAAAATTAGAATTTTTAACGTACGAGCAAATGCCAAAGAATGATTAGAGGTGAATCAGTGGTATGTATTTTAGTAAGTTGTACCATTAAAAACCAATTTTAAGATTTAAAAAACTGAAAATAATTTTCTTTTAATCATTAAAAAACTATTTTGTTTAATATTGGACGTTTAGTTATTGTAATAATAGAAAAAAAAAAACCATAAAAATGTCATTTTATACTAATACACCCATAATATATTTGTGTACGTGTTAGTTATTATGTGTGCTTACACGTCACCACCAGAGTCAAATTCATTACTTTTAAAATTATTAAAATTAGAAGATTGAACAATAATCAATTAGTAATACTGTTACATGTATTATAAAATTTAACTTTATTTTTCTACACATAAATTATATTTATTTATAGAGAAAAAAATAGATTTAGTAATTCATTTGTCACAAATTTGTCAGTACTGATCGATTCACCTTAAAAAAAATTTTCTTCTCAAATCAAGCTTTATAGAAGTGATATAAATTAGAGTGATTGGTTGAATTAGGGTAATCTGAGCCTTTCCCTGAAATTCCTTTTAGAAATGTTTACGTATGCGATAGTCCACTTACAATTAGCCTCCCTGTAAATATGCCTATGTAAAGGAAATTTAAAAATTTCTACACTAATTCTGGAAATTTTTTCTTTGTTTGAAAACTAAACTATTCTAGGTGGACATAGACTATATATAATTTTAAAAAGATAATTATATGATTTTGTAAAGTATTGCAATGTTTGTAATGTGCTGTTCGATTGTTTTTTGACTTACAGCGGAGATTGTGGCAAAAATTATGACACTTGAACAAAGCCAGAGTGGATTGCTAGTATTTTAAATAAAACTGGCAATAAATTAATTTTAAACAATGGCCATTACGAAATTTTGTCAATTTCAAAACTGGTCTTGTAATAAGACGAGAGAGTGCCTATCACTTAATAAAAAATAAACCAAACATCTGATTTAATTGTATTATCACTTTTAAAGTTAATTGAAAAAATATTATAATAAAATAACAATACTTTGGTTTTGGTATGCTACAGAAACAATGTACAATCAACCGAATCGAAACATACAAACAAACAAGTGAAATTAAAAACAAACAAATATGGAATAATTATTTTTTTAAGTAAATTAATTTTTAAATCATAATATTTACTTTTCTTTTTAATAATCTTAATATCAATTTTTGATATATCTTACATGTGTGTAAATGTATGTTTAATTAATTTTAATTATAATATTACAAAATTATGTTTTTTGGTGATTTCATAATAATTTTTTTTCTTTTTTTTTTGATACAGTAAGAGTTCATATACCTCACATAAGTATGTATGAAATATCATTTTTTTTTTAATTATAAGACAAAATGTCAATCATTAAGCCAAATTTATTTTCTTGTACTTAACTAAAGAAGTTCGGTTTATTTGAAGTCGGTAACTATTGGAAATTTTCTTGACCTGAACAGCGATTTTTTTAAGGTATTCTTGTATGTAACTTTATTTCATTTTTGAATCACTTGCCACGCTTCAATTAATGTGACGTCGGATATTGTCAGAATTTAGATTAACAATTTATTTACTGCAAGAATTAAATATTTTCCCAACAACGCATCTCTTCACCATTTTTAGCTTTATATGCTCTACTGTGACCTACATGTAAAATTTCAAGTTTTTAACATCATTTCTCATTGGAATACATACTTTCCATAAGAGTACGTGTACCTAAACTTTGCTATATGTACATACATTCATTTTCTTAAGCAAAATAGGCTTTCTAATCAACATGAATCTTCACAAAAATTTTTTATTCTAATTAAAATTTTTGATAATTATTCTTAATAAATGAAGAAATAAGTATTATAAAATATTTTTTCTACTCCTACTATTAAAAGTAACATTTTGTGCACGGCTAACTGTATGTAAAAATTAACAATTGCCCACACTGCGTGGAAATAGCCGTGGGAAATGATTTCGCACGGCTTAATAAAATAAAAAAGTTGGCTATGTCTGATTTAATATATAATGTCATGTGTAATTCTAAAAATGTACATATGTATGTTGATTATTTATTATTGTTTCCATAGTTTCAAAGTATGCTTTAGCAAAAATCTGAACATCTTACCACTGATATTATAAATTTAAAAAATTTTTACTACTTATTTAAATGTTATTTTAATGTTATTTTAATTATTTATGTTAAATTTTACGAAAAAAAATGTGCTCCTAGAAAAAGTATAGTGTAAAATACGTGGGAAAAGCTTATTGTACAATATACTATTTTTGTAATCATTGAAGATTTCCTATTCTTCCTTGTCTTTCAGAGTTAAATATTTGATTTTATATTTCAGTTTTTAAAAAAAGTTAAAAGTGACCATCAAAGTCTATAGTTTTACACTGCATATTTTTAGTCGAATTTTTCCTTGAAGAAATTAGACTTATAAATTAGACTTATACAGCCTATACCATAAGAAGGGCGAGAGGTGAGAGCTGGGACGCTATCCGTTTTCGGACCCGTAGAACACGATTGAAATGTTATATATATATATATATATATGTATGTATATATATATATATATATATATATATATATATATATATATATATATATATATATATATATATATATTCCCGCTACCTTTTAATATGTGTAGGGCCCCCCTATCCAAGTTAGGAGCTGAAATTTGGTAAGTAGGGCTCATTCCGATGCATGCGCAACAATACTATCAAAGTGAGGTTAAATTTTGGGCAAATTTTGGATCCGACCCAACATTTAAGGGGGTGGTGGGGGACGGTAAAACAATAAAACTTTTCCAAACCGGCTGGAAATAATGTTTTAGGCAATTATCTACAACATATCCAAAATTTAGCTTTCGTAGGATGACTTGGAGGGAGTAGAGGGGGAAAAAAGTATTTTGACTGGATCTAACACGCCCACAGCGCCCCAGAATTAACGCAGAAGGTAGAAATTTGGTGCGTCGATAAAGTTCGTACCTAGGTTGTGCTTTTTGGAAGTTTTAATATTTTACACCCACCCCCCTCTTTTTTAAGCTACAATTTCATGCTTTTATGACGTCTTCGAAGTTTCTATATACCACTCGCACAGGTCACCCAAATAAACATAGAGGGCTGAAATTTTGTATTCGGATTGAGTTAGTATCAAGGGGGTGCCTCCTGGGGTCTCAGCTTTTAACCCTTACCCCCACCATTTTTATACCAGAAAGAACATGATTTTTCTTGTTTTTTAACAGTTTCGTTCGGGTCAAAATCTCCCCAAATAAACCTAGAGGGCTGAAATTTTGTGTACAGGTTAAGTTAATAGCTAGCCACTGCTTTTTGGAAGTTTCAACTTTTAACCCTTACCCTCACGATTTTTACGCCAATATTTCCTTGATTTTTTTGCTTCTTTTCTAACACGTCTAGAGACTCCCTAAGGAAACCTAGAGGGCTGAAATTTTATACGTGTATTGAGTTAGTATCCAGCTAGTACCTTTTAGGGATTTCACATTAATTCCCCCCCCTCCACTTCACCCATTTTTACATCGGAATTCATGGTATTGTTAAATGTGTTTTAAATGCATTATTTTTATTCTAAATACAAGTAGGCGAATAGTAAATTTTAAAAATTTAAAAAAAATGAACTTACTTTTATAAAAAATGCAATACACAAATATTAGATAATTTAAAAATGTTATTAATGTCACTGTTTATTTTTAAAGTAGGAATTTGGGATTTTTATTATTTATGAAATAGAAATTTGGATTTTTTTGGAAAGAAAAAATATCTTCATAAAGGCTTTCCAATTTACTATTTAAGGTCCTTTTTTTATTATTGTTTAGATGCGCCACAACTAAGGTGATATGCATCGTTTGGTATATGTTGTACTATTGCTTTTGGTGTTGCTGTGCTATAGATGACTGGTGTGGTATGGCAGTTTGATGATGATGTATCTCCCCCGGCCGGTTCCGAACTCACGATCTTATCAGTCAAGAGCGGAGTTGCTAACCACTAGACCAGCTCGGGGTCAGGTCCTTTTTTAATATTCGAAAATAAAACACAAAGGAAATTGGAGGATAAGAATGGGTAGGGATGGCCTCGTACGAATTGTGTTGGCTTTTTTCCTGCTAACTGCTATCTACACCAAATTGAAATTTACTGAGATTCAGTCCTTAAAAACTTAAAATCTTTTTTTAAAGCCCTGATCAGCCGGACACTATCATCAGTTTTGAAACCACCAAAATGACAAATCGCTTGTAGACTTTCAATCACATTTCGCTTGTAGACATTCAATACTGAAGATGAAGGGAAAAATTCAACTTCCGTGATGGGGCCCCACTGCTCACGGCGTTTTTTTGTTTATATTTTATGTTCGAGTTGATGATGTCACAAAGTTTTATTAGTACTAAAGCTGTTTATATAGCGTACACCTTTTCTCGAACTAGTATGTTATAGATTTGAAATCAGCTAAATGCCTGTACGTCTTTTATATACAAGAAGTCTGAAAGAGACATTAACTCAGATTACTACCTCCATGGGAAAACTAAGCCTAACTAGTTTTTGAATTTTATATATACATATATATATATATATATATATATATATATATATATATATATATATATATATATATATTTTATATATATATATATATATATATATATATATATATATATATATATATATATATATACGTTTATATTTTTATATATATATATATATACGTTTATATATTTATATATATATAAGTAAATACGTTTACCATGTCATCAAGTTAGATATATATATATATATATATATATATATATATATATATATATATATATATATATATATCTAACTTGATGACATGGTGGTAAACGTATTTACTTATATTTACTTTGAAACTATGTATGATAACTGTAGAAACTTGAGTTGAAAGCCTGAGTCATTCTAGCAAAAGGTGGTGTTTTTAAAAGTCTTTTATAGTTTCGTTTGGATGAAAATTCGAAAAATATGAGTATGTTTTAGTTAATATATCAGGAAAACTATTAGTGGAGGAAGGTGGAGCCAGACAAGGTAAGACGTAAGATGGGATACCCATATTATCACGCCACCTGAACGCACCATATCTAACTTGATGACATGGTAAACGTATTTACTTATATTTACTTTGAAACTATGTATGATAACTGTAGAAACTTGAGTTGAAAGCCTGAGTTGAAAGCCTGAGTCATTCTAGCAAAAGGTGGTGTTTTTAAAAGTCTTTTATAGTTTCGTTTGGATGAAAATTCGAAAAATATGAGTATGTTTTAGTTAATATATCAGGAAAACTATTAGTGGAGGAAGGTGGAGCCAGACAAGGTAAGACGTAAGATGGGATACCCATATTATCACGCCACCTGAACGCACCAATCACAAGCAAATATCCACCTTCGGTCTGTCCTGTCAAAGTTACTCATAGGAAAACGATGGGAATAAGATACTAGAGTCAAAAAGTGATTTTACGTTGTTGTACTATTACTTCCGTATATTTTCTAGCTTTTATATTTTCATTTTTTCCATTATTATGTCTAATAATACGGCTAGAAACATCCGTTATGAACATACGGACTTGAGAATGATCCTTTTCAATGATAAATTTTGCCATTATTATGTAAAAGAAAAAAATACCCCTGTTGCAGCATCCTGCACAACATAGCGAATTTCTGTTTATAAAAATTCGTTTTTCTCGGAAACAAGTTTACATAGAATGATGGTTTAAAAACCTTTTTTATGTAATTTCTATGGACCTCTTTTTATGAGGTTTCTGGGAACCTCAAAACAAATTTCTGCCATAGTCCCGTGCTCAAGTCGCGTCATGACAGTGGCTGTAATAGCTGAATTCCATTCTGGAAATTCGCTAATAGATTACTTTAAGGATAGAAAATCAATAATCATTATACGATTGAATAACCATTATACACATGTTATAGATCATAAGTAAGCAATAAATATAGTGGTTCACTTACACTCCATTATTATATCGCGGGCTGATCGTGATGGTAATGAAGCCTGTACGTACGGTCGGCTTCCATACATAGCCCGTTTTGTATGTAGTTGACGTTACGAAGTTAGCGGTACCGTGGAATGAATACTGTACTATAACTTGTTCATATGTTATATGTACATGTTGCTGTAAGCGATCTTATAAATGTGCGATTTCATTGAATTGATCAAATAAACTAGATTTTAGTAATACTGAAAAAAAAAAACTTTCAATAAAAAAAGCACAAAAAAAGAAAATATACAAAAAATAAATAGCTATAAAAAGTTAGTTTGTAACAGATTGCAAAATACTCCTGTTGCAGGCTCCTGCGAATCTTTGATCATAAAAATTACTTTTTAGCGAATTTCGAAAACTCGAAATTCAGCTATTACGGCCGGTGTCATGGTGGAACCTGCGGCCGGGACTATAACAACTCAAAAACCAGAACAAAACAGAAATATGTTTTGAGGTCCCTAGAATAGGAAAATGATATTCACTAAAATTTATATTATATGTATATATATATATATATATATATATATATATATATATATATATATATATATATATATATATATATATATATATATATATGTGTGTGTGTGTGTGTGTGTGTGTGTGTCGCCACGATAACTTTCGAACGAAATGTTTAATGCTTATGAAATTTGGAGCTGGATTTTGATCTGGCTCGATTAAGTTCTTTAGCCAGACACATCGGATGCCCAGAAGTAGGTTTTCTGGCCATTTTTATCATTTTTTATCATTCGATCCTATCATTAGACAGTTCGATTTTTACATCGTTGATACGTAAAAAAAAATTATGAAAAAAATGTTCTTATAATTTTCTTTCTATGTTAAGTATTTTTCGAGAAAATTTTAATTTTTCACTTTTGGCCCACTTTGCTCTCATTGCCAGTGTAATAAGTAATAATTTATATTTCTGTCTCAATTTATTATAAAATATAGAGAACTCGCATTTTTTTTACGATTGTTACGAAACAAGTGATATCTATTCACATATATTATGTATTGGGTTATAATAAACAAAGTTCTGTCTCATGTTAATTGCATTATAATTAACATGGTTCTGCCTCAAGTTGAAAAATTAAAGTTAACCAGATTTTTTAAGCTTATGTAATGAAGATATTTTTTTTCTTTTATTGAATTTTAAATGAACACGAAATTGAAATTTATGTCATCATATAATATTATCAAGTATAAAAAAATAACATAATACGTATGTTTGTATGCACGGAAAAAAATTTTAAATGGATCGATTTCGAAAATTTTTTCACTAATAATCAATAATGTTAGAAAGTTAAACAATTTTAAATGGATTTAAGGTATCTTATGTGTGATCCGTCAAGGTTTTGGGGACGCTAAATAGTATATTGTACAAAAAGTGCTAAAAACGCTATATTGTATATTGTATATTGTACAAAAAGTAAGAAAAGAGGCTTACGTCTCACGAATATGAGTTTGTTGCGCGAGCCCGCAGGGCGAGTGCACAAATTCATATGAGTGAGAAATAAGCTTTTCCCACGTATTTTACACTATACTTTTTCTACGAGTACATTTTTTCTCGTAAAATTTAACATAAATAATTAAAATAAAATTTAAATAAGTAATAAAAATTTTTTAAATTTATAATGTCAGTGATAAGATGTTCAAATTTTTGCAAAAGCATACTTGGAAACTATGGGAACAATAATAAATAATCAACTTACATATGTATTTTTTTAGTATTAATTATATAGATTATATGTTAAATCAGGGGTGGCCAACCAAAATGATCTTGCGGGCCACTTTGGAAGCGCATCATAACTCCGCGGGCCGCATATAAAATTATGTGTTCCTATGTTTTTTTTTTTTTATGTCATCGAAGGATGACATATTAATATCGTTGTGTGATCATAGTGGGGGAAACATTATTATAGAGAGTTGTACATGCATATTGAATAAACGCAAGAGGGCTGTAGAGTTGTACATGCATAATGAATAAACGCAAGAGGGCTGTATTCTCACCGTACTTAAAAAACGAGCCAAAAAATCATAAATTAACACTTTCACTGAGGTGACATTACTTAGTGCGTGTCAAAAACAGGCACTTGACGAATTTTTTTTTAATACATTTGTTTTCACTACCTTGGCCATTATAAAATAATTATATTTTGTATAAGCGTAATGAATCTCGCGGGCTAACAAAAAGTTCAAGGCGGGCCGCGGGTTGGCCACCTCTGTGTTAAATCAAAGACAGAGCCATATATATATATATATATATATATATATATATATATATATATATATATATATATATATATATATATATATATATATATATATATATATATATATAGGCCGCCTAGAATATACGGTCGACGAGAATAAACTTTTAGAATGAAGATGTTTTTATAGGAAGTATGTTTCGAGTGCTTGAGACAATAAAATTGTGCGGAAAAAGGTATTATAATGACCAAAACTATGTGGTTATTAAAATAATGTACATATCAAATTAAATGTGTGACATACGTGGTCATTAGGGCTCATGTACATTGAGTTATGTGCAGGCCCGACGAGAGGGTGGGATAGCCGGGGTTCCAGCCCCGGGGCCCGGACCGGAAGAGGGGGCCCGTAGTTGTTGTTACATGCATTTAATAGCTTACATTATGGGTTTTCTGAGGTTATTGAAAAATTTTTATGTGATGAAGTTAAACAAACCTCGGATTCGGATGAAGTTACTAAAAATATATAGTAAATAGGGTTAGACTCCCAGATCAAACAAGAAAAAAAATTTTGTGTGGGTTATTTGTCAAATTTTGTCATTATAAGAAAAGCAATAACTTGAGAATATTTTTTGTCGGGAGTGTTGATAAGCGTATGTTTTGTAGTTTAGTTTCGTAGTGTCACACTTTGATAAGATAAGCGTCGCGTCGGTTTGACTTTGAATCTGTTTAATGAAACTGTTCTTAATTTATCCAGAATTCTAGATTGTTCGATACTTTAAGTAATAATGAATGATTTTTTTCTTTATGATTTAATAACTTACGATGGATGGATTCTTCATCGCGTATTCTTCGTTTCTTACTAATAACAGAACTTGTTAAAATAAAGAAGAGTATAGAAGAGGTATTCTTCAGATACCACGACGTCAAGTGTGTGAAATACATATGTATGTGCGTACCTGTATATGTACCTATACACATACATGCATATATTAAAAAGAAGGCCCCACGACATTGTTTAGCTAATTATAATGTCAATATATAAAATTTAGGTTAGTGTGTAAAATTCTTTTAAATTTGTTCAAAACATACGCGTACAGCTATGCTCAAAAATTTTAAGCATTTATCAAAATTTTTATTTAACTTGTCTTTGGGTATTAATGAAAAACGATTAATAATTGTTTTATTTTGAAGGGAGTTATGGTCGAAGGGACAATATCTAGAACAAATTTAGTTAGAAATTTTAAACATTTTAAGTATATGTTAATATAATTGGTAATGATGTTGAGTCCCTACAGGATCAAAATGACGAAAACTAGTTGAAACTCTCTCACAGGCACTCGATAATATTTGAAATTAAAATTGTAACTGTTTCTCGAATCAGAGAGAGTATTAATACACATAGGTGATTGAATGGGTTCCGGCTCGGCCGCTTGTCGAGCGTAGGATCGTTGGTGTAGAGGTTAGCACGCCTGGCTAGTTACCAGGAGATCCTGGGTTCGATTCCCGGCCGATCCGGACAATTTTTTCAATCACTTTGTGATTTTTAATTTACATATGTGGTTTTTGGTCATGTTAACCAAGGCAGTGGAGTGCTTAAAGTTTCAGTTTAGCTGAACGATAAGTGAACATATCAATACTGCGTGTGTTGAAATGCAAACAAAAGTTTGTAATACGTAGTAGTGTCTCACAGGCACTCGATAATATTTGAAATTAAAATAGTTGAAACTCAACAAAATTCGATAAATGCTAGCATAAAAAAATTCCCCTTTAAGTTTCATGTGGGTTAAGAAGCCCATCGTTGATAACAATTTATTATAATACAGTTCCTACATGTAATCTTACGGAAAACAGAGAATTTTTGTTATATTTCAATGAAAATTGTAAAATCTAAAGCTAAAAATCTAAAATCTTGCATAATATAAATAAGTAAATCTCATTACGTATACAAAATTTCAAAATGATTAGGAGGAGCGTTAATGAAAAAAAAAAGAGTTAATTCTTAGAGTAAAAGAAATACTAACCTAAAATCTGGGGGCATGGTAGGAAATTAAAAAAAAAACTAGTCATATATAATTTACCAAATCACAGTTCAACAAAAAAAAGTTTCAAAAAATTGAACTCAACGCGGTTAATGACTTTCCATATGTCTATTGGTTCAATATTTAAGTAATTTACTAGCAATTTTTCTGTTTTGGTGCCAAAATCTTAAAATGTTTAATCTTTAACATACTAGCAAAAAATAGTATAAATATAGCAGCAAACATCAAGTTTATCTACTTGTACAAGCACACTTAACAAGCGATGGACCACATACAATTAGGGTTTCGTAGCCATTTTAAACGTAATTATGAGAATAATCAACAAATATATTTAAATAATTCACTGTTGACAGATTTACTTTGTGAAATTTCATCTTAAATACTAAAAATATTGAAAGTTATAATTACTTTGTCAAATTCACTATACGAATAATAATTTATTTAACGCGTTTTCAGTCTTACGATCATCTTCAGAGTATGTTGAGAAATGAATAAATTATGAGATTTATAGTTAACGAAGTATGTAGAAGGGGTGTAATGTTGTTGAAAGTAAACCGGGAAATCCGTAAATTTTATTTAGGTACAACTGTATGCAAATGAATAAATTTGGATGATACTAAAAGAACCAGTTTTAGGTAGAGAAAGGTAGAGTTATTTACTTATTGATGTAGTTGATGGAAACTGGCCTGTTTATGAATAAAAGAGGGGTGTCCAAAATTATTGAAGAGTTGATGAAATTATGTTCGTTCAAAATTTAGTTTTAATAACGGGGACTTATTTATGTCAATTTGATCGTTTAGAAGTTTTACTTGTAGGTCACTGTTCAATCTTTTGATTTCCAGATCCTCTAAGAGATTCAGTTTTGTGCCTTTTTGACAAACGTGTAGAATTTTTGGTTCTTGACCTGTTTTGGGAAAATGACCTATTTCTAAGAAATGTAGACCAAAATTTGAATTATGTATTTGCGGACCAATGTGTTCTTTAAACCTATTGTCGAAACTTCGTCCCGTCTGTCTCACATACTTAGCGTTACAATGAAAACAGTCTAAGCGGTAGACTCCACTTCTTTTTAGTGGGTCAGTTTTCTCTTTAGCGTTGTAAAGGGAACAGCCAAGGTTTCCAACTGAATGAAAAGCAGGTGATATATTATATTTTGTAAATATATTGCCTATTTTATGGGAGATGACACCCAAGAATAGAAGAGATACGTAGTGCTTTGGATCAGGATCAACAGCAACGGAAGGATATATTTTTTACGAATAAGTTTGCCTATTAAATGAGTTGAAAAACTGTTGTTAATGGTAAATTGTTTTATTGTGTTAAGTTCTGTTTTACGGTCCTTAGGAAGAAGTGGAATGCCGAATTCTCTATGAATCATTGAACGGTATGCAGCTAATTTATGGGATCTGGGGCTAAAAGGGTCGGCAGGTATAGTTATATCTGAAAATGATGGTTTACCATAGATATTATATATGTAAATTTATTTGTGTTTCTATGGATGGTTATATCTAGAAAATTGATGGAGTTGCTTCCTTCTGTTTCTTTGGTAAAGTGAATTTTCGGGTGGATGCTGTTGAGATATTTTAGGTATATTTTAAGAAAACTTTAGCTATTGCTCTTGATGAATTTTTGACATTGTTTTTTAGTTTTCAGCTTAAAAAAATTTAAACTGTCAAAATAGGATGCAATACTGTCGATTAAAATGCGTAAGATACTATATTAACTTTTAATACTGTCTATTAAAAATTTAGGCTTGACCGGGGTAATTGTGAATTGGGGCAATTGTGAACGGCTACTATAATTTCTAAAATAACATCATTGTTAAAAATCAACTCTTAATATGTTTTTCTGTTCTTTCTTAATATGCTATTAAAATTTCATAACAATTCTCCAAGTATTAGTATCTTTTTTTTTTATTTTGAAAAAACCCTTGCAAAATTTTATGTATCTTACTTCAACCAATCCTCAAAAAAATTTTTTTAAATACATTTTTTTTTTAAAAAGGTAAGAAATGGTTAAAAGTACTTTTAAAGAAGTGGTCTAAGCCCTGAGAGGGTTCCTTATTAATTGCTAAAGAAATTGGACAATTTATCACCAATTCACAATTACCCCATGATTTTAAAATTGTGGGGTAATTGTGAACGTCACTCACAAATGCCTCCATTCGGTCAAAAATTTCAGTAGTGTCCTTTTCAGAGTTGAAAATGTTGATGAAGGTGCTGGTGACCTTACTGTACAAGTTTCCGTTGTACAAACAATACAAAAAAAAAAAATTGTTTTTTTATTCATGTAAACTAAATGTATTTCCTTGAAAAAGTCTTATTTTCCTGGGTTTTGTGTGAATACATGTAATTTCTTGATTTTTTATATGATAAAATGACAAAATATCATCAAAATATCATTTTTAGCTTGTAATAAATTTGCTCCTACAATTTTTCTTATTTTTCTTTAACCTTGATTTTTTATAGAAATTTGAGGTATGCGTAACTTGCATTAAACAAAGAGAAATTGTGACCGCTAAAGTATGATGAAAAATTTGAAAGTGGAGTAAATGTGAAGAATTTGAGTTGGGCTTTACTCTGACATACCACACTTCTCTTGTAATCCATTCTAAATAATTTTTCTGATGGAATTCACTTTTACCCCGAAATTCATAAGATTTGCAAAACCACACCGGGGAAATGTGAATGGCTTATAAAATTTTTGTTTTTCATACGAGTTTGCTCAAAATTTGTGTGGTGTATCCTGAATAATGTAGAATTAAAAATAAATCAACCATAATGTGATATATAAAATAAAAAATACTTTAAATAACGCTTTTATCTCAACTCATGAAAATCCATTCACAATTACCCCGGTCAACCCTACCAGATACGGTGTCAAACTACGTAAAGCGATAACAGACATGACGAAACCATCAGTGTTTCGGGGTTTTGACTACGGAACACAAAAAATGAAAATGTACGCCATCAGATACATTTAGTCACTCTTAACTATTTTTAGCCTTATGACGTCATAAGGATAAAATTTAATTTTTTCTTTCGACAATATATTATCCAAAAAATGACTTCACAAATATGTCAGTGGATTATTTGGAATTTAGTGATAACTTTTTCATTATTGCTATCGTAATTTTGAATTTCGGTTTGGAAATGGAGTATAACTTTAACAAACACATTTTTAGTAAAACTTGCGCCTCAAGTTGCATAAAAAATAAAGAAAAAAAGTCATGGTAAAAACATATAACCAGCACAAAATGCAAAAGTCTCTTTAATTAAGGTGAATCGATCACTTGAAATTTTCCAAGTTTAGAATTTGAAATTTTAGTATATTATAGAGAATGATATGACACTATTTTGAATAATTTTTGACGTGTAGTTTAGAAGAAATAAATTTTCAAAGTTAGAATTTTTAACGTACGAGTAAATGCCAAAGAATGATTAGAGGTGAATCAGTGCTATGTATTTAAGTAAGTTGTGTCATTAAAAACCAACTTTAAGATTTAAACTATTTTTTTAATATTGGACATTTAGTTATTGTAATAAATAGAAAAAAACTATAAAAATGTCATTTTATACTAATATAACCCATAATATATTTGTGTACGTGTTAGTTATTATGTGTGCGGACACGTCACTACCAGAATCAAATTCATTACTTTTAAAATTATGAAAATTACAAGATTGAACAATAATCAAATATTAATACTGTTACATGTATTATAAAATTTAACTTATTTTTCTACACATAAATTATATTTATTTATAGAGAAAAAAATAGACTTAGTAATTCATTTGTCACAAATTTGTCAGTACTGATCGATTCACCTTAAGTTGAAGTAGATATTTATTATTATAGTAATTGGGGAAGAATTTCCCGGAATATAATCAACGCTTCAAATAAAATTCTTGGGATAACTTCCACTTTTTAAATTACTTTTATAGAAGGTCTAGTACTTTTGAAGGGTATTGTACACGGACACTTATGTGGATAATGTATATGTATGTGTGTATAAGTAGTTGCAGTGATTTTGTAAAGTGGTAAGACAGGTTAAGTTAAATTTTAATTAGGTTAACTAACACTATTAAATAATGAATTAATTTCCAAAAAATCGTTTTAAAACAGGAAATATAACAGCAAGAACAAAATTGTTATAATTTTTTTTGTTAGTGGAAGTTGTACAATTTGTATATAATAAATTATTATAGAAGAAGAAATTTTTGTTATTATTCTGTTTTAAATATGTGTTAATTTTTTTGTATCATTTTTTTCCTAAACTGCTAAAAAATAGTAGATATATTTTTCTCTATAATAAAAAATAAAAAATTAGGTTTATAGTGAAGTCGAGGAAACCTTTAAATATAGTATATTACGTCAAGTTTCTATAATTTGAATTAATATTTACATATAGGTTAAAAATATACTTTAATGGTGTTATAAACATAAATTTTCAATTCAAAAAAAAATTAGATGACTAGTTTTGCTGCGGTACATTATTTCCGACCCTACGCGTGGTGAGACCCTTTTCCGACGCCTTATATATCAGCTTTAAGATTTTTTCCAGACATACGAATTATTTTTCTAGGTCACAAATGTGTTTTGTTTTATGTGGTAAAAATTTAATCAAAATCGTAGAGTCGTTTTTCTGCAAATGGCCGATCTGTCCAATTTCGATGCATTTTTAAAGTTCAGGGGCGGTTACGCCCCACTCAAAACAACTTTTGGTGGTATTGATTCTCAAAATCCCTTAAGTGATTTCATAGTTAAAGATCAAAATAGCTCTCCTAACAGACAGACAGATATTTTTTGTAAATGACTAATTTAGACGCAGGGGGTCTCAAAACGTATATTTCCGCTAAAAACCATTTGATTTTTAGCGAATTTCCAGAAAGAATTCTGGAAATTCAGCTATTACAGTAGGTGTCATGACGCGACTTCAGCCCGGGACTATGGCAGAAATTTGTTTTGAGGTCCCTAGAAACCGAAAATAATATTCACTAAAATTTATATATATATATATATATATATATATATATATATATATATATATATATATATATATATATACATATATATATATATATATATATATATATATATATATATATATATATATATATATATATATATATATGTATGTATATATGTATCAGCACGATAACTCTCGAACGAAATGTCCTAGGTTTACGAAATTTGGTGACAACGTTGGAAGTCCAAAAATCTTGGATGAGTTCTTCAGCCAGACACGTCGGGTGCCAGGAACATGGTTTTTGTTCTTGCAAAAAATTAGTTTTTTGCCAAAATTTCCACTTATTCAAAAATTTTTGCCAAATTTTTTTACATCATTCAAAAGAGGAGAAAAAATTACATAAAAAAGCTCTTTAAACTATTATTCTATGTCAACTAGTTTCCGAGAAAAACTAATATAGGACCAAGTAAAATCTGAGTAAAGTATAGGACCAAGTAAAATCTGATCTACATTCTAAAACATTATTGGTCGCTTAATCCGGCGATCCCCGCAAAGACATGGAAATTTAAAAATAGTAATACATATATTGTTGAGGAAGGATAAGTTGGTTCCCAAAAGTAGTCATTTTCTTTTTAACTTCTTTTTTTACAGCAAATAATGTCTAAAAATTGAAAATGATAAAAATATTTATTTATTTATAAGAAAATTAAAGCAATAGTGGAAAATGTTAACTTAAAAATTATTGACTTATAGGTAATTTTACTTAATAACGTTTGTATACTCTTGAGTTAAAAAAATAGTTATAAAAATGACGAGTTTAATGATAACTTTTTATGAAGACGTAGTCAGTATTGATTATTGTAATAAATATAAGTTAGCTGAAGAAGAAATACTTTTTTAGGTTTTATTTCAAGGAATTAGAATAATTTTCTTACACGTAGTTGTCAACATCTTGATTCTGTTTCAGGTTTCGCTTCGTGTTAATGAGCCAATTTTCATAATTATAATTTATTATTTAATACTAAGATAAATTTCATTTTATTTATAAACTTTTACCTTTTGGAATAAACATCCGTGTATGTTAGTATATTTCTTTTGGCGAATTTACAGAATGGAATTCAGTTATTACAGCCACTGTCATGACGCGACTTGAGCCCGGGACTATGGCAGAAATTTGTTTTCAGGTCCCTAGAAATCGGAAATAATATATACAAAAATTTATACATATATATATGTATATATATATATATATATATGTATATATATATATATATATATATATATATATATATATATATATATATATATATATACAGGGTGTACTCTCGTCCTTAAAACCGCAGGAATTTTTTCGGAATTAACAGTCGCGTCACCCCTCAAAAGAATGAGTTATTTTCTTTACACCCTGTATATAATATATACACACACATATATACATATATATATACATATATATATATATATATATATATATATATATATATATATATATGTGTGTGTGTATATATTATATACAGGGTGTAAAGGAAATAACTCTTATCCTTTTGAGTGGTGACGCGACTCTTAATTCCGAAAAAATTCCTGCGGTTTTAGCGTCTACAGGGTGCTATGAGTCATCCCACAAAAAGACAAGAGTTATTTGTTATATATATATATATATATATATATATATATATATATATATATATATATATATATATATATATCGAACGAATATATATATATTCGAACGAAATGTCCTATTTTTACAAAATTTGGTGAAAATGTTGGAAGTCCCAAAACGTTGGACAAGTTCGTTAGCCAGACACGTCCGATGTCGGAAACACGATTATTTGGGCATTTTCCGAGAAAAAATTAGTTTTTTGCCAAAATTTCCCCTTATTCAAAAATTTTTGTGAAATTTTTTTACATCATTCGAAAGAGGAGAAAAAATCTCAAAAAAGTCTTTAAACTATTATTCTATGTCAACTAGTTTCCAAGAAAAACTAACTTTTATAAACAGAAATTCGCTATGTTAGGCAGGATGCTGCGACAGGGGTATTTGATTATTTTACCATTACAACTAAGTATTTATTCTATTGCACGTGTTTGATTTGATCGTCTTCACTAACATTAGATATGCACTTAGATCAAATTTACCTTTCTCTTTATTAATAAGCTAAAAAATCAAACATGTTTTTATTGTGTGATGTTTTATTTTGGCACCGCACAGAGAGAATCATGTGAATAAAGATGGAAGCATTTGGTAATTTACATATTCATTACATAGATGATCCCATTCGAATTTTTCTCACAAACATACATAATAGATAAATTTACAAAAAAAAAAAAAAAAAAAAATTAGAGAACGTTTGTATTTTCGACAAGTATTCTTCCGGCAGCCAGAATCACTGATGAAGTTACTTTCTTTTTACAAATTATTAGAAAATTAGCAAAGAAATAGTTTGGTGTTTAATATATATAAAAAAAAAAAGTTACTAGCCCAGCGGTAATGATCTTTCGTCTGGTATAAGGGGTAGGTTCGATTCTCGTTGTTGGTTATATTTGTTAACGTTCACTTTTGTTCAAATGTTATGTCATACCTCCATAGAGAGAAGGGTATATAGAAAAAAGTGACCAAATATGACAAGGATGAAGGAGAAATTGTGAAAGGGTATCATCAAAAAAATAAAAGTGATGACCAACAAAAACAGCTTTACAGCGATTTTTTATTTTTTCTTGGTCCTCTTTAAATCCCCGGGCTTCCAAACACAGCTAACCACGCCTTTTCTCGTTGACGTTTAAATTTACGTATCCATTCTATCATATGAACTTTCCATGAATAATTTTTCTCTCTTTCTCTGAAGAAATGCATTATATTCATTTGTTTTCTATATTATCGGTTCAATAAAAAAAATTTAAGTTCTGATTTAATTTAAAAAAAAAAAAAAAAAAACACTAAAACACAACTTTTTGGGGACAACTTGAATTAATTTTAATGCTTGTATCACCCAATTTCAACTAACGTTAATCTTTTGCACTTCCGAAAAATTCCAAAAAATATATTATTATAAAAAATATTTCTTCACGGCGCTCCCATCATAAACTGTTGGAATCCAAGATAGTCTTTAAATAATAAACAAATATTTTACTTCGCAAAAATACCACTTTTATTCTATATATAATATATAATAAAAGTGGTATTTTTGCGAAGTAAAATATTTGTTTATTATTTACAAATATGGAATACCATAAAGTAACGCTCAAATCTATTAATATAGTCTTTAAAGATGAAATATTTTTTGTTCTGTTAAAGGTATTAGATTTAACAATTTTAACTGAAGACAAATACTTTTCACTTTTTGAAATGAATCTATAAGGTTTAATATTCTTGCACATTGCAATTTCGAACTAATCATATTAAATTTCACTATAAGTATGTATCTTTACAAAAATTTTTAAAATTCACCTGCTCTCTTATCTCCGTGATCAATTTTACATATTTTAATCGCCTGACAAAGATAACAATATCTACTTATGCATTCCTACATAACAATTTACGTTTATGTATATACAACAATGACGACTTCAATAAAAGTGTTACTTACTTTAATTCAAAATTAACACATGTCGTTATAGTAGATAAAGAGCTAATTATATCAATCGTATTCAATTGTCTTTATTTTTCAATATCATTTTGCATGAACAATTTTAAATAAATTTCCACATAACATAAAATATATTGTAAATAAAGAGCGATGTATTCGATGTGATATTTTTATTGCATTTTATGTTTCATATTCCCAATTACTTTTGTGAATTGTGTTTATATAATTATAATATCTATATGTATGGACTTATAAGTGAGGAAAGTTTACCTATGTACATGAAACATGACTTACACCTGAAGAAGTGGAAGTTTGGTTTCTGCCAGTTCTTTTTTCCTCTCTTTATTTTATTTAGTGGAGGTCTTTTATAAGTACAATTGTAGTGATAAATATAGTAACGATTAAAACTATTATGGGGGGAGCACTGTAAAGTATTGTATATTGAAAATATATTGAATTTTGTTATTTTAAACAACTGCCTCAAATCATGGCTTCAGTGGACTATAAAACTCGATTATAAGAAATTCTAAAATTAATACAATATGATTAAAATTTATAATTACTATAAAATTTATAATATTTCGTTGATTTATTTACCTTTTTTCTAACACGTCTAGAGACTCTAAGGAAATCTAGAGGGCTGAAATTTTGTACGTGTATTGAGTTAGTATCCAGCTAGTGCCCTTTAGGGATTCCACATTACTTTCCCCCCCCCCCCCCACTCCCCCATGTTTACATCGGAATTCTATGGTATTGTTAAATATGTTTAAAATGCTTTATATTTATACTATAAGACAAGTAAGCGAATAGTAAATTTAAAAATTTTAAAAAAATGAACTTACTTTTATAACAAATGCAATACATACATATTAAGTAATTTAAAAATGTTATTAAAGTCACTGTTTATTTATAAATTAGGAATTTTGGATTTTTATTATTTATAAAATAGAAATTTTGGATTTTTTTGGAAAGAAAAAATATCTTCATAAAAGCGTTCCAGTTTACTATTTAAGTTCCTTTTTTAATATTTAAAAATAAAGCACAAAGGCAATTGGCGGATAAGCATGGGTAGGAATGCCCTCGTACGAATTGTGTTGGCTTTTTCCCTGCTAACTGCTATCGACACCAAATTGAAATTTACTGCGATTCAGCCCTTAAAATCTTAAAATCTTTTTTAAAACCCCGATTAGCCGGACCCTCATCATCAGATTTGAAACCACCAAAATGACAAATCGCTTGTAGACTTTCAATCACATTTCGCTTGTAGACATTAAATACCGAAGATGAAGGGAAAAATTCGATTTTCGTGATGGGGCTCCGCTGCTCACGGCGTTTTTTTCTTTTTTTTTTTTTTGAATGTATCTAAGTAGTAACTAATTCAACATCTGAAAGATGACCCTGATAATAAATTGCTTTTTGAAGTTGGTAAGACCAGAATCGATAAGATCAAAAAACATCAAGTTATGTTTCAGATCCTGTCGTCTTGCAGAAAAAATCAGTGTTTCGTTGGAAAGACTAGATTGGGCTAGAAAAACAAATTGCCAACGTTATAAACGGTAATATATAATTCATAATTTATTTTTTAGTGGTTACTATGGAAATTATATATATTTAGTAAGAACATATGAAACAAATCATTATTGTTTGACAAATCATTATTGTTAATCAAAATTAGTTTGACAGTGAAGCGCGTAAACACGAGGGCTGGGCAGAATGGTTCATATAATCCATTTAATATGGAAAATAAGAAATGGTTTCCTCCAAATGGATTATAAAATGTAAAATGGCTTTTTTACATTTGTAACATTTCTTTAACGTATAAATAAAGTTACTAAAATATGTAACTTACTGAAACTAAATAATGGTAGTTTTTATCAAATGATTTTTGTAAAGTCAAAACTTACGTGATGAGAAACCAAACATTTTATCTCTGAAGCATATTTTGACTTAACGAGAAATTTTGATACAACCTGCACTAAAATTTTTTTTAATTCCAAAAAAGTGAATCTTATCGATATGACAAACGAAATTTTACAAATTATAACGAAGATACGTAGGACTTAGTTACAAAAATTTGACTCTGACGAAACTTTAACTTGAGTTATAAAGTGTCGAGTGAATTTATTTGCATGTAACTTGAGTGACTCGAGTTAAATATAACTTAAATTCCGCCACTAATGTGAATCATAAGCGTCATACCGAAATAAATTTCTTTAAATTTTAAATGCAAAATGGGAAATGGTTTGACTAAACTTACTTAAAATAGAAAATGCAAAATGCTCCTTTTTGAATTTTTTGGAACATTGTGCGATACTGCAATTGAAAATGATAATTTATGATTCATATCAAACCCGTCAAATTTTGCAAACGAGATGCAATTTTAAAGTCCAACTTTAATACCATAAAGATTTCAAAGAAATCAAACTAGTGAAAATTTTTCATGCCTCCATTCTAATATTTTTGACCATCACTGTAAATTTGTGTACAGTTAGTAGACAGACAAACAAATATAGCGTATGGCCGCATTTAATCCGCGAGCATGTTTCTTTACAAAGTGAATTGTATAGATTTCGTATATATCATACTTACACACAGAGGTTTAGTCCGCGACTATTACAACTTTACCTTATGACTGAATTGCCGCATTGTGCCGCGAATGAAACAAAGTCAGTCATCTATTAAAAAGTCCACGAATCAACAACAAACAACCGCAAGAGTGGTCTTTCACTGAAAACAAGAAGTTGAATTGGAAGAACTAACAGTGCGTTTTCTTCTACCAATACGTTGACATACACGGAATCATTGTATAGCTCTATAGTGGAACAGGCAGACGGATAGACATAGAGAAAGAGACTGAACGGATCCACAGCAAGCAACCGATCGAGCGATCGAAACAGCGGTGATCAATACGGGACATGAAACTAGTTCAATAATTGATTCTATAGATTTCCGGATTTAGTCGAAGGATTTCCATGTGACCGTTAACAATGTGGAATTATTTTAATACTTAGAATTTTTTTGAAAATTTGGCGCTTCGCTGGTGGATTTTTTTTGGAATTGTGGTGATTTTAATTGTTGAACATACCCAAACAATAGTGTGGAGTTTTGAGTGATATCTACATATATTTAAGTGTGGAAATTGTGTGATTTTTGTTGTGGAATTTTTTGGAATATTTTACATGTAGTGTGAAAATCATTCCTTTTTGGAAAAAGTAGCGGAAACGCGTTAGTTTTATTGGTTTAGTTATTTAATGTTTCTTTTGGGGCACAAATTGAAAATGTTACAGCCACGAAGAAGTATGGATTGTACTGTAGTTTTTGTACTGATTTTGGCAATTTTTAATTGTAATATAGTGAAAGTTAATAGTTTAGAAGGTAAGTGGTTTTGATTTTTGATTATTTTAAGGATTTTAAACCGGATTTCAATAACCGGTTTTTCAAAGTCATAAATTTATTTTTGTGTTATAAGGAATATTTGGGTTTTAATGAAATTTTAAGGAAAAGTAAAATTGGATAAAATCTGGTTGAAAACAGAGCAAAAGTTGTGATACTATTTGAACAGTCAAAATTTTATGTCTCCAGTTCTTTTATTGCTTATAATTTGTCTTACGAAACAAAATTTTACAATTTATTGTAAATGCTACTTCCGCAGTAACCGTAGTAACCAAGAAGATTTTGAGAGATGCAAATATTATATACATTTTTACAGACATCCGAAAAAAGACTTGTAACAATTGAAATCCAGGTTAGCTAATTTGAATATTAAGTTACCAGAATTCCCTCTGGCATCAGACGACTTTATTTTACCTGCTTACCGTGTAAGAAAATATATATGAATACAATTTTCTTAAAACTCTTATAGATACCATTACCATAGTATGGTCTTTGTTAAAAATAATTGAAAACTGTAAAAATAGTTTTATGTCTTCACTTAGAAACGTGTTCAAACTCTTAGAGTAAACTTGTGTCATACAAGCATTAACAAAACTCAAAAATAGTTCAAGATTTTGGATTTCATAAGCCTTTCAATAAATTGAAAAATACCCTTGTACAACATTCAGCGCGTAAAACAGAGTGAATTTCCCTTTCTGGCGGTCAAAAATCTTTGAAATAAAACTATCCAAATTTAATTAATACAGTAAGATCTATTTGCCCTATGGATTTCGAAACTTATTTTTCTTAAAGCTTATAAACAAAGTGTAAACAAACTAAAATTAGATTTCTTCAGAATTCTTCTTAGAAACTACTTTACCTAAAATAATGATTGAAAAATCTATTTTACGTTTTTCTGTCCGCTCTTTACGATGGTGTAATAAAAATTTTGGAAAACTGTTGACTTTTGAAAATCATTTTTTAATATTTCTTGAAACGCAGTTTATTGAGAACAATGATTTAAAAACCCATCTTATGTAATTTTTCCGGTTTTTTCAATAGTATAGGTAAAATAAAATTTGGAAAAATTTTGATAAAAATTTCTCATAAGCTATGTTTTGGGTATCGTATGTATCTGACTGAAGAACTAATCCAAGGGTTTGGAGTTTCCAATGTTTTCTCCAAATTTTATAAAAATAAATTGTTTCATTCGAGAAGAGTTATCGTATTGACATATAAATGCATACATACATACATATATAGTGAATATCATTTTTAGATTCTTGAGACATAAAAAAAAATTTTGTTACAGTCCTAGACTCAAGAGTTTCACCAGAACAGCGGTTGTAATAACTGAATTTTTCTTCTGGAAATTCGCTAAAAAAGATTTTTAATTTAATTAATTGTTGAATATTTTATTGTTTTGAATGAATTAAGAAAAAAAATACCTCTATTGGCCTACAAAAGATTTCTTCTATTATTTATATAAGAGTTTGTCGGCTAAATCTCATCTTGTTGGGTGTATAATAAAGTTTTATGATTGAACCCAAATCACAGCAGGAGAGATCGTTTACTTTTTGCAAAACGAAAAAAGTCCCTTTGAAAATCAATACATGTGTAGGTATACTAATGTATTATCTTTATGTGCGTACCAGGTGTTACAAATTATTCATCTAGTAAAAATTGACCTACTAAAATAAATATATTTGTAATAAATTTCATATACGTAATTAACTTACTTTAATTAATTATAATTGTATAAATAGTATTAAGAAAAACTGCTAAAATCACATTAATGATTTGTTGCTAATAATATAATTTAGCAAGATAAGTATGTACCTATTTGATTTGTTAAAAGAGGTAATATTATTTTTAAATTGAATTAGTACCTATTTTTGAATTCTTAGTTGAAGTTTTCCGAAATATACCTAATAAATAATTTGCTGTAAATTATCAAACAATTACATATATCATAAATTAAATAAGTAATATGGTAATTTACAATATTTAATATAAGGATCGTATTTTAAATTTTTTATTCTTAACTCAGAATGTGGAAACTTGTAATGTAGAATATACTCTATACCACCAACCACATAAATATGATACATATGTAAATATAATTCCATGCATCAAATTAATGTAGTTAGCGGCTCGTAGAGCCTTGTCAATTGTCAAAAATATTTGGAAAAAATAGTGAATGAATAACAGGATAGGTAGATGTAGGAAATAAATGGATATGTAATAAGGAAGTATGGTAATTAAACAGGATAAAAATAATTTACGGCATTAATAAAGTCAGAAAATAGCTCCTCATTTGTAACGTGAAGACTTCTCCACATATATTCTACTAAATAAGTTTCAGTTTTTGAACTGGACATCCTTCCAATCCTTCGTCTCATGTCCCTCTTAATTTTCGACCAGTTAGATTCTATATTTTGAGTGTGAATGTTAGGATTAAGAGGGTTCACAAAATTTTCGTTGTGGTTCACCGTAAACTGCGTAAATCCTAAATTTTCTAGGATATTTGTTTTGTAACCCCTCCAGCAATCCGTAATAATGGTGGTCCCGGGTTCTACAAAATCCAGAATAATATTGGTAAGGGTAGTACTGTCCCGTTTTTGTACCACCTTTAAAAAACACTTTTTTGTTTCCCTTTCTATCCCACCCACTACCCATTTTGTTTTAGTTATACGCCCTCTATTAAATTTTCTCTTCCCGAACGCGCTCTCATCAATTTCAACCGTCCTGTCTGCACCGCCTATCTTCGAACTGGTCTCGATTAGCCAAACTTCTAAAATATTTCTAAATATATCTAATATTTTACCATATTACTTATTTAATTTATGATATATGTAATTGTTTGATAATTTACAGCAAATTATTTATTAGGTATATTTCGGAAAACTT
The DNA here is from genome assembly GCA_035578155.1 of Brachynemurus nebulosus. Lineage (NCBI taxonomy): Eukaryota > Metazoa > Arthropoda > Insecta > Neuroptera > Myrmeleontidae > Brachynemurus > Brachynemurus nebulosus. The sequence continues at coordinate 38,986,657 of JAPWDM010000002.1, read as the reverse complement.
CAACTAAGAATTCAAAAATAGGTACTAATTCAATTTAAAAATAATATTACCTCTTTTAACAAATCAAATAGGTACATACTTATCTTGCTAAATTATATTATTAGCAACAAATCATTAATGTGATTTTAGCAGTTTTTCTTAATACTATTTATACAATTATAATTAATTAAAGTAAGTTAATTACGTATATGAAATTTATTACAAATATATTTATTTTAGTAGGTCAATTTTTACTAGATGAATAATTTGTAACACCTGGTACGCACATAAAGATAATACATTAGTATACCTACACATGTATTGATTTTCAAAGGGACTTTTTTCGTTTTGCAAAAAGTAAACGATCTCTCCTGCTGTGATTTGGGTTCAATCATAAAACTTTATTATACACCCAACAAGATGAGATTTAGCCGAGTTTGTCACTTATTTGCATTTAAATATAGACATATGGTACGTCTATTAAGATGAACCTATATGCATAAATTTTCGAGTTTCTCTATAAACTGTTTAAACATTTAAATAATTTCTAAATTTCCTATTTTAAGTTGTATTTATGTATTGTATTTATAAAGTTACAAACGATGGCGTGAGTTGAAACAATCATTGTGTCTAAATATTACTCACAACATAGAGTCTAAATATTAAGTAGGTAATTTAAGAATACACTAAACAGGAGCCGGTTTCCAAAATATAATTTTATCATAAAACTGGGTTAAAACAGATTTTAGAATAAAAAAAATTCTAATGAAGTTTCATGGTTGATTTGGAGGCCTCTCGTTGGAAAAAATGTCAAAATTACACATAGTCTTATGGAAAATGGGGAATATTTGTTATATTTCAATAAAAATGATACAAAAACTCTAAAATTCTGCATGGTTTACACACGTATATGAAGTTATAAAGTCATATATAGCTTATAAAATCGTAGTTGAGCTTTTTAGTTGAGTTAGGATTCGACAGTGGTTACGTTTAACTGCTGAAATCTCCAACAATGAAGCGCTAATTATTTGAAACTCTATAAATTTTGATGATAATTTGAAAAGTCGTCCCATAAGACTGTTTCATTAACTTTGGTGGTCGTATTCTCTTCATAAGGAGAACTATTAGGTTATAAAACTATCTAAGAAGTAGCGCTGAGAATAATTTTGAAGCTAATGTGAAAATTTCTTAATAAATTCATTTGGAACCAATAAATAATATATTTACCTTCGATTTTTACTGATATAATTGTAAGTACTAAAAGTTTATTTATTTATTTTTTGTTCGACAATTATTGACGCAAAATTAAAGACGTTTTTAGATGCCACACCTTAAAAGAATACTTATTTTTTAGGAATTTACATTTTTGACCATCCAGATACCATAAAAATTTATGATCAAAATAACATTTCCATTTAAATTTGTTACAAACTTATGTTTTTATTGTTATGATTATTGTTATTGCTTGAAAAACACAATCAAGATCCAATATATGACTGTTGGACAGACCATATAGATCCACCTTCATTCTTACTTAACTCATTTGACTTAAGGTAAAAGACCCGGTAATTGACCCTGGCCCAGTTTCTGAACTTTTCAACTTTGTTATAAATTAATAAAAAAACTATATTTTAAATAAGAAAAAAAATAAATTCTTAATTTAAAGTAATCTATTCTGTGTCTAATGAACAGCAATTTAAAAAGTTTAGAATATATTAACTAAATAAAAAAAAAATTTTAAGTTTAAAATGTGTATAAAAACTATTTTTTTGGTAGTTTCCTAACAGTTTATGTTACAAAGTACTCATTTTGATCTGTGCAATATTCATCATGTAAGTATGAAAACTTAATTAAAAATATATGAGCAGGTTAATATTTGTTTAAAATTTATTTTAAAATATTTATAAAATACCTTAGAATGGTTTTTATTATTGAAATATGAGGGTCAATTACTAGGCTCACTTCTAAAGTGGTATGGCCCAGTTAAATTCTAACCAGTTTTTGTTAGTTATTTTGTTATTTATAGTTATCTTTGATTAGTTTTTGTTATTTTTCATAACGTATATAACATTAAACATTCATTTTTATCAATAAAAAATTATTTATAAATTAAATTTTAAAAAACTGTATTTTTAAATTTAAGAATCAGAAACTAGGCCACTGTCGGGGTCAGAAACTGTCACATGAGAAATTTTGAAGGTCAGAAACTGGGTCCTTTTTTTCAATTTTTAAAACATTAATTTAAATTATTAATTCAATTCAAATAATTATTTTACTTGTATGACTTTATTTTGAAAGCCATAAACTGGTTGATAAAATTATTAATTGTCTCTTAAGTTGAAACTTATATTTATTACTGTCGTTTAACCTCAGCTATCACTCTTAAAAGGTCAGAAACTAGGCCCGTTACCTTACTTAGAGCTAAATAATTTCAATGTCATATGTACAAGTTAACTAGTGTATTGAATATCAGTGTATGAATGCAAAAATACCTTTCTGGTAAATAATCTCTGTGGTTTATTCGAAGATTATCTGAAAATTTATATTACCAATTAAAAATTTTACGAATGTAAAAATGACAGGCGGTAATATTAGAATGCACTTTATGGGAGATTTCAATGAGTGCAAATAACAGACTTTTAAAGTTTTGCGTGGTAGATAAAATATGATAAGCATTTTTGGTGAGTTTATAAATTTTCACTCTCGAACGATTTCTTTATTCAAAGATTAATTTTTTTGATTTTTCTTTGAATCAAAAAATTGTTTTAAAGAAGTAATATATTATTTCTAGTGAGGACTTTAAGTTTGGTGAGAACCCATGGATGCTTAAGAACCCTCTTAAGAACCCTCGGTTTTCAGTCTCGGATCCCTATACTGTATCCAAGGCCACAAAAATAAACTTACGGGTCGCGTATGAGTAAGTTATTTTTTCAACTGAAACAATAATGAATAAATTAAAAGAAAAAAATGAATAAAAATACTGAAATTCACAAAAGTGCAATTTTAATAAAAATTAATGGTCAGATGTCTAAAAAAAATTATTTCTATAGAGAAATCTATTTACTAATTGACGGTAAGCGGTTACTTACGTTCCTAGGAAAGGAAGTAAACTTTTACGACAATAATAACCAGAAAATAGCATGCTAGATGTTGCTTACACAAGTTACTTGCTACATAAACGCCAACTTACGATTCAAAAAAAAAAAAATTTCGAAAAGATATTTTTTGAAATAAGTACTTAGTTAGTTAAAGAAATATTTTTTTTTTGATTCTTTTTCAGTAGTCAAAGAACTATTTATTTAACTTTTTTCAGTAGTCAAAGAAAAATTTCTTTTGAAACAATAATATTTTTTTTGTTTGTGATTTAAAGAAAGAAAATTAAAAATATTTTATGACAGTAACCCATTAAAACAGAAGAAAAATAGTACGATTGCCTTAATAACATTCTAGAAAGCCATTTTTGTAAGATAAGAACTTGTGAAGCAAAAAAGAATTTCAATAAACAGTGAAATATTATTAACACTTTCAGTCCCATGGCTTCGGCATCCGAAACCAAACAAAACATTCCCAGAGGCCGACCGCGATCAATGATTAATTGATTAGTTTGTTACGCATTATGTGTGCGACGTTTATTATCATTCATCACACGGATGTGTTACTACTCACACAAATACATACCAACGCACACTGCTCTTTTAGTTTCTATGTAAGTATAAAAGAATTTAACATAAACAAAAAATACTTAAAAATATAACTTATATATTATTATATTTTTAAATAAAATTGATTTGAATGTCAGTGTATATGTAGTATGTACGTATCACGTATGTATGTTTACAGTTTTACACATACATGTTGAACTGTGTTGAATTTATTCAGTGTTTGAATCATTTTATTTTATGTATATTTGTTTGTATAAAGTTTTTTTTTTTTTTTTTTTTTTTTTTTTTTTTTTTTTTTTAATATTGCCGGCTTCCGGGGACGTTTACTATGAAAGTGCTCGGGCCTCATAGTTTTAATATTTACAATTGTCTCGATATAGAAATAAAGGTGAAAAAGGTTCATCATACATGCTGTTCACTTTTACCAATCAAACTTCCAATAATTCAAGATACACATTTCTTATTTTCTTAGCTTTTGTCTTTTAACTTACTACTTAATTTAAAAGGAAGACATCAAGAATAATTTGAGGTTTCTCCTAAAGTAGTTAAGAATCATTCGAACGTTTTTTTAATAATTAAAAAAATACAATTTTTTTGCAATTTATCACAACAATAAATCCGTGAATTTTATATAGTTTTAAGATGCAACGAGTAAAACTTGAGTAAATTATGATAATTGCACAATTTTTCTTAGGACCTCAGTTATAATATAATATTTATGTAAGGCTTGGAAATTTTGATACAGTTAGTTCTATATTTGTAAAATCAATCTTGAAATTTCATGGTTCTATATTAATACACGGTCAGATTATTCATTCAAAAAATTCAAACAAAATTTTCAAAATTAAAACAGAATTAGCTCTCTACATTTCCTTTATGACAATTCAAATTTGTAATCAATATAAAATTTTAAATCTGATCGATTTCTAAATTGTTAATGTGTGTTCTTACCGGGCATTGATATCTCCTTGAAATTGAAATAGTCAATTGGTATATTAGACATTATATCTGAATACATATGTTTTATATGCTTGTCACCAACAAAGATTATTATCAGTGGTAGACTATTAAATTTGTTCTATTGATCGAAATTTATCGATTACAGTATTTTAAGTGTATTAGTAAATAATATTAAAAAGAGAAAATTTGTGGTTTGTTTAAGTCCGTTTATTTAAGACAAAAAAAAATAGATGTTTAGTCAGACGTATTGATTGATTAATGTTACTCCAGACACGTAAACATAAAAATTAGAATGTTTTAAGAAAATTAGATGGTTAAAATGGTAACTAAAAGTGTCACTAAGCTGACTCTAGTACTAAAGTGACACCTTTCTCCCTATCATTTTGTTAGTAGTGACATTAAAGTAGTCCGGCCGAAGTTTTGTTTACGGTGAAATAATTATAAATTTGATCGTGATCGATAGTAAAAGTCTTTTTATTGTTAACCGTCCAAAAAAGGGGTTTTTTACGGCGTTAAAATTTAAATAATCTATCTTTTAATAATGACCATTTAACAAGTAACCTTATGGAGACTTATGTTTAATTATTTTTTAAAATAAATTTTCACGGTGAATTTAACTATATTTTTCGATAAATTGAAAGATCAATTCTTTAGCTTTATTTTCTCATTAGTATTTTTGCGCTTTGCGGTACTTTTATAAACAAAAAATGAAAAATAAGTTGATAAAATTCAACATCCACATACAACCACAACAGCTCGGGTATAGTCGGAAAGCGCGTCAGTTTTAAATTATCTATTTGAGAATATGAAATATAATATAACTATCGTTTTTCTCATAAATTAGGTCAGTTGAAAAAACTTCACGAATCAAAATGTTTATGTACATTTATACGAATCAAAATGTTTATGTACATTTATACACATAAATGTCTTTACCTAGTTTACCCGAACGTTTCTAGTCGACGTATGCTCAATAATACTACCGATCAAATTCAAATATTTATTTGTAAATAAATTTTATATTCAACTAATTAAATTTATCGTATACTAAAATAATTATTAACATTTATTTTTAGACATTTTACAACAAAAAAATTTCAATTTTTAATTTTAATTTTCACAATTCGGCCGAACTACCTTAAAGTCTTTAGGATCCGCTCGCAAGATGTTCATAGGGGCCATTTTCTATAGTTAAGAATATTTTTGATTAGCGGGATTCGTAGGAAGAACAGATATAGTTGACATTGAGGAGGGAAAGGGGGTGTTGACGCACATCGACCATACAGTAGCAATTTCAGGGATTACTCAGGCACCCCACTCGTTAAAGCAGATCAGTCGTAAAACAAATATTAGATAAAAATTGTTAAATTGCTTTGCTTAGATCAGTGGTGGATTTACCAACAGGCTGAGTAGGCTGGAGCCTAGAGCAGCAGATTTGGGCCAAAAAGAGCGGCAAATGTAGAATTGGTTTTTGTTTTTTTCCTCGTCACTTACGTTTTTTAAGAAGGACGGCAAAAATTTTTTCTAGTTTTCAGGGGCGGCATTTTTCACTGAGCCTAGAGCGGCATTTAGGGTAAATCCACCACTGGCTTGGATGTCTATTTTAGTTTAATTTTGGGGATTTACTTCTTTTGGTGCCTCAGGACCTTAGGGGATAATTTACCCGTATAGACAATGCCCGGTAGAAATACCCGGTAAGTATATTCACTTTTCTCGAAAATAAGATGAAAGAACCCTGATATAGTTTTCTCGTTAAATTTTTCGTATTCTTAAATTAATTTCCTAGTAACTTGAGTATTCAATAAAAAAATTTTTACCCAAGATATCTCCCTTAAGTTATTACGTCTTGCGCTTGGGAATATCGTAGCCATTCGGTCCTTACTCACGATTATAGCTGTTTGGTCCTTACTCACGAATTTCAACGTCTTTTATAAAAAAATGCAATTTATGAAAATGTATTTCATTAATTTTCTTGCATCATATCTCTCCCGGGTAATTTCTTGGTTTTACCCAGCACCCCCCACCATAATTATTTGATAAAATTTACTTGATATGTCGCTGGATCTTTCAAGTAATCATTTCTTCATGAGGGAGGTATTTTTTGTAAGACTTTATTAACGAAATTATAGATAGTTAATTTTTACCAGGTTGAGAGCTCGTAGAGGGAATTGAATCAAAAAATTATTAAATGTTTCAAAGATCCGAACTCAGAAGGGTTAAAAATAGATAAACAAATCGAAACGTAGGAATATAACAAATCTTCCGTTAAGTATTTTTAACAAACCATTGCCTACTAAATTATTTAAATTCGTCTAATTAACATAGAACAAAAAAAAGTTGCTAGCTCATTAAAAACTTGCACCCAGTGGGCACTATTAAATTTCAATTCATTGTTCACATATGTATATGTTATGGGTATATTCTGTGCCTTCTAGGCGCTGCACGGTTGTGTCATCGAAGGTTATTGTGTAGGCTTTTTGTTAACAAACGCATGTTATGTATAAATATGCATAAGGCTGTTATTGGAGTTTATATATATATATATATATATATATATATATATATATATATATATATATATATATATATATATATATATATATTTACTTGTTATTATACTGGAACTACTTAGTATATGTATTATTGTTAATAAATTTATTTAAAAAAAATATATATAATGCGCCACCTACCATATGTGTGCCCATAAATCTAGAAATAATTATGAATACTGATTGTCTAAATGTACATGTATGTATACAATTTACTACTTAATTAAAACGTATTTACTATAACAAATACATCTACTGAGACATCCTTTGAGTAAATTTTTAATAATGGAAGACTCCTCGTAAAGTATGGATTGCTTTACCAAATAGGCCACGTACACACAAGGATACTGAATAATTTTAAGCCCTGCTCATGCACATTTATAGAGAAAACTTGATTTTAACCTTTAAAGTTATAGGTTTAACTGAAAGTAGATAATACTGATGAAAAAGTATTTTAGTAAAATTTTGTTCATGAATTTTTAACCATTCTTAAGTCATGATTTGGAAAATACTTATATGTAAACTAGGCAAAAATTTGAATACATTCTTTCAAAAAATTAAATCGTTAAGTTGCCGTTTACAAAACAGGTCGGTAACTTGATGCATAATAGTTCAATAATTTTTTCTTTTAGCGAATTTCTAGAATGGAATTCAGCTAATACAGCCACGGTCATGACTCGACTTGAGCCCGGGACTATGGCAGAAATTTGTTTTGAGATCCCTAGAAACTGAAAATAATATTCACTAAAATTTATATATATATATATATATATATATATATATATATATATATATATATATATATATATATATATATATATATGACATTTTTTTCCTCATAATCGTGTTCTACGGGTCCGAAAACGGATAGCGCCCCTACTCTCGCCTCTCGCCGTTCTTATCGTATGGGCTGTATAAGTCTAATTCTAATTTTTTCGGTTGAAAAATTCCACTAAAAATGCACTCCACAGTTCATACATTCTCGATATCATGTATTGAAGATGTACGTGCAAACCTGATTCTTGAGCCTTTTGACCCTGAAGAACTGCTTAGCAGGCACCATCTTCGAGAATTTTGACCTATTGCTTAGGATGCCAAAACAAAATTATGCGCAAAAAATTACCTCACCAAAATTTATTCAAGGCTTAATTTCTCAATTAACTGGGATATAAGCATCATTAACCATCCAATGTTCTTAGGTTACTATATAGTTACAAATGACAATAGCTTAAAAAAGCTTACATACCCCTTCTTCGGTACGTAAGCATTTGTTTATCGTCAGTTAGTTAACATATTTCTCTATGAAAATAGTTTCTCACGAACGTCTATAGGTATTATTCATTATTATTAAAATTAGACTTTTAATAAATTTTATTTATTTTTTATTAATTCTTTTTCAACTTTTCTCTAATTTTTTTTTTTTTTTGTTGAAAAAATAATTTACTGTTATTAGCCCCTTAAAAATGGTCACGGATTTTCGAAGTGCATTCGAGGTCACAAAAATTTATAAATATGGGCCTCGGTAAGTAACATATTCTTTTTTATGAACTGGTATAACAAATAAAGATAAATATTTGACCAGTTGATTTCATTTTTCATTTTTTCTTTAATTTATTCAAAACTTCATAAAATCCTTTTTTTATACTAAATCAGATATTTTTCAAATTGGATTTTTATACTTTAATGTATACTTTTATTTATAGTTTTCTTTGATCCTTGTTAATTCTTCGGTTAGTACTCAGATATTTAAAAAAAAAAACCTTTTTGTTTTTAGATCATTCAGCAATTGAAATAAAAATTTCGATAACTCTATTTTTTGACCGTCTAAATCTAGTTCTGTTCTCATATTTAAAATTAAAGAGAATGTCCCCATTGTTTAATTTTTGTTTTTTAATTTCATTCACTAGGAAACAAAAATCTATTATGTAAAAAATAGAAATAATCAAATAAAAAGTTTCACCATTATAACTTTAATTAATTCTTAATATCAAACAATAATATTATCATTATTTGTTATTATTAAATTTACAAATCACTTACTTTATTAATAGATGCATGTATTAAAAGTAGATATATTACTTGCATATACGTATAGGCGTTACAAGTATCTTGCTATTATTGCTATCTGTGTAGCTAAAGTGTTAAGTTTATATAGTTTATAACAATTTATAAACATTTATAATGATGTCTGTGGCGTGATTTTGTGGTTGCACTTTAATGATTTTGATATGGAAAAGTATTTCTTCCGTTTCAAATTACCGTACGTTTTTTTTACATACCATATGTTTTAGTTCGATTAAAAGGAAGAATGTTTCCAGTGCAATACATTCACAACTGTTTACAGTTTTTTATTTTTATTTTATAACTCTTGAAGTCTACACAATTGCAGCGAATACGATGAATATTTGGAATCTCTCAAAGAGTAACATTATTCCTAAGATAGGTTAACGGTAAAGAATTGAATGTTGAGCAGTTTTCTTCAGTCCTAAATTTCTATTGCTTTATAGTTTGTTCTTACTAAACATTCAAAATTTTTTAACTCAAATAAAGAAATAATTCTTCAAAAGTAAAAAATTATTTAAATCTAGCTGACGGATGCAGGTTGGGATCAGTAATGGATATCAATGAAAAATACCCTTTCAAAGTTATAAAATACCAAAATTTATTGCATTTTTTAGAGGTGGGGAGGACACTTTCAAGGAAAGTTACCATGGATCAAGGTGTTGTAAGTTGAGATTTCTAAAAATTTTATTTGTAATATTTTTCGAAATTTCGCCTTCAGTTGATGTTAGCTGAGAAAATTCATATTATTTCAAGTCATCGCCACTCACTATGATGCCATTTTGGAAAAAATTGACTTTGCTATCTTGCTGCTAAATTTCAAAAGGTTTTTAGCATTGATAAAAGATGTAACGATTCTGGGAAAACATTACAAAAAAAAAAAATGTAAAAATTCTCCCAAGTTACGTAATTTATGGAATACTCGACTTTTCATCGATTTTTATAGACGAAAAACCGAAATTTTTTTTTGATTTCTCAAAATATTAAAAATGGCGATTGCTCTAGAACCATCCGACAAAATCTCATTAAATATTGTTCGATTTAACATCCTACAGACATATTTATTTTGAGGCTGGTTTCATGTCTCTAGTTTCAATTGATTCGGAGATATTCATTGATTTAGATACCGAGATGCATACATATATGACATACATCAGTATACGGAAGAATTCCATCCAGAGTTTTTATTTTCTGGGGATCCTTAAGTCTTAAAACGTCAAGATCCGGTGAAAACTTCTCCTTCTTATGGCTGTAACTACACTACAGTCTATAATCTACATGGATAAGAAAGTGAAATGGTAAAATATATTTTATTTTTAGCGGAAAATATGAATAACATTAAGTGAGGTACATTTTGGGTAGACCAAGTAAACAAAAAAGTCAATAACTTAAAAAGAACGGTATTTCTTACATTTATATCTTTATTGTTCTTAAGTTAGTTTAGTTGCACACATATACATGTGAACAAACTAATGTTAGTTGCTAATTTAGTGAACAAAACGTGAACAAGAGTTTACGCATCTGTAATTTTTATTAGTAAAAAATGTTCATTAATAAATCATAACTCAGTATAATTATTTCTAATTATTAACATTTAAAATGCACATATTGCCGATAAGTAATATTGTTTATTAACTGTAAATTTAAAATAAAACAGAAATAACTCTACAGGAAAGTGAATTTTGTGAAATTTTTGAGTATGAATACTGTAGGTACCTAGATTATTTTTCAAAATAATTCTGCTATTATAGTAATTACAGTGAAAACTAGTCTTGCAACAAATATTCGACAGCTATTCGGAATTTTGAATATCGAATATCGAAACGCTCTTCAGCCAAGTATCGATTAGCGAACAAAATCGATAAATTATGTATTCTTTAGATAATAAAGCTGAGCGTCCACTTGGTCGGAAACGCGGCGCGGTTCTGACTAGTGATGAGCAAATGCAAGACCAAGACCAAGACTGCCAAGTCTTGGTCTTGGTCTTGCATTAAGAATCTTGGTCTTGGTCTTGCTAGAGCAGTTTGAGTCTTGGTCTTGGTCTTGCAAAATGCAGTCTTGGTATTGGTCTTGGTTTTGGTATTGCTAAAGAATCTTGCACTTTCTTGCATTTTTTTATTAGCGAATTTTTTCCTTCTAAAATCAGAATTTTCTCTCATTACGGTATTAATTATACTTTTAAATTATTTAAATAATTTAGCAAGAATCTTGCTTTTTTCTTGCTATTGTCTTGGTCTTGCTCACTTAAGTCTTGGTATTGGTCTTGCAGCCATACTTATAGTCTTGGTCTTGGTCTTGCTGTTGGTATACATAGTCTTGGTCTTGTAAAAAATTCAAGACCAAGACTAATTTTGCTCATCGCTAGTTCTGACATCATTAAGATCTCCGGGGCGGTGGATGCTCAACTTAAGGCGACCAACTTTTTGAAAAGTCGATGCGGGACGATATAACAATCTTTAAACTAGAGAAAGGGAAGCGGGTAAGAAAAACACAACCTCATGGAGTACAGCAAAAATTGTTTTTAAGCGGCCATTTTTTATAACTTCTTTTATGCGATATTTATGTATTTGTTCTTAATGACCCATTAAAGTGTAATGTGAAAGGAAAGTAAGAAAAAGTAAGGAAAGTGAACATTAATTTGCGATAAAGTCACTTATTGACTGTTTTTAATCATTTAATCAGTAGGTTACATAGGATTACTAGTCATTGGATCACTAAGTTTCTTTACATATGTATTTATCGTAATTTTTCTAATGTTATAAAAATAAAACAAAATGTTCTTATGTGTAAGTTAATGCTTTATCTTGTTTAGAAAACCAACTTCTAAGGAAATCGTGAGGTTTTCAGCGTTTTGAGTTACACAATTTTTATTAACCTTTTTTTATCGGGCCCCGATCCAAAGCACAAAAAGATTTTTTTATAGTCTGGAGCCAACTATACTTTTTATAGGTAATTATGAAGTTTTTTAAATATTTTTTTGGGTAATTTCTTTACGCAGAAAAGGATAAAATCACACAAAAAATGATAAAAGAAAAAACTAATTAGTGTTTTACTTCAAAAATCGTTATTTATGGGTTAGATGCTTGCCGAATATTCAGTATTCGATTAACACCCGATGGAGTGAATATTCGTTACAAGCTTAGAATACACTTTTATTTACTAAGACTTTCAATAAGGGAAAGCATTAATTAAATTTCATTTTCGTATTTTATTCTCTGTAACGAGGTAACGATATGTAGTTTCTCCTTGGTACAGTTAAAATCCATTAAAATAAAATGTATTTTACTTTAAAACTTTACACCTACTATAATATCTTACGGTTCTTATGGTACCATTTAGAAGTGTAAATTCTTTATTCCAATTTATAATTTATTTTTTTTATATTTAAAGATTTAATTCCCGTAAGTTTTTATTACATAAAAAGTATAAATATATATTTAAATATGTTATTTGCATACAGTTATTTAATATAATTTACCATTTGTTGCTGACTGCATTTTAATTATTTGTCTCTGATGTAGCTACATGAAAAGTAACAGATGTATTTTTTATGTGAATGCTGAAAACAGTTTTAAATATTAATACGAGATAATGGATTGGAATAAGAATTATATAACATATTTATCAGCACTTCCACCATAATTTAAAATATTTCAAGTATACTGAATATTATTAATAAATCAAAAACAAAAAAGATCGTGATAAGAAACGTCACTACTGAAATATTTGCGATATTTAAGGGGAAAAATTTAGACAAGCGAAAATAAATATAATATCGGGAATTTATTTACTATTATAGATGCGAAAGTGAGTTTGTTGTTTGTTTGATTGTCTCACTTTCATACCTCAATGGCTTAATCAATCAACCTGAGACTTTGCACAGATATAATTGACAGGATGAAGAAGGACATAGGCTACTTTTTTTTATAGGTAAACATTTCATTATCGAGGGAAAATATATTTAAAACGAAACAATGAAATTAAGACAGTTGGCTAATTAGAAAAAATGAACATGGTTAACAATGACAATTTCAGCGGGTAGCCCGGGTAAGCTTAGGCCTACCCAAAAATTTTGAAAAAATAAAGAAAAAATGAAAAAATTTAACAAAAGAGTTTTAAAGAACGACCTTACGTCAAGTATTTTTCTGAACTGTGAAACTTTGTATACTCTCAACTTGTTCGGCAATATCTATAAGTACAGCTTCTGTTAAACGAGACTTCTTTTTACCATGGAAAAGATCAAATCCCAGCATCCATGAACCGAAAATATTCAATGACTAGGCAGTCATTGCTATAAGAAAAAGAAGATAAATGCAACCTAATATGTAATTTTAATTCTAGATTCGATTTTTCAAAATATAGAACACATTTTTAATTATGCTAAAATGAAAATGAATTTCAAATCTAAACGTCAAAATCATAATAGGATTTTATGCTTATAGTAATTCTAGATTTGTATATGATTCTAACATAATTAATAACTTTGCTTCATTTTCTTATGTTGCTCAGACCTAACTAAAGTTCTGTAATATATGATACTAGCTGTTACTCGCGGCTTCGCAAGCGTGAATTTCGTAATTTAGTAAAAGTAATTCCTTTTAGGTAGTTTGCTAAAATATTTTGCCCCTATTTTCCTACACAGTGAAACAATTTGTGTTAAAATTAACACATTTCACATGTCCAGAACGGTCCACTCAATTTTTTGTGTTATTTTAACACAATGCATATGTGTCAAATCTATACACAAGATTTTTACACAAGATTTTTACCACAATGATGTGTAAAATTAACTGATTTAGAATGTAGAAGTTTACTCAGTAAATGTGTTGGTATATTATTTTTTAAGTTAGTATTTTTTTTATTTATTTATTATATAAGTGAAAGGAAATAGTAAAAAATAATTTTTCAGTAGTTAGGTCAAACCATTTTCCATTTTGTATTTAAAATGGAAATTTGAATCCATTTTATATTTAAAATAAAAATGCATGTATAATTAAATTTATAAGTATATAATATTAATTACAGAACTTGAACTGAACGACTTGAAGTCTAACAAATTTTAAGTTAAATGTAAGTTGATTTAATTGACTCAAATTTTTCATAACTCGAGTTGCAGTGTCACTTGAGTTACATTTGTTACTAGAGTTGCAATTTTGGTAAGGTACCATCACAGTGTAGAATTTTTAAAAAATTAATTTTTTTGGTCTTATCTTAAAGTACATACAGTTATGCATGCTCTCTCAAAATTTCAAATTGAAATTCGAATTATTACGATCGCTACGACCACGGATCAATGGATTAAGTCTAAATACAAAACTTTGTGGATCGATTGGCGCCTTTTGGCGGGATATTATACCAATTTACGTTCAGTCTTTCCACAACCAGTGAACGTACAAGATCAATTGCTATCACCACAGTATCACATTATTGTTGTTGAAACAATGATTTGAAACAATTTTGAGACAAAATTTAAATATGTCTCGTATGTCTCGAAATGTCCTTTTTAAAAACGGTACCCACTCTCAGAGGGAAAGTTTGCAAGCCATAAGTTTGAAATTTTGAAGTTGCAGTCGTAGCGTAGTTTGAATATGTCAAGACCGAATTAAATTTTAGAATATTTTTAACTTACAATATTTGAAGAGTTAAGTTTCGTTTTCATTCCATGTAAACTTTACAAAATTTTCTCAAAAGACTGCCTTTTGAGTACGTTTGATATTTTCTTAACTTTTTTTTTTTTAAATTAATATAAATAATGATAAAAAATTTATAGAATAAATTTAAAGTAAAAATTTTGCATTTTATAATCCATTTTAAATAACTATTTTCTATTTTCAATTTTAAATATGTTCAGCAAAACCATTTTCCATTTTGTATTTTAAATGTATTTTTGGAAACCATTTTCCATTTTCTATTTTAAATGGTTTCTATGAACCATTTTTCCCAGCTCTGGTAAAAATACGTAAGACTTGGTGATGCAACTTGAAACAAATGACGTAGATTGAGGAACAGTGTCAAAATTTTGTTTGCCGTAATTCGAAACGAGGTAAGTCGACTCGACGTGACTTGAGAACTGTCTGTATATGACTTATGAAACATAAAAACACCACTATTTATTAAAACACATTACAATACCATTACAATCACTTCTATTAATACAATATTTAAGTATGTATTAATTCAAGTATTCAAGGATATATTAAAATAATAGCAATACAAAAAAATTCAAAAAATTGTTAGTACCTTCCTTTATTTTGAATTCTATAAGTAATCATATTTTTCCTTGATTGGAAACTTTCACTAAAAATATACAGTTAATTATTTTTATGTTTACTTGTACTTGCTGGACAAATTATAACAATACCACATGTAGTAATAACACATAATATAATAATATCGTTATGCATGCTTGGATGAGGACATAAAAATCGATTTTCGATTAATGAAAAATTATGTATTTATTACAAAATAACAAAAGAATTTCTAATTAAATCAAGGTTAATTAATTAGTTAATTATTTTTTATAGCTAATTAATAACGTTAAAATATTGTATATTATTTTTATTACTTAATTAAACAAAAAAAAACTGAATGATTAATGGTGTGAAGTTTTTTATACTTTTCGGCTTCGGGAAAAGAAAAAGAGAAAATGGTAATTTCCTAAATAAAACAAATGAAAATGATTGATTTGCGTGATTTAAAGTCAGTCTATGTATGTTTTAATTGGTAGGAAAATATTTTTTAAATTTTTGTTTCCTATTTCCTATTGTTTTGTTTCGTAACGCTCGTGTGCCAGTATATCTGTGATAAAATGTTTTGAAGGAAACGGTAGTTGCAAATTGAAGTGGGTAAAACGTATTGAAATGTAAATGGTGAAATATTGCAACTGTCCAGAAAGATACTTAAAGCTTTTGCTAAATATTTGAAGTGAAAACTTTTGTAGACGCGTGAAGCGATTTTTGATAGGTTTATGGGTTCACCTCACCGATATATTAATGTTAACAGTACGTATATCTGTAGCTATTAGTATGACGTATACACATATATGATGTGCGCGTTGGGCGCTTTTTGGATGGGTAAAATCACAGAACAAATAGAACGAATATAACTATCTCTTTTCTGCAATCACTTATGTGCTTTTATGTGCATCTTAGGCTGCTTAGTGTCATTTGCTCAGTACCCGTCGCTGAGTGTAAGTCAGTCAAACAACAATGCATTTGATTGTTGATAGCATTGTAGAACCCGCACAAGTATCACACATATGTATGCAGACCAGGGTCACGTGCACCACCGATCACTCACACTAACAGAGTTTACCGCACAAATACAAAGTAAACACCGTGCACGTATACAACATATTTTCTATCTCAAGTGGTTACACTGGTTCCAGTAGTATAGAGGTGAATATTTTTTCTCTAGTGCTCTATGGGTAAAATCGTGTGACTTCAGTATATACTGAAATAGCAGTATATATGTAGCTATAAGGGTGACGTGTTGTACAACATTAGTGCTGTATATATCTGCTATTTTAAGTTTTCAAGTCTGTCGATAGTTCAAATGACTGGAACGATTATATATAGGTTTTTATTAATTGATTCGTGGTTAAATTAGATAAAATATTCTTACAGATAAAACAGTGAGTGTATTTATATCATTGCTACGCTCCAAATTCAGTTCCGATCGCGGTCCGATATGTATACATCCCAAAGAATATTTTATCGAAGCGAGATCAGAGTTGTCATGATTTGTAGTGATAGTGTGCGTACATATTTAATCCCATTCCATTCCGTTACTATTCAACTATTCTAAGTAAAGATTTTATTGAAGCGAAGATGTATAGAGAGCGGCTCTATGGTGTGTGAAAGAAAAAATTAAACAACACTATAATGTGAACATAACAAAATTTTACCAGAGCGAGACTAGACGAAAAATGCATTATAATATGAAACGGGCCTTATTGAATCATTTGAATGTCCACAGACGATTTTTTTTGAATTAGAAGTTGTATTTTGATTCTGAGAACTGGTTTCAGGATGCAATTGGAAAATAATAAAAAAAATTTTCAAAGGTACCTTGTACGTTGTGAAAAACAAGCTTTCGGGAAATGCTTAGAAGTCATCGTCTTCCACCCTTATCACCAAAAGAAGTATTCAAAAATTTTTATTGTAGATTAAATGAAAATTATCAAGACTGAAAAATTCTAGCTCAAGTTACATTAAACCTACGTTAAAAAACAACTTACTGTATGGAACACTTGCGAAAGCATAATTTGCATTTGATTGATTTCCTCTTATAATAAAGCAGTTCCGCAGAATTTGCTCAGGTCTTCCATTATAGTAAGTTTTGACTGTTAATTTTCTTGATAAAATTTACTTAAAGGTAGTTTAACTCTGTGGATTGAAAGGTAGATGAAGGAAATTAAGAAAATGTACCGCTATTATAGAAGTAGTTTTCTAGCTGTAAAATTTTCTATATTATTTTCGAACCTAAAAGCATAAGTAATAACAAAATTTTAAATTTTACATCATTCAAAATTCATTAGAAAGAAAATCGAAGTACTAAAATTAATACTTATATGCGGTATTAATGTTTTTTTCAAACAAAATACTTATTACTTATTTAATTTTTCAAAATCAATTTAAAACAAAACTTTCCAATAATTGAATTTATATTATTATTTACAAATAATAACCAATATTAATTATTGGTAATATGAAAATTTATCAATCGTTTTAATTACATATTTCACATAAATTTTTTCAAATTACCTAAGGCCAGCCGCGCACTAGCAACTTTTGCAATAGGCAACTGAATAGTTTAATCACTTAAAAGTTGCTTTTTCTTTTTTACAAGCGCGCACTAGTCGATTAAATAGTTGCTCTATACATCCAATACCTATACAATTTTAGTAGAGAAATGAATTTTATAGTAATTTGCATGTGTTTGAGCTCTGGAATTACGGAAAAAGAAACAAAAACGCAAACGATTGTGGATTTATCCATTAGTGAGCCAGAGGTTTCTTAACGGTCAATTTTATAAATTATCTCAAAATTTAAGGGAAGATAAAAATAGCATTTTTAATTATTTTCTTATGATTGTCGAAATTTTTGATAATTTGCAATATTAAGTTCATCCCAATTCTCACTAAATTTTTCACATACCTAATTCAACCCATAATTTTTTTTTTTTAATTTTTATCCGAGTATTGTTAATTTTGGATTATAATATTGTTGGTCGTTTCTCGATCTCACTAATAAAATCTTCAACATTCAACGCCATAATTCAATTTCACAAAAACAAATAAAAATTTGTCATAAGAAATAGTTATAAGCAATTAAATAGTCACTAGTGCGCTCCAACTAACTTGAACATGTATGTTCCATTATTATCGGCAACAGTTCCCTCACTCATAAAATAGAACACGATGTAATTTTTTAGTTGCCTCAATTTAAAAATCACCAATGAGCTGGGTTCAATACAAAACAATACGTTTTATACTCGGCGATTTAAAAGTTGCTTTTAGATTTAATAAAAAAATTGCTAGTGCGCGGCTAGTCTAATTACTATAAAAATAATTAACAATCGAACTTAAAAATATTTAAAATTAAATTTGAAAATTGTTCTATATTCAAATGAAGAATGCAATAAAACGTATTCAAATTGTTTTCTTTAAAGTATCGATTAATTTTTTATTTTTATTTTGATTAAATAAAACAAAAAAAACCAAACTGACTAAAAAGAAGAACAAAATTGTGTTATGGTAACATTTTTGATTCAACAGCAGAGATCCAATAGCGGTATTTAAATGATTGACCTCAATTCTCATCTGTTTTGCTCTTTCGCTGTTCGCTAGTACTATAAAGATAAAATTCACCAAGTGAGTGTTAGCACTTTGTACGTCAGGGTTCCTCAGTGCCTAGATTTTCAAAGCATTGGGAATAAAATTTAGGGACACTGAGACCAGAACTGTTACAGTAAAAAGTATACTGAAGAAAACTTTGAAGTTCAATTATTTGCAAACGAGACTTAAAAATGAAAAGTGATTAAAATAAACTCAAATTCATTTTAAAAGATCTTTCTAAGGATATGTTGCACTATAGCGTATGTTGAGTTATTTCTGGAGTTACTAACGAAAATTTCCGTAAACGGAGCTTAAAAATGAAAAACGATAAAAGGAACCTCAATTTTGTTACGACCCTTTTTTAACGATATCTCATATTCCAGTATAAATTTCATGCTTATCCGTGGAAAGATGTAGGAATGATGGGGGCTGACGGACGGATAGATGGACAGACAGATAGACAGACGGACGAAGGCACAGGCAGACTGACTGACGAATTTGACGAAACTATAAGAGTTCCGAAGTGTTTCTTTGGAACCTTAAAAATACATATTAGTGCATAAAAACAAAATGTTTGAATCATCGATAGAGAATTTCTATATACAGCCTTTTTATCTCTTTCATTTGATGTATTATTATTTCTCGTTTTGTTATTAATTTTTAGTGTAAAAATAATTTTTTATTAGTAATACACATTGATATGCACGGTGTATAAAATATTTTTATGTAATAAGAAAGAGAAGAAAAAATATTTTAATGTATCTGATAATATTAATTACTAAACTGGGTTCAATTTAATGGATTTGAGTTTAATTTTGAGCATTAATCCCATTATTAAATGTTAAATTATTAGCATTATGGAAGCTTTGTATATAACCAAATTTGTTTTCCAGCACTCCCACTCCAGATTTTGCACCGCAAAAGTTAAAATTTTTTGAATTTAGCATTGTAACTGTCCAATGAGGGTTACTAAATGTTACGGTTTGTGAAATAAACACCGTCGTTTTGCAACTTGTTGCATAAATAACTATTTTTTGAGCCTGATCTCTTATCCACTTCTTTTTTTACGTTAAATTATGATGCGCGCGTTTTGCGTTTAAAGGCTACCATACAAGGGACTTCAAATTT
Organism: Brachynemurus nebulosus; assembly: GCA_035578155.1. Taxonomy (NCBI): domain Eukaryota; kingdom Metazoa; phylum Arthropoda; class Insecta; order Neuroptera; family Myrmeleontidae; genus Brachynemurus; species Brachynemurus nebulosus. Next base: position 38,966,480 of record JAPWDM010000002.1, on the reverse strand, counting down.
TGCTCTGAGAATTTGGAAATATATCCTTAAATTGTTTTGCTAATATCCTATTTTAAAAAAATTCGAATTCTTTTTTAGTTCTAAAGGAATTTCCCTCCTCAAGTTCCATAAGAACATTGTAGTTTTTCAATTTTACCGTGAAGGAAAAATTATAACGAAAATACACTGCCAATGGGCAGTGGCATACAGCTTCCTCGTACTCGTAAAACAGTATTCTACCAAATATATACATATATACCGTGAAATTATATTTTCGCCTTAAAGTTCATAAAAAATTGTTGTAACTCAAAATACTTAAAGGCTAAATTATAAAACAATAGCAACAATATTTTAGAAACTAACACCCCAAATACTTTAAAATTTAAGCGAAGTAGGACTAGCGGTAAATAAGATATTGACATTTAATGGGATTTCATGGTAGCGCCGTAGATACAATTACTCCGAATGCAATGAAATTTGTAGGGGATCATCTAGGAACCAGACCGTATAATTTCTGACAATTTCCTAAAAAAGAATTGAATAGTTAAGAATTTAGTATATTAATGGAATGACATGGTAGCGGTGTAGCTACCGTTACTCTGATTTCGATTAAATTCAAAATTTCATTAAAAACAATCGAATAGTTCAGAAGTTATGCCATTTGGTGCAAACTGGTGACACACAGACAGACAGACAGACACCAAACCAAAATTTTTCAGGAGTCTCTAAAACGTAAAATGTGCGTAAAAAATTCTATTTTGGAGGGAAAAATTTTTTTATTTTTTATAAGTGATCACAATACTTCCGCTACTTTAAATAGCCTTGGAAGCAAAATTAGTACAAAATATTTTATTACAAGTAAACACAATAAAAATGAAATAGAAGTTTTTATTAATGAATTTAACTGATGTAAAAATCGTAGTAACGGAATATTAAATAACAATATTAGTTATACTAACTTTTTTTTAGTCGTTAAATTGTTTTACCGTATTATACTCGAATTTGATATTTTTTCTGAATAAATATTTATGTTTTCTACAACTCAAATTTGCTTGTAAAAAGTAATATAACTCGAGAAATTGTCAACTCAGACACACTCAAGCTACGCTAGCTTGCTTTTGCTAGTTTAGAGCCCTTCTTGTTAAACTGCTAGCTAATCAATTTTCGTTATATTATAAAAACACAAATTCAGTAAAAAAAAATTTAAACTTTTCATGTAAATAATAAGTGAAAAACGTATCATTATTTAGCTCACTATTTTAATATTAAATATTAATAATTGTTGTAGCCAAATAATTTTAAAAATTTTTTACTCTTACTTTGTGAACCGACTGAAGAATTTACTGTGAAGTGATTTACTTGATTAATAATTATATTTATAGGCATGAGTATTAATCGATCGACATGACCTTAAGGCTTTTATGTTCATTTTCTTTTTTATTTCCAAACAAAATACCAATAAATAATACATTTATTGTATGTAGTCATACATAGGTATAATTTTAGAAAGTTTTTGTACTATAGTGTCTGTATTGTAGAAGTGAGTTTGGACTTTTGCAAAATTTCTGATTAATTTCACTTTGGTGCGATAATTTTATCGTCATGTTAAGAAAAAATCCTTTTTTTTAAATGCATGTCGAATAAGTCTTTAATTTATGTTAGATTAGCAATTAAATATCATAAGGTTGATAGCGCATCAAATTAGTATCTATAGTACTAGAGTAAGTGGCTAAAAATAGAAAAACCGCTCAAATGATAATTTACTAGATAAAAATGATTTATAATACATTAAAATATCTTTTTAATATTCTAAAAAAAATCTAAAGAAACTACGTATGTATATATTACATTTATATATGATAATTTTTATGTTTACCTATAGCCTAAAGCCACTTGAACTTTTTATATAATAAAGTCGAAAATATTGTGTGGATTAAACTTGAAAGCAAAAATGGCAATATTAACATATGATTTAAATAAAAAAATTAAATAAATAACTGTTGACATTAATTTTGGTATTTGGTTTTTTGATTGAATCTCAAATTCGATATAGATTATGAAATTGATATGGCGAATATTTTCTTTTCCAACAGCAAATGCACAAATCGAGGATAGTGTTTTAGTAGTGAAGTACTACAATTGTTGCACCATTTTTGACGGAATTATAGCCTTTTGAAGAAGGAAGTAAACAGTTAGTGAATAAAATGCTGATAAATTTTTTTTTCAATGATTACTGTAGTAAGGCGAAACAATTTAAGAGTTTTCTGAATACTTCTTTGTTAGAACTCCGGAAAATTCAAGGTATAGTACACATTGTTACGCATTTATAAGTACATAGTTAAAGAATCTTTATACGAAATACATAAGTGCTCTAAATTATAATACTATAATCAAGGGGCCAAACTACTATTATGATAGTTAGCATTCCAACTGTAATCAGAATTTTACGTCATCAGACTTGGCAGAGAGGTGGGAGGTTATATTCGTATTTAGAGTTTCTGTTGGTATGTGTAATGCGGCCCATACATAGTTCAACTTGTTGTACTACCTAGTTGTACTACAAGTTTACACTATTAAACTATTCATTTAACTTGTTCTCCCACTTCAGTTATTCATGATTTTTGAAAAAGAGAACTTCGTTAAAATTAAGGATAAAATTATTGGCTTAACAGTAATTGCAGAAATTAGTAAAGAAAGCTTGAGTAAACGAAAAAAAAAAAAGAAAATAGAGCAAAGAGTGGTTGGGAAAAAAATTTTCTAATGAAAAACTATTTAAAAAAATTAATGAATGTGAACCAGACGATTACAAAAATTATAGGCGAATCAACGAAGAAATTTTTAATGATATTTTAGTCAAAATAACACCTTTAATAAACAAAGAAGATACGTTTATGCGTGATGCAATTTCTGCAAAAACACATTTGGAAATTACATTAAGGTTTCTTCCAACGGGAAATTCTTTCAAAAATTTAAAATTTTCAAATGCGGTATCACCGCAAGCTATTGAAAATAACAAACAAAATCAAATATTTAAACTTTCCAATTGTTACCGCTGTAAATATTTTATTGATTACACTGTTTACAGCATATATATGTACTGGTTTTGTTGTTCAACTACCCCACACACAGTACAACATGTTCATAGATCATTTGCTCCGCCCACGTAAAATCAAAATATTTTGATTTTACTTCAACCGTTTATGCAACCATCAAAATAGTTGACCAACTGCCTCACGCACGATTCAACATGTTGTACAACTCAACCAAGTTGTACAACAAGTTGAACCGTGTATGGGCCGCATAAGGTAGTGGATGTTTGTGTGTGTCATACTCTGTATGTATGTAGCGGTGGTCCAAGGTGAGAATGCATACGTATACTCAAACAAGCGTATGCATGTACCTGCTACTAACGATGTAACAATGAACAGCCACCACTGTGGCCACGACTTAACAATGAATGTGTACGCTTGAAGAGTCGATGGGCGACTAATCGGTAAGCAGTATAAATTGCTACTTATTGCAACTTTCGGATCACACTTTTTTGTATGTAGGCTTGATCTGTCTCATCTGTGACTACAATCCTCCGTATATATAGGTATTTTAGACTGATATGAGAGTCCATTAGTAAATTATTCTTTTAATGATATTAAAAAAGTATAAAGTTTTAAATAAATTCTTCCATTATATATATTTTTTTTGTATCAGAATTTAAAAATATTTTATTATTAAACCAAATCATTATATTGAAAAAAAATATGGTTTGTATGTGAATGACATTTGAAACTAGAATGGTGAAAGCTGTCATTAATCAACTCAACATGTTCATTATTTTAAACTCGTTAAAGATGTTTAGCTAAATGTTTTGGAATGTTCATTTATCTATAAATTAAAAAAAAAATACTGAGTGGCGTTAATACGAAAATAATTTGAAATAAAAAAAAATCATAGCAATTAAATTAATTAGGTGATTAAAATTAAAACTATGTTCATAATGTAATTATTTTAAAAAAATAAAAATTGTTGATATCAAATATATATTATTTTTTTTTACCTTTAGAGTTTCAATATAGCAAAGTAATTAATGGAGCATTCATACAATTGTAAATACCTATGTAGGTATTTTAAATTTAATCACATAGTTATTAGTTTTATTTGGAAATGACGCGTCGAAAAAAAAATGCGATCACCGTCATACACAGCGATTTTGAAAACTGGGTATGAAATCCTAAATATGTTCTTTAATGTCTAGTTTCTTAACGAAGCTTCATCAAATATGTGTTTAAGGGGGGGGGGGATTAAGGTTTCAAAGGCAAAAAAGGCATATTGTCATGATTTTTTTTGGAAATATGAATAATGTTAATTTATTTATTTCATATACGTACACGTTTTAGTATACCTTTAACATCTGAAGTATCATTGAAGAAAATAAGTCCGTGATAGCGAATTTTCGGAGGCGTTTCAAAAAAAAGGTCTTATGCGCTGAATTCCGTAACTCGTTACCGGATCATGAAACAAAAAAGTCGAAATGCGTTTAAGAGGTGATATGTTTCTCTAGGTAATCAGAGTGAGTTTTTTTATTTTTGGCAGCATTTTGAAGTGAAAAACGCGCTTTTCGCTAAAAAATTTCGGTGAATTTTTTATTATAAAGTGGAAAAAATTGTAAAAAAAAACTCCCTCTGACTATCTGTTGATTTATGTGTAGAAATAGTGTACAAAATTTCAAAAGGATTGGTCAAGTAGATTTTGAGTTATGACGTTCACGAACTTCAAAAATGTTGTTTGCGAGAAAATCGATTTAAAGTTTTTTTATAGGTACAGCTGAACTCTTTTTTATGCGGTCTTTTTGTGCGGTTTTTTTATGTGATTTTTTTTATGCGGTTTTTAAAAAAATGGCCATTAAAATGCATAATATAAATCAAAATCAAGAGACAGTAAGATACTTAAGCATTTACTATAATAACTTTCTTTGATAAAAATACTATTTAACTTCTTTTAAGCATTTAATCAATACATTGCATATAAGAACATAAGTTATTGCATCATTTAATTTTGTTACAGATGTATTTTTCAAAATTTTCATAATATTATAAAATTATGAGCGTTTTAAGTTATGTTTTTTCGATGAAACTTTTTTTATGCGGTCCCGACCAACCGCATAAAAAAAGTTTTTTGTATAATCTGGATCCAACTGTACTTTTTATAGCTATTTATGATATTTTTGAATATATTTTTTTTGTGCGATTTTTTTTTATGAACCCCCTATCCACCGCACAACAAAGGATCAACTGTACTCGAAAATCCAAAATTAGGCATTAATAAAAGGGTACAATATTTTATACTTACGCGAGTAAATATAGTAAATACCTATAGTTGTTTTGTATAAGATTTGTAAACATAAGATTAATAGGCTATTGACTATGTAGTTGAATAAGGAACTAATTCGTAACAGGTGTTTTATTGTTTTATATGTTCAATGTACCCCAAAGATGATAAATTCACAAAGTGCTATTAAATTTAGGCATGCGTTTTTACGAACGGCGTAAACTTATCGACGCTTACGTTTTTTAACTATAACTCAAAAACTATGCATTTGTCGTAAATACACATGATATAATTTTTTGTAGAGAATTAAATTTCCTATCGAAATGGCACTTTATGAACTCAAAAAACTTTTTTGTTGTTGTGTCTTCATCAACGATGTTGATGAAGATATTGATATTGAATTTGAAAACATTATGAGAGAAATATAATAGGTACATGTAACTTTTAAAAAAAATTAGAACTATAATTTAGTACAATATTAAAGTTTTTTTTTTATACCTAAGATCATATGAATATCAAAATTTTATCGTTACCACTTTTATCGTTACCTCTGGTAAAGAAGAAATAATTTTTGTACTCAATAAAAATAATTTTTTTGTGTAAAAATTACAAATAATATGGTATAAAAGTCAAAAGAAATAAAATTCTAAAAAAAAAGGTAAATTTGAACGACTGTATCTCAGCCGGTTTTTATCGAAAATATTTTTATCGGTCACCATTCTGACGGGAATTACATCAGCTTTCTTTTTTGTGAACCAATCCCTATACCTAAATTCACTCAGAAAAAAGTACTACTCAAAAATTTAAAAAAAAAGAAAAATTGAAAAATTTGAGCTTTTTTTTAAATAATTGTTTTGACTTATTTTGTTGAGAAAAAAGCTTTTTGAGTTCATAAAGTGCCATTTCGATGGGAAATTTAATTCTCTACAAAAACTCATATTATGTCCATTTACGAAAAATGCAAAGTCTTTGAGTTATAGTTAAAAAACGTAAGCGTCGATAAGTTTACGCCGTTCGTAAAAACGCACGCCTAAATTTAATAGCACTTTGTGAATTTATCATCTTTGGGGTACAACTGAACATATGAAACAATAAAACACCTGTTTACAAATTAGTTCCTTTTCCGCCTGTTTTTTTGTACATAGTCAATAGCCTATAAAGTAAGTTTTATATTTAACAGGTAGGCGTGCCGCGCAGTTGCCAGGCAGGTATAAAATTCGAGCATGAGGGCCAGTCGCTTGATACTCTGTATCTTCGTTAGTTTCGCTCCGATTTACTTGAAATTTTGACACAATACTCTCGACATGTTGTACATTCGGAAAAAAATGCAAAAAAAATTTTAAAACCTTTACCATATTACACTAACACATTCGTATATTTGTGTAGATACAATGATGTATTTTGTTGTATGTATCATATTCGTTTGGGGTAGCGGTGTCCACGTCATTTGCCGGCGACAGCGGGCACGGTAGTTATGAAATAGAAAATTGGAATTTTTATGTATATATGCGCCATAATTAGAATCTATCGTTGGCTATGTTATTTTGATATGTAAAGTAAGAGAGATAGATTGTAAACAATACTTCTCTTTACTCTTTTGATTCCTTTTAAAACTGCCGTGAATTGACGTACAAGCAATACATGGTATTGAACAAAATGCTTTTGAAATAGTTTAAAAAATAGGCTTTTTACTATTATGGCAATTTAAAGATATTTAAAATTTTTAAGCAATAATATGATGTATGAGTTACATGTGCAAATAACCGTCTGAATGAAATATAATACTATCTCGTAGGTTAGTAGAAATCATACAGCAAAAACGAGAATAGCGTAAAAGACACGTTTACATTACATTAAACAGTAACACTTAAAAATATCAATACTTAACAGAAAATTGATAGTTGGGTAAAATACGCACTCTAATAAAATTGGAAAAATAATGATGTGGGTGGCGTTTACTGTAAAGTAGAAGTTTAAGGGCAGGGTAAGGTATTAAAATAAATTTTTTTGCATTTTTTTTTATTTTTTTAACTGAATGCATAATATCTCAAAAATTTCAAGTTGATTGGAGCAAAATTGACGAAGTTATAAGCATTTTTGTTGTTACCTGGCAGATGTTTCGCTCTCTATCAGGGTTGCCACCCGTCCCGATTCTGTCGGGACAGTCCCGAATTCGATGGTGAAATCCCGCGTCTCGACATCATGCTAATTATGTCCCGATTGTTTAAATTACCGGCAAAAAAAGGAAAAATAGTAAAATACCCCTGTCGCAGCATCCTGCATAACATAGCGAATTTCCATTTACAAAAGTAAGTTTTTCTCGGAAACTAGTTGATATAGAGTAATTGTAAATAAAAAACCTTTTTTATGTGATTTTTTCCGCCTCATTCCGCCAAATTTTTTTCACGAAAAATGCCCAAAAAACCGTAAACATTTTCACGAAATTTCTTAAAAATAAGATGTTTCGTTCTTGAGTTATCGTGCGGCACATTTATATATAATATGTTTACTAAGTGTCCGCACGATACCTCAAGAACGACACATCTTATTTTTAAGAAATTTCATGAAAACGTTTACGGTGTTTTGGACATTTTTCGTGAAAAAAATTTGGCGGAATGAGGCGGAAAAATCACATAAAGAAGGTTTTTTTATTTACAATTACTCTATATCAACTAGTTTCCGAGAAAAACGTACTTTTGTGAATGGAAATTCGCTATGTTATGCAGGATGCTGCGACAGGGGTATTTCTCTTTATTTATGCTTCAAATTCTACAACTCTGTCGAATTTCATCAACCTAAGATTGTTAGAAGTGCTTTATAGTTTTGATGATAAGTGGAAAGTCAATCACAAAATTGCCGTTTTTTGAGGTATTCAGGCTTGAAAAGAATAAGTCATTAACGTATATAAATTGAAGATTTGTTTTATTTTCAGAATAAATCAATTTGGCACCAACAAACTCACAAAATCATTTTATTTAAAAGAAATATTTTAAATAAATATGAGTCTCCACCCACCGCCGGAGGTTTCTAGAACCGCCCCGGTAGTGGATGGTGGGTCCAGAACTTGTTTTCTTATTTTCTCAAAAACTAGCTAACCTAGAATAATAGTTCAAAAACCTTTTTTATGTGATTTTTTTCCGTCTTTGCAATGGTGTAAAAAACTGTGGCGAAAACTTTTATATTATAGCAAATTTTGGCAAAAAACTAATTTTTTGCAAGAACAAAAGCCATGTTCCTGGCATTCGACATGTCTGGCTGAAGAACTCATCCAAGATTTTTGGATTTCCAACGTTGTCACCAAATTTCGTAAAGCTAGCGGTTTTTCCTGAAGAGCTATCGTGCTGATACATATATACATACATACATAGATACATACATACATACGTATATATATATATATATATATATATATATATATATATATATATATATATATATATATATATAATTTTAGTGAATATTATTTTTGGGTTCTAGGGGCCTCAAAACAAATTTCTGCCATAGTGCCGGGCTCAAGTCGCGTCATGAGACCTACTGTAATAGCTGAATTTCCAGAATTCTTTCTGGAAATTCGCTAAAAGTACTTTTATAATTAAAATAGTTGTTATGTAGGTAATTATGCCGCTATTCTTTACTTCAAATGATCAGGAAGGGTCAATAACAAACTAGTAGTTGTTGACCTGACAGTTATTTTTAATTTACGAATATTTAACAAAGAACATCGGTAGGAAGTCTGTAAATTTTTTCCAAATACTTACACTCTTACACATGGCCGTAAAAAAATCATTTTAAAATTTTTTTTTAAATACCATGAACAAATTAAAAATATTCATAATATCTAACAATAGTGAAATATTTTAGGAACACATTTAGGTTTTTTTTCTACAGAAGAAAGATTTAAGAAATGGTTTTAAATTTTGGTAGTATATGGTGTGTACTCACTCTTGCTTACGCCCGTCCATGTTATAGTCATCCCTTAATTCATCAATAAATATAAAAATGATACAGAATTATTAACAGCGGCTCGTAGTAATAAAAAATATACATGGAAAAATAAATAAATAAATAAATATACTGTATATCACAAAACTGACTTTATTTTTCCCTTAGATTGTCCCGATTTTATTTTGTTCAAAGGTGGCAACCCTGCTCTCTATATATCTGTCTCTCTCAGTTATATTATAGAAATTTCAATGGAAGTACTAACGTGTTTATACTTGTACTGTATATTTTGTCAGTGTAGGGTACAAAATTTAGTTTAGCAGTAAGTATTCTATATCAGTTTTATACAAGAATTTTTTAGTGTTCAAAACTTTAAAACGTTTTCCCCACAACTTACGTTTTCAAAGATGGTGCCCCTCATAACTTCAAAACTACAGTACCGATTCATTTGAAATTTTGAACACTATTTCTGTATATAATTTACGAGGTAACGCTGGAGAGTTTTTTTCAAATTTGTAAATAATTTTTATTTTACAATAACAAATTAGCCAATTTTTTTTCGCAAAAATCGTGTTTTTCCGTTCTAAGTGCTCCAAAAAAGTGAAAAATTGAAATTTCGAAAACCCCCCCAGCGTTACCTGAGGAAAACTATTATCTAACGAATGAACTTTAATTTTTTTATTTCGGATGATCCAGCACCAAGTTATGAGGGGCACCGCAATTCTACTTTTTTCCGAGACACGTTCGAATAATTGCTGCCATTACTGTATTTTTTAATATTTCTTCGTGAAAATTTTATACAATATTCTTCAAGTGTTAAACTTTAATGTACCACTGGTTTTAATAAAGAGATTTTAACTGTGTCGTCACAAAAAAATAACAAAAACATGCCTTTTTTGTACGAATTAACCTTACCCTCTCCTTAAATACTGACTTTTCGATTGTTTGAAGTTCAAATTTTTTCATTCAACAAAAACTTTTTAGTTTGTCGGATCTAGATCGTTTTTATTTGTCGGATCTAGAATTATAAAAAAATCGTTTTTATCTTAATTTATATTTAAGAATAAAAAAGAAAATTGGGTTCTCTTCGAAATTGCATTTCCTGAGACGAATGCAACTGTACCGGAGTTAAATAAAAATAATTTTCTTAAAAATTCTAGATCATAATTATATACCTTACCCTTCAACCGAATTATCTTGATAAGAATAAATATTTTTTGTCAATTATAACGGTTTTCTGATATTTTATAAAGGTCAATTGATTCAGACAGATTACCAATATGTAATTATTCATATTTCATGTTGCAAATTTGGAAATGTCCGTTTCTTTTTAATTTAATTTTTTGCAATCAAATTTACAATTAATATACAAATCAAAGAAAATAAAACAAAAAACTAATTCTAATTTTTAAATTGTAATAACAAAACTACTTCCATCTCTTACAAGCTTGCATAACTATACTTAATTAAATTCGAAACAGATAATTGTTTTGAATTTTGAATTCTTTTCCTTTTTTATTTCGTGTGACAAACAATTAAATAATATTATTGCAATTTACAGTGAGTGCAATTCTCATTATTTTTTCACATAAAAAGTACTTTCTGTTGTAATAAGTATTTTTTTAAAATATTCCACCAGTTACAAAATCATCGTATAGTTTATATTATAAATATAGTACATAATATGTGAGAAAAGTCAACACATACTCACAGCCACAATAAATTTGCTCTTTTCTTGTTGTAATTAATTAATTTAAATAATAAATGATTGTATTTCTTTTCGAAAAGAACTAATTAATGCTTAAATTAGTTTATTTGATGATAATACTTAATTTGTTGAGAGATTTTTCTTTCTTGTTGAATTGTATCATCTTTGCAATTTTATTACGAAATTTTGTTCTTATTGTTAACAGAAAATTAGTACCTACTTATTTTTTTTTTTTCAAAATGTAATTTAAAATTTAAATATTTACTATAATAAGCATTTTGAAATATTTTTGCTCTTAAATTATATTAAAATTAAGTAATTTTTTGAAAAAGAAGACGTTTTGTGATGAGTTTTTATAGTTATTAAATGATAAAAAAGAATATTTAATGTGTTGTGTAATATTTCTAGAAGTATGAAATTCAGTTTTTTCGTAGCAGTATCAAACAAAAAATTTTTAATTTTTTTTGCACGATCGTGTATTTTCATGCATTTACCGATGCTGTTGACAATGCTGGTAAGTCACATTTCCCGAACGTTAGTTTATATCCATGGAAACCAAAAAATAACAGTGCGGTAAGTGAAATAGATTCGTAGTAAGTGAATAGGAGTGTGGTAAGTGAAATTAGCTCAAAAATGATTGTATTTATTTATTTATATTGAAATTAAAAGTACAATTTGAACAATTAGGAAAATAAATCGATTAATCTGAAAATTTTCACTAGTTTGCACATTATTATTATTATTGTTGGCATTAATCTTCTTATTTTATTGACATTTCAAAAGGTCGTTCAATCATTAAAATTTTCTGAGGTTTTCATAATCTTCCGTTCATTTTACGAGAATAAATTTGCAACCAAAAATAAAATGCTTCATCAACTTTCATTATTCTCACTAATATTATAGTTTAACAAACTATTTTCCTCAAATTTTTAATAGAAAATTCAAAAAAAAAACATTCACGCCGATGAAATATTGACACTTAATTTTTTATTTACAAATATAGCTGTCAATTGTCACTAAAAAGATTCGTATTAGTTGTTATGAATATTTATAATATTTATTCATGGCATTCTATATGTCATAACAGAAATATAAATTTCACCTATATTATCCGAATTTTATTTTTTATTTAACATAATTTTATTCTTTAATTATTTTAAATCGATCGTGCAAAAAATATTATACAATACACGATGCGTTAAGTGCATTTACTGATCTCGAAAATTGCAAAAACTCGACCCTGCGGGTCTCGTTTTCGCAACATTTTCTCGATCAGTAAAAGCAACTTACCGAACTTATATTGTAAAATACTATTTTCTGATTGGCTTTAGACAAATTGCAAATTTTTATAGAAGCATCCTTATATAATGTACGAGCGGACACAATAACTTTTCGCTGCTTCTGCTATAACCACAATTATATTATAATTATAATTATATTTTTATTATATACTGTAGAAAATGACATAATGTGAAATAATGTTGAACACACAATACGTGTAAGTACGTTCAAAAGAAATGAGAAAATACTTTACGACAATAGGGAACAACAACTAATACGGAAAAATATTTTTAAATGTCTAGCATTTGTGATAGTAGTATGTACTTCCGGAACAGTCATATACTATATAATATTGTGGTTACCGTTGCATTATATAGCACTTGTTTCTACCAAAACAAAAGGAATACAATAGCAATAGTAATTTTATTTTTTCCCAAAACTAAATTTGATAAAATGTGTGTTATTTTTTTTACGAATAATTATATAAAATTTACTTTCAGTTTAGTAAGTAATTCATGTGAGTTACGGAAATAAAACAAAATTTCAAATGTTTTTTTTTTTTTTAAATATGAGAATTGAATGAAATTATTTTATTATTTTAATATGAGATGAATAAAAAATAAAATCTAGATCTTTAAATAAAATTAATAGTAAGTATACTTATTACGTGATTGAGGTTGTAAGTTATATATTACACATGAGCGAAGAAGGAAGGCTCTTGTGTAATTCCACGAGTGTGTAATATGCCTTACAATCGAGGTACGTACTATACTTTATCTACGACTAATATGAAACTCAGAATAAATAACATGAATACAATACATTCAAATTATAAATTTAAAATTTATTAAAAACAGTTACTAATTCAGTTGTTAGACAATAGTATATTGTGCAATAAGTGTGGGAAATTGTCGATTGCCCACGAAAGCGAAGTTGAGTGCACGAACGTAGTGAGTGCGCTCATTCGCTTGAGTGGGCAATCGACAGTCCCGCACGAGTTGCACATACTATTTTTTATTACGAATTTGACATACTTCTTTCTATTATTATTACTATTTTTGACATTTTTATTACTTTTTAAAATAATATTTTTAAGTGTTCGTTTTTTTTTCTGAATTAATTATTGTTTAACTTTGTTGGTGGTTTTTATAGAAATAATTATGAAATATTTATTAAATGAAAAATCAAGAGGCGGCGTTGCGTGTTTTGATTAAATTTTGCATGTTTTATTGTCAATTTGCGTGTGGAGAGTTACTTTCCGCACGCAAAAGAGTATGTGGGAAGAGTACAGTGGACAAACAGCTATTTTGCGTACAGAAATGTGTACGCCAAGTTAGTACTTCTCCCGCATGAATAATAAAAAATTTTGTGCAGGTTTTAATACAATATAAAAATTAATAAAAGTGTGGTAAGTTGTAGTTCTTTACATATAGGTATGTGTAAATTACTAAATTTCGTACAACTGTATGAAAACATAGCTTACCTAGATATGTAGTATTTTTTTATACCATAAATATAAGCAGTTTCATAATAGTTGTAGACGAAAACTTTTTTTTGTGAATTTCTTAATTGAAAAAAGTTTTTACTAATTTTTTTTTATTTATTCCCCTTAGTCATTTACAATATACAATAACACCTAATAGTGAGGTTGGACATAAACAATTTCTTTATCCGATACCTAATAAATCTTTAAAACATTTCTAATAGTTCCCTTAGTTTTGTTTTAATTGTTTCTTTAATGGATTCGATAATATGATAACATTACTTTGTTTAAAAAGCGGTGAATATTTTTTTGACGTAGGTATTCACATTTCCCCTTAAGGGCAATTCCATGAAATGATGGAATTTTAGTAAAAATTAAGAAATGAAAATAATTAATCAAAATCATGCCTACTTGATACTCAAAAGACTAAATCACTGATATACAATGTCTTTTTTTTATTTTTTTACCTTTAATTGTTTCAATTTTGTAAATTTAGCTTAAAAATTTATTACCTAATAAAAAAAAATACTATAACTTGTGATTTTTTTCAAATGAATATTAAAATACAGCTAAATTTACCTTTTTCTTTATGCTGAAATAATTACTATACTCGTTTTGAGTATTATTTTGAGTTTTTGTCAAACTACGAATTCGAGTAATGGAGGCTATCAAAACCGACAGACGTTTTTTTAATTACTAAAAATAAACTTTTATCTTTGCTATCATATTTTCCAAAAAATCAAACTAATAAACTACTTACTTTTTAATAAAACTTATTTTAAAGTGACTGTAATGTAAGTGACCAAAGAGGTGTAATGTAAGTGACCGATTAAAAGTTACATTTTTATCAAAAATATATAATATTTTATGAAATTTATTATTAAAATAATTTATTGAAACATTATGATGTTTCAATAAATTGATGATTAAATGAAGCTGTTTGTTATCAAAACAGAACAGAAAATTCTCATTGTCTACAAGATGAAAAATTATGTTCCTTTTTGAGTAATGTAAGTGACCACCTATTTTATCTTGTATAAAAAAAATTTATATGCATTTTTTGTTGTTTGACTTCCTTTGTTTAAAAGTTCAAATCGTATTCGATTTAATTTGACTAAATTGTTATGGATTTAGTCATTAACTACGAAAATTTAAAAGATTTTAATCCCAATTTTAAATCAAATTGTAATGTAAGTGATCATGGAATTACCCTTAATATGAATATTAAAGTTCTCGATTATGTCAAAGTACGAAGTTATTGACATACTTCTCTTCTATTATACTATATTCACCGAAACAATTCCTAAATACAAAACATCAAACAACAACAAACAGCTCTCGTAGGACACTCCCATAGAACATCAGTGATAATGCTTTGTTCAAACTGAAAATTAAATATCATAAGGTTGATAGCGCATCAAATTAGTATCGATAATACTAGAGTAAGTTGCTAAAAATCGAAAAACCGCTCAAATGATAATTTCGTAGATAAAAATGATTTATAATACATTAAAATATCTTTTTAATATTCTAAAAAAAAAATCTAAAGAAACTACGTATGTGTATATTTACATTTCCCCTTAATATGAATATTAAAGTTCTCGATTATGTCAAAGTACGAAGTTATTGACGTACTTCTCCTCTATTATACTATATTCACCGAAACAATTCCTAAATACAAAACATCAAACAACAACAAACAGCTCGTAGGACACTCCCACACAACATCAGTGATAATGCTTTGTTCAAACTGAAGCGATTATATTCAAATATTTTAACAGTTAGATAATTATCAGTAAAAATAAATAAAACAACTTTATTAAACTGTATAAGTATTTAAATTTTTACTAAAATTTAGGTTTATTTATTAATTTTGTTTATATTTAAGTTAGATATTTTAATATTTTGTGCAATATTATAAAAATGAAATTGTATGCAACTAATCAAAATAAATAATACTAACAAGACGCACAGAAATAGATAAAAATCATCAAACACTAGATACTATTCCAACGCAAGATAACAGAAGAATGAGTGTATAAAGATTCCAGAATATTCCTGATTTGTTAAACAATTAAAATTGTTTTGTACAATAATCATTTTCTGTACGTATATACCTATTTGTTTTTATTACAGTTTTTCTGTTTACAATTTAATTGTGCTTGTTTAGTACCTATTTCGTATCTATACGTATGTTTTAAAAATCAAAGAACCGAATTTTGCTTCTTTGAACTAGAATATAATATGTGATTGTTAAAATTCTAGGCAAACTGTTAATTGATTTATTTTTGTATGCAATGGTTTATGAGTAAATAATCTTTATACAAAATCATTACAGCAATAAAATTGAATATTTGCAAGATTTTTAATTTTTATTCTTTAAAAATAAAAAATTTGCCGTAATGATAAAAATAAAAAAGAACAATTTCTAAACAACTAAAATTTAACCTCTTCGCTACTGGTGTCCACAGGTCCACTATACTGGACATTAAATTTAGGGGTACTCTAACATGAATTTTAACTGAGGAAAACTAAAAATTTCTAAATATTATTTAAAATTACACAAATTACGCTTGTTTAGAGATAAGGGATTAAAAATTTTAACTAAAATAAACGCTTGTTTAAAATGATGTCCAGTACGCTAGACAAATGTACAGTCATATTAACGTGGTTTTGTTTTGTAGCTCGGAATTCTTTAGGTGAATATAGTATAGTTAAGACTCAACATACATAATTCAAAATAGTTTATCCATTTTTATATATTTACTTACCTAATTGAATCCGCTATTTAAATATTTTATCTTTATATGTATTTATATTTAGTTTTTGTTATCTTTTCCTTTTTTTTTTTTAAAAAAAAAGCAATAACAAAACCGCTATTTTAAGAACTGCCACTATTTTTCTACAATCTAATATGTAGAATATGTAGTAAGTATGTATTTAAATTTTGTAAAATTCAGATATAATTTATTGGCATATAAATATTTTTAAATCTAATATAATAGATATGCTAAACTGTTTATATTTTGCTTTTTCAGAAATAAATAATTAAATAAGTAACCAACTATGTATATGGAATTGATATAACAGTTTTGTAATTTACAGCTACACATTGCATACATTTTATCAATTTATTTTTTAACATATTTAGTTAATAATAACCAAGCTATTACGTAATGTTATTTAAATAATAATAATAAATGTATTTTTATTATTGCTTCTTTTACTGAATTCTTAAATATTAAAGGGCATTGCTTGAATATTTTGAATAATTTTTGTAAAAAAGTTATCACCATATCCTTTGGACCAAAAAGGAACAAGTCGTAAATTGTGTCAAATTTTGTTGTTTCCGGAAACGGAACAGAATAATGTATATATACAATCAATCCAGCACTTGAAAGTGCTGGATCATTTCGAATTTTAACTATTGATTATAGTTTTATCATGACTATACTGTACCAGTGTTGAATGATTTTATGCGGATATAATAAAACAAATGAAACACGTTAAACATTCCACTTTATTGATTTTAAATATTTATTTTTAACGGAAGCTGTAGGTACTTACATATGTTCATATCAAGTTCCGGTTAAAAAAAATATATAAGTATTTATGATTTTAAATACTTTCTTCCTGGCAAAAGTTTTATATTTTTAATAAGGTGTAATAAATAATTACAGTTATTCACGAAAGTTTACGTACATTCAAGTAAATCATTAGTTATCGAATAAAAAATTTTAAAGGATATATTTTAAAAACTAATCATTTAAAAACTCATTAAACTATTTATTTAAAAAAAAAAAAAATATCGATAAATACCAATTTTATAACAGAAAGATCAATTTTATTAACAACAAAAACACACAAAAATCTACGTACACTTTGTATCTTTATTAGTAAATATTAATAACAACTTGATTAATATTTGGTAGGACTACCGTTTACTTCTATAACGGCTTCTAGTCTAAGAGGCATCGACTTAACTAATTTTTCAGTCATAGAATTTGAAATTGCAAACCATTCTTCAATAATTATCACTTTTCTCAGTAGTTTACGATTATAAAAATTTCTTTTTTTTAACTCGCCATTTTAGTTCACTCCATAAATGTTCTATGGGGTTTAAATCTTGTCAATCCAATCTGCATTGAGCCTGTCACCAGAAAAAATCACTTTCGCGACAAGTTGTAATTTTGTAACATTTTGAGATAAATTAGCTTTTAATATTTCCAAATTTACTAACGATTTACATAGGTGTACGTAGACTTTCGTGAGTAACTGTATATGTATACAGTAATACATATTCAGAAGTGATATTTAAAAATTTTATTTTTGCCGGTAATTGTGTATATCAATAATTTACTGCTGAAGGAATTACTTTGTGAAATTTCAAATACTGAAATAGAGGATGGTCGGAAAACTGAAAACGCGTTAAGTAATAAAATTATTTTAACAGTGAAATTAGACAAATTATAACTTTAAATATATTTCAATATTTAACTGTGTATATAAGTAACTGTTTTGTTGTAAACTGTTAAAAATAATTATGTAACTACTCAATTGAAAATTGTTAATTAAATAAAAGTAACTTTTAATTTATTATTATTTATTACTTTAAGTACATTGTAATATATAATTATCAATTTATAATTATTATAATCAATCAAATTTTATAATTTCCTTATTTTTATTAAAAAAAGAAATTAATATTTGAATAAGTCCAGAAATATACATACAATTAGTGAGATAATTTTATAAATTATTATTTTTATGAATTAATTATCTTTAAGGGTTTAACTATTGTATAAAGAAATTAAGCAAGCATTATTTCTGGAATATGGAAACTGTTATCCCAATTATATTTAGCATATATTTTAAGAATTGGTACATATTACAATTATTGAAACCTGCAGATATCCCCTTAAATCAATACCTATAAATAAAAGGATGTGGCTATTTATACATACAGTATGTATACGCAATTGGCTATTTATACATACTGTATGTATACACAATTGGCTATTTATACATACACTATGTATACGAAATTGGCTATTTACACATATATAGTATGTATATAAAATTGGCTGTTTGTACATATGATATGTATGATATATGTATACTGAATTGGCTATTTAAACATGCAGTATGTATACGCAATTGGCTACTTATACATACTGACTGAATGCGCTATTATTACAATTAATATTTTTATAATAACTACACCATTATAATAACCGAATACCTCCGATTGAGCTGAATTTTTTTTACTTAATCTTTTTGGCTTAAGAAATTATCTCCTAAACCGATTTTTGGCGACGCTGACCGAAAGTGTATTTTTCAACCCTTCGAATGTCAAGTCTAGGGGTTACTAGAAGATGATTTCCGTTACCATAGCAGCAAAAATTAAAGATAAATTCATACAAAACTTGGTGAGTAGCATAAAAGAGAAAGAATGAAGCTTTTCGATATTTTGCTTAGTTTTCGTGATAGTACGTGTTAAACTTGTAAAATTTATTATATTGGATAGATAATTACGGTATATTACGACTTTTATTGATAGAGGTAAGTGGAAAATGGACCGGACGACATCGCTAAAACTTCATTTTCAGACAAAGGGTAATTAAATAATTTTGAATCGATTACACGCCGAGACTCATTTGTAAATAATTACCCTCTTCCCAAGAATGAGGTTTCATTGGTGATATCCCGTTCATTTAAACCAAAATATACCATTCAAAAATTATATTTAAAAATGAGTTTATATTCATAAAAATTGATACTATGTACGTATATCGTCAGTTGAGTATCGGTTTCTACCAAGTCCATATTTAAATTTTTTTTAAATAGTGGTTTCGACTTGCTCAACGTCCAAAACTACCAAAACAACCACCTAGAAGAAATTTTTAAGAAGTGGACTTGGAACAAACCAATACTCAACTGACTATATGTGTATGTGTGTGTATAATATACAATTCATTACCTCATTATAGGAAGTTTTAGAAATACGACACGTATTATCTCGAAAACTAAACAGGATATTTAAAAAATTTGCTTTTTCTCTTTTGTTCCATTAATCAAATTCTATAAGAATCTGCCTCTAGGTTTTATTACCATAGTAACGGAAACCCTTTTTTAGTTGTATCTGTATTCAAAAGATTAAAAAATACACTTTCGACCAACGTTTCTAAAAATTAATTTAGAAAATAATTTCTTACTGTTGGGCCAAAAAGAGTATATAAAAAAAATTTAGTTAAGTTGGAGATATCCGATAGCATATTTGCCTATATCTCTTATACTAATTTTTATTACTTTAGACTCTCAGATATGCAACTTACGATTCCTGTCTCCAAAAATCCGTTTAAAGAATAATTTCTTAAACTAAAAAGGTTATACAAAAAAATTTCAATTCAATCGGTGGTACGCGATAAATTTGTTATTATTTGAATCGATAAATTCCTTATTATAAATTATTTTACTGTCACCAGTCGAAAAGTCCATTTTAATTGTGCACCATAAAATTTGGACGATAATTTTGGTGCTCTTTTGCGATATGTCGGAAAATACGGTAAGAAATAGCCGACTGCGTATACAACTGTATGTTTAAACAGCATATTTCATATACATACTGTATGTATAAATAGCCAATTGCGTATACATACTGTATGTATAAACAGCCAATTGCGTATACATATACTGTATGTATAAATAGCCAATTGCGTATACATACTGTATGTATAAATAGCCACATCCTAAATAAAATAGAAGTATCGGTCTGGGATTTTCGAATTTTTAGGTATTAGTATGTTTTCAAGTTAGCAAATTTAAGACATAACGTAAAAGCCCCCATTATGGAATGGTATCTAATACTGGAACAGTTTTGACATTTACATATTATGTAATGAAGTTATTTCTGAAAGAAACGTCTGATAACAAAAATTATTATTAATAGAATGATTGTTTTTCAATTTAAATTCACCTCGCATTTAATGTTTCCTTACTTAATTAAATAAATAAATATGTAAATGTCAAAACTGTTCCAGTATTAGATACCGTTGAATAATGGGGGCTTTTACGTTATACCAAATATAACTCTAAAAAAAATTTTTGTCTGTCTATCTGTCTGTTTGTACGAACCGATTTAATTCAAAAACTATTAAAGCTATTGAGTTGAAATTTACAGGAAATATAGATATTAACCTCCCGATCAATCTTAGCAACATTTTAATGTAATCTCCCAAATGGTTATGTACAGGATGATTCAAATAGAATTTTCATTAAAAGTTTATGGTCTTCACAGTGAAAAAATTTGTGTTAAAATTAACACATTTCACATGTCCAGAACAGTCCATTCAATTTTTTGTGTTATTTTAACACAAAGAATATGTGTTAAATCTTTACACAAGATTTGTGTCAATGATTTAACACACAAAAGGACATACATTTTGTGTTAATTTTACACAATTACTTAGTTATAATTTTACCACAATTATGTGTAAAATTAACTGATTTAGAATGTGAATGAAGTTTACCTAGTAAATGTGTTGGTATATTATTTTTTTAAGTTAGTATTTTTTTCTTATTTATTTATTATACAAATGAAAGGAAATAGTAAAAAATAATTTTTCAGTACTTAAACTTTTTTATTTAATATTTCTACAAAGCTGTGTTCTGATGAAAATAATGTTGAAGCAATACCCAAAAATTGTGAAGATTATTGTCAAACTGAACGTGGAAGGCAAAATGGAACTACTACTCTTCCTTCTTTACCTGATCTTCTTTGCCCTTTGAATGTGTTCTGGAACGCCGAATATTCGATAATTTTTTAATTAATTGAAGTAAATTCTGCAAAGAGAAAAATTCAATCTATAATATTTTTAATTAACTTACCAATATTTAATATCTAAATAATTGAAACCAATTCAACCTTATGAATACGCTTTTGATTTTGAAATATTCCGTCTGCTTCTATACATAGATATGTTTGTGTTGAACTCACGTCGCACAGTGTCCGAAACTTCAATGATTATGGCAATGATGCTATACTGATGGGACCGATGGTATCAGTTACCACTACCCCCGCTCTTATAACTAAAGCAATAGATGCGAGCGAAACCAGTTTATTGGTGTTGTAAATACACAAATAATTGTATTTATAACATTCTTTCGCATTTTACACAAACATTATATTATTTGTGTGTTGTTCAAAACAGACCCAAAAGCACACAAAATTTTTGTTAATACAGTGGCCATCCAATGGTACGTACTCCGATTTTACGTAGTGACGTCAGCGATTTAGTGGGGTTCCCCTCTCACAGATATGTTGTTGTTTGTCTGTGTTGGTGAAAATTTATGTACCAAGCCCGAGTCAGGGCCGTAGGTAATATTGTCTGAGGGTCTCGTAGCCTTTAAAAATTTTAAAATTTCACTGAAGATATATATGCACATATTCTGTATATGTAATATGCAAAATGCAAATGTAAAATAAGTAACGTAAAATTCTAGAATATTCTAATCATCAACTAGCAGAGATATCAAAAAACAAACTTCACCGTTGAATTGGTCATTAAAAATGAGATTAAACAGTGTAGTTTGACAAAAATTCTAGAATGTTCTATTTGTCAACTAGCAAAGATATTAAAAAATCAATTATACCATTTAATTGTCCATTGAAAAAGAGATCAAATTACACATTTTGACAAATGTTCTGGAATATTCTATTCGTCAACTAGCAAAGATATTCAAAAACAAACGTCGCCATTGAATTGAGTACCAAAAAAGAGACTAAATAACATATTTTGAGAAATGTTCTAGAATATTCTATTTGTCAACTAACAAAGATATTGGAAAATCTACTGCACCACTTAATTGTCCAACCGAAATTAAACTAATGTAAACCAAATGTCCGATTTTGACAAACAATTTTTGCTATCTAACGAATAGAATATTCTAGAACATTTATGAAAATGTGCTATTCCGTCTTTTATTCGATGACCAATTAAATGGTGCAATCGATTGTTCGATATCTTTGTTAGTTGACGAATAGAACATTCTAGAATTTTTGTAAAAATGCGCTGCTTATTCTAATTTTTAGTGCGCAATTCAATAGTGAAGTTTGTTTTTTGGTATCTTTGCCAATTCACGAGTAGAATATTCTAGAATTTTTGTCAGCTTCCGCTATTTGGCGTCTTTTACGCTAATGAATGCGATAGTGAAGTTGATTTTTGGACAGTTTTCTAAAAGTTGTCACTCATATTCATTAGTATAACATTCGATTTCCTTTGTCTACACAACCGAATTTTAAGTGTAAATTGTCTCTTAAGATAATATTGTTTTAAATAAATTCAGATAAATAATATTTACCAACCCCCCAAAACAAAAGTTTACCGACGCCCCTGATCTTCCGATTTTACGTACTTCCCCTTAAATTTGCACCGACCACTACGTAAAATTGGATTTGTGGTGTATTTTCATTTAACACAAACACTAAATGTTACATTAACCCAGGGTTGGATTACTTATTTAACACAAAAATTTTAACCACTTGTTTTTTTTTTTTATGCAGAACACAAATTTTTTCACTGTGTTCTAAGTAAATTAGATTTTTGAAAATTTGGTTATAGAAGTTTTCAGTTATGCAGGTGTTAATTAAAATATTTTTAAGTTGCTGCCATTTCCGGTCATACCGGAAGTTGACATCAATTTTGATTTTTGAAGTGTTTCTGACAGCAAATTTGAATTCGCTGGAAATTGTTACTAATATTCTATGTGACAGTGACATTTCAGCCTTTTGACTAGATACAGGCTGGTCACATAAAGCATTTTTTGTTTATTCAAATTTTTTTTTCAAATGAATCACCTGTATTTTTTATCATAATTATGTAGAAAAATGTAAAGTCTATCTATTACTATAAGATATTCTAATATCCAAAACTAATATTAGAATATCTTATAGTAATAGATAGGAAGTTATATAGAATTTATATAATGAAATTATCAGTTAGGTTTTCTATGGGCACAGCTGACACAAAAACCATGGGACAGATTTCAGTGAAACATTATAAATTTATTCCTTAGCCCCATCATCAGGGTGGTCACATAAAGCATTTTTTTAAAAATTTTTTATTTATTCAAATATTTTTTTTTTTCAAATGAATCACCTGTATTTTTTATCATAATTATGCTAGGTTACGATAAAAATAATATTTAAAAATGTTAACTTCAAAACTTTTTAACTAAAATTTCATTTTGGAAAGTAGTAATAGAAAAGAGTAAAGTTTAATTACGGAGGAACTGAACAATAAAATTTATATAAAAAGCTAACCTTCAGTTTTTTTAATAAGTTGTACTAAGTCATTAATAGTTTTTGAATTTTCTTCTACAGAATCAACTGCAGGTACTGCATTGGGTAAATGGTATAGTTATTTATTGGACAGTTAAGAAAAATTTTCAAAACAAAGTACAGAAAAAGTACGTGTTGCAGCTTGATTTTTAACGAAAAAATTCATAAATAAAGTAAGACCTGTCTATATACATATGTATTTTTAATACCTTTTTTGGGGGGAAAAGTACCTTAAGATTGCTACCCTCCACCTTTATCATTCAGAATCAATAAAAAAATTTGAAAAAAAAATTCATGAAAATTGTGAGTGAGGTATATAGATAGAGCCAAAATTATCAGGATTTAAAAATTTAATTGTTTTATTTTTTTACACGTAACTCCTTTATTGACTTAAGAGAAAAAGTTTTTGTCAATATTTCGCATGAGTGATGTGAGAAGCAATTTTTGTTTCAAAATTATCGGTCAGGAATAAAACTTTGCCTGCCTTTATCTGCTGTAACATCAAATCCATGTTAGAAGACAATTTATTATAAGTACTTATAATTTTTATCATATTTATTGGGGCTTACTCCAAAATTTTTTCAAACGCTGATATTTTTTTTTATTGTTCTCATTTTAATTTCACCTAGGAATTTAGCCTAGGAAGACCCGAACCATTCATTGTTCATGATTCGGATCATTCAACTCCAGATAACTGCTGTCGTAATTTTTCTAGAAAGGTGACTGCAGTTCAATACGTTCAAAATTTTAACCTCGTTCACCTTCCTTACCTTTCATCTGTATCATAAAAAAGTAGAGCGTATTTGTTCATTTTGTAATACCAATAATTCGCACAACTCCAATTCCATGAACTTAATATAATGTCAAAACCGATAATAACTGTCAATTACAAAAATCTCGATCGTTAGATAATATTATATCAATCAAAAATGATTTAATAGAAGCCGACAACGAAAGGTTAGATATTAAACTTTGATATAATAGATATTTATACAAAGAATATAGGTACGTAAGTTTTTTTTTAAATACCTATAGGTATAACCCGCTAAGTATAGAGTACATATTTAGATTTTTAAAACAATAGACAGAAAGATATAGAGATACATTTAAATAGGAATTATTTTTAATATCCGATTGTTTATATGAATGTAAGTACTTATATGTTTTACAAATGTATGACCTACTTTGATCAAATAATTAAAAGTTATAAATAATACATTTTTAGATACTGTATACAGTGGGTCCCGTTTTGATGTAAACAAACGATTTACGGGTTTACGTGTTAATTGATAATACTGAATTCCCATAAGAAAAAAGTTATATCACAAGAGTGCTTTAAATGAAATAATTTGTATATATAATAGAATAAGCGGAAATTTTGTGAAAAGTGCGCAGTCTGGATTACTTAACCGATTTCGAAAAGTGAGGTGTCAATCAACAGAAGATAATCCCGAGAGTGGCCTAACGGGTCCGAATTTTTTGAAATTCGATTTTGTTTTTGAGTTACAAGTCTTCAGAGTTTTAAATATTCTCAGAGGAATTAAGCGTAAAGTAAAATTGTTTTTCTACTCCTATCGAAGAACACATTATAAATCCATTAATTGTTGAGAAACTTACGCATTATTTAAGGATGTGGAGGAGTGACCATTACCCAATACCTTTCGACCAATGAAATCACCGTATTAACCATTATTTAATGCGCTTGCGGTTGTTTTATGAATAATACATCTATCAAGTTTAAATTTCATGTATGTTCATTCTCAAGGTCATTTTGAGGTCAAGTCGTACATTTCAAATGGAATGACCAATTTTTTATTTCGGATTCTGAAAGAGCGTGAAATTTCACATCGAAAATGCTATAAACGAATTTCTTTTATTGACTTTTAATTTTTTATTTTTTAGTTATGAAATTTATTAGTTATGAAAAACTAATTTTTCATAACTTTTTAGTGCCATTTTTTTCTGAATTTTGACCTTAGAATGACTTTCAAAGGTCGTTAAAAACGAACAGAAGCTCCTATTTTACGTCTGCAAAAGATGTCGACACTTTAAAGTTTGGTTTTTCCTTTAAAATCTAATTTTTTATTGTTCTTTGGTGGCCTTTACACCTCTTAAGACCGATAATAAAAAAAATTCGTTTATAGCATTTTCGACGTGAAATTTCACGCTCTTTCAGATTTTGAAATAAAAAATAAGCTTTTCCATTTAAAAAATACGACTTGACCTCAAAATGACCTTGAGAATGAAGGTCAAGGTCAAATTTAAGGTCACCATTTAATGTCCCCCTTTGTACCTAACAACTTTTGTAAAGGTCAGTTTTTGATAGGTGGCACCTCTGGCAAGATATTTGGGTGGTTCTACTTTTTAGGTCTCAATCAGAAGAAAAAATTGACAGAGCCATTTCGTAGATTTCATGCGACTAGAATGTAGGAAAATTATCATAGATTCAGTATCTGCAGACCAGCAGCTCGGTTTCATATCAAAACCAATATTTTTTTGCGGATTACTGAATCCAGACAGAAAAGAATTTTTAAATTAAATTTAACTAATAAAATTAAAATTATTATTTAAATAATATTTATATTATGTTCTCCTAATACCAATTAAAAAAATTTAAAAAAAAGTTGGTCTTTTTTGTGTGTGTTGTCATTTTTGTGTCTTTTGTGTTGGTCTTTTTGTGTGTTGTTTTTTTTGTGTTTTATGATATAAAAAAAATTGGTTAGGAAAGTTGACCAAATTAATCAACTTAAAACTAAAAAATTTAGTTGATATACAAACAAACACTGATATAATAAATATATACTTATTTTATTATCGTATCTTTCGCCACTTTCATGTTTCCCATCGTCACATTCTACCGTGACGAAGGATACATCCGTGACGAAGGACACAATTTTCCAACAAAATCGTTATTAATCGTGAACAGCTATCATTTAGTTCGAAAACTTGAGTTTATCGTAAAGCTTACATTATTAAATAATATTTACCTAAAAACGTTTTGAAATTCGTTAAATACATACCAGAAAAAGCCGTGACGAAGGATACACTCAATAAACACACGCAGCCGGTTTTCTTGCTTGATCTAAAAAAATAACAAGCTCTCTATGTCAATCAGTTGATTTGACTTTCGCTGTATGTTCTATGGTCTTTGGCGTTCCATTTTACGAAAAAACATGACCCTTTGACCTATTTTTTTTAAACTTATAGCAATATTTGGCAGTCGTGACGAAGGATACTCAAATTTTCGCGACAATTTTTCGTCTCGCCAAAAAAAAATAATTCTGCAGATACATAAAATTTAACTTTCTAATTACCATGCGTAACAATTTAACTCTTTTTTATTTATAAAATTGTGTGATTTCAGTCAACTTATTTTTAAAAAACGTTATAGTTCCAAGCAATATGTAATAGGGACATGCGTTTTAGAACTGTAATAAAAGTTTGACACCATTTTTATAAAAAAAATTAAATAAAAAATTAAAGTAAATGTAGGTAGGTCATCTAAATAGGAGTTATTAATTTTATTTAAATAAAATAAATGACAGTTTTTTCATTCTGTATATAGTTTTAACCTTCCTTATTGTGAAGACAACTTTAATTTCTTGAAAGACCTAAAAAGTAGAATCACCCATTTAGATGCATAGATTAAAATGGCCCACCCTGTATATATATATATATATATATATATATATATATATATATATATATATATATATATATATATGAATATATGTATGCTTAATTTATTAAGATACCTACATTTGAAATAAATAATGACTTGAGTTTTGAAATTTTGTTCTCATGAAACTTGTATTTGATGACGTGATACGTTCCTTTATTTAAATATAGAGAATTGTTGCTAATGCAAGACTTCCACGAGCAAGTATACTTGCATACAAATATACTTTTAAGTAAAAATTAAGGTTACTTGCTCGTGTAAGCATCATTTGCGTGCAAGTCTACTGTTATACAAATTTACTTGCATAAGTAAAAATATTTCTACTTTTACTGTTAAAAGTAACCCCCACTTAAATTAAAAATGACGAAAACTGAATAAGGTGAGGAACTGTCAAATAAACTTTAATAATATCAAAACAATAACCAATAAAATTAATAAATTTATATGAAGAAAATGAAGATTTATGAAACATTTGAAATAAAAAGTACTGAAATTATAAAAGAAAATACTTATAAGAAAATTGTACAAGAAATGAATTGAACCCCAGAATAAATCAAAAAAACAGATTGTATCATTCCGGAGAAATTGTTTTCTGGAAAAAAAAAGGATCTAAACGGACTGGGATCGGGAACTGATATCGGGATTTCTTAAAATCTGTTGTGTTTAATGTCACTGTTAATAAAGTATCTTCTATATTAAAAATATATTTATAAAGTTTCTTTTAACCAAAACTGTCTTTATCCCGAGAATTTTTCTATTTTTTTGAGTTTGATATAGTTAGCAGTACTAAAACAAGGCATTTTTATTATTGAACTAAAAAATCAAATTTTAATAAAATAAAGTAAAAAAAAAGTTTTTTAAGAAAAAGCTTTTATTTAAAAATGGGCTAAAAAAAATAAAATAACTTTTGAATGAAGTTTGAAGCAATATGCAACATAATTTATAAAAGCTTGAGGCATTATCATTAATTATTTCTGTTTTGGATATAAGTGTAGCTATTTTACTTTTCAGTACTTACCAAATTTTATTAAACGCCCCAAGCTTTTATAAATTATGTTGCATATTGCTTCAAACTTCACTTAAAAGTTATTTTATTTTTTTTAGCCCATTTTTAAATAAAAGCTTTTTCTTAAGAAATATTTTTTTTACTTTATTTTACTAATCAGACATAACTATGGAAACAAAAAATTGCAATGTAAAATCAATGGACAATATTTGACAATTCGAAATGTCAAAAAGTTGCATAGGACTAAAAATCAACAATTTTGGTTTGAGGCGAATTAGGGAAAAACTAATTATACAATATTGCATTGTCATCAAGGTTAGACACGTATGCAAAATTTTAAACCTCTAGCTTAATTGGAACCTGTCTAAATTTTGATTCCAAGATTTAATCTAAACCAACATACTAACATACCAAGTTAAATAAAAACTTTTAAAAAATATTTTGCGCTATTCATAGACGATTTAAGATAAATCTAAGATCAATCTTAGCTAAGATAAAACTTAACTTATTCATAGACGACTTTAGGTCAGTTTTAACGCTAACTTCAATCTTATCTCTTACTTAAATTTAAAATAAGCAAATGGCAGACTTAAGTCCATCTTAAATATATTTTTACATGGAATTTTTTGACATTTGAACATTTTATCAAATTTGAAAGAACTTTTTCGAATAAAAATATAAAATATACGTAATTAAATATCTATATTAAGTATTGACGTAATAAATATTTTAAATGTAAGTAAATTAAAAGAAAAATTGAATCAAATTAACTTAGTTTTATAAGTAATTCAACCTCTAAATATTTTCAGGTGCAAAAAAGTTTTCATGTATGACGAAAATATCGATTTGCAGCATGTATTTGACGAAAAACTTACAATTTTATAGATAACTAATTAAAGATATGTGCAAAAACAGAAAAACTAAGGAATTATTACGTACTTCTGTGTGCTTCTGTGATAGAATATTTTGACTTTCTACTTACATTTTTTGTGTAATAAGAGACGTATTTTTCTTAATGTAAATTATAAACAAAACGGTAGTTTAACATAATATTTTACCATACTTTAGTTAATCTTAATTTATTATTACATTTTTTTTAGTTGTTTTTCATACTGAAATGTTAAAAATTATCGGAAGCACACTGGAATTATTTAATGTTTTAAGTACCGCAGTTTATGTTTAAAATTATAAAAATCTAAATCATTGACAAAGTTTATATTTATTTTATACTTCTTTTGTAAAAATTTTTAATAAATCAACAAATATTTTAGTATATAATTTATATTTTATTGTAACTTTATAAGTCACTCAGATTACATAAAACTGATGATATAAAAAACAGAACAATTATAATACAATTGTGTCTGTTTACACACATTACATGTTTTAAAGACAATTCACATTTTAAAAAAAATAATATTAAAATAATCACATGATACCACCTATTTTATGAAATTTTAAATTTTATTAGGGACACGTCTTTACGTTCTGCATTTTAAACAAACAAACTATAGTTAGGTACTATACTACGTACTGACATATTCTAAAACAGTTTAAAATAATATTTACAACAAAGAAATTTAAATTTCCAATAAACAAATTTTTCCGTTAATATTGTTATTTATTATAAATTAAATTAAAATACATAACTATGTATACTTTTGTATTATTTTATTAATTACGGCAAAAATATTAAAAATTTTAATTATTTGCTGATAGAATTTTCATTAATTTAAATATTTCGCGCTACTACTATTCAAATATTTTTCGTTTCTCTGATTGCTTTCAATTGGTGGATTGATTGTAAAGCTTGTATACACCTCACAATGTATTATTATAACTAACTTCAAGCTTGTTTCTACTAGGACAATTTTAAAATCTGTCTATGAATTGTAATGTTAAGTTAAATCTTAGTGTTAACTTTGCTAAGTTCAATCTAAGAATTATCTTAACTTCTCTCTATGAATAGCGCTCATTGTGTTTTGTCGCGTACAAACTTTCATGCAAGTGTGCTTTTACATGGTTTACATGTAACAGGTCTTGTAAGTATACTGTTATAAAAACTTGGCCACGCCCCCTAAAAACATTACTTTTATGCAAGTGTACTTGCTCGTGGAAGTGTAGCTTAACGTCGCTCATCAAAAATCCATAATATTATCCTTGAATAAGGTATAATGGAAATTATTAGCATTTAAATAATATGATGTATTGACACTTACATGTAAGGTAATTTTTAAGCATATATCAAGTAGAGATTTTACTTCCGTGAAATATATCAATTTACTTGTAGTTATAGAAATATAGGTAATATAAGAAACAATAATGACGTAATAACACAACAATTTTGTTACAACAATAAATATAACCTTGTTAATACAAAAATTTATGGCTAAATTTATTCAAATTCTTGTTTAATTTAAAAATAAGAATAATTTATATAGTAGTAGTAGAAATTATTCTTTTTTTTTAGTTTATTTTTACATACACATAATTTACCGTTGGACACGTTTTAAGTCAGGATTCCGCAGTGGTTCGAGTTTTTCGCAGCTTTGGTATAAAATATATACCATATTTATAATAAATACCCCTGTCGCAGCATCCTGCATAACATAGCGAATTTCCGTTTATAAAAATTAGTTTTTCTCGGAAACTAGTTGACATAGAATAATAGTTTGAAGACCTTTTTTATGTAATTTTTTCTCCTCTTTTAAATGATGTAAAAAAATTTGGCAAAAATTTTTGAATAAGTGGAAATTTTGGCAAAAAACTAATTTTTTGCAAGAACAAAAACCATGTTCCTGGCATCCGACGTGTCTGGCTGAAGAACTCATCCAAGATTTTTGGACTTCCAACGTTGTCACCAAATTTCGTAAACCTAGGACATTTCGTTCGAGAGTTATCGTGCTGATACATATATACATACATACATACATATATATATATATATATATATATATATATATATATATATATATATATATAAATTTTAGTGAATATTATTTTCGGTTTCTAGGGACCTCAAAACAAATTTCTGCTATAGTCCCGGGCTCAAGTCGCGTCATGACACCTACTGTAATAGCTGAATTTCCAGAATTCTTTCTGGAAATTCGCTAATATGTAGGGTAAAAGCCCCTATACCAGAACGTGATCATATGTCCGAACAATTTTGACATTTATATATTAATGAAGTTATTTTTGAAAGAAGGGGCTTTAGGTTACATTTTTTACGGTTTATTATAAAAATAGATAAATATATTTGACAATGTTGGTTGTACATGTGTTATTTTATTTTACGCTTCGTTACGTGATAATTAAGTTCCCGGTATCTCTTAAAGAAGTACATCAACTTTGAAGTTCAATATTTCGCAAACAAAACTTAAAAAAAATTAATAGCGGTAAAAGAACGTCAACCTCATTTTGGAAAATTTTTCTAATAATATTTCGTGTACGATAGGGTACACGGAATTATTTGTGGAATCATTTACGAAAACCGAAATTGTATCAATTTTCTTAGATTTCTTTTAATGATTTGAATTTGAATTTTTGCAGGATATTTACTAATACCGAAACAGTCCGATACAAAATTACATTTATTGGAGATTGTTTTATCGTTAAAGATATATTCAATTATAAATGAAAATACAAAAAAAGTCAGCAACAAATGATTAATATGGTCACAATAAAATTGAGATAATTCTACGTGGGTAAAATCGCAGGGCACAACAAGTCACAAATAATTAGATATTGCAATAAATAATAAAATAAAAACAAAACAATTTATTAGAGAAAACTAAAATTAGGACAATTTGAAAAAAAAGTAAAATATGTTGTCATACTTATTAGAAACAAACCGTAAACAATTTTTAATACTCTATTAATTATTATACAATTTCTTAATTTTGTTAATTTCAATAATAGCTATTTTTAATGATAGTAAAAAAAAACTGATAATCTGTCAAGGTGTTTTTGGTGAATATGTGTTACATATATTTATTGCTGCATTTTTGCTGTTCACTAATCTTTTTTACAGTATTTTTATAAAATTTATGTGAAATAATAACTGAAATTATTTCCGCTTGTGTATTTATATCTTTACGTCGCCTAGAATGAATGTGTAGGTAACGCGAAAAAACTGTATGACCATGAAAGACATTATAAAATATGCTGGATAGGGGAAAATCGGGCATTCAAAATAATAGAAAAATTTAAATTATATTTATAAACTTTCTAGTTGGGTATTGGGATTATTGTAAAGCTAAATTTCCACCAAACAGACTAGTTTAGTTTAGTTTTAGCTTTCTTTTTTTTTAAATTGGAAACAATAAAATGGAAAAACTAAAACAAAACACAAACAAATCAAAAACACTATTTTAGTAAAACAGACACGTGTTTTCATTCTGTTAATGCCTAATTCTAATTTAACAATATAGATGAAGTTCAATGTAACGAAGTATATATAGTTGAATTTCAATGTAACGAAATTTTCAAATATAGCTTTAAACTGTACATAAGACTCAATGTAAAATATATCTCTACATTACGAACAAAGCATATCAAATACCTCAATGTAATGCCTTTATGATCCTTTCAGAGAAAATAATTAGATAATTAATATATCGAATTTTATCAGTGTAAAACTTTTATATAGCGAAACTAACCTTTGCGTTCCATTTCAGTCAGTACTATAAATTACTTGATAAAATGAATTTTTCAAATCCCCTCGAGATTCGTTACACCTAGGTTCGAGTGTATTTTCAAATCGAAATATTGGATGAGGTGCTTATGTACCGGCACAAGATTGCCGTGAAAATGTAAATTTTCTAATTGTGGGAACTTTAATTAATTGGCATGTAGTTTGCCGTGTGAAATATAAAAATCAAAATTATTTCTATTGATTGAGTTTTCCTAGCAACTGAAATAATGAAATAAAAATGAGTCTAGAACTGATCTTCAAAGAAGATAGTTGTTTTATTTCGTAAAGATATCTGGAGTCAATTTCGTAATACTTATGGGGTGTCACTATAAGGAAACACGACAACAATTTTGACTGATTTTAAAAACGATGAAATTTTAATTGCATGGAACATTATGATCCTGGATTAGAAAGTTTAATAAGTATATCCGGTCAGAAAATGACCTGTTACGACTTGTCCTTATTTAATATTTAACTCATTTCCACCAATCTCACTGTTGTCAAACAATTATAAAGTCCTTTGGTATTTATTATTTCCTAGTAGTTTCCTATGTAGTCCCTATTAAAAATGCTCAAAATAATAGTACTTTTCCCTATCTGGAGCAAAAAAGTTATTAAAAATTATTTACTAAGTATAAAAACATTTGATAAATATAATTTAAATTATTCCAACGGTAATTTTATGTGACAAGGTTAAATACTTCTTACATACCAATGGATAATTAACCAACAATTGATTGGCTAACATCGCTAAGAATAACTCTCGCTACAGATTGCTTGTTCCTACCTGTACTTTCATACAAATAGTTCATTTAATGCATAATTACATATATTTATTCAGTGAATATTTGACACATATTAATTATCGTGTTATTCACATGTGGCAACCACACTTGAAACGATTATGATTTTTTTTTGTAAGAACAATTAATGACAGATAAGTTTAAAACATTTTCCGTTATTTTCCACATCTTATTTTTTTGAATATTTTTGTCCTTCTTTTGTTGAAAACAATAAAATATAATTCTTATATAAATAGTTGCAGTTTTTCTGATCGTTGTTGTACTTCAAAAGGATTTTTGTAAGTAGGAAAATAGTTTAAAACTTTTTTCTTTTTGACTTTTAAAGTGAAAGTTTGATTTTTTATTAA
Source organism: Brachynemurus nebulosus (assembly GCA_035578155.1). NCBI lineage: Eukaryota > Metazoa > Arthropoda > Insecta > Neuroptera > Myrmeleontidae > Brachynemurus > Brachynemurus nebulosus. The sequence continues at coordinate 38,931,898 of JAPWDM010000002.1, read as the reverse complement.
ACGTATGGAAGAATTCTTTGAAATTCATTTCTAATAACTGAGACATGATGTTGTTTGAATCATTCTGTAAAATATATTAAAGGTACTTGTCATAAAACACACCTAAAAAATTCTTTAAATTTCGTCATTTTAGAAAAGTATGAGTAATTCAAAAATTTGCAATAAATATTTCTAATTTAAGTGATAAAAACGTGATGTTTACTGCTGGTTCACACATGTTTCATATTATCTTCCATTATTTTTATATTTTTCAAGTGTATAAAATAAATAAATACAAATCAACAGAAAAATAAGTATTTTAAACAGAATTACAGCAGAAAACGTGCTCCTGGTATTACTTCGTGCTTTTGAAAGATTTTATTTAGATCAACTCAAATTTTATAATTTGCCTACGTCTACCATATCTCAGGATCCTTTCCGATATTATATTGAAACAGAATTTACGTATATACATTTACATAATTTTATATATAAAATTATTCTAAAAAAATTACATTACATTTTAAATACGCACCAATGGGGTGTGGCGCACAGCTTCCTCGTACTCGTAAAAAACTTATGAAGTTATGAAATTATATTTTCGCCTTAAAGTTCGTAAAAAATTGTAATTCAAAATAATTAAAGACTAAATTATAAAATAACAGCAAAAATATTTTAGAAATTAGCTCCCAATATACTTTAAAAATTTGAGCGAAGTGGGACTAGCAGTAAATAAAATATTGACATTTAATGGAATTTCATGGTAGCGGGAATACTATTACTTCGAATGCAATGAAATTTGTAGGGGACCATCTAGGAACCAGACCGCATAATTTCTGAAAATTTCATAAAAAAGAATTGAATAGTTCAGAAGTTATGCCCCTTGGTGCAATTTAGTATATTAATGACATGGTAGCGGCGTAGCTACCGTTACTGCGATTTCGATTAAATTCAGAGCGGACCATCTAGGAACCAAACTGCATAATTTCTGAAAATTTCATTAAAAGAAATCGAAAAGTTCAGATGTTATGCCACTTGGTGCAAACTGGCGACACACAGACGGACGAACGGACACACACCAAACCAAAATTGTTCAAGAAGCTCTAAAACGTAAAATGTGCGTAAAAAATTTTAATTTGGAGGGAAACAATTTTTTATTTTTCAAAAGTGATCACAATGCTTCCGCTACTTTAGTAGTCTCGGAAGCAAAAAGTAAAATGAACATTCTTTTAAATTGACACACATTTATGTAATGCTGAGCTACAGGTAAAAACCGATTATTAAAACCGTTACTGTATAATATGCTCATTTCTTTGTAAACATCCTCTATAAAATCAATAATATTTTTAATTTAAAATACTCGGTTATACCAATAATAAATCATATGAACATAAAATTTATAGAACAATTGGACACATCGATATATAAATCCGATATAGACTTGTGATTATACTATTAGAACATTAGTTTTACATAAAACATGTTTTTATTGATTTATAATACTTATAAAATAATTACCATATAAATGGTCACTAGTGAGCGCCTCAGTGCCTAGATGAACATAGAAACATAGATTCGGTTCGCGAACAAGTCTCATTTCACCACACAATGTAGGAAGATCAAAATTTTGATGCCATTATGTTGTACAACTTGAGGTAGGTAACGTAACAAGCACTGCAACGACTGCATCGAATAAACCCATGATGTCGTTTTTGCGTGTATGCGTGTGCGCATGTGTGTATTTAAGTACGCGTCTGCTTTATTCAGTACAAATAAACTGTCTTTAATAATATATAATAATAATAATAATAAGGAAATCCCGCTAATCGGTCGATACAAGGTAGATCTATATGTAATAAATTAGTTTAATATTAGTTAACTTTATTGTATAGGATATTTAAAAATTGTTTGATCTGCGTTAAACGTACAAAATAAAGAATATAGAACCATTTGTTATGAACAATTTTGCCAAAAATATATTATTCTTGCAAATCTCTAACTATTTAGGCAATATATATACCTGTCCAACAATAGTTTTCTTGCCGATTTAATCAATAATTTTCATTTGGGTAGAATAATTTGCACAAAACAATCATAAATTATATACGTCTAAATCTAAAAGCCGCAGTAGACAGATTTCAAGTCGTATACCTAAAATACAGACAAGAATTGTGGCATGCGATCCATAGAAGTAAGTTAAACATTGTTTTCCTTAATATATGTAATCACATTTTTCTAAAAAGTATTTTTATATCTGTGGAGTGATTATTCAAAGCGTCTTTTTTCAAAATTACCAAAATGTTGGAAAATAACCAAAAACTATTCAACATATCCTGTTCTGATGTCAATTCAAGTTGTGTTATTCTTAAAGATTACATGATTTAAAGTTCAATTAAAATTGATTTCTCGTTAAAATGGTTTTTGTTTATGAAGAAAAATGTTTTTAGATGATGGACAAAACATTGTTTGAACAGACGAATTCAACAAAACACATTTTAATTCATTTAATCGTGGATAAAACACACCTTGAAGTTGAACAAATAATACCTACTTCTAATTAAACGAATTGAAAAATCTTTTACTACTAGCAAACGTTAATATTGAAATTTTATTAAAATATCAAACATATAGGTTATTTTTACATGTATACACAACCATTACACAACACGTGTATATAGGTAAACTAGGGATGTTATGAATATCCGTAACCGTAACCGAAACTACCGGATATCCGAAATAATTAAATATCTGAAACCGAAACCGGATCCGAAAATAAAAGTTTCGGATTTGTTTCGAATAATAAAAGGCAACTGCTGTTGGAAAACTGAGTTTAAATCGAAGCAATTTTTTTCTGTATGTATTTCTTTTAATAGATTTCCGTTGATTCCTGTTTAATGTTCATTTTTTGTAATAAAATTTCCCCCTTTTTACTAAAAAAAATTTTCATTATAAGCAATTATCCGTAACCGTAACCGTATCCGAAATATTATCCGATATTTTTACATATGCATAACCGAAACCGAAACCGAAAAAAATTTTTTTAATTATCCGTTTCCATATCCGCAGGTATCCGAAAATTCATATCCATAGCAAATCCATATACTTATTATTATGCAACTCGTGCAAATCACACGTGTTGGTCACGTGACCCAGTGAATCAATCAGAAAAGTTGGTGGCTGATTCCGATTGGGAACAAAATATTGGACAAAATATTGTTTGAATCAATCATGATTATGAAAACAACGCGGTTTGAATAAATTCATTTGAATAAATTCATCATTTTCTTTTTTTATTTTAATGGGGCAAATAATTTTTTCATGGAAATTGAATTGTCTAGTCTGATAGAAGACAGTAAAAAGAATCAGATTAAGTGCCTAACTCAATTGCGAATTTTTGTGACAAAATGCTTTTTGATTAGTCGGTCCACATTTTAGGACCCAATTACCCCAAGATATAACATACTATTACTTCCTCATTTACATTGTGTTGCTCTGTTCTTATCAGCATATGAATTCATGTAAGCAATTTTCAAATTAAATACTTATGAGTTATGAAGACGTTTTTATAGCGTTCTTGATAAAAATCGGAAATACAATAAGGTACTTATATAAAATAAATTAATTTGAATTAATAAAAAAAAATGCTTGCAACGAGTAAGTTTACCTGTTAGGTAAATTGTAACAAAACTGGTAATTTAAATTACATTTATATCAACACGGAAATCTGTGCAGTTCGAATCAGAAAAAACATAATTTAAAATTACATTACTTTGCAATACATTACGTATTTTATATAATGATAATAAATGATTTACATTTTGCGTTAACTATGAAGCAGTCAGTATGGTAATCACTCATCTGTAAAAGTGTTCACTTGCCTGTTATAATATTATTATTAATAAAATACCTAATATTATGATGAAGTCATGGAAGAAAATTATAATATTATACTAATAACACTATATACAGTCAGCCACACTCGTATTCGTACAGCAGTATATTTACTCATATGACAAAATTTAAACCAAACGGATTCCCATAATTTTCCACAAATTTGAACTTTTTTGTTTATAATATTATTATTTGAATCTTCTACTTCCTGTATAAGATAAAAAAATTTCATTAATAGTTTTTAAAAAAATATTCTCTAAGAAAAATGTTACGCATGCAATTTGTATCAACATGTGCAACGCTACATTCGTATTCGTACACCTTAAAATTTGATAAATATTTTTATGTTTCAAAAATAAATTACTTTATTTTCAAATTTAGAAGTGTATTTACGTAGTTATGTACTTTTATTTTAAATAAATATAAAATTTAATGATCCTTAAGGTAAAATTTTCGATTATTTTGCTGAAAAAAATAAAAAAATTTTAATGGAGTTCAAGAAATTGATTATTGATCTATGCTACTAAAAAAAGGTTTTGCCCCTTGCATCACACCGGGGGCTTCGCCTTCTATACCTAAGGGTGGGGGCTCCACCCTTATCAAACAAACGATAACATCATTTGTTCTCAAGATACACGAGACAAAAAATATTTCACGAAAAGTTTCTTATTTCGTTTTTCCGTTTAGATTTTATTTTTGTTTTTAAATTTTACAGTAATTTACTGGCGTTAACATCACAGAAGGTCCTTAGGCCATTATATAATAAAGACATGGTAAAAAATCCATATAATCTATGTTATGTTAATAAAGTTAATTCCGTTTTTTTATCACAAAAAACAACCCGCTAATCCGAATTTACTAAAAACTTTATCCGGTCTCCATTTTTTGATTACGCACCTAATGAAATTAGTCCGGAGTTGATATCATCATTTATTCTCGAGATATGCGAGTCGAAAAAAAATTCACGAACGAACGAACGAACAAACTAATGGGCGAACGAACGAACTAATGAACGAACGAACGAACTAATGAACGCACACACAGACATCGATGGATGTCTGTGTCATCCATCGATCCATGTCACTAGAATCCGAATCCATCGAAAACGATGGATTCGAATTCTAGTGACCTTGAAACGTGGAGATATGTCAAAATTAGCAATTCGTAAAATCGGACCCATTACAATAACTTCCTATGGGAAGTTAATAACTCTTGAAATATGGATAAAAAATATTACATCTTACTCTAAATTGTCATTTTTTAATGAAAAAATTAACAAAAATCCACAAAAAAAGCGATAGAGTGGTCAGGAGTGCGATATACAGCATATGCAGGTGTCTCTAATAAATTAGCCTGTATGTTGCAAACGGTGAGAGATACAGTTTCGGTTAAATTATATAAATTATGCAGAAACACTAAACGTCTCGAATACTATTTTGAAATTTTCCAATTTTTCCAAATAGGTTAGGAGCTACAGCAGCTAGTTTAGGAGTTTGATTTAGGAGGTAGAGCAAAAAAAAAAAGAGCAAAAAAAAACCTAATTTCTTTTTCTTCCAATAACTTCTTACTAGTAAGAACCATGTTATTTTTATCTCACATTCTGTTAGCAATTTTTTCATAAAAGTTATATATTTTCTTAGAATTATTTAAATATTTCCTTAAAAAAGATTTGTGCCAGATAAGTCAAACGATATCAATTCAGCCGATCAAAAGATCGATTTGGATATTTTGATTTAAAAAATCTATTTAAGGAGCTACAGTTCAAGTTTTAAATCAATCTGTTGAAAACTGTTTTGTTGCAAAGCCCAATTAAAAAACATAGTTTCGGAAAAAACGCTTTTAAAATTTTGAATAACAATTTAGCAATGTTAATTTGAAGTTATGTTTAATCAACAATGTCAGTCCCATCATAAAATTGTTTGGGTATGATTGTAAAGGTTTTAAAGGAATATTTTTAAGCTAACCGGACGAGAGTAGTCCCGCTTACTTAATTTTGGGTATCAGTGGTAATTTTAATATTTAACGGAGGCCCAAGATAATTTGTCCCTGAGGCTCTTGATTTCTCTCTACGACTCTGTTTTTAGGGACAAATCTAATTCAAGTTAGGGACAATCCAGAGGTCGGCAATATTTTTAATACTTTGACGCTATGTTGAACTATGAGTAGGTATGTGATTCATGTTATTCGTCCGTGATAGCATCTGACCACTGATCTTTATACACAGTTGTTCTGGTCATCACACGTATATGGTGTGCTCAGACTGTAAAGTGTTAATTTCTTAAGCGGCCCCTACACGCTCAATAATATTGTGCAATCAACTTGTGCAATTTATTGAACTTTCCTTCAGACAGTTCAATAATTTTGTTAAAGAAATTTGTGCAATAAACTGAATGTAGGAATTGTACTTAATTAAACTGTTGTTTAATTTTAAATATTAAGTGATAAAAATGTTACAAAGCAATAAATAATTTTTCTTGCAAATTAATAATTCAAACTTGTTCAAATAATAGCCATCAAATGTGACATTACAGAATAACAAACAAAGCAAACTTAAGGGACCCCTACACGCTCAATAATATTGTGCAATCAACTTGTGCAGTTTATTGAACTTCCCTTCCGACAGTTCAATAATTTGTAAAAGAAATTTGTACAATAAATTGAATGTAGGAATAATTCAATTGTTTAATTTTAAATATTAAGTGATAAAGATGTTGCAAATAAGCAAATAATTACTTTTTTAAATTAATAAGTCAAACTGATTCAATGAATAGCCATCAAATATGGCATTACAAAACAATTAATAAATTGAAACTTAAATAAATAAAGTCATATTGCGCAATAATATTTGCAAAGCCTACAGACGTTACAACATTCATTCATTGCACAATATATTTAAAACTGTTTTTGATCAGCACAATATATTGTACAAACCTTCAATATAACCTACAGACGATCAATAACATTGTGCCATCTCAGATTTTGTGCAATATTATTGAGCGTGTAGAGGCCGCTTTACCACTTTTTACACTTGTAAGTATTACCCAACACTTCCACCAACGGAACACGATATAGATATTATTAATTGAAAGGTTTCTTGCAGTTTCACAAAAATTGTATGAACGAATGGGACAGCTTTAAAAAAGTAATAATATTCAATGACCATTATTTTTCCAAATAGTATTTGGCAACGCTTCTACCATCCATACGGATGAAGAAATTACAATTTCATTATTTGCTCAGAAGGTAGTTACATACCTAGACATATTAAATTTTTCTCTATGGTTGCATCAAAATGTATTTATCTGTCTTATGGTGAACATAACGTAACTATCTATGATAATAACGTTATGCTTACATATTGTGCAATGATTCATATTATTATAAAATATAACAATAAAATTCTTCACGATTATTTTTTCTTCTAACAAAAAAATCTACATAGATACTTATTTATACTACATAGATATGTACAGTTACGGGCAAAACAATCGTCACATATAGGGAAAAGATAGTTACTGTTTTAATGGAAGGTTTGTTACTAAACACTCTTTGATAACTTTGATAACAATGTTTATATAAAAAAAAATTGTTAAAATATTTCGATACCTCTTATATATCTAGTGGACCTCAAGTGAAAACTATTGTATTTTTTGTAAACTTACAACTTCTACCGATGAAAATCTTAATTAAAAACGTAAACAAACAGAAAAATTTTGAAGTAGGTAGCAATATTCTGATATTCCTTTGAAGTAATAATAAAAGACACATAAACTATTTTTAACACGTAGCATTTAAAAATTGGAAATTCACTGTATAAAAAAAGCCGTAAATGATGGCGACAACGTTTTATGTTGAGCAGTCTTTTTGTCTGTGGGGTTGGATTGCGTTGGCTGCAAAATGATTTGTTTGCAAATCAGCTGCGACTAATCAAACTGTAGTTAAGTTTACAATAAATTCGAAAAGGAGTTTACCGAGATCACTATAGCAAATGGCCTGCCAGAGGATAAGTATCATTTTGTGATGGATTAAACCATCAATCAAACTGATATTGTGCGTAAAATTTGAGTTCCATAGGATGATAGGAACATGGCTAAAACAGGATCTCAAGTTTAATGAGAACCTATTTATTTGACTTTTTTAATCGAAACAGGTTGAATATTAATAAAAAAATGTTGAAATCATTGATCGTTTGAGATAGACAATCATGTGGGCTTTCAAGAGACATTAAACAATAGGCGAAAAAAAAACTTAGTTGCGACGTTCCGTGAGAACTTATGTACATAAGTTCTAGTTTTTGGATTGTTTTTCATCCAGACAGATTGAAGATAAATTAAAATGTTAAAACCATTGATAGTCTTAGATAAACCATCATGTGGGCTTTTAAGAGACATCAAGAAATCCACGGGCAAACTCTTAGTTGCGACTCAAATGAGATGTAAAACGTGGACCCGTGTCTACTCCCACACATGCAACTACTTTACTGCAAGCTCTTGTACATTCTACTTGTAATATTTGCAGTGCAGTCATTAAAATGCTAAAAACAAAGTTGAACTGAAATTTTAAAAGTTAACGTTTTACATATTCATTTTATTGCTTATTGGTAAAAATTTTAAATTGATAATAGTGTTTTTTAAAATCTTCAGCAAATCTTTAACTCTTTTAACTGTGATTTAATTTTCTTATCAAAAATGTAATGTATATTTTGTCAATAACTGTATCTCCTTAGACGACTATGATGAAGATGACAACATCTAGCATAAGTAATAATTTTATGTTGAATATTTTACATAAAAAAATGTAATTTTACTTACATAAATCTGATTACAACATATTTTTGGTTACATAATCACACAAAATAAACAAATTTATTTTAAATTCACTTGGATATATTTTGGAAATTATTTAAATTTTATATGTTGTAGCTTGGGACCCACACATTTCCTGACGGACTATTTTAAAATACAGGAAGTCTGTACAGAATCGAGTGGCACAGTGGAAGTGTGTTGGACCCATAACCTAGAGGTCCGTGATCGAAACCACGTTCTACTAACTTTTTTAAAATAAAAAGTGTTAAAAAGACTGGAATTTAACATTTAAGTTTTATTGTTTTCGAAATAACAGCAACAGAAATCAGTTAATTCAAAAAATAAAAATCATTGTAGAAATAAAATAATAATTTTAATAGATTTGATTCTTTTACATTTCTACTACAACTCGTTCGACGTTCACTTATAACGAACGTAGAAAAAAGTAATAATTTGTTGAAAAGAAATTAATTACAATAACAATATTTTCTAACTGTAAAATTAATTATGAATTTTTAATTACGTTTAAAGTTTTTTTGTATACGGATAATTGCACTTTTAAGTAGACTTAAGTATGTAGGTACATAAGTAAGAAATATATATAGGTAACTGTTACTAACATGTTGAGGATATTAAAAATTTTAAAAATTATATTGTTGATTTTTATGATGATAATTAGAGAGCAAATGTCAGTGGAATTTCGGCATTTTTATAGCAAAAGTGTAAAATATTCTGTCAAATTATTAAAATTCACCTTTAAATTTAAAGAAAAATAAAATATGTATTAACATTTCATTCTTATAATGTCATCAAAAATATTAAATTCGTTTAGGTTACAAAATTTATAATTTTTCTATCAAAATTTAAAACGAATTTTCATATTTTGATGACCAAAATTAAAAATTACCGTTAAATAATTAAAATTTGAATTTTAAACATATATAAAGTAACATTTTGAAACAGTTTAATAAACTTCCATACATTTTTATTGTCTTATTGTCAATATTGCACATTTCACATTTTAAAAATAATAAATAATGCTTGCAGGCAAAATTTCATTTTAGAATATATGTACGTGTATACTTTGGAGTAATATTAATTATTAGTAATAATATTAGTTATAACTATAGACCGGATGAAATAATTTTTCACAGGACCGGCTTAACGATTTCAGTGTAATACTGTTAGACTGTTTGTATTTATGTATGAGTTTGCTACAACAGAAACAACACAATTCTGAAAATTTATTGAAATTCAACATAGAGAAGCAAAAACTTTTTAGAAAAATTTTATTATGTGAGATTTATATCAAAAATAAAAAGGGGCCCCAAATTTTGTTGAATTAAAGTTTCGCAATATTTATTTGTCTAACTAGCTCGCAAGTATATATAAAACAAAATTTATTGTCTTCTTGTCACCGGCGGCTGTCTTTAAGTATCAATTGATAAACAAATTCCTTATCTCTTTTTAACTTTTTAAAATTTAATATATGTACCTTGTTTACAATTTTTTAAAATTTTTAGTTTTCTGCACAGGTACATACATATGCAGTGTACATCAAGCAATATTTAATCTAGTTGTCCATTTCATTCAAACGCATGGCATAAACAAAGCATCATTTTGATGACATCGTATATATGATTGTATGTATTAACCACAGATACTATTGTCTATTGATATTAGAATATTTATATGGACCATACAATAGATTTTTAAATTTTTAAAGTTTTTTAGATATTATTTTTTTGAAGCAAAATCGTTATATTGGTTAACACCTTTTATAATCTACAAACACAGAACACCTACAAACTATCGATGGTAATGAATATTTTTTAATTTGTATGTGATTTTTGTTGTAATTTGAGAGTATTTATTAATAAATGTTCTAAAAATGTTTATACCAACAAATATAACTTCAGTTAATCTAGAAAAATTTTAAATCCCATCTTGATTAACCATCCATATTCGTCAACACTTAGTCACTTTTTATTTTCATATAGATTGTGTATATGTATAAGTTTATTCCCTCTATTTATTCAATGCTCAAAAGTATATATAAAAAAATATTTGTTAGCAAAAATGAAATAAATACCTACATAATATTTTATTATATTAGATAACACATTAATTATTAAGCTTACATCTTTTTTCTTAATATGTATACTTTTATTTGTGTATAGTTTGTTGGCAAGATATACTAGTTTTGTATGAACATTTTTGAAGGAAAAATTAGTAATATTTTCTAAAACATATTACGTTAATTCGATTTAATTTAATCAGTTTATGTATGTATGTATGGAGCATTATTTGCTCTAGCAGACTCATACATAAATACAAGCAGTCTAACAGTATTACACTGAAATCGTTAAGCCGGTCCTGTGAAAAATTATTTTATCCGGACTATAGTTATAACATTATAATTTACTTATTATTGTAAGTATCAAAGTTGCCAGCAATAAATACCTACACCGAGAGAGTAATGAGAAAGTCATTTGAAATGTGGGAATTTATGTTTTATTTGCAACGTGTTACTTGTTATTGTACCTCTATGACTTTTCGTTAGAATTAATTTATAAATTGTTATATACAATAATTGACACCAGTATACGCTGTCGCCCGTCAAAACATTTCGGATCCACCTTCTATGCAACAAACAGAGAACTTATGAGAAAGTACTGCGCTGAATACACTTTTGACTTGTTGTAAGCAACAATAAAAAAGATTGGCATAGAATCATATTCATATACCTTACTCTTTTTAGATAATTAAATTCGCAATACGTAAAAATGAACTTTTTCTGCGCAAAAGGGGAAAAATTTTTGCTATGGAAGGGCAGTATTTAAAAAATCTATTGAAAATCATTAGAACACCAATCAACAATTTGTATTGCATAGTTACTGAAGGAGAAGTTCACTATCTCCCAACTTTAACAAACAAAAAAGAAAAGTTAAGTGGTGTATATTTGGATAAAGTAAGAAAACATATTTATTTCTTAAAAATTTTATTATTTTTTAAAGAATTTTATTCATAACAAAGATAAACATACATCTGATAATGATAATTATAGTAGGCGTCCTTTTCTTATATAAAAATTAGAAAATATACATTTTTTTTAAAAAACAGTCGTTGTTAAAAGTAGTAGATAAGAATGAGAAGATGTGAATTATATTTAGAAATATCTTTTATCTTCTTTTTTAAATTATTCATTCAGCACTTTCAAGCCAAATTCCAAGAAGCCCCCATATAATATTTATGCTTGCAATGGAGTCCTGCAATGTTATTTAAAATTATCAGTGGCAACAAAACATTTGCTTATTATATCATTCCTATTGATACCAGTGGATGCGGTGACAGTTTTGTCTTGAACATGTCACTGTACCTGCAAACAAGAGTCCCGGTTGTTGGGTCGCTGCGTGTGCGCATCTTCATACTTATACATAGACTTGATAAGAGCGACAAAAAACCCACCGTTACAAAAGTCGCTCGTGGATGCATAGTCTTAATTGAAGACGTGAGTGGATGAAGGTGTTATGTAACATTTTTTTCAAAAAGTCATTTTATAAAATTTTGAAATATCCTATTAAAGTATCATATATTAAAATTTGGTTTCCTTACATCCAATAGTTTTGTAAAAATTCAATAATAAACACATGCTTTTGCATGTGAAGTATATGTATATTATAAAAATTTTCAAATGCTTCTATTGTAAAATTATAAAAATGTCACATAATTAATATTTTCATAGATCTTCAATAATAAAGATGTTTATATTTTTATGACGTACTGTACATAATTTCACTTGGTTTAATGATTTTTAAATTAATAAAATGATTTAATGAACTAATAGTTTGATGGGTATTGTGAGTTTATTAATTTGTTTTCGACTTTTTACATTCAATTTCAGATAAATTATTGTAGCACTGAAAATTTGTATGTAATTATGATGAAAATAATTTTATTTAAGAAATTATAGAACGGAAACAAAGGTTTATCAATATTTCTATACAGGGAATTTACTTTTTGTAACATTTTTTTAATGTTTTGAAGCACAAATTCTTTGATTATTCTTGTTGATGTAACTTAATCACATTCATTAAAAAATAATTAGAACTAACATGTGATAATTTTTATTTAGTTTATACACCATTAAAATAATATACCTACAAAAAACTGAGTATGAGTTAAATTAAGTAACCATACTAAATACCGTTGTTTCAACATTGAATATTTTAAATAAGAATAATAATTTTTAGAAATTATATAAAATTTTCGTAATTAGTGGGTATACGGCGAACCTATTTAAATTTGTATTATTACTTATTATTATGATTACAGTTTTACCACCCAAGCATGATTTAATATGTTTCTGCCAAATGAAAATAAACTGAACAAATGGTTAAAAATGTAGGTTCCACCGAGATTTGAACTCGGATCGCTGGATTCAGAGTCCAGAGTGCTAACCGTTACACCATGGAACCGTTGCTTTAATTGGCACTTGATAAATAAACGATTAAAGGAATATAAAATATAAATGACAATTTATAAAAACTATGTTAGCAGAGCGTGGTTTCGATCCACGGACCTCTGGGTTATGGGCCCAGCACGCTTCCACTGCGCCACTCTGCTGTGTACACTTTCCTTGAGTAGCCGAAATGATATTGACCGATCATTAAATTTCACTCAATTTTTCCTATTTGACAACTTTTATTTTGCTTTTTGAATTGGTTTAATTTATTTCTATACTTGAAAAATCAAATTAAAATAACCGGAATTATATCAGTGGGTCAAGGAAGACTTGATCAATAAATTGGGCTAAACTATATTTTTCTGTCTGTATGTATATTCAGTTTACAAATACGCGGCAACGAGATACTTTTTTTACATAAATTTAAACAGTCTTCTTTTTTCGGATACGGTTTTCAATTAAAAATAGTAGTTTAACAATATTTAAATTTAGTTGCTTTATGTTATAATTTGAAAATAATTTTGGGTGTAACTATAGTAGTTGATGTGCCGAATTTTCATCTTCAAAACTTAATTTAACGTGCTATTTGTCTGAGAGACGAAGAGCCCTGACGCTGTCTTTGCCTATATCGTGATCTGTCTTTTTTTAACAAAATATCTTTTCTTTATAAAAAATCTCCTTTTCTTCCAAAACTTTATCTATAAATGTAACAAACAATATTTTGCAATACAATTTGTTAATTAAAATATTGCATTTTACACGTACCTACTTTAATAAAATATTCATAAATAATAGCATTAATTTGCAAATTAAAGGATTTTTTTTATATTTAAATATTAATTCCAGTAAATACCTAACAATAAAAATTTATAGTGACAAAAATGACAGATATTGTAGATATATTAATTTTTAATAACATGGGTAACTAAAATCGATATTAATTCATAGCATAAGAAACAAACATATTTTCCTTGAATTTTAAAATTTTAATACTTTTTTTTACAATAGAAATTCATACGATAATTAAAGTTTTTTGTATTCTCCGTTATTAACAAAAAATAAATTCAGTTGATAAAATATGTATTAATCAAAACTTCAGGAGTATTTATAATAGATTTAAGTTTTTAAATACCCATCTCTAGCGTCAATTTTTCTCCTCTACCCTTTGTCCTGCTATTAGGGATCAGGTCTGTCCAGACAAAGAGTATAAATATTTGAACGGTGCAGGAACAAAACCAACTAAATGAAATGAATATTTTGATGAATCCATTACATACTTTAATATAATTATCTGTTCTCTTAAATTTATTAAAAACAGTTTCTGCTTGATGAATGTTTCTTTTTTAATAACATTATTAGCTAATTACTATAGCATGTGTTTATCGATTCGTATGAGCTTGTAGTAAATTGGAGTAGGTTGTCAGACAACGTACTATAGTAGTACTCACATTTTGTTAGTTAAACAAAGATACGGTTATCAAAAAATGGTGATTTTTACAGTAAAAATAATGCTTCACGCTTTTGACTGTTGTTTGGAACATTCCGTTATTGTTTATATTTTATAATATTTATAATCAAATGGAATTAAGTATAATAATAGTAATATTAAAATTATACCTATTGAGGACCCACACATTAGAATAAGTTTTGTCAAAGAACAGTAACAAAAATTTTAACTTAGTGAATATTAATATCAAGCAGAGTGGCGCAGTGGAAGCGTGCTGGGCCCATAACCCAGAGGTCCGTGGATCGAAACCACGCTCTGCTAACATTGTTTTTATAAATTGTCATTTATATTTTATATTCCTTTAATCGTTTATTTATCAAGTGCCAATATTTACTAACATATTTAATATTTACTAACATATTTTTTAAATTACTACCCCTCAATGATTCCATTTGCGAATAATGATCAACTACACGTGTTATAATAGTGTCTCTATGGTTAGTATGATACTTTGGACTTTTTAGTCTAACGATTTAAGTTCACATCTCGATGGAACCTATATTTATTTTTTTATTATTGTACTTCCATTAGAATTGTGCGTGTAATTTACTTCGGGTAAATTACATAGTTTTTTACATGTATTTACACATACTTGTTTTGATAAAAAGCTAAAAAATGTAAAAAAAATGTAAGAAGCTAAATTTTTAATTTTAATAGATGTAAGCGTTATTAATGGTTTCCCTATTTGCTATCGAAGTATTTGCTGTACATATTTGCAAAGTAAAACTTAATAAAAGTAAAACTTAATAATTTAATAAAAGTTTTGATAGAATAATTTATTTAAGAATTCAATATTAAAAAGATTATTTAGAAGAAGATTTATTCAGTTAAATTTTATTCAAGGGAGCAATCATCTTCATCATCATTATTATCAGTGATTTTATTGTTATTATAATTTAAAGAGAGATAAACATGTAGTAATTTTTTTGATTTGTCAAAACGCAGTTTGTTAATTTGGAAATTTAAAGCTTTGTAGTCAGTTGTGAATGGTCTTCCACTAGCAGAAAATCATTTTTGTGTGTATATAAACAAGTAATAATGGTCAAAATATCATAAATTGTTTGTCAGTGAAATAACAATTGATGTAAGTATTTTACATTTTTTACAATTTTCGACAATTTTTTACGTTTTTTTACAGTTTTTTACATATTTTACAATTTTTTACATAAAAATGTAAAAAACTGGTATATCATATAGCACAACTCTGACTTCCATACCGTTTTATTAAATTTATGACTGTATTATGAAACAATCAGGAGCAGAGTGGCGTAGTGAAAGCATGCTGGGCCCATAACCCAGAGGTCCGTGGATCGAAACCACGCTCTTTTAACATATTTAACGACAGTTTTTTTAAAAATCTATATTAATCATTTTATCAACATTTATTATAGACGGACTATTATATTGCAGATTGCCGCCATAGCCTCACTTTAGAGCAAAAATAACTGCTTGCAGACTGGATATAAAGAATCTCCGGTTTAAATTGCTCTTGTTTGGGTATAGGTCATGTTTTTATCGACAGTACAAGACAAATATGTACGTGTACATATGTATGTATGTATATGTGGTATTGTGTATAACAAAACTGACATAGTGTAGCGGTGCAATCATTCGCTGCCTGCAAATGTGTATTTTCTCTCTGTAGGTCACTTACTTTAGTTCGCCGCCGGGTTCTTCTCTGTTCACTTGACGGGGCGCACCTTCGCGTTCTCATAATAATATCTTTTAAATACTTACAAATGATGTGTATGTGTATTGTGTGCATGTGCTTGACAGTGTTTGTATCTTGTAATACAGGATGGTAGAAAATTAGCAATCATTTAGTAATTTTGGAATAAGAATATGAATAAAAAATTGCAGTTAGTACGTCAATAAAATCTAATTATAACTGAAAATGTATATACAGAAAATACTGAGTTAGCAGGGTTTGGAAAAAAAGAATATTAAGATATGAAAAACTGATAGAAAAGCAGCACATTTATATATTTCAAACGCTCCCACTAAAATTTTCGAAGAAACTAAGCAACTTGACAAAAAAGAAAACTGATTTTTTTAATCCGCTTTAATACCTTAAAGCGGATTGAGCTTTTGAAAGTTTGAACTTTTTCAAATTCTTATTTAAATTTAATTTGTAGCGTCATTACTTTTGGAGATATCAGGGATCAGTGTTAAAAGCACGATCTTTTTTAACGATAAATAACTTCTAAAATAATGATTGTATAAAGATTTAAAAAAAAAAAAAAACAAAGGGAAATCAAAGCTAATATAACGTTTTAAAAATGTATAACATGTACCTATTTTGTTCAAAAATATTTTCTGCTGTTAAAAGTACGGTTTTTTGTTTAAGGGGAGGTTTACTCGAGAGTCCTTAAAAATTATGTATTTTTCTAGAATTTTTTTCTCAAGAACGGAAGTAAATATCAATTTGAAATTTTGTACACATATTTATTAAGTATTAAACTACACAAAAAAATTTTTCAAGGAAAAATATAAAAAAGTGTCCATTTTATAGATAGTGCAGTGTGACGATCCGAAAATCCAATGCCTTGTTGGTGGACATCCTAGCGCCGGTAATAAACCACCGAAATCCAAAAACAAAAAAGATTTATAAAATATATGAAGAGTACCGGCACCTCTACCTACAATATCAATAAATTGCTGAAAGAAAAAAAATGGCGGATGTTTGAACTTTTGATTACGATTTTTGTCTTATTTTTCGCTCTTTAAAGTAAATTTAAAAATAAAAAAAAAATATTGAAAGTCTATCGAACTTAGGTAGAGGTGCCGAACCTTTAAAATAAAAAATTAAAAAAAAGATCCATGGAATAGTTTTTGAGTTATCGTGTCCACCAGTTCCAAAAATGTTGTTCCGTGATATTATAATATATATATATATATATATATATATATATATATATATATATATATATATATATATATATATATATATATATATAAAGAAACGTATTTTCAAAATTTTATATTTAATACTCATTAGTGCGTGAACTACGTTTTTTGAATTTTTTTTTTATAGAAAGCTGCATTCGGTTAATGTGCAAGGATCTTGTTTTTAAATTATTTTTAGTAAAATCACTTTGGAAACATATTCTACACATAATTTGCTATCAATTTCGGCAAAAAATCGATTTTTTTATCAAATCTCAAGTAAACCCTCCCTGAAATTACTTTCAGCAAAATCACTTTGGGAACATATTCTACACATAATTAGCTACTAATTTCTGCAAAAACAAAAATCGATTTTTTTTAACGACTCTCAAGTAAACTTCCCCTTAACCATAAATAACTTCTGACATAACAAGCATAGAACTAAAACTGCTCTTTAAGTGAGAAACAATACTTTAGTTTATTTTTGGCAATTGTTCTTTAAAAAAAAATTAGAATTTCAACATCAAGCAATACATGGTTTAAGCTTTAAAAGCTTTTTTTGAAGTGATTGTCGAACCACTTTTAACTAAGATACACTCTCTTAAAAATGTGTAAATATTCAATTTTTTGGGGATTTCTTCCATTATTTAAAAAATTTCTGAAAAATTTTTGTATATTTTTTTAAATTATTCATTGTGTGGAACATCTGAAAGATTATTTTTGTATCATTTGGTAGATTCGCTATAGCAACTTGCACACACACACACACAATCATATATTTATATGAGTATTAAATAGATATTTGTACAGCTATAAGTCCACACCTGAACACCTACCTTTCAGCTAATAATACTACGTACAACTCACCTATAGTAAAGTAAATGACAGTTAATTTGAGCTATTATTAAATGGTTTTTTCAACCATTTAAGTCGTAAGTTGACGTCTATATAAACAGGGAATTTGACGCGCAAGCTTCATTTACCATTCTGTTTTCTAGTTACTTTGGTTTCAGAAAATAGGCTAAAAAAGATTTCTTATCTTTCTAGACACGTAAAGAATCGCTTATCTTCAATTGTAAGTACGCTTCTCTGTGGAAACAATTACACACAGATGGTTACTTTTGTTTTTTTAGTGTTCCATATCAAAATTGCCAAACACTTATGGAATCACTTCTGTATCCGTTCGCCTATCACAGGCAATTTTCTCTGAAACTGTTCAACGTGAAGAATTAAAATTTAGCACAGAGATAGAGTATAGTGGTCCAATTATAGACGTGAAGTTGCATTTTAATTCTGGGAGTTAATTTTGAGGGATAGCCAGAAAAATGGGAAAAAAATTTTCCCTAAGAGTATCGAATAGAGTGTCACAAAAAAGATTATGAATGGGTTACGGGCAGTCTGAAAAAATTGAGTATTTTGGATAATTTTTTTTTTTTTTTTGATAGTAGTTCAAATTACTTTATAATGCAAATAATACGGGTTTATTATATTATAAATTTATTTTACAAATATTAAAAAATATATATATTTATTTTACTTAAGCCATGTTATCGCCATATTTGTTGGACCCTGACCTGATTTGCGGTGACCATCACAACAATTTAATCAATTGAAGAAAACCGAGATGGTCATTTACACCAAAAACGGCACGAATTTTCCGGATGACCCGGATTATTATTATTTTTTTAGTTAAAAGAATAATTTACGCATACTTGCCCCGTAATTACTATTGTTGTGGTCATGGGAACATAAGAATTCCTAATTTTCAGATTTCAAACTCTACCCATGGTCAGAGAAATAACAATTGCCTCGGTGGATAATCAAAAAAAAACATTTTTGAAGAGGTAAATTTTTTTAATGAAATAATATGAATGATGTGGTAAATCATGGCTGAACGCAAGGACGGATTTACCACTGCGGGGGCTCCGGGGCACCTCCAATGTGGTGGCCCCTGAATACTTCACATGTGGAAGTATCTGAGTACTTTTGTGGAGGCTCCCTTGAAGAATTTCCGAAATTTTTCAAATTTTGCTGAAAAATAGGGTCGGCAAGCAAAAAAAAAAAAAAAAACGCAAAGACACTTATCCTTTCTATTCTATTCCTTAATTTTGAGATTTTATTCGATTTTGTGGAAGCTCCTATTATGTGGAGGCTTCGGTGCACGTACCACAAGTGCCCCTATGTAAATCCGGCTCTGGCCGAGCGTGTACTAATATTTGGATGAGTGTAGGCTAGAAATCTGCCGTTGGCTATTGTACAAAAACTTTGTACAACACTTTGCTTCAAAACTTTGTAAATAACATATATAAGAAAGAGTGACGTGTGTGGCTTTTGTTATAGATGGATAGTTTCAATGGCAAAATGAACTTTTTGAAATGAAATTCCTAAAAACTGTGTTTTTTTTTTAAGGGGAGGTTTACTCGAGAGTCCTTAAAAATTATGTATTTTTCTAGAATTTTTTTCTCAAGAACGGAAGTAAATCTCAATTTCAAATTTTGTACACATATTTATTAAGTATTAAACTATACAAAAAAAATTTTCAAGGAAAAATATAAAAAATTGTCCATTTTATAGATACTGCAGTGTGACGATCCGAAAATCCAATGCCTTGTTGGCGGATGTCCTAGCGCCGGTAATAAACCACCGAAATCCAAAAACAAAAAAGATTTATAAAATATATGAAGAGTACCGACACCTCTAACTATAATATCAATAAATTGCTGAAAGAAAAAAAATGGCGGATGTTTGAACTTTTGATTACGATTTTTATCTTATTTTTCGCTCTTTAAAGTAAACTTAAAAATTAAAAAAATTTTGAAAGTGTATCGAACTTAGGTAGAGGTGCCAAAGAATTGAATTATCTTTAAAATAAAAAATTAAAAAAAAGGATCCATCGAATAGTTTTTGAATTATCGTGTCCGCCAGTTCCAAAAATGTAGTTCCGAGATATTATAAAATATATATAAAGAAACGTATTTTCAAAATTTTATATTTAATACTCATTATTGCGTGAACTACGTTTTTTGAATTTTTTTTTTTATAGAAAGCTGGATTCGGTTAATGTGCAAGAATCTTGTTTTTAAATTATTTTCAGTAAAATCACTTTGCGAACATATTCTACACATAATTTGCTATCAATTTCGGTAAAAAAATCGATTTTTTTATCAACTCTCAAGTAACCCTTCCCTTAAATTACTTTCAGCAAAATCACTTTGGGAACATATTCTACACATAATTAGCTACCAATTTCTGCAAAAAAAAAATCGATTTTTTTTAACGACTCTCAAGTAAACCTCTCCTTAAGATACTTGGCATAAATCAAGAGTTAAAGTGAAAAAAAATATTTTTATCATTCCCAATTTCCATATTTCTAAATCAGTGTAATGGTGGAAGCGTACTTAAATTATATTAACTAATATACTTGGAAGAAAAAGTGAATTCTTAGACAATAGGAAAAGCCAAAAAGAGACAATAAGTCAGTTTAGTGCTAAAAATTTCACCTTGTTTGGTAATTTTTTTTATTCCCGATTGAAGATCGTTCTAAATTAATTGTCTTATACTGTAGAATGATTATAACATTTAATAGTACATTCTCTACACTTTTATAGTAAGTGCTATGAAAAAATAAGTGCCATAAAAACGACTGCAGTAAAATACATTACAATGTTGTTGTCGTTATTGCAGTACGCACAATCATAATCTCAACTTTTACAGTGTAGCTAGCCAACAGCGTTAAAAAACAAGTATTTCACTAGAAATAAGCATGAGTTAAGCTACTCTCCATCTATACATATGTACATATTATATTTATATAATACATGTTTTTGTATTTGTATATATGTATGTGTGTTCTTGGGTACGTATTTGCAAACGCACACACAGAGACATAGTATGTGAATACATTCAGTTTGTTGCTGACTTCATTCATGTCACATGAATCGAGTTGATATAAATCAGCAAATAGTATTATTAATACACTTTTTCTGCTGTCAGTTAGTAAGTATAACTAAAAATGTGAATATGATTCATTTTCTTAAACGGAACTTCATTTTCGAAGTCTTATTGTGACGCTTGTGACGTAAAACATTTAAAATTAAACGGTTTGGAAAAAGAATTTCGTCAATTTGATATGAAAAATCAGAAGTTCACATGCAAGTTACTCTAACTGAACCAATCACCTCAATTTAAAAAAATTTTCGTAAAGTTTAATTTGAGAAAAAAGCAATTTTTTAATTTATTAGTGTCACCAACTTTACTAAAATTTTTCAAGGCCTTAAATTTTGTACATAAAATAAAGAAAATAATGACAAAGCGAATTATAGGTTCTCAAAGTAGTTTTTTTTTAGTTTTACCAACATCAATAAAATAAATCATAATTCTGAAAGGAATTTCGTTATTTTGATACTAAAAACGGAAAGTTATTCGCAAAGTACCCTAATTCAGTCAATCATCCTAACTTATTTCACTTTTATAAAACTTCAGTTATGAAAACAAATTTTGATTTGATGACATTAAATTTAACTTTTCTAAATCTTGTAGCTATGTTAACTCTTCTAACTATGTAGTGGGTCACATAGCATACATAGCACCCAAACTTTTCCGTTCAGTTCCAGTTTTGGCCATGAATGAAGTCCTCCTTCAAAAAAAGATCTCCATCCGTTTTCCTTTACTTTATAAATATTTTGGACGTCCAATTTAAATTTTGGAATTTGGATAGTCGATCCGATTATAAAATCAAAAGTTTTCATGGCCCGAACTTGAAGAGGGGACCCATAGCTGTTGGAAGAGGGTTCGGGAGAAAATAAAAGAAGCTTTTTTTTGCTTGCCGCTTATTTTTCTGGGGAACAATTTTTTTTAAATTTATTTCCGGAGCCCGCCATTTCTCTTCACGGCCCTAAATACACACAGCTTTATTTTCGCTAGTACAAAATCGAATTGAATAGCGATCATTGGAATTAGTTCAATGTGCATCAGCCCATATTACAAGATCGTGATCCGTGGATTATACCAATAAATTGCTATAACCCCCAGTTTTGTTATAATGAATCTCTGAATATTAATTC
The DNA here is from genome assembly GCA_035578155.1 of Brachynemurus nebulosus. Lineage (NCBI taxonomy): Eukaryota > Metazoa > Arthropoda > Insecta > Neuroptera > Myrmeleontidae > Brachynemurus > Brachynemurus nebulosus. The sequence continues at coordinate 38,909,302 of JAPWDM010000002.1, read as the reverse complement.
TTTATTAATTTCAAAAATAAAGTTTTAATTTCTCTGCTATAAAATTATTCTTGACTTAACTCTAATTATGTTGTCTTACTTTACGAAAATTCCGCATGATAAAGTTAATAAAATTTAATATTTAAAATGAAATGTGGGTGGATTCATTTTCACTTTAATATTAACAAGTAACATTCCAAATTACAGCTTAAATATCTTAAAATGGTTTAAGTATTGCATGTCCAATAACTGAAGGTATAGAATGCAATGTCACCCTAGTTAGAATCCTATTGTCTACATTATTCAAATATATGCAAAGTAAGAGAGAAAAATTATAATCAATAGTACTCGTTAGTCGTTAACTCGTTACTCTTTTGCCCTTGACTTGACGAACACGCAATGAACACTAGAAGATACAAAAACAAAACTGGAATATTATAAATGTATCAAACAATGTATGTATTTCTACTAAATCAATTCTGTCAACCAAGATAATCAATTCTAATTTGAAATATCATTACAAAATCAATTTTCGAAAACCCATTTTAAGAAATGTAAACTATAGTAAATTTCTAATAGCAATATTTATTACTATGTATGTATTTTGATTCTTTCCTTAATGTCAACATAAAATATTAAATTATATTTTATCGACCAAAAAATAATTATACAATTTTTCATTTTGTAAAAATATAATGAAACGACACTTTCAAATTCTTTTCAAATTCATCCAAGCGGCAAAATATTTAATACACTAGCATAATCAACTAGTCAACAAATCAGCAAATAAGTATTTATTTGAACAGAGTCCATTGAGCTGAAAATTGTAAAAGGATAATTAATTTTCAAAACAGAATCAATGGATGATTTAATTTAAAGATTTAATTAAAAATAGTTATTATAATATCTTTTCTATTTTTATTTTTATTTTTTTGTGTAAATACCTCATAATTAAATGTTTTAAATTGACAAAGGCATCCATTCGGAAAAGAACAATTGCAAAAACAGAAACAAAACTGTTATGTAAAATTTTAAAACAAAAGTAAATACAATTGAGCTAATACAATTTGTACGAATTAATGATTATATTTTATAAGAGAGCATTTGTTATAAATCAATAACTAAAATCATTTATTATATTTATTTAACTATTTATTATTTAATATTTTTATAAAAATATATGATGATGGGAACGCTGGGAAAAACCGCGCTTATTTTAAGCTTACGAGTCGCTGAACCTCGTAATACGTTAATTTGTAAACGTAAACCATATTCTCTAATTGTGCTAGGAACTAATAGTATATTACGTAACTGAGGTTGTAAGTTATTTATTACATGCGAGTCAAAAAGCGTGTAATAGGTAAGTGTAATATGTCTTACAAGTGAGTTACGTACTATAATTTATTTACGACTAATATAAAATTCACAATAAGTAATATAAAATTATGTTGAAAATTGAAAACAAATGTCAGTCTTCAGTTAAGTAAAAATTTTACACAGTCTGTTACACACGAGCGTCCGGTGGACTGTTTCAAGACAAAACTATTGGGAAACTCCACTACTGTACCACTAGTTGAAGTGTAGGATAGACTACTACGCTTTGTGGTTGAGACACCAGTATTATTTTGTATTGCGATAAGAACACAACATTTCCAAAATGAGTGCGCGGTATGCAAACTGTTTTGAGGCAATGTTCTTATCTATTCACAGTAAAGGACCTAAAATGACAAATAAAGCTGCTGCTAAATATGTGCACAAGTCAGAAGACTTTGTATGGAAGTGGGTGTTGCCATATAATGGTTAGTAAAACGTCAACGATTTTCTGGAGAAAGAAAAAACGCGAGGGTCTTTTGAAAAAGAAGATAAAACTATTTTCAAGTTATTTCAACGAAAGCCGTTTTTAACACTGCAACAAGAACAAAAATTATTGGCTAAAAAGAAAGTTAATACTAGTAGGAATAATGATTCTGACTTATACTCATTCAGAGTAAATTTTTCAACTCATAGTTTTTACACTCATTCATTTAACAAAATCGTTGAAAACTTCAGTTGAATGTTTACGGTTTATATTTACATGGTAATCTAAATTTATAACAAGTTACCATATTCGTAACATCATTATTATAAATTCGATGTTTAAGTTGTGATAGCACGTAAGTGACATTTTTTGGAAATTTTTTTTTTATGCAGATGGATAGATATTAAAAATACGCATCTATCGATCCAGAAAAAATGGTACTTTTATAAAAACTAATGAGGAAGAACAATGTTTTTGACACCACGTATTATGCGGAAGCTCAATTTTGTAAGGTTGACTCCGCGCATCTTAACATACGTGATGTCTCAATTTCATGTTCGTCACTTACGTGCTATCACAACTTAAACATCGTAATGCTAGTGGGGGTGTTAGGAACGTTAGGAAAATTTTTGCTATTTTTCTATTCAGTTACATAACTATATATATATATATATATATATATATATATATATATATATATATATATATATATATATATATATATATATATATATATATGAAGGGTACAGGGGAAAAACGATCATAGTCACAAAAAGTAAATTTTTCAGGGGAGCGTTTTTTAACTTTAAAGTGTGAATCGCGCATTTTTCAACATAAAAATTTTTGCCTGAAAACCACGCATAGGATCTGGTTTAAACTTCCGGTGGTTATTACTAATATAGTAAGCTAGAAGACGCCATGCCAGCAGAAAATAAACGGCTAGCCGTTTTCGCGAAATTTGACATTGAATCATGTATTATATGGGCATTTTTCAGCAAAAAAAATTGTTCTTCCCCTGCATATCACGGATTATGTTTGATTTTAACGTGTAAAATTAGCACGGGGTCAATATTCTGCATACTGCCAACATAACAGCATGAATTTTGGCATTTTTTACTTTTTGTGACTATGATCGTTTTTCCCCTGTGCCCCTCATTTATATATATATATATATATATATATATATATATATATATATATATATATATATATATATATATATATCACATTCAACAAACAATGAAAGCGTTGTGTATAACGTTTTTAACGTTATTCACAGCGCTCCCATGATTTATAATATTTTATGATTTTTCTTAAAATTTTCATTAAACAAAATTTTTGTCAGCATGGTCGAAGAACATCTAATTTACACCTAATTCTCCATACCTTAAATTACCCAAATCCCTTTTCTTTTACTTAAGGGACGGCTAAGTTTACGTAAACCTAGCCGTCCCTTTTGTTTTTCATGAAAATGGTAAGAACACCTAATTTTTTATTATGTATAAAATACAACTATTTTTTATCTACTAGTTTTTTGGGATTTTGTAAATTTATTTTTTGGGGACGGTTACCTTTATGAAGGTATTTATTTGTCCAAAGTATACTTGACGTAATATTATTTTATACAATTTAAATGACTTTTAATAATTTTTTATTTTTTTATTTTTATAATTTTAGATTATTTGGAATTTTAAAAAATAATATAGGTGTACGCTACGGGACTAAAGGGGTCTGTCCATACGAAAAGGTCCATAACATAAAAAAATAAAAAATATGATAAAATTATAATATTACTGGTATTGTGTTGTGTATTAGATGTAGGAAGTGGGCACCACTGTGTTTTTGCAGGGAACTTGTGTTTTGTTTGTTTTTTTGCCAGTTGTTTGGAGGCAGTGTTGATTGTTAATGGTGTGTTGATTTTTTTGTATCCTTTTTAAGAATAATATTACAGTTACAGTTGAAAGTTGAGACGTTTTGATACAAGAACAACAATCTACAGGATCTAAGGTAACTATAACCCTAAAGCTTTTACTTCAAACTAATTTCATATAATTATGAAATGGATGAAAGATTAGCAACCCAGTAACTGTAACGTGAGTTACCAAAACAGTAATTTGTTTCTGTAACTTTTAGAAAATTGGACTCAGACATATGATTTTTTGTATTCTCTTCACAAATAACTCATTGATTGCAGAACTAATTTTTTTAGATTTTTATAAAAAACAAAAATGTAAATTTAACGTATCTAAAAAATGTAACGTGAGTTACCATTCTGGTAACTCACGTTACGGAGTTTCTTAAATAGGAGTTGTTTCTTTATTCGAGAAATGATGTGTGCCAGAGTAATGAGGATGCCATCCCTGAAGTAAAAGTTATGTGTTTGAAGTGTGTTTCTGGACAAAATAACAAACTTTTCAAAATAGATGAAAATGACGTTACTTTTGTTAGTGTTAACAGGTTTTAAATGTACTTCCTTACCCAGAAATTGAAATGAAAGGTGGTAGGATGTACTACAAGTTCAAAAAATCAGTTGATATTAAAGAGAAGTAAAAAAACAGTAAGGGTTTCCCATTATGAATTTATAAATATTTTAACCAGTATTATAAGACAGCCTACTATAAATTGTAGGATTAAAATAAATAGGCTACTTTTTCACCTTCTGTTTAAAACTTCTATTGTTTAAGACTAGTATTTTATAGTTTATAGCAGGTATTATAAAATTGTTCTGTTATTCTGATATTTAGTAATAATAAAACTTTCCTAGTATTTCATATGTGTCGCTTAATTTGTTTGCCTAAATTCTTCTTTTCTAAAATTACTTCTAAATAAAAAAGGGCTTTAAGATTGTAAAATATTCTTTTAAAAACTGTATACATTGATTTGAGTAATGTATACAAATAATAATTATTTTATATAACGGTTTTCAAACGATTTTCCAATGAAGACAAAATGTAACGTGAGTTACTGTAACGTGAGTTACCGACAACAATATGGGATTTTAATAATAAAGTCTTCTACAGGCATAGGAAATTTTTGACAAACTTATCATCTTCCATGTAACACACACAGGTTGAATACAAAAAAAAATTATTCTTGTAACTTTGAATCGGGAGCAGAAAAAAGCAATTGACTCCAAAGTAAATTTTGTACTGTCCCTTTTTTGTAACGTGAGTTACCAAAATATTTAAATTATTATTTCAGTTGTGAACAACCCAAAAGCTTTAAAAAAATGATGATAAAAGCAGATCATCATACTAATACTAGGAAAAATTTCAACTAAAAAAAATGTTTTAACTTAGTGATGTTATAATACAAAAACTCTTAAATTTTGATTCATTTAGTAACGTGAGTTACCGTGGACATACCCAAAGTGTTTATTTTGATCATTGGGGTGGATTGTTGTCCTAGGGTCTTTACAGGCACTCTGGTAGTTTTGATTTCTTACTCGGGATCAGTAGTCATACTTTAGTCCCTTAGTGTATAATATAATATTTTTAGCTAAAAATAAATAATTACCGATGATGATTTCAGTAGTGTATTCCTCTTTGTCAAGGTAAGATATAAACTTAAGTAAATTTTTTCTCCATACATATAATTAATTTTCAATAATAAATTTTTTTATCCTCTATATTTTATAACCAGTTTTGAAAGTTATGGCAAAATAGTAATAATAATAAAAATTTAAAAAAAAATGATTCATTCTGAATCATGAAATTATGATTGATCATTTACCGGTTTATAAAACTGGAGGCACAAATTTAACTAGAAAATTATTTAAACGATTAATTGATGGCGTTTCAAATGGCGAAATTTTCAGAGATCAAAAACTTGCAATTTCGAGAAAAAATAAAAAGGATAGTTATAGATTTTTTACATTGATTTTTTTTTATTTTTTATTTCTAACCAAATTAGAAGCACATGAATTAAAGAATAATTTATTTCTATCGAAAAAACAATTTTTTCAGGGTTCTATACCTTAAAAAGAAAATCAAAACCATTGTAAAATCACTCTTGCGTCTGCCGCTCAGAGATTTTTAGCTAAGTTTTGTAAGTTCGGCTCACAAAAAAAAAAAAAAATTATTCTATCATGAAGTAACATTGAAAAGAGTTAATTTTGTCGATTCTAAACTTCTTGCTACAAATTCTTTTAATGAATTACTTATAATTCAAAATATTATTACGAAAAAAAATAAACGTTCCTCCTTAATCTTCTAGGTCAGTGTTTTTCAACCTGTGGGTCGTGACCCCCTGGGAGGTCGCGAAGCCTTTCTAAGAGGGTCGCAGTACCTACTTTAAAAATAAAACCACTCTAGTTCAATATATAATATTTAATAAAAAGAAGGTTAATTAATGGTTACAGTAATATGAGAGTTACATACTTTTGCGCGATAAAGTTTCAAAATTGCGACTTATTGTCAATAACAGTAAATACGAATTTTAAATAATTGTCATATAGACACTTTTTCTTTGGTTTTGTTTTATTACTTTCATTAGAACTTGAAGTTGACGGTTGTGCATATGTTACCAAAAACTTATCCATTTTCAATAATTACAATGAGCATAGAATTTTGAATATTAGACAATAATAAGTGACCAACTACTAAACAAGGCAATTCAATGAACACTAACGCGAGTTCACAATTCAAAGAATTCAAATGGGTTACTCTCGGAAGTGTTAAACGGTGATGGCCGTCGCACGTGCGCATGTCACTTTTTACGCCACGTCAATTTCGATGTCGATATAAAAATACGCCTGTTTCAAATCCTTAATTACGTATTTAATCGATACCTAACTATGAAAATAATTAATAATGATTAACGGATATTTATAACATAAAAAAATTGGTAATAGCGGAGAGTAGGGGGTCGCGAGATATATTTCCATACTAAGGGGGTCACGCCATGGAAAAGGTTGAAAAACACAGTCTAGGTTTCTAAAGTTAAAAATTTGGCATTATTAAGGTTAATAGATATTAATGCAGAAGGTCATATTTTTACCATATTTAAAAAAGCATTAAATCTATCTAATTCATGTTTAAAAAAAATGAGGAGTACGTATTTTTCAAATAAGTAAACGTAATGAATAAATAAGTAAAAGATTCTCATATAGAACCCTGATTGCGCGAGCCCGACTAGCTCTTGACCAGTTCTATTTGAAGAAATATTACCATGCTAATATCAAGATTAAAAAATCCTTCAAATCGCTCTAAAGCCAATAATATATTTCTGAATATAAATAAAAAAATGAAAATTTAAAAATTAGCTTGTAAACGATTTAAAGCTTAAAAAAAAACTTCATTCTTGATTCAGATCCTGTCCTTGATCTTGCCGGTCAAGTTTAATTCCACACAAGCTAGTTTCTAAATCTCCTTTTTTTTCTTTTTTATTACCCTGATGTATGGACTTATGGTAAATAGAAAAATTCATAAAAATAAATTCATCACTGCAATGGAATTTTCTTCACCGCTGCAAGCATTTTTTTTCGACTTCATCGCAACAATAAAACAAATTTTGTTATGTAACTAACAAATATGTAAAAAAAATTATTTATTACTTTTTTTCAACATTAACTAATAAGTAATCAAATAACAGTTCAATTAATTATGTATTCACATCGCATTACTAAATCTATAATTATAATTTTCAAGGACAATGATTTTACAGGTTCAACTGTACATTCTTTTTTTTTTTAAATACACAATAATTAACTGTACGCTTATTAATTGTACATTTTATTATTTTATTGTTGCTATTAGTACCTTCTAATATGTATTTATACAGCTGTGGACAAAATATTTTTAACATGTTAATTTTTGTGTAAAAACGTGTACCAAAATTCTAGTTGATACATTCTAACTAATATTAAATGCGAAAGTGAGTTTGTTTGTTTGGCTGGCTTTCACACTTCAACAGCATAACCAGTCAACTTAAATATTTGCACAGATATAGCTTGCGGGACAGAGACGGTTATAGATTACTTTTTATCTCGGGAAAATATTTCATTCCCGAAGAGCAATGTATTAAATTACAACAGCTGACAATCAAAAAACGGACGATTGATTTCAAACTTCGTATATTGTTAACAGAAGGGATAAAAAAAGACATAGCCCCGGGAAAATATCTCAATCTCGTGAAAAATCTCATTCATATGGAAAAATATAGGTAGTTTAAATCAAACAAAGAAGATCTTTTGTGTCGAGCTTAGCATATTGTTAGCAGATTGACCGATATACAGCGATAAACATAGGTTACTTTATACTCCGAGAAAATATCTCATTCCCGAGGGAAAATGTACATAGAATCTAAATCCTGTGGCAAGTCTTATACCCGTGGGAAAACATATTTAAAACGATATAAAAAAAGAATCATTAACTTCATTCGAACTTTACTTATTGTTAAAAAATGTTATAGTCTATTTTTTATCCGAGGAAAACATTTTATTTCTATGAAACAATTCCGAAGAAAAAAGTAACAATTCTCAATAGCGAAGCGATGTTTGTACACTTTATACGTTTTAACTAGATATCATAATTTAAATCACCACGCGGGCGAAGCCGCGGGTAAATACTAGTTACTATACCCTGTTTCAAATACAATTGATCATGAGTCAAAGTTAAAAAATTAAATAATTCTTTTATTCGAAGCAAATCAATCTTCTATTCGTTTCTAAAAACAAACTGCAGTTTTAAAATTTACGTAAGTGCAATAATGAAAAAGACAAAGCCAAGAAAACGGAAATTATTTAAATTCATAAGTGATAAAGCATGGTTAAATTTAACTGTAATGGACCATACATAAATCTTTAATGACCCATGTGACAATTTCAAGTGATCAATTGCATTTCGTAAATAAAGTGCAATGTACAAAAATTTATTAGAAAATATTATTGTCGTAGCCCACTTAATGATACTTATTCAATTTGAATAATAATAGTACAATTTTCTAATATCAATAATTGTTAATTCGTTTCTACAGGAATAAACAATTTTACTTCATTTCCGAAACCAAATTTCAGAATTCAGGCTTCATTTTCAATCACTATTTTATATAATTTATAAACACATATATAATTTTTATTCTTATCGAAGTACATATTGTATATATAGTTGAGTAAATAGCAAGAATACAGCTATTAGATACTTACTTCGTTCTGTTAATTTGGATGTTACAGTGTTATTTTTTCATTACGCGCACAAAAGAAAATAATATAAGTTCAAACTTCTGTTTTCTCAGATCAAACTTTATAGAAGGAAACGGAATTAGAATGATTGGTTGAACTGAATGATGACATTAGAAATCAAAACGCGATATAATTTGAATTTACCTTCGTTCATGGGGGGGGGGGGGGAGGGTTATGATCCCTATGGCTGTCCAACTGTATTTGTCCTTGAATTTATAAATATTTACTCGGTTACTTAAATAACTTATTGGTCTTAAGATATTAGGGTGTAAGCGCTGTAAAATATGTTAAGATAAATAGCTAAAAATTTGAAAAAAATTTTTTGTTGTATTAAGTATAGTTACAATTATGATTATATGATTTTAAAATGCAGATTTTTCGACGAAAATTAATTTCAGTTTTCCTGGTAGTATAATAAAACTTTTGCCTGTAACTGTACACACTACTGAATTCATAGTTTTAATGGATTTTAATATTTTTAATGACATAATGTATCTTTAGTAAGATCATCAATAGCTAATTCTATTGCAAAATTTTATATCTTTGACGGAAAATTTATGGCTGATTTCAAATAATTGATAATTTTTATTTATACAAGCAAAATAAATTCGCTACCTTTTCTCAGCATTAAATAACCGAAATTAAAAAAAAATACTTTTGTAATAAGTAATCAATTTTTCCTTTTGTTTCAGGTACGTTAATCAAAAATCAATTTATACATCAAAGAGGTGACGGTATGTATAAAATAAAAAACCCGCACTAATCACTTAAATCATAATTAATAATCTTTAAATAATCATGTTATTTTATAAATATTTTTCAATTAGTCTACAGCAATTTTTTCAGTTTCAAAACATATTTCTTGCAAAGAATGCGGATGTAAAACTAATTGTTTGAAGATTTCAATTATTACTTAGAAAATAAAAGAATTTTTAGATAATTTAAAATGTATTCCTTAAAACATTTTTGGATTATTCTATTATAAATAATTAAGTGATTAAACAAATTAAATTAAAGTATTTAAAATCTAATAAAACAAAAATCATATCTCTTAAAACAATCTCTGTTTAATTTGTTAACACCATTTTGATTTTCAAACATTCAACTAATTTTTTAATTTAAATAATTTGGACGTATTATTTGGTCTGTTAAATATTTGAAATAAATCTTTTTAAAGTGAAACATTTTATAGTTTAAACACTGTAAAGAAATATTTTAAATAATTATCTATTATGAAATTAGAATTAAAACTCTCTCAAAACTTTCACTTATTTTTCTTTTAACTCCTCTTTCTTGAAAAGGGAAAACCAGAGGTACAAAATGTTGATAATAATTTATTATTGTTATTAGCAAATAATTATCAAAAAATAATAATTAAGTATACCTGTATACGTGACAAAATATATTATGTATTGACATAACGTTATATTTTCTACTTTATAATAGAAATAATAGAGGGCAGAAAAATATCGTGGCGGTAATTTAAAATAACAGTGACGAATAAATATAGAATTTAAATGCAGAAAACTATTTTTCAATCATTAAAAATGACCATTGTCACCGTTTACAATTAGTAATTAATAATACCCAATTGAAAGACACCTAACGGTTTTAATTGTAACTACGTAAGCACTTCTCCGCTATGTAATTAAAAAAAAAGACGATTGAATATATTTAAATAAATATATTTTTCCTAAGTGTCCATTTACATAAATTACGATGATAGTACTTAAGTTTAAAACATGTTGTCTACTACAAATGATAATTATATAAACATCTTTTCATTAGCAAGATACCCGCACTGTAAAATAATTGTTAGAAATAACTGATAATTCACAGTAATTAATTATTATTATCAATATTAAATCGCCAATTAACAAAAGAATAATTAATACAATGCAGCAGCAATAACTGTGTTTTTTTTTTGTCAATAAAGTAATAAAGTAGGTTTGTTGGTTATGTGCAATCTGAATATTGGCGGCAATTCCATTTTTTTGTAGATTTATAACAAAATAAAAGTGTTTTTATTCTTTCAGGTTTATCAAACGATAAAATAAATTTTATTTAATGTCTTGTGTATGCTAAGACGTGCACTAATGTGTTAACAGTTATTTTTCTGAAATTTTGATCTCATTAACTAAATAAATAAGAAAAAAAAAACAACACATTATATAAGCCAGTATGTATTAATGTCAAATGATGGGATTATGAGTTGAATATAAAATGTTTTATCATTTTTGTAATATGATGCCACTTCCGGTGCATAATGTATTTTTACATAGATGATGGTCTTTTCTTTAAATAAATGTTACTAGGTACATATAATTTTTTTGCTATTGTTTTGTCAAGTTATTTTTGGACTCTGTTGTTTTATTATTTAATAAATTAAGTAAGAATTATTAAAAAAAAATAATAATATTCTTGTCGCATATTTAATGTTTTCAGTAATGAAGTTTAGCCGGCGTGGCGTGACGGTTACATAATTGAGAGTTTTAGGGAACACTTCATATCTAAATACTCTTTTTTGCATTTTGGAAAACTAAATGGCGCATATTATATGTAATTACGTACACTATAAATTGGTTTAGTATTTTGGATGATTTTCAGAAAGTACGTGGATGGAACTAAAATGTATACGATAAATTCAGTTGAATTCAGTAAAGAATGTAGTTTTTTCCTCAAATAACAGATTTTTTTTAACATTTAAAAATAATGAGAGTTTAAAATTTGCGATAGGTACTCCATACCAGCTTTGGAAATTAGCAAAAATTTTTCGTCAATTGTAGGTATGGTTCATTTCAGTTAAATTTAACCACGCTTCGTCACTTTGAATTTAAATAATTTCCGTTTTCTTGGCTTTATCTCTTTTATTATTACATTTATGTAAATTTTAAATTTGCAGTTTATTTTTAGAAAAGAATAGAAGATTGATTTGTTTCGAATATAAAAATTATTTAATTTTTTAACGTAAACTCATGATCAATTGTATCTGAAATGAGTTATAGCTAAGTATCTTTACTATGAAATAATTGTAAATTAAAATTTCTAAACGACGTACGAAGAAGATTTGCTAGCTCATATTTTACAATTGAATCAAATAATTTATAGTACTGAATAAAATGTCTACCGTCGTGTTGTAGTGCCGCGATTCGTTTTATATTACGTTTTAATAGACAACCAAAAATGGAATTATAGATCTAATAACAGTTAGAAATAATTTATTTTCTAAACAATAATTCTTTTTATTTACTTACCTTTATATATTTATACTTTTATACCTACGATGTATGCTTACAATTAGATTGATATAACTTGTCTACATTTACTTATTAAACTAGTTGTTAACTTACATGTGAACTACATATGACGTATGTAATATTCTAATTGAATCATACGCATACATATGTGTACAGTATAGTGACAAAAATTTGTAATTATAACGCAAAATTATATTTTTCGGTTTCTCAGTTTACTATAATAAGTTTAAGAATAATTTTCAATATTTCAAATGTTCTAGTGGATATTTTGTACTCATATATATATACCGTATGAGTTTTCCGAGAGTTGCCATTCGATTTATTCCTAAAATATGCATTTAATTGAAAAAAAGTTTATACAAAAAATATTCAAAATAGAAGGGGCCATTCAGGAAAAATTGTTCCAGATTTCTAGGACTTAAGGTTTTTTTGGAATAGAAAAAAAATTTTTTTTTCAAATGGAAACATATGTTGAGATGTTTTTTAAAAATTAATTTACTACTTCAAATTACCAATTATGCTCTAATTTTCATTATTTTATACCATATTTTTGAGAAATTGCCTCTATGAATTTTAATTTTCAAAACCCGTGGTCAAGTTTATTTAATCGAACGCAAAAAATACGGATAATGTGCAATTTACATTCAAAACAGGCAAAATAACTAGTGATGGTATGTTCGTATTAATCTGTTACAATAAAACGAAATTTATTAATTAAATACATTAATTATCAAAATAATTTGTAGCTTTTCCTCAAATATTTAACTTAGTATTCAGTAAAAAGTCATTAAATTACAGCTGTAGTTTTAATTTTTAATATTTAATACTACACCGCACTATGGAAGTCAAAAATAGGCATTTGTGAGACAGTCATTAGATTCATAATACGTAGTAATAAATATGAAACCTGTATTATCTTTGTAATTTGTTATTGAAATATTTATGTAGATGGTAATTGGCATCGATAATATCGGATGTATAAAACATTGATAGCTGTGATTATTTATCACCGTTAAATAAAAATGTCAACAAAAAGTATTTTTAACGCCAAAATTCTGGTATTTAAACAAGAGAAGATTGCGGTATGTTCAAACAAGAAAAAATATGATTTTATTCATTTCACGATTAGTTTTTAATCTTTAGTAGTAAATAATTATTTTCATAACCTTGTTTTCTTTTGTAGTAAGTCCAAACAATTTTTCAAAATCTACAATAATTCGCATAGCTCATTTCATTCGATGTTTAAAATTGGAGTATTTACTAAACTTCTATAAACTTCGACAGGAAAAACAGTATAAGATATTAAAATTAGTCGTTACGTGGGCACTTAGTAAAAATTAGCTGATCACACAATTTAAGAAAAACCCTTCCCATTTGAAACGAAATTTACTCATGTAAATAATGGTTCTTAGTGTAGACTTATAGTGTAATGAGCATACTCTCGAAGAAAAGAACCCGATAAAAAGTTTTAATTTCCAAAGACTTTCCCACTATACAAGCAGTCATTTTTATAAAAAAAAATTATTCTGTATTTTAAAAGACAAAAATGGTTTCTGTAATTCAAACAAATGTTGTAATGAAACAACTTGAATTTTACTAAAAATAATAAAGTTTATTTTAAAAAATAATAAAGTTTTTATTAAAAATATTTTATCTGTAATTGACTCTGGCAGAGCGTCGGACATTTAGTAAATCACTAGCGTCACCTGCAGCAGACCTGTCTATTTTGAATATTTGAGTCAATATTTAAGATTTATTTTAGTTTTTTACACAATCGATAGTAGAAGCTGCACAAAATGATAGTGAAACTTTCAAAACAGAAGTAGAATAGAAAGAATAAGTTTGTTTTCTTTTTTCTTCGTCAACTCTGCTTTTAGGAGAAATTTTGACAGAAATAGTGGTGAAAATCTTTCACCTGAGAGACGCCCCAACGCCTCAGAGCCTCCCATAGGTAAATCCAGCCATCGGAAAAGAAAAACGGGGTTCGGAAAGAAGAAAATGTCAAGGACCTAAGAGTGGGTTAATGTGAGTGTTGGTGTGAGTGATACAAAAGCATGAATCCGTCCGTAACATGAAAGCAAAACATCCGTAGATGTACCGATAGTACTGTTTGAATATCTTGCTTAAAATGTGCGGGCACCGAAGTGCTTTTATATCTGCATAACCTGACAAATAATTTATATCACACCGGCTTAAAAAATAATATTTTTAAAATTAAAAGCAATTAATATTTTTAAATAACGAACCTAAAATTAAAATTACGCAAACGAAGGTAATAATTTTTTTCGAAAATAAATATGCAAAATATAGAACTATGTTTCTACATGTTAAATGGCTATATTCAGATAAATTCAAATCAGTTAAAAATTTCTGTTTGACCTACCTGGAAACACGAGTTGTAGAATCCACGAATTGTTAACTAGATAACCATCTATGTAGCATAAATACAATTACTGCTTAGCTGCTACAATTATTATCCGTAGTTTATAAGGCTAGTTTGAACTAAGCGCTCCTAAACTCATCAAAATTCACTTAAATAAATCACTTTTAAGCGCTAAAGTTGTAAAATTAGAAAAAAAAAACTTAAGATAAAAATTTTTATGTTTTTATTTTTTATTTCTGTTGCTTTATTGAATAATTTTAATTAATCAACAAATAAGTATACCATTCCATTTAAAAAAGGTAAGTTTGTATCGTATCTCGAAAACCACAAGAGCTATAAAGCTCCGAAGTATATCAATCAGTGCCCCCCACCAGTGGCTACAACTTTTATTTGAACAATTTTTTGATTAAGTCAATAGTTTAGCCATAATCAAAATGGTAACTATCAGAAAACTCATATATATATATATATATATATATATATATATATATATATATATATATATATATATATATATATATATATATATATAACTGTGCGATAACTCTCGAAGGAATAAATTAACAGAGAAATGAACTTTGTAAAGTAGATTAAATTCGTTAATATACATATAAAATGGTAACATTTTATCAACGAAATATATACTGCGTATTCCGTTTGGATGTATACATTTCTGTTTACATGTTAATTAATAACACTGAATTACCATAAGGAAAAAGTTATGTCATAAGAGTGCTTTGAACAAACTAATAATACCAATTTAATATTGTAACCACGGCATACAAATATTATAATATTATAGAAGGCATTGTAATTAACAGCTTACAGTCGCCATTAGATACATTTTGTGACGTCATTTTGACCGAGATAAATAATTTAACTTATGTCAAAATTGTTTAAATATTTCGAATTTAAATTATTTAAGTATTTTGAATTGTAAAAGTTTATAAAATATTTAAAATAGTTAAATTTACGGTAAATATATGAAATAATAAGTGAAAAAATTTAAAAATAATAAAAAAATAAATTTTTTGCGTTTTAGTCTGATGGAATTATTTGTGCAAAATGGGTAAAAGGATGTAGGGAAATCGTCGTTTTTAATTTAGCGGCAACAAATCTTTACTCTGATCAATTTTGAGGCGTCAGACTACACTAGTTTAAAAGATAAATTATGAAATACTCCAGTAGAAAAACGACATTTAACTAAAAGTGTTTTACCTTCTAAAAAGCTTTCCGAGCACAGTTACTGAAAGAGAAAACAATAAACAAAAAAATAGCATAAAAGACAACTGATAAGTGTCGGAAGTTATTAAAATTTATAAACGGTTTGGTTTTAAAATTATGTGTATTATTATTAAATTTAATAAAAAGTAATATTTACAAGCATGAGACAAAAGAAACGAAAGCGCAGCATAATATTAAAAACACTGAAGTAAAATTTAAGGAGATTGGTGTGCAAAAAGAGTAAATATTTTAAGATTATTTTGCATTTTACTTACTAATTTCATTTTTAGATTAATAAATAAAATGGTATAAAAACCGATAAAAATTTTATAAAAAATCTTCTTGATATTTTAAATTTAGGTTTCATGACACTGAAAGTATAATTTTTAAAAGAGGCCTGAAGACGACAAAAAGTCGAAACCGGTAGCCTTTGGAAAAAAACACATTTTTGTTTTTCCTTGATGACCATCACTCCTAAATACCTTTAAAAATCTTCTTGATAATTTATTCATCAATCATCACATATTGATTTACCACTGAAGGTAAAGAATTTGTACCTACTTCAAAATACGCTTGTACAATCGTATTAAAATACTAGATCAGAAAGTTTTCAAACATAAACACTAATCTGTGCATAAACATATTAAGAAGGAAAACTGAACAAAACTATTTGTAAATATTTATTAATAAATGCAATCAGCAATACAATAAATACAGTCAATTAATGAATTCCAGTGCGTAAATAGAATAAAATGAAATAAATCAACATTTTTGTTTCCTTTTTAGATAGTTTTTGAGCATACATTGATATAATATCTCATTCAATAGATCGGTCCGGATGACGTCACATTCATCTATCAAAAAATTAAATAGATTGCCTTGGTATCCATAATATAATATGTGTATGCCGCGATTGTAACTATACTGTTACTATCGCTTGAACAACAATAATGCAGTAAAATAAAGAAATGAATGTCGCCAGTTTTAAGCAATTCATATTTTCATATAAATATTTGTGTATTTTGTGTAAATTCAAAAGGCATCTTTCAATTTTTTTGGAAATAAATATTAAAATAATAAAAATACGGAAAGAATACTCGGTTGAAGAAATAGTGCAGATAATTTGGTGGAAAAAAATATTTTATAAAAGAAAATTTCCAAAAAATATAAATACGTTTATCCAAAGCACTCTTGTGACATAACTTTTTCCTTATGGGAATCCAATGTTATCAATTAACATGTAAATCGTATGTATACATCCGACCGGAACATCCGGTATACACATATATATTTTGCTTTTTTTTCTTTTTCTATATGAGTACATATATCACTTAAACAAATATGTAAGTCAGTTAGATACATTAAAACTTTAAAAATACGAAATTTTCAAATTTTGAAAAATGTAATATATTACGCACATATCTTTACAAGATGAATTTTTACATTTTTCAGAATGTAAAATGTTCACATTTTAAAAGTTCCTATATTTTTGTCCAAATTTTAAATAAAAATATTTCCTGTGTTTTTAAGAGGTGGACTTTAATATTGTAAATTTTCAATACTGATATTATGCTCTACTAGCAGACGAAATTTGATTGAAATCAGTGACGACCATACCTGAACCTCTCCTCGTTAGAACACAATAGCTTCTGATAATCTGATGGTGACTCCAAAATGACTGTAACTTGGAGGCACAGAGTATAGTCTTATACAAATCTTGGTATATACATACTGCCTAAATTATATCACAATTTATGTCCGGTAGCATCTGGGGAACTGAAGCCGCAGACAAATTGCGTTATGACTATAATAATCTGTATTACCTTTATTTTGACTATTATTGTACTTTATCTACATACTATAATGGTACTACCACAATGCCATTTTTTTGTTTTTTTTGTTTTTGTAATAAAACTTTACAATACACTCACATTTATTATGTATGTTTCTAATACAAAACAAAAAAAATTTTACAAAAAGAACTGTTATATAATTGTTATTCACAATTACTATTCTCCATATAGGATATGACAATCAAATAACAAGCAGATATTTATGTCTAACTTTGTATTTCATTCATTCATAACGTTAACAGTTCTTAAAACATCGAAAAAGAATTTGAAAATTAGGACTACTGTGTGTACACATGTCCCACATTATTATTCTTATTTTTTTTTGTTTAAAAAAGTCGTATTAAAAAAAGATCCAATAAATTGATAACCCTAATTGATTAATTGATTAGAATACTAAAGATATAAATTATTGTGACCGAACAAGGTCGGCCGGAAACTGTTATTTGCTGTTAAATTAAATATCCTGTTCTTGTGCATTCAGTTAATGAAAAATTTTATCTTGAACTTAGATGATGACAAGCAGGTGACATTACCGAGGGCAATTAATCTTTTTTTTTTTTTTTAAATTTTAAAATGTTGCTATTCGATTGTGCTTTTACAAGTCTAACTTCTGTTGTTATGATAAAAGTAGTAACAAAAACTAAGCTATATATAGGTGGCACTCAAAATAAAATACTGGACATGGCACTGATTGTATAAATACGAAATTGAAATATAATACAATTTTCGGCATAAAGCATAGTTTTATTAAGTTAGCTTCCGCAACCAAAGGTCGCTTAAATATTTTCATTCGGTTTTGTGGATTCTTTCTTTGATTGTGCGTATTAGTCTCACTTAGGGATTATAATTACCCAAGTTTAGTATGGTTTACCAAAAAATTGAGTTATTATAGTTGAATATTTAAGTTTGTGTAAAATATTAAAGTTAGTAAAGTAAAATTGTCAATAGAGTAACATTGGTAGCCAGTGCTGGATTTACACTACAGGCACGCGGTATACTGGCTCCGAGCGGAAAATTTTTAAGATGGCGGCGAAATTTGAAATTGAACACCGCAGTTTTTTTTTCTGCTCGTCACTTATTTTTGATAAAAATAGAGAAAAAAGTGAGAAAGTTATTAGGAAATTTTTTTTAAATTTTTGTTTTACGAAAAAGCAGGGGTGGCATTTTTCACAGTGCCCCGGGCGGCACTTAGAGTAAATCCGGCCCTGGTGGTAGCTGTTTTGATCTATCCCACCACTGCCACCAAATGTAATAAAAGGGGCGTTATTTGTGGGAAAGAGTGAACGTGATGGTCACAGTTTAAGAAGATTCGCCATCCATAACCTAAATATATAGCGACATGCGTTTGTCGGTAAATGATGGCGTTAGATGGCTTAACATATTTCAGTTGTTTCCTTTGTTTCCATGTGTATTTCCATGCCACATTTCATCAACATATAGTTAAAATTTCATAATAAAAATTTAATTTTACACACTGGTATCACTGTTGGCTTTCTCAATTTATTACCAGAATATTCACAATAGTATTTGCCAAAGTAGGTACAGAAAGGTACGCTACATTTGAGTGGTACGCTACATTTGAGTCCAAAATAAGCTTTTTAGCGAGGTTCTCCATCTACGTCATAATACGTCACATATTTGAGTTTTTAGAAAAAGACAACATTACAATTATTTATTATTATAATTATACAACGTCAGTTTTTTGAGAGTTACTATTTTTATTACAGCCAAACCGTTGATAAGAGCTAAGACCATAAGAGCTATAAAGCTCCTGACTATAGAAATCGGTTGCGCCCGTCGATATCTACCACTCTTATTTGAACAATTTTTCAATTAAATCAACGGTTTGACTGTAATAAAAATGGCAACTCTCAAAAAACTAACGCTGTATGTATGTAATTCGCCATCTACATCATCACGATCTGCACGTCAGCATACCTTTCTTCATCAACTTTGGTATTTGCGCTAAAAAAAGGTAAGATTATTCATGTCGAATAAAAGATGAATATGAATATGCATTGTATACGACTACACTTGCTCAGTTATGATAAGCATTACTATTCTTATTACTATTGTAACAATAAAAAATCTAAATAGGCTGTTACTTGTTTAATGATTATAAAAAAAAATCTTTTCGGTATAACAATGTTAATGTCCAAATAACAAGGCCATAACCTGTATAAGGTAGGTATATGTATATTTAGAAAAATTTTACTTTACATTTATGATTTTCAAGTTTTGAAATGTCAAAGAGATGATTGTGGTTTTGGGGGCGAGGCACATATTATATAGAAAAACAGGTGTATCACGTATTTTTAAGTGTTTTGTGGGTTTTTTTTAAGTTGGTGACATAAGTTAAATGAAGTTGTTATACATATGCATATATGTATATTAACCCTTTGCACTCGATGGGCGCCGCCACGGCGACACAAATATTAATTTCACTCGTTAGGCGCCGCAGCGGCGCCATAAACAATAGGTACGTATTTTGTTATTTACAACACGCTACAATACAACAGATACAATAATAAAATAAATACAATAGATAAAGTTACAAAAAAAGAAAAAGAACAAAAATCAAAAATCCCAACATCAAAAACGTGAACCGTAGGAATTTACAAAATATAAATTATACTAAACTATGTTGATGAAATTGAACATTATTTAGAATTATACCGTATTTCGGAAAATCTGTCACAAATGGCGGCACCTCTACCAGTGAATATATATGTACATATGTATCACAGCATTTTGAACCGCCATATTGCAGGACGAGTTAACTCATTATTAATGAAATGTAAAGATGCTGATCAACAAAGATGATTTTCGGAAGAGGAATTAATTGTTTACTGCTTTAATGTAGAGTCTTGAAATGTACGAATTCACTTATATTGTTGTACAGTAATATTAATTTTAATTTTCGAACAAAAGTTCGCCATACGTAGTGATGTTTCACAAGCACTCGATATTACTCGTATTTGAAAATTAAAACAACTGTTGGAATTAAAAGAGAGTAGTAATGACTAATACATATATGTATGTGATTGAGTGATAATCGAACTGGAGTGATTCTTAAACAGAGGATCGTGTGGTGGAGGGGACAAGACACCTAGCTAGTTACCAGGAGGTCCTGGGTTCAAGTCCTAGCCGATCCAGTTTGATAATTTTTCAATCACTATGTGATATTTAATTAATATTATTTGTCCCATATAAATTATCCTTTTTCCCTCTGGAAACCCTTCGGCGGCCCCAGAATTTCGACGCTGTCTAGTGTCTTGCCCCAAACGACATTGCCTAATTCTATAAAAGAAAAATGTTTTTTAAATTTTCACTATGTATTTATTTCAATGAAAAATCTGTCTTTGTATTTCAGTATTTAAATAACAATACATATTGCCAATATTACAAAACACAAAACACTTTTACCAATGTCAAATGTGGATTAACAGAGCAGTAAAGTAAACAATTGACTAATGTGAAACAAAAACCTAAAACTAAAAATAAACGAAGACGGCAAAAAAACCTCAAAATTACGTATTCAGAACTTGAAATCATTTTCTGTTCATTTTTTTGTATGTTTATTGATTTGATTACAAAACTAAAATTACCAATTGCAGATTGAAGCACGCGCAAGCACGTTTGAATTCGAATTTAATAATTATGTATGTATTCATTTTTTGAAGATGTGACTAAAATAAGGTGTCACAATAATTAAGTAACGTATTATCCATCAGATCACTTATGTACCTACGGTCACATAAAGCTAGTGATTTATGGGAAAATGTGCTACAGCGCTACAGGTTATTAACACAGACCGTGTGCGTGCCTATGCAATTGCATTTTATTGTTTTGTGTAATTTTGATGTTAAAGTAACAAGTTGAAGATCAGGCACGCATAAATATTTCTTTATTATTTAGAATTGTTTAGGAATAATAATGAGCTTGCGTAATATATATATATATATATATATATATATATATATATATATATATATATATATATATATATATATATATATATATATATATATTGCTTACAAGCTTTTGAATATTTTGTGGCAATAGTAAAATCTGCGCTCACAAGGAAAGAGCAAGAAATCGAAAATTAAAAAAAATCTGAAACTTCAGTATGTAGAGAGTGGCTACCTAATAACGTAAGAAATATCAGTTGCTGCTAAAAAACGTTTTTAAGGGGTGAAACACGCCCTCAAAATTGGAACTCAAAAATTTAAAAATCGATGAAATTTTGTTTACACGTACATTAAAAAGTTCTAATAACAAATATAACATTATTTTTTGCGTCTAAACATTTTAAGGATTGAAACCCTCCTCAACTGTGTACTTAAAAATTTAAAAATTCATGATATTTTGTTTATATATACTATACAGAGCTCTAGTAATAAATATAACATTATTTTTTGCATCCACAAATTTTCAAGGGTTGAAACCACCCCTTCAAGTGCGTACCTAAAAAATTAAAAATTGTCGATATTTTGTTTTTACACATTATACGAAATTCTAATAATAAATATAACATTATTTTTTGCGTCCACATATTTTTAAGGGGTAGAAACACCCTTTCAAGTGTATGCTTAGAAAATTTAAAATTGACGAAATTTTATTTATATATAGGGTAAAAGTCCCCTTTGTGAAACGGTATCTAATTATGAACATTTACATATTAATGAAGTTATTTCTGAAAGAAACGTCTCATAACAAAAATTATTATTAATATAATGATTGTTTTTCAATTTAAATTCACCTCGCATTTAAAGTTTCCTTATTTAATTAAAGAAATAAATATGTAAATGTCAAAACTGTTCCAGTATTAGATACCGTTCCACAAAGGAGGCTTTTACCCTACCTACTATAAAGAATTTTAGTAATAAATATAATATTATTTTTTATACCAACACATTTTCAAGGGGGTGAAACCACCTCTTCAGCTGTCGACTTGAAAATTTAAAAATTCCGAGATTTTATTCACATAATATATCATATAAAAATGGATTAATTTTTTTTTTTTTGGTTCCATACATTTATAGGGGTGAAATATCCTTTCCAAATTGGAAATTAGAAACAAAAATTGACGAAATTCTGTTTACATGTACTACACAGTAGTCTAGTACACTATTTAAAAGCTATCTGTATTGCAAAAAAATATACGTTAATGGTTTATTAACTGATTATGGCTCAAATTTATCGCAGTAGTGAAATTGATGAAAAAAATGTTCAAAGCACAAATATATTTTACACCACGCACATCGTATAAATTAAATAAGGTTATATTTATTAAAAACTAATATTATATTTATTACTAGAGCTCTGTATAGTATATGTAAACAAAATATCGACAATTTTTAATTTTTTAGGTACGCACTTGAAGGGGTGGTTGGTTTCAACCCTTGCAAATTTGTGGATGCAAAAAATAATTTTATATTTATTACTAGAACTCTGTATAGTATATATAAACAAAATATCATCAATTTATAAATTTTTAAATACACATATAAAGGGGTGGTTTCAACCCCTAAAGATTTGTAAATGCAAAAAATAATGTTATATTTATTATTAGAACTCGGTATAGTATATATAAACAAAATATCATCAATTTTTAAATTTTTAAGTTCACAGTTGAGGGGTGGTTTCATCCCTTAAAATGTGTGGACGCAAAAAATAATGTTATATTTGTTACTAGAACTTTTTAAGGTACGTAAAACAAAATTTCATCGATTTTTAAATTTTTGAGTTCCAACTTTGATGGGGTGTTTCATCCCTTAAAAACGTTTTTTAGCAGCAACTGATATTTTTTATGTTATTAGGTGGCCACTCTCTATATACTGACAAAGTTTCAGATTTTTTGAATTTTCGACTTCTTGCCCTTCCCTTGTCAGTGGTGAAATATTTTTGTGGGAGTTTTTATTTTCTATAACTATGAAATATTTTTATTTTCCCGTCCATATGAATGATAGCAATACTATTACTATAAGAAAGAAATGTGTGGTAATCAGATCAATTTGAATATAAATAAGTGATTTTTTCCGAACTTTAACGTTTAAGGAATCTAGAAAACCAAAAAAACCAGATGGAAATTATACGTGGCGTCTAAATCAGTGAATATCTGGCACATATTCTGGACCAGAGACATGAAACCCAGCTCAAAATAATTCTGTGTATGGGGATATTAAAAGAAGTAAAATTTCGTTTTGTCCAGTGTTCTGAAATTATCGTCAATTTTGGACTTCCAACATTTTAAAAAAAATGGAAAAATTTTACTTTATTTATTTTCTCTAAATTTTCTTTATGAAAATTCATGAAATAGAAGGTGGTACAAAAGATTTTCATCACTTTAAGTGCAAAATTTTTTTATAGAAAACGTCAGGTCTTTATCTTTCTTATCAAAGTTGAAAAATTTTTGAAATTTTGCAGCAAAGAAAGATTAGTATTATATTCTTAACAACCTTAACAGACATACAATGGGGTTGACATAAAATATTAAAAAGTTGACATCTGCCGTTAGTTGCGAGATATAGCTGTGCCGCCAGCTATATCTCATAGTCATATAGCTGTGCCGCCAGCTTTTTTCGAATCGGTTCACGAGAAACGCTTCTGAGTCGCTATAATTTTTCAAAGACCACAATTCGAAAAACCTTCAAAGATTGTTTAACTCGACAATTCCCAGAGTTATTTGGAGGTGACAGATGTTTTCAATTTTTTTCAACGATAAGATGGTTAAATCTTTACGTTCTGTTACCACCATTAGAAGGCTAATAGATGACTTTATATTTCTTTCTTGTGACAACTCTATACTATAAGTTAAACAAACAAATTAATACAGTTTACAATTAAAAATGTCTGTCACCTACAGGTGACATTGGGAATTGCCGAGTTAATAGGAATTATTTACTGTGAGATTGGTTTTTTTTATAGTACCTACCTATGAGACTCACCTTTAATTGTTTCGTGAAGTTTCCATCATTCCATCAAGCCCAAAAATTTTTATTCAAATTTTCTGCCCTTGCCTACCATGACGATTTTTTCAAAAAATAGCAATATATTGTGCGTTTTAGAAGTATCAGACGTTCTGATCGCACGCACTGACAAAGTAATTACATCAGAATTAAATTCAGATCATTTTTCTTTGTACGCAAGTAAGAATATAATCGAGTTGCCTCCGGTCAAATTATTAAAATATAGAGAAAAAAATCAATTATACGTTGTTGGATATTTATTCTGTTGAATATCATAAACGTGTTTTAACGTAATTTAATACAATTTTCTTCAATTCTGTCTAATCTGTCCCGTTTTGTTTCAGCCGTTTATTTATGAAATATCTTAACAAATTAATTTGATTGGCACGATATTTTTTATGGCTCGGTTTGAATATATCAGAATATCAAGGTAAATGATAGGTGGAGAAAATATTCACAGATTGGTGCGGCATCATTTTTAGAGGAATAAGTCTGTAATTGCAAAATAACTTGACTGTCTTCTGTTGAAAGAATACTTTTGTCAATGAGACTATTTCTGTTAAATAATAATATTTTTAAAAAAAATGTTACTGTTAAGTGTAAACATATTTTTTTGTTTCTTCATTTAAAAGTTACTACTAACCACATATTATACAAAGTTAGTTAAGTCGGGTATAGAAATGCCGCCCTCTTTTTTTCTTTTTTACCCCGGCAACCTTTTTTTTTGCTCCTCAGCTGGAGAAATGCCGCCCCTTCTTTACAAAAATCCCGCCCTAAAAATTTGCCGCCCTGAGCAAATCTTTTTTTTTGCTCATCAGAAATCACCAGATGATAAATTCAAAACCAAAGAGAAAATAAAATTGAAAAAAATAAAATGTAAGTCAAGTTTAACTAGTTTCCACCGTTTAAACGGTCATTTTCAAAAACAACAGACCCAAATCGTAGTCAAAAATCATAACGTTTAAAAAAAGGTTTAAAAATTGTCAAAAGTGAATTTGTAGGGCTATGTCACTTTTGACAATTTTTAAACCTTTTCTTAAACGTTATGATTTTTGACTACGATTTGGGTCTGTTGTTTTTGAAAATGACCGTTTAAACGGTGGAAACAAGTTAAATTTGACTTACATTTTATTTTTTTCAATTTTATTTTCTCTTCAGTTTTGAATTTATCATCTGGTGATTTTTATCACTTGTAATTTGCGGGTTCGTCGTCATTTTTGAACTTTTTATTCTTTATAAAACTATATTCGTCAATAATTGGAAAAACTTATAATTTTTCGGTTTTGTTTAATAATAACTACTCTCATCTTGTTTTATTATATATATTTTGGTAGATATGCATATATTCTAATGTAAGTTAGGTACTTATAGCATTATTTTGCTCTACACAAATATTGTGTTACCTCTTTGCTGCCAGGGCCCGCTTCAGGGGGGGCAACTCGGGCATTTGTCCGGGGCGGCAAATTTAAAGGGCGGGATTCTTGTAAATTTTTGTAAGAGGAGTGGTGCCTTCTCTTCAAGCTCAGGTGTCAGAGGTGTGTAACCCCGGCTGCGCTTCCCCTCGCACCGGATTTTAATATATATATGTATATTTTACTGAGAAAAAAGCAATTAATATCATACACCCGTACTCTAAAAACGTTTAATTATATTTATTTTTTTCATATCTGACTGCTTATAATCATTAATCCATGAATATATTATATGTGTCGATGCATTTCAAATATGACTAAGTCACATGTAAACAAAAATTGAGAAATCGTGTATTTTCAATTTTTTATTATCTGTAATTCTAAGAAATGTGTACAGGGTATAATAAATTTAATATGTTAATTTTGGCAATCCTAAAAAAGAAAAAATAATAAAATGTCCGTTAAAATTTGAAATATTACCATTTAAATTTTGGACTTAAGCAAGTCTGGTATATACTATATGGATTTAGGTACGATTGAAATAAAAGAGTTATGGACTTAGCCGATTATGATATGCAATAAGGTGACTTAGTCATGTATAAAATCTACTTACAGGGGTGAACTCAACATAATACCTACTGAAAATAAAAATACAAAATACTATTCCACACGATTTATTTTTAAACCCCACATTAACTAGATAAATTACTCTAAATACCATATGGATCGCTAATTATATAAAATAAGAATTAAATAAAAAACTTGTTTTTGGGAATGTACAAAAAAAATCTCTTCTGGGTTTTAATTTAACAATACAAAAATAGAAGTTAAATTGGAAATAAAACAACAATTTTCTTAAAAATATCTAAACAACAACTCAATTTAATATCAAAACAATTACACGAAATCCAAAACTTCTTAAGATTATATTTTTCTTTTTTTTTACAAAAAGTTGGATAGGTATGATATTTACTTACGCTCCCATACAACACAGATCTTTATTAGATATTATTAAAACTAAATCAGTATATATTCAAATTATTACACCTCGATACGGTCCTGTTACATAATTGTACTTCCCAGTACGTGTCAATACTTAATTTAAGAAAAAAGTGAATTAAATTGAGAAAACTTTTTTTCTACTGTTTCTTTTTTCTTGAATTACTACATGATAGACTCTTCTTTTTTGCTAAATTAGGAGACATAATTTGTATTAATTTATCAATAATTTAAGCAAAAACAAAGACTCCTGGTTTGAATCATGCACTTTAACGAACAAGAATAATGGCTATGAAAAGTGCAAAGCCCATTTTGACTGGCTGTAATGGACTTAGGCACGTTTGATTTGTAATCTACAAGGGACTTAGGTGACTTTGAAAAAATATCCAATCTTTTAATCATTATTTCCATGAGATAGAGTGAACATAGGCTCGATTTATATACTCGAAAATACGCCTGTTAAGATCGAAAATTAGACAGTATGAAAAAACATGAAATTTTCGGTAGTGGACTTAGGCGCATTTGAAATACATCGACACATATATATTATGTTGCAGCCATATTGTCAAAACCTTTTTATTATAATAACTCTAGTCAGATGGTAAAAAAACGAATTATTGTCAACGAGTGATGTTCCTTACAATTCAACTAGTAAAATTCAGTGTTATCATAATTTCGCTAGACACTTTTAGAGAAATTTTGAAGTGAATAACAAATTAATTTGTATCAAAACTACTAAACCGATCTCAATAAAATTTAGTAAGAATATTTATATGGCTTAAAATAACTGATAGGATAATTTACATTTACAATTTACAAGATTCCTGCGGGATATTAATACCAAATTAATTAGTGTAAAAACAACAAAACCGATTTCAATCGAATTTAGTAAGGGGCACTTTTATGCTTTAGAATAACAGAAAGGAAAATTTGTATCCCCATTAAAAGCTCGCGAGGGATACAAAATTAATTATTCAGTCAGGTCAAAATTATTGAGCGATTTCAGTCTGATTTCGTATATAAACTTATACATTTTCATATCAAATTTGATTGCAATCGATTCAGTAGTTTTAACATTAATTAGTTTCATATTCCTATCCCTTAGGAAACTTCAATCGGGATATAAACTATCCCATCAATTATTCTAAATATATAAATATCCAAATTAAATTTAATTAAAATCTGTTCAATAGTTCTGACATGATTGAATAATTTTTTGAATAGTTTTGTTTCCCGTGGTAATCCTTAATCCGGATGAAAATTTTCCTGTATGTTGTTCCATAGTATATGAGTATCCATAATAAAACTAACTGAAAGCGTTTCACTAATTTTGATCTGACTAAGCAAATTATTTCCCTTGGGAACCTTTAATCGGGATAAAATTTCCCTTTCTGGTTTCCAAAGCATACGAGTATCCATATCAAATCGGTTTTGTAGTTTTGATACTGATTAGTTTCGTATTAATATCCCGCAGGAAACTTCAACCAGGATATAAATTATCCTGTTAATTATTCTAAACCATATAAGTATCCCAACTTATTGAAATGGATTTAGTATAGTTAAGACACTATTAATTATTATTTTAGTATGACACATCCCACGGAAACCTTTAATCGAGATAAAATTTTCTTGTCGGTTAGTCCAAAACATCTAAATATCTAAATTAAATTTGATTGAAATTGTTTCAATAGTTTTGACATTATTAGTTTTGTATCCATATAATGTTTATTTTTACAATATTTTCCTGTACGTTCATTTAGTTATATTGTCCAAAAGCATTATACTTAACAATTTTTCTAGATGTGTCTAACGAAATTATGATAACACTGAAATTTGCTAGATGTATTGTAAGAAACATAATGAATTGACAATATTTGGTTTTTTTATAATTTGACTAAGGTAAAAGACCCGGTAATTGACCCCGGCCCAGTTTCTGAACTTTTCAACTTTGTTATAAATTAATAAAAAAACTATATTTTAAATAAGAAAAAAAATAAATTCTTAATTTAAAGTAATCTATTCTGTGTCTAATGAACAGCAATTTAAAAAGTTTAGAATATATTAACTAAATAAAAAAAAATTTTTAAGTTTAAAATGTGTGTAAAAACTATTTTTTTGGTAGTTTCCTAACAGTTTATGTTACAAAGTACTCATTTTGATCTGTGCAATATTCATCATGTAAGTATGAAAACTTAATTAAAAATATATGAGCAGGTTAATATTTGTTTAAAATTTATTTTAAAATATTTATAAAATACCTTAGAATGATTTTTATTATTGAAATATGAGGGTCAATTACTAGGCTCACTTCTAAAGTGGTATGGCCCAATTAAATTCTAACCAGTTTTTGTTAGTTATTTTGTTATTATAGTTATCTTCGATTAGTTTTTGTTATTTTTCATAACGTATATAACATTAAACATTCATTTTTATCAATAAAAAATTATTTATAAATTAAATTTTAAAAAACTGTATTTTTAAATTTAAGAATCAGAAACTAGGCCACTGTCAGGGTCAAAAACTGTCACATGAGAAATTTTGAAGGTCAGAAACTGGGTCCTTTTTGTCAATTTTTAAAACATTAATTTAAATTATTAATTCAATTCAAATAATTATTTTACTTGTACGACTTTATTTTGAAAGCCATAAACCAGTTGATAAAATTATTAATTGTTTCTTAAGTTTAAACTTATATTTATTACTGTCGTTTAACCTCAGCCGTCACTCTTAAAAGGTCAGAAACTAGGCCCGTTACCTTAGAGTTATTATAATAAAACGGTTTTGACAATATGACTGCAACATATATACATAAATGCACATATAATACATACAGCAACACAATCATGATATACGTATTATTTAGTATACCTAATTAAGATTTTTAAATTTGAAATAACAAAAAATAATTAATGTTAACTGTTGCAATTCATTATTGAATTTAAAAGATTTAAAAAAATATTTTAAAATTGTGTACTTGATATTTTTTTTTAAATATTTTATCTAATTGTTTTATGTGTTTATGTGATATTTTACTTTTTTATGCTTTTGTACAAAAAAAAAGAAAAAAAGATTGGAAAATTAAGTATCTACTCCAAATTTTTTTTAGAAATTTATAGGTATATCATGAAAATATAAAAATTCATATGTGTGGTGTCATTTGAAAGGTCTTGTTACAGGAAATGCAAAAAAGGGGAAAAAATTGGAAAATACTCTATATTCGGTATTTGTTGCAAGCCTAGTTTTTATTGTCAAAAATTATACAAGAGTGTATTTTTTAAACTGTTGAAAACATTATTATCAATACCAAATTGTCCACGTATAAGATTGAAAAAGAATAAGAATAATAAGAATATCCTATTCTTAATCACTTTAGGAGAGACTTTAAGTCGTTCTTAACTTATCTTCGTTTCCTAAATAAAATTGTAGATTTTCCACCGAGTTAAAAGACAAGGTAAGATAAGGGTAAGATAGGAACATTTTAATACAAATTTACTAAGTAATCTTCTAAAGTTAAAAGACAGTAAAATAATAATAAAATAAGAAATTAGGAGCCACTTTAAGACAAGAAACAGTGTAGAAGCAAGTTAAAAGACGCACCTAAAAACGTTTAAAAAGTAATTATTCGATCCCTTGATTTTAAATATACATCGAAGTTCCAATTCTTATTTATCTGACTATTGATCTCAAAAATGTATGATCGTGATTTTTAAAATAAATGGATGTGTATGACGATTTTTTCGCAAAAATAATCAGTAAATTTTAATATTATCTTCAATTGTTTTCTTCAAATGTTTTGAAGATACTTTTGACCTATCACGTCTTTTGAAAATAATTTAAATGTATAATAAATACTAAAATACAAGGTGGATTTTTACTTTTCTGTAATTGTTTTACAAGATGAATAAACGAATCAAAACAGGAAATATCAAAATCAAACACTTTCAGATTTCTTTTTTGTCGGAAATACAACGTGCAGTAT
Source organism: Brachynemurus nebulosus (assembly GCA_035578155.1). Classification (NCBI taxonomy): domain Eukaryota; kingdom Metazoa; phylum Arthropoda; class Insecta; order Neuroptera; family Myrmeleontidae; genus Brachynemurus; species Brachynemurus nebulosus. The sequence goes on along the minus strand of JAPWDM010000002.1, from coordinate 38,878,267 downwards.
AAGTACAATTTCAATTAAAGTTCTGTATCAAAGTAATCAAGTTGTCTGTAACAAATTAGCTACAAAATGTTAGTAATTTTATAAAGATATTACCCGTATACCCGATAGGATTTCCCACCGACAACATCTTTTTATTAGGTACTCACTTTCTGCTCACTTTCAATGTTTTTCAAAAACCTAAATCAATATCCACGTTTGTAATTTCAAAAATTACGAACTTCCTATACGAACTTTCATTTCCTGTTTTAACCCCGTAGGGAATACATTTCTAGAAACGTATACACAACTAAAGATGGGCAACGGGAAAATTCCCGATGGGAGTTTTCCCGCTAAAATTCCCATTTGGGTATTTATTGGGTTTTTTCCCGGGAAAATTCCCAAAACCTGGCTAAAAACGATTATTTAGCTGTACTTCTTTGCAAATGTGTTTTTAATTAGATCTCTGTATATTTGTTAATTGTGCGTGGAGGTTTAAATAAAATAATATTGATGTAAGACTATTTACATATTTCAAATGATAAAGGTACAAAATATACAAATTAACGTTAAAAATAAACAAGTAGGTATCAATACAAAATCAAATTTTTTGTCATTATTATGTTGTAAATGATAATCAGTCAGTCTTATACAAATTATTATACATTACATATGTTATCATTAAGAAATGAAAAAACTAAAAATCAACAATGCAATTTTAAAACAAAGATATTCAAATTATTAATAAGCAAATTCTGTTTAAACTGCTGTCCAATATCATAAAACCACTTCAGTACATATTGAATTTGGTTATTTATCTTTAAATTTAAAAATACATGAATACATATTATGTCGAATCAACTTAAGATGACTTTTCAACAAAGTTAGCAATTAATTTAAATTTAATTATAACTCAATGTGTTCAAATTTCAGAGAAATATCTACATACGTTTTAAAAAAAAAATCAAAATACCACGAAATTCAAAATTGACAAGTGAGAAACGAGCTAAAATTTCGACGTTTCGGAAAATGTAGTACATAAAACATAATCTAAAGCGGCGAAAACTATGGAAAAAACTGTCGTGGTAGGCCCAGGAAATTGGCACTGAAAAATGAAACGCATATTGTACAACTAGCGACGAAAATAAATTTCTAGAGAAAAACTGTCAAACAAAAATTGTATAATAACGCGATATATTAATTAGTATTTATGTAGTCTGAAGATTAGTTACTTACGTTTGGCAAATATTTTTTATGAAACAGCGGTTTTGATAAATTAAAAATCACAAAGTGATTGAAAAAATTATCCGGATCGGCCGGGAATTGAACCCAGGATCTCCTGGTAACTAGCCAGGTGTGCTGACCTCTACACCAACGATCCCATGCTCGGTAAGCGGACGAGCCGGACACCCATTCAATCACCTATGTGTATTAGTACTCTCTCTAATTCGAGAAACAGTTACAATTTTAATTTCAAATGTTATCGAGTGCTTGTGAGACACTACTACGTATGACAAACTTTTGTTTCCATTTCAACACACGCAGTATTGATATATTCACTAATCGTTCAGCTAAACTGAAACTTTAAGCACTCGATTTCTTTGGTATAGTATGACCAAAAACCACATGTAAATTAAAAATCACAAAGTGATTGAAAAAATTATCCGGAACGGCCGGGAATCGAACCCAGGATCTCCTGGTAACTAGCCAGGTGTGCTGACCTCTACACCAACGATCCCATGCTCGGTAAGCGGACGAGCCGGACACCCATTCAATCACCTATGTGTATTAGTACTCTCTCTAATTCGAGAAACAGTTACAATTTTAATTTCAAATATTATCGAGTGCTTGTGAGACACTACTACGTATGACAAACTTTTGTTTGCATTTCAACACACGCAGTATTGATATGTTCACTAATCGTTCAGCTAAACTGAAACTTTAAGCACTCGATTTCTTTGGTATAGTATGACCAAAAACCACATGTAAATTAAAAATCACAAAGTGATTGAAAAAATTATCCGGATCGGCCGGGAATCGAACCCAGGATCTCCTGGTAACTAGCCAGGTGTGCTGACCTCCGGATAATTTTTTCAATCACTTTGTGATTTTTAATTTACATGTGGTTTTTGATCATACTATACCAAAGAAATCGAGTACTTAAATACCCACTCTTCGGGAATTTTCCCTGGAATTTACCCCGTTTTTACCCACTTTGGGAATTTTCCCGGGAAAATTTCGGGTTGATCCCATCTCTATACACAACTGAGTTTTATTTATAAATAAAAGCCTAAACGCCAATCTTCATATCTCCTGCGCTAAATTTCGTCCTTCTAAACTCAACAGTGTATAGGCTGTGCATTGTCTGTCAGTCAATCGTTCAGTCAGTCAGTGTTAGAAATTTATTAAGTCGATTTTTAATCTTTTCCATAATTTCTTCCAACTTCCAAAATTTAACTACATATTATATAAACTAAACCAGAGAACTTCTTTACAAATTTAGTAATTTCAGCACTGTTTTTATATATCTTCCTAATGATTTTAACTCCAGTTTTCTGGTACAAAGACCTCATTAACGTCATTACTCCTAATTAGTCAAATTATAATATTTTTTCCATCGATTACTCAAAAAAATTCATATGCGCATCAAATTTTTATTGGTAAATAATAATTTGTTATTACAAAATGTACATTTATTTTTATTTATATTGCTAAATATAGACATTATTGTTATAAATAAATTGATTTAAATTTTTATTATTTTACACACATGACGCATATTAAAAAATAAAATGAAACATTTTGCAATAATTTCTGATTATTATTACGCATGTTTCATATTTAAATTACCTAATTAGGACAAGTGTGATGAGCGCCTGTCAAAAGCAAAAAAAAAAAAATACTTTCCCCAAACAATTTTATTATGAAAATGAAGGCATTAACCTATTTCTTTTGAAAATTATAATTTATTATTTTGATAGTGTAATTAATTTTGACATATTGCTGCAACAAATGATTTCCAATATGTAAAAGAATTTTCTAATTTAATTCATCAAACTTTGATATTGTTAATCGGGCGTCTTGATGGAATTAGACTTCCCGTTTTTGAGATGCGGTAGCGTGTGGGTCCTTTTGGAGATGTGGGCTGCTTCTTAGAAGGGGTATGTACGGATTTGTAATAAATGAAAACAACCCCCGTCAAAATATAAGTAATATTTATTGAAATAATAAAAGAAAAAGATAACAGAAAAATAAAATAAGAATACAAAAGTTAAGTTCAAAATTTATGGTTCGAGAGAGGAATAGATACAACCAAAAATCCTACCTTTACGCCTTGATTGGTTCCAATTTAGCACTACACTGTATTACTTGAATCTAATATTCACTTTTCACAATTAACCCAAAATTTATAATTTAATAATTAAACACAGAAACCCAATTACGATGTGTACTTAATCACAGACACACCCCGACTCTACTTAACGAACTCCCAAGAAGTATTGCATCAGTCTCGCTACATTCAAGGCCAAAATCTCTCTATATTTTCTTATCAATTTTTGATACTGTAATATGTAGACTCTAAATGCATTCATACATGCGATATGGTATTAGCGATTCGCAAATGTTATGCAATACTCCTTTACAGGTTGATTCGTAACAATATATTTGGATTGTTGTAATATTGGCTATCTTATCTTTCTGTCGAGTTTACAAAGTAGAACTCAATAATTTTTGATGTCACAGATTATAAATTATTATCTCAGAAAAACTAAACATTAATGATTTTAGGGTACATATAGGTACCTGAAAATTCCAAAAGCGTTTTTGCTTGCACATTTCAAAATTATATTCCTTTAAAATTTTCAGTTGTATCTACCTTATCTCCGAAGTTTATAAGGCTAAAAATCTAAAGTAATGCAGCAATATGTAATTTTTTTATTTTCGATTAGGCTAAGTACTATAGTTTTTGGTTGTGATAGTTTTGTTACTGTAAATGAAATGAAAGTATTGTGATTGATGTAGAATGAAAGATATTTCCCGGTTGGATGCGAACTCACGATCTACCAAACAAAAAGCGGAGTTGCTAACCATCAGACCAACTTGGGGTTAATATGTAATTTAATTTACTATAGGTACTTGTTTTAAATTGTTAAATGTAAAATCTTTAATTATTAAAATCGTTCCTACAATTACGTAGAATCAGGACCGAATTTGTCTTTGAGAGACCGCTAGGTACCGTAAAGGTGATGGCCTCTTGTAAAGCAATCATAAAAGGAAAAAAATTTTAACAATGTAGAGTAGTTTTTCGATAACTTTCTTCTCAGAAACCTGTCAGATCGGAAAATTCTTAGAAATGGAAAATTATCAAATGTCACCACTTAGTATGGATATACTAATAGCAATAGACCTAGCAATTTATAATTCGCCTCAAATTTACATAAACAAACGCACTTATGGAAAAAATATTTACACATGCAGTTTCGTTCAAAAAAATACGAATTCATACACGCTTGTAGACAATAGGCAAATGTAAAAAAAATATAGACACATAAACAGTTGTATATTTTTAACAATATCCTTTATTCATTATTGTTATACGGTTTAGAGAAGAAAACAATTTAACATTAAAAGAGTAGAATAGAAAAAAAAAAACAGAAAGAATAAGCGCTTTTTGGTTTTGCTCGTCAACCCAATTTTTCGGGAAAGTTTGAAAAATTTCGGAATTTCCTTGTCATCTTAGTGGGGGGTCTCCATAAAAGTATTAGTTCTAGGTGAACAAAAACATTTTATAATTTCTTATTAGTTAGTTTGTATTATCAATAACAAATTCAACACGTTCAGTTATAAAAAAAATTAACTGCTTAAAGGCCACGTGCCCTTTGTGCCCTCGGCCACGTGCCCTAAGTGCCCTCATATAAATCCGATTCTACATAGAATAAATTAAAATATATCAATGATATGGGAAAGAGCTGATGCAAAGAAAGAAAAATGGAAATCCTTGTTAAATTCATTCCAAATTTTACTTTAAATTGGAAAAATATCCAACAGTGGTAAATTTTTTAAGGTAAATAAGAAAAATATACTGGCAGTTTATACAAAGAATGTTGTATCACTTTATATAATCTATCTTGTTGTTGATAAAAAGAAAATATTAGAAATTCCTGACAATATGCAACCGATTACTTAAGAGCAAATTATTAAAATAATTTTTTACGTAATCATAGCCTATTATTTCATTAACTAGAAAAATGTGAATATGTATGTCACATGTAACAAATAATCTGAATAGCGTAATGAGACAAAACACTGCATCAAATTCTCACTGCACTTGATTATAAATTTCTAACATGAATGCTACTACTTAATATAAAAATTACAGTACAACACTTACTGTATGCATATTAATATGTTTAGTGCAGTAGCCGTTTAAATGAATTATAGGGAATTTTTATTAGTGATTCTGATAGTGACAATGCACGGAACTTAACAAAAAAATTGTACATAGACTAATTAAAAGTATAACAATGTTATCATTGAAAATTAATGAGAAACAGTGTTGTTGCTATGTGAAACAAAATACAGTGAAAACTCATTTTAACGAAACCTAGCAAAAAACGTTATCAAATAATCAAAATCGATATTTTTGGTAAGTTTGTTCACAGGAGAACACAGAGTGTTTCCGTACTATGGATACAAGCCTAAGTTCTAGAATGTGCACATTTAAGTTTGTCTCTTGAATTACGTTATATTATGTAGATTTTTAAGTTTTATTACTCGTATATTTTGAAAGCATTGATTGTTGAAACAAATATTTTATTTCTAATCAATAATCATACTAATATATTGTTTGCCCGTGAACTAAAGATATTCGATACAGTGCCGCCAGCGGCGTAGTGAACATAGCGGGCCCCCCGCTTCCCCCGCTAGAAACACTGAGATATAGTAATATTTGGCACCCTTTTTAGCACAAATATGGCGCCCCTTTGCGAGTGGCGCCCGGAGCATTATAGACCCTCTTGCCCACCCTCGCTACGCTACTGAGTGCCGCCTTAATTAGAATCTATTTTTGTCCATGTCATTTTGATATGTAAAGTAAGAAAAATAGATCATGAACCATACCATTCTTATGCTCTCTTGAGCCGTTTTAAAATCACCAGGAGTCGACGATGTACAAGCAATAATAAAGAAGTCAAGTTTTTGAGTTTGTTAGCTTATTAGTTTGAACTAATCTCGAAAAGTACTCGACGGATTTGAAACATTTTTTCATTGTTACATAGATGATACCAGTGTTCTACTATAGGCTATATTTCAAAGATTTAGTGTCTCCTATGGCCCTGGAGTTTCAAGAAGCATTTAAAATAAATGTCTAGACGGATTTTAATCAAATTTCACTCAAATACTACTGAGATTTTTGAGAAAATGAACGTAAGGTTGGAATTATCTCCCAGGACCCTGGGATCCCTACAATGACCCTGGGTCTACAATAAATTGTTAGAAAATTATGATCAAATTTTTCACAAATACTATTGAGACTAGAAAAAATGATTACGAAATTACAATTTTCCCCTAAGATTTTGAACTCTTCAAAAGGGTCAAACTCAAAATAGACAACTGAATGGATGTTGACCAAAGTTTGGCCACATACTATTGAGAGTTCACGAACCACAAACGTGAAGTTAAAATTATCCGCAGGGCCTTAAATTGAAGTACTTTTGAAACTATGAATATGGATGGGTGTCCATAGAAAAACCTCAGGATATGGAAATTATATATACTACTGAAATATCAATATGGTTATTTTAGAGTCTTTTGACGAACGAAGTTAAATACCATATTATTGGATTGATTTCATACAGAACTTCAGTTCCATAATTAAGATCAGTCATATAACGTAAAAGCCCCTATACTCGAACGCGATTCAATACTCGAACAGTTTTGATATTCACCGCTTTTTTCAGAAATAACTTCATTAATATACGAGAATATCGAAACTGTTCAAGTATTGAGTCGCGTCTGAATATAGGGGCTTTAAACCTACTAAATTTAAAAAAAAAAAAGAATAAAATTTATGAGTATGACATAATAATTTTATCGATTACAGACATTGTAGTCAAATCTTTTTTACATATTTTGCCGTAATTAAATCAATTATGAATAATTAATACATATTTACATGTACAGAAAACATATTTTATACTTTATGATAGTAGCATTACATTGACGCCAGTAATTACTTAATAATATTTTTTCTGCTTAATTTAAATATTTCGTTTTGCTTCACTTCCTGTAATTTCTTGTTTACAAACAAACGCAATGAAACAAATATTGTAAAATGAATATAATATTAAGTAGATACGTCTATATTGCACTTAATTAAAATTTATTACATGTCAATTACATGAATAATTACCCTCGTGCGAATAGCCAACGTAAATTTAAAAAAAATGAGATTTTTTTATTTTTGCTTCGATCAATCGTTTGTGACTCGTTTGTGAATGCTTGTGACGCTATTATTTTCGTTTGTGACTAATTAGTTAAGTAATTATTCAATTGTTAATTAAGAATGTGTGAATAGCCTTTTTTTTATAAAATTTATTGCAATATTGACTTCCGGGCACTTAATCGATCGGAAATCGTTTGTGAATTCCAAATATACCATTAAAAACATTTGTGACAGCGTATTCTTTAAAAAAATAATAAAAAAAATTCGGTATACTGCTGTCATTTACAAAATAGTTATTTTTTCTCACACTAGAGAGCATTGAAGTATAGATTTAGCGCAACTAAACAGAGTGGCCAATATAAAAAACTTCATTACTACAAAAACTAATTTTTTTTTATTATTTTTTTTTTTAAAAATACGCTGTCACAAATGTTTCATAATGGTATATTAGGAATTCACAAACGATTTTCGATCGATTAAGTGCCCGGAAGTCAATATTGCAATGAATTTTAAAAAATGTTGGCGATTCACACACTCTTAATTAACAATTAAATAATTAATTAACTAATTAGTCACAAACGAAAATAATGGCGTCACAAACATTCACAAACGGTTGATCGAAGCAAAAATAAAAAATCTCATCTTTTTAAATTTATGTTGGCTATTCGCACGAGGGTTGAATAATTAGCCATAATATAAATAAAGGGAAAATATGGCTACGTAACTGTTAATAATCGGAAAAAAATACAAATCTATTCCATTCAGAATCCTCGTAAGCAATATATACCTTTATTTGGGTGATGGTGGCAGCGCAGCGGTCGGATAGAATTGTACAATAATTACAAATACTATTTTTCAAAGTTAATGCCACCACCTAACAAAATAGTTTTATTAAGGTAGGTATGTATTTAATAAAAATAGAACACTTTTCATTCAAATATTTTTATTGGATATTTAAAAAAATAAAAACGGAAATAGTTACGATCAACGGAAGCATGGTTCATGTATTCAATATGTTTGAGAAAAAAATTACCATATAAAAAAAATAAAAGAATATGCGAATGTACTTACGTGTACATTCAATAAATACTTAAGTATTTTTATTTTTTTAATTTTGCTATTACGGATGGCCAATCATTTGAAATTTATCAATATTTTACATCAAGAAAACATAATCAAAAAACAAAAATCTTTTTGTCTACCGTTTCCTCTCCAAATAAACATCAACGTACAGCAAACAATCAAAACAATTAAAACAGAGGTTATGTGTTTGTTTATTCGTCAAAACTATTAAGGTATACTGCCAATATTAAATTAAAGTAAGATATGCAGACATAGTTTCGTAATCTATTCTTTTTTCAATTAACGAAAATTAAAAAGATTTCTATAGAATAAACACCTCAATTAAAAAGAATGTATATGGCTAATTTTAAGTAATGTAATCTTTAATTATTTTTTTTTTTTTTTTTTGTTTATTTACCGTCAAACTAGCAACTTTACCATAATTTCCTACTTAAATTTGAATAAAATAACTGTTTTAATGAAATAAACTGATAGACTAATAGATCCAACAGAAAATAAAGTCAAATGTGACTGGTTCGCAAGAACAGTAATATAACTCGAAAACACCGTTTTCAGGAGCAGTATTTAAACTTACTGTTAAGATAAATATCCCTGTCGCAGTATCCTACATAATATAGCGAGTTTTTGTTTACAAAAATTATTTTTTCTCGAAAACCCCCTCACATAGGATAATGATCGTACAACGTGCCCGACGTACTCTATGTGTTTTTTTCTTACTTTTTATACCTAATGGCATAAGAAATTTTCAAAGACATTTTGAATTTCGACAAATTTTAGCAAAAAAATTTCTTTGGAAATATTGGTATCGGACGTAGGTATCTCGCAAAGAACTCATCTAAGATTTTTGGACTTCCAACGTAACCAAATAATCAAAAATAGTGTTTTTTCGTTCGAGGGTTATAAAGGTTATATGTATATATATATATATATATATATATATATATATATATATATATATATATATATATATATATATATATATATATATATATATATATATATATATATCGTTAATTCGAAACTCGAGGGACTCTTAAAATTTTACGAATTATCGAGTGTTTGAAATATCAAATGGTTCAAAATCAATCAAAATGTACAATCTTTCTGTCTCTTTTTCTCTGCAACTTTGAATTGTCGAGTGTGTGACGCCGATGAGTTCGAATTAACGCGTCGTTTCGTTACGTAGCAATGATTTTTTCGTTCGACTTGCCAAGTGCGTAAAAATGTATTGATTTAGTTTGAAATATAAAGAAATTTTGTAAGAAACTCCTGATAATTTTGAATTATAGAGAGGTTCGAATTATCGAAGGTGTGAATTAACGAGAGTCGACTGTATATATTTTTCGATACAAAAAACTATAAAAAATTTTGTAGTTTTTATTCAAAACGCCGCCATTTTCTTAAATTTCAAGAAAAAAAGAAGCTTCCATAGGTACCTAGCGGTTTACCTACAGATTGATAATCTATTTTTTCGGATGAAAACTGCGGCCGCAATCGTGTGTACCGGTTTCTTCTCTTTTTTAAAGACACTTTTTTCAAAAAATTATAATAATTATAAAAAATAAATAAACATGAATAAAAAAAAATAATAAAAAAAAAATACATCCCCATTCCTCCATCCTATCCAGTCGAAAAAAATCGCGAAAATTAATTATTTTTTGGTTGATCACACTGTGATGGTACCTTAAATGACTACAGATTTCGAAATCACAGTCTATGTATTGTCATTTCTTAACCTCTCGTACTAATTTCTGCCTTCTTGGAAAGTATTTAATTTTTTATAGTACACTATGTGTAGAAACGCATTTTAAAATATCGGTCTAACAATAAGTCATTATTAAGGTAAAGGCTACATTTGTCTAATTCTAATACATGTGTTTTATGAACAATAGACCAGTGAGTTCATTTATTTTAGTCACTACACCTGTGCGAACGATGGAAGAGATCCACTTTAAAATCGTTTGGCTATAAAAAATCTATGATCTGACTCATAATTAAATTTTAAAAAAATTTGGATTACTGTAGTCACAAATAAAAAAAGAAAAAAAATAGTAAGAAGCTAAGATGTCAACGAATTAATAACAAAAATAATTTTTGAACAACTTTAAATAAATTATTAACCCAAAAAACATTATCAGATTATATAATTTTTTATATGTTAAAATTGCCTATCTGAGTTTCATAGTTTCTGAAATATTAATTTATTAAAGTTTTCACACTTTTTTAAACCAGTTTTTAAAGTAGCGTTGGATATTTCCATTGAGGAGAGAATCGACTAGAGAGAATGCTGTGTATTACAAATACATTAAGAAATTGGAGCAAAAAAATTGACTGATGTTATTACTTTAATGGCGGCCAAACCATTAATTTAATGGCTTATCTCACTGAGTACTGAATCGTACATATTAACATATTATGTTTCCTAGAGATATCACAGGCATTAAATTGTGAAGTATGACTCCATTTTATTAAATCCAACTTGTAACCACGGAGACTTGTTTATAAATATTAGATAAACCATAAAATTAATGGTTTGACCGCCATTAAAGTAATCACATCAGTCAATTTTTTTACTTCAATTTCTTAATGTATTTGTAATACACAGCATTCTCTCTAGTCGATTTGGTTCTCCTCAATGGTTTATCTAATATTTATAAACAAGTCTCCGTGGTTACAAGTTGGGTTTAATAAAATGGAGTCATACTTCACAATTTAATGTCTGTGGTATCTCTAGGAAATATATGTTAATATGTTCGATTTAGTACTCAGTGGATATTTCAATAAAAAAATAATCAAATTTGTGTGCTTTTACAGATTTAAGGTAATAGCACCTGAGGGTAGACAAATATACTATTTAGAATACTATTACCAATTTTTTCGATATTTTATAAATTTGAAATACATAAAATGTAAACATGCGCTCTTACAGGGGAAGAAATTGTCATGTATTTTTCGCGAATTGCTTTAGCAATTATTCGTTTTAATTTTTTACAACCCATTTTTCAAAAATTTTACCATAATATCCATTTACTATAAATTACCTAATATAATTAATTACCAGGTCACACCATTTTGATCATAGCAAAATTTGTCATGGCGCTCTCTTTTTATGTACCAGAGAAATATTTAACAAAATGCAACCTTAATCATTTTCGTTCAGTTTACGTCTGATAATCAATATTCTTGATTATTTTTTATTTTTTTTAAATAGGCCCCTAAATTTAAAATTTAGCTTTACGTCTACAATCAGTGCACTACATTCTAACTCTGTGCAAAATTTCAAATTTGTACGTCGAATTATTTTGGAGAAATGGCCTGTGACTATGAGAGACAGACGAAGACCAAAGTGATTCCATAAGTGTTCTGTTTTGCAAATTTTGGTACGAATTACTAAAAATTTAGAATACAAAAACTTTTATACGTACTGGAAAATTAAATAATTATATGTTACCTAAAAAAATCAATCTTATTAAATAAGAAAGTTTTCATTAATTTTTCAATTACTATGTAAAATATAACTTGCATAATTATATACAAAGAAATTAAAAATGTAATAATTCAATTTTATAATAATATGAGAAATAACAAAAATAAAACATTGTAAATTTTTCAATCTTCTTTTCACCGTTATTATACATAACAGACAAAATAGATTTAATCTTAATTTTCACACCTTTTAAGTACCATTCATGTAACTGCTACTCTTTTATTTGTAGTTAAAATTACAAACTTATAAATTAATAAAATGAAACGAAAGATTAGAACTATACATGAATAAAAATGAATAAAATAGCTAGTAATTAAATTACTACTAATTAACTGCAAACTACGAAGTTCAATTGTTATTTAATAAAAAGAAAGTGCAACATCGTGCAAAATTAAATATGGTCCATTTCAATTAAATTTAACCATGCTTCATCACTTATGAATTTAAATAATTTCCGTTTTCTTGACTTTATCTCTTTCATTATTGCACTTACGTAAATTTTAAAATTGCAGTTTGTTTTTAGAAAAGAATAGAAGATTGATTTGTTTTGAATATAAGAATTATTTAATTTTTTAACTTTAACTCATGATCAATTGTATTTGAAAAAGGGTATATACTGTAAATTCAGCCAAGATTGTTTCAATTTTCTACTCAAAATTAAATAAAATGACGACGAAATTAATTTAGTTATAATTTATCTATTTTTATCTACCATGAAATTGTTTGTTTATTGTACAAAATACTATCTAAGTAAGGTACGTTTTACATACAGCCATATACCCAGCTGTACAAAAAATGCCTCTTTACACGCATGTTTACTTAGATACCAACGCTTACTACACTTTTGTTAATTCTTATATTATAATATAATTATATTATACAGTGATATAAATATTAATATATTATATTAGAATCTGTACAAAAATTTTACCTAACAGCTGAATGTTTACGTTTTATTTTTAATAAATTTCAAATACTACATAATTTTAATGTATTGTATTTCTAGATTTGTACCTAATTTTTATCGTTTATTGTGAAGTTCATGTTAGTCGTAGAAAAAGTATAGTACGTAACTTGGTTGTAAGGCATATTACACACTCGCGCAATTACGCACTCGCCCTTGCGCGGCTTTTGCGTAACTTTTTCGCTCGTGTGTAATATGCAACTTACAACCTCAATCACGCAATATATACTATTATCGAATAGCATGATAAAAATTTTTAACCTGATTCATAAATAAATTTTCCAAAGATTTAAATGACTGGTTAAAAAAGTAAAAGGTCTAATAGGTTAACGTAGTTGCTCTGAGATAGTCAGGTACAAAAGTATATCCAGCAAAAAAATTTTCTTTTATCAAAAATTAAGTAATGTATTAATATTCTTCAGTAATTAATATTTATATACCACTTGTTTTTTTGAATTTCCGCGCGCTTATGTTGTAACAATATAAAAGCATTGTTTAAAAGCGTTGTAAAAACGTAAAATAATGTTTATAAATTATATTTCAAAAATGGCTTAGTGAATAATTTTTATTTCTTATTAAATATATGTTTGTAACTTTGTATTTTATAACATATTGAATTTTTATCAAATTGCTTTGACACGTTTTCATTTTACTCAAAAAAAAAAAAAAAAAAATAGTTTTCCCATAAAAGCCCGTGTAAAAATTATAAAACTTTGAAAACGTTTTTCTCAACATTGGGGTAGTCAATTTTAATCGGAATAGGCTCGTACTATTGGTATTGAATTAAATAAATATCTAGAGAAGTTTCCTTAAAATTCTTTGAAAAAATCGTTTTATCGACCAACTACCTTAAGATGTTAATGAATTCATAACTTTACCTACCCATGTCTTTTAATGAAATATAAAAGATATTGTAAAATTGTTAAATATATCATTGTTGTTCTCACTTCATTACTAAGTCAGAAGCCATCCATAAAACACAAACGCAAACCGGGGTCTGAACAAACGTGACGTAACGCATTGTTTAAAATAATTACACCAGTTTTATTATTTCTACATTAATTTTACTACAATAACTATTACAGTAAATCACTAAAGAATAACAATAATTTAGCATTATACTAAGATTCTATGAATAAATGATATTGTTTAGACATTTGTTGTATGTTACTTAATCAGCGGAAGAGAACCTCTAAATTTTGTGATTATTAGATAATGGAAGGAGGCGTCAAAAATGCGTGAATTTTGTATGACGAAATTTGATTGCCCCTAATATCTATAATATTTATATTAATGCAACATTTTTACCGTTTATACAAGGCGTCCCATTGGTGACGTTACGAGTTATTATAAGATCCTAATTTTACCTTCACAAACCAACGCTACACAGCAAAAAATTCACCTGAGCACACCAGCCATCAAATACACGACTCTTCCTATATTCAAAATTAAAGATTGCTTAAATATTTTTACCCAAATAATTACTTTCTATGCAAAATAAATAGTCAGTCAATCTGTCAACTTTAGAGTATTTGTCACAATGGTACATATGGGTGCCGCTAGTCTATAGTGAAAAATCGGATGGCACCAATATGTGCCGGCTGGCTTATTTTTTAAAGAAAAATATTTTGTACTGTGGAAGCGAACGTGTTAAATGAATTATTCGATAATGCGCAAATAAATACATGTGAAAAGTATTTAACACCTTGACGGCCATTAACATCATAAAACGTCAAGTGAAACCTTATACTAACTCACATACCACGTCCGACGACGTCAACAATTCCGACCATTCCCATATAAAATGTATTAACTGTCAAAATAGTGTATCAGTTGGGGATTTTATCATTATAGGTTATGATGACCGTCATTGTGTTAATATACTTATGAGTTTATGTGATTTTTCATAGAATCAAAAATCATATCTAACAGAGTTTGATAGTTTCTACAATACCAGCTGAAGTTCGCAGATTCGTTGAAAATACAACATGAAGTGAAAAAAAATATAATTTGAAGCAATTGCGGCTCCCAGTGTCAGAAATATTTAAAAAAACACCAGTAGTTTGTCAAAAATATTCCGTGACTAAAAAAAAAATGGGAATAAATTATCTGAGCAGTAATTTAATTTATTGATCAGCAAAATTTATCAGCTAAAAAAATATTTTAGCAGCAGTAAAATTATAATCTTGCCAGCTAAATATGATCAGCACAGTAATACGATTTGGCATGCTAAAAAATAAATACTGAACAGCAAAAAAGATAACTGAGCAGCAAAAAAATAATTCAGGAGCAAAAAATATATTGGCAACGCAAAGATTACGCGAGCGCTCCTGGTTTTTTAAAAAAGAGGCTGTATCAAGTAAAAATTTTTGTAAATTAGATACTGGATACTATTTCGGGAAATATCGCGTATAAAGCGAACTCTTATTATTCTTTAAGTGTAACATTTTTTCTA
This sequence comes from Brachynemurus nebulosus, assembly GCA_035578155.1. NCBI lineage: Eukaryota > Metazoa > Arthropoda > Insecta > Neuroptera > Myrmeleontidae > Brachynemurus > Brachynemurus nebulosus. The sequence continues at coordinate 38,862,858 of JAPWDM010000002.1, read as the reverse complement.
CAATTATTAAATTTTCTTAAGCGAGATTAGTGCTATAAGTAAATAACAAGTAAGCCTCGTTAACAAATAAGCCTCGTTACTTAAATTGTTGGTTTTAATGGAATTTATATATAAGTATTTATTTTGAATAATATTGTTTTACATAATTGTAAGATGTTGTTTTAGTTGATATTGTAGGAAATCATATTTTACTGTATTTTTTATATTTAAGGTTTTAAAATATAAACTTACTAGCTGAGACCCGTGGTTTCACTCGCGTAAAATTATTTGAACGTCTTAATTCAACATCTAAACGAATTATTATTTGAGGCGGTAATTTCAACCTCATCTTACTTTTAAATCAAATATTCTGTTTGTTTTTTTTACAAAAATAGTTCTTTACAGTGCTTCGCTCCGCTCGTCCAACGACTCCCAAATAGCTATATTCATATTTTAATAAGGAATCTAATTTTCATGCCCTGAGATCTTCTCGTAGATACTCATATTGATAATTTTGAGAGCACTTTAATTTCGGACCCTTTTTGAGGTCCCAGAGCTCAGGAGAAAATTTCTAAACTCGTGTTAATAAATTTATTTGCAAGACTCAATAATATTAGAGCAAAATTTAGTCAAGATCCGTCCAGCCGTTTATATTTGCATTTTTTAGGTCCCCAGAATTCTAAGGGACAATTTTAACCTCATGTTCATTTTTACAGGATCTCAGTACTATTTTAACAAAATTTGTTCAAGATTCGTCCATCCATTTATATTTTGCGTTTTGTAGGTCCGCAGGACTCTAGAGAATAATTTTCACCTCACGCACATTTTTCTCAGGACATCAGTACCTACTGTTTGAACAAAATTTGGTCAAGATTCATCCAGCCGTTTATTTTGAGCTTTTTTGGGTGTCTAGGGTCTTACAGGGTAATTTTAACCGCACGTTAAATTTTTTCAGGATCTCAGTACTGTTTGTACAATATTCAATCAAAATCTGTCCAGTCACTTGTTTGAGTCCTTTTTGGGACCCTAAGACCTTAAGGACCAATTTTGATATAACGTTCATTTTTTCGAGGATCTCAATATTACTTGAGCAAAATTTTGTAACGATCCGTCCAGCCGTTTATTTTGAACTTTTTTGGGGCCCTAGGGTCCTACGGTATAATTTTAACCTTTTAAATGTAGCCTATGCAATAACCGACAATATTATTTATCTACTAGTGAAAAAATTTTTGAAATCGGTTGGGTAGTTCCAGAGATTACTTTAGTCGTACAAACCGACAATTCACAAACTAACTAATAGTATGATTGTCATATAGATGTTCAAACGACTGTACAGCAGACCCAAAAAAAATATTAAATGCTGCTCACATATTGCTGTTCGTTAATTTTTTTAGCAGACCATCATTATTTGACGCTCAAATAGTTTACTAGCTGGCCATACATACATTTAAAGCTGAGCGTATTTATTTATTCGGCTGCTGACATATTGCTGCTTAATTAGCTTATTTTCGTATCAATTTGCATTTATTTTGCTGCTCAATTAAACCTAAGCCAAAAAAAATATTATACAGATATTATGAACTACTCAATTTTAATTTTAACACACAGTTGTCTTCAATAGGTAAAGTTGACTGATTTTACCATATATTTATTTGTGCCTATTTTGTTTAGAATAAAAATTCATTTTAAATGAAATAAAATCTTTACTTTTGTTTATAAATAAAGGATAGAAATTCAAACAGTTATTTACCCTAATTACTTATATCAAAGGAAATAAAAGTAGATAATTATGTCTTTTTCACTTCTTCTAATGAGATGACATTTTTCACAATAACTTTTTAAATTAAAAAACCATATTTTTTTCATAAAATATTTTATAAAAGTTAGAGAAAGTAGTAAAAAGTATCAATAATCTTGCAATTAAAATTTCCGATAACTATTAAAATAGTAAAAAAAAAAAATCGATCATAATCCTAACAATACAAGCAATAACCGTTACAATTCAAATTTATTTATTTAAAAATTTCTGACTTGTCAATTTAATTGTTGCAATTTTTTTCGAATGAGTCTTAACAAATAAGTAATTTAGTTGAATGAAAACATATTTAATATTTTGTAGGTATTTTATTCATTCTTTTTGAAATTTAAATGCAGTCTGTGCGAATATCATATTTATAACATACGAAGAAGAGAAAAAACCGGATATTAGAGTGAAATTATTTTACATTTATGGTAATTTTATTTAAATTATATGTATTATTTTTTTGATATTAATAAAATATTGAATGCTTTAAAGAAAAAAATGTAATTGAAACTTTCATCCAAACAATTATTATTAAATTTATCATTTTTTTTATTTTAATGGTAGAAAATTTATTACAGATTAATTATTCGATACAAAAACTATACAAAAACTATTTCGTATTAAATACTATAGGATCACGCATGATATTTCATTTTTCTTTTTGTTTCAAGAAAGACTACTTAGCGTACTTTATTTGTTAGAGTTCTTTTAATATTTTCTTACTTATTTCCATTAAAATGTCACTTACTTTATCATATGTAATACGTAAGAATAAAAGAACCTTCACCATGCATTTTACACATACAATTAAATTCGAAATGAAAGCCAAGGACAATTTATTGCTTTAGGCGTTGTATTAATTATTCTCGATCTGAACAATAAATACATAACTTAAGTACCGTAAAAATTAATAAAATTCATACTTAAGTCACTTTACACTATCTTATTTGTTTTATTATGGGACAAAATGTGTACAGATATCTTTCGATGAACTATAACATTCCAACAACACCTACGTAGAATCTTGTCTGAAAAGCCAAAATTCAATATAAAAAATTCAACTGTGCTTTGAAGTGCTAGTTCCATAGGTCTGGTGGGAGGGGGGGGGGAATCGGGTTTTTGCCCCTGAGCCTCCTTCTCAAGGGAGGCTCTTATTTTTTATCTAATATTTGCTCTAATAGAATGGATTTATAAAATGAATACTTTTTAGATATGGATACTACGGTCCTTCAGTTCTCTTCACAGCCTTAACTAGTCCTACAATCTTAATTTCATAAAAAAAAGGAAAAAATGTTATGGCAAAGACATAACTAACAATAAAAAATAATTTAAAATAGTTATAATACAAGTTTTATTTTCTAAAAATGGTTAAAGTTAAATTGTTCAATTTTCCTTTTATATAAAGCCTTCTGTAGACGATATTTTCTGATTTTATTAATCAGATTTTTGTAAATGGGAGGTAAATTGTTTTTTATTACTCATGCGGGAGAAATACTAACTCGGCGCACACATTTCTGTACGCAAAATAGCTGTTTGCCCACTGTACTCTTCCCACATAATTTTTTGCGGGCGGAAAGTAACTTTCCACACGCAAATTGACAATAAAACACGCAAAATTTAATCAAAACACGCAAAGCCGCCTCTTTTTTTTTTTTTTTTTTTTTTTATTAAAATTGGAGCACTGCTGCTGGTGGATGGCGCAGTCAGCAGTGCCCGGCGGCATCGCCATCTATGGGCATGCGCCACCATAACGAAAAGAACGATAAAAACAACACATAAAGACAGGAACACATAAATGCAATAGACAAGGGACAAGACATACACATAATAAAATCCATCGATGGGCCCTGCCATCCCAGGGCATCATACAGAGCGGACAGTCCTTGGTTGCGGTACGCTAAGTGCTAGCCAGAGCGTCCGTTCATCAAGGACTGAAGAACCAACGATGAAACTCCACCCAAGGGCAAACAGCTCCGGAGTGGAGAGAACCGACTAGATATGTACAAAAAGAAAAATATTACGAAAAAATATCACAGTAAAAAAAATCACAGATGATTATCACAGTAACCCATTGCACTCGCGAGGAGCCTGGAAGCACCCAGTGGTGCAACGGGGATCGTAACAACGCTACTGGAGGCTCCAAGAGCCTCCAGTAGTAAGGGGTCAAACAGAAACTCAACAACAGTCAACAACAAAAGAAAAATAACAAAAAAATATCACAGCTTAAAAAGAACAAATCACAGTTCAAATATCACATTGCACCCATTGCACCCCGAAAATCCGAAACCATTCAGTGATGCAACCGGTATAGAAACAACACCTTTGGGAGCCCGGGGGGCCCTCAGCGGCAAAAAAAACACACAATAAACAAAAACAATAACAAATTTTGTGTTTAAAATGATTTGTGTTTGTCTTATTTATTACCAAACCAGAGCCCCGTTAGCCTGCTAGCCAGCTAGCAGTTACCGCCGAGCACGACGAGGACAAGGGGTTGGATTTATGCCCGGCAAGCCGCCTCTTGATTTTTCATTTAATAAATATTTCATAATTATTTCTATAGAAACCACCAACAAAATAATTTAAACAAGATTTAATTCAGAAAAAAAAGACGAACACTTAAAAATATTATTTGAAAAAGTTATAAAAATGTCAAAAATAGTAATAATAATAGAAAAAAGTATGTGAAATTCGTAATAAAAAATAGTATGTGCAACTCGTGCGGGATTGTCGATTGCCCACTCAAGCGAATGAGCGCACTCACTACATTCGTGCGCCCAACTTCGCTTTCGTGGGCAATCGACAATTTCCCGCACTTATTGCACAATATACTATATTTCTACTTGCAAAATGTCAAAATTATTTTTCGAAATATAGTTGATATTTTAAAAATCTTTTTTCTACAAATCTGGCAATCTTATTTTTGCAAAAAATTAAAAGATTGATAGTAAATTTAAGAGTTTGACAATGTGAAAGCAATTTAATATATTTTTAATGTTTTATCCTATAATGTCGCTATTCATAAGAAATAATCGGTAATATTTTTTTAATGTGTACATTTGCAATTATATTACATACGTTATACGTATGATATACAGAATTTGTGCTTGTATATTTACTAGTAATGAATTTCATTATAGATATAACGGTATATTTTTAATTAAAAAGAATTAAACACATGACAACAAATTGAAGCCAGTCGGTAAGTTTGAGGAAAAAAAATTAGTCCAAGTGATATTTAAATATTTTTATATTAAAAAAATTACTTTTTTTAAATTAAAATAAAATTATGTCACCTTGTTTAAAATGCAAATTAATTTAGGGCAAGTATTCACGGTCGTTACAATATGGACTATATGGACTATATATTTATTTGAGAAAGTATAAGAAAATCAAGAGCACTATTGAAGAGGTTTGCATAGAACGTGCTAAAAAGTTAGAACAGTCAAATGAAGATGAAGTTTTTTGATTATATAAAACAATTTAATGGAAAAACAATGAACTTACTAACATTTAACCTTGTTCACATTTAAATGAATTAAAAACAGTATTTATTTAATTATTTATTTTGACATTAAACAACGAATTTCTTTAAAAACCGTTAGATAATAATTATGACCTTTGTGACATAAGATGTCGTAACATTTGACTTATTTGTTTATAACTCGAGAATAAATAATAGATGATTCAATTTTTAGGTAGTAATGTACAAATTTTTTAAATTTATTAATATATTCTATATTTAGTGATTTGTTAGCCCTTGCATACTTTTCAGCACTTCCACCGAATGGGGTGTATGAAAGTGTCAAAGAAAATTATCAAAACAATTTTTAATAAAAATTTATAATAACAAGTAACAATTTGTTATGGCAGTTTAAATTAAAAAATAGTTATTTTCGATACATATGCGTAAAGAGAGGTATTCTAGTAGGCTTAAATTCGGGCACGAGTCTAAGGGACTGACGTATACACAACGAGATCGAGTGCGTAAGCGCACGAGATCTCGTTGTGTATACGTCAGTCCCTTTAGCGAGTGCCCCAATTTAAGCCTACCGAATACCTCTCTTTACGCATACGTATCGAACATAATTTTTTATAACGACGGCTTCTAAAGTTTAATAGAGAGAGAAAAATTAATTATTTTTAAGCAATTTTTATTAATTTGTAGAACGTTGTTGTTTTTTTTATTAATTTGTTGATCGTTTCCATGTTAATTTGAATATGATTATCATTGATAAATGAATATCATTATTTTCTCGCATAGTTTTAGCTACTTTCACGCACACTTGTACTTTCGCGCACAGTTACTGTCATTTGTTTTACAATGATATAAAAAACTGCTCTTTACGCCCACTACACAACGCTCGAATATTGAACTTTAGAAGCAGGTGTTATAAAAATAATATTTTTAGGTATGAGCCATATGACCAGAAACGAGCCGTGGCGTCACATTCTCTTTAACTTCAACCGGTTACTCTACCCCAGTCAAACATAGTTATGGAAATTACTAATTGCTAATTAGTTTTTACGATATTTGGTATCAAGTGAAAACCTCTATAGCGAGGGTAACTCTACAGAGAGTGCAATGAAATCTGTAATAGTCAAGAGTGCAATGAAAATGGTAATGCTTTAACGGTAATGAGAAATGTGTAATGGTTGTAAGGTGAAACAAACGCTCTTTAGTGATGAATTTGACCATTGTTAAGTCATTAATATTTAATATTCTTTAAATTATTTAATTTATCCACAACATTCTTGATATTTTATTTTGTATTATTTAAACTTAGATTCAATTCGGTATATAAGTATACTAAAGGTGCAGTAACATATCACTACCAAGAAATCTTATATTAAATGATTTTTTTCTTTATTAATAATAAAAGTAAATGTACATTTTACATACTAGAAGCAATCTTACTTATTTTTTCTATATTCACCAGAAATTAAATAAAAATAACTTCACTTTACTTTCAATATTATTACCTATCAGTTAATTTCTGTCCTTGTTAAACTATTAAAATTCAACAAATCTATGGAAACCAAAACAAATCAAAATAAATTTTAAAATTAAAACTCAGATATCAGGTATTTGTATAATCTATTTCACTTAAACTTAAGCATGATTCATCACTTACGAATTTAAGGAATTCTCATTTTCTTAGCTGTATCTCTTTCATTGTTACAAATGCGTAAATTTTAAATTTGCAGTTTGTTTTTAGAAACGAATAGAAGATTGATTTGTTTCGAATATAAGAATGTATATTTGCACTATTCGGAAAGCAGCTTTCTGACATAAATTATTTTATGGTAAATACATAAATAATAAATAAATATTATTCTTATAAGTGAGGAAAAAAATATTTATGGATACGGTAAATGGTATAGTTATTGGACTGTTAAGAAAAATTTTCAAAACAAAGTACAGAAGAAGTATGTTATTAGGGTGCGCCAAAAAAAAAATCGCTCTCCGCTCAAAATATCGTAGGATACGTCTAAAAAAACATCCTCAGCAAAGTGCAGCTCAAAATTCCAATTTTTAGAGGTGTATCATCGAATCTAAAGTTTTCCCATTTAAATAACACAGGAAAAACGATTTTTTATGTTATTTACTCCTGCAAACTATGAAGAAATTATTTTTCCATAAAATGAATCAAAGCACTTTATTAAGTATTAAATTTAGGACAAAAAATTTCATTGAGTCAAATTTCTATCACCAATATTTCACTTTCTACAGAGCCTTAAAATTTCAATTTCATGAAATTTTACTTTTTTTAAATTTTTAAGCTAAACTGTTCAAGATAGGACAAAAAGTTAAACGACAATTTTGTAGTCCAACTGACGCTTTACAAAAAAGTTTCTTACAAATTTTTCGTATTACAAACAGTTACAAAGTTACAGACCCTCAAAATTTATTTTACTTTTTTTCCTCCAAAATGGTAATTCAGCTGTTACAGCTGGTGTCATGAAAAAATCTGAACCTAAGATTATGGCAGAAATTTGTTTTGAGACCTCGAGAAACCAAAAATTACCTTCATTAAAATTTGCATATATATGTCCGATTTTTGGAAGCCCAAAATTTGGCCATTTTTCGCCATTTTTAGTGCTTTTTTACAAAAATTGGCCAAATTTCAAAAATTTTTTAATTTTTTTTACACCATCGAAAAGAAATTTTAATGAAGGTCATTTTTGGTTTCTCGAGGTCTCAAAACAAATTTCTGTCATAATCTTAGGTTCAGATTTTTTCATGACACCAGCTGTAACAGCTGAATTTCGATTTTGGAGGAAAAGAAGTAAAATAAATTTTGAGGGTCTGTAACTTTGTAACTGTTTGTAATACGAAAAATTTGTAAGAAACTTTTTTGTAAAGCGTCAGTTGGACTACAAAATTGTCATTTAACTTTTTGTCCTATCTGTAACAGTTTAGCTTAAAAATTTAAAAAAAGTAAAATTTCAGGAAATTTAAATTTTAAGGCTCTGTAGAAAGTGAAATATTGGTGATAGAAATTTGACTCAATAAAATTTTTTGTTCAAAATTTAATGCTTAATAAGGTGCTTTAATTCATTTTATGGAAAAACAATTTCTTCATAGTTTGCAGGAGTAAATAACATAAAAAATAGTTTTTCCTGTGTTATTTAATGGGAAAACTTTAGATTCGATGATGCACCTCTAAAAATTGGAATTTTGAGCTGCGCTTTGGTGAGGATGTTTGTCTAGACATAGCCTCGACATTTTGAGCGGAGAGCGAGGAAAAAACAAAAAATTTTTTTTTGGCACACCCTAATGTGTTATAGCTTGATTTTTAACGAAAAAATTCATAAATAAAGTAAGACCTGTCTATTTTAATGTACCATATAAAACTTTCATATTACATATTGGTAAGTCTCTGAAAAAAAAATATATTAAAGTTGTGTGTTGTAGAAAAATACAGTTATTGGACAAAAATTGCATTTATTAAATTCTGGCGTATTTCCACAATCCACAAGTTCTGTAGATACTAGAAGGTTCTGTTTAATTAAAAAATCAGGAAGTTTGCTTTACTAGTCTATAAGCCTTATAATCTTCAAAAGAGAGTGTCTTGTCCAATAACTGTCAACTTCCAATAACTATACCGTTTACGCTAGGTACTTCAACCGGCCTATTAAATTGAGACATATTTTGTAGTAGTAGCAATACTGTATTTTACAAAGATTTTTATGTATACAGGTGAGAATTTTACAATAAGAACCGTTGTTGTAAAATGATTATATAATAACCGTTAAATTAAAATATACTGTAAAATGGTTATATTGTAATCCGAAGTTTAAAATATGTTGCAAAATGGTTATATTATAAGTTACGTAGATAAGTTTAAAATACGTTGTAAGTTAGTAAGTTTAAAATACGTTGTATAATGGTTCAATGTAGGTAAAATTTCAAACTTTCAATTCAAATATTTTAGGTTAATCTAAGATTAATGATTTACAAATTACAAATTACAACTACAAAATACAAACAATTTACAAATCACAATTACAATTTACAAAATTTACAAAATTGTTCATACTTTTTATGTACATAAATAAAGAAATCCTTATTGTTGAATTTCGATAGCAAAAAAATAAAATCAAAAATTTGTTACAACAATTTAAAATAAGATATGAGGCGGTTCTGGTATAACTTTCAGTTTATAATGGCTATATTATAATCAGTTTCATCTAAATTAGAAAACCGTTGTCCATAAACTTTAGCTGAAAACAAGTTATAAAATTTCTATATTATAACTTAATTTAAAATAAGGTACAAAATGATTGTAATATAACTTTTAGTTTAGAACGGTTATATTGTAATTAATAGTTTAATATGAATTACAAAACGGTTATATATAAACTTTAGTTAAAAATAAGTTATAAAATTGCTATATCGTAACATTCAATTTACAATAAGCTATAAAATGGTTGTATTATACCTTTAAGTTTGGAATAGGTTATGAAGTTACAAGTTCCTCTTCAACTGAAAAATAACCAAATGTTGTGAGTCAGCTCTTAAAACGGTGTTAAGAAACTTTTGTATACTGGTTACATTATAGTTTTAAATCAACGTTAAAAAAACGATAGAAGTTAACTAACTTATTGTATAGTTTAAGTCTAACTTGTGATTAACCCTTCAATACCTACGAGGAATTTTCTAACCAATTTAAAACTAATTTATTATTATCGGCAAAAGTTAGGATCTAACCTCGGTTATAAGTTGTGTATTTGGGAATATATCCATTTATATTCGGTCCTGCACATTCGAAATTACGCATGTTTTGTTCAATATCAGATATAAACAATATAAATAATAGTGAACTGAGACATTCTCCTTGCATCACGCCCTCTTTCATTTGTACATAGTCAGTTCTTTGATTATTAACATTTATACATAGTAAAACGTTCTGATATAAATTTTTTAGGATATGTATCAACTTACTACTAACACCAAATTTATATAATTTATGCCAGAGTAGTTCCTGCGGAACCTTATCAAAGGCAGTTTTAAAACTTATGAAACAGCTAAAGAGTTTGCGCCTAGGTAATCTTAATTGTAAGTTAATAATAGAGCTAAGACTAAAAATATGATCTGAGGAACCCATTCCTTTCCGAAAGCCCGCTTGACGTTCAGGTAATTTTTTATTTTTTTCGCACCAATATTGTAAACGATTGACGATAATTTGCATAAATATTTTCACCTAAATATTTATCAGAGCGATAGCTCTATAGTTCTGTGGATTTTCTGGTTCACCTTTTTTAAAGATCATAGATAAGTTTGCTTTACCCCAATCATCAGGAACCGTTTCCTTACTTATTATTTCATTGAATAGGTGCAGCATGTACTTTTTCTCATTCTGAGTTAGATTTTTAAAAAATTCATAAGATATTTCGTCTATGCCTGGGACTTTTCCATTTCTGCATCTATTCAACGAGGCATTTAACTCCTCCATATTAATTTTACAATCAATTTCATGTACATAGTTTCCTAATAGTTGAGCTTCTGTGGAATAATTTAAGTTTACCGTATTAGACTTTTGAATTAAAAGTTATGCCACGTTTCCAATTCTCTGCTATTCGTTTGATACGATTTAGGCTTATTTTCGTTAATAGCCTTCCAAAATTGAGTAGAGTTTGTAGTTGAGATACATATTTTGACTCTGGTTCTAACCTGTTGGCATTTGATCTTGAACTCGGTTTGAAAATAAATTATTATTAGTTTCCCACAATTTTTTTTTATTGACTTTGCACGTTCATCTACAATGACGATTCGTTCCATAAAGATAGAATATATTACTTCGAATTGGTTGCCATAGAACAATACACAAATATGCTATATGCGTATTTTAAAAGAATTTCCTTTTAATGAAATACTCGATTATAAATATTTTGGGAGAGATATCTAACATATTGAAATTATTCAAAATGTATAAAAAAAAAAAAGTTGAGAATTGTAAGTTAAATGAGGTGTTTGGATTTAAGTCAATAAAATAATTAAAACGTGCATTACGAAAATTAAGCTAGGTATCTTGCAATATAATGCTATGCATGTACTTTGTATTTAATAATTATTACTTAATTTGTCATTAATTATTGCCAATCGATCAATCACTCAATTTAGCGGATAGTATTTTATTTACTTACTTTTATATTAATTACAGTAGCTGATTAAAAAAATCAAACTGGCATTACTTTACTACAGTCGAATACCTGTTATAAGACTGCCTCTTATAAGACTCTTCCCCTCCATCAGCAGTTGAAACTTCCCCCACTTAATCACTTTTTCGAGTTTTGTGCTAGACCACTCCTTATAAAACTATGTCAAAATCATAAAGAATTGAGCGTATAGGAATGCAATACTGAAATAAAATAGTCTTATAAGGAGTAGTCGAGCGACAAAATTAAGTGCGTGGTAGTGAGGGCACAAAAAATTTTCGAGAAAAATTTCCCCTACGTCCTCTAGACTAGTCTTATAACGGGCATTCTACTGTATTATTATTATTTCTAGTTTTTAGCGAATTTCCAACACTGGAAATTCAGCTTTTACGGCCGTTCTCATGACGCAACCTGAGGCCGAGACTATAACAGAAATATGTTTTGAGGTCCCTAGAATACAAAAATGATATTCACTAAAATTTATATTATATATATATATATATATATATATATATATATATATATATATATATATATATATATATATATATATATATATATATATGTGTGTGTTCTCACGATAACTCTCGAACGAACCGTTTAGTGCTTATGAAATTTGGTGTGTGTATTGGAATCTGGTTTGGTCAGCTAAGTTCGTTAGCCAGACACGTTGGATGCCCAGAAGTAGGTTTTTCGGGCATTTTTTGTCAACAAAATAAGTTTTTTGCCAGAATTAAGCAATATTTCTAAATTTTCTTTACACCAATCGAAAGTAAAAGGGAATATGCGTAAAAAATATTTTTACACGGTTGCTCTAAGTTAATTACTTTTTGAGAAAAGTTAGAAAATATGTTGGAAGAAATCATTTTCTATGACACTCACACTCACAGTCTTTTTTTTTCTGTCTCATTTTTTGTGATGCTACATTCGAAAAAAAGGCTTTGTAAGTGGCGTGTCATGATTTTTTTAATCCAATTTAACGATTCAACTATATTCTACTTCTCTCAGTTGAGTAAGTTTTTATAATCTATCTATTCTATTGTTTATAGGAAAATTATCAAGAAAATTTGTTTTGTGTGATATGGTCAGAATTTAGATTATGTTTATACATTACTAAGATTAATAAGAGTTTACAACAACCCCATAAAAATTATGTTAAACCATATTCAAACAATAATATTTTTACGTAATTTTCTATCCAAATGACACTTGTAAATAATTTTACACATTCAATTTTTTTTTTTAACAAAAAAAATAATTTTAAATTTTAACACATTCTTTTATGAAATTTTATTTAAGAAATATTAAAAAATTTTAAGGTGAATCATTTAAAAAGAGTTAAAAATAAATTAAAAGGAAACATTTTTCTATTTTAACACATTTGTAAAGAATATTTTACAGTTTACTTACAGTTTTTGAAAAAATGTAATAACATTTTTACGTACAACAAAGATTGTATTTGAAAGGTAGCGAATCAACGAATTTTTTTATTTCTTTAATTAATTATTAAATCTGGTTTTAGAAGAGTCTTCGTCTAATTCACTCCAAGCCGAAAGTATAGCCACGTATATATGATTATTTGACAATTTATCAAGATATTCTACTATTAAAATGAATGAAAAATATATTGAAAAACTGAAATTTGTTTAGTGAAAGCCATACATACACATTTTTAAAATATCCTTTTGAATTTTATAACTCTATCATTGCAAATAAAATCTGTGTAAAAAATCTAATTGACGTGTTTTTTCTCAATTTTCTAATATTAAGTCTAAGGCTAGTTAACTAGGGAGTGATTGTGTCGACAATTTAATGTAAAATATGGTAATTTTAACCCTCTTTAAAAGAACATTTCGATTTTAACAATAAAAAAATTTTTTTCGTTTTGCCAGGATTACCAAAAAGGGACTGAAATGTTTTTAAATGTTGATATATACAAAAAATATTTATGTGTTAAATACTTGGTAGACTTATATGTTTTATGGTTTTTTTTTTTTTTTTTTTTTGTAAAATAACTTTTCATAGGTATATCTATGGCTAGAGTTGCCCCCGTTTTTAAGAAAATAAAATATTTTTAAAATTTTGTGCAAAAAAATAAAACACAATTAACAAAAAAAAATTCGTCAAGTGCGTGTTTGACATGCACTAAGTAATGTCCCTCACCATCAGTGGTCATAACTAAAACTTCTTAAAATATAACAGTCCGGACACATACGTTCACGATGTGACACATACGAACACGATCGTTCTGAAATCTAAAAAATGGGTTATACTTTAGGAATAAAATTTATTTATTAGGAAAAATATTTTATCCACCTTCACATCCCGTTATAAAAAATTCCTAGAAACAACTGATTGTACGGAACACTGTTAGCGCAAGTACAACTTGCACTTGACGACTTGTTTTTATTAAAGTTAACCCTAGAACGACAAACTGGGGTAGAAATCTACCCCAGGTAAACTTTAAACTACGTTTTTAAATTAGTCAGTAACATTATCGACTGAACACCTATACCATAATTTAGTTCAAGGTTCTAACAGTAGAGTGAGGTCGGGAAACCCTGCGGTTTCTTGTCTACTGCGACTAAGGGAAAACGTGAAGCTAGTATGGGGTTGATATGTACGTCAGTTTGTAGTTTACGTCAGTGTTTTGTTTAGGTAAGTTATTTTTATTTTTCTTGCTAAAATAATTTGGATTCACTTATAATGACCTTATTTTGCAACAAAACATTAGATATAGCCAGCCCGATGCTGCTTGTGTCCTCGAGGAAGACCGGAAAACGCGAATATATTGCACGAAGTGCAAGCGACCGACCTGCGAGAATCATGGAAATATATATTGCAGCGATTGTAGTGCCTTTGAATAAGTTAAATTCTCCTTTTTTTTACATTTTGTATGAAAAAAAATGAAATATATTCTTAAAAACTAAAATTTCATGCATTTTTGTTTGATTTTTCCACATATCAAATTCCCAATTTTTTTAATTTTCAAAATCCAAAATAAATTGACTTTTTTGGCAAAGTCTGTCATTTGTAGCAAAACATTTGAAAGCATGTCATTTGTATGCTTGAAGTCCCTTGTGTCCTCTTTAAAATACCGTCTGAAATTTGAAAATCGGTTCATTAGAAAAATAGTTATCAATTTTTATTTATTAAATGACAATTTGAGCGTTTTTGAACACTTTTAGCTATTTAAATAGATTTTTCACCGACTAAGCTTTGATTAAATTGAATTTACTCTTCACCATTCTCTTCAGCATGAAAAAACGAACAAATTCGCGTTCTTATAAGTGAAATTGCTGCTGTCAGATCGATTTTACGACCAAAAATCCCGTGGGGTAAATATATACCCCAGTTTGTAGTTTAAGAGTAGAAAAAATAAGTTTGTCGTTCTAGGGTTAATTATGTATATAATAAAAATTAGAAATAAATAAAGGTTTAAAAAATATTAACTACGATTTTTTTTATTAGAAACACAAAATTACAAAGACAACGTATTTATTATATCACAAAAGTTATTTCTAATGAGTTTATCGTAACTGGAAGATTTTCTTGATGTAGATTTTATGGTTCCAAGGTAGATAAATGAAACACAGGGAATATTTTAAAAAAAATATATAATATTCTCTTGTAGGTTAAACACGAAAGCACATGTATTTTATTAATTTTGTTTTCTTTTGGTTTAAGTAATGATAATATTTTATTTATAGGTTTTCCTTTTGTTTTTATAATTTCAAATATATTGGTTGATTATTTTTTATATTATTTTATTTTTAAATATTTTTTTAACATAAATTTTTTGTTAATTTTCCAAAACAGTTTCTAACTTAACTCATTATCAATCCGCCATTTCAAACTTCCTTTTTCTGTTCGTCATTACTATTCACTGCTTACTCGGGGTTTGCGTCCCCAATACCAGTTATGTACTTTGAACAATACCAGTTACTTTGAAATACTTATATACATCGCTAGATAGCAGTACTGTTACAAGTCTTAATCGTTTAATCGAACTATAGAGTTCACAGGTACATTAAATACATACAATACACAAGCAATACCTCTTGCGTTTATTCAATATGGATGTAAAACTCAATAATTATTCATTCTACACAATCCAATCTTATTATGTACCGAACTTGCACGAAGTTGTTCGGTACATAAAAAGTACGCGTTCCTATATTTTTAAGATTCTGTAATACAAGAAAATCCTTATAAATTTATCATATCTGTCATTGCATTTACTAGCTTACTCCCACTTGACCACTTTTAAATAGTCAGTATCAGATCTAACGCAATTTAATAAACAGTATCGTTTTGATTTTTTAAACTCACTTAAGACATTTATTGTTAGTGATATTTGAATTATTTTCCTAAGTAATAAATTGAATTCTGTAGACTGATGTTTTTGTAGATCAAGAAAAAATTCCAGATGGCGTCTGTATTAGACAAAAGTCTGAAAAACGGACGTAGAATCTCACTGTTATTAATTATTATGTCTTGTAATCTTTTGAAAAATTATTTTTTGAACTAAAATAAGTTAATAGGAGGAAATTCGCTATGTTATACAGATGCTGCGACCCAGGTATTTTAATAATGTATCTTTTAAGAAACAATAAAAACCACAGTTTCTAATAAATTAACTTTTTTCAGTTATTTACAAAGATAAAATTGATTTTATAATTTGACCTTTGATACTAGAGTGAAATTTTTAGCACCAATTATGAAAAAAATAATTTATCTCGATACGCATACATATTTGTTTTATTTGTGGAAATGAACTAATTATTCTAACTAGTTAGCACCATTAGGAATATCTTATTCTGTTAATTCTTATTCTAGTCTCCAAAAACGAAATGAACACATTTAAACGAATGAGACAAAAGAAAAAGATTTTAACATTTTATCAGCAATTATATTCTTGTACTAAGTACCTATAAACTAAGGTGACCAGATTTATAAAGAGTCAAAACGAGACAACCGACCTTACCGGGAGTTTGGGGGTACAAAGTACGCCTCATGGAAAAGGGGGGTCGGGGGTCCTCCCCCGGAAAATTTTGGAAAATTTAAGTCAATATGGTGTTTTTAAAGTCATTTAGAGTGCTAATTTTTCTTTCTACCATAAAGTTAATTTGTTGGCGGTTGGTTCCACCACCATTGTAGCATGAGACCTTTGATAATGAAACGATAATTTGGATAGAATAATTTGTGTTAGAAATAGGAAGATAGAAAAACAAAAGGATATTATCCAGGATATTTTATTCAGAATAATAAACAAGTTCATTTTATCATCAGAATATGAATAATACAATTAGACATCTTCTTAGTCTAATGATAATGAATAAAACTTTTCGTAAAATAGCATATAAGTTCAAATATTGCCAAAACGGGACAAATGAGCGTCCCGAGAAGTTTGGTCGGGACACTGGGGCATGTCTCCGAAAAAGGGGCTGTCCCGTTAAAAACGGGACGTCTGGTCACCTTACTATAAACAAGAAAAATTATAAATGATCAAAAATATCTACTTGACATAATCAGTCATTAAAATATACAAATTTCATTTAAGCTTTCTGATAAAAAAATTTTCGGTGTAAATATGGTTATTTTCTTTGCAAATAATACAAAATTAAATTTTTTAGCCAATGGCAAATATATTCATACGTACTGTAAATATGTATACAAAAAGCATTGACTCTTGTTTAATGACTTTCACTTCAGCTGATTATATCTCTCCGCGTCCATGTATTATTTCGTTTAAATATGCATTTTAAGTTCTTTATGTATATAAAACCTCCCCGAACCCTTGTCGCTCTCACCGTAATTTTGTTCGTTTCGCTGATAAACTGGAATCACCGTCCTCTGTCGTGATCAAATTGCTTTGAACTACACTGTACCCAATATATCCGTCATTTCGTGTGTTGATTTAATTTCCTTGTTTTCAGCAATTAGTATAACTGCATATAGTAGTGTAATGAAACAAATCAGATTTAAATCGGCCAATCAAACTTAAATTTGTTTTCGAATTAATTAATTAGAGAGAATATTAATTTGTAAATAAACTGAAGACCATTAAAATTGCAACACCTGAAAGGAGTGGAGGGAAATGAACCAAAATGTGTATGCGAATTGTGTCATATGAGAATAATAACAAATGATTATGGTTTGAAGTATATGTATATTATAAGGTACGACAATTTATTTATAAACGGAATTTTTAATAAGATGTATAATCTCCATGTGCACCTATTGGCAGGGTGCGTAGTATATGGTGGGGATAATTAAATCGATTGCAGCGTGAGTAGTGGAGAAAATAGGCAATAATACATGCTCATATGTGTTTATAGTGTAATAAAAAATATTAAATAAAAATATAATACATTGATCCACTTTGATTATAAACGCAATTGCCACTAATATGTCGTTCCTTATTTATCTGTCAACGTATTAACGTCTACACGTCAATCCATAAATACAGAATTAAAAATATTTGAGATATTTTAAACTCACATGCAATGATGTTTCATAAGAAGTTATTGATGTTTGCTTTATGTATGACTGTACATTCAGCTAAATGACTTATGTCAGCATTTCTTAATTTTCGAATTTCCCTGACGTGCTTCACCATCACCAGCAACTTTTTCCTCTGCATAGTCCGGGGTTGGAAGGAAATACTGTCTTGATAATTATATCCATGTTAACGTCGAAAATTGTTTAAATACTTTATTAATACAATTATTATACTTCATCCAGTATTTTATACCTCAAATTGTTCAAATTTATTTATAAAAAAAAATAATTGTAAATAACAAATATTTGTATTCAGATTTTACGGTTTTTTTGAAAATATTTTAAATTTATTTCCACGGTTACCATTATTTAATAGCATGAAAAAATGTATATTATAGATGTCGTTGGCATCATGCACCCAGCCAATAACTGATTTGACACGACTTGGCAATGAGTCACATAAAGTTCTCAATCTCCTGTGGAATGTCATTTCAAATTGCTTCCACCCTCGATCTTTATTCGTTAGTTGTAGCCCATACAAAACGATAACATTGAACCCCTCTTTCAATCATATCCCAAAACTTTTTAATCGGTGATAGATCTGAAGAATATGCAGGACATTTATATTGTACACATTTATTCAAGGAGGTCAATAAGAATGCGATCCTTTACTTGATCCTATGAATTGCATGTTTACAGAGTATAGACCAAGTTATGTGATTGTGAAAAAATTCGATGTCGGGTTTTTAGCGCAAATATACGTTTGAGGGTCCCCTGAGTCAAAAATAGTCATTTACAAAAAAAATGTCTGTCTGTTAGAAGAGCTATTTTAATTTCTAACTATGAAACCACTTAAGGGGTTTTGATAAAAATTTTTTATGAGAATGTTCATCAAGATACATAACCTAGAAAAGCCGCCCTTGAACTTTGAAAATGCCCCGAAAATGGACAGACCGGCCATTTGCAGAAAACTAATGATTTTGATTAAATTTTTACCACATAAAATAGAACACATTTGTGACCTAACAAAACTATTCATATGTCTAGGAAAAATCCGGACGCTGAGATATAGGGTGTCGAAGTTCTCACCATACCAAGGGTCGGAAATAATTTACCGTATCAAACATAACCTGCCTCCGATGGAAAGCTATCTTTTCCCCTTCATTAGCAATTGGTGTTGTAGGACCAAGTGTTGTACGAATATTCGAACAATTTATTTCGATTAATCTTGAATGAAATAATGAAAAATTTGTGAACATGTATTAATAAATGAAGTTTACCAAATTTACTTTAGCATTTGAAAGGCAATAAACTTACTTATAGGTACTACAAACCCAGTGACGGATTTACCCTAAGTGCCGCTCTAGACTCAGTGAAAAATGCCGCCCCTAAAAAGGTAAAAAAGATTTTTCTCGCCCTTTTTACGTAAATTTGCCGCCCTTCTTAAAAAGCGTAAGTGACGAGCAAAAAAAAAACCTCAAATTTTACATTTTGCCGTCCTTTTTGCCCAAATTTGCCGCCCCTAAAACCTGCCGCCCTAGGCTCCAGCCTACTCAGCCTGCTGGTAAATCCGCCACTGTACAAACCATTTTTAAATAAAAGAAAAAAATTAACAAAACACAATTAGAGTTTTTTATACTTAAAAAAAAATCGCAAAATTAACGTGCAAAAAATTTAAATTTACTCATTGATCCAAATACCTTTTTGTCTTTCACTAAATTTTTTTTTTTAAATTTTTTATAACAACTTAAATTTTAAAAAAAACTATAAGAAAAAAGGATCAGAAAGTAGTGATGGCATATTTCAAATTTTTCGTTTAAAAGTTTTCATAGAATATGTATATAAAACCAGAGGCGGCGCAAAACTAAAATTGGAGGTGGGCAAGATGATTTTTGCGAGGCCCTCTATTTTGATTTTTCAAAAAATTTGTCCTTCAAAATTAAGCTACAAGTAAAACAACGCTTTAAACCTCCCAAACCTTAATCAAGTTCTACCAATTTTCTTTCACATGCCAGAACTCCCCGCGAAGCCCCGAAAGGCGCGAGGCTATAGGCGGTCGCCCACTTCGCCTACTCTTTGCGCCGCCATTATATAAAACTACAATTTGTAGGTATATCTGCCAAAAAGTGTTTCTTTGTACCAATTTTTAAAATAAGACATGTAATTACAAGTAATTGAAAACTTGCTTTATTGTATGTGGGTTTATAAAAATATACATTTTCATTTTTTATTACACTTGGTATTACACAAAATAATGTACAATATTTATCAAAAATAATCATATACTATAAAATTGTAACTTAGATTTTTGTAACTATATTTTGTGGAAGAAGCTTGAATTTTTGAACTAGATTTTTACAAATTCCTAAACATAGCTCAATGATTTATTTCATCTTAGTTTGGGTGTAAATTTTTGTAAATTTTAGTACTTTTAACGTATAGAGGAGTAACAGTATAATATGATAAAAAATATTAACAAAAAAAAGTCAACAATAGTATGTAATTGATCAAAAATTATATTTTGATGGTGTTGACCGCACTTTTTAAACATTTTATAATTACAAATAAGAAATCATATACACATACGGGCCCACTAAAATAAATACATAAAACATGTTTTTTCTTGTTCTTCAGCGGTTATTAACCAAACATTCATCAATTTTCTTAATACAAGAATGTAATCGTCCGATGTTTGTCATGCGATACTGAAAAGAATAATTATACATCTGAAAATATAAGATGCGCAATCATCATCCATTTAAATTTTTAGCACTGATCCTTGGCTTTGCACATCCAGTAGTCTTTGAATTTATTTCTAGCATATAAACAAATTCACAAGGACAGGGTTCCAGGGTCGGTTCACCAATCGAAATGGTTTATTTTGTTCATTCTGAGACGCGTTTCCGAGAATTTTTTTTCTATATTTTTATTTTTTGTCAGCTATTTTTTTTTAAATTTTAAATGGATTTTACACAGTTAAAAAGCACTAATGAACCAAAAATTAACTAAATAAATAAAAATTGGAAAAGATTTAAAAAAATTATTTTCTCGAAAATAAGGTTGCATTAGAATTAACGGCTCTGGGATTTTACTTTACTTGCCGAAATAAACTTGTAGAAAAAATATCGTCTCAATCGGTGATACGACTCTCCACTTCGCTTGTCAGTATTAATTTCATCTGCGTAACTTACGACGTGAGATATAATTATTCTTATCTATGTGAATTAATGTCATTTCTTTCTTTTCCAAATTTTAATCTGACATAAAATTAATAAATTTATCAGTTTATCACCTTTGTTGGTTGGAATTATAATTTTTGTTTATTTTTTGTGTATTAAATAAATTTTTTAAGTAAAAAAAAAATTTGATATTAAATTAAAAGTACCTTTTAATGTCTTTTTTCTTTAAGTTAAGCTATTAAGCAAGATAAATGGATTTTCTCTTTTGGAGTTCAACTAAAGAAGCAAAGAGAATATTATTTACCTAAATACCTACATATTTTCGAATGGAAAGTGATTAATTAAATACATTATCACAGAATCATGTACATAACTTCGTAATTCGTTTCAGACTCTCATGTTGATGGTATCCAAAAACGGTTTTCATAGCTAAATACTAAAAAAATGTCTTGCTTTGTCATACAGTATACCTACTGGGATTGTTCAGGAATTTGTCTTATTCAATTCACAAAGTACCTTATTTTATAAAAGTTTCTGGCATTTTATTAATTTTACAGAATTATTAAGACACGACTTATAGAAGATACTATAGAAGACCTTTTACAATCATCACAAATTTCATTACAATCAAAACATTATCGTTATCATTACTTCTCTTGACCATTAGTGTATGGTCAAGAAATGTTCTTAAAAAAATGAAGAAGAGTATCATTTCTGAAATTTTTTTATTTTTGTTCATATTCTTTGGTATAATACCAACAATAAATATTATGTTCTTTTATTTTTTACCATAAAGTTGATATTTCCGAAATTACTAATTTTTTTAAACTGAAAAAATTATGATTTGAATTAATTTCAAGCCATCACAACTTCACAAGTATGTACAGGGTGGCGCAAAAGTTTCTCCCTAATCTTAAAATTTTATACTAGTTTTTACCCCTCTCCTGTTTTTTGTATTGCCACGCCTACGTAGATTATTCTTATGTTACATTGTTGATTGTAACGAGTTTTTAAAAATAATTCGTTTGAATTCTAACAATCGTGGTAAATACGTTAACAAAGAATAGATAAAGTAAAGAGTGTAAAAACGTTGAGTGAATTTAGTAATATTGTTGTTCACAATAAAATTTAGTTAGTGTATCTCAGATGGAGCAATAAATTTGAGTAAACAGTAAAATTTTAAAGTATTTTGTTACAAATAAAGGGAATTTCTTGCCGCCATAAAGTGTAGCTTTCGATTTATTACCAAATTAAGGTAAGGCTTTGATTACAATTTTATTGCTTTATGACACCTACTGATTAATTATTATTTTTTTCACTATAAATAAAACGTTTAGATCAAATTTCTTTTACAATGAGTACATCGAGGGAACATGTTAGAATAAAAATACAAACTCTCGCCAGTCTTGGAAAAACTGATGCCGAAATTGTAAAAGAACTAAAAGTTGACAGAAAGACCGTTCGTTTATGGCGGACAAAATTAGAAGGAGATGTCAAAGATAGGAAGAGATCTGGTAGACCAACAAAATTAGGTCCATCAACAAAGAAAAATATAAAAAAATTAACAGAAAAGAAACCTGGAATCGGAACGAGGAAGGTGGCAAAGAAGCTAAATTTTTCTTCAGATTATTTGGAGCGGAATAAAACAATTTCCCGAAGAACAGTCCAGCGGTACATAAGATCCAGACCTTGGGGAAAACACGCTTATAAAGCCTCTGTAAAGCCGATTTTAACCGAAAAAAACATAGCTGATAGAATAAAATTTTGTCAAAAAAGACTTGATGAAGGATACTGCGAAGATTCGGCTCTAGGAAGAACAAGAAGGGCAAATATTCTCTTTACGGATGAATCCGTTATAGAATTGTATCCTACACCAAACAGACAAAATTATACAACGAGAACAAATGATCCTACATCAATTCCTCACATACTGCGGCCGAAATTTTCTCCTAAAATAATGGTAGCTGGCGGAATAAGTATGAATGGGAAGTCGGAACTGCATATCGTGGAGGAAAATTCTTCAGTTGACGGACGATATTATAGAGAAAGTATCATCCCAATATATGCTCAGTGTCTACAAAACACTACGCAGTTCCCCAATAAAGAATTGGTCGTTCTGATGCAAGATAGTGCAAGAGCTCATACTGCGAAAACAACAATACAGCATATCAAAACGATGTTTCGACATGTCTGGGAAGACTGGCCCGGAAATTCACCGGATTTAAATCCTATCGAGCATGTTTGGGCTAGATTAAAAGATAGCGTACTAAAGAATCCTGTAGCAAGGAATAAACGCGATTTGATCGCTCGAGTGCGGCAAGAATGGGAACAAATTACAATAGAAGAACTAAAAATTTATGCGATAGTTTTAAGAACCGCATTTTAGATTGCCTAAAGAATAATGGAAGGCACACAAAATATTAATACCTCAATTATCTTAACATGTACCATAAATAATAAATATATGTACAAATTTTTTATTTTTCTTTCCTTGTTTTCTTTTACCAGTCGAAATTTTGATGGGAGAAACTTTTGCGCCACCCTGTATATTAAAAAATATGAAAAATGATGTAAACAAATCTTTTCTGCATACTCTTATCTATTAACCCTAGAATCATACGTTGGTCTACGAGAAACGTTAATCATACATCGTCGTCAATTTGACGATTGAACTTTTTACGGAGAATTTTAGAGCTTATTTGCATAAAACATTTTTTTACATAACAATACTACAAAAGTGAACTAAATATTTAAAAAAAAAAACTGCATAAAAAAAATTTTTGATATAAATATTTATAAATTTTTAAAATCTTTTTATCAAAGCATATTTTCATTATAAAAATTAAAAAATAGATAAATACATCAATTGTATCAGAAGACATGTCTTTCAAATAGTTAATTTATGAACTATTATGAGTCGGTGGACATGTGTGACCTTACAGAATGTGAAATTTCTTGGCCACAAATATTCCCGTAGATATGTAGTTATTTCCTCATTAGACACATTCGTAAATTTTCGTGAATTTGTTAGTAATTTTTCGAATATGATTTCAAAAATGTTAATCTTTTATCAAGACACTTGGAACGCATTCTTTGGTTTTCGATTCAATATATTAAAACTTCAGTATTATGTCATCTCTATAAGTCAAACAGCTGTAATCATCTTTCACATGATCATTATCACTGAATAAATTAATTATAACATCCATACCTTTAATAAATTTTAGAAAAATTAGGAAAACTTTTATATGTAAAGTACAAAATCTTTAAAAGAAAACATACGTTAATCATACATCGTCGTCAAATTGACGCAGACATTTTAATATAAATAAAACGACAGCAATTATAAACAAAATTGATACGTCTGTTGTGTTATCATAAACAAATAAATTAGATAACAGAAGTTTCAGAGCAAGCAGGCAACTGCAAGTTGTAGTACTGGAGCAGGTAGAGAAGTTTAGTCGTCAATTTGACGAGTACATATGATTCTAGGGTTAACAATGACATATTAAAATAATCATTATTAGAGTATTAATTTCCGCTATAGAATTTTTCGTTCTACTGTTACAGTTATCGAAACTGTACTCAGTACAGTCTCGGTAACCGTAACAGTAGAACGAAACAGTAGTGTACTATATTAATTTTCTCTTATTCATCTAATTAAGAATATATTATTTAAATAAATAATTACAATCAAGTATTAGGTAATTTATGAATTAATAAAATATTATATAATTTTTCTTAAAGCCACAATAAAAAACAAATACCTAGGTTACCTACAATTGTACGTATATGTTGTAAGATTATAAATTATTATAAGTTTATAACAAAGGTATTATATTACAAAAACAAACTGTTACATAAGTAATAAATAATTTAATTTTAATTTTATTACTTTTTTATAATCGTATATTGAGAGATATTGTTCAGTATTAATCAATAAATTGATCGTATCATTTGTCATTTAAAAGTTATTTTGTTTTGTTTATGTTGTTACATTTTTCAAATCCCCGATTAAAAAATTAGGTAGTTCTATATAAAATATAATAAATTAATAATCATAAAATTAAATTGTTTTATGTACAACTGAATCATGGAAACCTATTTTATGTATACATGAAAGGTGATGAAAGGTAGTATTTGATGGCACTTGCTGCATAATAAAAAGCAAAAAGCACTAGTACCACAAAAAATAGTCTACTAGACAAATTTTAATTTTAATTTGTATACCATATTTATAATATATATATATATATATATATATATATATATATATATATATATATATATATATATATATATATATATATATATATATATATATGTGTCCAGCGGATAGTATGGGAACAGAATTTTCATATATAGGAGTTTTTGAGGACATTTGTAGAATATGAGGACAGTCTCCAAAAAATTCTTCAGTCTATTGTATAGTATGAGAACTTTCCGAAATTGTATATAAATAATTCGTATACAAAAGCACAGATGGCATTGTGAGTATTCTAAAATAAAATGTCCTCGAACTAACCCATATATAACACCGTGTAAACTAAAGAATTAAACTCCGACCGTCGATTAAAAAAATTTAGGTTAATAAAACTTTTCAAAAAGTATGTATGCTCAACATGTTGACGGTTGGTTAGCAGATACAATGCTGTGAAAACTAATACACGAATTATAAGGCATAAGAGAAAACGTAGTCTAATTTCTCGACGTGAATAATTCGTGAGTCACGAAAAATTGAGGAACTCGAATTAAAATTTCAGTGTAGCCAACAATTTATATAAAAACATTTTATAAAACTAATCCTCAAAAGTCCAGAAGAAAAACATTTTCTTTTTACAATTTTTAAATTGGATTCAATTAGCGAATGCGCATGATAACTGTCCTCAACCTATCATTAAATACATATATATCCTGTTGGTCACATTAAGAATCTTTTCTACTGAGTTCGAAATTGTATTATCAAAATATTATATAAACTTTACAATTAATATTGAAATTAAAAAAAAATTATTTTTTATACACTGCAGCGAAAAATTTATAAAAATAATTTTCAAAAGTCCCCGAACTAAACATTGCGTATCTCATGCTGTCCCCAAACTCTCTGATATATATCTCTTGACGTCCACCAGGAATTTTAATCAACATCATGAACATTTGCATTTTATGTGATACAGTAAGCAAAATAAAATGTTACTTATAAATAATAAAGTATTATTATAAAGATTCAAAGTCATAGGGAATACTCTTTTTACAATTTTTTAATTGGATTCAATTAGCGAATACGCATGAGAACTGTCCTCAAACTATCATTAAATACATACATATTCTGTTGGTCACATTAAGAATCTTTTCTACTGAGTTCGAAATTGTATTATCAAAATATTATATAAACTTTACAATTAATATTTAAATTAAAAAGTATTATTTTTTATACACTGCAGCGAAAAATTTATAAAAATAATTTTCAAAAGTCCCCGAACTAAGCATTGCGTATCTCATGGTGTCCCCAAACTCTCTGATATATATCTCTTGACGTCCAACAGGAATTTTAATCAACATCATGAACATTTGCATTTTATGTTACACAGTAAGCAAAATAAAATGTTACCTATTAATAATAAAGTATTATTATAAAGATTCAAAGTCATAGGGAATACTCTTTTTACAATTTTTAAATTGGATTCAATTAGCGAATGCGCATGATAACTGTCCTCAAACTATCATTAAATACATATATATCCTGTTGGTCACATTAAGAATCTTTTCTACTGAGTTCGAAATTGTATTATCAAAATATTATATAAACTTTACAATTAATATTGAAATTAAAAAGTATTATTTTTTATACACTGCAGCGAAAAATTTATAAAAATAATTTTCAAAAGTCCCCGAACTAAGCATTGCGTATCTCATGGTGTTCCCAAACTCTCTGATATATATCTCTTGACGTCCACCAGGAATTTTAATCAACATCATGAACATTTGCATTTTATGTGATACAGTAAGCAAAATAAAATGTTACTTATAAATAATAAAGTATTATTATAAAGATTCAAAGTCATAGGGAATACTCTTTTTACACTTTTTTAATTGGATTCAATTAGCAAATACGCATGAGAACTGTCCTCAAACTATCATTAAATACATATATATTCTGTTGGTCACATTAAGAATCTTTTCTACTGAGTTCGAAATTGTATTATCAAAATATTATATAAACTTTACAATTAATATTTAAATTAAAAAGTATTATTTTTTATACACTGCAGCGAAAAATTTATAAAAATAATTTTCAAAAGTCCCCGAACTAAGCATTGCGTATCTCATGGTGTTCCCAAACTCTCTGATATATATCTCTTGACGTCCACCAGGAATTTTAATCAACATCATGAACATTTGCATTTTATGTTACACAGTAAGCAAAATAAAATGTTACCTATTAATAATAAAGTATTATTATAAAGTTTCAAAGTCATAGGGAATACTCTTTTTACAATTTTTAAATTAGATTCAATTAGCGAATGCGCATGATAACTGTCCTCAAACTATCATTAAATATATATATATATCCTGTTGGTCACATTAAGAATCTTTTCTACTGAGTTCGAAATTGTATTATCGAAATATTATATAAACTTTACAATTAATATTGAAATTAAAAAAAAATTATTTTTTATACACTGCAGCAAAAAATTTATAAAAATAATTTTCAAAAGTTCCCGAACTAAACATTGCGTATCTCATGGTGTCCCCAAACTCTCTGATATGTATCTCTTGACGTCCACCAGGAATTTTAATCAACATCATGAACATTTGCATTTTATGTTATACAGTAAGCAAAATAAAATGTTACTTATAAATAATAAAGTATTATTATAAAGATTCAAAGTCATAGGGAATACTCTTTTTACACTTTTTTAATTGGATTCAATTAGCGAATACGCATGAGAACTGTCCTCAAACTATCATTAAATACATATATATTCTGTTGGTCACATTAAGGGGGAGTTCACGCCAGAAACGACTAATAAACTGATTTTTTTCGAATCTCGTTTTTTGTTTTTATTTCGTTCTGTGGTTCTTTACAAACACGGCGATATATAAAACATGGGCAAAAAAAATTTTTTTTATCAAGTAGAAAAATATTAAAGAACTAATATTTTTCTCATCTTTTTGTCATTAAACTATTTTTTCGGTCTTAATTTTTTCAGTGACTTCAACTGAAATTTAGTAATTATTAACTGGTATTCAGTGCCAATCAAGCCACTCAGATGAATTGGCACTAATGATCAGTTAATAGTTACTAAAGCCACTTATGAAAGCATATTAATTTTTGCTCTGGATAAGTATTTTTATTTATTATCAGAATTATCAGTACAGAAAACGTTAATAATCTTGTCGGTTTTAAACACTTTTGTTACCGAGAAAATCACTAGTTATATAGGCAGTCAATATATCTTACGTTTTGAATAAAAAGATTGAAGATAGAAATACACCTTTGTACAACGTATTATTTGAAGACATGGTAGTTGACTCGTTACGACTTTTTTATTTTCTTTATTACCCGATCGTCGCATGCTACAAATGCCATGATTAAGGCTTTTATCATCTTAAGTTTTACGTTTTATAATGAAATAAAAGAAGATTAGAGAATTATCTTGTAAAAGTTCAGAGGTCTGCAAACTATATAATATACTACTAAAGATGTCCTCAGTCTCAACATTATATCAATACTTCAAATTTCGCTGTTCCTAAAATATCTACTGCGTATAGTCTTTTACTTATGACAAAGAATAATGGTTACACATAAAGTTATCAATGCTTATCTCGCTACCCAATCTGATTATTTCAAAGGATAATAAACGTTCCATATTCGAACCCCAATGCTTACAGAAAAAGAATATCAATGCATCGAGTACAAAGTGGACGATCTGAATACATTAATTATAATTAATTATTATTCAATAAATGTCAATGGGATGAATGTCATAGTTTTTTTAATTCAATGAAATGAAAAAAGATTATCACATTAATTAGTAGAAGTTAGAATTAAATGTTCCGGAACTATACAGTATACATTAAAAAATGTCCTCAATTTCAACATTATATCAACACGCCAACTTTCTATGTCCCCAAAATATCTATTGCGTATGATTCCTTTGTTCTCAACGTATACGTTGCATATATAAACATACTAACATTCTACCGCATATTATGAGGACACCTATTATAACGTATAATATGGGGACATGTCCTTAAATAAAACGTTACACTGAAAATCCCCATTTTATACGTTATGTTGAAAATTCCCTTTTTCTTAGAAAGTTCTGAAAGAAAGTCGTTTTCTTAAGTTATATGGTGATGCTAGAACATTGGCGCACGATATCCTACCAAAAAAACATAGTGTTCCCAAACTATACACTGGACATATATATATATATATATATATATATATATATATATATATATATATATATATATATATATATATATATATATATATAAGTAAATATTAATTGCTTACACAAATTATACCTACTATTATTAATATTATTTTTTCCAAACAACTTCTCATCCCTTCTTTAAATATTAACAAATTTTGTTGAAGAATTTTCGAAAAAATGTCCCAGTATTCTATTGGCTTCAAATCACAAATAATTACAACAATTGCATGCTTTAACCTATAATAAATTTTTCTATGCCAGCGATATATAAAGTTAATTTTGTTTATTTAGAATACAAACGCCTGCACATTTATAAATTCGATATTTATCGTTAATTAGAAAATTTAGCAGTCGACCATAAAGCTTAATGTATGCAACTGGTATATAATTTGACTTTATGAAAACTGGTCTTTTTTTATTAATTTTGCTCGCAAGCTCGCTTGGGCATAAACGCAGCTCGTATATAAAGTTCTTCATTGTGTACTTGTTGCATAAATCGCTATCATCAAATTTATTTTTTTGTTCTATTAAGGATGTATGGCCGAAAAAAAAATTCCAACTTTTTCCATTGAGTTTGAAATATGTTAAACAATAAACGATTCTGCATCGATTAGAAAAAAGAAAATTGTATGTCACGGACAAACTAAACGAAATAAATAATAGTAATGTTCTCATTTAACGTGTGTTATTTGAACCGCCTTTCTTTTTCGTAAAAATTAAAATAAAAATTAGAAGCCGGAACCATGGGCTTTGACACTATTTTAAAAAACTGTACCCGCCGTTATCGACGAGAAATTATGATAAAACATATAATGAATGTTTTCCATTTAGAAAACACAGACGACACAGTGCATTTTTTTTTTCAAAGAATTAATTTTTTTTTAAATTTAAATCATTTAATTGCTTTTATATACAATTAGAAGCTTAGTTTTCCAATAAAACTTAAAAAAATAGTTTTGCTGTTAAAAAAAAAAATACCCCTGTCGCAGCATCTGCATAACAAGACCTGTTACCATTTAAAATAATTCAGCTTTCTAAGAGTGAAAAGATTTTTAAAATCAGTTAAGTAGTTAATTTTTTGCGCTTTTTCGCATAAGGCGCTTGGCGCATATATCCATTTAAAATAATTTAGCTTTGTGATGGTGACAAAATTTTCAAAATCAATTGGGTAGTTCATTTTCATACCCATTTAAAATAGTTTAACTTTCAAAATCGGCTAGGCAATTTAGTTTTGGTATTTTTGGGACCCAAGACCCCAAACGGACTTTGTACAGTATAGTGCTATCCACCTAAAATAACTTAGTTTTCGTACAATGAGAAAATTTTGAGAATCGGGTCGGCAGCTATATATACATACAGCACTATACTGTACAAAGTCCGTTCGGAGTCTTGGGTCCCAAAAATACCAAAAATAAATTACCCAACCGATTTTGAAAGTTAAACTATTTTTGTGAGTGCTATAATACATGTCTTAATTTTATTTTATTTTTTTTAAACAGAGTTATTATAGTTGCTGTGATTTTAATTAGTATGATTTTGTAGTACAGATTTTGAAGAATTTATTTCCCTTATTTCTATTTTCTTTTGTACAAAAGATCTCGTAAAAAATTAAATAAAATTTTAAGTTTCTTTAAAGAAACTTTTATCTAAACACTTTTGTGAGACACTGAACATACATACATACATAGATATATAGTGTATAATAGTAGGTACTCTTCTATAGTACAATGTTGGCAATTCTGATTAGGTAATTCAAATAATATTTGAATTTTCATTGTTAGATATGTCAGAATTTAAAATCTTATATTTGTCAACAAAATTTAATAAAAGTAAACAATGTTTTTGGTAATTTTTGTGGCTTTAAACTTCAAAAAACGAGGTAAAATATACAAATTAAGAAAATTGAATATTTAATTAATTTTTTTTTTAAATTTTGTTTTAGGTTTAAATTGAAAACCATTTGTGAACGAATTCCGAATTGTATCAACATTGGATTATCTTTTGATTATTAATCATATTTTTCGTAAAGAAATATATTCAAGTTTTGTAATTTTCAATTGAAAAAAGTTCAGTGATATTAATGTGTTGTGAAAAGTGATATTTGACAGTCAAAATTTATATAAAATAATGAGTTTTTATAATAAAATTTTAACACTAATATAAAATGTTTTTTTTATTTCCATATGTGTCGTCCAATTCCAAAACTCCTTAAGTACATAATCTCAAATTTTACAGTAAGCTGAAAAAACATGTTATTTCTCTCCCAGTAATATTATATTAACTTAAAAAAATTGTTATTTATGCGGTACATTATTTACTTTTATTGTATATTAATCTATGAAATCATACAGCAATAGTTATTTGAAAAAAAAAATAAAAATTGTTGGACATAACGTGTTTTGGATCTGTAATTAGGACATAACGAGTTTTGGAAATGTTTTCTCGTCAAAACGGCAGTCCGACAATAAAGAGAAGTTTTTACTTTCATTATTAAAAGTATAAATCAAATTAACCAAAATGCTTAATGTTTTATTTATTAGAAATGTCCTTAATTTCGTCCTCCACAAGGAATAAGTCAAAAAATTAAGTGCCTAAAACCTCTTCTTCGCTAAGAATATATGAAATATTGTCCTCCTGATTCTTTTTCGTTTTTCTACATTTTCCAGGCGAAGATAGATTTATTATCTCGTCACTTTCCATCTAAACACTAGTTACATCCTCCTGTTTGGTATTAAAACTTTTATTATCAAAAGAATCTCGGATTCTTAGAACAAGCCAAAATGATGAAATAAGCGCAATTTAGCTGTTTACTTTCTTAACAAGATCATTTTTGAACAGCTGATTTAAATAACTAAAACTCATTTACATAACTATTCATATTCATTATTGTACGATAGATTTACTATAAAAACAGCATCATATTATGTAATTACGCTTAATTTTTACAATGTAAACATTAATAAATAAGTTTTGGACATACCGTAATTTGAAACTCTACTATGAAATTTGTATTAAAATTTTATTGGACTTGACGGATGTTGTTCCTATTTTTGCGGATGGATATAACGTACTTTGACATTGCTTCAGTAAGAACAGTCGTACACCGAAGCTATAATAATTCCATACCACTTATTGTTAGTAATACTGACAACACGACCAAATACAATTTTGTAAAAATACCGCACTTATGGGCCCCACACACGTCGTTCAAAACTGGCAGTTTTGAACGACGTGTGTAGGGGCCCTTTAGGATAACATACTGCCCCTGTATCCTCTCTTCTGCGATCCAATGGCTTACAACCGGTATTTATTTATCCTTTTACACTTAAAAATTTCTTTTACACCAGTCAAAAACCAGCTATACCGCCTGAGAAGAAATATAACCTATTATTCCGTTCCTTGTTCTGGATGCAAAGAACTTTTTTATATTGGACAAACTTCTAAACAGTTGGAACAACGTCTCAAACAGCATCAGTGGGATCTGGCTAGGGGAGATTTTCGTACTAGACTGGCACAGCACTCAAACGCAAAAGACCATCGCTTTGATTTTCATAAAACGAGAGTGCTACAATATGAAAAAAATCTTAAAAAAGACTAAATTTAGAAAACCTTTGAATAAATACATACAATAATTGTAATACCCAAACTGACAACACAATTTTGACAGCTTATCAACATTTGTGTGCCCGTGCAGAAGGCACATAGCTGTCAAAATAACCGGCAATACAGCAACTATTTTTATCGAATAATACAATGGTCCACATAGATATCACAACAGTATGCAGTAACAGTCGATGAAAATGTTTCCAACAGTCTTTTTATTACACAATCTATAATATTTTATTGTTTCAAAAAATTTTTAATTGTTAATCCTTTTATAAATATGAAAATATTTCTTTATCATTTTATTTATGTGACAATGTATGTTTGTAATTTATTTTATTTTATTTGACATTTTACTAAACAGTTGTTTTTCTCCAAAAACTGTAAGTAATTTTAATTTTTAATTAATTTTTATAATTTTTACTTTTTAAGAAGATTTGTGTTACATTTTATATTATTGTTTAAGGCCTGATGAAGAGACTATATGGTCTCGAAACGTACCTAGCAAGAAATAAATATATTTTTTTAAAAAAACCTTTCATAAAAACTGCGTTTTTTTTTCCAAAAATTCATTACCTAATAACACATCACCAAAAATCCTTGATAATTTTATAACAAATGCAATACACAAATATTAAGTAATTTAAAGATGTTATTAAAGTCACTGTTTATTTATAAAATAGGAATTTTGGATTTTTATTATTTATAAAATACAAATTTTGGATTTTTTTGGAAAGAAAAATATCTTCATAAAGGCCTTCCAGTTTACTATTTAAGTTCCTTTTTTAACACAAGCGCAGTTTTCGGATAAGCATGGGTAGGAATACCCTCGTACGAATTGTGTTGGCATTTTTCCTGCTAACTTCTATCGGCACAAAATTGAAATTTACTGAGATTCGGCCCTTAAAAACTTAAAACTTTATTTTAAAGCCCCGATCAACCGGACACTCGCCATCAGTTTTGAAACTACCAAAATGACAAATCGCTAATAGACTTTCAAGTACATTTCGCTTGTAGAGATTCAATACCGAAGATGAAGGGAAAAATTCGACTTTCGTGATGGGGCGCCGCTATTCACGGCGTTTTTGTTCTTATGCAATGTATTGATTAAATGCTTAAAAGCCATTAAAAAGTATTTTTATCAAAAAAAGTTATTATAGTAAATATTTAGGTTTTTCTTACTGTCTCTTGATTTAGATTCATATTATGCATTTTAATGGCCATTTTTTACAAACCGCATAAAAAAATCGCACAAAAAAGACCGCATAAAAAAAGTTCAGCTGTATTCTCAAATACTACGAGACGTAGGTACGAATATTTACTATGAATGAATTTCCATTCTGGAAATTCGCTAATAAAAAGATAATAATCTTCAATATTTTTGTAATAGTTCATGTCAAAGACACTCCTTTAATTTCTAACAAAATTTTTTTTAACTTTATTGGAGGATATTAATTAAGTCGTTGAAACCACTCAAGCATTTTAGCTGAAACTTCTGCTTCAAGAAACAATGATTTGTTAGTCATACATTTATGTGCAAACTCCTTTCTTGTTCGAAAGAAAACTAAAATAATAGGGTTGACCAAAATCAACTTCCTGAGCATGGATCACATTTTCAAGGCGAAATTTGAAGTTTTGATAATAGAAAAAATGATATTTTTCATCAAAATTATTGAAATTTTACCAAAAAACTCTTACATAATCGTCTAGAATCTAGATAATGCTTTTATTTAAAAAGATAAAAATTGATCTCTATAACTTCATCAGGAACATATTTTGTTTCAATTTCAATGACACAAGTTTAATGGCCAGTGGTAGATTTACCAGCAGGCTGAGTAGGCTGGAGCCTAGGGCGGCGAATTTGGGTAAAAAGAGCGGCAAAATGTAGAATTTGAAGTTTTTTTTTTTTTGCTCGACTTACGTTTTTTTAGAAGGGCGGTAGATTTTAGAGGCGGAAAATTTGGCCAAAAAAGGCGACAAAATTTTTTTTAGCTTTTTAGTGGCGGCATTTTTCACTGAACCTAGAACGGCACTTAGGGTAAATCCGCCACTGTTTATGGCCATCTCCGATTTTTTATCAAACTAAAAGTCAAGTTTGGAATGAATGCCATATTTGCAAACCTAATTTTATTATTCTGATAGTAAAAACGAAATTTTTATCCGAAACTTCATAAACTTAACGTGTTTTGGAAACAGGAGAAAATTTAACATTTCATTGAAACGATGATATATAACAAAATGTAATGTGATCTATAGGGTTGACATTTTTACTAAATATATTAGAACCATTTTATTTGCTTAATTTTTAATTTTTTATAAACTGCATCTGTGGTATCTTCAGAATTTTATAAATACCAAATGTCATATTAAAAAAAGATATTTGCAAATAAGCAGAATATTTGCAATGAATAACGTTAGTATATATATTATGTTTACATAAAAAAAAAAGAACAAACCAGAATACTTATATAGTAGTTAACTTGATTTTTTCTTATTTTACATTAAATATAGTAAATAAAAACAGCTCTCTAATTCTAATTAGTTACATCAATTTAATTTATAAATCATTTATAAATGAACGTATACGGCTAATCTGAATAGCCTTCAACGACTCAATTTAAGTCATCAGCATCGACATCAGATCATATTAGTGAGGTTAGATATCATCAACCATCGCTGTTTTATTATTTCACAATCATTTGTATAAAATTAGAAAATTTATTTTCTAATCTACTTCTAATTGCAAAATCTACATATTTGTGTATATTACATTAGAGCAGAAATGTAATAAAAAATAATATTACTTAATATTTTGAAGTTAACCTTTAATGCATGCAAATTATATCTTTCTTAATCAGTTGGTTCATAAACCACTGGCAAGTGCATCTTGCTCGTATTTCGCCTCTTGGGATCAATGATACCTCCTCTACTTGATCTTCGAAACTATAGATTTTGAGCCATTTATATGTTTCAGTCGTGTTTCCAGCGTTACCACCACTATAAAAGAGTTATAGCGGATACGGTATGAGAGAGAGTGAGAAATATATTTTTGTACTCTCTCGTAATGGCCTTTGATAAAATTATATATGAATGTGGTAATTTTCGTAATCTGCCCAGCATTTTGAAGACGCCGACGTTATTTATAAAAAAAAAATAATTGCACAAATAGTGTTCTATAAAATATGTTGTTTTTAAAACTTGGAATTTGATGTAGCAGTATCTGAGGGTAGAAAAAGTTTTATTACTGATAATAATTTTTGTAAAGATGACAGTTTCAGGTTCAAACCAATAGTTTAACAATTTTAAGTAAAAGAAAACAATTACATTGCTTGTAACAATTGATCGCGCAAGAATTTTTCAGTCCTGACAATTTTGGCTAAATCAACACCTCATACTCAATATTTATGATTTTTCTACGTTATTCTTCCTTTGATGATAAGAGCAGGGAACAGCAATTATTAAATGTTTTTCTCGAATTTTTCTTTTAAGTGAAAAAATACATCATACATGTATTGTCAAATTCAATATTTGGTACATTCTTGACACCCTACACAGTGTTCTTGAAAAAAATTTTCTCCGTTCTTTAATATATCAATTAGTTTAAGAAAAAATCGCTTGTAATTGTATATTACTTGGCAAGGATCGTAAGTGTTATTTTTGTGGCCTTGGATGTAATTTGAGAATCCGAGACTGAAAGCCGAGGATCTTAAGTATCCATTGTCACAAAAATAAACTTATGGACCGAATATGAGTAAATTATTTTTGTATACTTACGCGACAAGCCACCTGATATGTAAACGCCAACTTACGATTCAAGAGATTGAAAAAAATACATAAAATTCAGGGTATGTACATGACTAACTTTCTAATTGCAAATATTCAGAAAGATCATTAAATTCAGTTTTGTTCATAAGACTCAAGCGTTTTTTTTAACGCTACAAAAAAGTTAACTTTATAGACTAGTAATACAGAAAGAAAAACTGAAAGTTAGAACCATAACAAGTCGTCGATAAGAATACCTTTAGGATGCTGATAGTGAACATGTAAAAAAAATTTCACAAAAAAATTTCACATGTTTAATAAGAAATTTACGTTTTAATTGGCCATAATCAAATTATCAATAACGAAACTCCCTACTGCACTTCAACAGATGTCAACCGAAATTGAATTAACAAATCAATTTATTAGCAGCAATCATAAATTATCAACTGACTACTAGACATTTTTAATTAATTCCAAATCATATCAATCCATATTTTATCCTTAATGGTAGTAGGAATAGCCATCAGACAAGTTTAACCAATAATTTTTATATTATAAGATTTCTATTCTATTTCAATACATAATTGTTTAATTTAAAAATGGAAGTGCGTCAACGAAGAAAGTTGTCTTATTTTAATTAAAATAATTAAAACATATTCACTTGCAAATAAGACAATAGAAATAACCATGGATGTGTCTCTACTAATTAAATTTGAAATTTAGAAAAAAGAATACATAGGTACTATGAGTGAAGTGAGGTTCATATTTTTAGCAATAAAAATTGATTTTTCTTTTTTTTTGTTATTGTTTTTTGTGACGGCAATATTAAATTGCCTTGACGTGTTTTGTTTTTCTTATTATTTATTATTTTTGAAAATACAAAAGAATAATTATGATTGTTAAAATAAAATGAAATAATTAAGATATAATTGGTGATAGAAATTTTTCGTTGTTTTTTTTACCATTGACTAATGTGGTGGCATTGTACGTACCTAGGTCGTTAGTTTGAATGAAAAACAGATGATAAATAAAGAGTGAAATTTGTTGGTAACTGTTGGTTAAGATGGTTTTTATATGGGAAAACTGTTTGATTGGAGAAAGGTAATAAAACAGTTGTAGTAGATGTTTAAACAGACAATAAAGTCCCTGACATTTAATTTTTTCAGTATTCATTTACAATTGTGTTGTAAAGAATGTCGTGATTCAGCTTTCAAACATCTCAGTAGTCTATCTATACTTCAGTGATAATCGGGTTACAGTATTAGACATTGAATACCGATGTTTACCTAATTTATTCGATTATTTCCAAAAAGTTACTTGAATTCATTATGTTCTGTTTTACTTTTACAGTACAAGCTGTCAATAATGACAAATTTGTCCGGTAAGAGAATTAAATTTTTGAAAAAGTTATACCCCCCTTTAGCTCAGTGTTTTTCACAATCACACTTTATATCAACTTCTACTGAATAATCCCAGCACTTTAAAGAAAATAAATATTAAATCTGGCTCAAATTCAAACGAAGCACTTCAAAAACCTCGCTTCGAAAATTTGTTTAATTTTTATTGTTTATTGACTTGTTTTTGGAACAATTCGCAATCTTGTTGGCAACAAAATTTTGTGGCGAAATATTAAGATATAAATGTATGGTCACATTACGCGGCTGCTTCCCAACCGTTTACTCAAACCGCTCGGTCTTGTTTCTAAGTAGACCCATGCGGTTGACGGTGCGTTTCTCTTTCAGTGGTTTGTACTATTCGTGTTCAATATCCTGCGCGGACGGTATGTACATATATTTTCCTGATTGTTAATAAAAGATACCTCTAGTTCTTAATAATAATACGTAGCATAAATATACATAAATAATATTAATAAGATTGATACGTAGTGCTATCTCCTTTCTATTCATGGAAACCGTTCTCTGTGAACACAAAACATTTAAACTGCACGTATATGTATACATAAACGTTTCTAAGAGAATGGTATTATTGGGAGCTTCTACTGTACTATTTTTAAAGAAGCAATTTATTTGATTTTGACGAAAAAGTTTTTTATTGTAACAAATTGTATGTCTATTTAGATCCTTCGTGATCAAAAAACACTGATAAAAGCTATGCCCCGGGTGAGGATCGAACTCACGACCTTAAGATTATGAGACTTACGCGCTACCTACTGCGCTACCGAGGCTGTTGTTCAAATTAGCAATGTTTATGACAGTTTTGAACTATATAATAATTATGTATAACAATAATGAATAATTTTATTTTTATATGCACACTTCTAAAATTTTTGGACGCCTATCTTATAATGTTAATAGTTAATAAGAAAATATATGACATTATTTTTTTTTAAAAAGTTAATTAAAAATTCTTTTTTTAACAATAAAAATTAATACATTTAATTATAGTTTAAAGAATATCATTCTTTTGTATAGTACCTACATATAACAGTTACAAAGGGTGTGTTTTTCATGCAATATTATCACACCTAGTTTATTACAAATAATGTGCTATTTTATGTCGCGAAATTAACATTTGTAGGTATTGTGAGTCATTTTATTGTCTTCAAAGTTCAATAATTTAATCGTTACAAATTGTAACGACCTATTTGTTGCTGTTATAGAAATATTTATTATTTTAAGAAGTACATAGTAAGATCCAAAATTTTCCCACATATCTATTTTTCATGCAACAGTTACTGCTCGAAATACTGTTTAACGTAAACATATCTTTTGTGCTACTACTTTGTTAAAAGTTACTACTTAAAAGTTGCTACTAACCTAAGAGAGAGTACTACGTTTCATTTGAATTCAGCACATGTAACGGTTTCATTCATTGTATAAAACTATGTATAAATTTCATGTGGTATGTACTTACCCTATTTCTCATAAATTGTAAAAAATAATATTTATTTTTTGAACTATCAGAAACATAATATTATTAGCTCCAAGTTGTTGGCAATATTGATTTCTCACTTTAATTAAATAAAGATATCAGATTTTTAACTACTTTTGGAGGGACTCCAGATCGTTGCTAACTTATATTCGTCCTTTCTTAAATTTTATGTTTTATAGCTATTTAAAAGACAACAAAACGAGATAAAAATGAGATAGGAGGTACTTTATTAATCATATTAATAGTAAGATAAAATAGACATCCTTAGTAAATAGTTTACTAACCTTCCGAACTTATTTGGGTAATTTACTAACCTTTTTGAACCTTACCACGCATGTATTAATTAAAATCATATAGTGATTGAAAAATTACCAAATTGAATCAGCTGGGATTCGAACCAAGGATCTCTTGATAATCAAACAACTGCCACTAGGTCATCCATACTCTTCGAGACCCATTCTATTTTGATAGCCAAACAATATTTTTTACTCTTTTAAATGCAAGAAGCAGTTACTTTTATTTCGATATTATCAATGTAGTTGTGAGTAGTTGTACCAATTTTATAAACAATACAAACTTGTGTACGTATTTAAACATAAGTTAATATTTTAGCTAAGCTAAAACTTGGACATAAAATTTATTTTGGTTTATGAGACTAAATCGTTGAATTAAGGGGGACCACAAATGTGACCACCTAAAAAAAAGGTGATTTTTGGGATTTTTTTTAAAGAAAACTACTACATGAAATGTTTTAATATTTTCAGGATATATTCGTTGATATGTACTAAATTCATGATAAAATTTTTGGACCTAAAAATTGAAAATTCAGTGAGTTATTCAAGATCTCCCAAGGCTCCAAAAAAAAAAACGTTCCCCCACTGTTGCCGTGATAGCGGCCTTCACACTGCCTTAAATAAAAAAAACAACCAAAAAGCCTATTAACCTAGAAGGTATGGTCCGTACCGTAAACCTCAATCGAAGAAAAAAGTTGAAATTTAACAAAATGGCGGAGTTTTTAAAAAAAATTTCAAATTTTGCGCGAAAATTTGATGGTTTTTGGCTTGCGAAAATTACATTTTTTATTCGATCGGAAAACTGGAGGTTCATGGTACGAATAAATATATATAAACGAAGCTGCAATAATAATCAAATCGATCGAATGATTTGTCTTCGAGTTATTGCAGCAAATTTGAAAAATGTAGTTTTTCGTAATTTTACCTTTTAGTTTTAATCACTGAGAATTTTTACTAAAATTATTTACGATGTACTCACTATAACAGTCATAGTAAAACTAGATGAATCGTTTAAATGTGCCAGGGTCTAACTTCTCCACAACATGTGACTGGCAGCCAGGTCATGAAACTCCCGAACTATCAACCTTCATACATTTCTCAATACCTCAAAGTTAACAATAAAAATCAGAATCCACTCTTCGGATGGCTGTAACGCAAAAACTATGTGAGATATGCACTTGAAATTTTAGTATGTTATTTTTAAAGGTATAGACTATCGCAACATGCAAAAAAAATTTTTCCAATTCTTTGAAAACGTCACCCTAGTGGTCCCTCTTAATTAAAAAGCATATAGTAATTGAAAAATTATCAAACTGGATTAACTGGGACTCGAATCTCGTATCTCTTAATAACCATTCAGGCGCCTCTTCCCGTACGATATATGTATTAATGTAAAATAAATTTCCAGCACTTCCACTATATCTACGTATTATTGACAAGTATAGTTTATGAATTGATTCTTATTAATTCTATGAGTTAAGAAAAATCATATTTTTATCACTTGTTCCATATCAAAAACTATATTAAAATAACTACATAAATTTTTATCATTAATTAAAATCAACAAAAAATATATATAAGTAGTTATAATATGTTATACCTATATCAAAATATATTTGCTCATACATATGTAGATATAATTAAAACACCATTCAAAGTGTACACGTAGTGTATTATATCTGTGACATTCTGTTGTTCCAATCGAGAGAAACAAATTGATCTTGATTATTTTTATTTATTCTTTCATTCATTTGTGTAATTTCAGAGTTATTGTGAAAGTTTAAAAAATCTGCAATAAAGGCGACGCATATTTTAAATAGGATGATAGGTTTTATTTTATTACTGACCTTCAATTAAAAATAAAATTTAAATTAAACTTTCTGTTTAATTATTATTATTTTATTAGTTGGAGATGTTTATTTCTAATTATTATTATCAATTTTTATTATAAGGTGGGATAAAGGTTTTTGTTGAAATGAGATTAGATCAAGGTAGCAAGTTGTTTGTTTATTAGTAATTATAATTCAAAATATTGAATAATTTCAATGTTGAGGAAGTTGACCTCTTGTCACTAAATTCAAACTTTCTTGGTTTAGACTTAACTTTGCGCTCTATTCATAGCCTCGGTAGCGCAGTAGGTAGCGCGTAAGTCTCATAATCTTAAGGTCGTGAGTTCGATCCTCACTCGGGGCATATTTTTTAACTTTAAAAGATATCTTCAAAGATTCATGTACTTAAGGCTAATTTTTATACTTTACTATACATTTATGTAATATACTATTTTTGACCTTATCTCTGGAATATTTTATAAAAATTTTTGCTTACGTTTAATAGATTTGTATTTATTAAAATGTGTTTTGATTTTACTTTTTGGTAACACAGTTCATAAATTACAAAAAATTTATTGTTTTTGGTTTGGATACTGAATAGGAACAAGAATCTAATAAATAAAATTGTCAAAATTTATATTGCCACATGTCCTGTTCTATCTGATTAACATAACGTTAAAAATAGTTAATAAGGTTAACAGCCCCAAAAGCTTATGTTACGTCATGTTTGCAAAATTGATTACAATGGTTAAATTTTGATACAATAGTAGTTTTGGGTTAATAAACTCTTTCAGTTAACGTACTAGACTTGATCTTTTATTTGGTATAAAGTTATAAAATTATTTATGACATTTTATTGTCTGGGAAGATCTTTCATGATTTTAAAATTCGTATCTACTTAGTTAATCTTATATACCTAGGACTAACGTGCCAGCTTCGCGTTTTAATGATAAAAGTTATTGTACTGTGGCTAATTTCTTAACAAATCAACTTTTGCAATTAATGCACCTTTTAGAAAGAGAGGATCTTCTTCTGTGAAATAATGCTATTTAAATTTTTTTTTTAAAGTATTTATTATGCTTTAAATTTGCTTTTGAAAAACGAAATACATTTCTGCCCGTTGCTTGGAACGTACATAGGCTACAGATCGCAATTTTTGACAAATTTTGAAAATCCTAGTTTCTGTTGATTCATCAACTATTGATTTTCACAATGATGGGTTGAATAATTTAATTTATATCTAAAAATAAATGGAATATAGAACACTTCTGCTTTATACCCTTGTTCTCATACATACTTACAGTAATCTCTGTTCTATAATTAGTTCATTACGAAGCCACTGCAATATTATAGGTGTCTCTAATATACATACAGGTAATAAATAGGTTTGTCACATACACTGCGGCTCAACAAA
Organism: Brachynemurus nebulosus; assembly: GCA_035578155.1. NCBI lineage: Eukaryota > Metazoa > Arthropoda > Insecta > Neuroptera > Myrmeleontidae > Brachynemurus > Brachynemurus nebulosus. Next base: position 38,819,492 of record JAPWDM010000002.1, on the reverse strand, counting down.
GCATTTCTGATCCAATTTAATGCAACGAACGGAGAATAACTATAGCTTATCCTAAAGTTAAATAATAACAAACAATTAAGCAGGTGCATATGTGTTATTACACTGTAGTAATAAAATAGATAATATCTAAACCTAACATTATTTAACGCACTACTCTCTCATTAGTTCCGAAATGTTTTGATATATGTATGTCTAGTACGTTCCAATGAACTATGTTGATTGGATTGGTGGATATTAAAACAATTGCAGGGTGTACACTTTTGGTTTTACCAACAATTTTAATTTCTTTTGTCGCAACAACAACATCCTTAGAACTGTTAATTTACATGTTTTATTCACAGAAGTTCACACACAAGAAGTGAAATCTTTACTAAAAATAAACATAAATAATTTTAATAAGCACATACACTTTCTAGGTAAGTACCTACATATATATAATGTTATGTACACTTGTTACAGATGCCAGTAATATAATGGATAAGATAATAGTATTAAAACACAGTAATGATATAATAATTAATGATAAAATTGAAATAAAAGCAAAAATCATTAAAATGAAATGTGCATGTATTATGTTGTAATCAAATATTATAATTGCGTCACGTGTATCATATACGATAGTGTAACTTTTGTTAATTAAATGTCTTTTTAAAATTTTTAAAAATAGACCGGGAGGCGGTAATAAGAAAGTGTTTACCCATCGAGTTAAAGAAAATTTCATTTTTCATCTAATAGTTTATCATTCGAAGTTACTAAAATGCTTTGTCGGCCAGGCCAACTCTTGTCCAGTTACGCGGGCCGACCTCGAAAAGTGGTCAATTTTTCGAGGCCCCCTTACCCATCGAATTAAAGAAAATTCTTTTTTCATCTAATAGATTATCATTCGAAGTTACTAAAATGCTTTGTCGGCCAGGCCAACTCTTGTCCGGTTACGCGGGCCGACCTCGAAAAGATGTCAATTTTTCGAGGCTCCCTGACCCATCGATTTAAAGAAAATTTCTTTTTTCATCTAATAGATTATCATTTGAAGTTACTAAAATGCTTTGTCGGCCAGGCCAACTCTTGTCCGGTTACGCTGACCGACCTCGAAAAGTGGTCAATTTTTCGAGGCCCCCTTACCCCCCTTACAATGTAACAAATATGTTGAACTGGCCGACAAAGCATTTTAGTAACTTCGAATGATAATTTATTAGATGAAAAAAGAAATTTTCTTTAACTCGATGGGTAAGGGGGCCTCGAAAAATTGACCACTTTTCGAGGTCGGCCAGCGTAACCGGACAAGAGTTGGCCTGGCCGACAAAGCATTTTAGTAACTTCGAATGATAATCTATTAGATGAAAAAAGAAATTTTCTTTAACTCGGTGGGTAAGGGGGCCTCGAAAAATTGACCACTTTTCGAGATCGGCCCGCGTAACTGGACAAGAGTTGGCCTGGCCGACAAAGCATTTTAGTAACTTCGAATGATAAACTATTAGATGAAAAATGAAATTTTCTTTAACTCGATGGGTAAACACTTTCTTATTACCGCCTCCCGGTCTAAAATATTTCATTTAAAATAAAATATCAAGCTATTCATTCAACAATATAATAAAAATTTTGAGAAAAATTAGATTAGAATCTAGTTTTATGCAGCTATAATACTAAAACTGTCATTAATAAGTTATTAACCGACAAAAACTGAGCAGATTCTAACCATTTTCAAAAGAAAGAAAAATAGAAATAGTATATTGTGCAATAAGTGCGAGAAATTGTCGATTGCCCACGAAAGCGAAGTTGAGCGCACGAACGTAGTGAGTGCGCTCATTCGCTTGAGTGGGAAATCGACAATCCCGCACGAGTTGCACATACTATTTTTTATTACGAATTTCACATACTTTTTCTATTATTATTACTATTTTTGACATTTTTATTACTTTTTAAAATAATATTTTTAAGTGTTCGTCTTTTTTTTCTGAATTAATTATTGTTTAAATTACTTTGTTGGTGGTTTCTATAGAAATAATTATGAAATATTTATTAAATGAAAAATTAAGAGGCGGCTTTGCGTGTTTTGATTAAATTTTGCGTGTTTTACTGTCAATTTGCGTGTGGAAAGTTACTTTCCACACGCAAAAAAGTATGTGGGAAGAGTACAGTGGGCAAACAGCTATTTTGCGTACGGAAATGTGTGCGCCAAGATGGTACTTCTCCCGCATGAGTAATAAAAAATTATTTTCAAGGCTTTTACCACAAATGTTCGACTTTCCCGAAATGTTCGACTGCATCTTCCCTTCATTATTCCAAAAAGTATAGGCATAACTCCTTTAAGAAAACAACTTCAAGACGCGTTCCTTTAAGATTTCTAATCCCCCCTGTTCTCCACTCACACCGTAATATAATTATAATTGTAAATTAAGCAAAAAAAAAAAAAAAAATTATAAAAAATAATGATGTGAGTGGCCTCTCTTACAAACGGATATTGTAAATTTTGCAGCATTCTCTAAGTGTTAAGAATATCAAGAATTTGTCTAGATTTGTATAAATTTCTTATTAGAGGAAATGACAATATTCTTTGTGTGCGGGTGGCAAGAATTAATAAATGATGATAGGTGTAATCCATAACAAAAAATCTCAAAGAATGTTGGTTTCCAGCCATTCCGCCATCTATTTTTGATTATATATTTTTTTGATATCAACTTTAGTCATTTTCATAATAAAATTGTTTACTAATATTGACAATTTTTAGTTTGAAACTTGACTCTCTGTTCCACTTGACAACCATTTTCACATTTATCGAAGCAGGAATTTGAGTCCAGATTTTACAGACACGCTGAATTATTAAGTGAAAATATTATAACTTCTATCTCGCTCGTAATGTTAAATACCACTGTCGCAGAATCCTGTATAACATTGCGAATTTTTGTTTATAATAATTAATTTTTCTGAAAGTCTTTTCTATATGGTTTTCTCTTCTCTTTCTAATGGTGTAAAAAAATGTAGTAAGAACTTCTGAACTTTGCGAAATTTTGGTAAAAACTTATTTTTCACGAATAATGCCCAAAAAACCATATTCTACGCATCAAACGTGTCTGGATGAAGAACTCATCCAAGATTTTTAGACTTTCAACGTTTTCACCAAACGTAAAAATAGGATATTTCGTGCGGACACATATGTACATATGTATACAAATTTTAATGAATATCATTTTCGACTTCTAGAGACCTCAAAACAAATTTTTATCATAGTCCCGGATCAAGTTGTGTCATGACAGTGATTGTATTAGCTGAAAATTCGCTAAAAGATTTACCTACAAATTTTATTTTAAAATCGAGGATTCATATACCTACTGCGTGAGAAATCATTAAAATATTGAAAAACAAAATCATATATCATCTCAACTAAACAATCTTTGATTTCATTTAACATACTTAAATGCTACTATAACTATATTGTTTTGTACATTAAAATTAATAATACGTATGTTTTTGCTTAGTGAAAGCAATGCTGATTGTATTTGTAAGTAGCTCTCAAAGAAGACGATACGATGATGATAATATATGCCGATCATTATTCTTAAACTTTTTCTATATTTTAATTCGTCGCCAGACAGATAAATTATTTATTTTATCTTTCATTCACAACACATAAGAAGTATTAAATAAAATACATAGGTAGAAAAATAATGATGATACCATTAGCTGCTGGTTTTAGTCATATTTGTTTCTCATAGCGTCATAGTTGAATTATTAAATACTTCAGTCACAGCATCCTGTATAACTTATATACAGACTATTTCGAGTTTGGATAAATATAAGAAAAACAATTCGGCTGAGTTTGACATTAAAGGTCACATGTAACACTTAAGATCCCCAGTATCTCAAAAAAAAAAAAAAAATTATGAACCGGGAATTTGATTCAATTTCTTTTGGCTTATATTGACGTTTATAAGTTTTTTAGGGCCAGCGAGAGGAGAGTCAGATGGGGCAATTGCCCGGAGACTCGCGTTTAGAAAGGGGCCCGGACAAAGTGAGAAGAGGTTTTTTTTTTTGCCCGTTAGTCGTCATCCATATCATTTTTTCTAACTTTATTCAGTCGCATATAACAATTTTCATTTCATTATGATGTGGGTGGAGAAGAAGGGAAGTGGTGTGGAGGTTAAGATTAAAATTGGTAGGTATGCGTGTGCAACCGTCTTCTTCAGAAACTATGCCGATCTTGAATTATGAAGAGAAACTGCAGAAAACCTTCATGAGCGTAGCCGACCGTTGGGTTTCGAACCCTCGACTTACCAGTCGATAAATGCCAGTGCCTAAGCACACTCGGCCACTCCGTTAACCTATACCTTGTAAAATTATAAATCTTCTGTTAACGTATCTAAGATCTTAAGTACATATTCAATAGTAAGTATGAGGTCAAATCGTGACAAATACATACCTATATTTATTTATATTGTAAATTTTTTTTTAATATTTTGCTAAAAACTAGTTAAACACACAACTGAAGATTAATTACACTTAAAGAAATTAAATATTCGAAAGAAGAGAAAGGGAAACTATATATATATATATATATATATATATATATATATATATATATATATATATATATATATATATATATATATATATATACATATATATATATATATATATAAAATAGAAAAAATCGAAAATAAACACAATTTTTAAATAAATTATAAATTTAGTTGTACATACCCAATTTCAAAAAAATCTACTCACAAATTATATCCGACATCCGTAGTACTAAATTTTGACAGGCAAGCATTTATGAATACTTTGCAACTTTTATTTTCATCGTAACCTATACATTTATATTTCTATAGATTTTCCAGGGCAGTACTTTTGATCTGGTCAAAAGTCTGATCAATAACACCGATCTGATCTGATCAATAACACCGATCGACACAAATTTTAAGACTGTATTTTGCCCCTTATAGATAGTTAAGGAGGAAAAATATAGTCTTTCCTTGAAAATTTTGTGGCTTTCAGCAGCATATTAGACTTTAAGAAAAAGGTTGTTTTAACTCAAAGACTATGCAGTCAGTAAATATTTTCCATTATGTAATTTTTAAGTCATTTTTATTCAGAAATAACAATTAAATACCGCTGTTATAGCATCCTGCCATAACATAACCAATTTTTGGTTACAAAAGTCGTCTTTCTCGAAAAACCGCTCACATAGTATAATGGCTCAAAGCTCATCTTTTTAAAACAGATTTACATATAATTATTCTGAAAAATCACAGTTTGGCAGATACATAGGCGTCTAAACATATTTTTATAGTAAGTATTATCAAAAGAAATCAAACGTTTTCTGTGAAAAAAACTTCTTTTTAATTTGGTCTTTAATAAAAAGAAAATACTATCGAATTTCAAATATTTTTACTCTATTTGAGTAGGTACATTTATTAAGAATATTTTCGGTTCCAGTTAACCTCACTTTGTTATGTACATGTATTTTACTGCCAACTGCTGTTTTATAAATAAATAAAAAATAAATATATTTTTCAGTAAATTAATGAATAACTTCAAATTCTTTTTAAATTAAGTTACTTTAAATACTAATATTTTAAAGTAATTTGATTTTATTATGCAATAATGTCAAAAACTTCATCTATATGATCATCATGAGCCCGACATCTATACTCCAAAATCTGAATTACTAGCATTTGTATTATAGAGATGATAGTGGAAAAGGTTCTTTTCTTGGATGTAATAGAAATGTAACCGACCAGAACACTGTTGGTTGAAGTAGCCTCAAATAGATGTGCGTATTTTTACCACCTAATTAATAAATTCAAAAAAATTCAAAAAATAAACTTGGGTAAAAAATTTGTTTTCTTCATGTGTTTTTAATTGATGCATTAAATCAGTTTTATCGAAAAATTAACATAAAGTCTCATTTAAAAATCTGTTTGTATCATAGCTTGATAACCATAAGAGCTATAGCAATCGGTTATCCCCATCGATATCTACAACTCTTATTTGAACAATTTTTCGATTGTGTGTGTGTGTGTGTGTGTGTGTGTGTGTGTGTGTGTGTATTTTCGTATTCTAGGGATCTCAAAACAAATTTCTATCACTGTCTCGGGCTCAAATCTTACCCTGATACCTATTATAATCGGCCTGAACGGTTCAATTTCCGTCCGGAAATTCGCTAAAACGTAAATCAAAAAGCCTTAGAAATGGATATTTTTAAATTTTTCTACTATGACCGAATAAAAGTAAATGTAAGTCAATGTTTAAAGCGAAAGGGTTGTCGTTTTTATTATGTTTGGACGCGAAAACCCCAAAAAAATGAATGAAAATACAGATTCAGAAAGCTTTTTTTTTGTCGACTACGTAGTGAAATAATTAATTACTCTTTAAAAAAGTTATAGAATTCTTAATTTTGTTGATCACTGTACTTATATGTATCTATGTTTTTTAAGCCGGAAGCCAGTATTTTTTATTTATTTATTTTGAGGCAATATTTTTTTATTAGCAAAGAGGAAACGAAATTTGACAATTGCTTAAAGTTAAAAATTTTGATATATCGTAATAAGAATTACGCTAATCACTTGATTCCTGCCAATTTCTAATTTTAATGATTAATCATAATTTTTTGAAACTAATATTTTCTGTAGATCATGCTTTTTTAGAGTGTAACAATGGTAAAAATTAATAGCAAAATCGTGTTTCGAACTCTTCATATTTAAATAGCAAAAACCTTTCAAATATAGTATGAAGACCTTCAAATTTCACGACGATATATTCATTCAATCATTTAAGTACAGACTCTTCATCTTGTAAAAATTCCCACACCTACACTTCAGAAGTAATTTTTAGATACATTCGTAAATTAGGGTGTTGACTACCACATCAGTACGGGTGTGGTTCTAGGAAATACGTAATAAAAACGTTTATTCTCATCGTAAATATTTTTATTGGATTGTTAAATACAATAAATTAATTATACGCTAAATTAAATTGAGATGGGCAAATCGTGTTTTCATGGAATTTTGAATTATTACTACAATTTTAAATTCAAGGTCTACACCAGGCATGGCTAACTGTCCCCCCCCCCAACCGGGCCGGATTGGCAAAAAATGTTTTCACGGGCCGCACGTAGTTGATTATGCCTGGCTTACGCAATCATGTTTGCAATATAGTGGAACCTCTATTAGCCGAACAATAGTGTTACGCGAAAATTACCTTTAAACTACGAAGATGACTAATTTCGAGTCCTTTAGTGAGGGAAGTGAAACACTATAAATAACTAATTTTGTAGACTTAGTTTCAGAATATATCGTTTTAAAATTTATTTTTGCAACATCAAAACATTTATGGGAATATTTACCCTCATTTACACACCTCCTGATATTCCCTATCAACCCTATCCCGACTTAAGTAGTTCGGAGTTTAGAATTTTTTTTTAATAATTGTTGCGATGTTTTTATTTACATAATTTCCATGATTATAGTAATCGGCAAGACACAATTATTGATTGGAAAAATAAGATTTACTTTCTTCTGCCGAAATTATGGGTTAGTCCAGGGGTTTCCAAAGCATGCGCCGCGGCGCCTTGAGCCGTCGCCAAGCATCACAAAGGGCGTCGCGGCTGTCTCGTTAAAAAAAGAAAAATAATGTTAATAGTTTTAGGTCCCGTGAAAGTAAACAAAAAAGTGGTTATGGAGGTTTTTTTTGCACGTCACTTATATTTTGCTAAAATGGTCAATAAAATGCATTGATATTTGCACATATTTACCGCAACGCACGTATTTACGACATGGATATTTTTATTCTAGAACTGAAATTGAAATATAATTTTATATTTCTACTTACTATTATAATTAGAATTTCTTGTATTTATACATCCAAAAAAAAAAAAAAATAATAATAATATACTTCATAATTTCACGTAAAAATAAACGTAAAATTTAAATTAAAATTTATAAAGTACAGAAATACATATCATGCTTATCCGTCCCTATTAACGCATTTACCGTCTCTATTCATCTCTTTTCTGTCCCTGTTAACTCCTAACTTAACCCAAATCTCAAGTCCTCATGATTTTCTTTTAAAAAAATAAAAACAAATAAAAATTTGCAGTTTTCTTTTTTCCCATTTACACACCAAAATAAATTACATATTTTTGAATAAAGTTTAAAAAAAATAATAATAATAATACTGTTTGAAGATGTCAATTTAAATTGACAATTTTTAATTTTATTTAATATTTTTTATCCAACTTAATCGCCACGAGCGTAATCACCATTGCTACCCGAAAGAATAGTTATTCTACTATAGTTTACGCAAGATATATGCTCACCTTCATGGGCGTATTCAGCGAAGGGCAGGAAGGCAGCTGCCCCCCTCTAGAAGCAAAAAAATAATGATGTTTAATTGAAATTTATACAAAATTTTATACAACAAAAAATGGCCCTATAGAATTATATAGAATTCTTTTTTATATAAATACTAGCTGACCCAGCCACGCGTTACTGTGGCTCAGTAGTTATAATTGATTGAATTAATTTTTTCTTATTATTTCAAACGATACATTGCACAATTATAACACAATACACAGTATAATTATAAATAAAAATCATTGACATCGTGAATAATAAACAAATATGACGTAGAATAGAATGTATAATCTAGAAATCGAAATACAGCAGGATACATACATACACATACAAAACGAAATCTACCAAGTGTCTACACAACCTAGATGTCAAACGATGTTAGATTGAATTATAGGTAAAATTTATAGGTCAATTCAATCATATATTGCAAAATTTTGTGCAAAATCAATTATTTATAGCACTTGACCCTGCTCTCCCAATGACTCTAAAATAACTATCTTCATATTTTATTAGCATGGCTAATTTCCGTAAGAACTTAGTATGGGTACCTATACCAACAGTTTTAGAATTGGTTCTATTTTAGACCCTTCAAGTCACCAAGGCCATGGGAAACCATTTTAACGTCACTTTCATCTTTCACAGAGATCTCAACAGTACTAAAGTAAAAATTGTCAAATTTTTTCAGCTTTTTAATTTACGCCCTGTTTGGTGTAACTAACGGACAATGTGATCACACGTTCATTTAAACTTGATATTCTGAAATTTTGTACAAAATCAGTTCCTTATGTGCTTCGCTTCGCTCGCTCGACGATTCTAAAGTATTATTCATATTTTCATATTTTCAAGTCATATTCATATTTTTATAGCATATCTAATTTTCATATGTATGGAATTTGCTAGTTGTTTATTTCTTTATAGGATACAAACAGTATTTTGTACAGTAGATAAGTAATTTCATAGTAGTCGTAGGTAAAAATATTGTTGGTGGTATCTATAGAAATACTTATTAATGCTTACAAAAATTCCAAAATTATTTTTCTCCAAATGCTTAGCAACAAATTAATTTGCATGATTTTTTTATAAATTTTTCCACAAGTATCTGTATACAGTAATAAAAAATTGATATGTTGCGGTTTTTTGTAAATTTCTACGGTTAGACTAAAAATTTTGCGATAAAAACTATCCGATCTTTTAAGTTGGGCCAAATTATAGATTGTTACCAAATTTGATCAAAATCGGTTCAGTAGTTTCGCAGTTTATCCTAGCCGTTTTGTGAGATGAAATTTATATATATATATATATATATATATATATATATATATATATATATATATATATATATATATATATATATAGATATAGATATAGATATATATATATATATATATATATATATATATATATATATATATATATATATATATATAATTTTTTAATAGTAATATAATTATAATATGTACCTAATTATATACATATAAATCATATACATTTTTATATATAATTATATAAAAATTGTATGTAAATTATAGATATATGCATTATATTATAAAAATAACTGTACCCGTGACGTCGTTCGCCGCGCGACGCATTGTTATAAAATCAATTAGAAGTATGTATGTAAGTGTAATAATTATACAAAACGTTTATAAGACAATAGTTTTTGCATGCACATACTCAGAATGGTTATAAGTTAATATTAGACCAAATTTCATAAGAATCTGTTCAATAGTTTTTACGTAATGTGTGCACATGCTCAAAATGGTTTTTCTATTTTCCCGCGGGAATAGGACATTTTCCCAGAGTAAAAAGTTATCTTAGATGTTGACTCAGGTAATAAGTTCACACCAAATTTCATCAAAATCCGCCCACTAGTTTTTACATGATGCTTGAACAGACAGACAGACATACACTAAAAATCTACTGGTTATAACCTAAAACTGGTTTTTCTGTTTCGATTCACCGGTTTATTTAGGTTATTTTCTTGACTCGATTATTACGAGTGTTTTTTTTTTTTTTTTTAATTAATTACCGGAGAAAAAACCGGGCAAATTATTTTCAGAAAAAAAAAAAAACAAAACAAAAAACAAATTTAAAAATTTAAGTCATTATTCAGTAATTTTTTTGATCTATTTGATGATTTGTTTTTATTTTAAGGAAAAAATTAAATAAATTCTTTAAAATTCTAATACACTCAGCTAATTATGGTTATTATGGTACGGAAAATACTATCGTATAAAAATAAATATGATTGTAAAATAAAAATTATTGTCTATAAGTGTTGTTTTTCCTAGAAAAAAACCGAAAACCGGTCAATTCAAAAACTGGTTATTTTGAGTAGTTATAACCGCCTGGTTAAACCGAACATAAACCGAAATAACTGAAAATCGAATAGTTTTGATCCTGGGTACGCCCATGCTCACCTTGACGGGTAGTATTTTTAAACTAAGTTCTTGAATAACTTTTTGAATAACCCTGTTCACCCTTCTGTTCTGACTTCGATTTACGATAATACACTTTAGCTATATAAAATTATTGACGTGGAATAGCGCTATGTCGCAGTTAATCAAGTTTCACATGACGTCTTATAGCGTCAATGGCAGTAACCTATTACAGTCACTATTTTTGCGATGCATCTTACAATATGTTTTCAAATAGGTACCCGATTTTTTAAGACATAATCATGTCAAAAATTTTGGACATAATTAAATTCTATTTTTTAAATTCATTTACGTACGATAATTAATCACCTACTTTTTTAATGGAAACCCATTAAAAAAATGTAAGAATGCATGGTTCATTTTGATATTAAAAGTATTAATAAAAATAATACACAAATTTAAATTGCTAAAAAATACAAAAAACGTAGTTTGTAATAATACCGCAACTAATTACTAAAATACAAAAACTTTCAGTTTCCTTCACTTCCTCTGTTCCCATACTACTTATGTCTCACAAATATAACATAAAATAGACTTAATTAAAATTTATAATCATCATTTATTTATTCATTAATCAGAAACGACAAAAAAATGTACGTATTTAGATCAAGTGCATAAAAAAATATTTAATTATAAGTTTACAACATTGATATTAATAAAAATTTTAATGTTTGATTTAAAACCTCTTTGAAATTGTAGCAGTTATATCGGTAAAGCAATGTATATAAAAGTATATTTACATATAGTCCAAGCTCCGACAGCACAAAATCATACCGGATAAAACACCTCAAATTAAAAAAGCTAAGCCGATAGTAACTAATGCCGACAATAGGAAATGCCCGCCAGACCTTTAAGTTTTTGTTAAATTCTATTTTTAAAAAATTTTTGAAATGGCCGAAAAAAACGTTAAATCTACCTCACATTACACCTCGTTGAAATTTACATATGTTATAGCAAATTAAATATATTTTACTGAACAATCGGTCTGTCTGGCATATTTTGATAATCAATGTCTGACAGACCTATTTTAATTAGTGAAAATTTTAGGCAAATCTACCTCACACAACACCTCGCTGAAATTTACATATGTTATAGCAAATTATGTATATTTTACTGAGGAATCGGTTTGTCAGGCATATTTTGTTAGACATTAATAACAAAATATGCCTGACAGACCGATTCCTCAGTACAATATATATATATATATATATATATATATATATATATATATATATATATATATATATATATATATATATATATATATATATATATATATATATATATAATTTGCTATAACATATGTAAATTTCAGCGAGGTGTTATGTGAGGTAGATTTGCCTAAAATTTTCACTAATTAAAATAAGTCTGTCAGACATTAATTATCAAAATATGCCAGAGAGACCGACTGTTCAATAAAATATATATAATTTGCTATAATATATGTAAATTTCAGCAAAGTGTTGACGTTTTCTTCGGCCGTTTCAAAAATTTTTTAAAAATAGAATTTAACAAAAACTTAAAGGTCTGGCGGGCATTTCCTATTGTCGGCATTAGTTACTATCGACTAAGCTTTTTTAATTTGAGGTGTTTTATCCGGTATGATTTTGTACTATAGGAACTTGGACTAACTAATAGTTACATTTCAATGTAGATCTATCAGGTCTATAGATCTTACCTTCGCTTCAATAAATTTATCGATATATAATTGAACGAAATATATATGCAATTAAAGTAGTATAGATCATTAGTCAACAATCAATGTCATCCAAATAATTTATTTCGATTTCTTTCATAAATTTTACAAAAATTGAAAGTGATTTCAGACTTTTAGCGAGTTTCCAGAATGGATACACGCTATTTCAGCCGCTGTCATAACGCGACCTGAGCCCGGGACTATGGCAGAAATTTGTTTTGAGGTCCCTAGAACCCGAAAATAACCTTCACTAAAATTTATATATATATATATATATATATATATATATATATATATATATATATATATATATATATATATATATGTATATATATATGTATTTATATATATATATATATATATATATATATATATATATATATATATATATATATATATATATATATGTGTCCGCACGATAACTCTCGAACGAAATGTCCTAGGATTACGAAATTTGGTGAGAACGTTGGAAGTCCAAAAATCTTGGATGAGTTCTTCGGCCAGACGTGTCTGACGTCTGGAACATGGTTTTTCAATAAGGAGATATTTGATATGGATTATCCATATACTATATTTCGTTACTGAAGTCAAATAACGACTTATAGAGTTAGTATGTACATACCAATATGTATGTAGTAAGATACTATATATGTACATATTCCTCAAAGACCTATGCATGTACCATTGATATATGAATACTATTCATATATCTATGGCATGTACATAATTACGAATTAAAAAAGCCGCCAAGTGCAAGTTGTACTTGCGCCAATAGTGTTCCGTACAAGCAGTGATTATTATAGATTTAATGTAATATGTAGCATATAAAATACCTCTGTCGCAGCATCCTGCATAACATAACGAATTTCCGTTTACAAAAATTAGTTTTTGTCGGAAATTAGTTGACAGAATAATTATTGTTCAAAAACCTTTTTTATGTGATTTTTTCAATGGTGTAAAAAAATGTTACAAAAATTTTTGAATTTGGGGAAATTTTTGCAAAATTTAATTTTTTTCACGAAAAATGCCCAAAAAACCATGTTCCGAGCATCGCATTTATGGCAAGATTTTTGGAGAATTTCCAGAATGGAATTCAGCTATTACAGCCACTGTGATGACGCGACTTGAGTCCGGGACTATGGCAAAAATTTATTTTGAGGTCCCTAGAAACCGAAAATAATATTCACTAATATATATATATATATATATATATATATATATATATATATATATATATATATATATATATATATATATATATATATATATATATATATATATATATATATATATATATGTATATATATACATATGTATATATATATATATATATATATATATATATACATATGTATATATATACATATATATATATATACATATATATATATATATGTATATATATATATATGTATATATATATATATATATATATATATTTTCGCACGATAACTTTCGAATGAAATGTCCTATTTTTACGAAATTTGGTGAAAATGTTGGAAATTCGTTAGTCAGACACGTCTGATGCCGTAAGCATGTTTTTTTGAGCATTTTTCGTGAAAAAAATTTCTTTTTGCTAAAATTTTCCCAATTTCAAAAATTTTTGCAACATTTTTTTACACCATTAGAAAGATGAGAAAAATCAGATAAAAAAGATTTTAAACCATCATTGTGTATAAACTGGTTACCGAGAAAAACTAATTTTTATAATCGGAAACTCGCTATGTTATGCAGGATGCTGCGACAGGGGTATTTTAAATTATATTTTTAGTGTCCATAGTAACGCTGTCACAAGCGATCTTCTCAAAAATTTTTTTGTCCGTAACAAAAGATATTTCTTACGATGTTAGAAAAAACAACTGACCTTAAACGTTTTTCGATTTTCATTTTTATTAAAGAGAATCTAATAGTTGTTGAAAACAAAAATATTTAAAATAATAACAGGAAACAGTAATAAACGAAGTAGTTACTTCATATTGAAAAAATCCTTTATTTATTTATTTATTTATTTATTTATTTATTTATTTATTTATTTTTGCTAAAAATAGTAGCTGGAAAGAAAAGTATGGAAAAAATAAGAAAAATTTCAAAGAACTCAGTGAACTATTTTTAAACAGTTTAATCAAAAATTTCTGAAAATGGTAGTTAAAATAGACCAAAAATAGTTTTCGACGTTTTTCAGAACGCTAGACTTCGTACAAAAGAAAGTTTCATGCAAAAGTTGTAAAAACTATTTAGTACCGACAGAATGAGACCAGTTTAATGTGTCTATAAACCTAGCCCCGCCAAGTCATAACCCCGAGATCCCACTTAGGCTATATTTTTTTGCTATTTTTTTACCAACGAATTGATTTTTTTGCCGCAACCGTTACCGAGATACGATGGCGGGGCTGACTTCAGACTTAAGTGAGCCCCGGCATCCCTATATCTCCGAACTTGCTGCACTTATTCAAATGAAATTTACGGGATATTTTTTTGCTATTTTTTTTACCAACGAATTGATTTTTTTTGCCGCAGCCGTTACCGAGATACAATGGCGGAGCTGACTTAAATCTGAAGTCAGCCCCGCCACCCCTGTATCTCCGGACCTGCTGCACTTATTCAAGTGAAATTTACGGGATATTTTTTTGCTATTTTTTTACCAATGAATTGATTATTTTGCCGCAGCCGTTACCGAGATACATTGGCGGGGCTGACTTCAGACTTAAGTGAGCCCCGCCACCCCTATATCTCCGGACCTGCTGCACCTATTCAAATAAAATTTACGGGATATTATTTTGCTATTTTTTGCTATTTTTTTTACCAACGAATTGATGTTTTTGTCGTAGCCGTTACCGAGATACAATGGCGGGGCTGACTTAAATCTGAAGTCAGCCCCGCCACCCCTGTATCTCCGGACCTGCTGCACTTATTCAAATGAAAT
The DNA here is from genome assembly GCA_035578155.1 of Brachynemurus nebulosus. NCBI lineage: Eukaryota > Metazoa > Arthropoda > Insecta > Neuroptera > Myrmeleontidae > Brachynemurus > Brachynemurus nebulosus. The sequence goes on along the minus strand of JAPWDM010000002.1, from coordinate 38,804,087 downwards.
TTGCGGGATGTTTTTTTTTGTCATTTTTTACCAATGTATTGATTTTTTGCCGCAGCCGTTACCAAGATACGATGACGGAGCTGACTTCAGATTTAAATCAGCCACCCACCCCTGTATCTCCGGACCTGCTGCACTTATTCAAATGAAATTTACGGGATATTTTTTGCTAATTTTTTGCTGTTTTTTTGCCAACGAATTAATTTTTTTGCCACAGCCGTTGCCGAGAAACAATGGCGCTGCTGATTTAAATCTGAAGCCGGTGTAAGCACCACAATATCTCCGAATCTGTTGCACTTATGTAAATGAAATTTGCGAGATAATTTTTTGCTAATTAGTTGCAATTCTAATAGTTGATTTGGTTGCGAATTTCAATCCCTTGTGTGCTGTACTCCACTCCCGTAAAGTACTATTATAAGCTTTTAGTAAAAGTATCCGACACAAATCTGAATATCGACTCTCGAATACTTACCAATATCTGGTCATGCTGCAATTTTGCACAAACCTTTGATTTTAAGCGCAGTACAAAGTGGTGCTTTCGGTATTATGGTGGATTCAAAATGGTGGCCTTTACAACAAATGACGGATTACCTTTTTTAAAACTCTTCTAATATGGATATCAAATAAAAGGGCATTATAAGTAGAACACAATTAGTTATGTGCTGTCATTTTAAATTCAGTATTTTAATTATAATTTTTATATTTTTACCGTACAAAATTGAATATGTTCGGCTTTTACACGTCGATTGTAGTGCTGAGCACAGTAATTTTTCTATGAATTTTCCATGTGAATGATCCATGTGAAAAGGATCTAAAACTGAATTAATTTTAAAACCATCAATATGGGAATCTGTGGAAAGATCTCAAAGTGTGAAAATTAGATATATTAATATGGTTACTTTCGAATCATTTGGCGAGCGGAGCGAAGCATTATATGGAATTAACCTTTTATAGAATTTTAAACTGGTTGGCAAGCGAAGCGAAGCACTTTAAAGAATTGATTTGAAATTAAATTTTCCAAATTTGTTTCGGAATAACTGATTTAAAGTAGCTTTACTCACAGTTAGGATAATTTTACGCGAATGAAACTGGAGGGCATAGTCAAAGGAGCTCAAAAATAAATTATTGAATACATGTTTCAACATTTTTTGAAAATTATCCTGTAAAGAGTAAAATAGGGAAAAAAGCAAAAAAATGGGGGAGAGGTCAAAGTTAACATTTTCAACGCCTACTATTCTAGCGTCTCCAACAATGAGTCAGTTACTTTAGGAAATGTTCAAATATAATGCTTATAGGGGATGTTGGCGTAGGGGTTTAAATTTTCCAATAGGAATAGAGAGGATACTTATTTAGAGTAAAGTCTACAAAATATTAGGTACCGTAAAACCGTCTAGACCCGGACACTTTGCACCAATCTTCAAAGTAAGTAGTTTCTACATTAACCTGCTACAATAAACATTTTTTCTTGACGTCATTAGAGAGAGAAAAACATCCTCTAAACAGCTGTACCAATAAAAACTACGGATTTCAACTTTTACTATCTCATTTTACAGGATTACTATTCTCCAGTTTTTCAAAGAAATAAAATGTGTGTCTAACTTAGACATGTAATTTTCGTCATAATTGTCATATTGTTTTAATTTTGATATGTATGTGTTCAGAATTTTATCGCGCATCATTTAATGATGTTTGAAGTTATATTCGATGTATATATAAAAAAATACATGCTATATACATATATCCGTTTAGACCCGGACACATCAGTTTATTACACTATGACCGCGATTCGCACTGGCTGTAACTTCCACTATCCATACGTTATATTCCCGCCAGAATTACGCGGTTTATGCCTCCTTCTGGTATCATATCGCATGTTTACTTCATAGAGAGGCATACTGTATTGATCCCTCTCCCTTCCCAAAAAATGTTGTGAAGCCTTTGACAGGTTCAAAGACATCGGACGATATAAAACACTGACCTAACCCCGACGGGAGAGGTTAGTTTGCATGTTATTACATTATTTAAGTAAGTGTCCGGGTCAAGACGGATTTGGGGTGTAGACCCGGACACTTGCTAATTATTTTTGATTTTTTTTGATTTTTACTTATAATGAAACAAAGGGGTCAGGGATATAACAAATAATATACGCTCTTTCTAATGGTAATACTTTTACTGGTGATATCTATGAAGGAAACATGTATAAACATAAAATTATACCAAAAAATGTAAAAAAGTGTCCAGGTCTGGACGGTTTTACGGTATTTTAAAAATATATAAAATTTGAGTATTTTAACTCAACATACTTTTTTTATTTCTATATCAAATTCGTTGACACCTTTTGACCAATTAATTTTTGAAAATTTTCAATTATTCCTAGATAACTAGCCAAAGGAAGAAATTAAAAATAAAGAGGATTGATAAGTGAGCTTACCAATAAAGAAAACCTATCATTAGAGCTTATGATAAGAAAATAGGGGCAAAATATTTTAGCAAACTACTTAAAAGAGATCACCTTCACTAAATTATGAAATTCACGCTTGCGAAGCCGCTTATGGTAATAAATAATATGGCTTCCAAATTCTACATACATTGATAACATTTGATAACTTGCATGAAATACAGTATGTTCACTTACATACTATATAAACCAATTCACTCTTGAACGATTTTTTTTTAACCCTACAATCATACGTTGGTCTACGAGTCAAGTTAATCATACATCGGCGTCGTTTCGACGAATGGACTTTTTACGGGGAGTTTTAGAGTTTATTTGCAAAAAACATTTTTTTTACATAACAATACTACAAAAGCGAACAAAATATTTAAAAAAAAGGATTTGGAAAAATTTCTTAATGTAAATATTTATTAATTTTTTTAATCTTTTTATCAAAGCATATTTTCATTATAAAAATTAAAAAATAGATAAATACATCAATTGTAATAATAATTAATTTATGAACTATGATGAGTCAGTGGACATGTGTGACTTTACAGAATGTGAAATTTCTCAGTCATAAATATTCCTATAGATATGTAGTTATTTCCCCATTAGGCACATTTGTAAATTTTCTAAAATTTGTTAGTAATTTTTTGAATAAGGTCTCAAAAAATAATAAAAATTAAAATATTTTCCACAAAATAAATTGTTAATCTTTTATTAAGTCATTCGAAACGCATTCTTTAGTTTTCGATTCAATATATTAAAACTTCAGTATTATGTCGTCTCTATAAGTCAAACAGCTGTAATCATCTTTCACATTATCATAATCATTGAATAAATTAATTATAACATCCACATCTTTAATAAATTTTAGAAAAATTAGGAAAACTTTTATATGTGGAGTACCAAATCTTTAAAAAAAAATATAGGTTAATCATACATCGTCGTCCTTTTGACGCACACTATTTCAGTATAAAAAAACGACAATAGCTATAAACAAAATTTATATGTCTTATGTGTTATAAGAACAAATAAATTAGATAACAGAAGTTTCACAGCGAGCAGGTACCGAAAAGTCACAGTATTCGACCAGGTAAAAAAGTTCGTTCGTCGTTTTGACGAGTACGTATGATTCTAGGGTCAATTTTTGTCTTACGTGAAAATACTTTAATATTTTTTGAAAAATCTAAATCTGAAAATTGGCTTGTTTTTCAAATCCTGTTTCGTCAAAATCTTTAAATTTTTTTTACTGTAAAAGCTTCATTTTACTGTATAAACAATCTATGGGACGTTAAAATATTATGGTGGAGGCGCAGAGGAACCAAATATTTCACATATTCACTTTTTTACTGAAATAAAAAAATGAGTTTTTTTTAAATAATCATATTAGTGTTTGAGTACGCAGGATTTAAACGGCGTCTTTATAGTTATCATCATAAAAACGCCGTTCAAATCCTGCGAAAACCCAATGTTCTGTAGGCCATGATAAAAACTGCACCTATCAAATAAATCAGCTTTCTAAAAATTAGTACCTATTATAATAATTTTTTGCATATATTGTTATTAAATTGAATTTAATTTAAATTATAATTAGTTTTTGTATACTTTTTTAATTTGTTGGTGACATATATGCATTTACAAAAACAAATGTGTAGTAATATTTAATAATATCGATGTTAATTAAGTCGATAAAATTAACCCTGAGAAACTAAAGTTATTTTTTTAATTTTAAAAATAAGATATAATCAAAACATTGTACCTGATTCGACCAAAAAATACCCATTAAATGAGTCCCTGAACAAAATCCTAATCCTATCTAATATTATAAATGCGCAAGTGAGTTTGTTCGTTTGTTTGTATGACTGGCTTTTACGTCACTACAGCTTAATGTAGTTGCTCCGACATAGTCAGGTACAAAAGTATAGCTCAGTGAAAAAATTTTCTTTTATCAAAAATTAAATAATGTATTAATAATCTTCAGTTATTATATTTGTATACCACTTGTTTTTTTTATTTCCGCACGCTTATGTTGTAGAAATATAAAATTATTGTTGAAAAAGCGTTGTAAAAACGTTGTAAAATGATGTTTATAAATTATATTTCAAAAACGGCGTAGTGAATAATTTTTATTTCTTATTAAATATGGTTTGTAACTCTGTATTTTATAACATATTAAATTTTTATCAAATTCCTTTGACACGTTTTCATTTTATTAAAAAACGGGAATAAATTATTTTAGCAGCAATTTAATTTATTGAGCAGCAAAATTTATCAGCTAAAAAAATATTTTATCAGCGAGAAAATTATTTTGCCAGCAAAATATGATCAGCATAATAATACGGTTTGGCATGCTAAAAAACAAATATTGAACAGCCAAAAAGATAATTGAGCAGCAAAAAGGATAATTGAGCTGCAAAAAGAATAATTGAGCAGCAAAAAGAATAGGTAATTGAGCAGCAAAAAAAAATTATTAAGCAGCAAAAAAATTAGAGTGACAAATTGACTGATTTGTTTGAATTTTTTTTTAAATAAATGATCAAAAATCTCAGCCGTAAATTATTTTTGGGCTAAATGATGGGGTACAGGTGAGTCAGTATTTTTAACGGCGTAACCGAAGACGACCTTGACTTTGAGATCAAGGTCAATGGTCAGTAGTTCAAGGTCAAGAGCTGATTTTTACTGTAATTTTTAATTTAGATTTGTGCTGTAATATTTTAGTTTTGACGTGTGCAGTAGTTGCAGTTTCTGTAAATGTCTCGAAAAGTATTGATTTTTTGATAGATAAAGCTATTATGAAATTTGTTGTTTGTTTTTATTACAGAAACGATACTTTCTTCTTGTAAAAACAAATCGTTTCTGAATCAAAACAAATATTTTTTTTATAAACAATAATACATAATCCAGTCATTTTTTTAAAAATTTACAATATATATTTTATAAATATTTTCTTAAAATATTTGAATAAATATAAAATAAAAATTCTTTTCATGTAAATTAAATTTAAAATACATACTTGAGATTAAATAAATCACCTATATCACCTAATAACCTATAATTAAAAATAGCTACTGTATTTTAACAAACTTGTCAATAAATATACGTCATATAATTAAATTTGTTATGCGTATTGAATTCTAGGTGTGTTCAATATTTTCATATCATCCATATCGAAAATTTTTTGACTTTGGGCAATATATTAGTAATAATGAAAGAATTTTAACGTAGGTTATTAAGATTTAATGAAAATTAAATAGATTTATTTCTCTTTCAGCTTGTTATATTTTGTAGACTGATTATAATTTCCTTAGGATCAAAATGAAACATTAGATAATATGAAAAATTAATTACTGTGGCGTCAAAAAATACATTTAATCGTTTGAACAATAAAATTCAAAATCACTCCTTTTTGAGCACTGTGGCACGTAAAATAACTAAAAATCTAGTTTGCACACTGGACATATTTTGTTTCGAACACAAGGCTTCCGTCAACGGGTCAGTGTAGTTTAAATGCCACACAGTATGTAATGAGAACATTGCTGTCGAAATGTCTAGTATATGAAAAATCAGTTTTAATGAAAACGGTTGATATTTGCTTGCTACTCATCAATTTTTGAAAAAATTAAAGTTATAAGATTGATCAGAAACTGAGTTTTACAGTCGACATCACATTTACAACCAAATTTTGACATTCTGATAACTATCAGGTCAGTCCATAAGTTCGTGCGTATTTTTATGGTAAATTTTTAAATAATATAAAAAAACACAATTAAACACAATTTATCCTTTCTGCGATCTGATCCACTGTTAATTATAGTTCTGACTCCACAAGATTTCGAAAAATGCCACCATCAAACTTAACAGGACGTCCTGAACGGAGTTCATCATCAATGCTGCTTTCTCCAACTTTAAATTCTTAAACCATTTCTGGGCAGTCCTTACGCTAATAGTGTGTTCACCACGTACACTATTAATTTTTATCGCTGCAGACCTGCCAGATTCACCACACGAAAATAATACCCCTATCGCAGCATCCTGCATAACATAGCGAATTTCCGTTTATAAAAGTTAGTTTTTCTCGGAAACTAGTTGACATAGAACAAACATAGAACAATAGTTTAAAGACCTTTTTTATGTAATTTTTTCTCCTCTTTTAAATGGTGTAAAAAAATTTCGCAAAAATTGTTGATTAAGTGGAAATTTTGGCAAAAAACTAATTTTTTGCAGGAACAAAAACCATGTTCCTGGCATCCGACGTGTCTGGTTAACGAACTCGTCCAACGGTTTGGGACTTCCAATATTTTCACCAAATTTCGTAAACCTAGAATATTCCGTTCGAGAGTTATCGTGCGGACATATATATATATATATATATATATATATATATATATATATATATATATATATATATATATATATATATATATATATATATGTATTATTTTCGGTTTCTAGGGACCTCAAAACAAATTTCTGCCATGGTCCCGGGCTCAGGTCGCGTTATGACAGTGGTTGTAATAGCTGAATTCCATTCTGGAAATTCGCTAAAAAATGTAGCACAGCACGTTTGTACTGATTATCTATATTCACCTTCTATTGGTACTAAAATGCGTTCGATATTTACGAAAGTTGGTGATGAACTGAATAATATGTTAGTCAAACGATGACAAGTTTCGACAGGTTCAAAATTGTATTGGTTTGGTAAATGAGTCATAGTGAATTCCATGCATGCTATTAATACGTACGAACCTATGGACTGACCTGATAAAATAGATAAGTACTTACACTCAAATTACTAAAGTTCTGGGAACAAATCCTATCATAGAAGAACATTAACACGTTCACTGCCCACCTACTGAATGAAAAGTGAAATTTTAATGCCATCGCAAGTGCTAATAATTGTAAAGTTCGTTCATCCAATATTTATTTATATACTGACATAGGTAACATAGACAGTGTGTGTATTCATGCTTCTACACCAATCTGTATATCGCACTTACAACTAATGATGCAATAAATATGACGCTGGCATTGTAACTAATGTCAGAATATAATACCCGGATTCTTGTATAACAGTAATTGAATGTGTTTAAGACACCTAACAAAAGTTTAAATTTTATAGAAATGTTAGTGTAGTTTCCCCAAAATCGGAAAAGACCATCTAAACAAGATGTTAGGTAATAGTGTTAAGCTATAAAGATTCTACCACTATAGATAAGTGTAACATGCATTGTGATTATATTGGATTATAGTAAAAAAGTCTCATTTAAAAATCGAACTAGATAAATTAATTTTTTCATATTTGACAATTAGTTTTACTCATATTGCTGGATTTACACTAGAAGCACTAGTGAAGCGCTCGTGTTTAGAGCGGCAAATTTTGGAACGTGAAAACGTAAAGGCTCGTGTATTATATTTCGCAATGTTTATCATTTTTAAAATTTTTTTTTTGCTCGTTACTTTTTTTTAGAGAAAAATTATTAAAAAATGTAGTTGGTAACAATTTTTCCCAGAGGCGGCATTTTTCACGGAGGCCTAGGGCGGCACTTAGGGTAAATCCGGCCCTGTATATTACAGTTTAATTCATAAACCACTCACACCTCATTTTTTTTCTTTTTTGAATAGTTTAACTTTGTTTCACCATTTTAACAAAACCAAACCACGAGACAGTGGAACACTTTCATTTAAATAACAACAAAAATAATTAAAAGAAATTGTTGTGTAAAAAATACGTATTATTGATTCCATTAATTATTCTCTATACAGTTGTTTTCCGTTCAGTCTCAGCTTGTTATGGGAATAATCACTCTTTTCGATAAGTTGAATCTTTTGAATCCGTTCAATGTGATGAGTTGATTCAATAAAGCGACAAATAACGGATTGTGTACACATCTACTAAAAGGGTTGCTTTTTAAAGCTCAGTAGTGTAGTCTATATTAGAACTTAGCGTCTACGTTAAAATTACCCCAAAGCCCTGCGAGACTAAAAAGGATGCAGAATTGAAATATAGGTAGTACTACTAAAACTACAGATCTGCCGTGACTAAAAGGACCCGATACCTTATCTCTATACTTTGATCTATCCTTTTTTTGCAGTTTGTCTTTTTTTATATTTATATAGTTGCCACAGTTAGATTCCAGTGACCACCAAACAGTTGTGAATAGAAATTTGAAAAAAAAAAATAGATTACTCTTATTTGTTAATTTACTGTTCCTTATATTCTTACTTTAATAAAACACAGTATAGTAAAATATTAAGTATTATTTTATAAACTCAATTTCATAAATTAACGTTAATATCCATTAAATATTAAAAAAAGTTTGGTTTGAAAACGAATTAAAATAAATATTTGCACATCAAAATCATATTTACAAAATAAACAAAAACCACAAAAATATCTTCAAATTAAAAAAGTCAAAAAATTTCTGTTTCTTCTTCATAATCTTCATACGTTGGAAACACACTTGCCAACACAGTTATCATCATGTTATCAATAAACTATGTAATAAAATTTTTCAAAAAAGCCCAGAAATAAATTGTATAAAGTGGTTGGGTAATAAAACAATTTATTATCCTGTTTTTGAAGATATTTAACAAAAGCTGAAAAAACTTATGATAAATATGTTAAATATAATCTTTGTTCAAATATTCTAAAAACGAAAATGAGAAAGACAAGAACATTTCATAAAAATAATATTATTTGATAAAAAATTAATAAATAAGAATTTGATTTAACTTCAAAATCAGTATTCCAGCTTATTATTGATAATACATATGTTATTGATAATATGTACAGCTGGCCCACCGATTGGTAATCACAGATACAATGTTTGGTGTACGCTGTTGGGGGTTATTCATACTTGTATTGACTATTCAAACTGTTCATAATTTTATAACTATATTAACAACCATAAACGCTCTGTATAGCTGTATAAGATTACAAAGCAAATTAATTAATACCCCTGTCGCAGCATCTGCATAACATAGCGAATTTCCAAATCTTGGGCACTGGCGGATCTCATCTAAGACCTGTACCTATTTAAAATAGTTTAGCTTTCTAAGAGTAAAAGAATTTTTAAAATCAGCTGGGTAATTAGTTTTGGTAGTTTTGGGGACCCAAGAACCCGAACGAATTTTGTGCAGCATAGTTGTATCCATCTAAAATAATTTAATTCTCTAGCAGTGAGAAATTTTTTAGCATCGGTTCGATAGCTTATTACTGGCGTTTTCGGATCTGCAAGATCCCGGTGGACCTCATTAAAAAATCAGCTCGACCGTATATTCTAGGCGGACTTTATGTAATATATATATATATATATATATATATATATATATATATATATATATATATATATATATATATATATATATATATTCAAAACCCGTTGTGTAGCATTCTACGCCGCATTTGCATCCGCAGGACAGTTGTGGATCTCAGATAACACAACCTGTACCTATCTAAAATAGTTTACCTTGGTAATAGTAAAAGGGTTTCAAAATCGGTCAGTTATTTTATTTTTGACACTTTTAGGTCCTACTGACATTTCAGACCTTACATAACGTAATCTATATGTATCTAAAATAGCTTAGCTCCCCAACAGTGAAAAAATTTTAAAAATCGGTCGGCTAGTTTATTTTTGACGCTTTTGGATCCGATGGACCCTGGCAGACTTTACATAACGTAATCTATATTTATCTAAAATAGTTTAGCTCTGTAAGAGTGAAAAAATTTTCAAAATCGGTCGGTTAGTTTATTTTTACCACTTTTGGGTCCCATGGACCCTGGCGGACCCTAAATAACGTAATGTATGTCTATCTAAAATAGTTAGTTCCCCAACAGTGAAAAAATTTTCAAAATCGGTCGGTTAGTTTATTTTTGACACTTTTGGATCCATGGACCTTGGCAGACCTTACATAACGTAATCTATATTTATCTAAAATAGTTTAGCTCTGTAACAGTGAAAAAATTTTCAAAATCGGTCGGTTAGTTTATTTTTGACACTTTTGGATCCCATGGACCCTGGCAGACCTTATATAACGTAATCTATATTAGCTAAAATAGTTTAGCTCTGTGACAGTGAAAAAATTTTCAAAATCGGTCAGTTAGTTTATTTTTGACACTTTTGGGTTCTATGGACCTTGGTGGACCTTACATAACGTAATTTATATTTATCTAAAATAGTTTAGCTCTGTAACAGTGAAAAAATTTTCAAAATCGGTCAGTTAGTTTATTTTTGACACTTCTGGATCCTATGGACCTTGGCAGACCTTACATAACGGAATCTATATTTATCTAAAACAGTTTAGCTCTGTAACAGTGAAAAAATTTTCAAAATCGATCAGGCAGTTTATTTTTGACACTTTTGGGTCCTATGGACCGAGGCGGACCTTACATAACGTAATCGATATTTATCTAAAATAGTTTAGCTCTGTAACAGTGAAAAAATTTTCAAAATCGGTCAGTTAGTTTATTTTTGACACTTTTGGGTCCTGTGGACCCTGGCGGACCTTACATAATGTATTCTAAATCTATCTAAAATAGTTTAGCTCTGTAACAGTGAAGAAATTTTTAAAATTGGTCGTTTAGTTTATTTTTTACAATTATGGGATCAGTAAATCCTGGCGAAACTCATACAAGTCTAGTACTCTAACAGTAAGAAAAGGGTTCTAAGGATCTCATATAATCTATGGCAGTCCGTACGCTTCTTGCGGACATCATTTAATTAATTAATTCAAATACTTTAACTTACTAACTGTGAAAAAATTTTTAAAATCGATTGGTTAATTAATTTCTGGCCGTTTTAGGTCCCGAAAACCTTGACCTCACATAAAATACCTTAAATACATTTGAAATGGTTTAATTCTTTAACATTATTAATTATTAGTGAAAAAATTTTCAAAATCGATTCAAAATATTTTTCCGTGCATACATATGTACATTATACATACTTTGTTTTGTTTCATATATTTAATAATATTATATCATAACATAATCTTCAATTTCTTGTTTACTTAAAAATTCAATAAAAAAAAAAAAATTCTTCATTACATTAGCTTAGAAAATCTGTTTAATTTACATTTTTTAACATGGGATAGAACCATGCTAATTATAATGCAATAAATGAGAAACAAAACTCTATACATGTATGTGTGTTATATCAAATATATGTGAATAGTTTTCACTTGTTCTCACAAAATTCTTTAATAAAAAAGTGAAATATTTTTATACTTAATAAAGAACTGAGATATAAATATAAATTACTTATTAGACTAACAAAGAAAGAATAAAAGTGAAAATTTACATTTTCTCGAAAAATACTTAAAATAGAAAGAAAATTATAAGAATATTTTCTTCATAATTTTTTTTTTCCTTTTCAACGATGTAAAAATTGAACTGCCTTATGATAGGATCGAATGATAAAAAATGGCCAGAAAACCTACTTCTGGGCATCCGACGTGTCTGGCTAACGAACTTAGCCGAGCGAATTCAGAATCCAGTCCGCACACAAAATTTCATAAGCATTAGACGTTTCGTTCGAGAGTTATCGTGGCGACACATATATATATATATATATATATATATATATATATAAATTTTAGTGAATATCATTTTCGTATTCTAGGGACCTCAAAACAGATTTCTGCCATAGTCCCGGACTCAGATTGCGTCATGACACCTACTGTAATAGCTGAATTTCGAGTTTTCGAAATTCGCTAAAAAGGCTTAATTTCGGTTAGAAAAATACTTTTCGCAAGACATACTACACCCATAAGTTAAATAAAATTGGTTTTTAACCTTTTCCTTTTGTAATTAAAGTTATATTTATAAACGTAATTGGAAAATACATTAACTTTATGTGTAAGTGTACAAGCAATTCTGTAAGACATTATTTTCTATGTTATGTATGGTTGCTTTACCTCCTCTCTTTCGTCACTCACCCGACGAAATCAGGTCCAAATAGTCACGGCACATCTGTACCAGTATTGATGTACAGTCGAACCTGGATAAGCGAGAGTTGAAGGAACCGCGATCTATTTTTCTCTTATAGAGGTTTCTCGCTAACCCGAGTTTCTAGCTTACAGAGGTACGGGAGAGGTTTATCTCACTTATAGAGGTCTAGAAAAAATACAACCAATATGTATTAGAATAATATACATATACATATTTGGACATAGATAAGCTTACAAAAAAAAAACAATGCATTTTGGCTATTTGAATAGAAAATGAGTTCCTCGAACTATAATAAAACAAGAAAATAAGCACATTCAGGCATTTTAATAAAATATGTATAAGTTCTTGAAAATTTAAGAATGAGTCATAAATAGCAAATGTTAATACGTTTAACTGTCGCTGATAGAGGTACAGGCAATTAGCAGTCTCAGCTATAGAGGTCCATGAGCGAAAAACGACTCTCACTTATAGAGGTTTTTGTTTCTCACTCATAGAGGTGGTAAAGTTACGTGACCTGGCAATTACTCTCACTTACAGAGTTTTCTCGCTTACCCAGTTCTCCCTTATCCAGGTTTGACTGTATATACAGAAAAATTTGGAAATTAATAATATACATACTACTGAAATATGAATAACGCTCTTTTAGGTCGTTATAAAATACTTTTTATTCCGGGAAAATGTCTCATTCCCTTGGAAAAATTCAAAAACCATTTTTAGCATGTATGCACATTACGCAAAAACCATTGAACGGATTTTGATGAATTTTTGTTCATTTATATTCTCTATTTTACAAGTTCTTCATAATTACACTTACATACTTCTCACTGATTTCATACCAACGAGTTACGCGAACGACGTCACGAATACAGCTAGTGTGTAAGTACTAGTGATGTCGACTAATTTAGTTTACATTTAGTCATTTTTTAGTCGGCTATTCTATCTTCGATTAAATGACTAATGAAATGATTAAACTTTTTTAAATGACTAAAAACGACTAATTTAACAATTTTTCTATATTATTTATTGGACTTCAAAAAATGCAAACTAAAAAATCTGTTTGTATGATTTTTCACTTTTATGTGACTAACACAATGTTATATTTCATATCTTTCTTTTCTTAAAACAAAAATTTTAAGTCAATAATTAAATTAAAAAGAAAACCTCGTTTTTGAAAGAGTTACATAGGTTACCCTATTCATGAATTTAACTAAAAATTTAGTCAGTTAGTCGACTATTATATGTTCGATATTTTCGACTAATGACTAATTTTGTCTGAAAAACAATTTTAGTTGATTAATCGATTAACTGCTTTTCGGCTCGACATCACTAGTGTGTACTATGTATATGAAATCGCCTCAAAGCTATCTGAATTTCTTTCTTTTGGTTGTTCATGTTATAATATGTAATTATGTATAACGTAAAAGCCCCCATTATGGAACGGTATCTAATACTGGAACAGTTTTGACATTTACATATTAATGAAGTTATTTCTGAAAGAAACGTCTGATAACAAAAATTATTATTAATAGAATGATTGTTTTTCAATTTAAATTCACCTCGCATTTAATGTTTTCTTACTTAATTAAAGAAATAAATATGTAAATGTCAAAACTGTTCCAGTATTAGATACCGTTCCATAATGGGGGCTTTTACGTTAGGTATATAATAATTTTTTCTATATTCTTATTCCAGTGAAAACAAAGGCGTTTATATACATATACCAAATTGCAAATGAAATAAAATAAAATAAAATTTTTATTATTAAAAACGATACCAATACTAACGTATGCAATGTCCGGATGAGTTACTTTCAACAACACGCATTGGTAAAGCGAAATTTTTTAATAATCTGCCTACAATAGAAATGTCAACGGCTTACTTCTTGATTATTTATACAACCTAATGATATATTTTTTGTTTTTGAAAAAAAATGAAACTGAATTCATTAAAAACATCTCGATATCAAGGTCAAATCTGAAATTTTAAGATACGATTTTATTGATTCATTAAAAATATAGAAGGAAAATTAACATAACAATCAAGTGTTCCATAGACATCCTTACTTATTTAATAAAATGCAACCTATTTAATGTCGTCAACAACAGGCAATGGTTTTTAGGCAATCAAATTCCTAAATTAAGTCGCTTGATACATTTTCTTCTATAATGGACCAACCACATTCTCGCCGAAGCAGGACGAGGTTCCTCGTCGAAGTTCCTCGCTGAGGTTGGCCGAGGCATATGAATAGTATTATAACACCAACAACGAGGAACAACGAAGCGACCGTCTACACTCTCGTACTTCGATCAACTTCGCGAGAATGTGGATGCTTCCTTAAAAGAGTCCAATCAGCCCATCCATGCCAAGGACGAATTATAAGAGAATCATAAAGCCACTAAAAAATAATATTGTAAAATTTTTAAAAAAATTACCTAAACAAGCATTAGAAACATTCGTCTGTATTTAGAGTAAAAATAGAGTAAGGGGGAAGAGTTATGATTTCCGTAACCACTTTCCTATATTCACACTTGCTCCTACGTTTCTAATTATGGTAAAAATGAAAAAAACAACTTCAATATACTTCCAGTTTTCATTATTATATGATTTTATTTATAGGTTTTAAAGCACTAAAAAATTTGAATAAATTTGATGACGTCACAAAGTCAAAAAATTGACTCTTTTTAAATCAGGATTTCTGGAAGTGTGAAACTTTCATTTTTGATATCAAAACGGGGCAATAGCTTTTTAAACGTGATTGATTCGGTAAATGTCTATTTTCTGGTGATTCTACACGCTTAATTTTGGTAAAAATGAAAAAAACGATTTCGAAAAACTATGATTTGGTTCCAATTTTATCGTTTCGTCATTTTATTTATAGTTTTTTTAAATTTTAATGATAACCATTTAAGAGCGTAACAATAATTTTTTTTTATTTTAATGATGCATACAAAACGTTTACGGCTGATTAGAGGTTTTTACCACCGCGGTTTTTATTTTCGATGAAATTTAAACTCTAGGATTTACCAATGGCTGATTTCTACGCTATAGATCATATTTCTAAATAGAATTTGTATTTTTTGATAGCAGTGAATAAAATTATAAAATAATAGTCATTTAAATCATCAACAATAAACGCCTAGTAACCTACATTGGTTATCAAAAGAAATTCTTTTGGCTACAATTCAAAAACAACCAAAACCAGGTAAGTAAAAGTATGAACCGCATATAATTCATAGTATACACATATGGATTCTTCTAGAAAGCAAAATTAATTCCCTTCAAACAGGTAACAATCAACGACTACTCAATTTAAAGTTACAAATTATCTATAAAAAGAAAAAAAAGTCAAATAAAGATTCTACCGTAAAATTGTTTGTACAAAATAAATAAAATGAATAGCGCATGTTCGATTACCAACAATATCACCAACAGAATAGAATTTTTTTTACTAAATATGTTGTCTTTAGGGTACCGAAGTAAAAATCATTACCTTATCGTGTGGGGTATCTTTACAAAAATCTTTTAAAATAAAATTGAGGTTCATCTAACCACATTTCATTTTTAAGCCTCGTTTTGAAAATATATTGAACGTCAAAGTTTATAATATTTCCGACTATAACAGTTATGGACGAGTTAAACTGAATCGAATATACAGGGCCGACGAAAAGGGCGGGCAACCAAGACTGTAGCCCAGAAATCCCGACTTGAAAAGAGGACCCGCAATCAATGGTAAAAGGCGCGGATAAAAGTACAAAAAATTTTTTTTTTGGTCGTCAGCTGTATTTCGGGGAAAATATTTTTAGATAAATCATAAAAACTTTATAGCCGATTTTTATCTAAAAATGAGTGTAGGTGATTGAGATAAGGATCATACATGTACAATACCATATACACGATCGGTACATAGATAATATACACAATACAAGCAGGTTAATACGAACGAGTATATTGGAAAAAGATAAATTCGGATGTGGTCATGACTATGGATCAGTTTTTTTAGACGAAAACGCGCGTTATATTTACTTACATATTTTATTTTCAAAACTGTGAAAAAGTTAAACCATTAAGGAACCCTGACTCAATGCGTATTGAACACGTACTTTGATTTTAATACAGGTGATTATTCAATTATTTTTATTGATTGTACTTACTATAAAGAAGCTCTCTGTACAATATGCGGAATGTTTCAATAAGATCTTGTCTTGTATATGGCATACAATATAATATACAATGTATACAATTTTAGAAGACCCACTTTCTGTGATTACCGTACAACATGTACTTATTCTTCTGTCATGAAATTTCATAATTTGTGGTTTGAAGAAAGACTGACGTATGACTTGTGCTCATCGCGTATTACTGGTCGAAGAAGAAGGTTACTTTTGAAAGGATATAAATAAACAATATTTTTATTATTATATGCGGCGATAATCAAGTTATTAAAATCATAGTACTGCCGTATCACACCAATCTCATGTATCTTAAAAATGATAGTTTTGAGAAAACATCTTAGGCATTATTAAATATCTGAGATAATTGATATTTATTATGCGTTATTGATTCAACGTTGTAGTGTTGATTTAATAACGTATAAATATACAATTTGAAAATATAGAATGTGATACAACCAAAATAAAAATTTAAAAATACAATAGATCGATTATTATATTACTTTTAACAAATTAATTAATTTTATTGTCAATATATAAACTAGGGGTTGAGCAGAATCCTTTCATGACATTCGTGTGACAGCAGAGTACCTAAATATTGTAACTAATCAAATAATCCATTATTGATAGTATAGGTACTTGTAGAATTTTGATAACTTTTAAACAAAATTTTCATTTCTATTATTCAAATATTAAAATTTCTGTTGAAAATAGAACTTAATGAGAAACATTATTTTTGATAATTTAACTCATGTGTATCAAGTCCAATAAGAATATTATAGTTTTTTCACTTGTACCATGGAAAATAAGTTAGGAGAAATTTTTACAGCGAAAAAAATAGTACAACACATTTAATTGGTCATTTCACTGTAGGTAAACACGATAAAAACGAAACAATAATTCCTATTGGTAAATTTAACTGATTTCAGAACCATAGTAATAATGTATTAAATAATAATATGAATTATACGAATTTATTTTATTCGTTAAATTATCTTACCGTATTACACTTCAGTTTTATATTTTTTTTGAATAAATTTGTGTTTTCTACAACCCAAATTTCTTGCCTAAAAGTAATTTAATTCGAAGAACTATCAACCCAAAAACGCTTCAGTTTCGCTGTCGCATTTTTGTTAGTTGACAATTCTTCTCGTTAAATTGCTAGGCAACAAATTTTCATTAGACAAACCCAAATTTATTCGAAAAACTACAAACCTCTCGTGTAATAATAAGTGATAAATCTTACAGCTTTAGTTCTATCAAAAAAGAAAGGAGTGATAGTGAAAACCAGTATAAACAACCATAAATATCAATTCTCTGTCACTTAAATTAGGAATCTTATAACCTAAAAATAATTTAGTTAGACTTGATGACGTCATCAGGTTAAAACTTTTTTTTAACGTTTTAAACAAACTATATGGAATAAACTTTGGGGTTATTCCAACTGCAGGTAAAATTTAAAAATAATCAAAAGGAATCGACTTTCTGCAAAACAAATCAAAATGTAGATCGAAGAATAACAAGGATCTACATGTGGCACTGTTTGGGTCCACACGTAGTTATTTTAATTTTTCATAAGTTGGCAACGACCAATAAGTTTTGGTTCATAGAGACGGCATACACGCAACATCCGTCATTCATTGCAGTGTGATTCACGGAAGAGAAAAGATAGAGATCATATCTTGTACTTGTGAACAGTGTGTGATTCGCCATATTAGCAAATTAATAAATAATTACATTAATATATTCAAGTTTAGCTTATTTAAATCCTGACAATTCCTACAATTTTATCAGAAGTGAGATTCGTAACTGGGATTCGTATTTGGAATTCGTAAAATTAATAAATTAACCTATTGAACATTAAGTGCGACTAAAAACAGTGATATACATATAATATATGTGCTGTATGGACAAAGTCACAAATATCTACATGTACGTATTAAATGGTGCGATGCTATAGATACGGGTGTAGTGGTTATATGTGGACAACAGAAGTACAGAGCAGGGTTGTTTGTTGTGGAAAGTTGAGTTGCATGGATACGTTCGTTATATACGCCATACATGTGCAGGCATAGGGCTGGTTTCACATTTGTATATTGTAAGGCGGGAATCACACAAATTTTATTTATTTCATGTGAATTGTGAAAATTTACGAAATGTCGCAAGAAAATTTAATGGAAAGCGAACACGTAGCAAGTACAAGTGAATTACGAAATGTACATCGTGAACCAAGATATTTTAAAAACGTTGGGGAAGTTTTACCTGAATTTGACCCTGTAAAAGATAATGTTAAAATTGAAAATTGGATTCAAACTATTGAAGAATACGCCGAATTGTATTTTTGGGACGACGTCGCAATACAACACTTTGCACTATCGAAACTAGTGGGGGTAGCTAGATCGTGGCGAGATAGCGTCCGTAACAAACCAGATTCCTGGATTGAATGGAAAGAACTATTACTAGAAACATTCAAATTTGAAGAAAGCTCCATATCAGCGAGACTAAACGCTCAAAATTATAAACGCAAATTAAATCAAGATATAGTGGAGTACTACTTCGAAAAATTAGCTTTATGTAACAAATGCGGGATGAGTGACAACGAAATAGTGGAATGGGTTGTCGACGGACTAAACAATATCCAATTCCATGAATTTCTGGGTCCACTGAGCAGATATAGTAAGCCAAGTCAATTATTACCAGCATTGAAAGAAGGTTCGAAATTCATTAAAGACAGTGATAGACATCCCAATTGGAAAAACAACAGACATTCGAAAAATGATCCAAGATTGTCTACTTTTACAAATAAAAAGATAGTTTCCGATTCGAAAGAAACGAGAACAAGTAGTCTATTATGTTTTAGATGTCGTGGAAGGGGACATTATGCCCGAGACTGTCCTCAAAAATTAAAAGGAACTCCTAAAAGTGAACATTCAAGTAACGTAAATAGTACTGAACAATCAAAAGGGACCGTACTTAGTATAAATTCAGTTAAAAAAAGCAGTATGACACATTCTAAATATTTTAAAGAAGCATTGTTGAACAATAAACCTATACGCTGTTATATTGATTTAGGAAGCAGTTGCGCGACGATACGCGAAGAGGATGCACAGAAAATGAATTTAACGTACTATGAATGTAATCCAGAACCGCTTATTGGTTATGGGCAAGGACGAACCTATCCGGTAGGATTATTTACAGCCAGTTTATCAATAGATGACGTGGTTGCAAAGGTCGATATACATGTCGTGCCAAACGATGCTCAGAAAGTTCCATTGTTGGTTGGACATCCATTTACAGAGCAGCCTCATGTAGTGATTATAAGCAAAATTGATGAGTTACGCATTGAGTATTGTGAGACCGAATTACCTCATCATGAACCAATCGTGCAACCTAGTAAAACTGTACTTAGTTCCAAAGAAACCGTGGTGATACCTAATAATTATGTGGGACACGTCAATGTTTTAACTACTACGTCCAATAGTGAAATTTGCATAGAAGGTGGAATCAGAACGAACGGTCAGCTGATACCAAGATGTATTTTATCCACAGATGCCGATGGAAATTCCATACTACCTATTTTGAATATATCAGGTGAAGATGTTTGTATCGAACAAGGAACAAAAATTACACGTGGTGAACAATGTGTCGAAGTTGAATGTGAGACAAATCGCGCGCCGAATAAAGTTAGTGATCGAGATGTCACACACGATGAAGTGAATACGGATCTTAACGGACAGGACCGTGACGAACTTATCGCGTTATTAAAGGAATATAAGTGTTTAATTGCCAGAGACATTAGTCAAATCGGTTTGACGGATAAAATCGAAATGAATATTAAATTAAATTCGGATACGCCGGTATATTACAGACCTTATCGTTTATCAATGCATGAACGCGAACAAGTGAAAGACATTATTAACGAATTAAAAAGTGCCGATATTATAGAAGAAAGTAATTCGCCGTTTGCGAGTCCGATACTACTCGTAAAGAAGAAAACGGGTGACGTCAGGCTTTGTGTCGATTACCGCGCGTTGAATAAGATAACGGTCAAAGATCACTATCCCTTGCCATTGATAGATGATCAGTTAGATTGTTTAGGTGATAATACATATTTTACAACTATCGATCTTCGAAGCGGATATTATCAAATTCCTCTTGCAAAGGAAGCTCGTGAAAAATCTAGTTTTATTACGCCGGATGGACAGTACCAATTTAGGAGAATGCCGTTTGGAATGTGCAATGCCCCATCGGTTTTCCAACGGTTTATTAATAACATACTGGGTCCACTACGCTACAAAGTGGCAATGGCATACCTCGATGATTTCATCATTCCATCGAAAACGGTCGAGGAAGGAATGGAAAAATTACGCCAAATACTAGATGTGCTTTTGGATGCCGGATTAACCATCAATTTATCCAAGTGTTATTTTTTCATGTTACATATTGAGTATTTAGGATTCGAAATTACATCAAAAGGAATCCAGCCAGGAGATCGGAAATTACAGGCAATAAGAGATTTCCCGAGACCGACAGACGTTAGAACGTTAAGAAGCTTTATTGGACTATCTAGTTATTTTAGACGGTTCATTAAAAATTTTGCACTTATCATGCGTCCTTTGACGGAGCTGCTAACGAAGAATTCCAAGTTTGAGTGGAAAGAAAGTCAAGAAAACGCGTTCAACGATATCAAACAGAAGTTGCAAAGCAAACCAGTATTGGTTACATATGATATTAATTGTGAAACAGAGTTGCACACTGATGCCTGTTCCGTAGGCATAGGTTCAGTTTTATTGCAGAAGAAAATGGACAACAAATTTCATCCTATCGCATATTATAGCAGAAAGACAACAAAAGAAGAGAGTAAATATCACTCATATGAATTAGAAATGCTAGCAATAGTTTGTTCAGTAGAAAAATTCAGAACATATTTGTTGGGGATTCGTTTTACAATTAGAACGGATTGTAATAGTATTAAACTGTTAGCAAATAAACGAGACTTAAATCCCCGTATTGGGAGATGGTACATACGTTTGTTAGAATATGACTACGTTATTGAGTATCACACTGGTACGAGTAATCAAGTTGCTGATGCGTTAAGCCGTTCCCCTGTTGGAGAAGCTGAAGATGTTAGCCTGATTGGGTTACCGATTTTACACATTAACGTAAGCACCGATTGGGTTGCTGCGTTGCAGCGAGTAGATCCAGTCATTTCTGAGATTCAAACCAAATTAGAGGAAGGTGACAGACAGACGCATGAAAAATTCACAATGTGCAATGCACGAGTTTATAAGATTACTGACAACAAATTTCGACTTTACGTGCCGAGTGATTTGTACTATGATGTCGTTAGTGAAACACATCGTAATCTTAACCATCTAGGAATCGATAAAACGATGTCGAAACTAAAAGAATGCTATTATTTTCCTAACATGAGAGATTTTGTAACGAAGTACATTAATCGCTGTATAAGCTGTATGTATCATAAATCTTCAGGAGCAAACTCGAAAATGGTTTTACACCCACTGGAAAAGGGAGACACCCCGTTCCATACTGTGCACATGGATCACTTGGGTCCATTCGTGTTGACGGAAGATGGAAATAAATACGTGTTGGTGTGTATAGACGGATATTCGAAGTATACCGTTCTGAAGGCTGTTCCGGATACGACAGCTGTACAAACCTTAAAATTTTTACGAGAAATGATCGCGCATTATGGTAAACCTTCTCGGATAATAACAGATCGTGGTACTGCATTTACTGCGCATTTATTTGAAGAATTCTGTAAGGAATTTGGTATAATCCATGTCAAAGTTGCCGCGGGAACACCTAGAGGCAATGGACAAATAGAACGTGTCAATCGTACGATACTTACCTGTATGTCGACTGGCTCCAGTTGCGATGACGGAGCTGATGACTGGGATCTTCGATTAGGAGATATTCAGTGGTCATTAAATGGTAGTGTACATAAAGTCACCAAGTGCACGCCTTTCGATATAGTGTTTGCATACGACAATGTAGGCCTTCGAGAAAACCCCTTAACCAGAGAAATCAAAGAATTAAATAAGAACCCCCGGTTGAAGGAAGATGAGCGTGGTAAAGTACCAGAGAGACTAGAGGAGAATCGTCTGAAGATGAAGGAAAAATCTATACAAGGAGCGAAAAATTGCCAAACGTACAACATAGGTGATTTGGTAATGGTCAAAAATCAGATATCGTCAACTGGTGAAAGTCGTAAGTTAGAACCCAAGTACCGAGGACCCTATCAGGTCGTAAGGGTTTTGGGTAATGACCGGTACGTTATCGAAGATATTGAAGGAGAACAACAGAGTGGTAGGCTGTATAAGGGAATCCTGGCCAGTGACCGCTTGAAATTGGTTTCACGGAAAGAGTGACTTAATTTGTTAAAGTATTTTTTTGAATGTAAATTGATTTATTTCCTGATGAATATTTACTGTAATTTGTGTATGAGTAGCGATGTTTATTTGTATTTTAATGATTTAATCTGTACCATTGTAAAAAAAAAAAAAAAAATTATTACTGTAGTGAGGGAGGTTGCGTGAAAAGCAATTGATTTTGAATTTATTCTGAGTTCCTAAGTAATTGACGAGGACGTCAATTCGACAGGAAGGCCGAACTGTGGCACTGTTTGGGTCCACACGTAGTTATTTTAATTTTTCATAAGTTGGCAACGACCAATAAGTTTTGGTTCATAGAGACGGCATACACGCAACATCCGTCATTCATTGCAGTGTGATTCACGGAAGAGAAAAGATAGAGATCATATCTTGTACTTGTGAACAGTGTGTGATTCGCCATATTAGCAAATTAATAAATAATTACATTAATATATTCAAGTTTAGCTTATTTAAATCCTGACAATTCCTACATACATATCAAAAAAATAAAAAACAATTAAAAAAGTCAAAATAATTATTAATCTGACACATGGCCGAAACATGTCAGATTAACAATTAATTTGACTTTTTTGATTGTTTTTTATTTTTTGACATGTAGATGCTTGTTATTCTCCGATCTGCATTTTTATTTGTTTTGCAGGAAGTCGATTCCTTTTGATTATTTTTAAACTAAGGTAACGGGCCTAGTTTCTGACCTTTTAAGAGTGACGGCTGAGGTTAAACGACAGTAATAAATATAAGTTTCAACTTAAGAGACAATTAATAATTTTATCAACTAGTTTATGGCTTTCAAAATAAAGCCATACAAGTAAAATAATTATTTGAATTGAATTAATAATTTAAATTAATGTTTTAAAAATTGACAAAAAGGACCCAGTTTCTGACCTTCAAAATTTCTCATGTGACAGTTTCTGACCCTGACAGTGGCCTAGTTTCTGATTCTTAAATTTAAAAATACAGTTTTTTAAAATTTAATTTATAAATAATTTTTTATTGATAAAAATGAATGTTTAATGTTATATACGTTATGAAAAATAACAAAAACTAATCGAAGATAACTATAAATAACAAAATAACTAACAAAAACTGGTTAGAATTTAATTGGGCCATACCACTTTTAGTACGGGAGGTACTGGCGCATGAGTACCGAAAACTATTCCACCTCAATTTTTTTATGCGATCCTGTTGACATTGCCCTACTAATGATATAAATGCATGTTGCCAGGGGGCAACCCGGGGCCATATTGCTTAAACCGGAAGTTGTTTAAACAATTGCAAGGAATTGTCATTTTTCAACCGGACAAATTTTTTTTATATTCTTTATTGAAATACAAATAAAAAAGGTCCTATGACTTTTTACGATAAAGTTAATAGTTTTCGAGATATGAATTTTTAAAAATTCGAAAAATCTCAAATTTGGGTACTTTTGACCCATGAAAAATATATTAAAAAAAATAAATAAAATATAAATAATATTTTTTTAAATTCTTTATACAATAGTTAATAATATCCTTAATAGAGATTTAAAAAAATTTCATTGTTTATACCTGTTTTTAATTGTTAATTTCCCGCCCTCACAAGTATGCGTCCCCTACCTTTAAAATACCTTTAAGTATTTTTTCAACCGGACAAATTTTTTTTATATTCTTTATTGAAATACAAACAAAAAAGGTCCTATGACTTTTCACGATCAAGTTAATATTTTTAGAGATATGAATTTTTAAAGGTTGGAAAAATCTCGAATCTTTAAAAATTCATATCTCTAAATATATTAACTTGATCGTGAAAAGTCATAGGACCTTTTTTGTTTATATTTCAATAAAGAATATAAAAAAAATTTGTCCGGTTGAAAAAATACTTAAAGGTATTTTAAAGGTAGGGGACGCATACTTGTGAGGGCGGGAAATTAACAATTAAAAACAGGTATAAACAATGAAATTTTTTTAAATCTCTATTAAGGATATTATTAACTATTGTATAAAGAATTTAAAAAAAATATTATTTATATTTTATTTATTTTTTTTAATATATTTTTCATGGGTCAAAAGTACCCAAATTTGAGATTTTTCGAACTTTTAAAAATTCATATCTCGAAAACTATTAACTTTATCGTAAAAAGTCATAGGACCTTTTTTATTTGTATTTCAATAAGGAATATAAAAAAAATTTGTCCGGTTGAAAAATGACAATTCCTTGCAATTATTTAAACAACTTCCGGTTTAAGCAATATGGCCCCGAGTCGCCCCCTGGCAACATGCATTTATATCATCAGTAGGGCAATGTCAACAGGATCGCATAAAAAAATTGAGGTGGAATAGTTTTCGGTACTCATGCGCCAGTACCTCCCGTACTATTTAGAAGTGAGCCTAGTAATTGACCCTCATATTTCAATAATAAAAATCATTCTAAAGTATTTTATAAATATTTTAAAATAAATTTTAAACAAATATTAACCTGCTCATATATTTTTAATTAAGTTTTCATACTTACATGATGAATATTGCACAGATCAAAATGAGTACTTTGTAACATAAACTGTTAAGAAACTACCAAAAAAATAGTGTTTACACACATTTTAAACTTAAAAATTTTTTTTTATTTAGTTAATATATTCTAAACTTTTTAAATTGCTGTTCATTAGACACAGAATAGATTACTTTAAATTAAGAATTTATTTTTTTTCTTATTTAAAATATAGTTTTTTTATTAATTTATAACAAAGTTGAAAAGTTCAGAAACTGGGCCAGGGTCAATTACCGGGTCTTTTACCTTATATGGAAAAATTTTTTTGTGTCAAAATGCCGGACTTTTTACTGCCAGTGATAAGTACAATAGATAAGGTTACAAAAAAAGAAAAATCAAAATCCCAACATCAAAAAAGTGAACCCTAGGAATTTATAAAATATAAATTATACTAAAATATGTTGATAAAATTGAACATTATTTAGAATTATATCGTATTTCGGAAAATCGATCACAGATGGCGGCACCTATACCAGTGAATATATACATATCAAAGCATTTTGAGCCGCCACATTACAGGACGAGTTAACTCGTCTTAATCATTTAAAAGGTTAAATTACCGTTAAGACAGCTAACTTTGTCTATTGATGATAACTAACTACCAAACCATATTTTATGTCAAATAAATCAAAATTATTGTTATCAGCGAATATAATTTGAGAAAATCGCGACTGGCAATATCAGAAAAATTTCCTTCGCCAGCCCTTGAACATTTGCTCCACCTTATCTAACTTTACTTTTTACCCGACCTCTGTGTTCTATACACAGGGTAGGCTCCTTTGGGTAGATTTTCATTGTCTCAGATTGAAGAACTCCAGAGTTCAAACTCTTTCCGGCCTTAAAAGATTTTCTAACACTTCTTTATAATTTGGGATGGTACACACAAAGCAGTTGAGGGCTGTTCTGCTCAGTACACTGCGACTATTACGCAGTAAAAGCAAAAACAGTTTGCTCTCCCACTTTTTCTGCACTCCCCTCCAGTAGAGAGTACAGTTTTCACTCCATTTGGAGGTTGATTCTTTGGTTGAATTTATCTTCCATCATGTCTCCCTTGCATTCACAAGAACTTGTAAGCTTGAAGCTTTCATGACGCAAATCTAAGTCCGGAAGAATATAGAAGGGGTGAAGAGAACGTCCCAACCCTTTCGATGAGTGTTACACCTGTGGTGGAGTCCTTGGCAATAGTATGAGAGTACAAGGGAGACAAAGTGAATATTCATATTCCTTTCCGTAATGATACTAATATTCATAACTTCACACCTATTTAAGGGATATTTTTAGTTCTACACAAAAATTTAAGAGACACACAATTTTTTTTGACCTCGGACAGCGTCGAAAAATACATAGGAATATCATGGTCAGTCATCCAGGTCACAGCCGTCATATTATTTTGTGAAACTGTATTATAAATAACATTGTTAAGCTATCTAAAGTATTATGTACATAATTATGTATTATTAGGGTGTGCCAAAAAAAAAAAAAAATTGTTTTTTTCTCGCTCTCCGCTCAAAATATCGTAGGATACGTTTAAACAAACATCCTCACCAAAGCGCAGCTCAAAATTCCAATTTTTAGAGATGCATCAACGAGCTTAAAGTTTTCCCATTTAAATAACACAGGAAAAACGATTTTTTATATTATTTGCTACTGCAAACTATGAAGAAATTTTTTTCCATAAAATGAATCAAAGCACCTTATTAAGCATTAAATTTTGGACAAAAAATTTCATTGAATCAAATTTCTATCACCAATATTTCACTTTCTACAGAGCCTTAAAATTTAAATTTCTTGAAATTTTACGTTTTTTTACATTTTTAAGCTAAACTATTAAAGATAGGACAAAATGTTAAATAAAAATTTTGTAGTCCAATTGACGCTTTACAAAAAAGTTCTTTACAAATTTTGCGTATTACAAATAGTTACAAAGTTACAGACCCTCAAAGTTTATTTTACTTATTTTTTTAGCGAAGAGGAAATTCAGCTATTACAGCGGGTGTCATGAAAAGACCTGAATCCGGCACCATGGTAGAAATTTGCTTTGAGACCTCAAGAAACAGAGAATGACCGAAATTTCTGTCATAATCCCGGGTTCAGGTTTTTTATGACACAGGCTGTAATGGCTGAATCTCCATTTTCCAAAAAATAAGTAAAATAAATTTTGAGGGCCCGTAACTTTGTAACTATTTGTAATACGAAAAATTTGTAAGAAACTTTTTGGTAAAGCGTCAGTTGGACTACAAAATTGTCATTTAACTTTTTGTCCTATCTTTAATGGTTTAGCTTAAAAATGTAAAAAAAGTAAAATTTAAATTTTAAGGCTCTGTAGAAAGTGAAATATTGGTGATAGAAATTTTACTCAATGAAATTTTTTGTCCAAAATTTAATGCTTAATAAGGCGCTTTGATTCATTTCATGGAAAAAAAATTCTTCATAGTTTGCAGGAGTAAATAATATAAAAAATCGTTTCTCCTGTGTTATTTAAATGGGAAAACTTTAGGCTCGTTGATGCACCTCTAAAAATTGGAATGTTGAGCTGCGCTTTGGTGAGGATGTTTGTTTAGACGTATCTTACCATATTTTGAGCGGAGAGCGATTTTTTTTGGCACACCCTAATGTATTATGTATTTTTGCTGTTATCCTGTTACTTGCTTGGTTGGATAAATTATATTTTATTCAACAACTTGTACTCTACTCTCCAAACAAAAAAAGCTAGCATAATTCAATCAAATATTTTTTCTTTATTTTCAGATGAAATCCATGAAAATCGTGTAAAAAGACAGAATGAAGGTAAGTTCCGAAAACATCAATTGAATTTTGTAAATATATACATACATACCAAAAATTAAATTTTGGGAATTTAAGAAATCAATTTTTTTAATTCTGAATAATTCATCTACGCATTATTTTACGCTTAAAACTTGAATAAAAAATTCATATGTCTGTATAAGGAAAGATATAATGAACAGTGGTAATTATAATTTAAAAACTGATTAGCGAGTGATGCAATATGATAATGAAATCCTTGAAAACATCTTCACCGAATATGATTTCCTTGACATTTATCCAAACACCTTTTTTCAAATAGATAAATTACAAATTACAATATTTATTAATTGTAGTTTCTAATATTAAAATTGATTAAATATCTGTCTATATGATTCATCATACAAAGGTAATTATTATTATTGTTCAAAAATTGATAACTATATCTACCGTGCTAAATTATAAATATTCTAATGATTTAAATTTCAAAAATATTTCAATGACCTTTTTGATTTGAATAAGAGTGCGTAGAATACGTAATTGTGAAATTGTCAAAAAGAAAGAAAAAAAATGATTTCTTGATACAAAAAAATATAACAATATTTTTTTTCTAACGTCTTTTGTATATTTTCTTAATTTTTCATTTGCATTTGCCCATTTATTTTGTTAATAATAACATTTTCTGTACATTAAAAAATTGTATAGTTTCTAAATAAAATTAAATTCATGTGTTATTAGTTCTTCCGTCACGAGATTTTTCAGAACTAAAATTCATTTACAACTTTCAATATTTTAAAATTCATTAAAGGAATTCATAATACAGAAAAATAAAGAATCTGCTACATAGAAGAATTTGAGTACATGAATTTAATTTTCATTTCTTAATATAAAATATCGTGAAGTTCAGTGAAACCTGACGTCCACTACGTCCACTGACGAGAAAACTGCGGAATTTAAGTCGAGCGTACAAGCATGTAAACAGTTGTGAAACAGTGCATCCTTTTACACATTGAAAGCGCCTCATTCATCCGTTTCCGTATAATGGGGTATTTGACAGTATCAAAGAAAAACAATAAAAACAAATTTTAATGAAAATTGATAATAAAAGACAGCAATTTGTTATGTTAATTCATCCTAAATATGATTATTTAATTTTAAAAAAATTAATAAAAAAAGTAATTTTTCAGCTATAAATTACGTCAGCAGAAATGGGCTGTGACGTTGCTTTCTCTTATATTTCAACACTGTCGCCACTAGGGTCGCTACTTAAATTCCGGTTAGCCAACATAACTATGGAAATTAATTTGAATTTGATTAATTTTTTTAAAAATCAACAATTTCTTTTCCTAGTTATAAGAAAAATAAACAGATTTTTTTCTTAGTTACAGGACACCTGTTGCTATCTAGAGAAACTGACGTAATTGAAGCTAATGAACGTTTTCGCGCAAATTTTGAGAACAAATATTAAATTAATTTTTTTTAACGATTTTCGGCATTATTTTTAAAAATTAAAATTATATATATGCATAATACATAAATATGCGTATTTTAAAATAGTTTCCCAAAATTAGTCAAAATCCCCATTGCGACGTACGAACAGAACCAATTTTGTTTAGGTTTTTTTTACACAAAAATATCCATTTCATGCGGTTTTACTTTTTATTGATGTGAAATTGAAGATGAATTATAATTATGTACCTGTACATACATAACTATATGTATTACGTATAATCAATAATATATTTGTAGAGACTGTAACTATTGTTACATTGTTACAGACTGTAACTATGTATTACGTACAATATATTTGTTTTTAACATATTTTTATAGCATCCGTAATTTGAGGAAAAATATATGGTCCATTTCAGTTAATCAACCATGCTTCATCACTTATGAATTTAAATAATTTCCGTTTTCTTAGCTTTATCTCTTTCATTATTGCACTTACGTAAATTTTAAAATTGCAGTTTGTTTTTAGAAAAGAATAGAAGACTGATTTGTTTTGAATATCAGAATTATTTAATTTTTTAACTTTGACTCATGATCAATTGTATTTGAAATAGGGTATACCTATTTATTATATCTAGATTTTCTGTTTAGATTACTATTAGTTTACAGAATAGTTTACAGTTTTTAACATTAATAGAAAATTTTATTTAATTATTTAGGCTTTTAACTGGTACAACAATCATTAAAAAAAAAGAATTATTTGTTAATTTATCATTTCTAACAATAAAATACTCAGTTACAGATTTTTTTTTATATTGTATATTTATGACAAATACTGCATAAATAGACGGATTACAGACACATCATTTCGATCAACTGTGATAAACACACGTATTCTTCCGAATTGCACTTCGCAGTTTTCTCCTAAGGATGAACGTCAGGCCTAATCCGAATCCGTGTGTAATGTTTATTTGGTTATTATCATAATCTCTCATATGAAATCTTCATAGATATTTTTTTGGATATTTTATATTAATGAAAAAACGACAAATGACAAATCATTTTTGCATATAATTTATACATAAATATTCGTATACTTAAGTAAAAGCTTTCTGTTTCAAAAGTCACATAACTTAATTCATTGGGTGTGGCTTTTAACATATAGCATATAATCTAATCGTCATTTGCCAACAAATCATGACTAATTTAATCAAAAATTAACCTAGAACTTCCAAAATTTACTTCATTTAAACTTATACATAATTATCTCAGTGTATGGTTGCATCATGTCCCATTTTTCTTTTCAAATTCACTCTATCATTATTTCATCTTGCCTGTTAAAATAATCAAAATAATATCTAAAAAAAAAGGAACAGACTGAATAAGGCTTAATTTTTTGAGATCAATAGTAGAGTGTTTGTAAAATAGGAAGTAATGAATTTCAGAGACTCAAGTGTTACTCAGTCTGGAATCATCTTCCTCTTCAAATTTCTCAATTTTCACTTTCACTTTTTATTTAATTTTTTTATTTTGTATTTTTAATTTCATTTTTTATTTTATTTTGTTTTTTTTTCTTTGTGTGTTCTTCTTCTACTACAAAACCCTTGGTTACCTACGTTTCTTTTGGTGTTCCAAATCCTACAGATGTAACCACTGTGCTATTGGTGGACAACAATGGGCCACGTGGATTACCACATGGAAGATTCTTGAATTTAAAACCAACAATTGGCCTTTTGACATCGACTGCACGGACATTTATACAGGAGGGTGTGACGACTGAATACGCCACACAAGTACTTGGTACGACTTTAGACAATGGACGACTGTACGCGCAATTACTAACAAAAAGTTCCCGTGTGATATATGACAATGACTCGCCAACTAAATCGTATAATAACAAATTTTATAACGACAATAAAAAATGGAATATTCAAGATAATATAATTCCAGAAAATGTTAATATTATAAAAAATACTGATTATATATCACCAAATAAGGCTGATGCATACCTTGTATTCCCAACCACAAAACTTAATCCTTACAAAGTACAAGAATATTATCGTCAATTTTCTGCTTACGACACCGACGCGGCTGTTGTCACGGCATCTCCTTGGATCGATAATGATCCACCTGATCAGTTACCCACTGAGTCCCAACAATTTATCGAAGAAATTCCCGAACCCTTGCCCACACCTGACGCCCAAATATCTATACAAGAAGAACCCCTTCAACAAGAGAGTATAACCCAATCAATTAGTGTATCCACAAAGCAAAAGGTATCCACAAGTAATAATATAAAAACATTTAAAGCTAATCCAGCAGCGATTAACTTAGACAACTATTATAAACTAAAAGAAAGTGAAGAAAATGACATTACAACACGATCACGCCAAGCAAAACAGTTTACATTGACTCCGTCAAAAGTTCGGCCACAAGATTCATTACCAACGTTTACCATCAAAAATGAATTCGCTCCAAGTGGTTTTGACTATCGCGATGACGTGCGTTCAAATTTCAAATCAAAACAATCAACTTTAGCGGATCGTAAAGCAAAAATTTTATATCGTCCCGGTTTTCAAGCGAAATCTGAAATGAAAGATTTAGATACAGTTACATATTACGGTTTCGCTGATTTTACAACAACAGTTGGCGATACGGTAATTGTTTTCTCACCAAGTACAAGTTCTAACAAAATTAATTTAGGTGGGGGACAAGTTACATCAATCACAGGTGAAGCTACGCTACCTCAACAAAAGATATCGACAACTTCGAGACCAATTGTATTCTCAAGTCCGACTGTCACAATTGAACCGACTAAAACAATTTCAAGTCATAAGTTGAATGCACAAACTACACCTCCGACAATTGTACTAGATGCATCAGATCGTCAACGCGATCCAAAAAGTAAAGCAATCGCCGGCGAAGATGATATCGAAATTATTCGACACAGTATGGAAGCAAAATCATCAGTACTGGCTCACGAGCAAGATAGCAAGAAATATGATACGGTGCTACCAACACCTGAATTAAAAATTCCCGAAATCACCGAAAGTGTAACAGAGGAAACTGTTGATACAGTACAGTACACACCAGAATTAATACAACCATCGGAAACACAAAAAGCCGCCACGCCAATGTTATCAACACCGTCACAAGAAGATATCGCAAGAATTTTTGCTTCATTAGCTCAAGCACAAGCCGCGGCAAAAGAAACGAAATCATCAACCACAGAGGTACCCGATGATCAGTATTCGGTGACAGTTGTAAAACCTGACTCAGAAACTCATGTTCTGGGTGGTGCTACGACAATTTTCTTCGAAGATGATCCATTCTTAGCCACCGATTTCTTCAATATCAAGAGTAGCAATGTATATGACAATATTCCAGAAAGTACTAGCGCTGTTGAAGCTAAATCTACTACTACCCCTACCACAGAGTCGCTACCCGAAACTGGAGAAACTGAAAATTTACCCACAACATTGACAGACGAAGAAAAAGTGGAAACGACAGAAAAAAGACCTCGAACAACGACATCTTCACAAACTGTTCCTTACACCCAAGAAAAACCAGAAACTACCACACAACAACAGCCCACTATTGCTCAAAATCAAGAAGACGAAAAGAATAAAGTGACAACTGATGCAAGCTTTGAAGACACCAATAACGTAAATGAAGTGGATAATGCGAAGCAAAAACAAGAACAAGAAGAGGATCAGGAAATAGAGCAAGAAGATGAAGACGAAATTGACTGTACTGAAGTGCAAGCATCAACCATTTACAAAACTTATACATATTTAACCACTTTCTTTATCCCGGTTGATGATTTGACCACAACCACCTCAATCAAATCGAACGAAGTAACCTCTACCGAAGTCTCTTACGATACAGTAACCACGTTGTGTATCGAACCCACATCTGTAATACCATTACAAGGTGAAGCGACAGCTACAGCAACTACCCCACAAGAACAGAAAGAGAAAACCACAACAAAAGAAACGGAAACCGAAAGAAGTAATGAACTTACTACAATTAATAATGAAATTGTAACCACTGAAGGCGCTGAAATATCTACACAAGACGATCAAGAACAAACAACTGCAGAATCCACGACTCGATCGAATAGAATAGGTAAAGATGATTCTATTTTAGATACAACTCCCTTCGAAATTAACGAAGAACGACATGTAACAGAAGCCGATACTGACGAAACCACTACCGAGGATAATGT
Organism: Brachynemurus nebulosus; assembly: GCA_035578155.1. Classification (NCBI taxonomy): domain Eukaryota; kingdom Metazoa; phylum Arthropoda; class Insecta; order Neuroptera; family Myrmeleontidae; genus Brachynemurus; species Brachynemurus nebulosus. The sequence goes on along the minus strand of JAPWDM010000002.1, from coordinate 38,770,153 downwards.
TGATGACGAAGATGGCTATGACTACATTTACAAAACATTATACACAACTTACAATTATTTGACCACCTTCTATCTAGAATCCACAACAAGTATTTCCAGCCGGAAAGTTATCGTAACGAATGTAATTACCTCAACGGTAAATCCTTCACAATTACTAGAAGCCTCTGATCCAGCTGTTGCTGGACTCTTTGCACGTGATGACAGTATTGTATTGAATACCAACTATTTACAAAATTCGAAACCGGCAAGCTTTGAAGATTTACCGGAAATTTTACCCACCAGTGTCGGTATTGGTCGCCCTACAAAAGCTTATACCGGCTCAGTTGGAGCCAATGATAACCAAGACTTACTAAATGAGGATAATCTGAAACCCACGCCAGCACTAACTACGAATCCGAATGCTATTAAAACCTATTACACCACCTACACTTACTATACAACTATTTTCGTAGACGGTGAAACAGAAGTTTCAAGTCGCACAACCGTCTATACAAATTATGTAACACCTCGTTACACAGGTGCAAATATTCTAGCAACCGAATCGCCAGAAAATGGTTTGTTGCATGAATTATTGGAAGCACAACAACCAGCTCCGTTAGATGATGACGGCGATGAAGAAGAAGTTGAAGAATCAAATAGCAAAGAAAAAATTAAAAATTTAAATTTGGCACATGTACAAAATAATTACAACAGTACTATTGTGCGTCAACACAATAAAAAAATCACTAGTGAATACGATGAAGACATCAATAAAATCACCATTGAACCTACTGTCTCCACCGAACTGTATGAAACAATTCTTGACAATAACATCGATTTGAAAGGTTCCAACGAAAAAAGTTATAGCACACTGTTGAGACATAAAAATGTCAACGAAAACAATGAAAAAATTTTAAGCGAACGAATTTCCACAATGGAAACTGAAGTTCGAAGCAGTAGTTCAAACGGTGAAAGTCGAATCCTTGACAATCTGGAAAAACGAAATATCTTAGATGATCAAATCAGTTCTGAATCGAACAACGATTCTGAAATTAGTCCTTCACCAACATTATTGCTCCAAACAAGCTACACAACATTCACCTATTTCACGACAATGTACTACGGCACAACTTCAAGTAACGTAGTGAGTCGTTTGGAAACTGTCACTAACGTCGTCACCGAAACATTGACACCAACAAATACATTAAGCGTAGAAGATTCTTCACTGCCGATCACCTACTTTACAACGTACACATATTGGACCACCCTGTTTAAAGATGGCACAACCACTACAACAAGTCGTGAACGTACTGTGTCAAGTGTCTATACTCCAACCGCAAATGAAAATCGGGATGCCGAGACGAAATTGATTGAGGATCTACTTTCATCAAATGTTATTACAAGTACCATCGATACAACGCCATTAACAACATATACAGTGGATGAATCAGATGACGTGACTATTGAACCAAATACAGTAATTACGCGCACAATTGAACCGACCCCTACCAGTGACACCGATGATCTCACCACAATTTATACAACTTACACATATTATACAACGTCATATATCGGCGATGAAACCATCATTAATTCCCGACTGGAAACCATTACAAGTATTGTTTCCAGCACGGATGATGTTATACCTACAGTTGAACCAGCAACGACCAGTAGCGTCGATGACGAGGAAATACAACCTACAAAAACACTCGATGGTGACCTGCTACCAACTGGTCTGATTTCAACAATCATATCATCCAGTATTGACGGAGATAAAACCACGGTGTACTCCACTGATGTTTATGGAACTTACATTAATGGACTCTACGCAAAAGTTCTGGAAAGCACTACGAAAATACTAACAGAAACAACACCATCCGTTTCTGTACAGCCAACAGAAACCGCCAAAGAGATTAAACTGAAACCTACAGGCATTGTCAGTATCAATCAAGGCAAAATTGTAGATGCCGAAGGAATCAGTACACTATTTTACACCACTAAAGCTATTGGGACATACGTTGACAATTTATATGCCCAGGTGATTCAAAGTACAAGTTCGCTACAAGTGGATGAAGCAAAAAAATCCGCGTTACCCACAGATGTTCCTCCAGTTGCTAAAAAAACTGGTCTTGTACGATTAATTGAAGGTACAATCGTACAAAATAAGACTACAACACTGTATCAGTCAAAAGTCCTGGGCACTGTAATTGATGGCCGATATGCTCAAATTATTGAAAGTACATCCAGTTTTATCATTGAAAAAACACCAGCACCAACTTCAATACTGCCATCGCAAATATCTCCAACAGCAACAAAATCTGACCGTTCGCAGATTAAAGCTACCGCAACACCAGTTATCTCACCGTCTCCAGTGGCAATTGAAAGCTCACTAAGTGAGGACCACACGAAATCCGAAGATGATAATAGAACTGATCAAGATGAAGAGGATGAAGAAGAGGAAGATGACGGTACTGGTCGTAAAAAATCGCGTTTAACATTCTCTACTCGGAAACGAACATTCACGCCAGTGATTCGTCCATTCATTTCACGAAATCGTCCAACATTTGCACCAAAACGAAAAGGAGCTGGCTTAAGTAGCGCAACAACTATTACACGAACTGATTTTACACCAACAATTACCGCCACGCCGATTGTAAATAAAGCTGATACCACACGGCGATTTACTGGCGGGCGACGAAGTTCCTCAATCTTAGCTCCATCGTCAAGTGCCGGTAGAAAATTTTCTAGACAGCGTGGAAGTACAACATCTTCAGGTGGTTTTGCATCATCATCGTCAGTTTATCCAGGACGTAGAAGTTCAGGGCGTATACAACCAACAGCAACGGCTAGCTTTGGAGGAAGCTCTCGACGTGCCGGATTTAGAGGCTCATCGAGTGTTCCTATAAGATCTAGTAGTGTTCTCTTTGGTAGTAGCTCTAGATTCCGTATAAGACCAACATTGTCGTCATCTTTGTATCGTGGAGCAAATACAAAATCAGCTACAACACCGTCTCTAGATACAGTAGATCAAGAAAATGATTTGACTACCATTGTAACTGATGAACCTACAGCATTTACGGATGAGGAATTTGAAACAACATTAGCATTAACAACTACCACTGAGTCATCACGTCGTCAAAATCCGTTATTACGATTCAGACGACCATTGAATAGGCCAATATCTCAACAATCGACAACAAGTCGACCACCAACAACTCCTCGAAGAGGTAATGCATTGTCTAGATCTAGAACTTCAACAACCACCACAACAACTACAACAACAACTCCTAAACCTAGAGGAAGACCATTAAGACCGCTACCACCCGTAATACAAAATAATAATCGACGACCAGGAAACAGTCTGTTTCCACCAAGACAACTATTTAAACCAAGAACACCCGCTACTGAAGAACCCAAAGTAGAAGAAAAAGAAGGTGCTTTGGATGAAGAAGAAGGAGAAGAGGAATTTGAAGATGTAGACAACGAATATGAAGGAACCAATCAAAACACACAAACTGAAGTTGCTCCAGTGGTTACAAATAAACAAAATGGTAGAACATATTCACCAGTGCAAGTTCGACCATTCATCAGACGACGTGTAAAACGTCAATCTGATTATGGAAATCGTTTTTCTCGTTACCGTCGTCCGACGGGACGTGCCATAACAACACCCCATGAAGAAACATTGGATACATCGGAAATCAGTAGTGAGACACCAAGAAGTACTAATCGTAGATATACTTCACGTCAAAGAACAAATCCAACCACTCCACAAACAGTACCAAAACCAAAAATAACACCTTCACGACCATCGGCAACTGCAGCAAGATCACAATTTACATTACGAGAACGGGACACAACTGCTAGAGGGCAGACTCCAAATTATAGACGTAGTTCAACAACTGCTTCAACAAGAAGAGTCGGCAAAACCACCTTATCACCACCATCACGTCCAAAACCGCCACGTCTTCGAGGTTCTTATTCTTCCACTACCGAACCAGTTCGTAGATCAACCTCCAGATCAAGAGGATCAACAAGGCGCACAACACAAAGATCACGATCACGAAATGATTTTGACACTTCATATATTTCACCAAGCTATGACGGAACAATTACTGTAACCCATCATATACCCACCGAAGTTACAATTCCAGTTGTTAATGGCAAAATTACGGAATACAAAAACATTATAACGGCAAAATTAAGTACTGAAGTACTAGGACCGCATCAGTACGTAACATCAACCGGTTTAAGTGGAAATCCAATTTTAATGTTGACAAGTGAAATAACAAATGTCGGTAACAATGGAGTAACAGAAATAACACAATATGTTTTGCATGAAACTCCAACCACAAGTATTATTTTCACACCAACATATATTCGAGGTCGAAAAACATCATTCTCGCATATAATTCCAAGTACAGCTTATGATGTGGAACAAGTTGTGTCAACAATAACACCACCGTTAGCGGCACAAGCTCCATTAGCCAACATTTTACTATCGCAATTGCTACTTGGAAACTTGGGGGTTCCAAATCAAAATCCACTGTTAGCCTTACAAAATCCCACATCAGCAACTCCAACTACGGAATATAAAACAAGAACCACCACGTACGTCACAACAGTCACATCAGCTACGTCCACTGTGATCCCACTAACTTTTCGGGGCAAAGAAATTTTAACTACAATTGTCGATAGTAGCGTTGAAGTAATTACAGCCACCGAATTCATCACAGACACAGTAGTGGTAACACCAACAGCAACTCTACCAAATGCTGGTTTAAATAGCTTATTATTGCCTTTATTACAACAACAATTACAACCACAAAACCCACCATTTGCCTTAGGTCAGCAACCTCAACAACTGAACTTATTACAAGATTCAACTCCGTCGTTCATACAAGACAATTTAGAACAAAAGAAACAAATACTCGATATTGAAGATTTACGAAATATTCGCGAACTGGAAGATACTGTTGAACAAGATTTAGTTGAAGAAGAACCGCCAGTAGCGACAACACAACCTGCCCGCAAAAATTACGTTCGAAAAAACAAACCAAAAATCGTACCAAAGTCAGAAGAACCAACACCGGTACGGGAATCAAGTGTAATTACACTATATGTTTCTGGACGTCGACCTGGTGAGTTCAGCACTGTACTATCAACAGTGTACGCCGGCGAAGACAGTACATTACGAAAACGAGAGGCTGAATATATTGACGTAGGACCATCTCAGTTACCATTTGACGAGACAAAAATCAATGAAAATATTCATATCGAAGACTTAATGGCTGGATTGAATGAAATAAACATAGAAAGTAGTGAAATTAGCACTGAAACGCAAAGTTTAGAAAGTGTTATTGGTGATATAACAAAATATTACAATAGTCTAAATACTATGGAACGTCCTGAAATGATAGACAGTACAAATAGTCAACTGACAGCCAATAAAATTTCCATAGTATCCCAAAATGATGGTGATTATTTTTTAGCGTGACAGGCCTTGTGAAGTATGCCCCATTCACGCCAAAGGTCGAATCGAAACATAACCAAATAAGGGGCAATCAGTGTATAAATGTTTATAGTAGTAATGTTTCGTTTTCTCAATTTGGCACTTCACTAGACCAGAATAATAAATGTAAAAATATTAGTACTAATAATAGTTTCTTAGATATAATTGACAGTTATAATAACAAACGTATTAAAAGAGACATAACCCAATTAATAGTTACCCCACGACCTCGACGTGTGATCAAAAAATTAGTTGCCAGACGCAAACTTGAACCTAGTTCCAACATAGATACCAATAGTGGGAATTTAATAAATAAAAATGTAACTGTTCTACCGTCAAACACAAAGCGACGGAGAATAATCATAAAAAAACGTCGAAAACTTAATCGAATTCCAGTTGAAGAAATCACTACTCCAGTGGAAGTACCACAATCTCAGCCGACAACACATCGTCGCCGAAAAGTTATAGTTACCAAAAAACGATTATTGCCAAAAACAGATATAACTATTCTACCAACCAGAATATCAGACTCCTTGGATCCATCTAACACAAAATCTCCAATACCATCTTTAGACTTAGAAATTGAAATACCGCCTGAATTATATTTAAGTTTAAACGAACCATTAAATGAAGACGAAAATCGAAATAAAACAAAAATTTTCGCATCAAATAATCTTGTGAAATTTACCACATATATTGAACCGAACATTTCATTAGATCCTTCGTCAATTTTACCCACATTTACCCCATTTATTGATGAGACATCGTTACCAGACAATGACGAAGAGAATAGTTTAACCGTTGTTCATATTACCCACGATCCAGTTACCATATTTCCAAGTGTATCTGAAGATAGTCTTGAAACAGCGTTGCCCGAATACGATTATGACGATGAATCGATCGAATCCTTTAATTCGGACGAGGCTGAATCTAGTCCCAACCCAGTTTTACATATTACTCATAATCCTGTAACAATGTTCCCATCTATTACGCAGGAAATAGATGAAACACCCTTCAGTTACCATGTAACTCCTAGTATTCCTATTGTGACTACAGTAATTCCGATTATAAGCACAACATTGATCCCCGAAATTAGCACCAGCCTTATTTTAGAAACCAAAGAGAGTATTTATACAAAATTACGAACATACACATTCATTGTGACTCGAGTCAATGGCGAGGAACAAATTGTCACGTCGAGCACGTCAATTAAACCACAAATAAAAACGACGAGTACTGTTAAAACTTTGACAGCATTATTTACTGTGACGAAAACGGTACTCACCACCTTGTTGACGACAAGTACGGTTGAAGCCAAACAACAATTTGTACCCAATTTTGAACATAATGTTAATAATAATAACCAAAATGGTGATGAAAAAACCTTTGCTAGTACCAATGTCACTGTTGTATATTCTTCCGATGGTTGTTTTTACCTACTACCAAATAAAACCAAACTTCCTTTGTATGAACAAATCAACTCTACCAACACCGATCAACAAAATCTTAGCTTTAACCAAAAAGGTGAGTCTTAGAATGCTCTAGAAAAAATAACTTTTTTTGTAATTTGGGAAATTTCTTACCAAAACACCAAAGACTCAGATTTTGCCTTTTTTATCAAAAAATAAAAGTAAACTATTTCGCTTTCGAATCTATCCATTTCAAAATAAGAAAACTAATCAAGTGCGTGTCAAACCACACAAAGTGATGACAGACATAACGAAACAATGTGTTCCATGATTTTGACCACGGAACAAAAATTTTTAAAATTTTTGGACTTTAAATCAAGAGGTTTCATGAAGACAATAGAAATGAAAGAAAGCACGATTATTTGTAGGAAAGCTAGGAAAACTTTGTAAGACATTTCTCAAATTCCTAATAATATCCATTTCCTTAGAGTATATACAGAATGCCCAAGCTAGTTGATTGTATTACGAAACCTTTAAAAAAATATTATGTCCTTGTACATAAAAATGAAATTCCTTGTAATATAAAAAGTTTCCAGGATGTTATTATCCTGACATGTAAAATATTTTTTGTATTTGGTTTGTGTCTATACCTATTTATTATTTGTTATTGTCTCAGATTATTTCCTTCCAATAAATTTACCTAAAAAATTATCTGCATTTAGTTAAAATATTCTTTTGTTCCTTAAAAAGCTGATGAAGATGACATGGAGGGTAGAGGCTATAGCTTAGCCACACGAATAATGAGTAATGGAGTTGAGGTCATTGTTGCTGGTGATAAGACCACATTACCGGGTGATCCAAGCTATCGACGTGTACTATCAAATACCGCATTCAAGCCGATCACATTGGCACCGTCAACGTTAACGGATCATATGCTGTTATTGACACCACAAGAAGCAACTGATGTAAGTATAATAACGACACTAAAAATCAGGAAGTATATAGGGTTTATTCTTAAAAAGATTTTTTCTTTCTCTAAAGGCTGAGCAATTATCATCGTCTTTGTATCCAAATCAGTTCGTTACAAAGACTTGCATGACTACCTTTACGTACCTGACGACGTGGTTACAAGATGGCACAACGACAGTCAGCAGTCACGAACAGGTTATCTCAAATATTGCCACGGAAGAACGAAATACAGCTCATCTACATATTTCTCCAACAGCAACAGCGGGAATAACACTCACACAGGTAACAATAAAATAAAACACCTATTAAATATTAAATAAAATAATTTTTTTCGTCTCTTCCAGAATCCCAATTTAGCTACCGGTGTCTTTCACACAACGTATACTTATTTAAATACCATGCATGACGGAAATCAACCACTTGTAGTCACATCTAAGCATACAGTTGCAAATACGGTCACAGCTCCTGATGATTTCTTATCATTACTGCAACCATCCGAAACGGCAACTCCAGTACAAGATACAAATACGTATTACAGCACCGTGGCTCTGACAAAAACACTGATTGAAGGTACAAAAAGTCAAGTGGTTAGCACCGAAGACGTTATTACCCAAGTGGTAATCACGGAATCAATTCCACCGAAAGCCACGTCCGTGATGACATCATATATTGCTTTGGATGACACAGCACCTTCAGCCACAAAAGAATATACAACCACGGATGTTGTCAAAACGTATTTTGTCACTTACACTTATTACAATACTTATATGGAAGATGGAAGTACAGTTGTGAAAACAAATGTATCAACATCCAGTGACGTGGTAACCGAAAAATTATATTTATATCCCAAGAAAACGCAACAAACTACCAAGATACAACAAACCACTAAACCACAAAATGTAATCAAAACGAACCCAGTGTCCGAAACAAGTACAACTGACCAGATTCAAATATTTGCAACCAAGACTTACATAACCACGTTCACATATTATACAACACTCCTCCAAGAGAACAGCAAAGATTCGTCCACCTCGACAATTATCAGTTCACGAACACGTATTGTCGAAAATGTTGTGACCGAATCAATCGCCAACAATCTTTTCAGTTCTGAGTATATCGATTCGTTGCGCACATCCGTTAAAAATGCAAACAACAATGAAGTTACCCAATTCGCTACGATGCTGGGTGGTGAAGAGCTAGAAATCACAGCTGTTGATCAAAATAAAAAAGAACCAACAACAACATTCTTAACAACGTCACAAAGTACAACAAGTAAAATGGACGTCACCTTGGAACCATCAACACCCTCGGTCGTAACCGGTTCAACTATTATTTTCTTTGATGAAGACGACCAAATTGATTCGTCCACAACAACATCAACAAAACTGAAACAGCACAGCAGTCCAACACCACCATTAAACTTAAGAAGTACAAAATCAACAATTATTGAGAGCTCAACAAAAACAAAAAATAAAATCAACACAAAAACCAAAACAAACAATAAATCCACAACAAAAACAGAAAATTCACAATCAACCACCAAACCCCATTCACAAACGAAACCACAAACAAACACGAAAGCGCAAACAACAACCCAAAATTACGTAACTTCAATCCTTTCATCAAAAACAGTGACACAAAATGGTGCAACATTAATGCCCGGCGACCAAGTGATTGTTGTCAATCGGAAAAATGGTACAAAAACTGTTATACCCGTCTCCGATCCATCAAATAAAAAACCGCCAAACAAAAACGAACTACAAGATCTACTCAGTTTAGGATCGTTGGGCATCAACAGTTTGACAGCTTTACGTCCCGTAATCAGTGCAATTGGTGGAATGATCAAAAACAATTTAAATTCAAATCGACGTAACGACACCGCGACCAGTACCACCCCAAAACCACAATATGTGGACGTTATGAGTAAAAAAAGTAACAAGACACCACCACCGACATTAGATGTACAAAATCGTTCGCCAATTTACATCCCTGTCGGTAGTTTTGGCGAAGAAGGTTTAGAAGTTGCTGAGAGTCAAAATATTCCACATGTTAGTTTAAACAGTTACCTAGGACCACAGATTGAAATCAATCCAAGTCATAAAGGACAAATCATTATTGGTAAACCAACACACGAAAGTCCATTAGTAAACGGTGGCATTCCAATCTCACCCGGACAAGTCATAACAGCCAATTCAGATGTGATTGTTGGTAAACCAGCAATCATCGGGCCACGTGTACCATTCTTAAACAATAAGAAGCCTGGAAAACATGACATACCATTTGGAATGCACCCTCCACCTCCAATGCCGTCAAAGAATATTTTCAATGATATCGAAAAACAAAAGACAACCAAAGAAGGATATTATGGACCTCCTCCACCAAAAGGGTCACGAAGACCGACTCTCATTCGCGGAGAACCCGACACTGGATTACATTTTCTTGATAACTTCAAAGAAGAAATATCCCTTTCACCTCCACCGCCTTTGAAAAAGATACCACGAGATCCGCATATTCCATTACATCCACAAAATATTCGATTACCAAGTTATCCTAGCAATCGTGACGACAATTTGAATTTACCCCCACCACCTATTCCAAAAATTCCTCCACCAGTGAGCTATCAAGAAATGTATCAAGAAGATGCTTCTGGACCGTACAAATCTCACCAACAAATCAATAAAATATCCCCAACAAAACCAACAGAAAATACCGAATTAAAACCAATTACTATGGGAGATCCAGAATTACTCCCAGAAGTTGTGGAACGTTCAACTGGACAACCTCTTTTAGTTAATATACAGCCATCACAAGTAGCCAGTGTAATTATACCACATGGTAGTTCAACTGCATTAATTTTCGGCGGTTCATCTGAGCCTCATAAAAATGGTCAATATTTTGATGATCCATCGCCATATCCAGAGAATGAAGGTGTAGATCAAATTGATCCAGGTTATCGAAACAATCCGAAGAGAATACCGAAACCTTCAGGTGGTGTTATAAATGTGGATTCAAACACTGCGGTACATGGAGTTGACATTAACGTTCCGCCAATATCATTCGGCATATCAAAAGATCAACCTTCCGTAGTTCAGCCATCTGGTGGAGTGATTAATGTCGATTCCCATGTAAATCACCACGATGTCAGCGTTAATGTACCACCAATTTCTTTTGGAACAGTTGTGAACGAGAAAAATATTCACTCATCAAGCACCCAGAACAGCGATCATGTAAAAAGTCATGTTATCCACCATGGAGTAACTTCACATGGCATAAAAGTAAACGCACCGCCAGTTTCATTCGGCGTAAGTAACTATGGCAATGAAAATGTTCAAACACATGCAGGTAAAAATCATGGCCCAATTACCGCTGGTATGATTGAAAATGATTATGGTCCACACGATCATGGTCTTGCAATAAGTGGACAAAAAGTAGCCTTCGGTGGACCCAATCATGATTTACCACCGTACGGAATTAAAGTCAGTTTGGACCATATGAAAGATGGTAATATTAATATCAACGTATCACCACAACCACTTGGAGGTCTTAGCAGTCACGAACATGTTGTTCCAAATGGCATTGTTCTCGACGCACCGTTAAACAATAAACCATTTAGAAAACCACACCCACCCAAACATAGTATGTCGCAACATAATTACGAAAATGGGCAACCAGTTTCATTCGTATCAACACCTCGGCCCCACGCAAATAAACAACCACCAAAAGAGTACCTTGAAACTCAAGAAAATGAATGGCCTCGTCCCGTATTAAATCCAATGGCCAAAAGACCTGACAAAATTACCCATTTCCCCGAAAAACCAATCAATAAACGACCTTCCGAATATATGTCCCCACCACCTGTTCCACAATCAAAAATTAATATACGTCCAGATATGTATTCCACCCCAAAACCAATTCCAATAAGTGACATTGAAAGTGACAAAAATGAACACGGAGAATACGTTCAAGAATCTAGTCATCATGTATTAAGGCCAGGAGAAATACCTGTGAATAAAAATTATCATCCATTAGATAACTTCACGCTAATCAATAACATGATTCACAAAGCAAATCCACCGAATGAACAACATTCAGGCCAAGTATTCAAATTACCATTTGCTCATGATGAAAATATAAAATTCAATTTACGAAAGCCAACTCATAAACCAGCACCATCGAATATTTTCGTAAACAAGAAACCACCGGCACCATTTGATATACGACCGCAACACCTATTAGAAAGGAGGCCGACATTTAATTCACCACATGTTACGTCACTACCGGTAGATAATTCAAAAATTATCACACACAAACCAATTACAAATGTGTATGAAAGTAAAGATAATACTGGGTCACAAACTGAAAAACCATTTAATTCAGTCTATACAAAAGCACCAAATCATGGTATACCAAAAACAACGCCAAAGACTAGTCTACTTCTGGATAGTAGTGACCCATTGCCACATAAATTTAATGATAAACGTAACGCAACAACGTCTAGAAATGTTACAAGCAATATTTTCAATCATTCAGCAACATATTCTCATTCGAAGCCAGAAAATCCAATTCTTAGTTTACTGAATAAAGAGAAATTCAATTTAAATGTTGGAGAAATTTCATCACAAAAATCCAAAATAAACACAACTCTAAACAAAAATAACACTGATGAAAAAGATTTGTTTGTCACCAAAGAATCAACACACCCACACAATCTTGGATCACTCCAAGTAGATAAAAAGAACGATAAAAATGAAATAGACGAACTGCTCTTAGAAAAACTACGACCACCAACTATCGAAAACATCTACGATAAAATGAAAAATATGGACATGGATATGAAACCCCCTCCACTGCAGACACCAACACCAACAGGTCAACGTTTACCAGATCTTAATCAAGAACTACTGGCTCAGGTAAACACCCCAAAACCATTTGTACCCAAACCATCAGAAGAAATGAAACCTCCGCCAGCAATTGAATATCATTCGCAATCACATAAAAGAGACGACGAAATTGTAATGGGACTAAGTCCTCCACCGCCAGTCGCTACAGCGCACAGTTTCCCAGCAACAACCCGTCGTCCACCAGTAGTTACAGATATTTCCACGTATCGACCCGTGTTCAATCCAGACCAATACAAAAAACGGCCAAATAACAACAGATACCCAAGTCACTCAACTTCAACGATACCATCCGTTAATACACAAAATGCACCACGGAAACCGATTGCCAATACACAATCTAAACATACCACAAAACGTCCAGAATTAGTTGCAAATTATCCTCCAAACAATCAATTTGCTGAGTCCACCACAAGAAAGACAGTCGTCACGCCACCTCATTATCCAATAACAACACGACGACCTGCATTTACTTGGTCCAAACCAAAACGTCCAGCAACTCAGAAACCTTCTACAACTATACCAGCCAGAAAACCACAGCCAACTACAATAAGTATTCGATTCTCAACAACAACAACATCAAGCTCCGTTCAAACCAAACCAAGCATGGAAATTATAATTGGTAAACCTGATGAAATGATCAAACCGACTAGAACAGAATCAATATTGGCTAGCACAAAACCATTTAAAATTCCATCAATACACGATCAACCATCGCCAATTCTCCATGGTTCTGAAACAGTACTTTCGATGGAAGACGACCGAGAAACTTCTTTGACAACAGATAAAATTTCCGAAAAGGTTTCAACAGTCCCAATTTTAGTTTCGAATGGAGTTACCACAATATTCGGCAATTTATTCACTAAACCAGAACCAACTTTTGTAACAGAATCAACACCCAGTTTGAACACCATCGCAACACATCATGCTGGTAACGAAATCAGAATTATCGATGACACAAGTACATCAACACCAATTGTTTCGCCTACATTTACTAATGGCTTACAAATAGAACCCACATCTAAACGGGAATCTTCTAAATCGATATTACCTACAAAATATATCACGCACACACAAACTCTAACTGTAACCACAACTAAATCTTCAGTTATCAACAGTTCTGGTAAACTGCCATCCACGCTTACATTACTTGTAACCAAGACGCAAACTTCCACAATTGTTGATACAGTTACAGAAACCGAAGTGCGTACTCTAGTGCAACCCACAAGTATAATTTCAACAATTACAACCACCGTAAATCAAGTCCAAATCGAACCGACAAAATCATCAACACATAAACATCATTCCGAATCCACGCCAGTCTACCCAACATTCCCGGTTGCCACCACAATTCTCCAACCAGATGAAAGTGCCGAGGAAATAACAATTAATGGAAATATAGATGATGATGATGAAAATTTAGATGAATTCATTATCACCGACAGCGACACACCACTTTACGAAAATAATTCTCGAACAAACACCACCTCACCAGAATATAATGAAAATGAATCCATATTTGTGGTGATGACGGATAAGAAACAAGGAAGTGTGATTAAAGTACCCCCACATGATCTAAACTTTAACAAGTCAAGTAGTAAACATTTGCCTGGCACGGGAATAACCGAAGGCAATCAACCAGGTAATATTTTAAATGACAATGATGTGGACCATGTAATGATGGGAGGTATTTTGATAGCATCACCTCCAAGATTGGACAAACCAAATATGAGCGCGCGTTACAACGAATGCAAGCCAGACTGTAAGGCTTCCAGAAATGAATTGTGTCAACGTATTGAAGGCATCATGCGGTGTGTATGTCGACCAGGATTTGCAAGAATGTTCCCAGATCGACCATGTAAACGTAAGTAGTTGTTAAAAAGTTGGTACCAACCAAAAAAGTCCTGGAATGAAATTGTTTTCTTTTCTTTCAGCTACTTACACATATCGAATGAAATTGGTTTTAATGCACCACGGAAAGGAACGACTGAAATTCGAAGATGCGTTAACAAATCCTGGAAGCACACAATTTATAAAATTAGCTGAAGCTGCACATGATGGATTAGATCGTATGGTAATGCAGAGTGACCTTCGTGATATCTACCACGGAGTTCATGTGGATGGTTTTGAGCCGACAACAGTTGGAAATGGTGTAATCAGTAAATTTTATGTACAGGTAAACTTAATTATTAAAGTATTTATTTCACAAATAAATAAGTTACTCGTGCTACTCCACAGCATCAGAGCTGTGAACTAAAAACTAAAAACACGCCAGGAGTGAAGCCAAAATGAATACGCCCTTACATGCCAAGATTTCTCAATTCACGTGAAATATGTTAATTATAATGAGAACATGCACTTCAAGAAAATGTATTACGCTCTAACGCTCCTCAGAGTTGAGTAATCCTAGCATGTAAGAGCTCAATCGACCTGGTTTTATTCTCTGGGTGTTCTCAGCGAAACCTTAACAAATCCATAGGAAAAAATCTCTGATTATAAAGAAAAATAAAATTAGGAAAAAAAAATTGTAAAAAAATTAGCGTATAAAACGACCGGTTGAACTCAGAATAGTTTTCCTAAGTTTTTTTTTTTTTAATATATAAAAATATTGTAAGGACTTTCAAAATATTTCTAGCTCTCTGACAACACCGATGAAGAACGGCTGGTTGACATATTCAAAAAGTATCTTCGTAGCAATAATTACAGTTTGGGTGGCACAGAAGTTTATGCTTCCAAAGAACATTTGGATTACCTTCAAGCGTCTGACTTTAACGAATGTTTGAGTCCACATTTCCATGACTGTTCGGAGAATGCAGAATGTTTTAATTTATTGGGAACGTATACTTGTAGTTGTAAAGAAGGTTTTGCCGATCTCTCAGAAAATCCACTTTATCCTGGACGATTATGTTCTTCGGACTCTGTTGGCTGTGAACGATGTAACTATCACGGTACTTGTTATAGTCGGGGTAACGACCAAGTGTTATGCGAATGTTTCCAATGGTACGCTGGTGAGGCTTGTCATATCAATTTGAAAAGTAAGTTAGATGCACTCTCAGAAAAAATAGGATCCGTTTTAAAATGGTGAATTTTTGTTATTTCCAGTATTACTGTTTGCGCTAGTCGTTTTGGGTATAATCCTCTTCGTGTTACTCGTAGTATGCTTAATACTTACTTGTGTACGTCACCAGTCTAACGATATTCGAGTAACAACTACTCATCGACCTCCTCGAAATGCTCGAAATTCGAATCAATCCTCATTCCTTCCACATCGAGCGTCATTGGATCGACGAGCAATGATACAAGACACAAGTAGTGAAGCAAGTCACAGCGACACCAACACTCTACCTTATGTTGTAAAGGTTTGATCTTGATAGACAATCTTAATGAACCCCCGTTCTTATCATTTTTTTTGATTTTTAGAAAAATAAAAAACAGAAATCAAACAATAAAAAACATGTCTCAGTTGCCGATTTAGAAACAGGTGATTCGGGTACATTGGGTGAACAAAGAGATCGATCATTGACTGTTATGATCCCAAGAGCGAAATATCACCCAGCTGCGCCAAACTCACCACTTATGACCATGAGTCAAAACTATGAAAAACGAAAAGTGTCTTCAGCCAGTACGGAAGCTAAGCTCTTATGTTATTTGGATGCTGGACCAACGCCAACGAAGGTAAAACTTTATAAATATGTAAAATGATGAACCTAATTCATTCTTATCGGTTTTAACAGGATAATCCACGGCGAAAACATAGTAGTAACAGTGACACCAAAACATTACATAAAACTTCGACAGGTAAAATTTGAATTTTTTTCATATAATAAGAAAAGACCTAATTTGTAATTTTTTATGAAATAAAGTTGAAACACCTTCTAACAAAACGTAGCATGAAAACGAATATGGAATTAAAGAAAATAATCGAAATATGTAAGCCATGCAAAGCGTCATTCGCTACGTTCACCATCGTTCACTGACAGACATTTGTTGCTAATGTTACGAACCGGCGTTTTGATTATTATTATAGTAAAATATTTTGTTTATTATTGTATTAATAATAAACAGTAATGAAATACATATTTATGTAATATTAATAAATAATAACAAACACATTATAGTGACAAACACCGATTTATATGTAAAATCGCTGACCACAGCTAATATGTATAAGCAGGTCAGCACATAGGTATAAATGGACAGCTGTTTGTCAGTACAATCATCAGACGATTGGCATTAGCTGGTCGGATGATCCAATGGTCTCACGACCATTGTAATCATCAAACCATTCCGGGGTTACGCTATCTGGTAAGCTCTTTCTAAATATACATATGTATAATTCGGGGAATACAATAATATATCATAGGCTTAGGTTAAGTTTAGTTGTATAACTCTCTTTAATAAAACATTTTATACTTTTATAATAAACCTATGGACTATACTTGTCTTACCCTACCATGCAGCCATCATGGTTCAATCAGAACCAAGAGTTCGGACCCATCCGCTCGGGGTCCACGCTATCGCTTTTAGGATTCTAGCATTCAGGCCCCCCATACGTAACATTGGTGGCAGCAGTGGGATGATGGTTCAATGGTAGGGCTTAAACAAAGGTTAGGTAAACGGGTTTATTTTATTTTTAGGGAATCATTCTTTTCTTAATTATATTATATTTAGGATCATTTGGTATTTCTTTTTAAAATAACATAGGTAAGAATTTTTTTTATTCATTATAGGAGTCAGCAAATATTTTTTTTTCAATGTCAAATAAAATGTATGTATAGGCATTCACGCGATTAAAAACATATAGAGGTATCAGGTATCATATACGTTTTGTCATCTTAACAATTAAAAACATTTAGGAAACTAAACGCGTATTAAATTTATTTATTAAAAGGGACGGGTTCACTATTTTTTTCTAAGGGGGGTCACTAAAATTAACAAAATAAAGGGGATATAAGGAAACCACAAGCTAACAAGGAAAGGGACAGGAAAAGGTTCAACAAAGAATCGGGCTCACTACTATGGAAATGTTCATCAGGGAAATATTATTTATACGGTAAAAGGGATATTTTATAATATAACTAATAAATAACGATCAGGGATAATTAGATAACCGGGTTCATTACCAGTAATATATGGAAAATGGAATAAGTACATAAGGAAACCTCAAAACTAACCGGGGGAAAGACAAGGAAGGGTTCAACCAATAAAAATCGGGCTTACTACAATAGAAGAAACCATTAGGGGAAATATTGTCGGTCTGGGCAGATAACAAATGGATGGAAGGAATAACTCCAGGAAAAACCATCGACTCCAGGGACCACCGGGACTACGACCAAAACAGCAGGATCACGATCGTCACCAATTCGGGCAAAATTGCATGGCGATCAGGAACAATCGGTTGCCCACCGTATCGTTCCGCCCCATAAAGGGTAGTACTATACCCGCCAGATCCAGAGCTAATGTTGTAGCGCTCCGGTACCTCAACGATGGAACAGTCCGATTGGGACATGCAAAGCCATGACTCCAAGGTGTCAGTTAAAGGAATGCAAAAGGAAGAATTCAAGGGAATTCATTTAAAGGAAGAATTCAAAGGAATTAAATTAAAGGAATACAAAAGGAAGAATTCAAGGGAATTCAATTAAAGGACTACAAAAGGAAGAATTCAAGGGAATTCAATTAAAGGAATACAAAAGGAAGAATTCAAGGGAATTCAATTAAAGGAATACAAAAGGAAGAATTCAAGGGAATTCATTTAAAGGAATACAAAAGGAAGAATTCAAGGGAATTCAAATAAAGGAATACAAAAGGAAGAATTCAAGGGAATTCAATTAAAGGGATACAAAAAGAGGAATTCAAGGGAATTCAATTAAAGGAATACAAAAGGAAGAATTCAAGGGAATTCATTTAAAGGAATACAAAAAGAAGAATTCAAGGGAATTCATTCAAAGGGATACAAAAAGAAGAATTGAAGGGAATTCAATTAAAGGAATACAAAAAGAAGAATTCAAGGGAATTCATTTAAAATGAAGAATTCAAGGGCGAATTCGATTCAAGGGGGAATTCTAGGACGAATTCCATTAAAAAGGGGACACTCAAGGACGAACTCAAGGATGGACTCACCGGAAAAACCACAAAGAGGGATTCCAAGGGAAATATCATCAGAGAGGAATTTTGGAGTATTCAAAGGAAGTTTCTGAAGAAAAATGGGAATAAAAGGAAAAGGCAGAACAAGGAAGCCGACCGACAAAAAGGGAAATTAAAAATCGAAAACGATGGGAATATAAAAACTTTACTGGTATATTTTATTAAGCACCAATCAAGGATATAAAAATATAATGCAAGGGAGGAAAACTCACAGAATAGGGGTCAAAAGGATTCATCGGGGGGAAGGAGACATTTGGACCACAAGGAACAACTGAGAGATGGTTAATGGTTGGTGCCGAAGGAAGTTGATACAGAAATAAGCCAGTCCATGGATGGGTATGCCATATAGGCACTACGGATACTGTCTGTCCAGTCACGGGACACGTTAATACTGGGAATGTATCGGGAGCAAGGCGACCCAAGGACGAACCACAGCAGAAGGAACTTTTCTGGAACGACTAGGATCAACCAATTGGCCACCTCACCCGGAACTCAGAAGAGGAGGACAAGGTCCCAAAGGAAAGATACATAAACGCGAGGAGAGGCAATACCAAGACCACTCCCGACGGAAAGAAGAGGAGAGAGCGTTAATGGAGGCGCCGAAGGATGAAACCGTAGAAGCGACCCCTTGTCCGAGTTAGAAGATTGGAATAACGGCTCGAAAAGGAGATAGAAGACTTATTACTTATTAAATACTTATTACTATGTTTGTACTACCTGTTGATTTCCTTTCAAATGTAACGTTTACCTGGTTTCTTTATTAAGGGGGGATTTTAACAGATTTAGGAAGATGCAAAAGGCCACTTTTTTTCCGAAAAGGCTGGTTCCTCAAATGAGTAACCATCTTTTTCGCAGAAGGGAGTGTTGTTACGAACCGGCGTTTTGATTATTATTATAGTAAAATATTTTGTTTATTATTGTATTAATAATAAACAGTAATGAAATACATATTTATGTAATATTAATAAATAATAACAAACACATTATAGTGACAAACACCGATTTATATGTAAAATCGCTGACCACAGCTAATATGTATAAGCAGGTCAGCACATAGGTATAAATGGACAGCTGTTTGTCAGTACAATCATCAGGCGATTGGCATTAGCTGGTCGGATGATCCAATGGTCTCACGACCATTGTAATCATCAAACCATTCCGGGGTTACGCTATGTGGTAAGCTCTTTCTAAATATACATATGTATAATTCGGGGAATACAATAATATATCATAGGCTTAGGTTAAGTTTAGTTGTATAACTCTCTTTAATAAAACATTTTATACTTTTATAATAAACCTATGGACTATACTTGTCTTACCCTACCATGCAGCCATCATGGTTCAATCAGAACCAAGAGTTCGGACCCATCCGCTCGGGGTCCACGCTATCGCTTTTAGGATTCTAGCATTCAGGCCCCCCATACGTAACACTAATTATACAGGGTGCAAAACAAATAACTCTCGTCCTTTTGTGGGGTGACTCATAGCACCCTGTAGACACTAAAACTGCAGGAATTTTTTCGGAATTAACAGTCGCGTCACCCCTCAAAAGGATAAGAGTTATTTCCTTTACTCCCTGCGGTTTTAGTGTCTACAGGGTGCTATGAGTCACCCCACAAAAGGACGAGAGTTATTTGTTTTACACCCTGTATACATTTTACTTAGGCTATTACTATTAAATTTTCAGCTTTTTTTGTTATTTTCTTGAAACATTTATTGAAAGTGAGTTAGTAGTTAGTGAGTAAAAGTACAATCGAATAATTTTCCGAAAATTGACATATATTTATGCTAACTGATTTTTACCAATCATACCATATCATTCTTCGCACCTTCATCGTACGGTTGGGAACACTAGCGTCTCTAGTATCAGTGTCAGACTCTATATTATAGGACATTCAAAAGAAATTTAATGATTTGAATTTCTCTATATTTTTTTAGATAATTTATTTAAACCTAGTATGAAATTCCGTAATAATTTTGGCAAAAAAAAGAAAATAAATACATACATAATCTCTATTATTGTTGGCAAAATATTAAATAAAAATAAATATCTTTGTCATTAGGAGCTTTAATTTCTGCCGGATTTGAAGTTTCCGCGACTGTAGGAGGTGTCGAAGCTGATCGCAGTGAAAATGCAACGTTGATTCATAAAGCTGATTTAATTTCTAGTACAGGAACTAGATCACAATTTACAACTTTACGAAAAACCACGAGGTAACAGAAATTTAAAACAAAAATCAGTTACTATTTTTTAACAAAAACTTACTCAAATTGTATTTTACAGTCAAGAAGATCTTGTAGATCCTTTAGGAAATTGGCTAGATACAACACCTAGAGTAATGTAAGTATAATCCCATGGCGTACACGAGCGGCTTTTGTCATCGGGCCATTTTTATTACTCCTATCTGATCTGTGTATTAAAAAAAAAAGACTTAACTCTCTCTTTCTCCCTCTGTGTGGCGGTTTGTCTAACAATAAGAGTGGCAAAAATGTCACGGTGACAAAAATCACCCGTGAGCGCATAGACGACTTAAAAGCTATGAATTGATAACTCATTTTTAACCATTAATAAAAAGGACTGTATCTGAGGCAAGATCTTACGATGAAACGACCATACAACCACCAACCAAATCATTGCGAAGTGTTGGCGGCTACGATTCAAAACCATCATCACAAAATCATAATAATGACGTAAGTTGACATAATACATAAAAATCGAAATAAATATTTTTCTTTTTATAAATATATTGAATTTTTTTATAGGAGGCAAACACAATGGCAGAAAGAGATATTGGATCAACATTTTTACTTCCACATACTCATCTCTACAAACCAGATAGGGTAAGGGTATTTAATTATGATCAGAGTATGATAAAACCAAAAACTATACTAGAGATTATTATTATACTCTGATCATAATATTCTGTAGTATAGGATGGAAGTTATATTTTATTATAAAATGATAATTTTTCTTTGTTTTAGGGAAGTGATATATCTGGATTTGATTCTTTATAATATATCTTTTTTCTTTGGAAAGTAACTTGTTAACTGGTGAATATTATATTGTTTGTTGAAAATTTGTTTGTTAATTATTTATTGTTTATTGCTCTTGTGCCGTTAGTGTGTGCCTGTGTTAATTTTCTAACAAAAACTTTATATTTTTAACAAATTTTATAGTGTTGTTATTTTTATAAATTTTATAAAAGAAAATATTTAATTTTATTGTCAATTTCTTAATTATTACTTACAAACGAATACTTAAGAAAAATAATTACATTTTTGTAAAATTACTCGTACTGAAATAATACTCATTATTCACATGACTCACATTACTAAAATTACAGTAAAATTTCGTCGAATTCAATCATAAATAAAAACAAAAACAAGTTTTTTTGCATGTTCCTGCCACTCTCCATATAATCCATTATAAAAAAAATAATAATATACCGTTTACTGACGCCGCTGTAGCTAATATACCAGATGGCGTTGATGGTACTTGAGTAATACATATTTATATTTATTGAGTAAAATAGAGTCGCGACAAGAGTTTTGATAGTTCGCTATTTTTCATCAAAGATTCATCTAAAATAAATTGGAAATAAATTAAATATTTAAAAAAAATACTTTAATTCAACCTAGAAAGATTAATTAAATTAAAAAATTTTAATTCTTCGTTAACACATAACTTGGTAACGATACTTTTGTGCTCAATCATATTATGATAATGAATTTTGACATCTATTTGATGAAAAATGCTCACAGTCACATGTCCCAACTCTATTTAGTATGCTCCAAATACCCATTAGCGCCACGTAGCAAACTGTGACATTAAAAATTCGTCCTTGAAAACAAGTGCCAGGGACATGGTTTTTTGTATAGAATAATGTTTAGGAATATTTTTCGTTTGAATGTTGTATTTTTTTTTTAAATTACCAATCTAGTGCGCTAAACTCAAACGTATTTCAATTCAAAAACTATCAGATATTTTAAATATATTTTGATAAAACGATAAAAGAAAGTTTCAGTTAATGTCAATAAAATTCGTTTATTTATTTGTAATAAATATGTATCTACTTTTATTTAAAATGTATGTATAATAACGATCTTTTTTTAGATTGTTATTTAAATTTAATTAGTTAATTTTTAAGCTGTATATATACATACTTTATTAATGATTATATCAATAATATTAATACATTTTTGTACATTATTTTAACTAAAAACATGAATTGTAACTATTAGAAAATATTTTGTAATTTTAAAATTAGTTATCGAAAAAGACGATAAGAATTTTTTTAAATTATAACGAAAATACTACTTAAATAATTTGAATTCAATTCAAGTTATGAAATACTTGTAAAATCAAATAATTAATTGACAACAGAAAGATTCACACTGAGGCCTCTGTGGTGACATTAAAAGCTATATTTGACATAACCGGTATGCATACGTCTAATTGGGGGTAAAAATAATTTTTGTGAAAATTATGTGTTTTTAAATAGAATTTTACCCAATTCGACGTATACGTACATGTTCTGTCTGGTACAGCTTTTAATTTCAACGCCAATGTCGCGCGGGAGAATCTTTGCGTCGTCAATACTTACAAAGAAAGTCTTTCTGCTCTCTAATATTCAACTTTATACACCCTTGGATATGTTATTCTTTATCAAAATCGAAGAAACCCATACTTTTTATCTATGTATTCATGAGTTTAGGGGATGTCCCGGCCTTTCAAAATTTGGGGCAAGAGTTAATTTTTTTTAAAATTATATCGAAAGCGGTAAACTATTAAATTATTAGGAATTTAAACTATGAGTCTCTTACAATTTGGCAAAGGAAAACATATCTAAGAATAAACAAAACTGAAAGAAGACAGCAGGAAAATTTTCATTGTTAATAAAAGGTCTGATTTTATGAATATTTCACATATTTTTCACATAAGAAATTAAATTGCCTTTTTTTGGTTAATTAAACCTGAAATTGCAAAATTTTTTTTTGTCCCAATGGTGCCATTATTCATTCAATTTTTCTGTTAATTTATTTTCAAAACTCATATATTTTATATAATTTAATTTCTTATGGCAGAAATGAATAATATTATTATTTGATTTTACAAAATATAGAAAATATTTTCACATGAATTATCAGAAACAGTTTTCGAAATGGACTGATTTTGTATAATTAATAATAAATAATGAAAATAGAACTATGAACTATAATATACAGTTAATTAAAAAAATAAAATTTTAATAACCAAATTTTAAACTAAAGGAAGGAATCTAGGAAATTTAATTATTAATCTATTATTATTCTAATTAGGATGATTGCAAATGTATCATTTTGAAGCGAAGTGCCAAAAAAGACTTGATATTTAATTATTTTTTATGTAAAAAATATTTTTATACAATGAATTTCAAGTAAATAATAATAATAATAAAAAAAAAATACTAAAGAATTATGTTGCTTTGTTTTGTGAAACCTTTATCTTTTTTAACAGGATAAGAGGGTCCATAACTCACAGATGTGTGGATCGAAACGACGCTCTGGTAATTAATTAATTAATATTTGAAATTTAATGGAATTAAGTTATTTTAAGTAATGGTTTAAACATTCTGCACTTTGAATCCAGCGATCTAAGTTCAAATCTCGGTGAAACCAAATTCAAACGTTGTTTTCATGAACTTTGATGTACAAAAGTACCTGCGTATACCCATGAGCAGTTAAGTTAGAGTTTCTTTCAACGTCACTAGATGGCGACACCCCTTATTTCTTGATCTCAAAATCCGATCTTAATGAGCAATTTGATGAACCAGAACACATTTACACCAAGAAACGTAAAATAGAACGACACATCCACACACATACACGAACACACACACAAACAGTCCTTTCCCTTCCCTCTGTCCCTAATCCTACCCATCCTCTGAGGACACGAAAATGAACCAGGCTATCACAGCCGTCTGTCATTGAGCCAACATCTACGCTCCCACGAAAGACTCGTCGTACGACCCAGTGTACACCAAAATAGACACATAACACCTCGTTTCAAGCAACAATAACAACAATATAAGAAGTGATGTGACAAACCCGTCCGTGAATGTACTACGGTACTTTTACGGATTGGTTTGGCACATTACCCTTCCACAGAGCCTAATACCTTGCATAATGCCGGTATAGGTGAATGTTACCCAGTACCCCCAGTACTGTCCTACTGAGTAGTGAGCGCCAGGTTGGCGTAAAAGTCTATAATAATAATAATAATAATAATAATAGCCGTAAAAACACTCAGAGAGTATCGGCCTCTTCACAAGCAAAATTTATATGTAATAAATAATATAGTTAATAAATATTTATACTAAGACTATACTTAAAATTTTGGATAAAATTAAAGTAATAAAATTAAGACAATATGGGGAGCAGATTTAATACATTTCTCCATGTTTATTTATCTCCTGCATAACGAATCCAGTAGCATCCAGCGTAATTACGAAATTCATCCTCCCACCGAACTACTTTGTAAATAAACACGAGATTTTAAAGTAAAACCCAATTAATAAATAATTATTTTGATCATATCCATCATTACATAACATTAACAAGACATAATAAATATACAAAAATAGTCCGGACCTGCCTATACTGCAGTGCACGGTAAAAGTGGTAAAAGTGTATTTGTCCTTTGATGAGCGAACCTCATAAACATATATAAATCTACAGCGTGAGTTTTTCGAGAGTTGCCATTTTGATTCATTGATACAGAATGCGTATGTACCATACAATAGATGAAGTACACATTATCTTTTTTGAAGCAAATCGCCACATTGGTTAACATCACGTTAACACCTTTCATAACCTATAAAGTGTCAGTGGTAATAAATATTTTTTAATTTGTATACGATTATTGTTGTAATTTGAGACTATTTATTAATAAATGTTCTAACTATATTTATAACAACAAATATAATAACATCAGTAAATATCGAAAAATTTTAAATTAAACCTTGTTTAACCGTCATATTCGTCAACACTTTAACTCTTTTTTTGGCTTCATTTTCATATACATTGAATATATAGGTACCGGTACTCCTTCTATCTCTTCAATACGCAGAATTTTGATTACAGCCAAACCGTTGATTTGATCAAAAAATTGTTCAAATAAAAGCTGTAGATATCGACGGGGGCAATTGATTGCTATAGTCAAGAGTTTTATAGCTCTTATTGTTTTTAGAGCTATGATACGAACTTATATTTTTTAAATGGAAACGTATGATTAAAATTTTTTCAAAAGTTTGTTTATGATTCAAAAATACCGGTAACACTCAAAGTTTCAATATTTTATCTCATATTTTTGAGTAATTACGTTTTAAAAGTGACACTTCTAATTTTGTACTCAAGTGTTTACGCAAACGATTAGAATTTTACGTAATTTAATACCCCTGTCGCAGCATCTGCATAACATAGCAAATTTCTAAATATTGGGCACCGGCGGATCTCATCTAAGACCTGTACCCATTTAAAATAGTTTAGTTTTCTAAGAGTAAAAGAATTTTTAAAATCGGCTGGGTAATTAGTTTTGGAATTTTTGGGACCCAAGAACCCGAACGGACTTTGTGCAGCATAGTTGTATCCATCTAAAATAATTAGATCTCTAGCAGTGAGAAAATTTTAAGAATCGGTTCGATAGCTTATTTTTGGCGTTTTCGGATCTGTAAGATCCCGGTGGACCTCATTAAAAAATCAGCTCGACCGCATATTCTAGGCGGACTTTATGTAATATATATATATATATATATATATATATATATATATATATATATATATATATATATATATATATATATATATATATACAGGGTGTAAAGTAAATAAGTTTCATACTTTTGAGAGATGGTTTATCTCGGTGTAAAATTACCAAAGACATAAAAATTTTTTTGGAATTCGCTATCTAAGAAAATCGCATCCCAGCCAGTTCATCGTTTAATATAAATTTCTCTGAATACGCCTCTGACCAAACTAAAATTATTCGCAGCCTGTATAATAAAAATTTTTTAAACATAAAAATAATTTTTTTTTATTTTACGACAATATGTAAACATCTGCTGACTTTTGAATTGACATATACTGTATAGTAAAAAAAAAAAAGCCGAACACGGTTTTTCATAAATTTTGGTTAAAATATGTTTGAAATACTTTTGTAGGTTTCTATTTCACAGGACGTTATGAACATTGCAAGAACCGTAACTCTGGTATTAGTATAAAACATTGTTACATTTCTTTAATTACAAATATTTAGTTGCATTACTTTAATTACAAGTATTAAATTAATTATAAATTACATTAAAAATTACACTTTGAATTTTTAAACAAACCAAAATAAAAATTTTTGTTTAACTGTCATACATAAAACATTTTTGTTAATTGTTGGTACACAACACAGATTAAAAAGTGAATTTTTATTCATAACTGAGTAACTTTAGCGGAAAACTGTAACAGAGAATTACAAATTTCGGCATTAATTATCATTATTTTAATATTATTTTACCAAATTTGTTCTATTATACCAACAAGCTGAAACAAAACAGTACACATTTAAATAATAATTTATGTACCTGCGACACACATCAAAATAAGAGTACTAATAATAATAAAATACTACATAAATACATTTAATAAGAGATACCATATAAATATACAGTAAGGTAAATGTCCCAAATTCCGACACATTAAGGAAGTGAATAAATATATTTTCCTAGAATAATTTAAAATTCGTTGGAAAGGCTCAAAGTCTTTTGTCAACAGTCAGACCAAAATTTTTACTTTAGATAAATTATCACTTCAGAAAAATAGAAAGATAAAATACAAAAAATAAGAATTTTTTTACTACTGCAATGGCACATAATTTCGACATCTACCATAAGAACTTAGCTCTAAATTCAATACCTTTGTGAACTTATTTTCGTGTTTTTAAATTCAACAGTGTCCATAATTTTGACTATAAACATTTTAGCTCAAATAAAAAAGAAAAAAAAATTGATAAAGATGCATTTAAGTATAATTTATTGAAAAATTTTTTATTTATTACACGTAGGTACATATTAGTTAATAATGTACTTTTACAATTTCTGCTAATATAAAAATCAATACTATTTTGTATATTTCGCAAAATAACTAATTGATTATTAATTTTAGTACAATATTTGTTAAAAATAAATCGAAATATACAAAAGGTAATATTACCTAATGTTTATAGATATCTCTGATATACAAAACGAACGTTTTAAAAGCAGATTTTTTTTAAATTCTTTAAAATAATATAAACGTTTGATTTTAGGACACTGTCTGATTTTGGGTCATTTACCTTATCTATTGATTCATTCAAATTGATAAATATTCGTTTTCAGTTCCCAGTGTGTCAAAATCGTCAAAACATTTTTTTTTAAATAAACAATCACAGACATACTTGGGGACATGTACTCTGCACAGTACATATGTACTCTTAGGCCCGATTTACATTAACGCTCTGCTCTCACTCCGATATCACTCCGCTCCAGGTTCGATAAAATATTCTTACACAATAAACAATGAGTGTATTCACATCATCTCTCTGATATCGGTCCGATATCAGTCACGGTGGTCACGGTTCTCTCTCGCTCCAATGTCACTCCAATATCAATACCACTCAGATAATATTTTATCGGAGCGATATCAGACTTGTTATGGCTTGTACCTATAGCGTAAACACTTTTTTGATTCCACTCCACTCCGCTTGCATTCAGTTGTTATGAAGAGATGTTTGTATCGAACTGAGACCGAACTGGGAGCCTACCCAGAGCGGCATTATAATGTGAATAGAGAACGAATAGGTGCCAGCATGATATCAGCACTGTAATGTGAACACAACAAGATTATATCGAATCGGGAGCGTAGTGATATCGGAGTGAGAGCAGAGCGTTAATGTAAATCGGGCCTTACTCACAGACAATTATCATATCATCATTTCATCAACGATCGATAATTAAAGAGTTGGCCAAGTGCGTATTTAACACACATTAAGCCGAGTTCCTAAGTTATTTGCGTTTTTGTATTTTTGGGGATAAAATACATCGCATGGCATATCTTTTTACGGTTTACTGTGAAAATAAATAAATATATTTGTACTTGTGTTACTTAAGGGTCAATTAAGTAGTAATTGGATTCCTTACAAACCACATGGACTTTGAAATACAATATTTCTGAAACGAGGTATAAAGATTAAAAGTTGTTAAAAGAACCTTAACTTGATTTTAAAAGATTTTTCTAATGATATGCTGCAAACAGTATACATATAATTATTTTTGAAGGAACTTACGAAAAAAATTTTTCAGCATTTCTCTTAATAATTTTGATTTGAATTTTTGGAAATGTTATCTAATATCAGAATATACTTTGACGTAAAATTTCACTTACTGAGTGTACTAAAAGTGTTTATGCCCAGCTTCAAATACGGGAGATAGGTACCATAGGAAATTAAGAAAGAAATTGTTTTACTGACGGATAATTGAGATATCTATCTGTAGCATGTATTATATTTGCAAAATTTCGTGTTCATACATCCAAAGGCGTGGAATTTCTGAAAATGTTACAATCAAAAAATTATAAGAGCTTCCAGAGTTCTTCGGAACCCTAATTTTTGAAAATTATTTTTAAAAAAACATAAACATAATATTTTATGACCTGTCAGTCGTGTCAGTCTCAACTGGATATATTTATGTGTTCTGGAAAACACCAGTAACCTATTTATTTTATAAGTATATGTATTTGTAGTTGTATGTGTATGATTGGTATTATTATCAATAATAAAACAGTACCTTCTTCGTTTTGAAAAGAAGCATATTTTTAACAATACAGGTACTGGTCTAAGCTCGGACTGTTTTAAGCTGTTGCATGAATTAAATGTGTGAAAAGAAGTTAGCGATTTAAAATTTCTTTAAATCAAAGTATTAAAATTAAAAGTATGTGTATGTGCGTGAATAATAAACCAATTGTATATTTTAGAAATGTTTTAAAATTTAATTGTTGTGTCATAATTCATAAATACTTCAACTTAACGTACTTGCTCTGAGATAGTCAGGTACAAAAGTTTATCTCAGTAAAAAAGCTTTCTTTTATCAAAAATTAAATAATGTATTGATATTCTTTAGTTATTATATTTGTATACCCCTTGTTTTTTTGTATTTTCGCGCGCTATTGTTGTAGCAATTTAAAAGAATTGTTGAAAAAGCGTTGTAAAAACGTAGTAAAATGATGTTTTTAAATTATATATCAAAATCGGCGTGGTCAATAATTTTTATTTCTTATTAAATATGATTTGTAACATTGTATTAAATAACATATTAAATTTTTATCAAATTCCTTTGACACGTTTTCATTTTACTCTAAAAAAATAGAATTTTCCCATAAGAACCCGTGTTAAAACTACAAAACTTTGAAATCGTTTTTCTCAAAATTGGGGTGGTCAATTTTTTTTCGGTAAGGGCTCGTGTTATTGATATTGGAGAAAATAAATATCTAGAGAAGTTTCGTTAAAATCCTTTGAAAAAATTGTTTTATCGATCAACTACCTTAAGATTTTATTAAATTTTTACAAGATTCCAGAATAAAGTTTTTTTTTAACTTAAACTAATTTTTATAGTGTAAAAAATACTTTCATGTCACCAGTCAAAAACTCAGTTAACTATTAAACACCATCTTCATTTTGAGGGGTGTTTAGTTTTAATTTTGTTCTGAACTTCGCCAATGTTACAGGCAAACCTGAATGTGTTAAATGTGTTAAAAAATTGGATTAAAGTTGATGTAAGTCAGTGATGTTTCAATTACTAAAATCGATTGCAGGTGCTTGTTAAATTTCCAAATAATTTAATGAGATTTGACGACTACTGTATAACTATTTTCAAAAGATTCCGTAAACAAGCAGGTTAAAATATTTATTGACAAAAAAATTTACATTCAAAAAAACAAAGAAAAAAATAGATAGGTAATCAGAGCCTGATTAAGGTTTTTTTCTAGGGGCCATTTTTTAACACGTTTTTGACAATCGAAAATTTCTGAAATGAAACTTGATCGGTAATATTTTACGTTTTTAACAGTAAAAGTATTTTCAGAACCCGTTGTGTAGCATTTTACGCCGCATTTGCATCCGCAGGACAGTTTTGAATCTCAGATAACACAACCTGTACCTATCTAAAATAGTTTAGTTCTCTAACAGTGAAAAAATTTTCAAAATCGGTCGGTTAGTTTATTTTTGGCGCTTTTACGATCCCAGGACCCTGGCCGATCTCATACAACATATAAGCTATATCCATCTAAAAAGTTTACCTCTGAAAAATTTTCAAAATCGGTCACTTATTTCATGTTTGACACTTTTGGGTCCCGTGGGCCCTAGCGGATCTTACATAACGTAATTTATATCTATCTAAAATAGTTTAGCTCTCTAACAGTGAAAAAATTTTTTAAATCGGTTGGTTAGTTTATTTTTACCACTTTTGAGTCCCATGGACCCTGGCGGACCCTACATAACGTAATCTATATCTATCTAAAATAGCTTAGCTCCCTAACAGTGAAAAAATTTTCAAAATCGGTCGGTTAGTTTATTTTTAACACTTTTGGCAGTCCGTAAGGTTCTTGCGGACATCCTTTAATTACTTAATTAATTCAAATATTTTAACTTACTAATTTTTGGCGTTTTTAGGTACTCAAAACCTTGACGGATCTCACATAAGATACCTTAAATCCATTTAAAATTGTTTAACTTTCTAACATTAATAATTATTAGTAAAAAAATTTTCAAAATCGGTCCATTTAAAATTTTTTTCCGCGCGCACAAACATATTATGTTATTTTGTTTTATATTTAATAATATTATATGGTAACATAAATTTCAAATTCTTGTTTACTTAAAATTCAATAAAAAAAAATATATATCTTCATTACATGAGCTTAAAAAATCGGCTTTTTTTTAATTTTTCAACTTGAGACAGAGAGACAGAACTTTGTTTATTATTTATTATAATACAATTAATACATACGTGGGGAGCGCCAAAAGTTCTCGGCCTAACATGATTAAACTTATTTAAAGGTGACGGAATTTATACTCACAGAAAGTATTAAGTCTCTAGTAATCATAAACGCAGTGGACGAGTTTACATGTGTTTTATTTATTCTGTTGTAAAAGTGTAAACTCAATATGTCGACCGTTTCAAAAATTGAATATCGTGTAGTCATAAAATTTCTGACAAAAGAAGGACAAACTCTAGAAGAAATTAAGGACAGATTGGATGGTGTATACAGTAAAGCCGTGCCAAAGGTTTCGTTTGCGGTACGAGTACCTCAACGACGATGATCGTTCTGGACGTCCGGCAGATTCGATCATTTCCGAAAACATCGCTCTTGTAGAATCGCTACATAGAATTTGCTTATTATTATAAAAGCATAGAGATGCTTATCCCACCTTATAATAAGCGTATTGAAATAGAGGGCGGTTATATAGAAAAATAAATTACTTTCACTGTTCTCTCTGTATTTTTTAATACTCAAGCCGAGAACTTTTGGCGCATCCTACGTATAGTATTACAACTCTAAGAAAAAAGTAAACGTAATAAAATTTTACAAGTTGGATTTACACTATAGCAAAAAATGAAATAAATTATTTTCAATACGAAACTGCCCTCTTGCAGCAACATTCATAAATATTATTTTTCAATTAAAAATAGAAAATAGTAATACAAAACACGATTTAGAAATATTAAATTATAATTTAAAACTATAGTTTTAAAAATTATATACATTCATTTAACTTTTTAAATTATAATGCGTAATTAAATTAAGAATTTCATTTATTATTAAAATACATAATTCAGTTCTTAAAACATACACAGGATATTATAAATAAAAAAAAAAAAAAGAATTGCACTTTACATTATAAAAAAAACTAATGTATACATAACGGTAAACAGCGTCAACGGCGTCAACAGTTCCATATAAAGTGTACTAGTTGTCAAAATAGTGTATTCTTGATTTTTTAACTTATATCAATTAGTTTTTCGGAATTATTCCTATAATCGTCAGGGAGTTAAGATCAAAAATTTTAGCCACTTAAGCGGTTAACTCGAATTAACTCAGGTTGATGACATTTGTCGATTGTGCCGTCATTTTATCTATCGTGCTTGTCATATATCAAAATTTTAAATGGGGTAAACTCCATATAGCTTCTATTTGTAACACAGATTCCAATTTAATTTGCACAACACTTTTGATGCTGGCATGTAAAACAGCAACCGTCCAGTTTAACAAGCGGCTTAAAAGATTAAAATGGTTACCCAACTTGACTACAGCGCCACAGTCACTACTTTGTTTCCATTAGACTAAAGCCATTTTGTTTATATATTTATTTTGTTTCGAGCACCTCGTGATTCATTTTTAATTGTTATTAATTTTGATTCTTTTGTAACATTTTTCTAAATTTTGTGTAACACTGTTTTCTTAGTTTTATTATTATTTTTTTTATTAATTTTAATTTTATTAAGTTTAATTTTCAATTTTTAATATCATCACTTTTAACGATTTTGTCCATTTAAATTTTATCGAATTGTTTTATGATTTCAAATGTATATGTTAAAAAAAATGTATATGTCAAATGTAATGTTAAATATTAAAAATTAAAATTATGTATTTAAAGTAACACCTTGACGGTGGCTGACGTCATAAGACGTCAACTGAAACTTTACTAACTCACATATCACGTTGCACGACGTCAATAAATCCACATGAAGTGTATAAACGTCAAAATAATGTACCACTGGACGTTGTGTCATTAAAGGTTATGATCGTCATGGTATTAATATTTTTTCAAAACTTAACTTTTCTTAAAATTTAATATATTTATTTTTGACTGTTCGTTTACTTTTTTTGATTTTGTAGAATTTAGAAATATTTTATCCTGAAATATCATCTAGAAAAATTTGGTTTCATTACTTCCAATAGTTTCAAACAAATTCAATAATAAATATGTGCTATTTCATAGGGAGTACAAGTAAATAAAAACTTCCAAATGGTTGTACTGTAAAATTACAAAAATGTCACATAACTTCTTCATGCATTTGTCCTCTCAATTATAATTTTCGAGTGGTGTTTGTTGTTTTTTTTTTATTTTAACTAAGTTTGTTATTAATTTTTACTTATAAATAATGCTAGTAACTTTTTAATGTTTTCTTATATGTATTTCTACTTTAGTTTTCCATAAAATGGAATAATTTCTTAATAGTTTTCTAAAATGAATTGAATTTGTAGATATTTAACTCCAGGGTGACACGGTATAATCAGTAAGAGTTATCAGTTACCACAAATCTGCCATCAGGTGAAGACTCCGTATCTCCATGGAGAGACACATTAAAAATACCGTATGCTAGTTTTTTTTAGCTATGTAAATCCGACTTAGTTTGACAGATTTTTGTGTGAGAGAGATAAGTAAATTGAACTGTCACTGTACAAGCTGCTTTTTTATCCTTGTCATCTTATTTAACCAATCATATTTTTTTCAAAATTTTATTACCTTAACTTTTTTCTGGGAGTTGTAATATAATATATGTGAATAGATATCACATGTTTCTTTAAAAAATCTTAAAAGAAGAAAGCGATTTTTATACATTTTATAATGAATTGAGATAGAAATATAAATTACTAATTACACTGACAGAGAGAGCAAAATGGTACAAATGTGAAAAATTACAATTTTCTCGGAAAATACTTAACATAGAAAGAAAATTATAAGAACAATTTCTTCATAATTTTTTTTCGTCATTTCAACGATGTAAAAATCGAACTGTCTTATGATAGGATCGAATAATAAAAAACGGCCAGAAAACCTACTTCTGGGCATCCGACGTGTCTGGCTGACGAACTTAGCCGAGCCAACCCGGATTGATTTTAGTTCGCACACAAAATTTCATAAGCATTAAAGTTTCGTTCAAAAGTTATCATGGCGACACACACACACACACACACATAGGTGTATATATATATATATATATATATATATATATATATATATATATATATATATATATATATATATATATAAATTTTAGTGAATATCATTTTCGTATTCTAGGGACCTCAAAACATATTTCTGTTATGGTCCCGGAATTTTCGAAATTCGCTAAAAAGATATTAGCTTATTTTAATCAATGTAGTAACGAAAAATAAAACAAATATTACGTTTTCTATCGGAAATTAAGATTATTAAATAGTTATTAAATTATCATATAAAAATTATAACTAATAAGGAAAGGTTTCCAACTGTATCTCTCAAAAATTTTTGAAACTTTGGTGGATTGTAAATCTTATTAAAACTATTCACAAGCGATATTTCGTTCGTGGCCATAAACGCTTTAAGGTAGTTACCGTGTGACATGATAGTAGAAAAAATTACAAACCAAACTTACTTTATGTCATTATTGTATGTTGTGACGGATACTATGGTACAGGGACTGACATCTAGCAGTCAATTTTGAATTAATGAGCTAAATTTCAAATGGGTTTTGATATCGGCTATAAGAACTAGCGATTTCTGTTTGTAAAAAATATGAGCCACCTAGCGTTGTAAAGCTTAACTATTATCTTTTAAATGAATTTATAATATTATACTATTTTGTGATTCCCCTGTTTTGATGTTTGATATGAATTGAATAATAGTTAAGCGGTGGGGACAAGCGGCGAATTGATATATGTTGGAAAAGATGAGAGAAAAAAGAGATGAGTTTTGGACTTGTTTTGAAATAGGCCGTAACTAAGTAATTGTTGCTCTAAGTCCAATTTAAAATGTAATTGTTTTTTGTTAAGGCGTTTTTAAATTAATTAAACGCAAAACAGTTCGGAAATGTTTATTAAGACACAACGTTATTTTATATTTTATATTTTTTAATAAATTATTGAACTTTTGGTTGAATAATGTAAATTATTATTATGGAATTTTATGTAAAGAATATTTAAACAAAGTGATTTCGCAAAACACACAACGGAGAGTAACTCTTCGATAGAACCCGACTTTGAAACTTATTGGCATCCAATTAGCGTTAATTCTGTGTGGAACATAAGTAGCAGCATTTGGGCGCGAATTTTAAGTACTTTAAATATAAGCAAACTGCCACAACTATTACTATGTATTAATGGATACATGTTGATGCATACTATTTTTCATACGAACGTGTAGGCATACATTCAAACATAGTCTGTGCATACACACTTATACTATCAAAGTTTTTTATAATAACTCTTTGACATCGTTGTTAATTTACTCAACAAACATATTAAGTGGTATGCATATGCGTTTGGACGCTTTATTTTTGCACCTGTACAAGATAGACAGGTTCTATTGCAGACTTTTTTGTAGAAAATTCGATTCTCTACAAAACAGGTCTTAACACTTTTTAATGTAACTATCACCGTTTTCGCTACGTAAGCGGTAAAAGGTCAAAAAATGCTATTCATAAATTTTCAATATTGTTTAAACAATAAATACGAATAAACCAGTTATTTAATATACAGAGTTGCCAGACTGCCTCGGTTCAATTGCTTGAAATTGGTGTATTTATTAAAATACTATAATTTCGCTGATGATATCTTCAATTCAAAACGATCAACAAATAATTCAATTTTTTCTTTACATTCAGAACTTATTAATCTTTGTTTCCCTAGTTTTTTATTGAATTCTGTCGAATCATTATATTGTTAAATACAAAATAAGGGTACGTAGTCAGAATTTTGAGATCTAATACATGGAGTAGATACAAACTTTAACCCTAATTATCTTAACTCAGAAGCGATCAATCTTTCCCAAATTACAAGGACAATCAGATATAGCATTCTTCTTTATACTATTAAAATTTGAAACTATTCTGTCGAAAATTTGAATGTCGCGGTGACTACCTTAAGGGGATGAAACTCACTCCTGAAAGTTTGAGTTTTTTTTTTTAATTTTCTTAAATATCTTGGAAATGGTAAGAGCTTTGTAGGGAAACTATATATATTTGCAAATGGCACTTTAAGACCTTTATTATGATACTAAAATTAAAGTTGTAAAATCATTGGCGTTTCATCCCCCACCCAACCCCTCTTTTAACAGGTATTTTTTGGTAAAAGAGGAGACTGTTATGTGTAAATAAATGAATTTTTAATTAATATATTTTACACCACACCAGTTTATTTCTTTTTAGTCGAATTTTCTTCGAAAAATTGGACTTATACAGCCTATACGATAAGAACGACGAGAGGCGAGAGTAGGGGCGCTATCCGTTTTCGAACCCGTAGAACACAAATATGTAGAAAAAAATGTCATATATATATATATATATATATATATATATATATATATATATATATATATATATATATATATATATATATATGTATTCCCGCTACCTTTCAATATGTGTAGGGACCCCTATGAAAGTTACGAGCTGAAATTTGGTAAGTGTAAAAACAATGAAACTTTTTCAAATCGGTTAAAAATAACGTTTCGGTCAATTATTTACAACATATCCAGAATTCAGCTTCCTAGGATGATTTGGAAGGAGCAGAGGGGGAAAAAAAGTATTTTGGTTGGATCTAACACGCCCACAGCCCCCCAGAATTAACGTAGAGGGTTGAAATTTGGTGTGTAGATAAAGTTTGTACCTGAGTTGTGCTTTTTGGAGGCTTTAATATTTTACCCCCACCCCCCTCATTTTTAAGCTACAATTTCATGCTTTTTTGACGTTTTCGAAGTTTGTACCACTCGCAAAGGTCACCCAAATAAACCTAGAGGACTGACATTTTGTATTCGGACTGAGTTAGTATCAAGGGGGTGCCTTTTGGGGGTCTCAGCTTTTAACCGCTGGAGGTTAAAACCGCTAACGTCTCAGCAATTACCCCCACCATTTTTATACTAAAAAGAACATGATTTTTCTTGTTTTTTAACAGTTTCGTCCGGGTCAAAATCTCCCCAAATAAACCTAGGGGCTGAAATTTTGTGTACAGGTTAAACTAATAGCCAGTCATTGCTTTTTTGAGGTTTGGATGTTACAAACTTAAATGGAGCGACTATATTGTTTATATGAAATTTTATTGTTTTCAAAACAAAATATATTTGTAGAGTACTTCTTTAACTCCTGCCACACAAACCATAGAGCGCATTTAGAAAAAAATTATAAATATATTTATGAAAAATAGATAAATTATGTGCTGCTTCTAACGAATTGTGATATGTTTTTTCGGAAAGTTTGACAGGATAATTTATGACTTGTACTATACATCCGGGATATACTTATAACTTATTAAGACGTATTTACACAAACATATCATAATTATTTTTGACATTCTGTGACGAAAAATGGCTGACATATCCCGACTATATTTTAGTATAGGGACTCGACATAAACCACATAAACTAATAGTGTTTTGCCATCTAGCTGTCGTTTTTTTACATTATATTTTTTTGGACAAACAATTCCATATGATGGCGCGTTCTTGCTACGTCTCTGTTCTCTGGTATTTTCAAAGGAACTTTTTCTTTTAATTTCAAATGTTGAGTTAATTAACATAATGAACTTTTTCTTTTTAATTTGGTTTTTAATAAAAAGAAAATACTATCGAATTTCAAAAATTTTTCCACTATTTGTGTACATTTATTAATAATATTTTCGTTTCCAGTTAACCTCACTTTGCTGTAATTAAGAAACGCCAATGTCACTTTATTGTGTACATGAATTTTACTGCCATCTGCTGTTCTATAAATAAAATGAATAAATATATTTTCCAGTAAATTAAGGAATAACTTCAAATTCTTTTTAAATTATCTTAAATACTAATCTTTTCTTAGATGTAATAGAAATGTAATCGACCAGAATACTGTCGTTTGAACTAGCCTCAAATGCACATGCGTATTTTTACCGCCAAATTGTTAAAGAAAAATTCAAAAAATAAACTTGAATAAAAAAATTTTTTTTCTTCATCTATGTTTTAATTGATACATTAGATTTTTATCGATACGTTAACATCTTGTCTCTTTTAAAAATCTATAAGTTTGTATCATAGCTCGAAAATCATAAGAGCTACAAAGCTCCTGGCTATAGTAATCGGTTGCCTCCGTCAATATCTACAACTCTTATTTGAACAATTTTTCGATTAAATCAACGGTTTGGCTGTAATAAAAATGGCAACTCTCGAAAAACTCACACTGTATAATATGTAATATGTATGATACATAGAACACTAGAAGCCAACTAATATCAAAAAAGTGTAATTGGCTTGGAGTCATTTGGAGACGTGTCACAGCTTAAGGCATCAGTCCGTGTCCGTCGTCGAACGCACAGTGCATTGTATGTACATTGTTACCACTGTTAGTTGAACACGTTGAACAGCTCTCTCTGGTAATACGTGTGTTGCAGTAGTGTGCGTAAATACGCACACTACTAAAAAACACCAAACTAATACACTGCAAACAGTGTGTATCTACACAAACAGAGTGGGGAGATTTACGTCATAAACTCATTACAAGTGGAGCAGAGACATAGACAATCTAGTTTGACCCCTTGGTATGATATGTATCCCCTATGCGTATACAGAAAAGCTAATCGAATACGTCCCCATAGGCGTTGTGACGAACTGAAATAGCATTTCCAGACAATAAACACGATAAACACCATAAAACAGGCGTAAATGCTACCTCAGTTCGTCTCGGACGGTGACATACTGGAGTAGGGTTTCTATATTTTTATGTATTTAAATTCACTGGAAACCTCATCCAGTTCGTCATCGTTCAATTAATCCATCATATCAAATAAATCTCTGCTAAAAATTATGTGATATGGAAACCTAGTTTGTCTGTTTTGAACGATTAAAATTAAATTAATTTAATCGGAAATACTTATCAAATTTTTTGGCTCCAGTTTAATAATTCAAAATCAGAATTTTTATTTGTTCGAATCTATAGTATTTACATGAAGGTATTAAGTCTAGATTTTTACGTTGGTCTAGGAGAAACATTAATCATACATCGTCGTAAATTTTACGAGTGGACTTCTTACGGAGAATTTTAGAGTTTTACGTAAGAGTACTATAAAAGCGAATAAAATATTTAAAAAAAATTGCATTTGGAAAAAGTTTTTATTGCAAATATTTATTAATTTTTTAAATCTTTTTATTAAAGCATATTTTCAATATAAAAATTAAAAAATGGATAAATACATCAATTGTATCGTAAGACTTGTCTTGCAAATATTTAATTTATGAACTGTTATGAATCGGTGGACATGTGTGAGGTTACAGAATGTGAAATTTCTCGATCACAAATATTCCCGTAGATATGTAGTTATTTCCTCATTAGGCACATTCGTAAATTTTCTAAAATTTGTTAGTAATTTTTCCAATAAGATTTCAAAAAATAATAAAAATTAAAATATTATCCGCAAACTAAATTGTTAATTTTTATTAAGTCACTTAAAACGTATTCTTTGGTTTTCGATTCAATATATTAAATCTTCAGTATTATGTCGTCTGTATAAGTCAAACAGCTGCCATCATCTTTTACATTATCATTATCACTGAATAAATTAATTATAACATCGATACCTTTAACAAATTTTTAAAAAAATTGGTAAAACTTATATGTAAAGTACAAAATCTAAAAAAAAACTTACGTTAATCATACATCATCGTAAAATTTACGAGTATTATTTTAATATAAATAAAATTACGGTAATTGTAAACAAAATTGATACGTCTTCTGTGTTATCATAGTTCATAACCATAACAAGTAAATAACAGAAGTTTTAAAACAGACAAGCAGCTACAAGTTATGTATATTACTGCAGCAGGTAAAGAATACTTATTAATAAGAAAAAGAACTGGGTGTTTAATTTATTTGTCAATTTTACAAGTACGTATGATTATAGGATTAATAATAATAATAGCTCTATGTTCTTCTATTACACGTACACGTTATTTAATGATTTTTGGCAGAAGGTTCATTATTTTTAATATTAAGGGCTATATATATATTATGTGGTCGTTTTTCGGTAATTCGATTTTCTAATTTGCTAGAACGCCAAGCTTGAATTTTCTCTTCTGAAATACCTGTACCTTTTCCTGCCGCAAAAAAGTCTTCAATAATTTTTTTTTAAGAACATCAATGCAGCGGATGAAGAAACATTAACAAATCATTAGCAAAGCATTAACAATATACATTTGATCAACTAGAAGGTATCGATACAAAAATGTCAAGAACACCACCAGATTTTAACATGCCTATCGATCGAAAAGGTATCGAAAATTTGGACAACATGATTCATAAATTAAATGATCAGTTTGTACGCATAGGCGAAGTCCTTCAAAGTGATGTAAATTCAAGCAGCATACCTCAATTATAGTTTACTTTTAACTAGGTTTAACGTTTTACATTTTTCGATCAAAATACGATCAAAATACGACAAAAACGAAAAATTTTACCAAAAATTCGTTTTATTGGTTTCTTATTACAAAGTCACCCTGAAATAAAATTTTTTTAATGATAGAACATAGAGCTATTATAATTATTATTAAAATTAATACCATCATGTAAATGTTATTTAATGTCGAACAAATAAAAATTCTGATTTTGAATCATTAAACTGGAGCCAAAAAATTTTAATAAGTATTTCCGATTAAATTATTTTAATTTTAATCGTTCAAAATAAACAAACTAGGTTTCCATATCACATAATTTTTAGCAGACATTTACTTGATATGATGGATTAATTGAACGGTGAGAACTGGATGAGGGTTTCCAGTAAATTTAAATATACATAAAAACATAGAAACCCTACTCTAGTATGTCACCGTCCGAGACGAATTGAGGTAGCATTTACGCCTGTTTTATGGTGTTTATCGTGTTTATTGTCTGGAAATGTTATTTCAGTTCGTCACAACGCCTATGGGGACATATTCGATTAGCTTTTCTGGCTTTTCTATATACGCATTCCGTATTCCCGTACATGCTGGCACAACGCTGTCGGGCCTGTCGGCTTTCTCAACTGTCAGAATAGCTAAATACTTTTGATTGGCTACAGATGCAATGCTAACCATAGTCACCATAGTAACCAATTTTTCATAAAGTACACATTTTAATTAATGAAATGTGTTTCTAGTAATAATTTAACGTTATAATTAATTTTAAACAAATTTTAGATATACTGCGCGATTTGACTGGCCAGACATCCTTAAACGGGCGTGTGCCGCTGTTCCCGCTGACCAGTATATTTCGGAATGAATCAACAGCCTCGTGTTCGATTTGTGGTATAATGGTGGTATAAAAAATTCCAGTGCATTTGCGCATGTGAATTACTAAACCGCGCGAACATATTAGTAAAAATTTAAATATATAACGTCTACAAGTTTCCAAATATGGTAGTAGACGTCAAATAATTTGAATTTTTGTTTGCGCGGTTTAATAGTGCACATGCGCGAGAATTTTTTATACCACGAATCGAACACGGCCCAGGTATGGTGTCAATTCATGACGTCATTAACACTAATTAGTATGCTGGATTATATTTCAGAACATACCCATCATACCCGTTTCCCATTGTTACTTGTTACAATACAAGAATACACAGTAAAAACGGTAAAACCACACTTTATTTTTGAAGAACTTAAAATATCTAAACAATTTAATTTAATTTAAATATGTAAAATGTCATGTAAGTAATGTAAGTACCTAATGTTAGTAAAATGTGTGAAAAAAAAATAAATAAATAAAAGTCATCGTAACTTAACTGGTAATTTCAGGCTTATAAAGGTTATAAAGTGACATAACCTACTCCAGCTGATTTAGTTTATCAAATTGTCAAACATGTTCAAATTTATTATACCTATGTAGGAAGAATGAATAAATTAAATCAAATCAATAATTTCTAACAATTTATTCGTAATTATCCTGATAATGGATTATCAAAACATGCTTAACGAATACAATGATTCAGTTGTATTTCAAGAAACGGAATCCTTTTTTCAAGCATTCAAAAATATGGAAGAAATTCGTCGACAAGGAAAATTATGCGACGTTATTTTAAAGGTAAATAGCAAAAATTTTCAAAAATCTAATTTCTATTTTGATAGTCTGTTTCTTTTGTTAATTGTTAGGTCGAAGACAATACCTTTTGTGCCCATAAAATTGTTCTTGCAGCAACAATTCCATACTTTTATGCTATGTTTACGCATGATATGATCGAAAGTAAAATGACTGAGATTACAATGCAAAGTATTGATCCACTGTATGTATTTTCTAAGATCATAAACAACGAATTTTCCAAGGTACTAATTTCATTTTGAAATTTCCAGGGCACTTGAAGCTCTAATCAATTACGCATACTCTGGTAAAATTTTACTGAATAAGAATAATGTACAAAATATTATGGTGGGCGCTGCATTCCTACAATTGGAGAAAGTGCGCGATGCGTGTGCCAATTTTTTATGTCAACGATTTCATCCACAAAATGTGCTAGGACTTCGCCAGTTTGCTGATACTTTAGCGTGTACGAACTTGTATAACGCAGCCGATAAGTATATTGAACAGTATTTTCACGAGGTGTCTCAGTCAGAAGAATATCTTAATTTAGGGGTAAAAGAATTGTTAAGTATAATTAAAAGGGATGAACTAGCAGTTGATAGGTAAGATAACTTTTAAAAAATAATGCCACAGTTTTTATTTATTTCGATGACCCCAAAATTCGAAAGTGGATGCTTTTAGATTTTGATATGTTGATTAAAAATGAAAGAATTTTTCAGTATTTCGCTTAGTTTTTGAGATATATCGATTTTTTAATTAAAAAAAAAGTTACATGTGGTAACGTTCATTTAAAATTATTATTAATTTGGTGCC
The DNA here is from genome assembly GCA_035578155.1 of Brachynemurus nebulosus. Taxonomy (NCBI): domain Eukaryota; kingdom Metazoa; phylum Arthropoda; class Insecta; order Neuroptera; family Myrmeleontidae; genus Brachynemurus; species Brachynemurus nebulosus. The sequence goes on along the minus strand of JAPWDM010000002.1, from coordinate 38,726,314 downwards.
GTACATATCTGTAAAGTGGGCGATTCCACCACTTTAAACCTGCGGCTGTAAACAGTGGCATATACCGGAGCAGGGGGGCGCTGCCGCGACAGTTTCGCTTAATCATCAAAGTATAGATGATACCACTTGATTTTGATATTAAGACCATTGAAAAAATTACTCAAAAACATAGACTGAGATAAAATAACAATTAACATATACAATTAAACCTTTTTTTACACAGTGTTTCGTCTAGTACAAGCTAACTGGACAAAAACATAATTAAAATTTCTTGAAACCATTAATGAGGGTAGGTAGGCCATTAGTTGGTAATCACATCGACAGGTATTGTTTTGATATCAATCGTACGAAACATCAGTAATGAGAATAAGTATAAAAGATAATTAGGTGAAATGCATCAAATCATTTGAATTTTTGCTACTGACACGATTGCATCTCTCGAGGTTCTTTTACTTGTTATGGTGACTTTTTGTGGTTGATTTTACTACTAATATAAGTACTTTTTTTATTCACTATAATAATAATACAATATTCATACTTTAAATAAGATAAGTCCTTCGTAAGTCCGAAAATCAATTTTTTTTAAACAAATTTTAAATTCAAAGGACCATAAGTAAAAATCCCCTCTTATCCCCGGTCTGTAATTTTGTCAGACGATAGACACAAGCTTCTAGATCAGTGGTTTTCAAACTCTTTTGGCCCACGGATCCCTTTTCACAGTCAAAACTTTCTCACGGACCCCTTTTCATAGTAAAAACTTGCTCACGGACCCTGGGTGAAAAACTAATGCATAGTAAAAAAAGCACAAATTTAACTTTGATGTTTTGAATGGTAAATGATGGGGTAAAAATAAAATATAAATAAAACATTTTGTTGAAGAAGTATTTATTGATATCATAACTTTTTTTTTTCAAAATACAAAAAAAAAAAAAAATGACTTGGATAAACCCGATGGGATGTCATGAGTGTATTTATGAACGGCTCAACGTTTGTGAGTAGCAACCGCAAATCCCCACGAGTACTAATTTCTGGTCGTTTTTTTTTTTTTTTTTTTGTGATGAGGCTTATAACGGCACTAACTTCACGTTTTACCAAATAGGAAGACGGAAAAGTAATCAACAGCTTCTGTACAATAGCCCATAATGATACATTTCAAGATACAAAGATACAAGATGAAAATACGTATTTTGTATCTTGTATTTGTATTTCAAATACTTGTATCATAAATAAGTCTCACCTCTGATCATTAATAATATGTATATTCTTTTGAAACACATCAGTGTTAGAAAAACTTACAATCTCTTCTTCGGTTTTTAATAAGAAAAGAAATCTGTAATGAATGTTAAGGGCTTACTGTATCGATAACCGTGATATATAATTTTTTAATCAACTTAAACAAGAGTACAACTTTTCTTTTATACTTAACTTAGGACGTAAAAATCGCTAATAATTTGTTCATTGTTATTTAGCTTCCATATTAATAAAAATTTGTCATAATGCTTTTATTTTGCATTAAACCTTGCACGGACCCCCTGATGTTGTTTAGAGACGCTCAAATCAATTTTAATTTTTCACGGACCCTCCGAATGTTCCCAGGGACCCCTGGGGGTCCGTAGGGACCACTTTGGGAACCACTGTTCTAGATTAAAGTGAATAGTTTTTTGTTTTTTTTTGCCTCGCTTTGCACAATTGTTATTTATTTTGCTTTTTAATAAATTATTATTTATATTTAGTTATAACATAATAAGTGCCATAATATAATTAGTGGTATTGTTTTTATCGATATTTCTATGTATTTGTGTAGTAAACAACATTATTTTTCTAATTAATGTATTTTATTTCCCCTTTAACCCCCCTTAACCTCCTTTTTGAGATTCGAAGTACTTTAAACAATAAAAACATTTATATTAGTATTCAACAGGGGGCTTTGAAATCTATATCAATTAAAAAATATTTGATAGATTTGAGCGTTACTTTATGGTATTCCATTTTAAAATTAAAAGACAATTTTTACTTGGCTAATGCCACTTTATTTAAAAACTTTAAATAGAGTGGTATTAGCCAAGTAAAAATTGTCTTTTAATTAAAAAATAATTTTGTCCAGTTAGCTTGTATTAGACAAAACACTATGCGGTGGATAGGGACCGCATAAAAAAATTCCACCAAAAAATATATTCAAAAATATCATAAATAGCTATAAAAAGATCAGTTGGGTCCATATTGTAAAAAAACTTCATCGAACGCTCAAAACCTCACAATTTCAATAGAAGTTGCTTTTCTAAACAAGATAAAGCCTTAATTTACACGTAAAAACATTTTACTTCATTTTTATAATGTTATGAAAATTTTGAAAAATACATCTATGGAGATTAGACAAGGAGACGAAACTCAATGTATTCAAAAAAGTGTCCAAATCAAAAATGGGACTCGTGTTCGACGGATACGAAAGCGGTACAGTACTTATTCTCAAATGGAACACTCTCAAATGGAAAAGCGAGCTTCTATATTATCTTTGTTAGCTTTTGAATAGAATCTTCTGGAATCTTTTTCAATGTTCAACTCAGTTATAAAGTGGGTTTTTCGATCGTTTTTAAAATAAACTTAACAATTTTTATTTTGCGTCGCATCATTTATATTGTATATTATATAATTCGCTGACGTCACTATGTCAAATCGGAGTCAGTATCATTGGATACCCGCCGTATAAAGTAATTTAAACTATAAGAGTTTATTTCATACATATGTAATTTCTATGTATTTCCTTATTATTAAATATCATCAACCGACATTGGTGATTCTCAAATGGAAACACTCACTTCCCCAGTCTCGACGTGTTTCCATTTGGGAATAAGTACTGTAGTTACATTCTGTTTTATCCGTTTTATGTTACTATATTCGCTATCTTTACATCAGTATTTGAGCATTATTAACGCTGCGAGTGGTAAAAAAAGAAAGCCTTATATTCACCATTTTCCTGACCAATTTTGTCAATTCCTCTCATATAAGTTAGATTTCCATCTTATAATACTCCATTAATACATTTGTAAAAAAATTAAATGATGCAATAACAAGCATATATTGATTAAATGCTTAAAAGCCGTTAAAAAATATTTTTATCAAAGAAAGTTATTATAGTAAATGTTTCAAGTTTTTTACTGTCTCTTGATTTTGATTCATATTATGCATTTTAATGGCCTTTTTTTTTAAAAAACCGCATAAAAAAAATCGCATAAAAAAGGTTTAGCTGTATGGCTATTGGCTACACTGGTTAGTCTTAAACTAGGCTACAGATTGAAAGTAAAACGATTTCTAGCATTTCTACAAGTCTGGAAACAAAGGAACTGGGTGTCGTTATCGCATAAGTGCGTGAGGTTCGATAAATCGTGCCTAGAAGCTTAGGTGGCTGTAGTTTGTGCAAAAGAATAGAGGAGACGTATGATATGATTGTGGGTAGGGGCGGATTTTTTAAATTACTGAACCCTTCCCGCTTCTTTTTATCCAAGAGGGGGCGCCACTTTTAAGTCTAGTCAGGGGCGCCAGTCACCTCAGCTACGCCACTGGCTGTAAAATAAACGGAGCTCTTGCTTCATTCGGCAGTAAAAAGTTTAAACAATGAAAGGCTTTACGATTTGAATACCATATTCGTGTGTATTGTAATAACTCGAAGGTACTATAAAATGAGATGTATAGTATGGAAGGGATGAAGGTAATTATGCAGAAGTATGACTCCACCTATTTTTGGTTCTAAAAGAAAAACTAATGATCCGATTTTAATGATTTTTTTTTTCAAATATTCGCCACTATGGCGGATTAGTTAAAAAAAATATTACAACTCGATATCAGTACTGGAAATGCTCGTAAACTGTCTTTAAATTTGAAAAAATTGTATTTTTTTAGATTTTTTTATTTTGTATGCATGTGTGTCAAAATCGAAGTGTATTGTCAAAACTAACTAAACTAGCCTAACCTTAACTAACCTCACCATCTAGTTTTTATATTAAAGTCGAAGTATACTGTCAAAACTAACCTAAACTTAACTAACCTTACCACCTAGTTTTTATATCAAAGTCGAAGTATATTGTCAAAACTAACTAAAGTAACCTAACCTTAACTAAGCTCACCACCTAGTTTTTATATCAAAGTCGAAATATATTGTCAAAACTAACTAAACTAACCTTAACTAACTTCAACACCTAGTTTTTATATCATCTCCTCTTATTTATATTGATCCATTTTAACAAAATATGCACTCAAATCACGGCGTTGAGCTAATCGTAGTCGTGAGGTAAGCATTAGAGAAATGTTTAAAAGAAATTCTTTAACTTCGTCCGACCATATCATTCATACAAATGTCATTCATACACTTTTTTAAGCATTAGAGAAATGTTTAAAAGCAATTCTTTAATTTTGAATAGAATACTTGGAACCTGAAATCATTTCAGCTATTATCCGGAATAATATTAGATCGTGTAACATGAAATGTCGTTTACCGACCACTTAGTCAAGAATGTAATTCAGATAAACATCGACACTTTTAAAAAAGTATTAGAGAAATGTTTGAAAGTAATTCGTTAATTTTAAATAGAATTCTTGCAGCCCGAAATTTTTCTGGACTATTATGCCGTGTAATATGAAATGTCGTTTTCCGACCACTTGGTCTACCATGTAATTTGAATAAATACCGACACTTTATTTAAATATTAGAGAAATATTTGAAAGCAATTCTTTAACACTTTCATTGCCAAGCTAAAAATATAGACTTTGTGAAGTGCCCAAATATTTTATGTTAAAAAATGATAATGAGCCATTTTCTCAAAATATGTAACAGTCTGACACCAGCACTCAGGTAGTTTGGGACTACATCTCTATGATCGAAATTTTAATTTAAAAATTGCTATGTAACCGCTATGGAAGAAGGAAAGGTATATAATATTGTAGAGGAAGCAGCATTTTCCAAAATACTGATCAACATATTATGAATCTTAACGTGCGTATTATGAATGACGTTATTTTGTAAATAAACAGTAACGGCTGTAATTTAATTAAAACCTTGACATTGTTTTTAAAAAAATATATTTGGTATATTTTTCTTATAATTATGATTTCTATATAAAAACATAAACAATTAATTAACTATTTGTAATATCTGTTCTATTTGGTTCAATAATCAACTCCTTAAAAATGCTATTCGGCTATTTTATCAGTTAATTTTTTGAATTCTTAATTGTCTACTAATAATCCAAGCTCCGATAGCACAAAATCATACCGGATAAAATACCTCATATTATAAAAGCTAAATCAATGGTAACTAATGCCGACAATAGAAAATGCCCGCCAGACCTTTAAGTTTTTGATAAAATCCATTTTTAAAAAAATTTTGAAATGGCCCAAAAAAAATGTCAAATCTACCTCACATAATACCTCGCTGAAATTTACATATGTTATTTAAAGTTTTTAAATATCTGTAACATGTTTCGGAACCCATAGGGCCATTAACGAACAGTTGGCCATATGGGTTACGAGACATGTCACAGATATTTAAAAACTTTAAATAAAGTGGTATTAGCCAAGTAAAAGTTGGGTGTTTTAATTACAAGTAATTTTGTGTCCAGTTAGCTTGTATTAGACAAAACACTGTGCGGTGGATAGGGACCGCATAAAAAAAATTCCACCAAAAAATATATTCAAAAATATCATAAATAGCTATAAAAAGATTAGTTCGGTCCATATTGTAAAAAAACTTCATCGAACGCTCAAAACCTCACAATTTGCTTTAGAAGTTGCGTTTCTAAACAAGATAAAGCCTTAATTTGCACGTAAAAACATTTTATTTCATTTTTATGTTATGAAAATTTTGAAAAATACATCTGTAAAAAAATTAAATGATGCAATAACAATCATATATTGATTAAATGCTTAAAAGCCGTTAAAAAGTATTTTTATCAAAGAAAGTTATTATAGTAAATGTTTCAAGTTTCTTACTGTCTCTTGATTTTGATTCATGTTATGCATTTTAATGGCCTTTTTTTTAAAAAACCGCAAAAAAAATAACTTAGTCTGTCTGGAAAAATTTGTTAACTAATGCCTAAAAAAATAATACCCGGAATAATTTCATAATACTTTTAACAAGTATTTTATATGAGCAATTCCATGTATAAACCGATCACCCAAAAATGGCATGTTCTCCAAATTTAATTTCCCTGTGTATATAATAAGTTTAAGTGGTGTTGAGCTATGTACTCGAATATTATTGAATTATCTTCTACTTTGTCGGAGTTATAATTATCCAAAGTTGCGTTCAAGGTCACAAAATGGGGATTCCCCAAAATATTTTATTAATTTTTTCAGAGTCTAAGTATAATTAAAAAATGATTACATGTGGCATTGAATGTACTTTACATACACTTTCAATCAGACCGATTTCCATTCCAATACATGCACATATATTGAAGTAATTGCAAGTTTTATTTTTTTCTTTAATCGCTTATACTGAAAATACCTTATCTTCGATTTTTTATTTTCTTTTTTTAAATTAAAGTACTCAGTCCCCTCTATAACGTGGTAGTCGATTTTCTTTGTTTTTTTGAGTTTTACGGATTTTACGGGGCTTAGTTTGAAAAATACGTGAATTTTTTAACTAATTATTAAAATAAAGTAATAATTATAATATTACCCCCACCTTTAATTTTCGATTTTCTTTCTTCAAGTTAAAGTACTTAGTCCTCTCTTTAACGTGGTATTCGATTTTCTTTGTTTTTTTGGGTTTTACGGATTTTACGGGGCTCAGTTTTAAAAAAATACGTGAATTTTTTAACTAAATATTAAAATAAAGTAATAATTATAATATTACCCCACCTTTGATTTTCGATTTTCTTCTTTCAAATTAAAGTACTCAGTCCTTTCTATAACGTGGTACTCGATTTTCTTTGTTTTTTTGAGTTTTACGGATTTTACGGGGCTTTGTTTGAAAAATACGTGAATTTTTTAACTAACTGATAAAATCAAGTATTAATTGTAACATTACCCCACCTTTGATTTTAGATTTTATTTCTTCAAATTAAAGTACTCGGTCCTCTCTTTAACGTGGTACTCGATTTTCTTTGTTTTTTTTTTTTTTGGGTTTTACGGATTTTACAGGGCTCAGTTTTAAAAAATACCAGAATTTTTTAATTAATTGATAAAATAAAGTATTAATTTGAATATTACCCCACCTTTGATTTTCGATTTTCTTTTTTCAAATTAAAGTACTCAGTCCTTTCTATAACGTGGTACTCGATTTTCTTTGTTTTTTTGAGTTTTACGGATTTTACGGGGCTTAGTTCGAAAAATACGTGAATTTTTTAACTAACTGATAAAATCAAGTATTAACTCGACAATTCCCAAGCCGCGATCTATCAACAAAATATTCTTTTTTTTGTGCTAGTTTTTATCTTTAGGTACTCAATATATAAAAAATAAATAATTGAAAAAAAATACCCTTCAGTTTTTTTTTTAAATGGCGTGTCAATTATAGGTCATACGGGCCGTTATTTGTAATATGAACTGATAAAACGGTATGAAATTACCGGCAAAAAATCACTTTCGTTATAAGCTTGATTCTTAAATAATAATTTGTTATAACAATATTAACAGTACCTACTTTTTAGACATTTTTATAACAGCGAAAATACCACAAGATACACTCACGTGCAATAAAACAGCAAATCATTTGAAACAACAGAAGTAATTTGACCGTTAACATAACTTCAGTGTTGCCAAATTAAAACCATGAATACTACTAAGTATTAACATTATAGTCGTAACACATTTATTTTTAAAATTTGTTATATTGTCTGTAAAAAAAATCACAAATCACTGTCACCTAGAGGTGACACTGGGAATTCCCGAGTTAATTGTAACATTACCCCACCTTTGATTTTAGATTTTCTTTCATTAAATTAAAATACTCAGTCCCCTCTTTAACGTGATAATCGATTTTCTTTGTTTTTTTGAGTTTCGCGGATTTTACGGATCTCAGTTTTAAAAAAATACGTGTTTTTTTTTAACTAATTGTTAAAATAAAGTAATAATTATAACATTACCCCACCTTTGATTTTCGATTTTATTTCTTCAAATTAAAGTACTCAGTCCCCTCTTTAACGTGATACTCGACTTCATTTGTTTTTTTTTTTTTTTTTAGTTTTACGGATTTTACGGGGCTCAGTTTTAGAAAAATTTTTAAAATAAAGTATTAATTTTAATATTGTTTTATCTTCGATTTTCCTTATTTATCTTTTAAATTGAAGTTTAGAGTACCCTTTATAACATGTTATTCGATTTTCTAAGTTTTTCTGAGTTTATCAAAGTTAAGGTAATATTGAAATTAATACCTTATTTTATCACTTGTAGTAAAAAAATGAACGTGTTTCTTTAAAATTTAGTATCGTAAAATTCATAAAACTCAAAAATACTAAGAAAATTGAATAACACGTTTTAAAGGGGACTCTAAACTCCAATTTAAAATATAAATAAAGAAAATCAAAGATGAAACAATATTAAAATTAATACTTTATTTTAAAAATTAGTTACAAGATTCACGTATTTTTTTAAACTGGACCCCGTAAAATCCGTAAAACTCAAAAAAACAAAGAAAACCGATTATCACGTTAAAGAGGGGACTGAGTATTTTAATTTGAAGAAATAAAATCTAAAATCAAAGGTGGGGTAATGTTACAATTAATACTTGATTTTATCAGTTAGTTAAAAAATTCACGTATTTTTCAAACTAAGCCCCGTAAAATCCGTAAAACTCAAAAAAACAAAGAAAATCGAGTACCACGTTATAGAAAGGACTGAGTACTTTAATTTGAAAAAAGAAAATCGAAAATCAAAGGTGGGGTAATATTCAAATGAATACTTTATTTTATCAATTAATTAAAAAATTCTGGTATGATTTAAAACTGAGCCCTGTAAAATCCGAAAAAACAAAAAAAAAAACAAAGAAAATCGAATACCACGTTGTAGAAAGGACTGAGTACTTTAATTTGAAGAAAGAAAATCCAAAATCAAAGGTGGGGTAATGTTACAATTAACACTTGATTTTATCAGATAGTTAAAAAATTAACGTATTTTTCAAACTAAGCCCCGTAAAATCCGTTAAACTCAAAAAACAAAGAAAATCGAGTACCACGTTATAGAAAGGACTGAGTACTTTAATTTGAAAGAAGAAAATCGAAAATCAAAGGTGGGGTAATATTATAATTATTACTTTATTTTAATATTTAGTTAAAAAATTCACGTATTTTTTTAAAACTGAGCCACGTAAAATCCGTAAAACCCAAAAAAACAAAGAAAATCGAATACCACGTTAAAGAGAGGACTAAGTTCTTTAACTTGAAGAAAGAAAATCGAAAATTAAAGGTGGGGTAATATTATAATTAACACTTTATTTTAATAATTAGTTAAAAAATTCACGTATTTTTCAAACTAAGCCCCGTAAAATCCGTAAAACTCAAAAAAACAAAGAAAATCGAGTACCACGTTATAGAGGGGACTGAGTACTTTAATTTAAAAAAAGAAAATCAAAAATTGAAGATAAGGTATTTTCAGTATAAGCGATTAAAGAAAAAAATAAAACTTGCAATTACTTCAATATATGTGCATGTATTGGAATGAAAATCGGTCTGATTGAAAGTGTATGTAAAGTACATTCAATGCCACATGTAATCATTTTTTAATTATTCTTAGACTCTGAAAAAATTAATAAAATATTTTGGGGAATCCCCATTTTGTGACCTTGAACGCAACTTTGGATAATTATAACTCCGACAAAGTAGAAGATAATTCAATAATATTCGAGTACATAGCTCAACACCACTTAAACTTATTATATACACTGGGAAATTAAATTTGGAGAACATGCCATTTTTGGGTGATCGGTTTATACATGGAATTGCTCTATATATATATATATATATATATATATATATATATATATATATATATATATATATATATATATATATATATATATATATATATATATATATAAAAATACTGTGTCACCGTTTTAGTGGCAGACAGACTGCTGCAATGCTACACATTTTGAGAAAATTTAACGTCTGGAAAATATCAGAATCATAATAATTAGCAATTGAAAGACGTTTAAAAAATATCAATATTTCAATGTATTTATTCAAATTATTTACAATCACACATATAATCTTACATTTTCCTTCTAAATTTCTATTTGTACAAGTTACAATACAACAACAAACTTTTATTTGTCAAAAGAAATTAAATATTTCCTTTAAAAAATGATTTTATTACATTACATATCTAAAATGATTTTAAATGACAGATATATTTGAATTTGTTGACCATAATTTCTTACCAAACTCAGGGAACCGCGAATGGACAAAGTAACAGCTATATCTGGTCATACTATAATAATTATGTATTAATTTATGTATTCTGAGTTTACAACCCTCAATACAGAATAACTTTTTTCGTATCACATCATTTTTTATCTACTTCAAACTTTGGGGTCATTGAAACTAAAATATTCCTAATAACGTTCTAAAAAGATCTGAACAAGCGGTTAGACCATGTACTATAGTAACACCAGCTGATTTTAAATACACTGAATTTAAAATTTTTAGTGAAGAACAAGTTTTTGAAGCGATTATGCGATGGGTCAAGCACAGAGAAAATCGCGCAGAAGATTTACCTGTACTATTATCCCAAGTCAGATTACCTTTACTCACAGCGTTATATTTAACGGATCGAGTTGCCACAGAGGAGCTGATCAGAACTTCACATAAATGTAGAGATCTCTTAGATGAGGCCAGAGTCTACCATTTATTACCTGAACGTCGCTCGTTGATTCAGAGTTTTCGTACGAGGCCCCGGTCATGCGGTATGATCAGTGGTCAAATTTTCGTTGTCGGCGGTTTAACTAAACATGGCGATTCTCTATGTACCGTGGAAAGTTATGATCCATCGACAGGGAAATGGCAAACCGCACAACCGATGTCTATGTTACGGTCACGTTTAGGTGTGGCCGTACTCCATGGCAAACTGTACGCTTGTGGTGGCTACAATGGCTCGGAACGATTGTCCACCGTTGAAGTACTTGACCCGGTGCGTAAAGAATGGTCAAAAGTGTCACCAATGCATTGTAAACGTAGTGCCTTAGGTGCAACAGCTCTCGGTAAAGTGATTTATGTCTGTGGTGGCTACGATGGAATAACGTCACTGAATTCCGTTGAAAAATATTGTCCGGACACTGATAAGTGGATAATGGTTGCGCCAATGAATAAGTCACGGAGTGCTGGTGCTGTTGTTGCATTTCAAGGTGCGTGTTTAAAACGAAAAAATACGTCCATCGTCACCCCTCTCGAAAAAATCATTTAAAAGTATTTTATTCTAGGTTACGTATATGCTCTTGGAGGCCATGACGGTTTATCTATATTTAATTCTGTTGAACGATACGATCCAAATTTAAATAGTTGGGTCGAAATGAAACCAATGTTAACGCGAAGATGTCGTTTGGGCGTGGCAGCTCTGGGTGGTAAATTGTATGCTTGCGGAGGTTACGATGGCACATCATTTTTACAAACAGTAGAGGTGTATGATCCAATTAAAGATAGGTAATTTTTGACGTCACTACTCAGTATTCTCAACTTAAAAAATTTATTATCCACCCTAGAATTGACATGTACACTACCTATTCGTTTGCTAATACAGGTGTGACAAAAAAATATATTTTGTAGTATTTTAAAGAAATAAAGAAATATAATATGTTGTCTTTTTAAGAAAGAAATAAATATACAGGGTGTTAGTGAATAAGTGCGAAAGATTTTAACAGGTGATTGCTGAGGTTCTTTTAAGTAAAAAAGTTCATATGACCCAGGTCCGAAAACGCTTAGTTTCCAAGATACAGGGTGTTCAGTTTCTCGTCTTTTTTAATATTTTCCTAAATATTTCAAAACCGTTTTGAGATATTGATACAAAATTCGGGACACGCTATGATAGGATAAATACCTATATTCTGAAGTAGACAGAATATTTTCACTCAAACCAGTGTCGTCCGTACAGCTATGTAATGACATATTTTTCAAGAAAAAAAGGGCACGCCAATGATTTTTTTCAATTTGAAAATATTTTCATCAAATGTCACATAAATAGTGGACAAAAATAACCTCTTAGTATTTTGTCGCTTATGTAGTCGTTTTCAAGATAAAAAATAATTTCCAGTTACTGTTCCTACCACAAAACCGGTATGGGGGCTATCTAATAGCTCATCTACTCTGTATATTGGAAACTAAACGTTTTCGGATCTGAGTTTATATGAACTTTTTTTACATAAAAGAATCTCAGCAATCAATCAAAAATTTTTCGCACTTATTCACTAACACCCTATAAATATATAAATATTAAGTTGTTCAAAAAGTAATTGCGTTTTTTTCCAGTAGATGGACAACAGTCCACATTTACTTCTATCTAAGTGAGACACGAATGTCAAATGTTTCGCGCGTTTTATTGTTGACACTTAACCTAAAAACCAAAGAAAAAGTTGACGTGATTCGATCGAGTTTTGTGCTTACAATTGTGGTTCGAACATGAAGAATTTTGAAGAGCATATTCGCCATATTTTGCTTTATTACTTTAAAAAAGGAAAAAAATCAACTGAAGCAAGGAAAAAATAGTGTCAGGTTTACGGCAGAAATGTCATCAGAAAACGCCAGTGCCAGAACTGGTTCGCCCGATTCCGTAATGGTGATTTTTCAGTCAAAGACGCTTATCGCTCCGGTAGGCCTTCCGGGATTGACGACGATAAAATAATAATAATAGTGCAAGCCAATAAGCATTCAACGGTTCGGGAACTTGCTACTGTTTTAAAAGTGTCCATTGGAAGTGTTCATGGCCATTTGAAATCGCTTGGCTTCGTAAAGAAGCTCGACGTTTGGGTACCGCATGAGTTGAAAGAAATTCATTTGACGAAGCGCATCAGCATCTGCGACCAACTTTCCAAACGCGAAGAAAATGATCCGTTCTTAAAGCGTATGATCACAGGCGACGAAAAATGGATTGTGCACAACAATGTCAGCCGAAAAAGAAGTTGGAGTAGACGAAACGAAGCACCGGAAAGGCAAGCCAAAGCGGACATCCACCAAAAGAAGGTTATGCTGTCAATCTGGTGGGACTGGAAGGGACCAATTTTCTATGAGCTGCTTCCAAAGAATAAAACGATTAATTCCGATATCTACTGCGAGCAGCTACAGAAATTAAGTGACGCCATCGCACAGAAACGTCCCGAACTTATCAATCGTAAAGGTGTGGTCTTCCACCACGACAATGCGAGACCACACACCAGTTTGGTCACTCGGCAAAAGTTGTTGCAGCTTGGTTGGGATGTGTTGCCACATCCACCGTATAGTCCAGATCTTGCCCCATCAGACTTCCATTTGTTTCGCTCCTTGCAAAACTCCTTGAATGGTAAAACGTTTGCTTCTGAAGACCTCATCAAACAGCACCTTGACAAGTTGAACGCGGTATTATGAAGTTACCCGAGAGATGGCAGAAGGTCATCGAACAAAACGGACAATACATAATTGATTAATATTCATTACGTATATTTACGTATATTAAATAAACGCACTTGAAAATCAAATGAAAAAAAAACGCAATTACTTTTTGAACAACCTAATATATATATATATATATATATATATATATATATATATATATATATATATATATATATATATATATATATATATATATATATATATATATATATATATATATATATATATATATATATATATATATATATATATATATATATATGGTGACACCTCTGGCGAGTTATTTGGATATATATATAGAGGGCGGGCCATTTTAATCTATGCATCTAAATAGCTCGCCAGAGGTGCCACCTATCGAAAAATGACCTTTACAAATTATTAGGTACGAAGGAACCGAGGAGACATTAAATGGTGACCTTAAATTTGACCTTGACCTTCATTCTCAAGGTCATTTGGAGATCAAATCATATTTTTTCAAATGGAATGACCTATTTTTTTATTTCGGATTCTGAATGACCGTGAAATTTCACGTCGAAAATGCTATAAACGAATTTTTTTATTGACCTTTAATTTTTTTTTTTAGTTATGAAAATTATTAGTTATGAAAAATTAATTTTTCATAACTTTTTAGTGTCAATTTTTTCTGGATTTTGACCCTAGAATGCCTTTGAAAGGTCGTTAAAAACGAACAGAAGCTCCTATTTTACGTCTCCAAAAGATGCCGACATTTTAAAGTTAGGTTTTTCCTTTAAAATCTAATTTTTTATTGTTCTTTGGTAGCCTTTACACCTCTTAACGCTAATAATAAAAAAAATTCGTTTATAGCATTTTCGACGTGAAATTTCACGCTCTTTCAAAATCCGAAATAAAAAATAGGCCTTTCCATTTAAAAAATACGACTTAACCTCAAAATGACCTTGAGAATGAAGGTCAAGGTCAAATTTAAGGTCACCATTTAATGTCCCACTTCGTACCTAACAACTTTTGTAAAGGTCATTTTTTGATAGGTGGCACCTCTGGCGAGATATTTAGATGCATAGATTAAAATTAATGGCCCACCCTGTATATATACATATATTCTTTTCAAATATAAACACATCGTTTAGTATACAGTGTGATTCATTTAATAAACATGTAATGCAGTATTTATTACAAAATAATAAATAAAAGAAAATATTTTCAGTGTTTTATCTGATTACTAAATATTTTACATTAAAGTCTATGGACCATTTTTTCAAATATGTAGCAATCTGTCACCAGGGCGGCGACACAGGTATTTGGGAATACATATCTATAATCGAGATATTAATTTAACCAACCAAAAATCACCTTCTGTTAATTCCACTTTAGCAACGAAATTTTCCAATTCGGTTACCTAGGAATATTGTTTATTTTTTAGAAATTAATATTCCAACTATAGAGATGTAGTTCCGAATAACCGGTGTCACCGCCCTGGTGTTAAACAATTTTCTCATGCGATTACATAGCAATTTTTAAATTTAAATTTCAATCATAGAGATGTAAATATTTTGAGAAAATGGCTCAGTTAATATCAACTGTAGAACGAATTCTTGGCATTTTTGAAATTCCAATCATTTTTAAATAAAGGATGCTAGTAACGACACACTTTACTGCCTAAGTTTATCGTTTATGCATTAAACAGTATTGGTCATCATCGGCACATACGTCTTTGACCAAATCAACAACATTATATTTTAACTTTTGTGATATTTTGTTTACATTCGCTTACATAACGAACGAATTTAAATTTAGTTATTTTTACACATTTTTAAATAATAAGTAGATCATTATTATCTTGAAAATTGTGTATTATTTAAATTTTAATTATATTTAACTTCTATTATTTTACAATATTTTTTTTAAAAACCTTTTTATTATAATTTTTTTTAAATTGTCGATACTGAAAATAAAATATTAAAAACGATTGTAAACAAACTAAATTTGTAGTAGAAGAATGGAATGGTCACAACATTTGGTCTCGGATACACACATATACATAAAATTCACAGGTCAAAGTTATCATCCTGTATATTTCGGAATTTTTAAGAGAAAGAAATATAATTACATTCCTACCTGTTCATATTGTATTAGCAAACGAATAGTTTCTGTTATATATAAAAAAAAAAAAGAAAAAATACGCAAGACAAAAACTTTGTTTGCAATGGGGTATTCAGCAGTATCAAAGAAAAACAATAAAAACAAATTTTAATGAAAATTGATAATAAAATACAGCAATTTATTATGTTAATTCATCCCAACTATCGTTATTTAATTAAAAAAAAAATAAAAATATTTTTCAGCTATAAATTACGTCAGCAGAAATGGGCTGTGACGTTGCATTCTCTTATATTTCAACACTGTCGCCACTAGGGTCGCTACGTAAATTCCGATTAGCAAACATAACTACGGAAATAAATTGGAATTTCATTAATTTTTTTTAAAAATCAGCAATTTTTTTCCTAGTTATAAGAAAAATAAACAGTTTTTTTTTCTTAGTTACATGACACCTGTTCCTGTCTAGAGAATGTGACGTAATTGAAGCTAATGAACGTTTTCGCGCAAATTTTGAGAACAAATATTAAATTAATTTTTTCTAGCGATTTTCGGCATTATTTTTAAAAATTAAAATTACATAAATATGCGTATTTTAAAATAGTTTCCCAAAATTAGTCAAATACCCCATTTGCATCTGTATCGTATTTTCTTACGTATAATATCTACCATTTCGAAAGTGTTATGTTATAAATTTGTGCAATACCTATTATAAATGTCCCACATTTACCAACCTATTAAAATTTTTTAACAGTTGGTCATTTGTATCACCGATGAATGCACAACGTAGCCGTGTTGCATTAGCAGCAAATTTAGGTAAATTATGGGCTGTGGGAGGGTACGATGGTATTACAAATTTAGTGACTGTTGAAGTATATGATCCAGCGACGGACTCCTGGAGTTACGTGGAACCAATGTGTGCTCATGAAGGTGGCGTTGGTGTAGGAGTCATATCATCCACGCATTTGTGTAAGTTTACCAGCACTTTGCCGATTTAATGATGGACTAAAAACAATGTATATTATTATTCACAGGACCATTATTAAGGAGGTTAATTATCGAATAATGATACTACTGATACAGCATATATATCAACAGTAAAATTTCAATTACTCTGTTTTGTTGATTTATTAACAATTAATTTACAGATGATCGGAGATCTAATTTAAATTGTGATAATTTTGATATTTTTTAAAATATCTACGTATTTAATAAGAATACTACCGAATATGAATTAATACGATTGAAGAATACAACTAAAATTGTAGAAAAAAATCGCATAATTACAAAATGGGAATAATTTTGAATTAATATCTGTGCAGTTAATGTTTAAACCCAAACAATGAAATAAAATTAATTTATTTAATTACTATAAAACTATCGATGGAGTATGTTTTCTGATCAGTGCCACTAACACATAGTAGAATTCCTATACTAAATAGGTCTTTTCATCACAAATTTTTTTTGTGCGCATGTGTCAATATCGGCCATTTTTTTTGTACTGTTTATTGTAAACAACCATGTTAAAGTGCACATCTAAAAATAATTAAAATTAAAAAATATTAAATAAAGAATATTTATTGAAAAAAAAAAAATAAGAAAAAATAAAAAATAAGTGTTTTTAATTGAAAATTAAATTTTTTCAACCCATTACTATAATATTATCTGTACGAAAAGGAGCAAAGAAACGGTGTTATTATGGAGTTTGTGAGGATGATACATGCTATAAATCATTTAAAGTTATACTAAAAATTCGTTGACATTATTAATCAGAATAAAATTATAGATATTATTTGTTTTTATTATTATTTTTGACATAGTAAACAAGTAGTATGGATGCCTAACCTCTCAATCAGCTCACTTTTTTTTGTTTTTGCGGATGTCCATAACATTTCAGCCACCTTTTCAATTGTTCACAATTATGGGTGATTATGGGCTTCAACTGAATTATAAACAAGTGAAGCACCATCGACGATTTTTTCCAATAATTCATTTGTTTATTGAGATAATATTGCTTTCCTGGCTATTCCTGACCAAAACAGTACGAAATTTTTGAATTACCACTATTTTAACATGACGGCTGCGCTTGCGCTCGTCACATGATGAAAAGGCCTATAGAGTCGGGACACAAGTTTTGATAGTTCGCTATTTTTCATCAAAGGTTCTCCTAAAATAGAAATAAATATTTAAAAAAATCACTTAATTTAACCTAAAAAGAAGAATTAAAACTTTTTAATGGCTCAGTAACTGATAACTTATTAACAATAATTATCTACTCAAACATATTTATTTAAACATAATAAGATAATATTAATTTTGATATATCTTTGATAAAAAATGGCTGTCTTGTCCCGACTCTATTTAGTATAGGGAGTCTAATAGCCCGTTCACATTATTGCAGTAGCATTCCAGTCCAGTGATCGAAACCAGCGCTGGAATGTCACTGGAATAATGTAGACCAACACTGAAATGGGTGGCACTGGAATGTACCCATTCCAGTAAGCAATTCAGTCCAGTGACTGGATTGACGGTCTACTTTTCATTCCAGTTATCCCATTCCAGCGCCACTGGAATAGTGTAGGCGGCCAATCCAGTGCTGGATTAAACGTTGAACAATGAACAAGCATTGTTGTTTTTTGTAATGTAATTGAATGACTGAAATAATGTAAACGATATAATCCAGTCCAGCACTGGACTGGATTAGCTCACTGGATTACTGGACTGGAATAATGTGAACAGGCTATAACACGTAGGTGCAAACAGTGCCATCTTATTTTTGTAGCAATAAGTGACTCAACGCTCCCTGGTTCCTACATTTTGCTTAACTCTTTAAATGATTAAGACGAGTTAACTCGTCCCGCAATATGGCGGCTCAAAATGCTGTGATATGTATATATTCATTGGTACGAGTGCCGCCATCTGTGACAGATTTTCCGATATACGGTATAATTCTAAATAATGTTCAAGTTTATCAACAGAGTTTAGTATAATTTATATTTTGTAAATTCCTAAGATTCAGTTTTTTGATGTTGGGATCTTTGATTTTTTTCTTTTACTTTTTTTGTAACCTTATCTCTTGTACGTATCACTGGCAGTAAAAAGTCCGGCATTTCAAGGCAAAAAAATTTTTCCATATGGTTTGTTTAAAAAGATTAAATATCTTAACATACTTATTTTTCTTATTTTGCTCAACTGACTTACTTAAAAATCTTATTTTGCTTAAATAATATATCATTTTTCTTATTTTTCTCAACTGTCTTCATTTGACCATGCTTATTTTACTTACTTGCTTAAAATACTTTTCGTACTTACGTTCCGTTAAAATGCATTCACTATTGTCAATGATTTTATGAAGGTTCATTCTTTTTTTATATTTTTTAAAACTTTATTTAATGGTGTATATGGGCACATATATATTTGTTAAGAAATTTATTTTATTGAATAAAAACAGGTTTTTTTTTTTAAGAAATTTCTATGTTTCACTCTTTGCGTGACTAGAAGTATTACATAGGGTAAAAGCTCTTATACCGGAACGCGATCCAATACTGGAACAGTTTTGACTTAATTAAAGAAATACATATTAAAGAAATACATATATATATATATATATATATATATATATATATATATATATATATATATATATATATATATATATATATATATATATATATATATATATATATATATTAAACAATTTTTGTTGAATACAGTATTTTGATCCTTTATTTACGTCTGATACTTAAACCATTCTATGTTGCCTACATTGACGTCTAGATGTCACTCTAGGTGTCATATTACTCATATTACACGTCTGTTTGTATATCGGTTCCCAACTCCTAGTGTCATTAATATTTCTTTGTTTGGATATAGATTGTCGACATTTTGTAAAAGAAAAACATTAATAAAAATTTTTGGGTTGTATTTTTTTAAAAACATATTCATTGGGTTTATTTCATGCTTATTAAGAAAAAAAATGGGTGTTTAATTTATGTGTCAATTTTTATAAGCCAGTTTAATTACACACCTAAAATAGTGTTCCGGTATAGGGGCTTTTACGTTATATCAAACAGACTAACCAATGAACATCATCATATTATATTACTAGACGGAGTGTAAGGCCAGTTTGTTGTCTGTTTTCTTAACGCCACTAGCGGGGTGAAATCTGAGGAATATAATGTGTCGTCTATTATTCAATAAATAAGACCATATTTATTACAAGACATAATTTGTATAAATACGTATTTTGGAAATAAAACAAATGTAATTTTTTTCTTTCAAAATGTTATTATCAATATTATATTTTGACAATAATTATTTGAAAAGGTTATTACGGATACCACTGATTATAACATTACAAAGTAACAATTGGTCATATCTTAAATGTATCTGGGGGGGGGGGGCTCATTTATTTAATGGTACAGTCAGTCTATACACTATATATAATCATGTTCATTGGTCTATGGGGCGGATTACCATACATAAAACTTAAGATTACTATTTTTGAGGTGTCTATCTTATCATGTCTGTAAGGCCAGTCATTAATGCATTTTTAAAGAGAAGGTTAACTTTAATAAAATGTAAGAAAAATGCTAGATAGATTCCAGAATAGATATTTATAGAAGTTGAAAAGTTTGAGAAATTCCCAGGTAACATACTCTAACGATAGTTCAAATTGTAAATAAGAATTATAATTGTAAATTCATAGAATTAAAGAATTATTTATTGAAATTTCTTAATACACATATTTTTTTAAATATGTGAAAAAATGTAAAAAATTTTAAAAATAAAAATTTATCTTAATCGTTTTGATTAGTTTTATTCAAACTATACCTAGGTATGGACATAGTATATACGTAGTATATACGGTATATACGTATTATAGGATACACTCACTGTACTATTAGTTTCATAAAAATCTGAAACAAGTCTTGTGGTTCATTTTGAAGTTTTTTTGACTATTATAAAATTGACTGTATCAAATTCAGCTATGCTGACGAAATATTAATAAAATAAATTTTTTACCATTACTCCATAAAATATCATTTTATTTTTTTATTTTTGAAAATTGTTTCGAATTGTTCATTTTCAGACCAAATATTTTATTTTTTACAGGTATGATATACCGTAAAGTAACGCTCAATTCAGTTAAAATATTAATTTATCCTTTAATTGTTATACAAATATTAATTAAATTATTTTATTTAGAGCTTAAATTATACACATAATTCCAGAAAAATGTTCAGATTTTTTTGAAACCAGTTGTGCAAGTATACAAAAAAGCATCATAGAGTACATAATATAATTATACATATATATTTACTAGAGATAGTGTAAGTTGAGTTTCTTGATAAGGAAAATATAACCAAGAGACGTGCGGGAAGATTGTCTTTCATATCCCTTTTATTTATTTTAGTTTTTGTCAGGATTGTGCTAATCGTCACATGAAATTTGATGTTTGAATAATATCAGAATCATAATAATTACCAAGTGAAATTTGACGTTTAAAATATCAGTATTTAATCTATTTATTCAAATTACTTACAACCACACATGTATTCTTACATTTTCCTTCAAACTTCTATTTTCACAAGTTACAATACAACAACAAACCTTTATTTGTCTAAAAAAAATTAAATATTTCCTTAAAAAAATTATTTTTTATAACACCCGCTTTTAAAGTTCAATATTCGAGCGTTGTGTAGTGGGCGTAAAAAGCAGTATTCACTTCATTGTAAAACAAACGATAGTAACTGTGCGCAAAAGTAGCTAACTGTGCGAGAAAATAATGATATTCATTTGTCAATGATAATTATATTCAAAACATGGGATCGTTGCTTTGTCACTTTTCACAGCAAAAACATAGAAAAACACGAGTCGACTTTCGGCTTTTACACCATCCTCAGGTGAAAAACATAACCAAAAATTGTTCTTTTAGGCGAAAACTATTTATAGTATAAATTGGAGTAAATAATGTATTGGTGGGGGATGTTAGAGATAGAGGCAGATATAATCACAGTAAACAAATGTAAGGGAACACCCAAGTTGACCAATTTTTTGATAAGACAAAAATTTTTGTGTTATTTGCAACTTGGGTGTTCCCTTACATTTGTTTACTGTGATTATATCTGCCTCTATCTCTAACATCCCCCACCAATACATTATTTACTCCAATTTATACTATAAATAGTTTTCGCCTAAAAGAACAATTTTTAGTTATGTTTTTCACCTGAGGATGGTGTAAAAGCCGAAAGTCGACTCGTGTTTTTCTATGTTTTTGCTGTGAAAAGTGACAAAGCAACGATCCCATGTTTTAATATGGATTTTCACAAAGTAAACCTGTCTAGTATTAATTATTTAATTATATTCAAGTTAAACATGGAAACGATCAACTAATTAGTAAAAATACCCCTGTCGCAGCATCTGCATAACATAGCGAATTTCCAAATATTGGACACTGGCGGATCTCATCTAAGACCTGTACTTATTTAAAATAGTTTAGCTTTTTAAGAGTAAAAGAATTTTTAAAATCGGCTGGGTAATTAGTTTTGGTATTTTTGGGGACCCAAGAACCCGAACGGATTTTGTGCAGCATAGTTGTATCTATCTAAAATAAGTTAGTACTCTAGCAGTGAGAAATTTTTTTAGAATCGGTTCGGTAGCTTATTACTGGCGTTTTCGGATCTGTAAGATCCCGGTGGACCTCATTAAAAAATCAGCTCGACCGTATATTCTAGGCGGACTTTATGTAATATATATATATATATATATATATATATATATATATATATATATATATATATATATATATATATATATATATATATATATATAGTTATATAATATACTACACATATAAATAATCCTGTATAATATAACACATATATGAAACATCGTTATCAGCATTATTCTGCATAGATAAGATTACAAGTTATTCACATATAATAATTATCATTTCGCAGAACATAACATTATAACTTCCATATGCAAAATCATCGATTTTGATGCGACAACAACTCGATACCTGGAAACCATCAGACGAGACTGTTCTCATAATAAAAGCTGACTAGACTCTTTCCTTTGTTTTAAAATAATATAAATAGCTGTAACATATCTATTAAGAAGTAATGTTCGTTTTGGATTCAAAATTGTATTAATCTTTTATATTGTAATATTTTGCATTGTAACATTAAAATAAAACTTTTGTGATAATAGAAAATAAATTTTTTTTAAAACATATTTCAACAATAGTGAAATATAACTGGCGCAGTCGGTAGGATTGTTGTCGGCATTGTTGGCATTCGGTTGTGATATCGTGAATTGTTGTGAATCGACGGCTCATCGAAGCAGCAGTTCAATCTTGACGGATCATCGAGAGCAGTGGTAATTGGGGTTCCCAATTACCACCCAGTCAGCAGTGCGTGGATTTCAATCCTTTGCAACAAAGAACCAATGTTCCCACGGAGTATGAAAATCAGTTGCAGTAACATTCTGTGAGTACAATAGTTTGTATATTGTTTGCTGCTTTTCTTCTTATGCCTAAATTCAATCGTTTTAAATCCTCAAAACCATATCCAAAACCGAATATTCCTCAATTAAACGGCGCTGAAAACGCAAAAGCTGAGTCTAGTGTGACTGTATCAGAGAATACGATACACGACACAAATTTAGTTTTAAATAGTGAATTAAGCCAATTACCAAATATTCTAAATAACTTTAGATTAGACAGTAATTTTAATTTAAACACAAAAATGACAGAAACCGCATCCAACGTGGTCGGTATTGCCCAAATTTTAGAGGCGTTTAAAATTTCGGACCCAATAAAAGGTCTTCCTGAATTTCATGGAAACCCACGGACATTATACGACTTCACTGAAAATGTTGAGGAAATTATAAATTGTGTTTCCATCGACTGGACACAAGGTTATGGCAAGATGTGGATACGTGCCATACGAAACAAAGTCGTAGGTGACGCGAACGAAGTCCTAAACATGTATGGGACTCCGACAAACTGGACTGCAATTAAGACAAACTTAATTTCTCATTACGCGGATAAACGTAACGAAACGACATTAATTCGAGACTTACATAATTTACGACAACACCCCAACCAAAAAATTTAAGTTTTACGCACAAACTATTGAAATTCTTTCCGCTTTAGTAAATTTTACTAAACTAAACGAGACTAGTCAATCCGCAGTCTCCTCAAAATTACAACTTTTTCAAAATTTAGCTAAAGACGTTTTCCTTGCCGGACTCAGGGAACCAATAGGATCTGTAGTTAGGGCAAGAAACCCCGATAGCATACAAAGTGCATTTGAATACGCGGTGAAAGAACAGAACATTCACTATCATCAACGGTCTTACGTGCAAGCTCACCCCAAAATAATTCAAAACAAACCACCACCTCCTAGAAACATTCCACAGACAACACATTTCACATCAAACACTAACGCACCACAGTTTGTTCAGAGATAACCTTTTATACACAATCAATTTTATCAGAGACAACCTACGCAACAATTTAGACAACCCCAATTACCTAAACCTACCCCGATGGATATTGGTAGTAATCGAATTAGCATAAGACATAATTTGCAACAACAGTCACGTTCAAATTTACCACAACAACCTCGACCAGGATTCTTTCAAGCTCAGAGCAAACCAACTTTTACTAGCAAAGAGCTAAACAATATAGAGACCCAAAACTATTCATCACTCAATGAATATGTGGAATACAATGACGGTACTTACGAAAACGACCACTACTTAGAACATGAACAGACGCATGATAATACGGTATTACAAAATGAGATCGATGATCAAAATTTTCAGTTCAGCTCGGACAGCAATTTGGATATATAGAAATTAATTTACTTGAATCAACCTTACCTTACGTACACATTTACAATGAAAACGGACCCCCACTAAAATTTTTAATCGACACCGGATCCTCAAACTCCTTTATTAACCCAGAACACGTACACCCCAATCTAACCTATGAAATAAAGCCCGTACATATCAAAGCACTTTTAGGAACTCATACGGTAACAACAAAAGCCTGTTTACCAATTTTTAATGAATTTAATCAGGATGGTACAATTGAATTTTTAGTAATTAGATTCCATTCATATTTCGACGGACTTATAGGATTGGACGCATTGAATAAATTACAAGCACAAATCGACATTCCAATAAACAATTAATTACACCATTTTCATCTAACAAATTACTTTTTAAACCCAATATAACTGGTGGCATACATACAATAGAATCAAATTGCAAACAAGTAATACGGCTCCCAATTGACGCACAATCAGGCGACGTTTTATTACCAGAGACTAAAATTCAAAATAAATTTTTAATACCGTCAGGCGTATATAACGGACAAAATTGGCATATATTCGCACCCGTAATTAACTTGACTAATTCTAAACAAAAATTTTTAGTTGAACAACCAATAAAAGTAGAAAGGGTCTGGAACCATTACCATAGGTGAATTTGCCCAAGAAATGAAATTCAACGATATGTATGCGATTGTGTAGCTTAGTGAAAGGGTAAACCATACGTATGGATTTTTCCTCAATATCTTTACATTTTGCGGAGTTATAATACCAAATACCAAAAAATAGTGGTCTTATTCAAACTTTGTTTTCTCGTAAACTATTACAGATAAAACGATGAAACAAAATCCATATTGCTTGCTATATCCAGTACTTTATTATATATTTTTTTCATTTAAAATGGACATTAAATACCCTTTATAAAATATGAAAAAAATATTCATTAAATTTTTTTAGCTACTTGTACAAGAGTGACCACTTTCTTATTACTACCAAAAGAAAGCTCGCAAGCACTTCCCTCATCTCCCTGAATTTTATTTTTGTCAAAAGGGTGGAACATATTGAAAAAAAATAAGAACATATATATTTGGTGATGTTCATGGTATGTGTATGTGCAGGTACAGGTCAACAAATCTGACTTTACCTCTTCAAGGTCATTAAAAATGCACTCTTAAAGAAGTGAGATAGTACTTAATATAAAGGAAAAATGACCTTGAAGCGGCAAAGTCAGATTTGTTGAACTGTACCTACTTGTTTTTGAATCATGTTTTTAAGAAATATTTTAAATGAATAAATGAATCATTAAATGTTTTTTTTTTTTTTTTTTTTTTTTTTTATTACATGATAATCTGATGCCTGCTCTACACTCTCGATCGAAGTTCCTCGACGAAGTAATCGCTAAAGTTGGCTGAAGTCGGAATATCGTTATAACACCAGCCACGAAGAACCATGAAATGACCTTCTACACTCTCGTACTCGGTCCACTTTGCGAGAATTGAGAGTAGCCATAAGGAATCTAATATGTTTTATGTTCAAAATGTAGACTCATTCCACATAGGAGTTTTAAAAAATAATCAGCTACGAATCAAGAACTAATTTTTTTCATTGCTTTTAATATACTTCTCAAGTCTACAATTTTAAATTCACTCATGAAGTTAAATACATCACTAATTGATCAAGTAAACAGTTTTAGTTTACCTAATGGGTAAGTAAAAATGTTAGTTGGATTTACTTGCGAAATAATTGTAGAACTGAGTAGTACGTTAAAAACAATGAGAGAAGTTAGTTCTTTTTTTGTAACTAATTGTTTTTTAGAACTCCGATATGAAAAAAGTCTATATTTTGAAGATAAAACATATTAGATTCCTTATGCCTACTCTCAATTCTCGCCAAGTGGACCGAGTACGAGAGTGTAAAAGGTCATTTCATGGTTCTTCCTGACTGGTGTAATAACGGTATTCCGACTTCAGCCAACTTTAGCGCTTACTTCGTCGAGGAACTTCGATCGAGAGTGTAGAGCAGGCATCAGATTCTCATGTAATAAAAAAAAAAAAAAACATTCAATGATTCATTTATTCATTCAAAATATTTCTTAAAAACATAATTCAAAAACAAGTAGGTACAGTTCAACAAATCTGACTTTGCCGCCTCAAGGTCATTTTTTCTTTATATTAAGTACTATCTCACTTCTTTAAGAATGCATTTTTAATGACCTTGAAGAGGTAAAGTCAGATTTGTTGACCTGTACCTGCACATACACATACCATGAACATCACCAAATATATATGTTCTTATTTTTTTTCAATATGTTCCACCCTTTTGACAAAAATAAAATTCAGGGAGATGAGGGAAGTGCTTGCGAGCTTTCTTTTGGTAGTAATAAGAAAGTGGTCACTCTTGTACAAGTAGCTAAAAAAATTTAATGAATATTTTTCTCATATTTTATAAAGGGTATTTAATGTCCATTTTAAATGAAAAAAATATATAATAAAGTACTGGGCATAGCAAACAATATGGATTTTGTTTCATCGTTTTATCTGTAATAGTTTACGAGAAAAAAAGGTTTGAATAAGACCACTATTTTTTGGTATTTGGTATTATAACTCC
This sequence comes from Brachynemurus nebulosus, assembly GCA_035578155.1. NCBI lineage: Eukaryota > Metazoa > Arthropoda > Insecta > Neuroptera > Myrmeleontidae > Brachynemurus > Brachynemurus nebulosus. Next base: position 38,699,220 of record JAPWDM010000002.1, on the reverse strand, counting down.
GCAAAATGTAAAGATATTGAGGAAAAATCCATACGTATGGTTTACCCTTTCACTAAGCTACACAATCGCATACATATCATTGAATTTCATTTCTTGGGCAAATTCACCTATGGTAATGGTTCCAGACTCTTTTAAACCACGATTTTGTCGATTGTAATCTTAACCAAATTATATCATTTAATGACGACACACTACCTCCAATAGACACCCTCATAAGAACTGACCATTTAAACGGTGAAGAAAAACACGCGATACTTAAACTTTGTCGAAAATATGAAGATATTTTCTACAAAGAAGGACAGAACTTAACTTTTACAAATAAAATAAAACACGAGATTAAAACAACTGACGATCTACCAATTTACACTAAATCGTACCGGTATCCTTATATACATAAAGATGAGGTAAAGAACCAAATAGATAAAATGCTCCAACAAGGGATAATTAGACCCAGTTACTCTCCCTGGAGTAGTCCTATTTGGATCGTGCCTAAAAAGAAGGACGCCAGTGGGAAACAAAAATGGCGATTGGTAGCAGACTATCGCAAATTAAACGACAAGACTATCGCTGACAAATATCCAATACCAAATATCACCGACATACTCGACAAATTAGGGAAATGCATGTACTTCACAACGTTAGACTTAGCATCTGGTTTCCACCAGATTGAAGTACATCCACGCGACATAGAGAAGACTGCCTTTACAGTTGACAATGGACACTACGAGTATGTACGTATGCCGTTTGGTTTAAAAAACGCTCCATCAACTTTTCAAAGAGTTATGGATAACGTTTTAAGACTTGCAGGGTACGTCATGCCTCGTCTACATGGACGACATCATTGTTTTTTCAACCTCCTTACAGGAACACATAACTAACTTAGACAAAGTGTTCAATCGATTGAAAAATGCGAATTTAAAAGTTCAACTAGATAAAAGTGAGTTCTCAAGCGCGAAATTGCTTTCCTAGGGCATATTATATCGGACGAAGGAATCAAACCAAATCCTGACAAAATCTGGGCTATCCAGAAATTCCCTATCCCTAAAAATCAAAAGGATATCAAAGCCTTTCTTGGACTCCTCGGTTATTATCGGAAATTCATAAAAGACTTCGCAAAATTAACTAAACCTATGACAAAATGTTTAAAAAAAGGAGAGACAGTAAAACATACATCTGAATTTATCAATTGTTTTAATACCTGCAAAGACTTATTAACACATGATCCCATCCTTGCTTATCCAGATTTCAACAAAGAGTTCCTTTTAACAACAGACGCTAGCAATATAGCAATTGGCGCTGTATTATCACAAGGGCCAGTTGGAAAAGACCATCCTATTTGTTACGCATCCAGAACCCTAACCGACTCTGAACAAAACTATTCGACCATAGAAAAGGAATTACTAGCTATCGTTTGGACTACACATTACTTTAGGCCATACCTTTACGGACGACGTTTTACAATAATAACCGACCATCAACCTCTTCGTTGGCTTATGTCACTTAAAGAGCCTAATAGCAAATTAGTTAGATGGCGTCTAAAGCTCGAAGAGTTTGATTATAAAATCGTACACAAACCTGGAAAACAAAATACGAACGCCGACGCACTATCACGCGTTGTGATAGAAAACAACTATTTAGACGATACATCTTCTGCAAATAGCACCTCAACGCAGACAGCACACAGTGCCGCCGAAGACGACACGTCACTTATACGTATTGCAGAAAATCCATTGAACGATTTTAGAAATCAATTAATATTACTTAAAACCGAACCGAACGCGAATAGAAAACGTAAATTTTCAATACTTTTCAATACGAAGCGACGAATAACTATTCAGTTACCAGTGGTAGACGACCAAACACTTATTGACATAATTAAAGAGAATGTTCCTCCAAAAACTTTACTTGCTGTATACTGTCCAGATGACGAACTCTTTTTAAAATTCCAAAATATTTATTCAGAATATTTTTCGCAAGGTAGACAATACAAAATTATTAGAGCAACAAAATTGTTAACAGATGTCCTAGAAGACGCTGAACAAGACAGAATCATTAAAAACCACCATGACTTTCGACATACAGGCATCAATGAAACCTTCAATCATATCCGACGAGACTATTATTTTCCAAGCCTTAAATCTAAAATTACTTACTACATTAACAATTGCAAAACCTGTAATGAAAATAAGTACGATAGACGACCACCAAAACAAGCTTTCGAACTGACGGAAACACCTTCACAACCCCTAGACATAGTTCACATGGACATATTTTATGTAGATAAAAGCAAATTTTTAACTATAATTAATAAATTTTCACGTTTTGGTCAGGCATATGAAATAGAGACAAGGAATATACCACACATTCTTGATGCATTCGTACAATACATTACACATTACGGTAGACCCAAAAACCTAGTAGTTGACTCTGAAAAGGGTTTCGACTCTATAAGGTTTCGACAATTCTGTGAACAATACAATATTCAACTTCATTTTACTTCAATTAGAAGTTCTACATCCAATTCACCTGTAGAGCGCTTCATTCAACCATTCTTGAAAAGTATCGTATTGTTCATAGTCAGGATAAAAACTCCACTACTGAATTAAAAATGTTACACTCTGTTTTCGTATATGATAATTCTATACATAGCACCATCAAATGCACGCCATTTGAATTATTTTTCGGTCGCAAATATGATATAAAATTAACACCAGACGCGGAAATCGTACAACACGAACGCGAAAAATTCCATCAAGAATCATACGAAAATCAGGAACGACAAAAGCATACGATCATAAACAAATTAAATAATAAACGCGAAGCACCTATTGATTACCAAGAAAACAAAGTTGCCTATTTTCAGGAAAACAAACACAATAACAAACTTCACCCGAAATTTAAACAAATAAAAGTTAAAAATAATAAAAAGGTTACTGTTATTGACGACAAGAACCGTAAAATTCCAAAACAAAAACTAAGAAGGCCTAATCTGTTACAGGATAATACTGACCCTGACAATAATGACGAAGACGCAGAAAATAGAAATACGCGACCTCACGAACAACCCGGGACTAGTAGGGATACAACTAGGACCAGCTAGAATCACATTTGAACATAATAAATTTCTACACATAATTGACTTAAAAAATTACAAAGAGAATTTACAAAAAATCAAAATTTCCTTGGACCATTTGCAAGTACACACTAACAGTTCAATAAATACGACAATCATAAATCACGTTATTAATTTAAAATATAAAGAATTAGAAAATACGTTTAAACAGATTTTTCCTAGACGGACAAAACGGGCACTTGCAGACGAACTTGGTTCTTTAATAAAATTCATAACCGGCAATATGGACCATGAGGACGCAGTATCAATAAATAAAGAAATTGAGCAAATCAGACTCAATCAGCATAACCTAATCTCTCAGACTAACAAACAAACTAAAATAAACGAACAAATGATACAACGTTTCAATAACATATCTGAGCATATAAATACCCAACAGGATATTATAAATAAGTTTCTTTACACACTAAAAACACAAGTAACAGGCAGCCTAACAAATCGGGAATCCAATTTCGCATATTACATCCAATATGCGTACCAAGTAATCTATAATATTGATCTGTTACACTCGCACTTAGACCGGCTAGCACAAGCAATTAACCTGGCAAAATTAAACATACTACCATCCTTCATATTATCTCCTGATGAAATAGACCACGCATATGAAATCCTAAAAGATCAGAATTTACCTATTCTCTCACCATATCAAGTTTACGAATTATTAAGCTTCCAAGCATACTATGATGACACAAATATTATATTCAACATTCGAATCCCAACCTTCCAGAAACACACGTATGACCTAAACATACTGGAACCATTACCCACTAGAAATAAATCCATACTTATTCCCTATCCATACATCCTAAGTGGCAAATATGCAAATTATTTCATACAAAAAGAATGTTCTCAGCTGAATAAGATGTATATCTGCAACAAATAAGATATATTAAACATCCCAAAGATCGATAATTGTTTTAAGTATACTATCCACGGACAACCAGGAAATTGCACCTACGAGGAATATGAAGAAGGAACTGTAGTAAAGAAAATAACTTCACAACATATCATCATTAAGAATGCCAACAACCTACCAATCACTAGTAACTGTGGTATCGGCCAACGTACTATATCCGGAACAACATTAGTTTACTTCCGCAACTGCGAAGTTACGATAAACAGCATAATATATAAAAATCAAGATAGCACCAGTACCGAACAACTACACATTCTACCCTTACATGAACTACAATTAAATGAATCAAAACTGATACCAAAATTGAATATCGGTAAACTAAACACGTTCCATATTCAAAACAGAGAAGAAATCGAGGAACTTAGAACAAAAACTACAATAAATATATCTGGGTTTATCATAACTCTTGTTGTTATGATAGCTATATTAATAATCTACTTTATCATAAAGTATAAGAAGAAACAACTTCCTGAAGGGCAGATCATCTTCAAGCCGTCGACATCTCCCTATCAACCAAAGCTTCTTTGGAATATGTCTCCAGCTCAGGCGGGAGGAGTTATATAATATTACTACAAATATAAATCATCCTGTATAATATAACACATATATGAAACATCGTTATCAGCATTATTCTGCATAGATAAGATTACAAGTTATTCACATATAATAATTATCATTTCGCAGAACATAACATTATAACTTCCATATACAAAATCATCGATTTTGATGCGACAACAACTCGATACCTGGAAACCATCAGACGAGACTGTTCTCATAATAAAAGCTGACTAGACTCTTTCCTTTGTTTTAAAATAATATAAACAGCTGTAACATATCTATTAAGAAGTAATGTTCGTTTTGGATTCAAAATTGTATTAATCTTTTATATTGTAATATTTTGCATTGTAACATTAAAATAAAACTTTTGTGATAATAGAAAATAAAAATTTTTTTTTAAAACATATTTCAACAATAGTGAAATATAACTATATATATATATATATATATATATATATATATATATATATATATATATATATATATATATATATATACATATATATATATATATATATATATATATATATATATATATATATATATATATATATATATATATATATTCAAAACCCGTTGTGTAGCATTCTACGCCGCATTTGCATCCGCAGGACAGTTGTGGATCTCAGATAACACAACCTGTACCTATCTAAAATAGTTTACCTCGGTAATACTAAAAAAATTTTCAAAATCGGTCAGTTATTTTATTTTTGACACTTTTAGGTCCCATTGACACTGTCAGACCTTACATAACGTAATCTATATTTATCTAAAATAGTTTAACTCTGTAACAGTGAAAAAATTTTCAAAATCGGTCAGTTAGTTTATTTTTGACACTTTTAGGTCCTATGGACCCTGGCGGACCTTACATAACGTAATCGATATTTATCTAAAATAGTTCAGCTCTGTAACAGTGAAAAAATTTTCAAAATCGGTCAGTTAGTTTATTTTTGACACTTTTGGGTCCTATGGACCCTGGCGGACCTTACATAACGTAATCTATATTTATCTAAAATAGTTCAGCTCTGTAACAGTGAAAAAATTTTCAAAATCGGTCAGTTAGTTTATTTTTGACACTTTTGGGTCCTATGGACCCTGGCGAACCTTACATAATGTATTCTATATTTTTAGTCCTTTAGGAATTGCAAAAAAAATTATTTCACGATTTTAATAAAAATGTTTCATTGGTATTATTACAGTAACGTTTCTTTACGTAAATTTTTTCTTTTTGCTAAGGTTTAATAGTTAACTCAGAAACGGAAAAAAGATATCAATTTATTATAAATCAATGCTTTCCTCAGAGTACATAATATATGTATAAGTATATGATTTTATATATATATATATATATATATATATATATATATATATATATATATATATATATATATATATATATATATGTATATATATATATATATATATATATATATATATATATATATATATATCGTATACTTATACATATATTATATACTCTGAGGAAAGCATTGATTTATAATAAATTGATATCTTTTTTCCGTTTCTGAGTTAACTATTAAACCTTAGCAAAAAGAAAAAATTTACGTAAAGAAACGTTACTGTAATAATATCAATGAAACATTTTTATTAAAATCGTGAAATAATTGTTTTTGCAATTCCTAAAGGACTAAAAATGTAAAAATAGGATGTTTCCAAATTTGAATTGTTGTATGCTTTTACGCATTTCATCTGTTCATTTTTTTTATATGCGAAATGCTTCTTATTCAGCATTATACATATTCTTCTCCACAATTATATACGTGGACGTCAATGTATAACCAAAACGTTTGTATAGTTCCACTATTTGCCTTTTTTTCTCAAAGAACAATCTTGATGAAGGCGGTTTTTCCATATTTTTACTAGTTTGCGAATATAATATTCGAGAATATTTTTCAAATTCTGTAGTTAAGCCTCTTTACTACTGACCTATCTGATGGTAAAGTTGGTTTTTTGACATCTTTGCTAGATTCCGAATAGAAATTCGAGAATTTTTGTCAAATAAATTAAACTTTTCTTCGATGACTAATCCAATCACGGATGAATGGATTCAGCCTAAATACAAAAATGTAAGGTTTTCAATAATTATTGTAAAAGTATAATATTGATTATAAAATAAATATTGATAATAAAATTTTACTTTTTTAAAAAGAAACTGAAAAATTTTGCAATACTGCAATAATTATAGTTTCATTTGCTCAAAAATGGACAATACATTATATTCCTTAAATTTCACCCCGTTACCTGCTATGCAAACTGGCTTTACGCTTTGCCTAGTACATAGTATATAATAGTTACAAGAATAAGTAACAACCAGAATAGTAACAGAAAGAGAAGAAACGATAGTCAGGTAGATTTTGATGCTCGAGGTTTGGAAGAAATTGGAGGAATATGTTAGGACAAGCCGATCAGTTAAATTGTTCTTCCAGAGCAGTATTGTATTTTAAAATAGGATTTCGTTACAAATTTAAATTGTAAATTTTTAAAATTATATTATATTAACATGGAGAATATATCCAAATCACATTATGTTTGTTTAGTGAAGAATTGTGAAGAATTTTAATAAATAAATTCTAGTTAACAATAACAAATCATCTAGTATGTTGTATTATTTTTTTCCATAGTTCAAATCCTATACCGGCTCTGTAAGATAATAGGTAATATACCCGGAACCGCCCCTTGATTTTCACAAAACACATGCAATCAAGGTCATAGCAGGCAATATCGGATCTCTCATTCTGTTACTCTTCTGGCTGTTATCTATTCTGTGTAATAGTATTATAATAGTTATTATATCATAGTTATGGAGATTAGACAAAGAAACGAAACTTAATGTATTCAAAAAAGTGTCTAAATCAAAGATGGCACTCGTGTTCGTACGATACGAAAGCGGTACAGTACTTATTCTCAAATGAAAACGCGAGCTTCTATATTATAATAATAATAATAATAATAATATTTATTTGCATCGACCAATACAGGTATACAAAAGGTTTACATTTGCTATTAATTACAACAAATCACTTATATCATAAGGTGCCATTTCGATTAAATACTTCCTTAATGCCCTTTTAAATTGTTGCGTGTTTTTACTTGTGATCCATTCGGGTAGTTTGTTATACAGCTTCTGCCCAGTATAAACAGGCGTTTTTTCATAAAAGCTTGTTCTATGTGTATAGTCAAAATTTGACTTCACTCTTGTATTGTACTCATATTTCTTGGTGCACGATTGATCAAAATATGAATTTTCTTTCATGTATGAAAGTAGTTCATATGCATATATAGCCCAAAATGTTAGAATTTTGTTGTCTTTGAATGCCGTTTTACAACTGTCTCTTGATGGTATTCTAAATATTATTCGAATAATTTTTTTCTGTATTATAAATACTCTGCTAGATTCCGTACTTCTACCCCATGCTAATATGCCATATTTAATAGCTGAAAATACATGTGAGTAGTAAAACATTAACAGTTGAGATTGTTCGACATAGTTATTCAATATTCGCATTTGGTAGTGCAGCTGATTCAATTTTTTACACACATAATTCACATGATCGACAAATTTTAAATTGTGATCAATATGTATCCCAAGAAATTTGGTGACTTTAGTCGCTTTTATTTGACTGCTTTTATCACTATATATAAAATCTGTATTGAGCACATTTCTTAATTTAAAATCTACTATATTAGTCTTATCTAAGTTTACCATTAATTGATTATGTGAGCACCATTCACTGAAACGCTCTACTGTAAGCTTTGCTATATTTACAGCATCGTGCAGATCATCCCCTGTTATTACTATGGTGATGTCATCTGCATACATTATCAGTTTGCCAAATTCTAAATGTGCATAGAGATCATTAACAAAGCATATAAAGAGAAGTGGACCAAGTGTACTCCCTTGGGGTACTCCTATTTCCACCCCGGCTATGTCCGATTTCTCTCCATCGATCTCAACTATGATCTTCCTATCCGTTAAGTACGACTTAATTAACTTATAAGCATTTCCCCTTAATCCCATAGCTTCCAATTTTGTCATGAGAAAGTCATGATTTACACTGTCGAAAGCCGCACTAAGATCAAAGAATAACCCCAGTACATACTTCCCATCATCAATTGCTTTTGAGAGATATTCATAAAATTCAAATATTGCACTTGTCGTAGATCTCTTCATTCTGAAACCGTGCTGTGCTTCATTTATCATTTTATTGTTTTCTAGAAAAGTTATTAACCGGTTAGCGATAATTTTTTCATAAATTTTCGAAAATACAGAGAGCAAAGAAATTGGTCTGTAATTCTTTACGTTGTTTGTATCATCTTTCTTATATATTGGCTTTATTTTGGCTACTTTAAGTCGACTTGGAAAAATACTTGTTTCAAGCATGCTATTAATATGTTCGCATAGTATATTTGAAAATATATATGCATTTTGTTTTAATACTATGGCAGGAATTTCATCAATTCCTGTAGATTTCTTATTTGGCAAACTCATAATAATATTATATACTTCCACTGGATCTGTAGGCATCAAATACACTGTTTTATGACATGCAACGTTTATCTTAGTACAATGAACTGATTTCTTATCTTTGAAATGTTCGTTAAGCTTCTCATATACTGAATTAGAAAAATATTCTAGGAATATTTTAAGTAATTCATGGTTAGCATTAACTACTTTACCATTATAATGCAGTACTAGTTCGTTGTTAGTTTTCTTTTTGTTACCTAATAGTTTATTTATTCCACTCCAGATATCCTTCGTGTTTATTAGACCCAAATCTTTGTTAGCTTTTGAATAGAATCTTCTGGAATCTTTTTCAATTTTCAGTTCAGTTATAAAGTGGGTTTTTCGATCATTTTTAAAATAAACTTAACAATTTTTGAAGTGAAAACTTCTTTAGCGGCGTTGTACACTTTTTTTGTAATGGGTAAAAAATGTTAAACTCGCGTCAGGTCACGTGACCTGATCGAAAATTCGTAAGATCTGATCAAAAATTCGTAAGACGGATGGAAAGTAGACAGTCAGTAGAGCAGACAATAAACTGCGTTGTATACTTTTTTTGTAATGGGTAAAAAATGTTAAACTGGCGTCAGGACACGTGACCTGATCGAAAATTCGTAACGCTCCTTTCACATTGTACGGTTTTCGCCGTACGGTAAAAAACCGTACGGCTTTTTACCGTGATATTGTTACTTTCACATTGCACGGTTTTTTGCCTTTGTAAACTGAATATCTTCATTTAATTTGCAACATTACACAAGTAACATATGTAATTAAAGTGAATTATATAAATGAGAGGAAATAGAAAGTAGGATTATTTATTATCACACTCTTTGAAGACCTGAAAAATTACGAAAATAAGTTTTTCAACTATTTTCGGATGTTTACAGACTCATTTGATTAATTTCTTAACGAACTTAACATCAAAACACACAATTTCGAAATTACATACAATCTATTAAAATACTGGTTATCACATTCAACATTAGTTTCATCCATTTCACAAATAAAATTAATAATTAACATGAAATTCAACAAAATATTGTTAATGCCGTACGTTAAAAAGCCGTCTAATGTGAAAGCATCCATTTAACTACATACACTACTGAGCTAAAAACGCCGTACGGCAACCGTCAAGTCCAGTGACAAGAGACGGCTGCTACACGGCACGGCAACGGCATTTTGCCGTGACCGTGTAATGTGAAAGGTCCAATGCTCTTCTTCACTACACTAAAAAAATGCGACCGTACGGTTTTTTGCCGTACGGCAAAAACCGTATAATGTGAAAGGAGCGTAAGACGACAGTACATAACAGTAGACAGTAGTACAGAATACAGAACGAACGGTAGTATCTCTGTACTACTGAAACTAGTGTAACGCGAAAGGACAGATAGATATATACGGGTTTACTCCAATAGTACTAATTTTAAGCCCTATCTCATTAAACATTAATTTTAGAATAGAGATAAAAAATTTTTAAAAAGAGATTCTTGTAGGGGTTACCGAAGAGAACATTTGTGCAAAATGTGAACTCCCGGAAATGTTTTTTTATATTGTTTAAACAATATTGAAAATTCATAAATAGCGTTTTTTGAGCTTTCACCGCTTACGCAACGAAAACGGTGATAGATACATTAAAAAGTGTTAAAACCTTTTTTGTAGAGAATCGAATTCTCTACAAAAAAGTCTGCGAGAGCACCTGTCTATCGTGTACAGGTGAAAAGATACAGCGCTCCAAACGCGCACTCAAAAGTCCACTTTTTCTAGCGTTCCGGCAGGGTGTGCCGTGTACGATAGCGCAATAAATAAATACTGTATTCTACCACATAAATGATAGTACTTTTATACTGATAATTAAAGCAATTCGTGCAAAATTATTCCCTAACCATTCCAAAATATCAAAAATACACAACGTTAATATTCAAGTTTTCACTTCTGCCGGCACTCCCGGAGTGCAACCCGTCGTTTTTATTTTGCGTCGCATCATTTATATTATATATTGTGTAGCAATAATTATTGCTACATGTGATCAATCAATTCAACATTTACTTTGGAAATCGATAATAAAACTTTAATCTAATTAATAAATAATCGATATGTAAAAATGTCAAAGATACTGACATCTAACATTTATATTTGAAATTAATATCAGTCCAATATGTCATCTCAAAGAATTCAAAAAAATTAATTATATATGTATATATATTAACGACATCTAGCGTTATAGTTTCAAATTGATATCTAGGGACAATGTAAAAAAATAATTACACGTTTGCAGAAATCTGAAATTTAAATTTATATCAAATGGGTACATTATTTAATTAAACATTTATTTTTCAAAAAAATATAATTAACAAAACAAATTACATAATTAAAAAAAATAACTTATACAAATTAAAAAAGGACACAGACAGTGAGTTAGAGAAAAGTTAGGGAGAAGTTCTCTTCTCGTGTGGCCTTCGGGCTGCACACATCAAAAATAAAAAAATAAGTGTATTTTAAAATTAGTTTAAGTATTATTTATTTAAGTGTATTATTGAAAATTACAAATTCATCATTGTTAAGATAAGTATTATTTTACTGTAACATATTTGGAAATTTACTTAAACATAATCAAAAATAATTTATATTTAAATGGTTAGAAAATAATTAAACGTAGCATGTAGGATAATTTTTAAATTTTGAAAAATCGTATAATTAATTTAAAATAAATATATTATGGAAATTTATTTAAACTAAAATAAAAGATAATTTATATATATATTAGATAGATAAAAGAAAAATAATTAAATGTAACATGTAAAAATAATTTACATTTAAATATTTAACGTCGTTTGTACTTTCGCATTCATCCAGATTTCTAAAAGATTTCCTGGGGATTTAGCAAAAAAAAGTCTACGACTAAAAATAGCTTATAGTTTATGAAAATTATAGTTTATTAAATTGATAAGTTTATAATTTAGTTTTTCCGACATGTAAGTCGATGCGGCGAACGTAAAGTTCAGCCAGTATAGTTTAAATTTAGTTTTCCGACATGTAAGTCGATGCGGCGAACGTAAAGTTCAGCCAGTATAGTTTAAAGTTAATCTAAGTTTAGTTTCCGACATGTAAGTCGATGCGGCGAACGTAAAGTTCAGCCAGTATAGTTTAAGGTTAATTTAAATTTAATTTTCCGACACGTACGTCGATGCGGCGAACATCAGTTCTGCCAGTATAGGTTAAGTTAATTTAAATTTGTTTAATTCATTATTAAGGAAGTTTTCAAATATTTAAACATCCTATTTATAATTCAATGGTCTTTCAATTACATAATCATTTCCGGTTTAAAAAATTGAAAAAGCACGTGTAACCTTTACTAATATTTCGATATCTGGTATAATCCTTTAAATCATATAATTTATTTACGAAATATAACTTATAAAGTAACTTTCGATATTATTTCAATTCAATTTAATAGTAATTTTGCAAAATAATATAGTTATCTGATATAATCCTTTAAATCGTATAATTTATTTGCGAAATAGAACTCGTAACGTAACTTTCTAAAACATTTTAATTTAAATCTAATTTTATTTTTGTCATATCGACTAATTTACAATTTCATAAAATTTGGTACTTATAAAATACTTATACAGGTTGTTCTAGTCATAAATTTTAAAAACACAATTATAAAATTTCAAATAGTGACGTCAATTTAATTTAATTAATAACATATCTTTAGAAATATATTTTATAGCAATATTTAAAATCGTTCCGTAAAATTCGAAACTTCAAATTTATATTTAAGTCAAAAGTGTATAAATTTACTAACTGATGTGGTGATGCTTTCTCATAGCCAGTACACACCATACACTTATATCGTGGCTCTCGGTTCGGAAAGTATGACCGCACCAAAGACTAAGATGCAAATTCTATTTTAAAATATATTATGTAAATTTATTTCAATCTTGTAATTATTTATTGTAAATTCAAAGATTCCAAATACTGTAATTCAAAAATTGTTTCTAGTCATCTTTTGTTGTAATAAAATTGTAATTTATGATTCTCGTATTTCTAATTTAAAAACCACCCTTTTAGTAGGCGAAAGAAAATTTAGGTTATTTGGGGATCTCATGGTTTTGGGGAAAACGATCTGCGACCATAATCTTCCACTGCCACTCACTCTTGTCTCCATAAGACCCGGAGAAATGCTCTGCTGATCGAAACCCCCAATCAACCCGTAAAGTAGCACCCAAAATTTAACCCCTCAACGAATAATTTAATCAATAAATATAAATATAATAATATATTTAAATTTTTTAATTTTTTAATTTATTTTTTGCTACATTAATGGTAGCAGTTAAGAAAATTTCCCAAACTTGTTATTATTATTTATAATTTGCATCTTGGTTTCCATGTTTAACATTTAACATATATTTTAAATATCAATCTATGTAACAGGAAATATATCAAGAAGAAGTTTAGTTTATATATACCTTATTGCTGGAAAAGTATCAAACCATTTGAGGCAATTTGACACAAGCGGCCAATACCAAAAAAGATTATATATGGAACTTGAAATATCATATTTGGGATTTCAATCAATTCAAGATACTCAAATCTACAGATAAACAAGATAAGTATATTCCTAAATCTATACACAAATTCCACATACATAAATCCTACAACCATCAGTAAACCAATCAAAATACATTCCCAAACGATTCTCAAAACCTTTGCCAAATTTCACATTCAAAAAAAAAAATAATTCTCTCATCAAATTTTTAAAATCAAATAACATACAGATATCGAAATTAATAAAACTTAGACCAAATATAAATACTAAATATAAATAATAAATAATATCGAAAATAATTAACAAACAATACAAAAATTTAGAATCAAAAGATAATTAAATAAACTTACAAAAAATACTATACAAATGAAAATAATTTATACATAAATAATCAAAAATTAGATAATATCCAGAATTTAATAAAATAACATAAAATTTCACCCAAATAATTATATGTTTACCGAGATCACTCGACAGAGCGACCCATTTACGAAAACCGAACTCCAGCGAATACGAGCTGGAAATGTCGTTAATAATTTTCGTATTCGGGAAGATTTGTTGATACATCTCTTGACAAACAAAAAAAATAAATTGTTTTACCAAAATCAATCTTACAGTATGTATTAGATTATTTTCATACATCGATATTTTCTTCTTATATTGCAATTATTTGTACGTACCGTAAAATACTTAACAGATTTCATTATCCCAATTTATATAAAATTGTAAAAGAATATGTAAACAATTGTAATATTTATACAGAGTAAAATCTAGTAAACAAAATTGTAATATCGCTTTCCAAAGTTACCCCCCAAAAAAATATTTCAAAAAATTTTCATCGATTTCGTACACTCAATTATAAGAACTCGTGGACCCCCAGAGGACAAGACTTCAAATATATCTTGTGATTGCAGATTACTTCAATGGTTGGATCATTGCTAAACCTACAAGGAAAACATCATCAAAAGTCGTTATAAGTACACTAAATAACGTTCACCACATTTGGGATACGGATCAACAATACCATCAAATTACCAATCAGTATTTCATAGTGAAAGATACAACAACTTCTGCTTCGAGAGAGCGATTCACCAAATTTACTCCGCTCCATATAATCCAAGGGCAAATGCACCAGAACGTACTATTAGAAATAAAACTAAAATTAACCACAATGATTTACAATATTCAATCATTCACGCAATTGGGATACCTTTCTAAAGTACGCAATCTTCACCATCGGCAATTCGTATATTTCACCAATAAATGCATCTCTAGCACAAGTATTTTTAAGCCGCCAGATGCTAACTCCAATAAACGAAATACTGAATTATCATAAATCTTACAAGCTGATAAACCCGATCCACAAAGGTTCAACATGCAATAACAAAGCACATAAATGTATTAAAAAATCCAACACCAAATCGTCCACCAACATCGAATTTCGCAGTAAATCAATGGCTCTACAAGAAAATTCTGCAACATCTTTCATCGTCTACCGCCATTTTGCAAGATCCACATACTTCCGATCAGTATATGTCATATAAGGTATTTAAAACCAACATAAATTTACGTAGCGTTCCGCTTTTTGCAAACGGGGTGAAATGTAGCAATAATTATTGCTACATGTGATCAATCAATTCAACATTTACTTTGGAAATCGATAATAAAACTTTAATCTAATTAATAAATAATCGATATGTAAAAATGTCAAAGATACTGACATCTAACATTTATATTTGAAATTAATATCAGTCCAATATGTCATCTCAAAGAATTCAAAAAAATTAATTATATATGTATATATATTAACGACATCTAGCGTTATAGTTTCAAATTGATATCTAGGGACAATGTAAAAAAATAATTACACGTTTGCAGAAATCTGAAATTTAAATTTATATCAAATGGGTACATTATTTAATTAAACATTTATTTTTCAAAAAAATATAATTAACAAAACAAATTACATAATTAAAAAAAATAACTTATACAAATTAAAAAAGGACACAGACAGTGAGTTAGAGAAAAGTTAGGGAGAAGTTCTCTTCTCGTGTGGCCTTCGGGCTGCACACATCAAAAATAAAAAAATAAGTGTATTTTAAAATTAGTTTAAGTATTATTTATTTAAGTGTATTATTGAAAATTACAAATTCATCATTGTTAAGATAAGTATTATTTTACTGTAACATATTTGGAAATTTACTTAAACATAATCAAAAATAATTTATATTTAAATGGTTAGAAAATAATTAAACGTAGCATGTAGGATAATTTTTAAATTTTGAAAAATCGTATAATTAATTTAAAATAAATATATTATGGAAATTTATTTAAACTAAAATAAAAGATAATTTATATATATATTAGATAGATAAAAGAAAAATAATTAAATGTAACATGTAAAAATAATTTACATTTAAATATTTAACGTCGTTTGTACTTTCGCATTCATCCAGATTTCTAAAAGATTTCCTGGGGATTTAGCAAAAAAAAGTCTACGACTAAAAATAGCTTATAGTTTATGAAAATTATAGTTTATTAAATTGATAAGTTTATAATTTAGTTTTTCCGACATGTAAGTCGATGCGGCGAACGTAAAGTTCAGCCAGTATAGTTTAAATTTAGTTTTCCGACATGTAAGTCGATGCGGCGAACGTAAAGTTCAGCCAGTATAGTTTAAAGTTAATCTAAGTTTAGTTTCCGACATGTAAGTCGATGCGGCGAACGTAAAGTTCAGCCAGTATAGTTTAAGGTTAATTTAAATTTAATTTTCCGACACGTACGTCGATGCGGCGAACATCAGTTCTGCCAGTATAGGTTAAGTTAATTTAAATTTGTTTAATTCATTATTAAGGAAGTTTTCAAATATTTAAACATCCTATTTATAATTCAATGGTCTTTCAATTACATAATCATTTCCGGTTTAAAAAATTGAAAAAGCACGTGTAACCTTTACTAATATTTCGATATCTGGTATAATCCTTTAAATCATATAATTTATTTACGAAATATAACTTATAAAGTAACTTTCGATATTATTTCAATTCAATTTAATAGTAATTTTGCAAAATAATATAGTTATCTGATATAATCCTTTAAATCGTATAATTTATTTGCGAAATAGAACTCGTAACGTAACTTTCTAAAACATTTTAATTTAAATCTAATTTTATTTTTGTCATATCGACTAATTTACAATTTCATAAAATTTGGTACTTATAAAATACTTATACAGGTTGTTCTAGTCATAAATTTTAAAAACACAATTATAAAATTTCAAATAGTGACGTCAATTTAATTTAATTAATAACATATCTTTAGAAATATATTTTATAGCAATATTTAAAATCGTTCCGTAAAATTCGAAACTTCAAATTTATATTTAAGTCAAAAGTGTATAAATTTACTAACTGATGTGGTGATGCTTTCTCATAGCCAGTACACACCATACACTTATATCGTGCGTCTCGGTTCGGAAAGTATGACCGCACCAAAGACTAAGATGCAAATTCTATTTTAAAATATATTATGTAAATTTATTTCAATCTTGTAATTATTTATTGTAAATTCAAAGATTCCAAATACTGTAATTCAAAAATTGTTTCTAGTCATCTTTTGTTGTAATAAAATTGTAATTTATGAATTCTCGTATTTCTAATTTAAAAACCACCCTTTTAGTAGGCGAAAGAAAATTTAGGTTATTTGGGGATCTCATGGTTTTGGGAAAACGATCTGCGACCATAATCTTCCACTGCCACTCACTCTTGTCTCCATAAGACCCGGAGAAATGCTCTGCTGATCGAAACCCCAATCAACCCGTAAAGTAGCACCCAAAATTTAACCCCTCAACGAATAATTTAATCAATAAATATAAATATAATAATATATTTAAATTTTTTAATTTTTTAATTTATTTTTTGCTACAATTGTAGGTATATCATTTATATTATTATATCTTCACATCAGTATTTTGAGATTATTAACGCCACAAGTGGTAAAAAAAGAAAGCCTTATATGTGCCATTTTCGTGACCAATTTTGTCAATTCCTCCCATATAAGTAAGATCTCCATCTTATAATACTCCATTATAATAGTGTTCATTGGTCTGTGATAACCACAGAGGACAGAGACAACATATCTATGCCTACACTACTGGAACCAGTGTAACATATAAGAGATAGACAATATGTTGTATACACACACTGGGTTTACATTGTATTAGTGGGATTTTGTGTATTTGTGTGAGTAAGGCAGATAGTAGGGGGCGGTCACGTGGGTCAGACACCACACACATGTACTAGGGGATGTAACCGTTGTAACAATACCAACAACAATCAAGTCCATTATCGTGTGGTTGATATTCAATCATCGACTGCTACTGACAAACTGACAACTAAGAAGCCTAATGAGCACAGAAGGACACACTCGTGATTTCAGAAAAGAGATAGATGCGGCGTCTCTGTCCTCTGTGGTGATAACAATTAACACCCCATTTTGTATTGGCTCCAGCACATTATTGCGTGTGTAAGCTGTTCTTAGTTGCCCTTGTGTAGTTTTAAGGATGATACCTGAAACGAAAATTCCAACTTTTTTCATTGAATTTGAAATATTTTAAACAATAGACGATTCTGCATTGATTAGCAAAAAGAAAATTGTATGTTACGGACAAATTAAACGAAATAATTAATGTTAATGTTCTCATTTGTCGTGTGTTGTTTGAACCGGAAGTAGCTTAGTTACGAATAAATTTGTAAAATTTCTCATATTTTATCCAACTTTCGTGAGAAAAAAAATATAGTTTTATGAAGCTTATATTTTGTATTATTTTTTAATGAAAAAAAAAACGGACCCACCGTCCTGGCCTATCTTTTTCGTAAAAATTAAAATAAAAATTAGAAGCCGGAACCACGCGGTTTTGACACTATTTTAAAAAACTGTGCCCGCCATTTTCGACGAGAAAGGTAGTACAACATATAATGAATGTTTTCCATTTAGAAAACAGAGAGGATACAGTGCATTTTTTTTGGCACAATAATCTAATTTTTTAAATTTTAACCTTTTAATTACTTTTAGATGCAATTAAAAGATTAGTTTTGCAATAAAATTTAAAAAAATTAGTTTTTTGCGAAAAAAAAGAAAATGCATTGTGTCACACAGTGTTTTCTAGATGGAACATACTCTAGACGTCAACTGTCAGGATAATAATTCCAATAGGAGCTAAATCCAACGTCAACCATAGTTAAATTAAATCTTTATAGAAAAAATTTATTAATTGATATAATTTCTTATACAGTGTATCTTAATTCATAAAATAAGTATTTCTAGTAATGATTTAACATTATGATTAATTTTCAAAAAATTTTGGATGTAGTACTCGATTTGACTGGATTCATCCTTAAAACCATGATGAATTCCTCAAACTGAATGATTTGAAAATGGAGTATTATAAGATGAAGATTTTACTTATATGAGAGGAATTGACAAAATTGGTCAGGAAAGTGGTAAATATAAGGCTTTCTTTTTTTACCACTCGTGGCGTTAAGAAATAAGGAATAAGAAGTATGCCATCTAGTGACGTTGAATGGAACTTTAATGAAATAAGAAACAAGAAATAAGAAATAAGGAGTATGCCATCTAGTGATGTTGAATGGAACTTCAACGTAACTGGTCATAGATATAAATATGTAGGTATTTTTTTACGTCAAAATTCGTGATTTTTTTCACTTAGTGACAAAGAAGTCATCACGAACGTTACTTTTTCATGAATTCTTATGTACAAAAATACCTAAATACATTTACCTATGAGCAGTTAAGTTTTAAAGTTTCATTCAACGTCACTAGATGGCCAACTCCTTATTTCTTATTTTATTGATTGTGTATACAGCCTAACTGAGTTGAACATTGAAAAAGATTCCAGAAGATTCTATTCAAAAGCTAACAAAGATAATATAGAAGCCCGCGTTTCCATTTGAGAGTGTTCCATTTGAGAATAAGTACTGTACCGCTTTCGTATCCGTTAGAGTGCCTATAATAAATAGAGTGGTGACATGTGTGCTGAACGCTGATTGGCTCCGGCATTTTCTATCCAAAGTTTGCGTCAAATACATTGGAAATAAATTAAATGTTAACAAAAACCATTTAGTTTCACTTAGAAAGAATAATTAAATTAAAAATTTTTGATTGTTCATGAATTCATAACTTATTAACTAACAATAATTATGTACTCAAAAATATTTACTCAAACATGTGATAATTAATTTTGAAGCTTCCCGCTCTGTTTTGGATACAAAATGGATGACATGTTACGACTCTATTTATTATAGGGACGCTAGTATCCGCATATATGTAGTATAGGCAGCGTGCGAATTATATGGTGGGGACAATTAAATCGATTGCAGCGTGAGTAGTAGAGAAAACAAGCATAATACGGGCTCATATGTGTTTATAGTATAACAAAAAATTACAAATAAAAATATTTACATTGATTCGCTTTGATTATAAATGCAGTTGCAACTAATATGTCATTCCGTATTTATCTGTCAACAGTATTAACGTCTACACGTTAATCCATAAATACAGAATTAAAAATATTTGATGTATTTTAACTCACATAGTCACATGAAATAATGTTTCATAAGCAGTTAAAGTTATTGATGTTTGTCTTATGACTCTACATTAAACTAAATGACTTATGTCAGCATTTCTTAATTCTAGAATTTCCCTGATATACTTCACCGGCACCAGCAACTTTTTCCTCTGCATAGTCTGAGGTTGGAAGGAAATACTGTCCTGATAATTATATCCATATTACGTCGAAAATTGTTTAATTACTTTTTTAATATAACTGTTATACTTCATCCAGTATTTTATTGTTCAAACTGAACAAATCAAATTGTTAAAATTTACTTATAAAAAAAATTAATTGTAAATAGCAAACATTAGAATTCAGATTTTACGGTTTGTTTAAAAATATTTAAAATTTATTTATTTCCACGGTTACCATCATTTATATTCGTTAATAAGCCCGGAAAAATGTATATTATAGATGTCGTTGCCATCACGCACCCAGCCTATACATATATTGCTAGCAACGTATTCAGCCTATGAGAGGAATTGGTCGCCAACAAAGAGAGACAGACAATACAATAATAGTGCACCATTTTTGTTCTACGCATGTCTAGCAGTTCACATGGAAAATAATAAATAAACTCATTCATATTTTTAATATTTTAATGTTTGAATTTTTAACTCACGGATGACAATTTTATTTGCTTAAATAATAAATAAACACATTTATCGCTTATTAAATAAAATTTACTTTGTAATTTATATATTGATAATGAAAACCTAAGTGGCCAAAATGGAGGCATTTTTGAAATTGCCAGCGCATGCGGACAATGAAAATAGGTACACTAAATAGAAAGAGAGAGTGATATCGTCTGCACTCTAATGTTTGCGACCAAAAATGCAAATTAAATGCAAATTGATAGCAATATTGGTATACACCAACAGCTCGCTATAAAGAACACTTTTAAATGTGAGATAGAATTATACTTCTTATTCTTTTTAAGTAATAAATCCACAATATACAGATTGTTCACTGTGACTTATGACAAAATACACGGGAAATATAAGCATGCATAGATTAATCAATTTTTAGTAAAAATAAAATTGGTATATTCTGAAAAAAGAATTGTAGTTATTTTTTATTATTAACTTTAAGGCAAAGGTTACATTTCACGTTTTTTATCATATGATATTAATTACGTTAACCGCCCGGTATATAAGTATATGAGATTTTATTGATTAAAAAGAGTAAGAAGTATAATTCCATCTCACATTCCAAAGTGTTCTTTATAGCGAGCTGTTGGTGTAATATATATATATATATATATATATATATATATATATATATATATATATATATATATATATATATATATATATATATATATATATATTAGAGTTGCGAATTTCGTTTCACTTAAGTGATTTCATTCACCAGAACTCGTTCACTTAAATGAACCGGTTCATTTCATTCGTTCATTTCGTTCAGTTATATATATACATATATATATATATATATATATATATATATATATATATATATATATATATATATATATATATATTCAAAATTAATTTCTAATTATTTTATACAAAACAGAAGTAAAAATGAATAAAGATGATTTTCGAACTTATAAGCTATGTACATATATATATATATATATATATATATATATTTATATATATATATATATATATATATATATATATATATATATATATATATATATATATATATATATATATATATATATATATATATATGTACATAGCTTATAAGTTCGAAAATCATCTTTATTCATTTTTACTTCTGTTTTGTATAAAATAATTAGAAATTAATTTTGAATAAGAAGTAAAAAAAACAAAAATTATATATTTTTATAAAATTTATTTTGTATTTCAATATTTTCAATATTTTTTTTAATTATAAAGCAATTATAAAGCGTGTAAAACGGACAAATGATTTTTTATGTACATACTGTGAACTTATGAGGTTTCAGTAGATTTGAACTTACATATTTACAGATAATAGTGCAAACGAGTTCATTAAAAACAGGGTAATTAAACAATTTAATAGAAGGGATAAATAGTTAAAAATACTAAGAGAAAATGTGTAGAAATTTAGGCATCTATATAATAATTAACATACATATCCTTTTTTAAAAGAATTTAGTTTCTTAAAATAACCAATTCTAAATACAGTAATAAAAATGCAGGATTTTACAAATAAAAGAAAAATACTTACCGTTATCTACTTTTTAACAAATAAATATCACACAAAAAACATTGTTGAAAAAAATACCTAAATAATAAATACCTATAAAATTTGGTTTTTAAAACTTAAAATATCATGTTGACTATCTTTATCTTTCTTGTATAAAAAAAGGGCACAAAGGAAAAAGAGAAAAGGGAAAAGAACTTGATATGTCTCCAGTCACAAATTATACGATCAGACTTACAATACATTGTATATAAGCAATACATGTGTTGTACTGGTCTGTTTCGTTTTAAATGTTCTGTTAACTGAACGAAAGTAGCTGTTCTGAAGTTCTGATGTTCTGGTGATCTGATGTTCTGCTGTTCTACTGTTCTGAAACGAACCAAATGAATGACCAAAGCAAACAAATGGAAGTGAACGAGTGAACGAGTGAACGAAATGTTCTGTTATTTTAGAAACAAGTGACATGTGATCTGCATTTCACTGGAATGATTCGTTCAGTTCGGTTCATTCATTCATTCACTACACAACTCTAATATATATATATATATATATATATATATATATATATATATATATATATATATATATGAGTATCCGTCGAACACGAGTGCCATCTTTGATTTGGACACTTTTTTGAATACATTGAGTTTTGTCTCCTCGTCTAATCTCCATACATTTGAAATTCGAAATATTTATTATTCGCTATATATTACGAGCTAAAAAATTTCTTTTAATATTGTCAGTACTGATTAAAAATTTTATAATTTAAAATTAAATTTGATTTTTATAAATCACACTTCATATAGTTAACCAACATAAAGAAATAAAAATATGTGATTCGGTAATCTTTTGCCTTATGTCCTCTATCTGATTTCTGTGGCTCTATCAAATTTTATTTTATGATTATGATAAATGCTTTTCTATAACATTGTAATGTATGTCTGTGGTATTTGATCTTGTCAAATGAGTATGACAAATTCCAGTATATATTTATAATACAATAAGATAAAAACCTAATAATAACAAGTAAATATAATAATTATATTCATTTTAATTGATTATATCAAACGTATGTCGTAAAATTATTTTATGATTGCAATAAAGTTTTAATAGCTATATTTTTGTTTGTTATCGTAAATTTCTCATATTACAAATCAGACACAAGTGTTTTAAACGTTTTAAATTCTTAATTAATTAACAATGTACCTTAGTTTATTATTTTAATTACTTTTAATATCAAATATATGTTTAATATAATTTTATTTGTGCACTAATTTAAGTTTATTTTGAAAGTCCATGTTTAGAATGATAACAATGAGGCCAAAATCAGGTCCAGCCGTTTCCAACGAATGGAGGTGTCTATTTTGCCTTCATGTTCGTACAGCAACAATTATACTTGGAATCTGGCATTTGGTACGGACATTTTTGGAATATTTTTTCACCTGTTCTTTTTTTTTTTTTTAATTGTTGAATTTTAAGATTTTACATGTACTTGTTCTGTCGGTATTGGCTGTTATTTTCCGTAATCATAATTTATTAGAAGAGGCTCGCGTTGCGGCTGAATTGGAGGAACGTAATATCGGGTTCGAGGATAATGCTATTGAAGATTTACCGACGCCGTTGAGTAAAATTGATCCGTCGATACCGGGAAAGACTTATCGAGATCATGGACTCTACTACAGTACGTTTTAGTGAATATCGGTGATTATTTTGATTTTGTTTGTGAACTCATTTTTGTTTTAGCTGATTTGGATATGGCAGGATTCGTGACCATGTTTACACTTACGTTTAATTTGTTGTTGGTTTATGGGGCAATCAAAGGCAAACCGACGCCCTTATTGCCATTTTTCTGTTTGCAATTGTTTGATTTTGCTGTGAGCACGTAAGTAATTTCGGTAAAAATGGTAATTACATACACTTTCACGGTCACCTGGTTTTTTGGTTATAAATAACTAAATGGTCCGATTTGGATGATTTTTTTAAATGTTCGTCATTACGGCGGATTAATGATTAGAGTCACAGAAATAAACAAAAATGAATATTTTTGATAGTTTTATGGCTTTAAGTGGATAAGAATTTGAAGCCTTTAGGAATAATCGTTCATAAAATTTTTTAACGTGAGTATATCAATTTCTTATATTATTTTTCGTAATCTACATGAAAAAATGAATAAAAAATAAAAATAAAAAACACTTCGATTTTATACTACTAAAAATACAAAGAATGCTAAAAAAAAACAAATTTTGACCAATAATCCTTTATAAAAATCTTTTACATGTTATATCGACTTCTCAATCTCAATTTCGAGCAAAGGGTAATTAGAAATCTTATTTAATTCCCCTTTGTCCGAAAATGAGGTTCCAGTGGTGCTCCGCCGTCCATTTATTTCTCAGCTTTTCCCAGCACTTCCAGTATCGGTGTCGAGTTCTAGTATTTTTTTCCATTAATCCGCCGTAATGACGAACATTTAAAAAAAAATCATCTAAATCGGACCATTAATTTTTTATTTATAGCCAAAAAACCAGGTGACCGTGAAAGTGTACAATTACCGTAATCTCATTCGCCAAGTCTAAAATCTCAATTCTGAAAATTTTTTATTTAAGGTTAACTGCAACCGGTTACGCTTGTTACATGCGTTCGATGCATCGCTTAGTCGCCGAAACATGGCAGCTACCATTCCGAAATTATCTTCTACAATTGAGCCCCCAGTGTCTGTCCCTAATTGTTTTATTCGCTTTTATCACATCTATGATAATTAAGGTAAACGCCCCAATCTGTAACTTTGTTAAGGTAATGAAACCAATTTTAAAATTCGGTTTTGAAATGATTATTTTAGGCGTATTGTATCGGGATTGTTTGGAGATGCTACAAATACTTAACACTTCGACAACAAGCCCTGCGTAGTGCCATACATTATATCCTGCCAGAAAATTTCACGTTGGAACGAAATCCACCAACGCAACCCGATTATTCATCATTATTACCTGATTACGAGGCAGCTTGTAAACAGACACCACCGCCATCATATCAGGCAGCTGTAGCCGCTCAAGCTGATCCAAATTTGGCTTCACCTTCGGAAGTTGGTGTAACAGCAACGGTTTCATATGGTAATCCGTAGTAAAAATTATTAATAATGCCAGGGCTGGAAACTCTTTAAAATGATTTTATTTTAAATATGTATTTAAAATACAAAATGGCATTTTGCATTTTCTATTTTAAATAAGTTCGTTTAAACCATTTTCCATTTTGTATTTAAAATGAAAATTTGAATCCATTTTACGTTTAAAATGAAAATGCTTGTATACTTAAATTTATGTTTATAGATATGACACTATTAATCATAGAACTCGAGTTGAACGCAGTATAACAAACTGTAATATAAATGTAAGTTGATTCAATTGACTCCAATTTTTTATAACTTGAGTTGCAATGTCACTTAAGTCAAACTTTTCTGACTCAAGTTCTGTGTAATTATCTTTAAGACACGTCGATAAGAAATATTTTGGTATTTCGAGTAGATGATTTTTATATGTAATTTAGACGTCGCAGTTGTAACGTACTCAAGGTTTGAATATGTTAAAGCTGAATAAAATTTTACAATATTTTTGAGTAACAATATTTCAAGAGTTAAGTTTCTTTTTCATATCATGCAAACTTTATAAAATTTTCTCAAAGGACTGCCCTTATTTGATTTCAGTACGTTTGATATTTTCTTAACTGTTTTTTTATTAATATAAATCAAGATAAAAAATTTATAGAATAAATTTAAAGTAAAAAAAAAAACATTTTGCATTTTATAATCCATTTGAAATAACTATTTTCCATTTTCTGTTTTATATTTTTCTCTTTCATTTTTTATTAAATGTTTAGCAAAACCATTTTGTATTTTAAATGCATTTTTGGAAACCATTTTCTATTTTAAATGGTTTCTATGAACCATTTTTCCCAGCCCTGAATAATGCAATGTATGTATTATTTTGTTGTTGTTGTCAGTAGCTAGTACCGAATCGGTTGAGACTGCATCAACTAGAACACCCAGAACCAGCCAAGTTCAAGCGACACCATTCAATAATCAAGTGACAACTGTTACATTCTCACCGACAACAGCTAATAATTCAGTTACAGATGCGGTTCCCCCTGTTGAGCAGCAAACAAAGTAATAATAGAACAAGCAGATACTAATTTTTGAAACAGTTTAATGTCACAATTTATAAGTTTATTGCAACTATTTAGGAATATTTATAGTATATAATAAAAAATACAGGTGACGCTCTGTTTATTCAGCTTCAGGTCCGACATCCAATACCATGACACCTGGTATCGCTAGTTTATATCTTTTGGCCATATCGGGTAAACTCGCTAGACCACAGATCACATATTTTTAACTCGAAAAAGACATATTTACGAGCGTTGCTTGTATATAGTTTAAAAAAAATATATAGAGGAAACGTGGGATGGGGAATTAATAAAAAAAAATTCTAAAAATAATTTTGTAACGAATCTCAGTAATTTATTAGAGATAAGACGGTTAACATGTGGAGACCTTTTTTTCAAAATATATGTTCAGTGTTTTATTGTATAAATTTGAAGCCTTAAATTAAAAAAAATAAAATAATAAAAAATATTGCTCAAGTTATGCGTTTTTGTTAGATATTTATAAATTAACGACCTAAATTGTTGATCTGAATTGATCACTGCCAGAATTGGTTTATTATTTTTACCCCATGTTTTTTCTATTTATAATTTAAATAATTTTGGTAAGTTTTGATTAAATAAATTTACAGCATTTAAACATTATTTCGTATTTAAATTAAACAAATCTATTAAGGCACATATTTTTAGTAAAATTCTTTTAATTTTTTAATAGACAGGTCAACTTAAAATATAACCTATAAAAGTCAAAATTTTCATAGAAAATACACACAGATACTTGAATAGACATAAAATGAGGGCTAATACGGCGCCACTGTTTACTGAGGTGGCATTTCATAGCGCGCAGACGCATGGAAGTTAATGTGTCGCCGTATTAAGATAAAGTGTCGCCGTATTAAGTTCTATTCATATCTACAGACACGTATCGTGGCAGACACGACAAATATTGTTTAATGTTTTTCTTACGACACATTCATACATACAGAAGATCCGTGTCTTTGCGATTACGTTACACTATTTATGAATATATTCATAATAATACGATGAAAGACAGACGTTTAGTGTCTGTAGGTATGAATATGGACCTTGAACCCTCATTGGCCGGTATTTATTGTTTCTGTCTAACATTGATTTTATGTTTGATAAGTTTGAAGAAGACTTTTATGTGAAATTAAAAGAATTAAATTGGTTCTTTTTAGACAATTTACGTGTTTAATCTGCATTTAACAAATTAGTAATTAAGAAATAATGTATGTATTAAGGATATTTTACATATTTATTCTTTGAAATGTTAAGATTAAAGCTCAAATATAGAAATCCTATAAATATGTGTTTTATTTGAAAATTTATTTTTCCTGTTTTTATCCTATAAGTTCTAACCATGTCCCAGCCACTTGTTTTCAAGGACGAATTTTTATTGTCACAGTCCGCTACGTGGCGCTGATGGCACTTGTAGCCAAGAATCCCTATACTAAATAGAGTTGGGACATGTGAACATTTTTCATCAAATAGATGTCAAAATTAATTACATATCATATGTTTGAGTTAAAGTGACCAGATTTTCATTGAGACAAAGCGGGATAAATGGAATGAAAAGCACCGTGAAAAGTGCCGTCCCTACCTTTTGCTTGAAAAGAAGAAAATCTTAATTTTTCCTACTTTTTTTTCAAACTTTCTCTTAAAAAATAACTGGCGAGCAAAAAAAACCTCAATTACATTTAAAATAAGAAATGCAGATATTTTCTAAAAAGCGGTACATTTTTAAAAATCGGCGGGACACAGGACTGTCTCGCCAAAATCGGGACGTCTTGTTACTTTAGTTTGAGTACAAAATTATCGTTACCAAGTTATGTGTTAATGAACATTTAAATTTAATTAATCCTTCTAGGTTGAATTAAAGTATCTTTTTTTTAATATTTAATTATTTCCAATTTATTTTAGATGAATCTTTTATGGAAAATAGCTTTTATCAAAACTCATGTCCCGACTCTATTTTAGATACAAGTACCATCAACGCCATCTTGTATATTTGTTACAGCGGTGACAGTAAACGATATATTTTTTTTTTTATAAAAGACATATGGAAAGTGGCAGGGGCAAGGTTCTAACTGGGTACACTTCTAGCATAGTACCACCATACATGGAAATTGGTAACCAGATTCTATAACTCAAATTTTTGTAAGCTTTACAGTTCTTAAGCTTAACAAATGGAAGAAGTCAACAGGACTGGTATGTTGCAGATAAGACTAGTCTATCTTACAATTAGAAATTAATACTTACCTATGTAACATGTATTATAGTTCCTAGGAAAGTTGAGTGATTACTGGCCCAGATAGTCTGGCTAGTACTATACTGTTCTCAGGGTCGGATTTACCTCTGGAGGCTCCGGGGCACTTCTAATGTGGTGGCCCCTGAATACTTCACATGTGAAGGGCCCTGAGTACTTTTGTCAATGTCCCCTTGGAGAATTTCTAAAATTTTTCAAATTCCTTCGAAAAAAAGGATAATAAGCAAAAAAAACGAAAAAGCGCTTATCCGTTCTATTCTATTCCTTAATTTTGAAATTTTATTCGATTTTGTGGTGTCCCAAGTGCCCTTATGTAAATCTTGTTCTGACTATTCCTACTATTAGCAAACCTTTAAACACTACAATTGTGCCATTGTTTTTATTATATCCGGTAAATTCACAATCGTTTGCTTAAGAAGGAATAACAAATTCTTAAACTAAGTGTGTAGTTAAAAATATTTGCAGATTTTTACTACCAAAATGGTGAAATTTCTTTTGAATATGACTGATTCGCCAGAAGTCGCTCTTTCTAGTGATCTAATTTTGGTAAAAATGAAACGAACGACTTCGAAAAGCTATAATTCGCTTTTAGTTTCGTCAGTTAAGTAATTCAGGTCATTGAGGTACATTTAAGGAAATATTTGAAAGACTCAAAATGATTAGAACAGCGAGAAAAAAATATTTTTATGTATTTTTTTCAAAAGGGGTAAATAGGTACTCTTCTACAGAATATATTTTTTTCACAATTTTAAAGTTACTTCAGATTTAAAAAAAAAAATATTTTTGTATTTTTTTAATGACTTGTTGTCAGTGATCTCCATTACGTATAGTTTTTTTCAGCTAAATCGTTAAAAGATAAAAATTATTAGTAAACTTTTGAAAAGTAGGTATTGAAAATTAAAATTTTTGTAAAACCGTTTCATTCACTCATAGCAATCCAATAATAGTTATTTTCGATACATATGCGTAAAGAGAGGTATTCTAGTAAAGTGATGGCTAGTGAGTGAGTGATTCAATTCACTGAGTTGAATCATTCAAGTGACTAACTGAATTGAATCAGTCAAAAACAATTGAATCGACTCTTTCAACTCGTGAGTTGAAAGAATATAATATTATGCTCACACTCACTGATACATTCGCTCACTCACTCACTTAATAGTGTATGACAGTGGTTCTCAACCTTTTTTTTGTTGCGGCACGTTTTTAACGATTTCGAAATTTGGCGGCACATACTAGACATATTCCTATTGCTATGCACGCCACTTCATCACAATTCGGCACTAAGAAAAAACGCCTTGCAAAGCAAATAATAAAATAATTTATTTTTTTGTGGATTTAAATATACTGGGTGAGTTTTTCGGAAGTTGCCATTTTTATTACAGCCAAACCGTTCATTTAATCGAAAAATTGTTCAAATAAGAGTTGTAGATATCGACAGGGGCAACCGATTACTATAGTCAGGAGCTTTATAGCTCTTATGGTTTTCGAGCTATGATACAAACTTATAGATTTTTAAATGGGGCTATATATTAATTTTTCGATAAAACTGATCTAAAGCATTAATTAACAACATAACTGAGCAAAAAAAATTTTTTTACCCAAGTTTAATTTTTTAATTTTTCTTTAATTTATCAGTTAGGTGGTAAAAATATGCATATGTACTTGAGGCTACTTCAACCGATAGTGTTTTTCTTGGTCACATTTCCATTATATCCAAGAAAAGAACCTTTTCCGGTACTATTTCTGTCACAAAAATTTGGTTTTAATAGAAATGGCAACTCAAAAAACTCACATGGTATATTCATGTTAAATATATTTTTATTTTTAAATAAAAAAAGTGCCGCGGCACAGTGGTTGAGAATCACTGGTGTATGACATACATATAAGATTCTATTCAATTTTCAATCTCTGCTTCAGTTTACTTATTATACAATCGACAGAGATTTGTTCAAAAATTTCACAAACATCTGTTTAACTGTATGTAACGTGTATATGTATTGTATATCGTATATGATACTAATGATACCTACTATAGGTATGGTAATTGGTAGGTATATATGAATATGTACTAAACTTGATATTTTTTAGATCTAAATATTTTAGATTTATTAGCCTTAGCCTATTTTTTTTTTTTTTTTTTAAAGGCATAAAACAAATTTTAAATGACATTTAGGCCAAATGCCTAATAAAGTAATAAAGTAATTTAATCTAAATAAAAAACATACCCCATTTTATATAATTACACTATAAGTACAGATATTTAAAATATGTAATTTAAAATGTAAGAAAATGTATATGTATTTTATCTTACAATATTTTCAGATTTTTAAAATAAAATTTGCCCGTTTATTATCAGATTACCAGGTCTCCAAAAATTAGTTTTTCTTCAAAACAACATTGACTGGATATCTCCCTACATAATATTACTGTAGTTTTTAACAATCCGTATTTTTCATTCTAATCTATTTTTATATTTTAACTGTGTATTTTTAATGTTGCATTTTTTAAAAATTATTTTGTGTTGGTTACGTGCATTAATTTTAACAATAAAATTATTATTATTAGTTAAGTTATTTAATTATTATTTTAAGTACATACATTAATGTACAAATTGTGTTCCAACTACAGGTAATTTTTTCTAAAATTTTCAAAAACTTTAATTTTATTCCGTTATAATAATTTTACCCAAACATTCATTCACTTGAGTGAGTGTACCACATGAGTGTATTGGTTTGTTGATTCATATTTGAAGTTGTGCCAATCAGTTGTGTAAAGTGAGTGAGAGTGATTCAATTCATTGAATCGATTCACCACAGTGAGCGGATTCAAAAGATTCAACTCACTAAAAAGAGTGATTATTCCCATAACTATTCTAGTAGGCTTAAATTGGGGCACGAGTCTAATAAGGGACTGACGTATACACAACGAGATCGAGTGCGCTGTATACCCCCACGAGCCGTCAGGCGAGTGGGGGTAAGCGCACGAGATATCGTTGTGTATGCGTCAGTCCCTTTAGCGAGTGCCCCAGTTTAAGCCTATTGGATACCTCACTTTACGCATACGTATCGAACATGATTTTTTTAACGACGGCTTCTAAAGTTTAATAGAGAGAAAATTAATTATTTTCTTAAGCAATTTTAGAAAATAGTAGGGTTAATTTTTATTTTATAATGTTATATGAAAAAAAATTATTTTTATTAATTTGTAGATCGTTTTTATTTTTTTTATTAATTTGTTGGTCGTTTCGATGTTAATTTGAATATGATTATCATTGACAAATGAATATCATTATTTTCTCGCATAGTTTTAGCTACTTTCACGCACAGTTGTACTTTCGCGCACAGTTACTGTCGTTTGTTTTACAATGATATGAAAACTGCTCTTTATGCCCACTACACAACGCTCGAATGTTGAACTTTAGAAGCGGGTGTTATAAAAAAGTAAATAAGAAATGATACGCGCAAGAGTAGATTTTACACTTTTTATCGGCCTACGGCTTTGAAAAGTCTGTTTTCTCAAGCCAGTCTCTATGGAAGTGATTTATTTGAATTAGGGTCATTGGTTGAATTAAATTAGCAAGTAATTTCGGTGTAAACTACTTTTCATTTTTGTTATCAAAATGACAAAATTTCTTTTATAAGTATGACTGATTCAATAGAAATCTTTGTAATGTAGTTATGGTAAAAATGAAAACAGATTCGAAAACTTACAATTCGTTTCCAGTTTCTTCATTCTATCATCTTATTTACGGTTTTTAAGGCAATGAAAAATTTTTGTGAACTTCGTGGCGTCATGACTTTAAAAAATTAATGTTTCGTGGTGTATGATAAAACTTTTTTGGATTTTTATCGCCTCAGCGTTGCCACCATAATATAGGGGTTGTATTGGACATACCAATAAGATAGAAAATATAAAAAAATACACTGCCAATTGGGTGTGGCGCACAGCTTACTCGTACTCGTAAAAGACTTTAAAACAGCATTCTACCAAATATGTATACCGTGAAATTAAATTTTCGCCTTAAAGTTCATAAAAAATTGTAATTCAAAATACTTAAAGGCTAAATTATAAAACAATAGCAAAAATATTTTAGCAATTAACCTCCAAAATACTTTAAAAATTTGAGCGAAGTGGGACTAGCAGTAAATAAGATATTGACATATAATGGGATTTAATGGTAGCGCCGTGGAAACTGTTACTCTGAATATAATGACATTTGTAGGGGACCATCTAGGAACCAGACCGCATAATTTATGACAATTTCATAAAAAACAATTGAATAGTTCAAAAGTTATGCCACTTCTTGCAATTTAGTATATTAATGGAATGGCATGGTAGTGGCGTAGCTACCGTTACTCCGATTTCGATTAAATTCATAGGGGACCATCTAGGAACCAAACTGCATAATTTCTGAAAATTTCATTAAAAACAATCGAATAGTTCAGAAGTTATGCTACTTGGTGCAAACTGGCGACACACAGACACCAAACCAAAATTGTTAAGGAAACTCTAAAACGTAAAATGTGCGCAAAAAATTTATGTTTGGAGGGAAAAAATTTGGAAGCAATATCAAATAGACTAAAATTCCTTTTCAAATCGGTCATAGGGTATGGAAATAAATGATTAATTTTTTTTTTAAAGCTTAATTTTATTTTCACATAGGCTTATTAAGTGCTACATTTAAACAATAAAGGAATTATATTTATAATTGTCACAAAATATATGTAAGTGAAACAATTATAATTTTTCTTATATTAATAAAATTATTTGGTTTTTATATTATATATATGTATATATATATGTATAATGTTTATGAATTTTTTTTTCACCAATACCGTAGCTATATTTATTTTTATCAAATGATATTATTATGCTTTACAAATAATTTAAAAGTAAGAATTTAAAAAGTACAATACTATAAATGTAGCTACGGTATCGTCATTGGATTTTTTATTTGATTTGAAGCTATCTAATAACAAATAAGTATATAACACTAATTTAAAAAAAATTATGCTAACATTTTTTTTTACTCTGCTATTTATTAATTTTTTTCGAGTTTTTTTTTTCTTTTTATATTTTTCAGCAATGCAACATTTTAAATTTTTATCTTATAAATATTTTTATGATGTTATTTTTGTATAAAAAGCAATATACATTAGATTTTATTTAATTTTTTTTGCTTTTATTATCTGCATTGCAGTTGTTCTTTGTTTAATGGTTTATCTGTTTATTTTTTTCTTTGTTCGGTTTAGAATAAATAACACTTAAATATAATTTTTATCGATTTTTTTTTAAAGTCTAGCACATTTTATGAATTTTTTAAAGAAAATTATTTTCATTTTTAATAGGTTTTGATTGCTCTTTTGGACTGATACCTTACATTTTCGTCAATTTATACAAATATATTTATTTGAAAAGTTCTTTATATATGTAGGTAAGTATACCTATAGAAAAAATCATATTGCTTACGTAATCTAAGTTTTTTAGTATTATTTATTACTGGTTTCTAGATATGTTTAGAATGTATAAATCTGGAATTGATTATTTGTTTAAAATTTTTAAAAATATATCAGTTCAAAAATAATGAATTTTTGTTCAAATTAGATAAGTTTTGAAGTATTTTTTAACGTTTACTCTGCTCTTCCATCTCTGCAAGAAGTGCTTTCATTTCTTCGGATAGCTCATGCTGACTACCTGCCGGCCTAAAAAAAATAAAGTGTTTGTTTAATTTGCATCTTTTTAAATATTTTTCGCTTATCTTGTATTCTTCTAGTCTGTTTATTGGCAACCCCAAGAGTCTAGAAATGACACGGTAATCCAGGGCCGTATTTTGGAGGGGGGATAGGCGGGGTACGTGTCCCGGGTTCCAGGTCTTGGTGGGCGCCAAAAAGTGAAAACGAGGGCGCCAAAATTAGGTATGAGGTGTATTTTTTTTTCGTCACTCGTTTTTTGGAAGGGAAAAATAAATATTTTTTTCTACAGGGGCTCCATTTTTTTACTCTGCGGATGGTCACACTGTCATGGCGGGTAATAAAGGTATAAACCCGGGGTTATGGAAGGTAAATATGAGGCTACTAGAAGAAAAAAATGAGTTAGCAGTGATTTCCTGCAATATTTTTGGCGGGAAATTCAAATTGAAAATCGGTTTATGTCAAATCTTACTTTATCCAATAGAAAAAGACGTTGAAAGTTGAGGGTAAGAGTCAAAAGTCACATTATCTAACAGGATATTATTAGTTTTGACGTCAAAAAGATTAAGCCAATAAGAGAGCTCATTTTAGGTCACGTGATCATTGTTTGAATTTAAAAACCATTGTTCTCTTTAAATGTGTTATATGGCGTAGTGAGTATTGTATCAGTAAAGTTGTGTTAATACAGCTTAGGCTATCACGTAGTGAACTATTTTAGCAGTTTTATAAATGGAATTCTAGGCATGCTAGGCCTAATAATATAGGCAAGGAAGTGTATGCTTTAAATGTGGACACTAATCAAAAAATGTAGTGTTTGATATACAAATATTGTTAGTTTATCAATATTCTCGAGTAATAAATAAGTATAAATTATCAGAATATTACTAAGATTCAACAAGGAAACAATATTATTATTTAAATTGAATTTAATAACATTTTTGTAATTTTAAGATGAACTTGTGTAATTAATATACTTTATGAATAATAAACAAATATTTTACCTTGCAAAATACCACTTTTATTTTTGAAACTGTGACAATATTGTTTCGAACCATCAGTTCATTTTCAAACAGAATTTGAAAAAGTGATGAAATAACCGCAGTGCTTATATCAGTCAAAGAACTTGGTACACTGCAGCGGTTTCCAAACTTTGTGTACTAACGTTCTCCCCTGTAAAAAGACTTACCTCTGCCCCCCCCCCCCCTTGAAAAAATTTATAAATAATTCATGAATTATTTTTTTACTGAAAAAACTCATATTCTTGGCGGACGACAGGTCTATACGACACTTGAGAGGAAACCGTTGATCAGACACATATTCAATACTTACGCGCTAACATGACTCTGACCGCTTGAGAATTGTTATTGTTAAAATATAACGTACAGTAGCGTTAAGGGATTACCTGGCTTTTTTTAGCAAAAAAACCAAATTTATTCCTACTTTTGGCAATTTTTTTCTATTAATAAATGCTTATGGCTTGTACTTAAACAAAGGGATTTTAAGAAAATGAAATTTCAACTTTTGACAGCGTTTTAAATAAAAAAATTTTGATTTTTGGTAAACATTTTCGTGTTTTTCGTTGATTTTTAACTTCCCATAGGAAGTTATTGTAATGGGTCCGATTTTACGAATCGCTAATTTTGACATATTTCCACATTTCAAGGTCACTAGAATCCGAATCCATCGTTTTTAGCGTCATGTCTGTGCGTGCGTTCGTTAGTTTGTTCGTTCGTCTCGCATATCTCGAGAACAAATGATGATACTAACTCCGGACTAATTTCATTAGATGCATAATCAAAAAATGAAGACCGGATAAAGTTTTCAGTAAATTCGAATTAGCGGTTTGTTTTTTGTGGTAAAAAAACAGAATTAACTTTATTAAGATAACATAGATTTAGATTATATGGATTTTTTACCATAACATTATTATATAATGGCCTAAGAACCTTCCTTGATGTTAAAAACGCCCGTATATTACTATAAAATTTAAAAAAAAAAAAAAAAAAAAAAAAAACGAAATAAGAAACTGTTTTTGAAACATATTTTGTCTTGCATATCTTGAGAACAAATGATGTTATCATTTGTTTGATAAAGGTGGAGCCCCCACCCTTAGGTACAGAAGGCGAAGCCCCCGGTATGGTGCAAGGGGCAAAGCCTCTATCGGGGGCCCAGGGGAGAAGTTGCCCGAAATGGAACAAGAATTATTTACGTACAGTAGTCTCTAGTCTTTAAGGACACCCAATGGGAAGTTGACAGTGTAGGTAGACCTGTCCCCCAAATTTTCTACTTGTAAAATGAGATGTAATGAACAGAAACAGTAACTTTTCCGTTTTTCAAGTACAAGTCATAAGCATCTACTAATAGAAAAAATCTTGTTTTTATTTTAGGTAAGAATTTTACAAGTTACTTTGCCTACGATAAAAAATCAGCGATTGTCGAAAACTAGTTGTCTAATCATTTTTTTTCGTAAAAATTTTTTTACAGTGTCTCAAAATAATACATAATAATATGCCAAAAGTTGAAATTAATTATATTTTCTTATATTGTAAAAAAAATCGAAAAAATAGTGGTTTTTCTTCGCTAAAAAAGACCCATGTAACACCTTAATATAAAATGTCCATTATTTGGTAATTATGTTTGAGCGCTTATTCTTAAAACCACGATTTTATCAAAACGACGACGATATTTGCAATTAACCTGCGCCCCCCTGGTGAACATTACGCGCCCACCAGTTTGGAAACCGCTGTGGTACAGCTAAAGTTGGTATTTTCAATGAGAAATTGCCACATCAAAATTTTTTCTGCTTTTTTCCGAAAAAAATACATTTAAAATACATATAAAAAAGACGTAGTCACAAAAAGACTTATTAATATTTTATTCCATACTAAATGGAAAAAATAATTACTTTTCTCCTAGTTTTATTAAGATGCCCAAATCTTTGAACATTTCTGATTTCAAGTTGATAGTGTCTTGGTACTTAGTATAAATCAGAAAGTCTTAAATACTGGTATGCGTACCAAAAAGTTAGTATGTTTAACACCACTGGTTTATACCTTCTCTTTTAGTTTATATTCAGCCAGTGGAGAGCAGATCAATATATATTTTGGAGTTGCAAATTGCTTTTACATAGTTAAGAGGAATATATTTTAGTGATCTACCAGTGTTGGCAATTTGGTATTTGTAACCTAATTATATAAGTCAAATCAATTAATATTGGTCTAACATCATTAATACATAAAAAAGAAAAATTAGACGTACGGTAACGGGCCTAGTTTCTGACCTTTTAAGAGTGACGGCTGAGGTTAAACGACAGTAATAAATATAAGTTTAAACTTAAGAGACAATTAATAATTTTATCAACTAGTTTATGGCTTTCAAAATAAAGTCATACAAGTAAAATAATTATTTGAATTGAATTAATAATTTAAATTAATGTTTTAAAAATTGACAAAAAGGACCCAGTTTCTGACCTTCAAAATTTCTCATGTGACAGTTTTTGACCCTGACAGTGGCCTAGTTCTGATCCTTAAATTTAAAAATACAGTTTTTTAAAATTTAATTTATAAATAATTTTTTATTGATAAAAATGAATGTTTAATGTCATATACGTTATGAAAAATAACAAAAACTAATCGAAGATAACTATAAATAATAAAATAACTAACAAAAACTGGTTAGAATTTAATTGGGCCATACCACTTTAGAAGTGAGCCTAGTAATTGACCCTCATATTTCAATAATAAAAATCATTCTAAGGTATTTCATAAATATTTTAAAATAAATTTTAAACAAATATTAACCTGCTCATATATTTTTAACTAAGTTTTCATACTTACATGATGAATATTGCACAGATCAAAATGAGTACTTTGTAACATAAACTGTTAGGGAACTATCAAAAAAATAATTTTTACACACATTTTAAACTTAAAAATTTTTTTTATTTAGTTAATATATGTATTCTAAACTTTTTAAATTGCTGTTCATTAGACACAGAATAGATTATTTTAAATTAAGAATTTATTTTTTTTCTTATTTAAAGTATAGTTTTTTTATTAATTTATAATAAAGTTGAAAAGTTCAGAAACTGGGCCAGGGTCAATTACCGGGTCTTTTACCTTACGATCTTACGTAACTATAGTTACTGTAATATAGAACCATTGAGGAAAGAATCGACTAGAGAGAATGCTGTGTATTACAAATACATTAGGAAATTAAAGCAAAAAAATTGACTGATGGGATTACTTTAATGGCGGTCAAACCATTAATTTAATGGTTTATCTAATATTTATAAACAAGTCTCCGTGGTTACAAGTTGGGCTTACTAGAATGGAGTTATGCTTCAAAATTTAATGCCTGTGGTATCTCTAGGAAACATATTATGTTATAGTTGAAAAAATATTCCCAGACACTTTTGATAGTTTCTTTGTCAACGGATAATTGCCTTTTTCTAATTCCAGTCAAACAAATAAATAGTGCATAGGGTACTAATTGAACATTAGGTTACGAAATAATAATAAATAGTAAGTTAATAACACTATTTTATATTTTTATGTAAATTCTGTTTATTCAATAATAATTTGATTACAGAAGAACATTTCTTAAAGAAACCGAAAACAAATGACATTAATGATATATTATAACTTAACTGTAAAATATACATAAAATAACTGAATGACTGGATTCATTGCAAAATATTTAATATTATTAAAAATATAATATATTTGAAAAACAAAAATCAGTGGATGTCAATATGTACTGCTTAGAATTTTCAAATCAGTTAAAATCAAACGAGAATCGTTTATCCTAATTGAAAATAACATATTTCACTTTTCTTTACAGTATTGCATCATTTTTTTAACTTTGTGAAGATGAAATATTATTATGTCAAATATTTAAAAAACTAAATAAAAACCACTGATTAAGGACACTGGTGTAGTGTTGAAAAGTGTACGACAAGGACAAAAAAGAAGGAAACCTACAAAAGTGTCTGGGAATATTTTTTAAACTATAATATGTTCGATTCAGTACTCAGTGTATAGAACTAACAAAAAGAAAAGAAGATAGAAAACTAGGTTCCCGTAATTTTGCTTCATTTGTTGCATTTGTTTGATGACGTCAGATCAATTTTAGTTGATTATGTTGAGTTGACCTGCGTTTGGCATAATTTTATGAATTTTACTATGTAACATATTTTTGGTTATATTACGCAAAAGTATTATCATTTTAGGTAATTAAAAATTTTACAAAAAGTACAAAAACAAATCGTTTTTTAGGTCGTTTGGAACTGAAGTGTATAATTACCCGGAATTTTTTTTTTTTTTTTTGGTTGCTCGTTCAATTGTATTTTTGGGCGGTACTTTTAAGGATGTATACTCGAAAAGAAAATTTCAACTTTATCCATTGAGTTTGAAATATGTTAAACAATAGACGATTCTGCATCGATTAGCAAAAAGAAAATTGCATGTCACGGACATAAATAAAGTACACCCGAATTTTATTTCTGAAAGATAGCTAACTTCAATACATTTTTTTGACTCTCTATTACCTCTCTATGGCACTGAGAACGGGGGCAGCGGGTATAGATGTCATCGTTGTTGTAATCATCATGCGTAGTACACTTGAGAAGAACAGAGATGTCACTATAATAACTTTAAATTATCTTTAGCCATAGATGAGACAGGTCAAGCCTACATACAAAAAAGTGTGATCCGAAAGTTGCAATAAGTAGCAATTTATATTGCTTATCGATTAGTCGTCCATCGGCTCTTCAAGCGTACACATTCATTGTTAACTCGTGGCCACAGTGGTGGCTGTTCATTGTTACATCACTAGTAGCAGGTACATGCATATGGTTGTTCGAGTATATTTATGCATTCCCACCGTGGACCACCGTTACATACATACAGAGTATTACACACACACAAACATCCACTACCTTACACATACCAGCACAAACTCTAAATACGTATATAGCCTACCATCTCTCTGCCAAGTCTGATAACGTAAAATTCTGATATGTAGCAATCTGTCACCAGAGCGGCGACACAGGTATTTGGGAATATATGTCTATAATCGAGATATCAATTTAACCAACCAAAAATCACCTTCTGTTAATTCCATGCAACGAAATTTTCCAATTCGGTTACGTAGGAATATTGTTTATTTTTTAGAAATTATTATTCCAACTATAGAGATAATGGGCGCATTCATACGGCAACTAGCCAAAGTGACTTGCTCTTACTTTTAAGAACATTACACTTGTTTTGAAGTGCTTTTGCCTTACTTTTGAGATATTTGTATATTCCTGTCTCACTTTCCATGTTCTTGAGAGAAGGGTGAAGGTATGTATACGATGTATACCGAACGCTATTACTGACTATAAACTATGTATGCTAGAATCATCGTATCATAGAGATGTACACGATATGATTTTACTCACAGAGTGCTAATTTAAATACAAGAGTAATATTATACTAGATTTTAGATAAAATTTCTTGTTAATACAATAATACGTGAAAGTTTTTAAAAAATGTGTTGTTAATTATTTAGAATTTAGCTAATTCACTTGAATGAATTTTTTTAATGAAAATAAGTTGCATTTTTAATGACAATAGGAATATTTTTATTGGAACGAGAAAAAATTAAAAAATAAAATAACAGAAACATAAAATAACCTTATGTAAAGGCCAGGCCAATGACGAACAAAATTGTATTCATAATGCTAATTTCTTTATACCTATTAAAATTTTTCCCATTTCAACATTTTATATTCGATTTTATCAAAATTCTGTACAATTCTTATTATAATAAAAAAAATTAATAATAATAGTAATAATAATAATAATAATAATAATAATAATAATAATAATAATAATAATAATAATAATAATAATAAACCCCCAGGGGCTTGTTGTAACACCCGGTTGCTTCGGTAGTCGGTTGCTACGACAATTTGGGAAGTAGCGCTCCCGGGTCCCCGAGCTAAGACCAGGTACTTTTTAGTATCTGGTGCGTGGAGATCAACCAGCGCTAAATGGTTGACCCTGTGACCGGGCCCCTAACAGGTATTAACTAGTTCCGAAGGAAAGAGCTAGAAAAACTGGTCGCGTCGCGGGTCTCTCGGGTGGGCCCGCAGAAAAAGACGGATCCAGTAGAAATTCATCTTCTCCTCTCGTGCGCCTGGAGTGGACGGACAGCTTGAGGAGAGATTTGCTCACGTGCCGCACACAAAGTGAGCCAGATAAGAGAGGGTACATGGCAAGGATGCACGCCATATGGTGCCAGATGCATCCCGAACACTCAAATTTAACGCCACAAAATCTGCGTGACCATGTAACCCCAATCATTAAATTAAACATACCTACCGGACATGACTATAATCGAGAAGCTCGCGAAGAAGCTAGGGTTGCTGAAACTGCGGTGGTGGAAGTTGAACAGGATTCTGCGGTCAATGGTGAGAGCTTGGCCAATATTAACATCACCGAGCAGGATCAACCGGTAACTCATGGTGACAGCATAGTTACTGAGGCACAGACGGACTTGTTAAATCAAGTCAACACAGATACTGTGCTAGAGTCTAACACCAGAACAAGTTCAACTCCCACTCAGAATGATGCCGATCTAAATAAATCCCTTTCTGTCTCAGACAATTTAAGAAAACAATTTCACGATCTTCTCGATACCGATTTAGACTTTGACAAACGACCACGTTCCAAACACCGACGAACGTATGTAAAGGGCGAACAACTGACCCTACTAAACGAAATTTTGGACGATCATCTATCCCCATCCAGTGATCTCACCGACGTCGACAACGCAGTATATGCAGCGATGCGTGTCCTGACTCCATGTACTAAGCAGCAAAAGACTGCAGAGGAGAAGGCACGTATCCATATTAAACAAATTGACACCAAGGTGAGGGCACTACGACAGCTGGTATCGCGTATCCAATGTGTGATAGAATATATTCAGACCAACAGGCGTTTTACGCAAAAGGTACGGGCTTTTGCCAGAGAACTATGGTACCGCTATCACACAATCAATTTGGGCAATCTGTTGACCATCAAACAGACACGTTTGGATAAGATGCGCGCATTGGCCCTGGCCAAGAAGAAATTAGCCCGGCGTGAACGGTGTATTCGGGAAAATAATATCTTTAAATCGAACCCTTCACGCCTGTTCGCACCAAAAAACCCTGTCGTGGAGCAACCGCCGACGGTCGACGCAATAGAAGATTATTGGCGGGGAATATATGAGACGACTAAATAGACTGACTTGGACTGTATTCCCATCAGCCAGTTTAGATGGTACTGCAAACAACAGCTGGACAAAATGCCATCTCATACCATTATAACATCTATTGATAAAGAGGAAGTCGAACTTGCTATCAAAGGCACGAAGAACTATTCGGCTCCGGGCATTGATGGAATAACGAATTTTTGGTGGAAGAAGTTCACTAGTACCCACCGCCACCTTGCCCGTATATTTTCAAATTGGTTATTTAACTGTGAGCCAATACCATCATGGCTCGCTGAGGGAAGAACGGTTCTAATACCGAAAAAAGGAGACCTATCACAACCACAGAACTACAGACCGATAACGTGCCTGAACACTGTGTATAAAGCGTTCACTTCCATTCTATACGAACGCATCTTGAAGGCGATTGAACCAGTGTGGACTTCGATCTATGAACAACGAGGTTCAAAAAGAAGAATGTCGGGTTGCAAAGACAACTTGCTGGTCGACAGATGTATCTGTCAGGACGCTAGACAGCACAAACGCAACCTGACCATGGCCTGGGTGGACTATCGAAAAGCATTTGACACAACGTCACATGAACTCATTATCTATTTGCTCCATTGTCTGCGAGTCCATCCCGACATTATTAAATGTATTGAACACCTGTTGCCGCTCTGGAAAACAAGATTCACAATAACATCCGGTGAACGCGTTGTGTCAACGGAGTTGGTGACATACAAACGAAGCGTATACCAAGGAGACAGCCTCAGCCCACTTTTGTTTTGCATCTCGTTGTTGCCCCTGTCAATCAGCCTGAGGGAGGAACCCGGCTACTTGTGTGGCCTGGTAGGAAACCGCGAGCATAAAGTCACACATTTATTTTATATGGATGACTTAAAACTGTATGCTTCGTCAGAGAGTGATTTCAACTGCGCTCTAAAATTAACACACGAATATAC
This sequence comes from Brachynemurus nebulosus, assembly GCA_035578155.1. Taxonomy (NCBI): domain Eukaryota; kingdom Metazoa; phylum Arthropoda; class Insecta; order Neuroptera; family Myrmeleontidae; genus Brachynemurus; species Brachynemurus nebulosus. The sequence continues at coordinate 38,655,422 of JAPWDM010000002.1, read as the reverse complement.
GGACGCGATCGGTATGGAGTTCGGACTGGATAAATGCGCGGTGGTGCACTGTAAGCACGGTGTAGTTCCGAATTTTGATTCACACACCCAATTAGCGGATGGAAGCATCATAGAACATCTTGATGAAGGAGCGACCTATACGTACCTTGGTGTTGGCGCAAGTCATATCCAGGATGTGCGGAACATGAAGGCCGCCTTAAGTAGTAGATATAAGCGTCTTCTCCGACAAATTTGGAGTTCTGAATTGTCGGCAAAGAATAAGACCAGTGCTACAAATATGTTAGCCATACCCATCCTTTTATATACTTTTGGCTTAATTAAGTGGAATGTGAATGAATTGGAGGAACTAGACCGATACACGTGAAAAATAATGAACATCAACCGTAGTTTGCACCCACGCGCATCGACACAACGACTTTACCTCCCACGTGACCTAGGGGGTAGGGGACTCCTGTCAGTCGAACGTTTATATGATCATATAGTCTTAGGTACAGCTTGTCTTGTACTTAACAGTTCAGACCCGCTTTTGCAACTCGTCAGGGACCACGAGCTTGCTGGCGTAGGCGCATTTTTATTCACAGCAGCGCAACGTGCCGCCGATATCTTGGGCTTAGTCTTCGATCCGCGTAATCGCGACGGTGATGACAACATTCTTTCACTATTACAGTCGCGCCAAAAGTCGGCAATCAAGAGAGCCGAGCAACAACATCTGCTCAATAAACATCGCGACAAAGTTCACCAGGGTATGTTCTACCGTCACCTTGACAACCTTGGCCTTTCGAGCGAACTCACTTGGGCTTTCTTGAGAGCTAATGGACTTAAATCGGAAACGGAGGGTTTTATCATGGCAGCTCAAGATGGAGTGTGGAACACCTTAACACACCAAAAATATGTGATGGGTATTAAAGGGGTTTCGAATACCTCGTGTCGGGCATGCAAAGCATACCCGGAAACCTTAATGCACCTGACTTCAGGTTGTTCTTATTATACTAAATCCACCTATATCCATCGCCATAATGCTGCGTTGCGCGTGCTCTACTTTTATCTTCGTTATCATTACGAAGTTGACAAAACACCAGTCTTGCCCTACGATCCTGCGGAAGTAGAATCCTTTGTTGCCAACCAAAAGTGTAAGATCTTTTGGAACATGCCGGTTGCAACTACCAGGCAATTGAGCGCTAATAAGCCTGATGTTGTGCTCCAAGATTTAACATCTCAAACTATGTATGTTATCGAGTTCTCCGCTCCGGCGGAAACTAATACAGTCGAAAAGGAGGAGCAAAAAAGGATTAAATATCAAGATCTAATACATGAACTGCGACAACTGTACCCGGGCTATACTGTCCGCTTGGTCGTACTTATAATCGGATGTCGGGGGGGGGGGGGTATGCATAACTCCTTTGTGCGCAATCTCAACATCATTTCGGCTTGTAGATCTCACGCGAATATGTTAGCGACGTCAATGCAGAAGGCAGTTATTATCGGGACGCTCCGCACGCTTCGGTCGCACGAGACGAACTTTTCCGGGGGTTCATGAACATCTTTGAATCCCCATGCCCCGTTTAGAGCGGGTTCTCGAACATCCATTGGACCTGCCCTCGAATCTCCCACTGCGAAGGTCTTGCAGCGAGGTTCGGGGATTTATTAGGTAGGGAAGACCAGGAAGGGGATGCTGTATGACGGACATTACGTACCTGACTTTGAAGTACCTGACCTGGTACGCTGCACGGACATTTTTTCCTCCGCCTGGGGGTTTTTGAAATGCAGTCGCGTTTATTTCGTTAACAACAACAACAATAATAATAATAATAATAATAATAATAATGATAATAATAATAATAATAATAATAATAATAATAATAATAATAATAATAGTATAAATAAATAAAATGAATTATATAATTCAATTTATACAGATAAAAATTATATGAGAATTTTCTGTTATTTTATTTTTTAATTTTTTCTCGTTCCAATAAAAATATTCCTATTATCATTAAAAACGCAACTTATTTTCATTAAAAAAATTCATTCAAGTGAATTAGCTAAATTCTAAATGATTAACAACACATTTTTTAAAAACTTTCACGTATTATTGTATTAACAAGAAATTTTATCTAAAATCTAGTACAATATTACTCTTGTATTTAAATTAGCACTCTGTGAGTAAAATCATATCGTGTACATTTCTATGATACGATCATTCTAGCATACATAGTTTATAGTCAGTAATAGCGTTCGGTATATATCGTACATACCTTCACCCTTCTCTCAGGAACATGGAAAGTGAGACAGGAATATACAAATATCTCAAAAGTAAGGCAAAAGCACTTCAAAAACAAGTGTAATGTTCTTAAAACAAAGAGCAAGTCACTTTGGCTAGTTGCCGTACGAATGCGCCCATAGTTCCGAATAACCCGTGTCTCCGCCCTAAATTAAAATTTCAATCATAGAGATGTAGATATTTTGAGAAAATGGCTCATTACCATTTTTTTAAATATGTTGTGCAGTGCTACTGCACTGCCCTCTGAACTCAGTACCAAAATAACTACCTGCTAAGAAAATTGGTAATGAGCCATTTTTTTAAATAATATGTTGTGCAGTGATATAGATATATATATACATATATATATATATATATATATATATATATATATATATATATATATATATATATATATATATATATATATATATATATATATATATATATTTAGTGTTATTCTCTATGCGCCAACCATAGTCAAATTAAATCTTTGTTTTATAGAAAAAATTTATTAATTGATATAATTTCTTATAAAGTACACATTTTAATTCATAAAATAAGTGTTTCTAGTAATAATTTAACATTATGATAATTTTTAAAAAAATTTTTAAATGTACTACTCATTTTGACTGGGCATCATCTTTAAGTTGATTCTTCAAGAGATACTATAATTTGGTAAGCCTGATTAAGATTATAAACTTTTATTTTAAAAAATACCAACACTGTGATCTACCTACGCAATGAACAGAGTGGGAAATTTTGGCGGCAATAATAGTTTAATAATATGTTAATAATAAATGACATGACAACTGTTATTGATTTTTGTAAATTATTGTAATCTGTCATCAAAATAAACAAAAAGTCTTTCTCTTCAGTTGTGTGAGACAGGTATTGTAAATTTTGACTGAATTAAACAAACACCACGTAGTACTATTATGTATTTTAATAATATTATAAAATAATATCCAATTTAAAAAATGTAATAAAATTGTAAATTTTTGTTTAGTTTATTGAATTTAAAGCTTAGTGAGCAATTGAGCATCCATCAATTGGGTAGCCCAGCTAGGGGGAGGGAGGGGTTATGCAGTAAACTACGTTAGACTATACGTTAGACGGGGCGAGTTATAGTCGAGCTACGTAGTTTTATTTAGAACAGTTAAAACAAGCATGAATTTTAATGTAAAAATTCATAAATAATCCTAAATATTACTTATGATGTGCTGTTAATACATATGTATTTTGAAATGTGACCAAACTTCTTCAGGCAAATTATGCTGCCATAGTACCATGTAGTCACACAGTTTTTACATAAAAATTGTTACTGTAAGGGGATGTGTTTTTTGGTGGAAATATTTTGCTAAACTATAAAAAAATGCTTCAGCTTTCACATTTTATAGTAAAGAGGGTATTATTTTAATTGAATGACTGCCTTTTGAACTTAATAAAAAAAAACTACGTTCCACTACAAGGGAGGGGAGGGGTCAAGGAAAAAGTCATCTGTAGTCTACACGGTGGGGGCAGGGGGTTCAAAAATGGGAAAAATGAAACTATGTAGTTTATGCACACTCATTTAATGGGCACTGATTTTTTGTTATCAAATTCTATTGGTATGACAATTTTACCTTGGTCGTCCAGTAGTTTGTTTATCTTCTGATTCGCTTTTGATTTCTTCGGTTTCTGGAAAGATGAAAAAAAAACTTGCAACTACCATTTAAAGTAAATTTAATTTTTTTGAATATTTTGCTAATACACCAAGTAGTTTTAAATCGAAAAAATTCCGACCTAAGTTTTCATAAAATTATTAGTTTATATGTTAATAATGTTTTCCCCTCCAACGAACACCTCGTATTCCTCTTTGAGGAGGGTGAAGGGGTGAAATATGTTCTGGCCAATTCCTTGTTTCTTTTTTTATTTTCAATTTTATGGGAAATATGTTTTTGTTATAAAATTAAAGCTTATAAAATTATTTACAAAAAGGTTTCATACCTATTTTCCGCCAAGTTAATATTACTTCAAGAAATTATACTTTATTTATTAAGTTTTCATATTCCACAAATTAAAAATTCTGAACTCGTCACACTGAACAAAAATTTAGTATTCTTTAATTTGGGATTTAGTCAAAAGTGACTTAGCCCTCCCGTCGTTTAAAAATAAAAATATCAGATTAATCTTTGTGGTATAATTAGAAGCTATTTATTAGCTTTTGAGCTGATATAGTTCTGCTCGTAGTCCTCAAAGATTCCAACAATAAACCTCTAAAATACGAATGGTTTCTTCATAAACAGGTTGCTACACAGTAATAAAAATTTTCATATCTTAAAGGTTAATTCTTGGATTTTATATATTTGAAATATAATGTATTTTCTTTTTTGTAGTATTCCTTCTTGAGTTCTAGCAATTAAGGCTTGTTTGAGGACTAAGAGGATGAGATTGAAAATCAAGACTATATTAGTTCAAAAGCTCATAAATAGCTCTTAATTCTACCTCGAAGATTAATTAATATGTTATTTTTATTTTTAAGTAGTGGGAGGGCTGGGCCAATTTTGATTCAACTCTCCAATTAAGAATACTAAATTCTTGCTCAATGTCACGAGCTCAAAATTTTTAATTTGTGGAATTTGAAAGCTTATAATTAACTTATAATTTTGCCCTATTTAATTTTTTAATTTTACTAGGGTAGGTCGAGAGAGACTGAATATTTGTAGATTTGATATTCAAGTGATTTGACTTAACTTTATAAGGTCATTTCTTGAAGAAATCTTAACCTGGCAGAAAATAGGTATAAAATCTTTTTTGTAGATAATTTTATAAGCTTTAATTTTGTACTGAACCATTTTTTACGTAAATGGAGAAAAACACGGATTTGGTCAGAAAATTATATTTTACCTCTTCCTCCTCTTCAGAAAGGGGTACGTGGCGCTCTCTGGAAGGGGGAAATTTCATAATTTACTAATAATAATATTGCAAGTAATAATTTTATGAAAAAAATGAACTTGGGTCGGAATTTCTTCCAAATTTCATACTAAATACCGACTTGGCTACCGGTTTATAATGATCGGTTAAGTTGTACGAACTGTATAAAGACGTGAAGAATCGCGGACATTATAATGTACAGGCAAGTTTTTATTACGGCTAAACTATTGATTTAATCAAAAAATTGTTCAAATAATAGTCATAGATATCGCTGGGGGAATCGATTGCTATAACCAGGAGTTTTGTAGCTCCTTTGGTTAAGTTTAATGGAACTGGGCCAATTCGTATCGACGTAAGCAGAAGTGGCTTGCGCTCATTTGTAAGCAATATGCGCTTGAAAATAAGGATATTTGACTTGCTGTTGATATGTATGTATATTCCTGTCTCACTTTCGATGTTCTAGTGAGAAGGGTGAAAAAAGTGAGACAGGAATATACATACATATGAATAGCAAGCCAAATGTGCTTGTTTTCAAGCACATATTGCGTACACTTGAGCGCAAGCCGCTTCCGCTTCCGCCGATACGAATTTCCCCGAGATTCTCATTTAAATAAATATAAGGATGCACCATAGCTCGAAAACTAAAGGAGCTAGAAAGCTCCTTGCTGTGACAGTCGGTAGTCGTCAGTGGTAGCTATAAGTTTTATCTGAATAATTTTTTAGTTAATAAGTTAATAGTTTAGCCGTAATAAAACCGATAACTTTCAAGAATCTCATCTGTATATGCAGTTTATGTAAATGGGTGTATTCAAAAACCGCTTGCTTCTAAACCGCTTGCAAGCACATTGCTCATTCGCTTCCTGAAGCGGCTTAAAACTGTCTGAATTAAACTGCTGTACTTTAGCATGCTTCAAAAATGAGAAGAGAGTAAGACAGTTCATCTATAAACAGATCTATTAGGGATGTATGGTAGATGGGTGTGCCAAAAAAAAAATTGTTCTTTTCTCGCTCTCCGCTCAAAATATCGTAGGATATGTCTAAACAAACATCCTCACCAAAGCGCAGCTCAAAATTCCAATTTTTAGAGGTGCATCATTGAACCTAAAGTTTTCCAATTTAAATAACACAGGAAAAACGATTTTTTATATTATTTACTCCTGTAAACTATGAAGAAATTTTTTTTCCATAAAATGAATCAAAGCACCTTATTAAGCATTCGGAAATTTCTATCACCAATATTTCACTTTCTACAGAGCCTTAAAATTTAAATTTCTTGAAATTTTACTTTTTTTACATTTTTAAGCTAAACTATTAAAGATAGGACAAAAAGTTAAATGACAATTTTGTAGTCCAACTGACGCTTTACAAAAAAGTTCCTTACAAATTTTTCGTATTACAAATAGTTACAAAGTTACAGACCCTCAAAGTTTATTTTACTTATTTTTTTAGCGAAGAGGAAATTCAGTTATTACAGCGGGTGTCATGAAAAGACCTGAATCCGGGACTATGGTAGAAATTGGTTTTGGGACCTCGAGAAACCGAGAATGACCGAAATTTCTGTCAATCCCGGGATCAGGTTTTTTCATGACACCAGCTGTAATGGCTGAATTTCCATTTTGGAAATTCGCTAAAAAATAAGTAAAATAAATTTTGAGGGTCTGTAACTTTGTAACTATTTGTAATACGAGAAACTTGTCAGGAACTTTTTTGTAAAGCGTCAGTTGGACTACAAAATTGTCATTTAACTTTTTGTCCTATCTTTAATAGTTTAGCTTAAAAATGTAAAAAAAAGTAAAATTTCAAGAAATTTAAATTTTAAGGCTCTGTAGAAAATGAAATATTGGTGACAGAAATTTGACTCAATGTTTTTTGCCCAAAATTTAATGCTTAATAAGGTGCTTTGATTCATTTTATAGAAAAAAAATTTCTTCATAGTTTGCAGGAGTAAATAATATAAAAAATCGTTTTTCCTGTGTTATTTAAATGGGAAAACTTTAGGTTCGATGATGTACCTCTAAAAATTGGAATTTTGAGCTGCGCTTTGGTGAGGATGTTTGTTTAGACGTATCCTACGATATTTTGAGCGGAGAGCGATTTTTTTCAACCCTAATGGTAGATAGTATGTTAGTATTTTAATTTACAGAGTTTTAATTATCCTAATCTTGCTAGAGTGTTTCATTAATAAATTTAAAAAAAATGTAATTTTTTGATTAAAAATGTGTTGTTAACTGTTTCGAATTTAGTGATTTTCTTCAATTTATTTGTATAACGGTCTTTAATTGTACATATACACGATCCACATGATCTACATGCTAATAAACTTTCAATGATTTTTAATCAATTTTAATACTGCCTGTAACACCAGGCCAGTGACGACCAAAATTGCATTCACATTGTAAATTTTTTGATATTAAAATTTTTGCTGTTTAAACATTTTATAAGTTTTGTGTAAAATTCTTATTATAACAAAAAATTACAAAGAAAATTTAAAAAAATAAATAAATAAATAAAATGATAAATTTTTGTCATTTATTTTACTTTTTAAATCTTTCCTCTTTCAAGAAAAATATTTGGATATTTCGGCGAATTCCTGTTATGACTGAAAACAAAATTTATTTTCATTAAATTCAAGAGAATTATCTAAATTCTAAATAATTAACAACACATTTTAATCATGAATAACTTGAACGTACCCAGGGCCCGCTCTAGCGTTCACGCCGCCCTGGGCAAAAGGGAATAATCCCGCCCCGGTGGAAAATCTGTCACATTTTTTTTGCTCGCTGAGTATGAAAATGCCGCCCTTTTTCGGTTTTTTTACACTGGCGACCTTTTTTTTTTGCTCGTCAGCTCTAAAATGCCGCCCTTTTTTGCAAAATTCCCGCCCTTACAATTTCCTGCTCCGGGCAAACCTCCTTTTTTGTTCCTTACTTGCAAAATACAACCAAAATTTACAAAAATCCCGCCCTTAAATTTTGCCACCCCGGGCAAGTTAAAAGTATGCTTTATTTTTTGATACAAGTGTTGTAAGAGGTTGATCAAAGTGCTTGCGAGCGGTTTGGAAGCGAATGGTATTTTGAATATATCCAATTTTCTATGTTTCTTTCTTAATCAATATTTCTAATTCTTACCTTTTTCTTCCTCGTCTTGTTTGTCTGATTTTTGTGTTACCGTTTCGGAAGTGCCTGCGTACATAAAAAAATATATTAATTTTTCTAAACTTTTAGCAATATTATAAAGTATAGGTAAAGCCAAACACTGACTAACATAAAATTAAACTTTTTATCAAACTTTTGTTGTTAGCTGACATCTTTTGGTTTTCTTTTTTTTTATATAGTAAATAACATGAATACGTATGCAAAGATAAAACAAGATTAAAAAAATTTTTTTCTGAGATTTTTTTGCCATGGATTATTTTGGATAACTTTTGTTTTTTTGTTTTTTAATATACGTCTATACTTTATAATTTTGATTACAGTTAAACCAGATTACGAAAACAAAATAACGAATTACGATAGAAACAATTTTTGAATTTTGATTTTGAAAATAATTCGTTATTTTATTGTTTATGTTAAGGACATTCAATATATAATTGTGTCATGCAACAGAAAATAAAATTAACAAAAATTATAAAATTTTGCATGCAAAACAAACCATAAATAAAAAAAGAACTTCGGGTCGGATGTTGAAAATGGTTTTATATAAGAAACTGAAAAAATAATATTAACAGAAATTATAAAATTATATACAAAAATAAAATATACAGACGACATGTTTCTTTATTTACATCGATACAAAATAAACTCTGGAAATTGTATAAAAATTATAGCATACTTTCTTTTAAAGGAAAGTATATTTCAAATACTCAAAAAATACCTGTATAAAAAGTTTCAAGATATTTTATCAGACAGACGACACTCAAGAACTTCATGGCATTGACTGAATGGGTGATTCCTCGTCAGATGGGAACTTGAAATAACGTGAGTTATTTACTCTTTAGTTTTATTGATAGAATATCTTGAAATCATTTTAATGATAAAAGCAAAACGTCCTATTCGTATTTTTGAAAATTTTTTTTCTATCCAGAATAATAATTTTATATTAAAACATGCAAACAAAACTGATTATTGTGCATGAAATAGCATTTTGCTTCCACAGTATAATCTGGTTATGAGCTTCGTTTTAGTATTTCCGCTATAACTAATATTTGATGTCTTGTTATCTGTTATAAGACTCACTAATTTAGAGGTTTACAGGGTGTTACAAGTTGTATGTTTCATAAATATTGATTTTAGTGAAGGATTGGTATGAAATTCACTGATCAGGAAAAGAAAAAACGAGATTTATAACCAGATTTTACCGAATATAGTTACTCCTGTAATTTAGTAGAATAAATTTTAACCGGAATTATTTTATTTTTGCCTTCTATCTTGAATAGTATGCTATAACTTTTATATGAATTGAAGTCTATCCTGTATTTATGTAGCTCTTTTTTGAGAAAATAAAGAGTTTTTTTAATGACGACAGGAAGGAAAGTTTTCAAAATGACATTATGTATGAATGGATGAATGTCTCTACCTTGGATGTCTATAATGGCGGGTGTTACATGACGGGTAACATATGTTCGATGTGCTACAATCTCCGTTGAAGGTCCTTCCATTTGGGTTGTATCGCCTGATATAGATGTCATTAAGTGTTTATAATCTTTATCTAACGTATCAAATTCTTCTGCACGTTCATCAGTGTCTTTTCCAGTTGAAGATTCAGTGTAATATTTTTCTTGTGTTTTACTTATTTTTTGTTGAACATAAGCTTTTAGCTCATCTTCGGACATGTTTTGAATTTTATCAGAACTTAAATCTTTCATAATTACTCGGTTTTGAATGACTTTTTGAATGTGAACATTGCCATCTGCGTCCACGTGTTCCGTTTCCTGTACGAATTGACCCTCTCCGAATTTTTCAATATATTTTTGATACTGTTGTTCAGCATCTGGTCCTTTAAAAGTTACACGTTGAATTTCCGGTGGAAGATTAACCATACGATGTATTGTAACACTAAATCCATCTTCTTCACAGGGTTCGATTACTTCAGTGACAAACGGTTTTGTTTCATGTTCTGCGTAATCTGGTTCAGATTTTAAATCTTCTGCATAACTGTTCTCACCGGACCAAACTTGTCGTATGGCAGCAGCCAAGTCAATACCTTCTATTCTTTGTACGCCTGTACCATTTGGATCAATGGTATCTGTGCTTGATACCATTGTGTTTGAGCCACCGCTAGTAAAACTACTGGACAGAACCGAGTCAGTTTCAAAATGATAAGTTGCATGAGTTGCTGTGGAACTTGTTGGCTCTAAACTATCTGTACTACCTAACATTATATCTGAGCACTGATCTTGTAAATTTGTTTCAATTTCAGTTTCACCTGTGAGACTATCACGGTAACTACTAGTACCTGCTTCTGCTTGTGCAGCTACTAAATTTGATGCTAGCTCCAAAGAATCACTAGCAATTAAACTCCCATCTTGAACATCATGAGGTTCGATACTGTCAGTCATTATGTCTTTGGTTGTTTTAGATTGAGTTTGAAATTCAATGGAATCAGTGCTAGCAGTCATTACATCTCCTGTTGTTTTTAAATCTAAGCTGTCCGTACTGGCATGAAAACCAGGTCGTGCTACTTCTAAACTATCTGTTGTAATTCCCGTCTCTTCGTGGGATTGTAAACTAGATATTGTAGATATTTTACTTGTTGGGGCGTCTAAGTCTAAATCAGGGATTTTCGCAACCTCTTCAATTGAGTCACCACGACCAAGAGATTGTGTTTTGTCTTCACCTAATTTTAAATCAATAAACTGTTCGACATTTGATTGTGCTTGTCGAATTATTTCATCAATTTCAAACATTCGTTTTTCATAATCTTCTTCGTCAGATTCTCCTATTAATTTTTTCTGTATTGTTGATGTTGCTAAACTATCAGATTCTGAAATTGTGCTTTCATGACCTTCATCTATTTGTGCAAGCCGAAGTGCTTCTTCTTCTTCCTTTGCTTTAATTTCAATTTTGTGTGCTTGAATACAAGCTGATTCTAACCCTTCAAATTCCTTTAAGGAAGATAGTGAAACGTCATCTCCTTGTCCACTGCGACTTATGTGATATCTTCTTGAAAAACTTCCATTGCTTAATGAATCTTGCGAACCGTGGTGGAATCGTCTATTTTCTAACGATATTGCTTGTTCTAGATTTTCAAATTCTTGCAAGCTTGACATAGAAATATCGTCATGCTCACCAGACCGTGTAAAGAATTTTCGTCCAGCAAGAACATCATATTCAGGTGTACTCGAGAAAGAATCTTTTACACTGCTATAACTACCACCTGATTCTTTTTGTGAACTTAAGCTGCCAATTCGAGAACTAGGGTCGAAATCGGCTATCTCTTCTTCTTTAATGTCCTCAAGAGGAGCCCTTTCAAATTCCATTTCATATCCGTATCCAGCACTTATCATAGAAGCTTGTTCAGGTTGGAATTGCATTTCAATCCATTTCTTACTGGCTTCTAATTCGCGATCATATTCATAATCTTTGCCAGTTTTCGTTCCGGTAGATTTCTTATCAGCTGTTGGGGGACTATCTTCAAACTCAAATGGTCCTAATTCGTCGCTACTTGATCCATCTGGATAATATTTAAGACCAGTCATTTTCGCTGGTGCTGATTTCACTAAATATTCTTCAACTTCTTCGTCATGTTTTCGTATATATTTTGCCTGACTTTTTATCGCTACACTTTTGCCTTCGGCATCGGTTTCATTTGCTTCTTTACCAATTTCTTCAATAACTACAAAGTCATCTGTTATGTCTGGTTTGTCTAGAATTTCGAATGAATCACTGGTAGGTGACTCAGTTGGAGATGACGGTTCCTTTACATCGTATACAGTTTTATCTTCCACCGTTCCTGATACATCACTTTTAGACTCAGTCATTACTCTGTCATCTTGTGCCTCAAATTCCGGTTCTTCTTGTATGATTTCAGTATCATTTAAAACATATTCTCGTCCTTGATCTGTTTCTTCAGAACTTTTACTTGATATAGAAGCGGGAGTTTGTGGGGTTGATTTTAATACTTCTTCTTCCCTTTCCTGTTCTTGGATTTCAAGATCTGGGTAATGAAAACCTTTATCTTTCAATGGTGTCATATGTTCAGTGACCATTATATCTGGTATTGAACTTGGACTTTGATCTGCCATTGTTGCGTGTTTTTGTCGTTTTTCCTCTAAAGCTTGTTTAGAAAGGGTAGATATTTCTATTTCTTGTTTTTCAGCATCTTCGTCTTCAGGAATGGTGCCGATAGATTTGGCTTGATGTCCCGGTGATATATGAGGGACCATATGGAACACAGCTTCAGCTTCGGCCTCTTCAAAACTTGATTTTTCACTAGAAGTACTAACATGTCTCGATCGGTTTTCTACATCTTTTTCTGGAAATTCCATAATTAAATCTTTTCTTAGTTTGCGTTCTAAAGTTTCTTCTTCAAGTTGCTCTTTAGAGCTTTTAAATTCTAAATTTGTGCTTATTTGATAGTCCGGTGATTTAGGGTAAGGACTTGTTGAAAATTCTGATTCACGTCCGCTAATATGTACTTCTGGTGATTCACTTTTTTCGTATAAATCAGTAGGTTCTGGAGTAGTTGGACGTTCAATTGGTTCATTGGTTATTTCAGAGGATTGTTTTAATAATTCAGTCAGTTCAGGTTCTGGACGGTCATCAGACAGTGTAACTGAAGTTGCGCGATGGCTTTCTTCATCTGATTTACTAATCTGAGAAAGTGGCATGTCTTGTTTAAAATCTGTATAATCTCCTTCAGATTCTAGTTCAGAAGTAGACGTTTTAACTTCATGTTCAACTTTTCCCTTCTCTGATTCGTCAATATCTTTTTTTTCGTCACTGTGCACTTCTTTGGGTGTTAATTCTCGCTCACTTTCAAACTGTGACTCAATAAGATCCTCATGTTTAATAGTTGTAGTCATTTTTGGTGGAATGATGGGATGTTTAAAAGTGCAAGTACTTTCATTTCTTCGATGCCCTCTTTTTTTAGGTTCTATAACTTCATCATATTCCGGTACATAATCTGTTGGAACAGGTCCATTTTGTTTGGCAGATTGTGTTGATGTCTTTGTATCATCGGTATGTTGTTCTGTTCTAAGCTGTTCAATCATTTCATTTGATTCAGCTTCAGAACATTCTATTACTGTTCTTGCAACTGAGATGTCAGATGTACTAGAGTAGCTTACGCTGAGAATACTTCCTTCTTCTACACTACTGCCATATTTGTCCTCAAGATTTTCAGCAGTTTCTGATACAGGCGAATCGCTACTCAATATTTTTAGTTCCGGTTGAAATGTCATTTCTTGAGAACGTTTCATTCTAGTTACAACTTCAGGTTGCTCTGATGTTGGAATAGTTATTGATTCATCGTCAATTATGGTGTCTTCTGATTCCTGAGATTCTATACGCATTGGAATTTGAGGAGTTTCAGTAACTGCATGCTTCGTATCTTTTCCATAACTTATTTCAGGGTGGAATTCACCTTTCACATCAGCAGCTGTTCTCATAACGAAATCATATTCTTCATCGTCCAAAGTTGATTGTTGTTCATCTAAGATATCTCCTTCCGTTTCCATTGTTGAAGGTACTAGGGTCTCTGAGGCTTCAGATACCTCGACGCTGGCTAAATGTCCAGAACTTTCACTGTCTAAACTTTTCATACTATCACGTGAACTTAAACTACTTATTGCAGTGTGATATTCGGCGGATGTTAAATGAGATTTCGATGATATATCTTGAGAAGTTAAAGCACTTTCATACTCTGACGAACCAGCGGCAATTAAGCCCTCTACATCTGAAGAGCATGGCCTACTTTTTGAGCTATCTAAATCAAAACTGTGATAATGGCTCTCACCTGAACTTGACCAACCTTCAAAATCAGTACCTGATTTTCGATCTGGTCTTAAAGTAGTTTCAGGTTCTTTATGTTTTTTGGTTCTACGCAATAAGACTTCGCGATTGTCTAGCTGTGAAACAGTATCAGAATCTTCTTTTCTTCCTGAACTTACTGACTGATCCTCTGGTGACTTAAATGATTCCTCTACGGTTGAATCTTCACTTGAACTACGTAGATGCGAAGTAACTTTTTTAATTATTGTAATTGGTGATGAAATTTGTTCCGCTGTAAATTTTTCTTGTTCTATATCTTCAGTTATTTCTTCAGTTGTTTGTGTAATTTGTTTTTCGTTTAATTCGGGGGATTCACTTTGTATGTGTTCTTTACTTTGAATTATTTCAGGTTCGCCTTTTTCAGATTCTACGTCTTCGTCAATTAATATAGCTTCATTTTTAATATCTGCCTTATCCAATTTGCTTTTTTCAGTTTTGCTTTGAGCATAAAATTCGGAAATAATACCTATTCTATCGTGCATAAGTTGTATTTCTTCATCAGTTAATTTAACTTGGGAAACTTTAAATTGAAATTCGGAAGGAGATGGTTTTTTGTGAATTCCTCTTTCAATTAGTTCTTCTTGAGCAGCGTGTAATGATTCTTGGACTTCTTCTAATGTTTTATTTACTGCTGTTAAATCAGGTTTTGTTCTGATTGAGGTTTCAATTTCTTCTTCAGGTAAAATTTGACTTTCGGCTAACGATATGTCTGTTTCAGCCCCACTGCAACGTAAATCTTCATCAGTTATTTCCATACTTGACGTTTGAGTATCAGTGCGTGACAATTTTAATAGCTCACGCTGTTTTCTGGCTAAAACTGATTCAACAAGTTCAAATTCCCTCTCATCCAGGCCTTTTGCTTCAGCTAATTGTCTTAAATATTCAGATACTTGATTCTGGGCTATTTCAGGATCAGGGGCAGGGGGTTCCTTTTTAAGAGCACTCAAATCAAGATTTCGTTTTTGAATTTCTTGTTCTAAATTTATTACAACTTCTTCAGCCACTTCACGAGCTTCAGTTTCTAGTGCTGGTGATAATTTTTGTTCTAACTCTTGAACTATCTCTTCTTCTTTGGTCATTTCTTCACTTCCTTCTCTTAACTTTTTAAAGTCGTCTTTCTTATCTGAAAGTTTATCACTTTCAATATCTTTTAAATAGGATACGGTTTCCACGGCTGCTCCCGTTTCTGTAACTACTGGTACTTCCCATACGGTTTGTGGAATTTGTTCTTCAGAAACTAGAACAGTTTGACTTTCAAATACTGAATCTCTTTCAGAATCTTTATCATCATCAATTATATTATTAGCTGAAAGTTCAGATCTTGTATCCCATTCAGATTTATTTTCAAAGTCTGTAATATCGAAATCGTTAATTTTTTCTGAGTCTTCCAATTCGCTTTTGTCTACATGTACTTCTAGTGAATCACTGGGACGTGAGGTACTCTCCGATTTGTACATTAAAACTTCATTCAGTTGCTCTTTCGTTTGCTCTCCTAATTCTATTTCTACGCTTCGTTCTGAAGATATACTTTGATCGGATTCTGTTGACGATCGTTTTTCAACTTTTCTTTCGGGTTCGTGGACAAGTTTAATTAATTCTGTTTTAAACACTTCTTTAGGCTCAGATTTAGATTCTTCCGTAATATCTGGTTCTAAATGTAGCTGGGGTACCTCGATTGTTTTAACTTCTGGAGTAGGAGGTTCCTCTTCCGGCTGAGCCATTAATTGTTCGACAATCATTTCTTTTCTGATTTGTTGTTCGAAATATGACTTCTTTTCTTTCACACTTAAGTCAGAAATGTGTAAGTCCTCAGTTGGTAGTGAAGTTGATCTTTCGAATAATGTTTTTCGTTGCATAACTTTTGGCGGTTGATCGACGCTTAAGTCTTTCGCGAAATGTTTATACGATTTTTCACTCTGTGATATCAGCGTTGATTTTTCTGGTAAAAAAGAGCTACTTTTTGTCTCAGTATCTTCACTAGTGTATGTTTCGTCGCTTTGCAATTGATCGGCTTTTTCTGTAGTTAAAAAAGGATGTTGAAATGATGCCATGTATTCGGAAACTGGTTTATAACCGGAAGTTTCGTCTGTGGTTCCGGATGAATCGTAAACTGCTTCTGTTTCACCTTGATCGGAAGAATAGAGTGTTTTTTCAATCGATGTTTTTTCGATATCTGAATCAGATTTTCCATCGGTTTTATAGAATATACTTTCGGAGCTACTACGGGACGATGTGTGTAATGTTGATCGAGGTTTCGGAACAGGTGGTACGTCATGAATGATTGTCTGAACATGATCTTTGATTGCGGTTTTTTGGTCAGTGCTACTAGACACTTGTTCCCAGAATTTTTTACGTTCTGAGTAACTTTCTAATACTGAATCTTTTTCTATAGTTGCTGTTACAGTCTTATCTTCTGTTACTTGTTCTTCTTCTTGTACCGTTTGTTCTGATTCAATAGATAATTTTTCTACTTGATTATCGGATGGTTTAGTCGCGCGTGGTTTTGGTTTAGGAACACAGGTTGTTAGTTCGATGACAGTCTGACCAATTTCTAGAAGAGAGTTTGTTAGTACGTTAGCATGATGGATACTGTCAGTTCAATGAATTTGAAATGATAACAAAAGCATGATTATTTTATGATGACTAAATCAAGGTATTAAAATGATTGGACTTTTATTTTACCAAAAACCTAATTTGATTCTTTTTGATTAGAAATATAATTTTTTAATTTGTTTATTTATACCATTTTCATTTAAAACAAATAAATATAGCTGTGTTTTTATGCCAATTGTGAATAATTTATTAGAAAAAGCTGAAACAAAAATTAGCTAGCATTTGTGAGGAAAGTTAATTGGATTACCTTGTGATTTTTACCCACGTTATAGGATAATTATTTTTTAAGTAAATTTATTTACATTAAGTGAGGAAAAAACAGAATCTTTAGTATAGAAATTTAAGTTGAATTAATGTTGAAAAGTTAATTCATTAACTTGGCTTTATAACTTTATAAACACATTTGACATTTTGTATAGACGCTTTCGACCATGGCATTGGGAAAAATATGATTGCATTTAAAAAAATATCGTTTATTTCGTTAGAAGAAATATGTTGCATTTATAATAATTAGGATCATTAGAGAAATTGCTTTATCAATTTTATTAAGTGGGATTAATAAATAATTAATATTTAAAATATGTTCTTTTATCTTCTTGGTGTTATAACAATACTTATTCACTTTATTTACACTTAAAAATATAATTTTAATTGAATAACATACCCCAGTACCTGAAAATTGTATTATATTAAATATTAAAAAAATATATTTAATAAAAATATAGAATAAATTATGAATATTAAGTATATAAGTATATATACATAGATATTTTCTTTTTATAATAAAGAAATTATTTTATTTTAACAAGTTTTAAAATAATTTGAGGTCAGTACCAATTTTTATTGTTTGTTCAAAATAAAATTGAAAAGTGAATCCAAAGAAAATTATATTCCTACATATCTAGAAATATAATAATTGCAATTCATTTCTGTTTCAATTAAGATTTAAGTAGGAAGAGAGAATTTAGTTTCAGTTATTTTGAACAAACTATTAAATTCTTATTTGTTTTAATATATTTTTTCTTTATTATTGAAATGAGTTCCTTACAAAACTTGTTTTTAATAATTGTTAATTATTACTTCATAGCAATTTACGCAAGCAAAGCTTTTTAAGTTCGGTTTCCAGTGGTAAAATACTTATCAATGTAAACATAATCTCTCTGATAACGAAACTATCTTTTTTCAATTGAGTTCGAAAATGGGTCCTAAGTTGGATAATGTTTAATTAAGAAAAATTTTTGGCTAAACTGTAAAAAATACCTTTATGCCCGATAACTATGTTAAAAAATTATTTCAAAAATCTTATTTCAATTATTTCAGCAATAAAAAACATAGATAAGGGTACAAATAGAAAAGCAGTTATTTGTGAAACAAACATTTGCTACAATTTGTGCAAGTGATAAATACTGTTCAAAAACAACAATGGAAACAGAACTTGCAAAAACTTCTGTCCTACGGAAATTGCAAAAGAATACTAAACTTTGCATTTGTAATTTTCTTTTTTTGGAAACAATAATGATAGATTACCGGTTTACAGATTAGTCTCAATAAAATTTACATTTTTAATTGTACGAAGGAAAACTTTCAAACTACACAAAAATTCTTTTTCTTACGAAACAATATTACCACTCTAATAAATACATCGCAGTTCTCTTCACTCATATGTTTTTTTAGAGCGATAATTTTATTTTAAAAGGAAAAAGATTTTTGTTTAGTATACTTGATTACATATTTTTAAACACACTTAACTATTTGTAAAAATTAAACTTATGTAATTATATATAGTTTAGAGATTCCGTCATGCAATTAAACACAAATTACATATAAAAGTAAAATGAAACAAAAAAAAAAAAAAGAAATGCTAAAACTAGAATCATGCGATCAGAGAGAGTTAAAAAAAATCAAAAATAGAAACATTAAATAACATATCGGGTTCTCGCGCGGCCGCGGCGCTCTGAAATGCACTTAAATATATACACAAAATGAAGAAATGTATTCTTGTTTAGTTGAATGTATAGTCGTTATCATTATTCACAAATCTATTCTAAGAAAAAAAAATGATAGTTAATTTATTAAATGACCTCTGAAAACTTGAGCACTATTTACCTCCTAATGGACTTTGATCTAGCGCACATGGTGTTCTCGGCGATGGAATAATTGTTGGTGAAATTCTTGGATTTCTACTATCTCTTGTATATGGATAATTGAAATTAAAAGCATCATTTACACTATTATCTGTTGTAACAGTTTCATCTGAATCCTTATTACTATATAAGCTTGATTGACTTAACCAACTTAAAACAGCATTCATAATAGGACCTCGACTCATATTTGATTGCATGCTATCGTTGTCTTTTCGTTCTGTAATTAGACACTCTGTACTCTGACTCATTATGTCGATATTACGTTGTTGATTATTAACATTTAAAAATGTGCGCATTAGTTTCTCTTTTGGTAGTTGTATGGTGTTGCCTCCTTTCTGTTTAGGAGTATAAATATTTGGTAAACTAGCACGGAGATTTGTGAGTGAATCTGATTGTTGTTGATCACTTTCTGATACTGGTCGACGTGTTTTTCGTTGAAAAGTGGGTGATGAATATGGACTTCGTTTGATCGGGATTATATCAATTTCAATTCCAGCTTTATTAAGTTTTTGATCTTTGTTAAGTGTTACCGGTGCCATATAGACAACATCATAACAGCCTATGAATTATAAAGTATATTCGAGTCCCGATATGTTTCAGGAAAAGGTTTTTTGTTTGAAATAAGAAATAGATAAAGTCGTTTTAGTTGCAAGTAGACAAATGATTTTCGAAAACATGCAAATGTGATGAAAATGAATGATTTTTCAAAATGACAAGTCGATGTTTATTGTTTTACATTCATATTTATTCAAATTAGCCTTAATAAATTTTTCAATTTTTGTGTGGAAACAAAACGAAGACAAACAGTTTTGAATGCAATTAAGACTAATTTAAATTACAGAAGTTGTATAAAAAGCGTACAATGAGTTATTTGACATGTGAAAAGTAAAATGGTTTTTGATGTTTCAGTGCAATGATCTACCTTGAGGAAGGTCTTGAATTTCAGCAGTACTATCGGGCGTTTTTGATTCCAATTCACTGCTAGGGCTAAATGTACCGTCTTCCCATAGGGCACTGTATTCTTTTTGACAGTCAGATATTTCTTCTGTACTTAATTGACGTACAATTTTCTGAAATTCATCTTCATTTTTCTTTTCTAGTTCGGGCGTTTCAATTTTTTCGTCACGTTTCTCTTGTTCTAATGTTTCTGATGCCATACGTTCAAATCGTCGTTCCACTCTATGTAATTTTCGTTCTTTCGTTAAATCACTTTCAATGTTTTGTATGTCGGTTTTTTCTAAATTCTCTATTAGCGTGTCGATTTCGCTGATTTTTGATTCAATTTTTTTCACTTCTTTTTCAGATTCTTTTTTAATTTCCGTTAATCTTTCATCTGTTTTTGTGAGTGTTTCAGAAACTTTTGAAATGATATCATCTGTAGGATAATCTTTTTTCTCCGAGTCTTCTTCTTGTTCTTCGGATTCAATGTGGAAAATTGGTTTCTTTTTTGCTACATCGTGCTCTTGCGTTGTACTATCACTGTCGTATTCAGGATCGTCGATTATTACAGTGTCGCCAATTCGGGTAAGAATTACAGGTGGATGTTTTGGTACTTTAACGTCGTATTGTTCACTTATAGGAATATGGGACAGGTCGATATTTTTCTCTGATATCATGGTCGTGCCGGTTTTTATATTCAGTGGATCTTCTAACCCCAGGCTAGAATCTTGAATATTATCTAAAAATTCTTGACTATAAAATTTTGAAGTCTGTATTGTTTTAGCTTTATCTAAAACATCAGATTTCGACCGTTTATCAGAAAAGGGCATGTCATCGGTTTTTGATTTAGAATATGAATGTAATTTTTCTAATTGATCATCAACGGAAGACAGAATTTTATCAACATTAGAAAATTCTTTTTGTATTTCAATTTCACTGGTATCTTGTGGAATATCGTCAAGGTCAGTTACGATAACTTCTTTTTGTGTTTGTGCTTCAAACGTAGGAAAATCAAAATTTTTTTCGCTGTATTCTGGGGTAAATGAAATTGTTTCTTTTTTGATTTGTGTAATTTGGCTACTAGGCTTAGATAACAGATCTTTCATTTCTTGTACGGTTTGATCAAGTTTTTCGACGACATTATCTGTCGTGATTTCTTTGGTATGTCTTATTAGAGGTTCTGTACTAGTTGTTGTGGTTACTTGTATCGTATCAAATTTCACTGTGCGTACAGTGTCGTCTTTTCCAGTTTTACTTTCCTTACTTTTCGCCTTCTCCTTTTCTGCTTCAATTTCTTTTATTATATTGTTTAGTTGTTCTTCCATAGATTGACCTTTATGGTCTTTTTGTGAAGTTGCGGTTTCAAATACGTCTTCAAACACAATTTCGCTAATTATTACTTGGGGTTCTTTTTGTTTATCGTCACTTTTTTGAACAATCGTTTCAGTAATTTTGGTTACAGTTTGCTTTGGTTGTTCTTTTGTTTCAAGCTTACCTGTTTTCATATCCGTGGTTATATCTTTAATATCTTTAGTTATTGTGATAGCCGATTCTTTTACCGTTTTCTCAACTGGTTTCATAATTTCTGTGACTATAGTTCGTTCTTTAACGGTTGCACTATCGTCATCTTTGCCTTCAATTTCTTTATATATTGTTTCTGTTATTACTGTTGTAGTCTCAGACACTGTATTTTTTATATCTTTTGCTAGGGTTTCATCGCTTTCTTTGATATGTTTATCTGTTTCTTTACCCACTTCTTTTAAGTCTTTTAGTACTTTTTCACTTTCGTTTTCCGTAGCCTTCTTTAATTCTGTTACTTGATCCTTAATTTTAGTAACTAATTCTTCTGGCGCTTTTGAAATAACTTCATACGTTACTTTTACTTCGTGTTTTATTTCAGTAGGTTTTTCGCCAAAGAACTGAGATGTGGTTGTATCTAAGGAACCTGGAATGTCAGTAATTTTGGATTCAATAGTTTCTACTAATACTTCACCATCTTTGTTAATATTTTTTTTAAATTTTTCTGTAGTGTCTTTGACATCTTCAGTTATTTGTCCAATTTCTTTTTGTGTTTCTTTTATTGTGGTTTCAGTCATTTTTGTTATTCTGTCAACGCCAATCTTAGTGTCCGTTTTTATTTCTTTTGTAATCTGTTCTATATCTTTACCTATTTTACTTTTGTCGATTTCTGTAATAGGGGTAGAAATATCTTTCATTGTTGTTTCGATTTCTGTTTTCGTTTCCTTCATATCACCTCTAATTTCAGTTTTGGTTTTGGCAGCTTCAGATTCAGCTTTAGAGACTGTGTCTTCAATGATTTCAGTAGTGCTTCCCATGTCTTTTTTTATTTCTTTAACGGTCTTTTCTGTACTTTTGATAATCTTACCAGATTCTTCTTTAATTTGATCTTTAGTTGGCAATTTTGTTTCTATTTCAGTTTTTCGTTCAGTATAGGTACCTTTTAATTTATCAACAGTACTATCGATTGTGTCAGTAACTACTGTACCAGCTTTAGTAATTTTTTGTTCTGTGCCTTTTGTTATAACTTTGCCTGTAGTTTTTACGTCTTTTTCTATTTCTTTAGCTTTTTCGTCTAACACATCACTAAGATCTTTTTCTACTTCATTAGCTTTAGTTAAAGTGTCTGCAACTGTGGATCGAGTTTCACTAACTACTTGCTCAATTGTTTCTGTTTTGGTTTCAATATCAGACTGAATATCTTCTTTTATGTCTTTAGCAAGTTCCTTAGAGTCTTTGAGAAATTTCTCTGAATCTTTTTTTGATTTTTCTTCACTTTGTTTGAATAATTCTTTAACAACTTTTAACGGACTTTTCTTACGATCCGTCTTTGTATCTTTTTTTATGTCTTCTTTCGATTTATCTTCTTTTATTTTGTCTATTGTTTCTGTAATATCAGATTCTGCTCCAGTAATTTTGTCGGTGATGGTTTCTGTTACAATTTCAACACCCTTGTCAGTTTTCGTAACGACTTCTTTTATGTCTTCAGTTGTTGTTTTGACATCTTCCTTTACTTTTTCTTCAGTTGATTTAAATAATTTTTTAACTGCTGAAAAGGGACTTTTCTTGCTTTCGTCTGTAGCTTCTTTTTTGTCTTTTATGTCGGATTTCTCGTCCTTTGTTTTTGAGATTTCTTTATCAGTTCTACTTACTGTTTCCTTAACAGCTTCGCCTGTAATATCAGATAAAGTGTCTTTCGTGTCTACTTTTACATCTTTCGTTGTTTTTTCAATTTCTTCTTTAATTTCATCTCCAGCTGGTATAAATATTTCCTTCACTGATGTGAAAGTACCTGGCTTTTCTATTTCTTTGATAGTTTCTTCTTTTATTTCTATTATTTTCCCTGTCGAAGGTTTAAAAAACTCCTTAACTGCTACTAATGGACTTTTTTTAACATCTTCTACTAAATCCTTCCTTTGGTCCATTTTTGTCTTACTTTCTTCGGTGGTTCTTTCTTCAGTTTCATAATCGGCTTTAAGGTCTTTCTTTTTATCTTTCCGAATTTCTTCTTTAACATTTTCTGATACTTTTTTGCCATCTTCTGTTTTTTCTTTAACCTTTTCTTTTATTGGTTTAAATAACTCCTTCACTGCCGATAGTGTTCCTCTTTTATCTTCTTCACTGGATTCTTTTTTTTCCGCAATATTCTCTTTTAAATCAGTTTCTTTTACACCTGTAATTACTGATTCAGTTTTTGTTACTGTATCAATAACAGTTTCTTTTGTTTCTTTAGAAACATCTTTAATGGTTTCACCGACCACTTGAACGTCTTTCGCGATTTCTTGACTCATCTTTTCAGCATCTTTCGAAATTTTTTCAGATTCTTCTTTTACCTTTTCTTTGGTTGGTTTGAAAAATTCTTTGACTGAGGATAGTGTTCCTCTTTTACGTTCCTCACTTGAATCTCTTATTTCTAGTTTTTTGTCTTTTGATTTAGATCCAGTTTCTCTTATATCTGTAATTACTGAATCAGTTTTGACAATTACATCGGTAACAGTTTCAACTTCTTGAATAGTGTCACCGGTTGCTTGGATATTTTCCCCAATATCTTTAGCAACTTTTTCAGGACCTTTTAAAATATTTTCAGATTCTTTATCTTTTGCCGGTTTGAAAAACTCTTTTACTGTCGATAATGCCCCCTTTTTACCTTCTTCATTAGAATCCTTTATTTCTGGCTTACCATCTTGTGATTTAGAGTCAGTGTCTTTCGTTTGTGCAATTGCTGATTTGGTTTTAGAAGTTATACTGTCTACAGTTTCAGTAACAGTTTCTTTTGTTTCCTCAGAGACATATTTAATAGTTTCACCTACGGACTGAATATCTTTTTCAATTTCTTTTGCAACTTTCTCAGTATCTTTTGAAATCTTCTCTGATTCCTCCTTCACTTTTTCTTTAGCAGGTTTAAAAAATTCTTTAACTGAGGAAAATGCTCCTTTTTTACTTTCTTCACTTGAATCTTTTGTTTCAGATTTACTTTCTTTTGATTTTGTATCAATTTCTTTTACATCTACAATGACTGCTTCGGTTTTAGTTATAATATCACTAACAGTATCAGTAACAAGTTCTTTCGTTTCTTTAGAAACATCTTTAATAGTTTCCTCAGCTATTTGAACGTCTTTCTCGACTTCTTGAGTAACTTTATCAGCTTCTTTTGAAATTTTTTCAGATTCGTCTTTTACTTTTTCCTTTACTGGTTTGAAAAATTCTTTAACTGAAGATAATGGCCCCTTTTTACGTTCTTCACTTGAATCTCTTTTCTCCAGTTTTTTATCTTTTGATTTAGCCTCCGTTCCTTTAACATCTCCAATTATTGATTCAGTTTTAACGACTGCATCGGTAATAATTTCAGTGACAATTTCTTTTGTTTCTTTAGAAATATCTTTAATAGTTTCATCAACAATTTGAACGTCTTTGTCAATTTCTTGAGCAGCTTTCTCAGTGTCTTTTGAAATTTTCTCAGATTCCTCTTTTACCTTTTCCTTAGTCGGCTTGAAAAACTCTTTGACCGAAGATAATGGTCCTTTTTTACGTTCTTCACTTGAATCTCGTTTTTCTAGTTTTCTCTCTTTTGATTTTGAATCAGTTTCTTTTATATCTTCAGCTACTGATTCAGTTTTAGTAACAATTTCTTTTGCTTCTTTAGAAATGTTTTTAATAGTTTCATCAGCAATTTGAACGTCTTTCTCGATTTCTTGAACGATTTTCTCAGCGTCTTTTGAAATTTTTTCAGATTCTTGTATCACTTTTTCCTTTGTCGGCTTGAAAAATTCTTTAACCGAAGATAATGGTCCTTTTCTATCTTCTTCGCTTGATTCTTTTTTTTCTGACTGACACTCTTTTGATTTGGAATCAGTTTCCTTTACCTCTTCAATAACTGATTCAGTTATAGTTACTATGTCAGTAATAGTTTCAGTAACAACTTCTT
Source organism: Brachynemurus nebulosus (assembly GCA_035578155.1). Classification (NCBI taxonomy): domain Eukaryota; kingdom Metazoa; phylum Arthropoda; class Insecta; order Neuroptera; family Myrmeleontidae; genus Brachynemurus; species Brachynemurus nebulosus. Next base: position 38,630,117 of record JAPWDM010000002.1, on the reverse strand, counting down.
TTTCTCCCTCAGAAACTTCTTTAATTGTATCACCAATAGCCTGAGCGTCCTTTTCGATTTCTTTAGCCACCTTTTCTGTTTCTTTCGATATTTTTTCAGAATCCTCTTTTACTTTTTCTTTTACTGGTTTGAAAAATTCTTTTACTGATGATAGTCCTCCTTTTTTACGTTCTTCACTGGAATCTCTCTTTTTAGATTTACTATCTTTTGATTTCGAATCAATGTCTACCGATTCCGCAATTTTTGATTCAGTTTTGCTAACAACATCGCTAATAATCTCAGTAACGACATCTTTTCTTGCTTTAGAAACTTCTTCAGTAGTTTTAGAAGCTGTCTGGATGTCCTTTTCCACTTCTTTAACCACCTGTTCAGATTCCTCTTTTATTTTTTCTTTGGTTGGTTTGAAGAATTCTTTGACTGACGATAACGTTCCTTTTTTACGTTCTTCACTTGAATCTCTTTTTTCTAATTTTTTGTCTTTTGATTTAGTGTCGGTTTCTTTTGTTTCTGGAATCATCGATTCAGTTTTATCAACTACATCTGTAATAGCTTTGGTAACTATATCTTTGGCTTCTTTAGATACGCTTTTTGTAGTTTCACTTGCCGTTTGAATATCGTCCTCAATTTCTTTAGAAACGTCTCCAGCCTCTTTTGAAATTTTTTCAGATTCTTCTTTTACTTTTTCTTTGGTGGGTTTGAAAAATTCTTTGACTGACGATAACGTTCCTTTTTTACGTTCTTCACTTGAATCTCTTTTTTCTAATTTTCTCTCTTTTGATTTAGTGTCGGTTTCTTTTGTTTCTACAATCATCGATTCAGCTTTATCAGCTACATCCGTAACAGTTTTGGTAACGGTATCTTTGGATTCCTTAGAGATATCTTTGATAGTTTCACCTGCCGTTTGAATATCTTCCTCAACTTCTTTAGAAACGTCTCCAGCTTCATTTGAAATTTTTTCAGATTCTTCTTTTACCTTTTCTTTGGTGGGTTTGAAAAATTCTTTGACTGACGATAACGTTCCTTTTTTACGTTCTTCACTTGAATCTCTTTTTTCTAATTTTCTCTCTTTTGATTTAGTGTCGGTTTCTTTTGCATCTGCAATCATCGATTCAGTTTTATCAGCTACATCTGTAACAGTTTTGGTAACGGTATCTTTGGCTTCCTTAGATACGTCTTTGACTGTTTCACTTGCCATTTGAATATCTTTCTCAATTTCTTTAGAAACGTCTCCAGCTTCTTTTGAAATTTTTTCAGATTCTTCTTTTACCTTTTCTTTGGTGGGTTTGAAAAATTCTTTGACTGACGATAACGTTCCTTTTTTACGTTCTTCACTTGAATCTCTTTTTTCTAATTTTTTCTCTTTTGATTTAGTGTCGGTTTCTTTTGTTTCTGTAATCATCGATTCAACTTTATCGGCTACATCCGTAACAGTTTTGGTAACGGTATCTTTGGCATCTTTAGATACATCTTTGACAGTTTCACTTGCCGTTTGAATATCTTTCTCAATTTCTTTAGAAACGTCTTCAGCTTCTTTTGAAATTTTTTCAGATTCTTCTTTTACTTTTTCTTTGGTGGGTTTGAAAAATTCTTTGACTGATGATAACGTTCCTTTTTTACGTTCTTCACTTGAGTCTCTTTTTTCTAATTTTCTCTCTTTTGATTTAGTGTCGGTTTCTTTTGTTTCTACAATCATTGATTCAACTTTATCGGCTACATCCGTAACAGTTTTGGTAACGGTATCTTTGGCATCTTTAGATACGTCTTTGACAGTTTCACTTGCCGTTTGAATATCTTTCTCAATTTCTTTAGAAACGTCTCCAACTTCTTTTGAAATTTTTTCGGATTCTTCTTTTACTTTTTCTTTGGTGGGTTTGAAAAAATCTTTGACTGATGATAACGTTCCTTTTTTACGTTCTTCACTTGAATCTCTTTTTTCCAGTTTTCTGTCTTTTGATTTAGTCTCGATTTCTTTAATATCTGTAATTACTGAATCAGTTTTATCAACTACATTGGTAGGAGTTTCGGTAGCAGCTTCTTTAGAAATATCTTTAATAGTTTCATCAACAATTTGAACGTCTTTCTCAACTTCTTTTTCAATCTTTTCAGACTCTTCTTTTAGTTTTTCCTTCGCTGGTTTGAAAAATTCTTTCACTGTCGATAATGGTCCTTTTTTACTTTCCTCCTTTGAATCTTTTCTTTCTGGTTCACTTTCTTTTAATTTTGAATCACTTTCTTTTCTATCTGCCCTTACAGATTCAGCTTTTGTAACTATATCTGTAGTAGTTTCATTAATGATTTCTTTTGTGTCTTTAGATACATCCTTAATAGTTTCACCAGCGATATGAATATCTTTTTGCACTTCTTTCTCAACTTCTTTAGCAATCTTTTCAGTATCCTTCGAAATCTTTTCAGCTTCTTCTTTTACCTTTTCTTTAGTTGGTTTAAAGAATTCTTTCACTACTGACAGTGCCCCTTTTTTGCTCTCGTCGGTCAAATCTTTCTTTTCTTCTGACTCTTTTAATTCAAAATCTATTTCTTTTTTCTCTTCAATAATTGACTCCGTTTTAGGAGCATCTAACACAATTTCAGTAGTAACTTCTTTGGCTTCTTTAGATACTTCTGCAGCTTGCTCTTTCCCTTTTTCTTTAGTTGGCTTAAAGAATTCTTTGACTGAAGACAAAGGTTTCTTTTTACTGTCATCTGCTAAAGACTTTGCAATGTCTGCCTTAGTATCATCTATTGTTTCACTAACTTTTTGTACTGTATCAGTAATTCCAGAATCTATTCCGTTTACTACATTTGTAGTAGTTTCAACAATCACTTCCCCACTTTCTTTCACGCTTTTTTCAGTACCGTCGACAACTTCTTTTACTTCTTTTGATATTTTTTCACCACTATCTTTTACTTTATCTTTTGATTTACTAAAGAATCCTTTAACTGTAGACAATGAACTTTTCGAATTTTCTTTAATTTGATCACTTTTGATGTCTTCCTTTTTTCTTTCAATTTGTTCCAGTACTTCTTTATCCATTTTAGATTTTTCTTCAACACCTTCTTTACCTATTTCTAGTTTTTCGGATTTCTTTCCCGAGTCGTCCTTTTCTTTGCTTCTACCAAAAAGAGCTTTCACAGGAGATAGTGTACTCTTTTCCTTATTGATCTCAATTTTTTCACTTTCTTTTAGTTTACCTTCGTCACTATCTTCTTTCTTTTCAAGTTTTATTTCAACTACTTTATTTGTACTTTCTCTAACTTGTTGTTCACTTTCTATCTCTTTAGTTAGTAATTCTTCTGTCAATTTTTCAGTACCTTCTTTTACTTTATCTTTTCCTGTGCCGAAGAAATGTTTAACAGAGAATATACTGCTCTTCGTACCTTCTTTAATTGTCTCAACTTTTTCAGTTGCTTTGTCTTTAATTTTTTCTCCAGTTTCAACAGCGTCTTCAGAAGCAGTTCTTATATCAGACTGTACTTCAGTTTTAATTTTTTCGATTTTTTCTTCTGTACTTTCTTTGGAAGCATCAGTCATTTCTTTTGCTTTTTGTTCTTTATCTATTATACTTGCTTTAGTTTCATCAGTTGTTTCTTTAACGGCTGTTTTAACGTCAGTTTCTGTATCTTTTAAAGTTTTAGTTACATCAGTTATTTTTTCTTCAACTTGTTCCCTTATTGAAACAGCAGTTTTTTCAGTAGATACCGCTAAATCTTCTACTTTCTCTTCGGTAGTTTCTAAAGCTTTATCAATATCTTCAGCAACAGCCTTTGTTTCTGCTTTAACTTTTTCAGCACCTGATCCAAAGAAATTTTTTACTGAAGATACTATTCCTTTTGAACCTTCAAAATGTGGTTTCTTACTGTCTGATTCTTTTTTGAAATCTTCAGATGGTGGAGTTTCTTTGATGCCTTTCTCTTCTAATTCTGTTCGAGGAACACTTTTATCTCTTTTATCTTTGCTTCTATCTTGTTTAGCCTTTTCTTTTTTCTTCACAACAGGGCTTTCTTTTCCTGATTCGTCTTTTTCTATCGATTTTTCTCTGTCACTTTCAGTCACTGATTTTTTTTTCTTTTTTGTAAACAGACCAAAGAAACCGCTTGATTTACTTTCACTGTCTGTCAGTTTGGATTCGTCATCTGTTTCGGTCGATTCTTGTTTTATATCAATGACAGGCTTTGAAACCTCTGTTGATTTGTTAGTATCTAATTCTTCTTCGATTGGCGTGAATTTTGGTTTGTACACTTCTGCTGTTTTGTCACTCCATCCTTGAAAATGCATTTCATTTTGAATGAACTCATTTGTTAATGAATATAATTTTTTCTTATCTTCTGAATCATCCTTAGGTTCAGTTACCGAAGCAAAAATAAGTAATTTATCTTCAGGTGTAATCATCTCGTCTGTTTTAGTCATTGTCGTTTTACCATCTATCATTTCGATAGTGATATCTTTTTTTTCAGCGATTTCGTTTATTAACGGTGCTGATTCTTCAACTTTTGAAATTACATTATCAACTATTTCTTCGGCTTCAATTTTTATTTCAGCAATTTCTTTTTCTTTCATCATATCTTTCGGCTCTGATGCGGTTTGAATTTTAATATGTTTTTCCAATGGTTCTGTAACGTATTTCTCATCTTTCTTTGGTGATTGTTCCTTGTTTTTTTCATCTTTCGGTTGTTTTTTCGGTGACCGTTCACTTTCTGTGTCTGAATGTTCGAATGATTTTTTAGCAAACGATTTTAAAGTACCAAAAAATCCTTTGCTTTTCTTACCCTTTTCCTTTCTATTGTCACGATCTTTTAAATTTTTATCAACGTCAAGAGACTCGGATGTATCCTCGACTTGATTTTTATCATCAGTCGATAGTTTTTGTGTGATTTCTGTTTTAGTTTCAGCTGCAATTAATTCTTTAGTTGTTTGTTTAACATCATATGGCAACAAAACGTTCTTGTCCTCACCACTGGCAGATAATGGTGAGGTTATAACTCCTGAAATGACATTCACACTTTCCAAAATTGATTGTTCCCAACAAATTACACAATTACGGTTAGTACGATTGATTCAATTGTTCTATATACATTTAGGTATTTTTAGCTTAGATGTAATTTTAAAACTTACAAGAGTTTTATCAGATAACTGATTTTGCAACATACAGGCATTTGCCTCTAGTTCAAGTAATACTTTTAAATAGCCTTCTAGTTTTTACTTAATATTTATTATGTAAAAGTATCAATAATATAAAGAAAAATTTTTTTGAGCAGAAATTAATCTGTGTTTATTAGAAATTATTTAATGGATAAAGAAATATTAGAATGCATTTTATTTCAGTACAAATCCAATTATTGAAGTTTACTGTTGTTAAAGAATTTAGTATACTATATAGATAAAAAATATAGATGCATCCAGCTTGCAAATGAGATACAGTACAAAGAATTGTCCGGATAAAATTATTACAGTACAACATTCCAGGTGGCATGCAATTTAAAACTTGTATAATGAAAATTATTTTCATTGTTCAAATATTGAAAATTAAACTGTAATATTTATGAAAATTGCAATATTATACAAGAGACAAGGAAATAAGTATAATTATTTATATTGTCAATAGACTGAAACAAAATAACGTCATCTAATGTTTTGTTTCTCTCTGATCCATATTTTGTTTTGATTAAATTCACTAAATTATAAACGTTTTTTTTTTTTTTTTGTAATATTACAGTTTTATTTCAATTTAAGGTTTTCAAAAATATGCAATAAACGGAAAATACATGCTAGTTATATGTATATATTAATTAATTAAATAATTAATTATCGTTATTAAGGAAAACGTATTGTTAATTTATAAAAACAGATTTATAGTATTTGATATATTGTTTTGTCCTAATTTACACGATTAATAGACGCTTTGAAAATGGATAATTAGAACTAACTGGTTTTCAATTAAAATTACTTGGATTTCAATTAGCAAGTATGAAACCTATTTTCTACAAAAACGTTGCAATTAATTTCGTAACGTTTTAAAATTCCTTTTAGAAATAGGCATTGGTGAGAGTATTGGTAACCCTCTAAGTATCTATTTTATTGAATTTTTTTTTAATTTTATGAGGTAATTTGCCGTGCTATTACGATTTAACAAAGCAGACAGCCAAGTTAACATCTTTCGTAGTATTATTGATTTTAGGGATATAAGTTTATTGGATTCAGTAGGAAAAGTGTAAGAATGTTTTTCTCAATTGTAATAGTATAAGAGTAAGAGATTATTTGTAATTTTATATATTTTTTTAATCTTTAAAATAAAACAAAACTGACCACTGTGACGTAACAACGTCTCACGCCGCATAGTAACGAAAATTAGTTTATCTATCCTAGTATGTTTCTGGCAAATTAAGTGTTATATTCGAGATCTTGGTATCATTCGTCTACTTAAGGTTTCGTAGATAGTATAATTATTTTATAATAAATATAATTTTATTAAATTCATTTCATTCATCGTAGCCAGACGTTGTTACGCCGCAAACACTCACAGCCGTGTAAAAGACACAGCCAATCCCTTTTTTCAAAAATATTTACAATACTGATTAAAATATACAGAATGTACGTTAACGATTGATATTATATAACAATTTTCTAGTATATCCATCGGCAACTGAAGGTTTATTAAAAATTATTAAACAATAAAATTGTTATATAATACTGATTGTTTATGGACAGACACATTGTATCTTTTATACATTTTTTCATTCGACCAACTACATATTATGTAATACGGATATTTTTTATGACCTACAGGTAAAGCAAACAATGATATAATGTTTAGAAATGTGTCAGGGAAATTTTCGATCTACTAAAATGATTTAGTTCTGTACAGTTTAATATCAAATACAGTAGTTACAAGTTTTGTCTTTGTAAGATACGGGATTAGTAAAATCTTCAAATTAGTAATTTTCATATCAGTATGTTAATATAATTAGTATTTTTTTAATTTTTAAGGAAAATCTCAAAATTGTTGTGGGTAAATTTGTAATTACTGCTCAAAATGGATTGTTCATCGAAGAGTATGTATGTATGGTGCAATTTTTTATTTATACTTTTAATTTGAAAAAAAAAAGATAAAAAACATTGACCACAAAATGTTACTAACCTTGTTGAGACACGCCTTTATCTGCATCATTTGTGGCATATTGTTTATCGATGTCTGCAACAGATGCGGGACTCCATTCTGTGAAATACAAAAGAGATAATTATTATTTTTTTGAACGTAAAGTCTTGACAAAATTTGAATTTGTCTGATCAATTTAAATATTAAACTGAATCAAATTCAAATTTTATCCAAATTTAGTTAGTTTAGATCTCAATAATACTTGAATGCTTAATTTATTTACATGTAAAAATACAAATTCTATGCAGAAGTACTTACTAAAAACACTAATTCAAATACTAATTACAGATACCATAGCCCTTTTAAAAAAAACTAGGGATTAGAAAGCAGTTATTTGTAATACTTAACACTTTGTCGTTAGAAAGTATACTTTATCATATTACGTTTTGGTCACATCAACATTATATTTGTAAGCATTTGGAATATTTCGGTACATTAATTAAACCAAATGACATTTGAAGACATTCGTAGTGTCTGACAGATTCTTAACCTTAATGACAAAGTGTTTTAGAAAATTATTAGGACGATATTAATAAAAAGATCAAGGTTAAATTTTTATATATTGGTGGTACTGAATGGCTTTTTGGTTAGTAGGATATTGTTAGAATTTTTATGTTCCAAATATACGATTTAAAAATTAGTTTGGATTATTGAATGTTATTGGTGAAAAGTGCGCGAATTTGCTAATGGATTCTTTTTACCTCTTTTAATTCGATAATTTTCATTTGAATAACAATGTCTAGGTAAACTACCACTTTTATGTTGTCTAATAATACATAGCTCTTCAAATTTTTGCACTTTTTCAATCATTGATTTGCTACGTTGTATTGGTATTTTGATATTATCAATCTTAGCAATGAAATCAGGTTTCGCAAGATATTTGTTTGTATTTTTTTTCTCGACTTTATTGAAAACTTTATAAGCATCACTGTGTTGAATTGGGGCTGGATCTAAACGCTTTGGACTGATACTACGATTGATCATATTTATAATAGGAACAATTGGTTTAAAGTATTTGGTTTTTTTATCGTTTAGATGTAAACATTCATCTTCAGACGAAGATAAACTTGGTTTTGATGGTAGATAATTATCACTGTGTTGTGGTAAGTATGATTCCATTTCTTTTTCTGACGATGTTCTTGTGTCTGGTTCTCCTTCGGGACTGTGAATTTGTAATGTCGGTATGTCTTTGTGTAATGACGATGGTGAAGACGATGATAGTGACATTTCTTCAAACTGTAGAATAATTTGCGATACATTTCCACTGTGATATCTCGCCGGAGGGTTTGCCAGAGGGTTTGTATGGAGCTCTTTGTGCAGATTGAACCCACAATTAACTTGCAATGATCCGGAGGAGTAGGCGCGTACTGGTGGTACAAGTTTTTCTCGTACTTGTTTTTTGGAATAAATTTTTGGAAGTAGCAACAAACTTATTTTATCTAATTCTACTATATACGGTTGATTAAAATGGAACAAAGTGATCGATTGTGCACTAATTATGGGAGGTATTACAAAAATTTTTGTTTTATAACCTACCGTTGATGTATTTACCGCAAAAGAGATAATTTTTGGGAAACAAAAGTTACAAATACTAAAATGATCTACTGTAGGACATTTATTGAATGGAATATTCATAAATGACGCTAATGAGGTCGTACCTTGATTTTCCACATTTTTATAATCGTCATCTGATAAACCAATATCTTCAACATCGGTAGCGTTATTGAATATATAACCACCTCCTTTAATGTGTAAAATTTCTTCGGTCTCGTCAAATTTCCCGGAATATTTCATATGAACATGCGAATTTGATGCGGAGTCAAATTCATTTTTAAATTCGCCCAAATCTGAATTTTCGCGAGACATGTTTACGGTTACGTCTTCATCCGCGGATGTAAATACATCTTCAGTGTCTGTGTGCTGTCCGTCAGGGCTTACTGCATTTTCTTGTGATTTTGGAATCCGTAAACTGCTTGTAAATGTTATTTTATCGGTTTCTTTTGAAATAATGTATTCATTTTGCATATTTCTTAGCATGTCCGGAGTGACTGACAAAGCTCTATGCGAGGACGGTTGTTTTAAATAACCTTCATCGTCGGAAATTTCTTCCACATCTGTTTTAATTTCGGGTAACGATTCAGTTTTTCCAATTGATAACAAATTTGGATTATTTTGAGATTTTTCAGTTGAGTCATTCATAATTAATTCCTCTACGTCTGTTAAATCGTTGTTATTGTCGGAACTGTTAGTAGTAAGGTGATTTTTAGATTTTTTAGATTTTCGTTTTCTTGTATTGGAATCAAAAACGACTACTTCCGAATCAGTTATTGGTTCGTCGTCCTGATCTGGTATAACTAATTGTTGGCGAATTAGTTGCTTCGGTTTTGTTGACAATGAGATTACTTGTTCTTTTTGATCAATTTGTTGATCTTCCAATTCTACTGGAATATCATTATCAGGTAAATTTTCTATTTCATCGGTGATTATATCTTCAGCTGCTGATACCACTTCCGTATCCGTTATATTACCTTCATCTTTTTCTTCATCATCTAAACCAAGAGCAACATCTTGCGGCAATTCTTCTACAAAACTGTGCGGTTGGCCATTTTCATCAACCGTTATATGTATAATTTCTCTAACTGGTGAAGGCAATATAGGGTCAGAGGTCGGAGACGTTGGAGGAGTAGTAATATCTTCTTCACCCTCAACTATTTCTGTGTCAGTAAGATTACCATTTGTTGTAACAACGGCTACTGGAAATGGTTTATTTTCAATGCTATCATCATCTGAAGATTTTATATTCTCTTCATCTGTCCATGTTTCATCATTATCTACACTTCTAGATTTTAAGAGCTTTTTTCTATTTTTTGATACCGAGTCAGTTTTATTTGGCGGCGACATGAATTTAATATCGATCGCGCTGTCTGTAGGTATATATGTTTCGGTTAAATTGTCCTCAGATTCATAGTTTTCGACATCGGTTAATTGATCTTCATTTGATGTAGATGGAATCTCACATGTTTCACTAATGTATGGTTGATAAACAATCTTTGCGTCGAATTTTTCAGTAATTGATCCACATGCAGAAGTTGCGGCTTCTAAACATTCCAACATTTTTGAGTCGTCTTCATTGATATCTGGTTGTGGCTCGATACCATCATCTTCACCACTGTATTCTTCAACATCAGTTAAAACTTCAACTTGTTGTTCAGGAACAAATAGTTTGCTAGCAGAACTTGATTTAATTCCCTCATATTTGTATTTAGAATATTGAGGAGGTTCATCTTCCGTGTCAGATAAAAGGACTACTTCATCGTCGGTAAGACCTTTTTCTGTTGTTGACACATTTAAATATTTACGATTCGTACGTCGTTTAGGAACTTCATCACTGCTTTCATTATCAGAATCAGATTGTATGATTTCCGTATCAGTAATGTCACTTAATTGTGGAGACAGAGATCTCGGTGTTAAGTGTGTTGTGTTGCTTGATTTTCTTGTAGTATTTTTTATTTTACGTGTTCTTTTCATTGTCTTTTTATGTTCATATGTAAACTTACTGTCCCCTGTATTGTTTTTTTCTGATGATTGCACTGTAAATGACTGATCAAATACCTCCTCCGGCAATTCTGTTTCTGGATATTTTATCTCTTCTAATTCGTCATTTGAAGTTTCGAAATCTTCAATATCTGTAATTCCACCAGCTTCATCATCATCATCAAGTCCTAATAAATTTGATGATGGCTCATTTTGTATTGACCGTTGTGATTGCAGTTTCTTTTTTGTGTTTTTGTCCGTTTCATAAGTTTTCTCGTCTGTAAGTGGATTATTTTGGAGTACTTTGTCTAGGTCAATAGGGCATTCGTGAGAAACAATTACGTTTTCAACGGTACCTTCTACTTCTTCCTCGTCTGTGCTGTCAATATTTTTACGTTTAGAAGGAGTATATTCTTTTACTCTTTTACTTTCTTTATCGCTATCATATAGATCTTCTACATCTGTCCTGCTGTCATTTATTTTTGAGGCATTCTCTTCGTCACTTGACGAGCTTTCAATACTTTCGTCGTCTGGGGTGACAGCTATAAGTGGTATATTACTTCGTGATGACGCCATGTATGTTGTTTGATGAGTACTTTGCTTATGTTGTAATTTGAAACTGGAATGTTGCTTAAAATTCTGCTTCTCCAAATTAACAGTTGAACAGTTCGAACATATTGATGTATTGTGAGTGTTTTTTATTTCCTGTTGTGAAAAATTAATATTCGATTTTATAATTACTTTATTAGAGATATTATAACCACCCTTATAAAGAGGCACTGATGATATATTTGTTTTGTTATAAAAATATTCTGACCATACGTCATTATTATTACTCAAATATGAATGGGAATGTGATGTTGAGCGTGAAGTATAGTTAATACACTTACCTTTAATACCGGAACACTTTGAGTGTGACACTTTGTTTGAATCCACCTGATATAAATATTTAGTAGGCAATAGTACATTACTAATATATTTAGAATTTGAGTGAATAAAACTACTTTCAACTGAATTTGAAGTAAAATTTCGTATAATTAATGTAGGAATCGTTTTAAAGAAAATATAATTACCTGGACTAGATTCTCCATCAGTTGTTGTGGAGACATAAGTGAATTTATGTTTCATTCGAGGTGGTGTTATGGCACGAACATCTAATATTGGAGACAATCGTTCTTCTGACGACAATCGCATCGTATGACTCTTTTTTGATGACCGTTCCGTTACTTTTGTAGCTTTTCGAGAAGCACGTTTAGTCGTGGATGATGTGTAACTAGTATCAACGGAAATTTTAGAGGTTTCTGCATCGGTTGATGATGCATCCGCTGTTTTTTTAATTTTTATTTTTGTGTCTAATATGTCATGATCTGATGATGAACTTGGTATAGCAACTGATTCAGACAAACTTGAATCTGTAGTGTCGGCTATTAACGTATTTTCATTGTCTTTGGATTTTAATTTTAATATTTCATTATTTTCAATATTTTCACTTGTAAGTCTTTTTGTTGGTTCTTTCATATGTGAAATTGGAATTGAACTTCTTAAACCTACAGACCTGACTGTCGTGCTTGCTGCACTATAAGTTGTACTGTAAGGGATTTGTGATTTACTTTTACTTGTTGTAACTAAATCTGTCTTTTTAGTGGTTGTCGATGACTTTTTTGATTTGCTAGATATAGATACTGTAGTAGTTCTTGAATGCATTTCTTTTTTTGCACTGCTAGATGTAAATGCCTTTCGTTCTTTACTCATATACAAATCTGTATCTTTTGTTGTAGGAATTTGTTCTCGTCTTTTTGTTAAATGTTTTTTAGAACTTTCAGAACTTTTATTTGATAAGGATGTTTGCAATTTAGTTTCCTGTTTAAGAGTGGATTTTTCATCTGTAATTTTTTCCGAAATTGAAGTTGTTTTTGCAGTTTTCGTTGGCTGACTGCTAGTAACTGTTTTCTTTTCATATTTTGGTTTTGAAGCATCTATTTTTTTAGTTGAACTTTTTTCAGGCTTTCGTAAATTTGTATCAATTTTAGGTTTGCTTTCTGTTTTGGTAAGTGGAAGTGGCTGAAGTTTTTCACGTGGAGTAAGACTTCTGTCTCGAGTTTTTTCTGATTTTTTTGGTTTCGTTGAGTCAGTATGTGTATAAGTTAATTCCGTTGAGTGAGTTCGTGAGCGCTCCGTTTCTCTTTTCTTTATATCGGCTATGCTTTTTTGTTCAAATTTATCAATTTTTAGATTTCTTGATACTGTTGATTGCATGTAGCCATGTAAACGAGTATCAACTTTTGTAAACTTAGGAGGTGGGCGAGTAATTTCAGTGAATTTCTTAGCTGAGTATAAGGGTTTTCTTGTACTTTGTGACTCAGACCGAGTGTAAGCGTATTGAGATTTATAAGAACTTGTTGTCTGATCTGTTCTCCCTGTTGTATAAGATTTTTTGCTTTTACTGCTAGGGCTTTGCGAAGATTTTCTTTTATGCATTTCTTTAAGAGATGAAGATGACAGGGAAGACGTTTTTCGTAAAATTTTTTCTTTTTTCATTGGCTTAGCTGATTTTTCGTCTTCAGAACTATTATCTGCATCACTATCTGCTACAATTGGTATTAGGCATTGTGATTTAATTTCTTTATGGGGGCTAATTTCTGTATCTAACGGAAATTCAATGCTAATTGATTGCAATTCTTCAGTCTCATCATATTTTATTCCCCTTTCTTTCTCTTTGTACTTAGAGCGATGACTATCTTTCTCTAAGGAATCAGACGTGTCAGATTTACTTTCTGAACGAGACATATCTATCTGTGACATTAAGTCTGTAGCAACTGTAGTTTCTGTTTGCGATGTGGTTGCTAAAGATTCTTCTTGCAGTTGACTTTCAATAAAACTACTAGTTGTATGACTAGGTGACTTCAATTCATAGTCTACACTGGCACTACGTGGAGATTTGACTTCATATTCTGTACTTGTTTCACGACCTCCGAACGTACTTTTTAAGCTTGTATCTGACATTGAAGTTATTTCTATTTCAGCCACTGATGAAGATTCTTCAATATCCGAAAAATCAGTGTCCGTATCCCGCATTTTGATGCGATCTGTATGATAAAAAACGGTATCAAATTCATTATCTGATGAAATGTCTTTGAAAGCTACAGTTTTTTCAATTTCCTCCGTTATTCTGTGATCTTCAGAAATGTCATAGCTTATTTTCTTTTGCATAACACTTTTATTCACGGATTCTTTATGTTTGGAAATATAAATATTTTGAATTTCTGACGTAGTTACATCTGATTTACAAATTTTTGTATCAGACTTTAATCCCTTTCTTTCAATTGTGGCAGAAATTTCTCGTTGAATTGTCATTTCTTTATCATGTGGATCTAAAATCTTAGTCAGTGATCGCGAAACATCAGAAGGTAAACTAAGCGCCGAAATTAAGCTTGTATGAGAAACGATCGACTGCTGAACAATAGATAGATCCGAAGCTTCGGTTAAGTTTCCAGTTTCGAAATGATCGTCAGTAATTTCATCGACATTGATCTCCGCTGTCGTTTCATAAACATACCCCAACGTTTTCTCAGAAGTTTCAGGTTTTAAATCTGGTGAAACAAGTCGAGTTTCATCAGTTATTTGTACATTTTGGATCACTTTTCCATCATGACCTGTTTCATCGTCTATTTGACTCTCAGATATTTTAACAATAGAAGTAATATCACCAGTTATGGTGTGAGATTCATTTACTATGAGATTCAACACCTTGGGTTCCTTAGTAACCTTTTGAATTATTCGAGACTCAGTGACTTCCTCTGATACTTCTATCTCGTCAGTTACATTTTCAGGTGTTGTTTTCTTTTTGTCAACTAATTCAGGTGTATCTATAGTTAATTCCTTAGTGATCTTCTCGGTTGTTAAAGACTCAGTTATTTTCTGTGATGATTTTACTTTTTCCCTTGCAATTTCAGATGTTTTTTGCATTCTGTCAATTAATTCAGCCGTTTCTGTCGAGAGTTTATCCGTAGTTTTTTCTATCATTGTAGATATAATGATTTTCTCTGGCACTTCTACTTCGTCGTCTACAATTTCAGGGGTTATTCGTCCTTTATAAACTAGTTCGGGCGATTTTGTCTTTGATTCCTCCGAAAGTTTTTCGGTTATTGCAGTCTTAGTGATTTTTTCTGCTGATTTCACTTCTTCCCTTACAACTGCGGGGGTTATTTCGCTTTTATCAACTATTTCGGCCGATTCTTTTTTGGATTCCTTTAATAGTTTTTCAATTATTGGAGACACTGCCACTTTTTTCGGTGACTTTATCTCGTCACTTACGACTTTAAGGGTTATATCCCCTTTATCAACCTGTTTGGGCGAATCTGCCTTGTTTGGTGACTTCAATTCGTCACTTACAATTTCTGCAGTTATTCCCTTTCTGTCAACTACTTCAGGCGATTTTACTTGGGGTTCCTCAGAGATTTTTTCAGTTGTTGGTGACTTAGTTGTTTCCTCCGGTGACCTTAATTCGTCACTTACAATTTCTGGGGTTATTTCCTTTCGGTCAACTACTTCACACGATTTTGCCTGGAATTGCTCGGGTACTTTATCGGTTGTTGGTGACTTGGTTGTTTCCTCTGGTGAGTCTGACTCGTCGCTTATAATTTCTGGGGTTATTCCCTTTCTATCAACTATTTCAGGCGATATTGCGTGGGGTTCCTCAGAGACTTTTTCAGTTGTTGGTGACGTAGTTGTTTCCTCTGGTGACTTCAATTCGTCACTTACAATTTCTGCAGTTATTCCCTTTCTGTCAACTACTTCAGGTGATTTTGCCTGGGGTTCTTCAGAGAATTTTTCAGTTGATGGTGACTTTGTTGTTTCCTCTGGTGACTTCAGTTCGTCACATAAAATTTGTGGTTCCTCAGAGAACTCTTCGATTGTCGGTGACTTAGTTATTTGTTCTGGGGACTTCAGTTCGTCACACACAATTTCGGGGGCTATTTCCTTTCTGTCAACTGCTTCAGGCGATTTTGCTTGAACTTCCTCGGATACTTTTTCGGTTGCTGGTGACGTAGTTGTCTCTTCTGGTGACTTCAATTCGTCAGTTACAATTTCTGGGGTTATTCCCTTTATGTCAGCTACTTCGGGCGATTTTGCTTGGGGTTCCTCAGAGACTTTTTCAGTTGTTGGTGACTTAGTTGTTTCCTCTGGTAACTTTTGTTCGCCACTTACAATTTGTGGTTCCTCAGAGATCTTTTCGATAGTCGGTGACTTAGTTATTTGCTCTGGAGACTTCAGTTCGTCACGCACAATTTCGGGGGCCATTTCCTTTCTGTCAAATACTACAGGCGATTTTGCCTGGGGTTCCTTAGAGATTTTTTCAGTTGTTGGTGATTTAGTTGTTTCCTCTAGTGACTTCAATTCGTCACTTACCCTTTCTGTGGTTATTCCCTTTTTGTCAACTACTTCAGGCGATTTTGCTTCGGGTTCCTCAGAGACTCTTTCAGTTGTTGGTGACTTAGTTGTTTCCTCTGGTAACTTTTGTTCGCCACTTACAATTTGTGGTTCCTCAGAGATCTTTTCGATAGTCGGTGACTTAGTTATTTGCTCTGGAGACTTTAGTTCGTCACGCACAATTTCGGGGGCTATTTCCTTTCTGTCAAATACTACAGGCGATTTTGCCTGGGGTTCCTCGGAGACTTTTTCTGTTGTTGGTGACTTAGTTGTTTCGTCTGGTGCCTTCAATTCGTCACTTACAATTTCTGCGGTTATTCCCTTTCTGTCAACTACTTCAGGCGACTTTGCCTCGGGTTCCTTAGAGACTCTTTCAGTTCTTGGTGACTTAGTTGTTTCCTCCGGTGACCTTAATTCGTCACTTACAGTTTCTGGTGTTATTTCCCTTCTGTCAACTGCTTCAGGCGATTTTGCCTGAACTTCCTCGGATACTTTTTCGGTTGCTGGTGACGTAGTTGTTTCTTCTGGTGACCTCAATTCGTCAGCTATAATTTCTGGGGTTATTCCCTTTCTGTCAGCTACTTCGACCGATTTTGCCTGTGATTGCTCGGATACTTTTTCTGTTGTTGGTGACGTAGTTGTTTCCTCTGGTTCCTTCAATTCGTCAGTTACAATTTCTGCAGTAATTCCCTTTCTGTCAACTACTTCAGGCGATTTTGCCTCGGGTTCCTCAGAGACTCTTTCTGTTGTTGGTGACTTAGTTGCTTCCTCCGGTGACCTTATTTCGTCACTTACAATTTCTGGTGTTATTTCCTTTCTGTCAACTGCTTCAGGCGATTTTGCCTGAACTTCCTCGGATACTTTTTCGGTTGCTGGTGACGTAGTTGTTTTTTCAGGTGACTTCAATTCGTCAGTTACAATTTCTGGGGTTATTCCCTTTCTGTCAGCTACTTCGGGCGATTTTGCTTGGGGTTCCTCAGAGACTTTTTCACTTGTTGGTGACTTAGTTGTTTCCTCCGGTGACCCCAATTCGTCGCTTACAATTTTTGGGGTTATTTCCTTTTTGTCAACTACTTCAGGCGATTTTGCCTTGAACTGCTCGGGTACTTTATCGGTTGTTGGTGACTTGGTTGTTTCCCCCGGTGACTCCAATTCGTCACTTATAATTTCTGGGGTTGTTCCCTTTCTATCAACTATTTCAGGCGATATTACGTGGGTTTCTTCAGAGACTTTTTCACTTGTTGGTGACATAGTTGTTTCCTCTGGTGACTTCGATTCGTCACTTACAATTTCTGCAGTTGTTCTCTTTCTGTCAACTACTTCAGGCGATTTTGCTGGGGGTCCCTCAGAGAATTTTTCAGTTGATGGTGACTTAGTTGTTTCCTCTGGTGACTTCAGTTCGTCACATAAAATTTGTGGTTCCTCAGAGAACTCTTCGATTGTCGGTGACTTAGTTATTTGTTCTGGGGACTTCAGTTCGTCACACACAATTTCGGGGGCTATTTCCTTTCTGTCAACTGCTTCAGGCGATTTTGCTTGAACTTCCTCGGATACTTTTTCGGTTGCTGGTGACGTAGTTGTCTCTTCTGGTGACTTCAATTCGTCAGTTACAATTTCTGGGGTTATTCCCTTTATGTCAGCTACTTCGGGCGATTTTGCTTGGGGTTCCCCAGAGACTTTTTCAGTTGTTGGTGACTTAGTTGTTTCCTCTGGTAACTTTTGTTCGCCACTTACAATTTGTGGTTCCTCAGAGATCTTTTCGATAGTCGGTGACTTAGTTATTTGCTCTGGAGACTTCAGTTCGTCACGCACAATTTCGGGGGCCATTTCCTTTCTGTCAAATACTACAGGCGATTTTGCCTGGGGTTCCTTAGAGATTTTTTCAGTTGTTGGTGATTTAGTTGTTTCCTCTAGTGACTTCAATTTGTCACTTACCCTTTCTGTGGTTATTCCCTTTTTGTCAACTACTTCAGGCGATTTTGCTTCGGGTTCCTCAGAGACTCTTTCAGTTGTTGGTGACTTAGTTGTTTCCTCTGGTAACTTTTGTTCGCCACTTACAATTTGTGGTTCCTCAGAGATCTTTTCGATAGTCGGTGACTTAGTTATTTGCTCTGGAGACTTCAGTTCGTCACGCACAATTTCGGGGGCTATTTCCTTTCTGTCAAATACTACAGGCGATTTTGCCTCGGGTTCCTCGGAGACTTTTTCTGTTGTTGGTGACTTAGTTGTTTCGTCTGGTGCCTTCAATTCGTCACTTACAATTTCTGCGGTTATTCCCTTTCTGTCAACTACTTCAGGCGACTTTGCCTCGGGTTCCTTAGAGACTCTTTCAGTTCTTGGTGACTTAGTTGTTTCCTCCGGTGACCTTAATTCGTCACTTACAATTTCTGGTGTTATTTCCCTTCTGTCAACTGCTTCAGGCGATTTTGCCTGAACTTCCTCGGATACTTTTTCGGTTGCTGGTGACGTAGTTGTTTCTTCTGGTGACCTCAATTCCTCAGCTATAATTTCTGGGGTTATTCCCTTTCTGTCAGCTACTTCGACCGATTTTGCCTGTGATTGCTCGGATACTTTTTCTGTTGGTGACGTAGTTGTTTCCTCTGGTTCCTTCAATTCGTCAGTTACAATTTCTGCAGTAATTCCCTTTCTGTCAACTACTTCAGGCGATTTTGCCTCGGGTTCCTCAGAGACTCTTTCTGTTGTTGGTGACTTAGTTGCTTCCTCCGGTGACCTTATTTCGTCACTTACAATTTCTGGTGTTATTTCCTTTCTGTCAACTGCTTCAGGCGATTTTGCCTGAACTTCCTCGGATACTTTTTCGGTTGCTGGTGACGTAGTTGTCTTTTCAGGTGACTTCAATTCGTCAGTTACAATTTCTGGGGTTATTCCCTTTCTGTCAGCTACTTCGGGCGATTTTGCTTGGGGTTCCTCAGAGACTTTTTCAGTTGTTGGTGACTTAGTTGTTTCCTCCGGTGACCCCAATTCGTCGCTTACAATTTTTGGGGTTATTTCCTTTTTGTCAACTACTTCAGGCGATTTTGCCTTGAACTGCTCGGGTACTTTGTCGGTTGTTGGTGACTTGGTTGTTTCCCCCGGTGACTCCAATTCGTCACTTATAATTTCTGGGGTTGTTCCCTTTCTATCAACTATTTCAGGCGATATTACGTGGGTTTCTTCAGAGACTTTTTCACTTGTTGGTGACATAGTTGTTTCCTCTGGTGACTTCGATTCGTCACTTACAATTTCTGCAGTTGTTCTCTTTCTGTCAACTACTTCAGGCGATTTTGCTGGGGGTCCCTCAGAGAATTTTTCAGTTGTTGGTGACTTAGTTGTTTCCTCAGGTGACTTCAGTTCGTCACATAAAAGTTGTGGTTCCTCAGAGATCTTTTCGATTGTCGGTGGCTTAGTTATTTGCTCTGGAGACTTCAGTTCGTCACGCACAATTTCGGGGGCTATTTCCCTTCTGTCAACTGCTTCAGGCGATTTTGCCTGAACTTTCTCGGATACTTTTTCGGTTGCTGGTGACGTAGTTGTTTCCTCTGGTGACTTCTGTTCGCCACTTACAATTTGTGGTTCCTCAGAGATCTTTTCGATTGTCGGTGATATAGTTATTTGCTCTGGAGACTTCAGTTCGTCACGCACAATTTCGGGGGCTATTTCCTTTCTGTCAACTACTTCAGGCGATTTTGCCTGGGGTTCCTTAGAGATTTTTTCAGTTGTCGGTGACTTAGTTGTTTCCTCTAGTGACTTCAATTCGTCACTTACCCTTTCTGTGGTTATTCCCTTTTTGTCAACTACTTCAGGCGATTTTGCTTCGGGTTCCTCAGAGACTCTTTCAGTTGTTGGTGACTTAGTTGTTTCCTCTGGTGATTTTTGTTCGCCACTTACAATTTGTGGTTCCTCAGAGATCTTTTCGATTGTCGGTGACTTAGTTTTTTGTTCTGGAGACTTCAGTTCGTCACGCACAATTTCGGGGGCTATTTCCTTTCTGTCAACTACTACAGGCGATTTTGCCTGGGGTTTCTCGGAGACTTTTTCTGTTGTTGGTGGCTTAGTTGTTTCGTCTGGTGTTTTCAATTCGTCACTTACAATTTCTGCGGTTATTCCCTTACTGTCAACTACTTCAGGCGACTTTGCCTCGGGTTCCTCAGAGACTCTTTCAGTTGTTGGTGACTTAGTTGTTTCCTC
The DNA here is from genome assembly GCA_035578155.1 of Brachynemurus nebulosus. NCBI lineage: Eukaryota > Metazoa > Arthropoda > Insecta > Neuroptera > Myrmeleontidae > Brachynemurus > Brachynemurus nebulosus. The sequence goes on along the minus strand of JAPWDM010000002.1, from coordinate 38,609,814 downwards.
CGGTGACCTTAATTCGTCACTTACAATTTCTGGTGTTATTTCCTTTCTGTCATCTGCTTCAGGCGATTTTGCCTGGACTTCCTCGGATACTTTTTCGGTTGCTTGTGACGTAGTTGTTTTTTCTGGTGACGTCAATTCGTCAGTTATAATTTCTGGGGTTATTCCCTTTCTGTCAGCTACTTCGGGCGATTTTGCCTGGGGTTGCTCGGAGACTTTTTCTGTTGTTGGTGACTTAGTTGTTTCCTCTGGTGCCTTCAGTTCGTCACTTACAATTTCTGCAGTCTTTCTCTTTCTGTCAACTACTTCAGGCGATTTTGCCTCGGGTTCCTCATAGTCTCTTTCAGTTGTTGGCGACTTAGTTGTTTCCTCCGGTGACCTTAATTCGTCACTTACAATTTCTGGTGTTATTTCCTGTCTGTCAACTGATTCGGGCGATTTTGCCTTGAATTGCTCGGGTACTTTATCGGTTGTTGGTGACTTGGTTGTTTCCGCTGGTGACTCCAATTCGTCACTTATAATTTCTGGAGTTATTCCCTTTCTATCAACTATTTCAGGCGATATTGCGCGGGGTGCCTCAGAGACTTTTTCACTTGTTGGTGACATAGTTGTTTCCCCTGGTGACTTCGATTCGTCACTTACAATTTCTGCAGTTATTCTCTTTCTCTCAACTACTTCAGGCGATTTTGCTGGGGATCCCTCAGAGAATTTTTCAGCTGTTGGTGACTTAGTTGTTTCCTCAGGTGACTTCAGTTCGCCACTTACAATTTGTGGTTCCTCAGAGATTTTTTCGATTATCGGTGACTTAGTTATTTGCTCTGAAGACTTCAGTGCGTCACGCACAATTTCGAGGGCTATTTCCTTTCTGTCAACTGCTTCAGGCGATTTTGCCTGGGGTTCCTCGGAGACTTTTTCTGTTGTTTGTGACTTAGTTGTTTCCTCCGGTGACCTTAATTCGTCACTTACACTTACAATTCCTGGGGTTAGTTCCTTTCTGTCAAATACTTCAGGCGATTTTGCCTTTAATTGCTCGGGTACTTTTTCGGTTGTTGGCGACTTGGTTGTTTCCTCTGGTGACTCCAGTTCGTCACTTAGAATTTCTGCAGTTATTCCCTTTCTGTCAACTACTTCAGGCGATTTTACTTGGGGTTCCTTAGAGACTTTTTCAGTTGTTGGTGACTTAATTGTTTCCTCAGGTGACTTCAGTTCGCCACTTACAATTTGTGGTTCCTCAGAGATCTTTTCGATTGTCGCTGACTTAGTTATTTGCTCTGGAGACTTCAGTGCGTCACTTACAATTTCAGGCGCTATTTCCTTTCTGTCAACTGCTTCAGGCGATTTTGCCTGAAGTTTCACGGATACTTTCTCGGTTGTTGGTGATCCAGTGGTTTCTTCTGGTGTCTTTAATTCGTCAGTTACAGTTTCAAGTGTTATTTCCTTTCTGTCTACTACTTCGGGCGATTTTGCCTGAGGTTTCTCGGAAATTTTTTCTGTTGTTGGTGACTTAGTTGTTTCCTCCGGTGTCCTTGATTCGTCACTTACAATTTCTGGTGTTATTTCCTTTCTGCCCACTGCTTCAGGCGATTTTGCCTGAATTTTCTCGGATACTTTTTCGGTTGCTGTTGACGTAGTTGTTTCTTCTGGTAACTTCAATTCGTCAGTTACAATTTCTGGGGTTGTCCCCTTTGTGTCAGCTACTTCTAGCGATTTTGCCTGGGGTTGCTCGGAGACTTTTTCTGTGGTTGGTGACTTAGTTGTTTCCTCTGGTGCCTTCAATTCGTCACTTACAATTTCTGCAGTTATTCCCTTTCTGTCAACTACTTCAGGCGATTTTGCCTCGGGTTCCTCAGACACTCTTTCAGTTGTTGGTGACGTAGTTGCTTTTTCTGGTGACTTCAATTCGTCACTTACAATTTCTGCAGTTATTCCCTGTCTGTCAACTTCTTCAGGCGATTTTGCCTCGGGTTCCTCAGACACTCTTTGAGTTGTTGGTGACTTAGTTGTTTTTTCTGGTGACTTCAATTCGTCACTTACAATTTCTGCAGTTATTCCTTTTCTGTCAACTATTTCAGGCGATATTGCGTGGGGTGCCTCAGAGACTTTTTCACTTGTTGGTGACATAGTTGTTTCCCCTGGTGACTTCGATTCGTCACTTACAATTTCTGCAGTTATTTTCTTTCTGTCAACTACTTCAGGCGATTTTACTGGGGATCCCTCAGAGAATTTTTCAGCTGTTGGTGACTTAGTTGTTTCCTCAGGTGACTTCAGTTCGCCACTTACAATTTGTGGTTCCTCAGAGATCTTTTCGATTATCGGTGACTTAGTTATTTGCTCTGAAGGCTTCAGTGCATCACGCACAATTTCGAGGGCTATTTCCTTTCTGTCAACTGCTTCAGGCGATTTTGCCTGGGGTTCCTCGGAGACTTTTTCTGTTGTTTGTGACTTAGTTGTTTCCTCCGGTGACCTTAATTCGCCACTTACACTTACAATTCCTGGGGTTAGTTCCTTTCTGTCAAATACATCAGGCGATTTTGCCTTTAATTGCTCGGGTACTTTTTCGGTTGTTGGCGACTTGGATGTTTCCTCTGGTGACTCCAGTTCGTCACTTAGAATGTCTGCAGTTATTCCCTTTCTGTCAACTACTTCAGGCGATTTTACTTGGGGTTCCTCAGAGACTTTTTCAGTTGTTGGTGACTTAGTTATTTCCTCAGGTGACTTCAGTTCGCCACTTACAATTTGTGGTTCCTCAGAGATCTTTTCGATTGTCGCTGGCTTAGTTATTTGCTCTGGAGACTTCAGTGCGTCACTTACAATTTCGGGGGCTATTTCCTTTCTGTCAACTGCTTCAGGCGATTCTGCCTGAAGTTCCACGGATACTTTCTCGGTTGTTGGTGATCCAGTGGTTTCTTCTGGTGCCTTTAATTCGTCAGCTACAGTTTCAAGTGTTATATCCTTTCTGTCTACTACTTCGGGCGATTTTGCCTGGGGTTTCTCGGAAACTTTTTCTGTTGTTGGTGATTTAGTTGTTTTCTCCGGTGTCCTTGATTCGTCACTTACAATTTCTGGTGTTATTTCCTTTCTGTCAACTGCTTCAGGCGATTTTGCCTGAATTTCCTCGGATACTTTTTCGGTTGCTGTTGACGTAGTTGTTTCTTCTGGTGACTTCAATTCGTCAGTTACAATTTCTGGGGTTATCCCCTTTCTGTCAGCTACTTCTTGCGATTTTGCCTGGGGTTGCTCGGAGACTTTTTCTGTGGTTGGTGACTTAGTTGTTTCCTCTGGTGCCTTCAATTCGTCACTTACAATTTCTGCAGTTATTCCCTTTCTGTCAACTACTTCAGGCGATTTTGCCTCGGGTTCCTCAGACACTCTTTCAGTTGTTGGTGACGTAGTTGTTTTTTCTGGTGACTTCAATTCGTCGCTTACAATTTCTGCAGTTATTCCTTTTCGGTCAACTAGTACAGGCGATTTTGCCTGGGGATCCTCAGAGACTTTTTCAGGTGTTGGTGATTTAGTTGTCTCCTCTGGTGGCTTCAATTCGTCACTTACAATTTCTGGGGTTATTCCTTTTCGGTCAACAACTTCAGGCAATTTTGCCTGGAGTTCCTCGAATACTTTTTCGGTTGTTGGTGATTTAATTCTTTCCTCTGGTGACTTTAGTTTGTCACTTAAAATTTCAAGTGATATTTCCTTTCTGTCAACTACTTCGTGCGTTTTTGCCTCGGAGATTTTTTCTGTTGTTGGTGACTTAGTTGTTTCCTCCGGTGACCTTAATTCGTCGCTTACAATTTTTGGGGTTATTTCTTTTCTGTCAACTACTACAGGCGATTTTGCTTTGAATTGTTCGGGTACTTTGTCGGTTGTTGGTGACTTGGTTGTTTCCTCTGGTGGCTCCAATTCGTCACTTCTAATTTCTGGGGTTATTCCCTTTCTATCAACTACTTCAGGCGATATTGCGGGGGTTTTCTCAGAGACTATTTCAGTTGTTGGTGACATAGTTGTTTCCTCTGGTGACTTTAATTCGTCAATTACAATTTCTGCACTTAGGCCCTTTCTGTCAACTACTTCAGGCGATTTTGCTTGGGGTTCCTCAGAGCATTTTTCCGTCGTTGGTGACTTAGTTGTTTCCTCTGGTGCCTTCAGTTCGTCACTTACAATTTGTGGTTCCTCGAAGATCTTTTCGATTGTCGGTGACTTAGTTATTTGCTCTGAAGACTTCAGTGCGTCACGCACAATTTCGGGGGCTATTTCCTGTCTGTCAACTGCTTCAGGCGATTTTTCCTGGGGTTCCTCGGAGACTTTTTCTGTTGTTGGTGACTTAGTTGTTTCCTCCGGTGACCTTAATTCGTAACTTACAATTCCTGGGGTTAGTTCCTTTCTGTCAAACACTTCAGGCGATTTTGCCTTTAATTGCTCGGGTACTTTTTCGGTTGTTGGTGACTTGGTTGTTTCCTCTGGTGGCTCCAATTCGTCACTTCTAATTTCTGGGGTTATTCCCTTTCTATCAACTATTTCAGGCGATATTGCGGGGGTTTTCTCAGAGACTTTTTCAGTTGTTGGTGACATAGTTGTTTCCTCTGGTGACTTTAATTCGTCACTTACAATTTTCGCAGTTAGGCCCTTTCTGTCAACTACCTCAGGCGATTTTGCTTGGCGTTCCTCAGAGCATTTTTCCGTTGTTGGTGACTTAGTTGTTTCCTCTGGTGACTTCAATTCGTCACTTACAATTTGTGGTTCCTCAGAGATCTTTTCGATTGTCGCTGACTTAGTTATTTGCTCTGGAGACTTCAGTGCGTCACTTACAATTTCGGGGGCTATTTCCTTTCTGTCAGCTGCTTCATGCGATTTTGCCTGAAGTTCCACGGATACTTTTTCGGTTGTTGGTGACCCAGTGGTTTCTTCTGGTGTCTTTGATTCGTCAGTTACAGTTTCAAGTGTTATTTCCTTTCTGTCAACTACTTCGGGCGATTTTGCCTGGTGTTTCTCGGAGACTTTTTCTGTTGTTGGTGACTTAGTTGTTTCCTCCGGTGACCTTAATTCGTCACTTACAATTTCTGCAGTTATTCCTTTTCTGTCAACTACTTCAGGCGATTTTGTCTGGGGTTCCGCAGAGACTGTTGTTGGTGACTTAGTTGTCTCCTCTGGTGACTTCAATTCGTCACCTACAATTTCTAGGCTTATTCCCTTTCTGTCAGCAACTTCAGGCAATTTTGCCTGGAGTTCCTCGAATACTTTTTCGGTTGTTGGTGACTTAATGCTTTTCTCTGGTGACTTCAGTTTGTCACTTACAATTTCAGGTGTTATTTCCTTTCTGTCAACTAATTTGGGCGTTTTTGCCTGGGGTTGCTCGGAGACTTTTTCTGTGGTTGGTGACTTGGTTGTTTCCTCTGGTGACTCCAATTCGTCACTTATAATTTCTGGGGTTATTCCCTTTCTATCAACTATTTCAGGCGATATTGCGTGGGGTTCCTCAGAGACTTTTTCAGTTGTTGGTGACGTAGTTGTTTCCTCTGGTGACTTCAACTCGTCACTTACAATTTCTGCAATTATTCCCTTTCTGTCAACTGCTTCAGGCGATTTTGCCTGAACTTCCTTGGATACTTTTTCGGTTGCTGGTGACGTAGTTGTTTCTTCTGGTGACTTCAATTCGTCAGTTACAATTTCTGTGCTTATTCCCTTTCTGTCAGCTACTTCGGATGATTTTGCTAGGGGTTCCTCGAAGATTTTATCTGTTGTTGGTGACTTCATTGTTTGCTTTGGTGCCTTAAATTCGTTACTTACAATTTCTGAAGTTATTCCTTTTCTGTCAACTAATTCAGGCGATTTTGGCTGGGGTTCCTCGGAGACTTTTTCTGTTGTTGGTGACTTAGTTGTTTCCTCCGGTGAACTTAATTCGTCACTTACAATTCCTGGGGTTAGTTCCTTTCTGTCAAATACTTCAGGCGATTTTGCCTTTAATTGCTCGGGTACTTTTTCGGTTGTTGGTGACTTGGTTGTTTCCTCTGGTGACTCCAGTTCGTCACTTATAGTTTCTGGGGTTATTCCCTTTCTATCAACTATTTCAGACGATATTGCGTGGGGTTTCTCAGAGACTTTTTCAGTTGTTGGTGACATAGTTGTTTCCTCTGGTGACTTCAATTCGTCAATTACAATTTGTGGTTCTTCAGAGATCTTTTTGATTGTCGCTGACTTAGTTATTTGCTCTGGAGACTTCAGTGCGTCACTTACAATTTCGGGGGCTATTTCCTTTCTGTCAGCTGCTTCAGGCGATTTTGCCTGAAGTTCCACGGATACTTTTTCGGTTGTTGGTGACCCACTGCTTTCTTCTGGTGTCTTTGATTCGTCAGTTACAGTTTCAAGTGTTATTTCCTTTCTGTCAACTACTTCGGGCGATTTTGCCTGGGGTTTCTCGGAGACTTTTTCTGTTGTTGGTGACTTAGTTGTTTCCACCGGTCTCCTTAATTCGTCACTTACAATTTCTGGTGTTATTTCCTTTCTGTCAACTGCTTCAGGCGATTTTGCCTGAATTTCCTCGGATACTTTTTCGGTTGCTGTTGACGTAGTTGTTTCCTCTGGTGCCTTCAGTTCGTCACTTACAATTTCTGCAGTTATTCCCTTTCTGTCAACTACTTTAGGCGATTTTGCCTCGGGTTCCTCAGACGCTCTTTCAGTTGTTGGTGACGTAGTTGCTTTTTCTGGTGACTTCAATTCGTCGCTTACAATTTCTGCATTTATTCCTTTTCGGTCAACTAGTACAGGCGATTTTACCTGGGTATCCTCAGAGACTTTTTCAGATGTTGGTGACTTAGTTGTCTCCTCTGGTGGCTTCAATTCGTCACTTACAATTTCTGGGGTTATTCCTTTTCGGTCAACAACTTCAGGCAATTTTGCCGGGAGTTCCTCGAATACTTTTTCGGTTGTTGGTGATTTAATTCTTTCCTCTGGTGACTTTAGTTTGTCACTTAAAATTTCAAGTGTTATTTCCTTTCTGTCAACTACTTCGGGCGTTTTTGCCTCGGAGATTTTTTCTGTTGTTGGTGACTTAGTTGTTTCCTTCGGTGACCTTAATTCGTCGCTTACAATTTTTGGGGTTATTTCTTTTCTGTCAACTACTACAGGCGATTTTGCCTTGAATTGTTCGGGTACTTTGTCGGTTGCTGGTGACTTGGTTGTTTCCTCTGGTGGCTCCAATTCGTCACTTCTAATTTCTGGGGTTATTCCTTTTCTGTCAACTATTTCAGGCGATATTGCGGGGGTTTTCTCAGAGACTTTTTCAGTTGTTGGTGACATAGTTGTTTCCTCTGGTGACTTTAATTCGTCACTTACAATTTCTGCAGTTAGGCCCTTTCTGTCAACTACTTCAGGCGATTTTGCTTGGGGTTCCTCAGAGCATTTTTCCGTTGTTGGTGACTTAGTTGTTTCCTCTGGTGACTTGTGTTCGCCACTTACAATTTGTGGTTCCTCAGAGATCCTTTCGATTGTCGGTGACTTAGTTATTTGCACTGGAGACTTCAGTTCGTCACGCACAATTTCGGGGGCTATTTCCTTTTTGTCAACTACTTCAGGCGATTTTGCCTGGGGTTCCTTAGAGACTTTTTCAGTTGTTGGTGACTTAGTTGTTTCCTCTAGTGACTTCAATTCGTCACTTAACCTTTCTGTGGTTATTCCCTTTTTGTCAACTACTTCAGGCGATTTTACCTGGCCTTTCTCAGAAACCTTTGCGGTTGTCGCTGATTTAGTTATTTCCTCTGGTGACTTATATTCGTCACTTACAATTTCGGAAGTTATTACCTTTCTGTCAGCTACTTCAGGCGACCTTGCCTGAAGTTCCACGGATACTTTTTCGGTTGTTGGTGACCTAGTGGTTTCTTCTGGTGACTCTAATTCGTCAGTTACAGTTTCAAGTGTTATTTCTTTTCTGTCAACTACTTCAGGCGATTTTACTTGGGATTCCTCAGAGACTTTTTCAGTTGTTGGTGACTTAGTTGTTTCCTTCGGTGACCTTAATTCGTCACTTACAATTTCTGGTGTTTTTTCCTTTCTGTCAACTACTTCAGGCGATTTTGCCTCGGGATCGTCAGAGACCCTTAGAGTTGTCGGTGACGTAGTTGTTTTTTCTGGTGACTTCAATTCGTCAGTTGCAATTTCTGTGCTTATTCCCTTTCTGTCAGCTACTTCGGATGATTTTGCTAGGGGTTCCTCGGAGATTTTATCTGTTGTTGGTGACTTCATTGTTTGCTTTGGTGCCTTAAATTCGTCACTTACAATTTCTGAAGTTAGTCCTTTTCTGTCAACTAATTCAGGCGATTTTGGCTGGGGTTCCTCAGAGACTTTTTCAGTTGTTGGTGACTTAGTTGTCTCCTCTGATGACTTCAATTCGTCACCTACAATTTCTGGGGTTATTCCCTTTCTGTCAACAACTTCAGGTAATTTTGCCTGGAGTTCCTCGTATACTTTTTCGGTTGTTGGTGACTTAATTCTTTTCTCCGGTGACTTCTGTTTGTCACTTACAATTTCAGGTGTTATTTCCTTTCTGTCAACTACTTCGGGCGGTTTTGCCTGAGGTTCCTCGGAGACTTTTTCTGTTGTTGGTGACTTAGTTGTCTCCTCCGGTGACCTTAATTCGTCACTTACAATTTCTGTTGTTATTTCCTTTCTTTCAACTGCTTCAGGCGATTTTGCCTGAACTTCCTCGGATACTTTATCGGTTGCTGGTGGCGTAATTGTTTCTTCTGGTGACTTCAATTCGTCAGTTACAATTTCTGTGGCTATTCCCTTTCTGTCAGCTACTTCGGGCGATTTTACCTGGAGTTCTTCGGAGACTTTTTCTGTTGTTGGTGACTTAGTTGTTTCCTCTGGTGACCTTATTTCGTCACTTACAATTTCTGCAGTTATTCCTTTTCTGTCAACTACTTCAGGCGATTTTGTCTGGGGTTCCGCAGAGACTGTTGTTGGTGACTTAGTTGTCTCCTCTGGTGACTTCAATTCGTCACCTACAATTTCTAGGCTTATTCCCTTTCTGTCAGCAACTTCAGGCAATTTTGCCTGGAGTTCCTCGAATACTTTTTCGGTTGTTGGTGACTTAATGCTTTTCTCTGGTGACTTCAGTTTGTCACTTACAATTTCAGATGTTATTTCCTTTCTGTCAACTACTTCGGGCGTTTTTGCCTGGGGTTCCTCGGAGACTTTTTCTGTTGTTGGTGACTTAGTTGTTTCTTCTGGTGACTTCAATTCGCCACTTACAATTTCTGAAGTTATTCCCTTTCTGTCAACTGCTTCAGGCGATTTTGCCTCGGGTTCCTCAGAGACTCTTTCAGTTGTTGGTGACTTAGCTGTTTCCTCCGGTGACCTTAGTTCGTCACTTACAATTTCTGGTGTTATTTCCTTTCTGTCAACTGCTTCAGGCGATTTTGCCTGAACTTCCTCGGATACTTTTTCGGCTGCTGGTGACGTAGTTGTCTCTTCTGGGGACTTCAATTCGTCAGTTACAATTTCTGGGGTTATTCCTTTTCTGTCAGCTACTTCGGGTGATTTTGCCTGGGGTTCCTCGGAGACTTTTTCTGTTGTTGGTGGCTTAGTTGTTTCCTCTGGTACCTTCAATTCGTCACTTACAATTTCTGCAGTTATTCCCTTTCTGTCAACTGCTTCAGGCGATTTTGCCTGGTGTGCCGCAGAGTCTTTTTCAGTTGTCGGTGACTTAGTTGTCTCCTCTGGTGGCTTGAATTCGTCACTTACAATTTCTGGGGTTATTCCCTTTCGGTCAACAACTTCAGGCAATTTTGTTGGGAGTTCCTCGAATACTTTTTCGGTTGCTGGTGACGTAGTTGTTTCTTCTGGTGACTTTAATTCGTCAGTTACAATTCCTGGGGTTATCCCCTTTCTGTCAGCTACTTCGGGCGATTTTGCCTCGGGTTCCTCAGACACTCTTTCAGTTGTTGGTGACGTAGTTGTTTTCTCTGGTGATTTCAATTCGTCACTTACAATTTCTGCAGTTATTCCTTTTCTGTCAACTACTACAGGCGATTTTGCCTGGGGTTCCTCAGAGACTGTTTCATTTGTCGGTGACTTAATTGTCTCCTCTGGTGGCTTCAATTCGTCACTTACAATTTCTGCTGTTATTCCCTTTCTGTCAACTACTTCAGGCGATTTTGCCTGGGGTTCCTCAGACACTCTTTCAGTTGTTGGTGACGTAGTTGTTTTCTCTGGTGATTTCAATTCGTCACTTACAAGTTCTGCAGTTATTCCTTTTCTGTCAACTACTACAGGCGATTTTGCCTGGGGTGCCTCAGAGTCTTTTTCAGTTGTCGGTGACTTAGTTGTCTCCTCTGGTTGCTCCAATTCGTCACTTACAATTTCTGGGGTTATTCCCTTTCGGTCAACAACTTCAGGTGATTTTGCCTGGAGTTCCCCGAATACTTTTTCTGTTTTTGGTGGCTTAGTTGTTTCCTCTGGTGCCTTCGATTCGTCACTTACAATTTCTGCAGTTATTCCCTTTCTGTCAACTACTTCAGGCGATTTTGCATCGGGTTCCTCAGACACTCTTTCAGTTGTTGGTGACGTAGTTGTTTTCTCTGGTGATTTCAATTGGTCACTTACAATTTCTGCAGTTATTCCTTTTTTGTCAACTACTACAGGAGATTTTGCCTGGGGTTGCTCAGAGACTTTTTCAGTTGTCGATGACTTAGTTGTCTCCTCTGGTGGCTTCAATTTGTCACTTACAATTTCTGGGGTTATTCCCTTTCGGTCAACAACTTCAGGTGATTTTGCCTGGAGTTCCTCGAATACTTTTTCGGTTGTTGGTGACTTAATTCTTTCCTCTGGTGACTTCAGTTTGTCACTTACAATTTCAAGTGTTATTTCCTTTCTGTCAACTACTTCGGGCGTTTTTGCCTGGGGTCCCTCGGAGACTTTTTCTGTTGTTGATGACTTAGTTGTTTCCTCCGGTGACCTTAATTCGTCGCTCACAATTTTTGGGGTTTGTTCCTTTCTGTCAACTACTTCAGGCGATTCTTCCTTGAATTGCTCTGGTACTTGATCGGTTGTTGGTGACTTGGATGTTTCCTCTGGTGACTCCAATTCGTCACTTATAATTTCTGGGGTTATTCCCTTTCTATCAAGTATTTCATGCGATATTGCGTGGGGTTCCTCAGAGACTTTTTCAGTTTTTGGTGACTTAGTTGTTTCTTCTGGTGACTTTTGTTCACCACTTACAATTTGTGGTTCTTCAGAGATCTTTTCGATTGTCGGTGACTTAGTTATTTGCTCTGCAGACTTCATTTCGTCACGCACAATTACGGGGGCTTTTTCCTTCCTGTCAACTACTACAGGCGATTTTGCCTGGGGTTCCTCGGAGACTTTTTCTGTTGTTGATGACTTAGTTGTTTCGTCCGGTGCCTTCAATTCGTCACTTACAATTTCTGCAGTTATTCGCTTTCTGTCAACTAGTTCAGGCGATTTTGCCTCAGGTTCCTCAGAGACTCTTTCAGTTGTTGGTGACTTAGTTGTTTCCTCCGGTGACCTTAATTCGTCACCTACAATTTCTGGTGTTATTTCCTTTCTGTCAACTGCTTCAGGCGATTTTGCCTGAACTTCCTCGGATACTTTTTCTGTTGTTGGTAACTTAGTTGTTTCCTCTGGTCCCTTCAATTCGTCACTAACAATTTCTGCAGTTTTTCTCTTTCTGTCAACTGCTTCAGGCGATTTTGCCTTGAATTGTTCGGGTACTTTATCGGTTGTTGGTGACTTTGTTGTTTCCTCTGGTGACTCCGGTGCGTCACTTATAATTTCTGGGGTTATTCCCTTTCTATCGACTATTTCAGGGGATATTGCGTGGGGTTCCTCAGAGACTTTTTCAGTTGTTGGTGACTTAGTTGTTTCTTCTGGTGACTTCTGTTCGCCACTTACAATTTGTGGTTCCCCAGAAATCTTTTCGATTGTCGGTGCCATAGCTATTTGCACTGGAGACTTCAGTTCCTCAGAGATCTTTTCGATTGTCGGTGACTTAGTTATTTGCTCTGGAGACTTCATTTCGTCACGCACAATTACGGGGGCTATTTCCTTTCTGTCAACTACTACAGGCGATTTTGCCTGGGGTTCCTCGGAGACTTTTTCTGTTGTTGGTGACTTAGTTGTTTCGTCCGGTGCCTTCAATTCGTCACTTATAATTACTGGTGTTATTTCCTTTCTGTCAACTGCTTCAGGCGATTTTGCCTTGAATTGTTCGGGTACTTTATCGGTTGTTGGTGACTTGGTTGTTTCCTCTGGTGACTCCAATTCGTCACTTATAATTTCTGGGGTTATTCCCTTTCTATCAAGTATTTCAGGGGATATTGCGAGGGGTTCCTCAGAGACTTTTTCAGTTGTTGGTGACTTAGTTGTTTCCTCTGGTGACTTCTGTTCGCCACTTACAATTTGTGGTTCCTCAGAAATCTTTTCGATTGTCGGTGACATAGTTATTTGCTCTGGAGACTTCATTTCGTCACGCACAATTACGGAGGCTATTTCCTTTCTGTCAACTACTACAGGTGATTTTGCCTGGGGTTCCTCGGAGACTTTTTCTGTTGTTGGTGACTTAGTTGTTTCGTCCGGTGCCTTCAATTCGTCACTTACAGTTTCTGCTGTTATTCCCTTTCTGTCAACTACTTCAGGCGATTTTGCCTCAGGTTCCTCAGAGACTCTTTCAGTTGTTGGTGACTTAGTTGTTTCCTCCGGTGACCTTAATTCGTCACTTACAATTTCTGGTGTTATTTCTTTTCTGTCAACTGCTTCAGGCGATTTTGCCTGAACTTCCTCGGATACTTTTTCTGTTGTTGGTGACTTAGTTGTTTCCTCTGGTCCCTTCAATTCGTCACTTACAATTTCTGCAGTTTTTCTCTTTCTGTCAACTGCTTCAGGCGATTTTGCCTTGAATTGTTCGGGTACTTTATCGGTTGTTGGTGACTTGGTTGTTTCCTCTGGTGACTCCAATGCGTCACTTATAATTTCTGGGGTTATTCCCTTTCTATCGACTATTTCAGGGCATATTGCGTGGGGTTCCTCAGAGACTTTTTCAGTTGTTGGTGACTTAGTTGTTTCTTCTGGTGACTTCTGTTCGCCACTTACAATTTGTGGTTCCCCAGAAATCTTTTCGATTGTCGGTGCCATAGCTATTTGCCCTGGAGACTTCAGTTCCTCAGAGATCTTTTCGATTGTCGGTGACTTAGTTATTTGCTCTGGAGACTTCATTTCGTCACGCACAATTACGGGGGCTATTTCCTTTCTGTCAACTACTACAGGCGATTTTGCCTGGGGTTCCTCGGAGACTTTTTCTGTTGTTGGTGACTTAGTTGTTTCGTCCGGTGCCTTCAATTCGTCACTTATAATTACTGGTGTTATTTCCTTTCTGTCAACTGCTTCAGGCGATTTTGCCTTGATTTGTTCGGGTACTTTATCGGTTGTTGGTGACTTGGTTGTTTCCTCTGGTGACTCCAATTCGTCACTTATAATTTCTGGGGTTATTCCCTTTCTATCAAGTATTTCAGGGGATATTGCGAGGGGTTCCTCAGAGACTTTTTCAGTTGTTGGTGACTTAGTTGTTTCCTCTGGTGACTTCTGTTCGCCACTTACAATTTGTGGTTCCTCAGAAATCTTTTCGATTGTCGGTGACATAGTTATTTGCTCTGGAGACTTCATTTCGTCACGCACAATTACGGGGGCTATTTCCTTTCTGTCAACTACTACAGGCGATTTTGCCTGGGGTTCCTCGGAGACTTTTTCTGTTGTTGGTGACTTAGTTGTTTCGTCCGGTGCTTTCAATTCGTCACTTACAGTTTCTGCTGTTATTCCCTTTCTGTCAACTACTTCAGGCGATTTTGCCTCAGGTTCCTCAGAGACTCTTTCAGTTGTTGGTGACTTAGTTGTTTCCTCCGGTGACCTTAATTCGTCACTTACAATTTCTGGTGTTATTTCCTTTCTGTCAACTGCTTCAGGCGATTTTGCCTGAACTTCCTCGGATACTTTTTCTGTTGTTGGTGACTTAGTTGTTTCCTCTGGTCCCTTCAATTCGTCACTTACAATTTCTGCAGTTTTTCTCTTTCTGTCAACTGCTTCAGGCGATTTTGCCTTGAATTGTTCGGGTACTTTATCGGTTGTTGGTGACTTGGTTGTTTCCTCTGGTGACTCCAATGCGTCACTTATAATTTCTGGGGTTATTCCCTTTCTATCGACTATTTCAGGGGATATTGCGTGGGGTTCCTCAGAGACTTTTTCAGTTGTTGGTGACTTAGTTGTTTCTTCTGGTGACTTCTGTTCGCCACTTACAATTTGTGGTTCCCCAGAAATCTTTTCGATTGTCGGTGCCATAGCTATTTGCACTGGAGACTTCAGTTCCTCAGAGATCTTTTCGATTGTCGGTGACTTAGTTATTTGCTCTGGAGACTTCATTTCGTCACGCACAATTACGGGGGCTATTTCCTTTCTGTCAACTACTACAGGCGATTTTGCCTGGGGTTCCTCGGAGACTTTTTCTGTTGTTGGTGACTTAGTTGTTTCGTCCGGTGCCTTCAATTCGTCACTTATAATTACTGGTGTTATTTCCTTTCTGTCAACTGCTTCAGGCGATTTTGCCTTGAATTGTTCGGGTACTTTATCGGTTGTTGGTGACTTGGTTGTTTCCTCTGGTGACTCCAATTCGTCACTTATAATTTCTGGGGTTATTCCCTTTCTATCAAGTATTTCAGGGGATATTGCGAGGGGTTCCTCAGAGACTTTTTCAGTTGTTGGTGACTTAGTTGTTTCCTCTGGTGACTTCTGTTCGCCACTTACAATTTGTGGTTCCTCAGAAATCTTTTCGATTGTCGGTGACATAGTTATTTGCTCTGGAGACTTCATTTCGTCACGCACAATTACGGAGGCTATTTCCTTTCTGTCAACTACTACAGGCGATTTTGCCTGGGGTTCCTCGGAGACTTTTTCTGTTGTTGGTGACTTAGTTGTTTCGTCCGGTGCCTTCAATTCGTCACTTACAGTTTCTGCTGTTATTCCCTTTCTGTCAACTACTTCAGGCGATTTTGCCTCAGGTTCCTCAGAGACTCTTTCAGTTGTTGGTGACTTAGTTGTTTCCTCCGGTGACCTTAATTCGTCACTTACAATTTCTGGTGTTATTTCTTTTCTGTCAACTGCTTCAGGCGATTTTGCCTGAACTTCCTCGGATACTTTTTCTGTTGTTGGTGACTTAGTTGTTTCCTCTGGTCCCTTCAATTCGTCACTTACAATTTCTGCAGTTTTTCTCTTTCTGTCAACTGCTTCAGGCGATTTTGCCTTGAATTGTTCGGGTACTTTATCGGTTGTTGGTGACTTGGTTGTTTCCTCTGGTGACTCCAATGCGTCACTTATAATTTCTGGGGTTATTCCCTTTCTATCGACTATTTCAGGGCATATTGCGTGGGGTTCCTCAGAGACTTTTTCAGTTGTTGGTGACTTAGTTGTTTCTTCTGGTGACTTCTGTTCGCCACTTACAATTTGTGGTTCCCCAGAAATCTTTTCGATTGTCGGTGCCATAGCTATTTGCCCTGGAGACTTCAGTTCCTCAGAGATCTTTTCGATTGTCGGTGACTTAGTTATTTGCTCTGGAGACTTCATTTCGTCACGCACAATTACGGGGGCTATTTCCTTTCTGTCAACTACTACAGGCGATTTTGCCTGGGGTTCCTCGGAGACTTTTTCTGTTGTTGGTGACTTAGTTGTTTCGTCCGGTGCCTTCAATTCGTCACTTATAATTACTGGTGTTATTTCCTTTCTGTCAACTGCTTCAGGCGATTTTGCCTTGATTTGTTCGGGTACTTTATCGGTTGTTGGTGACTTGGTTGTTTCCTCTGGTGACTCCAATTCGTCACTTATAATTTCTGGGGTTATTCCCTTTCTATCAAGTATTTCAGGGGATATTGCGAGGGGTTCCTCAGAGACTTTTTCAGTTGTTGGTGACTTAGTTGTTTCCTCTGGTGACTTCTGTTCGCCACTTACAATTTGTGGTTCCTCAGAAATCTTTTCGATTGTCGGTGACATAGTTATTTGCTCTGGAGACTTCATTTCGTCACGCACAATTACGGGGGCTATTTCCTTTCTGTCAACTACTACAGGCGATTTTGCCTGGGGTTCCTCGGAGACTTTTTCTGTTGTTGGTGACTTAGTTGTTTCGTCCGGTGCTTTCAATTCGTCACTTACAGTTTCTGCTGTTATTCCCTTTCTGTCAACTACTTCAGGCGATTTTGCCTCAGGTTCCTCAGAGACTCTTTCAGTTGTTGGTGACTTAGTTGTTTCCTCCGGTGACCTTAATTCGTCACTTACAATTTCTGGTGTTATTTCCTTTCTGTCAACTGCTTCAGGCGATTTTGCCTGAACTTCCTCGGATACTTTTTCTGTTGTTGGTGACTTAGTTGTTTCCTCTGGTCCCTTCAATTCGTCACTTACAATTTCTGCAGTTTTTCTCTTTCTGTCAACTGCTTCAGGCGATTTTGCCTTGAATTGTTCGGGTACTTTATCGGTTGTTGGTGACTTGGTTGTTTCCTCTGGTGACTCCAATGCGTCACTTATAATTTCTGGGGTTATTCCCTTTCTATCAACTATTTCAGGGGATATTGCGAGGGGTTCCTCAGAGACTTTTTCAGTTGTTGGTGACTTAGTTGTTTCCTCTGGTGACTTCTGTTCGCCACTTATAATTTGTGGTTCCTCAGAAATCTTTTCGATTGTCGGTGACATAGTTATTTGCTCTGGAGACTTCAGTTCGTCACGCACAATTTCGGGGGCGATTTCCTTTCTGTCAACTACTTCAGGCGATTTTGCCTGGGGTTCCTTAGAGATTTTTTCAGTTGTTGGTGACTTAGTTGCTTCCTCTAGTGACTTCAATTCGTCACTTACCCTTTCTGTGGTTATTCCCTTTTTGTCAACTACTTCAGGCGATTTTGCTTCGGGTTCCTCAGAGACTCTATCAGTTGTTGGTGACTTAGTTGTTTCCTCTGGTGACTTCTGTTCGCCACTTACAATTTGTGGTTCCTCAGAGATCTTTTCGATTGTCGGTGACTTAGTAATTTGCTCTGGAGACTTCAGTTCGTCACGCACAATTACGGGGGCTATTTCCTTTCTGTCAACTACTACAGGCGATTTTGCCTGGGGTTCCTCGGAGACTTTCTCTGTTGTTGGTGACTTAGTTGTTTCGCCCGGTGCCTTCAATTCGTCACTTACAGTTTCTGCAGTTATTCCCTTTCTGTCAACTACTTCAGGCGATTTTGCCTCGGGTTCTTCAGAGACTCTTTCAGTTGTTGGTGACTTAGTTGTTTCCTCCGGTGACCTTAATTCGTCACTTACAATTTCTGGTTTTATTTCCTGTCTGTCAACTGCTTCAGGCGATTTTGCCTTAACTTCTTCGGATACTTTTTCTGTTGTTGGTGACTTAGTTGTTTCCTCTGGTGCCTTCAATTCGTCACTTACAATTTCTGCTGTTTTTCTCTTTCTGTCAACTACTTCTGGCGATTTTGTCTCGGGTTCCTCAGAGACTCTTTCAGTTGTTGGTGACTTAGTTGTTTCGTCTGGTAACCTTAATTCGTCACTTACAATTTCTGGTGTTATTTCGTGTCTGTCAACTGCTTCAGGCGATTTTGCCTTGAATTGCTCGGGTACTTTATCAGTTGCTGGTGACTTGGTTCTTTCCTCTGATGACTCCAATGCGTCACTTATAATTTGTGGGGGTATTCTCTTTCTATCAAGTATTTCAGGCGATATTGCGTGGGGTGCCTCAGAGACTTTTTCACTTGTTGGTGACATAGTTGTTTCCCCAGGTGACTTCGATTCGTCACTTACAATTTCTGCAGTTATTCTCTTTCTGTCAACTACTTCAGGCGATTTTGCCTGGGGTTCCTTAGAGACTTTTTCAGTTGTTGGTGACTTAGTTGTTTCCTCGAGTGGCTTCAATTCGTCACTTACCCTTTCTGTGTTTATTCCCTTTTTGTCAACTACTTCAGGCGATTTTGCTTCGGGTTCCTCAGAGACTCTTTCAGTTGTTGGTGACTTAGTTGTTTCCTCTGGTGACTTCTGTTCGCCACTTACAATTTGTGGTTCCTCAGAGATCTTTTCGATTGTCGGTGACTTAGTTATTTGCTCTGGAGACTTCAGTTCGTCACGCACAATTACGGGGGCTATTTCCTTTCTGTCAACTACTACAGGCGATTTTGCCTGGGGTTCCTCGGAGACTTTCTCTGTTGTTGGTGACTTAGTTGTTTCGCCCGGTGCCTTCAATTCGTCACTTACAGTTTCTGCAGTTATTCCCTTTCTGTCAACTACTTCAGGCGATTTTGCCTCGGGTTCTTCAGAGACTCTTTCAGTTGTTGGTGACTTAGTTGTTTCCTCCGGTGACCTTAATTCGTCACTTACAATTTTTGGTTTTATTTCCTGTCTGTCAACTGCTTCAGGCGATTTTGCCTGAACTTCCTCGAATACTTTTTCTGTTGTTGGTGACTTAGTTGTTTCCTCTGGTGCCTTCAATTCGTCACTTACAATTTCTGCTGTTTTTCTCTTTCTGTCAACTACTTCTGGCGATTTTGTCTCGGGTTCTTCAGAGACTCTTTCAGTTGTTGGTGACTTAGTTGTTTCCTCCGGTGACCTTAATTCGTCACTTACAATTTCTGGTGTTATTTCCTGTCTGTCAACTGCCTCAGGCGATTTTGCCTTGAATTGCTCGGGTACTTTATCAGTTGTTGGTGACTTGGTTCTTTCCTCTGATGACTCCAATGCGTCACTTATAATTTCTGGGGTTATTCTCTTTCTATCAATTATTTCAGGCGATATTGCGTGGGGTGCCTCAGAGACTTTTTCACTTGTTGGTGACATAGTTGTTTCCCCTGGTGACTTCGATTCGTCACTCACAATTTCTGCAGTTATTCTCTTTCTGTCAACTACTTCAGACGATTTTGCCTGGGGTTCCTTAGAGACTTTTTCAGTTGTTGGTGACTTAGTTGTTTCCTCTAGTGGCTTCAATTCGTCACTTACCCTTTCTGTGGTTATTCCCTTTTTGTCAACTACTTCAGGCGATTTTACCTGGCCTTCCTCAGAAACCTTTGCGGTTGTTACTGATTTAGTTGTTTCCTCTGGTGATTTATATTCGTCACTTACAACTTCGGGAGTTATTCCCTTTCTGTCAGCTACTTCAGGCGATTTTGCCTGAAGTTCCACGGATACTTTTTCGGTTGTTGGTGACCTAGTGGTTTCTTCTGGTGACTTTAATTCGTCAGTTACAGTTTCAAGTGTTATTTCCTTTCTGTCAACTACTTCGGGCGATTTTGCCTGGGGTTCCTCGGAGACTTTTTCTATTGTGAGTGGCTTAGTTGTTTCCTCCGGTGACCTTAATTCGTCACTTACAATTTCTGGGGTTATTTCCTTTCTGTCAACTACCTCAGGCGATTTTGCCTGGGGTTCCTTAGAGATTTTTTCAGTTGTTGGTGACTTAGTTGCTTCCTCTAGTGACTTCAATTCGTCACTTACCCTTTCTGTGGTTATTCCCTTTTTGTCAACTACTTCAGGCGATTTTGCTTCGGGTTCCTCAGACACTCTTTCAGTTGTTGGTGACTTAGTTGTTTCCTCTGGTGACTTCTGTTCGCCACTTACAATTTGTGGTTCCTCAGAGATCTTTTCGATTGTCGGTGACTTAGCTATTTGCTCTGGAGACTTCAGTTCGTCACGCACAATTACGGGGGCTATTTCCTTTCTGTCAACTACTTCAGGCGATTTTGCCTCGGGTTCCTCAGTGACTCTCAGAGTTGTCGATGACGTAGTTGTTTTCTTTGGTGACTTCAATTCGTCACTTACAATTTCTGCAGTTATTCCTTTTCTCTCAACTACTTCAGGCGATTTTGCCTCGGGTTCCTCAGAGACTCTTTCACTAGTTGGTGACGTAGTTGTTTCCTCTGGTGACCTTAATTCGTCACTTACAATTTCTGGGGTTATTTCCTTTCTCTCAACTACCTCAGGCGATTTTGCCTGGAATTGCTCGGGTACTTTATCGGTTGTTGGTGACTTGGTTGTTTCTTCTGGTGATTCGAATTCATCACCTACAATTTCTGCAGTTATTCCCTTTCTGTCAACTAATTCAGGCGATTTTGCTTGGGGTTCCTCTGAGACTTTTTCAGTTGTTTGTGACTTAGTTGTTTCCTCCGGTGACCTTAATTCGTCGCTTACAATTTTTGGGGTTATTTCCTTTCTGTCAACCACTTCAGGCGATTTTGCAATGAATTGCTCGGGTATTTTATCGGTTGTTGGTGACTTGACTGTTTTCTCTGGTGACTCCAATTCGTCACTTATAATTTCTGGAGTTACTCTCTTTCTATCAACTATTTCAGGCGATATTGCGTGGGGTTTCTCAGAGACTTTTTCAGTTGTTGGTGACATAGTTGTTTCCTCTGGTGACTTCAATTCGTCACTCAGAATTTCTGCAGTTATTCCCTTTCTGTCAACTATTTCAGGCGATATTGCGGGCGGTTCCTGAGAGACTTTTTCTGTTGTTGGTGACATAGTTGTTTCTTCTGGTGGCTTCAATTCGTCACTTACAGTTTCTGCAGTTATTTCCTTTCCGTCAACTACTTCAGGCGATTTTGCTTGGGGTTCCTCAGAGAATTTTTCAGTTGTTGGTGACTTAGTTGTTTCCGCTGGTGACTTCAGTTCGCTACTTATAATTTGTGGTTCCTCAGAGATCTTTTCGATTGTCGGTGACTTAGTTATTTGCTCTGGAGACGTCAGTTTGTCACGCACAATTTCGGGGGCTGTTTCCTTTCTGTCAACTGCTTCAGGCGATTTTGGCTGAAGTTCCTCAAATATTTTTTCGGTTGTTGGTGACTTGGTTGTTTCTTCTGGTGACTTCAATTCGTCAGTTACAGTTTCAGGTGTCATTTCCGTTCTGTCAACTACTTTTGGCGATTTTGCCTGGGGTGCCTCGGAGACTTTTTCTGTTGTTAGTGACTTAGTTGTTTCGTCGCTTAGAATTTCTGGTGTTATTTCCTTTGTGTCTATTGCTTCAGGCGATTTTGCTTGAACTTTCTCGGGTGATTTTTCGGTTGCTGGTGACGTAGTTATTTCTTCTGGTGACCTCAATTCGTCAGTTACAATTTCTGGGGTTATTCCCTTTCTGTCAGCTACTTCAGACGATTTTGCCTCGGGTTCCTCAGACACTCTTTCAGTTGTTGGTGACGTAGTTGTTTTCTCTGGTGATTTCAATTCGTCACTTACAATTTCTGCAGTTATTCCTTTTTTGTCCACTACTACAGGCGATTTTGCCTGGAGTTCCTCTGAGACTTTTTCTGTTGTTGGTGACTTAGTTGTTTCCTCTGGTGACCTTAAATCGTCACTTACAATTTCTGGGGTTATTTCCTTTCTGTCAACTACTTCAGACGATTTTGTCTGGACTTGCGCAGGTACTTTATCGGTTGTTGGTGACTTGGTTGTTTCCTCTGGTGACTTCAATTCGTCACTTACAATTTCTGGGGTTATTTTCTTTGTGTCAACGGCTTCAAGCGATTTTTCCGTTGCCGGTGACTTAGTTGTTTCCTCTGGTGACTTCTGTTCGCCACTTACAATTTGTGGTTCCTCAGTGATCTTTTCGATTGTCGGTGACTTAGTTTTTTGGTCTGGAGACTTCAGTTCGTCACGCACAATTTCGGTGGCTATTTCCTTTCTGTCAACTGCTTCAGGCGATTTTTCCTGAAGTTCCTCGGATATTTCTTCAGTTGTTGGTGACTTAGTTGTTTCATCTGGTGACTTCAATTCGTCAGTTACAGTTTCAGGTGTTATTTCCTTTCTGTCAAGTACTTCGGGCGATTTTGCTTGGGGTTCCTCGGAGACTTTTTCTTTTGTTGGTGACTTAGTTGTTTCCTCCGGTGACCTTAATTCGTCACTTACAATTTCTGGGGTTATTTCCTTTCTGTCAACTAACTCAGGCGATTTTGCCTGGAATTGCTCGGGTACTTTATCTGTTGTTGGTGACTTGGTTGTTTCCTCTGGTGATTCGAATTCGGCACTTATAATTTCTGGGGTTATTCTCTTTCTATCAAATATTTCAGGCGATATTGCGTGGGGTTCCTCAGAGACTTTTTCAGTGGTTGTTGACATAGTTGTTTCCTCTGGTAACTTCAATTCTTTGCTTAAAATTTCTGCAGTTATTTCCTTTCTGTCCACTACTTCAGGCGATTTTGCTCTGGGTTCCTCAGAGACTTTTTCAGTTGTTAGTGACTTAGCTATTTCTTCCGGTGACTTCAATTTGTCACTTACAATTTCTGTGGTTATTCCCATTCTATCAACTATTTCAGATGATTTTACCTGGGCTTTTTCAGAAACTTTTGCGGTTGTCACTGATTTAATTATTTGCTCTGGTGACTCCACTTCTTCACTTACAATTTCTGGGGTTATTTCCTTTCTGTCAACAGCTTTAGGCAATTTTGCCTGGAATGCCTCGGGTTCTTTTTCGGTTGTTGTTGACTTAATTCTTTCCTCTGGTGGCTTCAGTTCGGCACTTACAATTTCGGGTGTTATTTCCTTTCTGTCAACTGCTTCAGGCGATATTGTCTGTGGTTCGTCAGAAATTTTTTCACTTGTTGGTGCCTTAGTCGTTTCCTCCGGTGACTCCATTCCGTCAGTTACAATTTCTGGGGTTATTCCCTTTCTGCCAACTACTTCGGGCGATATTGTCTGTGGTTCGTCAGAAATTTTTTCAGTT
This sequence comes from Brachynemurus nebulosus, assembly GCA_035578155.1. Lineage (NCBI taxonomy): Eukaryota > Metazoa > Arthropoda > Insecta > Neuroptera > Myrmeleontidae > Brachynemurus > Brachynemurus nebulosus. Next base: position 38,587,088 of record JAPWDM010000002.1, on the reverse strand, counting down.
GTTGGTGACTTAGTCGTTTCCTCCGGTGACTTCAATTCGTCACTTACAATTTCTGGGGTTATTCCCTTTCTATCAACTACTTCGGGCGATTTTGCCTGGAGTTCCTCAGAGACTTTTTCAGTCGCTGGTGACTTAGTTGTTTCCTCTGGTGACTTCAATTCGTCACTTACAATTTCTGGGGTTATTTCCTTTGTGTCAACCGCTTCAAGCGATTTTGTCTGGAGTTCCTCGGGTACTTGGTCGGTTTTCGGTGACTTAGTTGTTTCCTCCGATAACTTCAATTCGTCACTTACAATTTTTGGGGTTATTCGCTTTGTATCAACTATTTCAGGCGATTTTGCCTGGGCTACCTCAGAAATCTGTGCGGTTGTCGCTGATTTAGTTATTTGCTCTGGTGACGGCACTTCGTCACTTACAATTTCGGGGGTTATTTCTATTCTGTCAGCTTCTTTTGGTGTTTTTGTCTGGATTACCTCGGATACTTTTTCGCCTGCGGGTGATTTAATTGTTTCTTCTGGTGTCTTCAGTTTGTCACTTACAATTTGCTGTTCCTCAGAGACCTTTTCGGTTGTCGGCGACTTAGTTATTTGTTTTGGTGACTTCAGATCGTCACGCACCATTTCGGGGGATATTTCCTTTCTGTCAACGGCCTCAGGCGATTTTTCTTGGAGTTTCTCGGATACTTTTTCGGTTGTTGGTGACTTAGTTGTTTCCTCTGGTGACTTCAATTCTTCACTTACCATTTCTGGAGTTATTCTCTTTCTGTAAACTATTTCAGGCGGTTTTGCCTGTGGTTCCTCAAAGAATTTTTCAGTTTTTGATGGCCTGGCTGTTTCCTCTGGTGACTTCAGTTCGTCTTCACTTACAATTTGTGGCTCCTCAGAGAGATTTTCGGTTGTCGGTGACTTAGTTATTTGCTCTGGTGACTTCCGTTCGTCACGCGTAGTTTCGGGGGTTATTTCCTTTCTGTCAACTGCTTCAGGCGATTTTGCCTGGAGTTCCTCGGAGACTTTTTCTGTTGTTGGTAACTTAGTAGTTTCTTCTGGTGACTTAAATTCATCACTTAAAATTTCTGGAGTTATTCTCTTTCTATCAACTTCTTCGGGTGATTTTGCCTGGGGTTCCTCAGAGACTTTTTCAGTTGTTGGTGATTTAGCTTTTCCCTCTGGTGACTTAGATTTGTCACTTACAATTTTTGTGGTTATTTCCTTTTTGTCAACTGCTTCAGGTGATTTTGCCTGGAGTTCTTCGGGTACTTTGTCGGTTGTTGGTGACTTAGTTGTTTCCTCCGGTGACTTCAACTCGTCACTTACAATTTCTAGGGTTATTCCCTTTCGATCAACTATTTCAAGCGATTTAGCTTTTTGCTGTGGTGACTTCAGTTCGTCACACACAATTTCGTGGGTTATTTCCTTTCTGTCAACTGATTTAGGGATTTTTGCCTGGACTACCTCGGATACTTTATCGGCTTCTGGTGACTTAATTGTTCCCTCTGGTGACTTCAGTTCGTCACTTAAAATTTGTTGTTCCTCAGAGACCTTTTGGGTTGTCGGTAACTTAGTTATATGCTCTGGCGACTTCAGATCGTCACGCACAATTTCAGAGGCTGTTTCCTTTCTGTCAACAGCTTCAGGCGATTTTGCTTGGAGTTCCTCGGATACTTTTTCGGTTGTTGGTGACTTAGTAATCTCCTCTGGTGACTTCAATTCGTCACTTATAATTTCTGCAGTTATTCTCTTTCTGTCAACTACTTCAGGCGATTTTGCTTGGGGTTCCTCAGAGAATTTTTCAGTTGTTGGTGACTTAGTTGTTTCCTCTGGTGACTTCAGTTCGTCACTTACAATTTGTGGTGCCTCAGAGAGCCTTTCGGTTGTCGGTGACTTATCTATTTGCTCTGGTGACTTGGGTTCCTCACTTGTAATTTCTGGGGTTATTCCCTTGCTATCAACAACTTCGGACGATTTTGCCTGGAGTTCCTCAGAGACTTTATCGATTGTTGGTGATTTAGTTATTTGCTCTGGTGACTTCAGTTCGTCACTTACAATTTGTGGTTCGTCAGAGATCTTTTCGGTTGTGGGTGACTTAACTATTTGCTCTGGTGACTTCGGTTCCTCACTTGCAACGTCTGGGGTTATTCCCTTGCTATCAACAACTTCAGACGATTTTGCCTGGAGTTCCTCAGAAACCTTATCGATTGTCGGTAATTTAGTTATTTGCTCTGGAGACTTCAGTTCGTCACTTACAATTTCTGGGGTTATTTCCTTTTTGTCAACTTTTTCAGGCGATTTTACCTGAACTTCCTCGGGTACTTTTTCGGTTGCTGGTGACTTAGTTGTTTCCTCTGCTGTCTTCAATTCGTCACTTAAAATTTCCTTTCTGGCATCTGCTTCAGGCGGTTTTTCCTGGGTCTCTTGTGCAGCCATTTCGGTTGTTGGTAAAGTAGTTCTTTCCTCCGTTAATTTCAATTCGTCACTTTTAATTTCTGAGGTTATTTCGCATCTATCCACTATTTCAGGCGATTTTGCCAGCGGTTCCTCAAAGACCTTTTCGGTTGTCGGTGACTTAGTTATTTGCTTTGGTGACTTCAGTTCGTCACTTACAATTTGTGGGGTTATGTCCATTCTGTCCTCTGCTTCAGGCGATCTTGCCGGAGGTTCCTCGAATATTTTTTCGGATGTTGGTGACTTAGTTGTTTCTTCTGGTGACTTCAATTCCTCGCTTACAATTACTCTGGTTGTTTCCTTTCTAACAACTACTTTAGGCGATTTTGCTAGGGGCTTAACAGAAATGTTTTCCTTTTCGGTTGTCGGAGACTTAGTTATTTGCTCTAGTGATTCCAGTGCGTCACTTACAATTTCTTGGGTTATTTCCTTTCTATCAACTACTTCAGGTGATATTGCCTGGTGTTCGTCAGAGACTTTTCCAGTTGTTGGTGATTTAGTTGTTTCTTCTGGTGACTTCAATTCGGCACTTACAATTATAGGAGTTATTTCTTTTTTATCAAATACTTCAGTTAGTTTTTCCGCGGGTTCCTCAGCAACCTTTTCGGTGGCTGGTGGCTTAGTTTTTTCCTCTGGAGACTTGAATTCGTCACTTACAATTTCTGCGGTTCTTTCCTTTCCGTCAACAGCTTCAGGTGGTTTTGCTTGTGTCTCTTCGGCAACCATTTCCGTTATTGGTGACATAGTTGTTTCCTCTGGTGACTTTAATTCGTCACTTACAATTTCTGCAGTTAGGCCCTTTCTATCAACTACTTCAGGCGATTTTACCTGGGGCTCAACAGAAATTTTTTCAGTTGTTGTTGATTTTGAGTGGATTACCTCGGATACTTTTTCGCTTTTTGGTGGCTTAATAGTATCTTCTTGTGACTTCGGTTCGTCACTTACAATTTCTGGTGTTGTTTTTTTTCTCTCAACTGCGTCAGGCGATTTTGCCTGGGGCTCAATAGAAATTTTTTTGGTTGTTGGTGATATAGTTTTTTCCTCTGGTGACTTCAGTTCGTCAGATACAATGTCGGGAGTTATTTCCTTTCTATCAACTATTTCAAGCGATTTTGCTTTGGGTTCCTCAGAAACTATGTCGGTTTTTGGTGACTTAGTTGTTTCCTCCGTTGACTTAAATTCGTCACATTCAATTTTTGGGGTTATTTCTTTCCTATCAACTACTTCAGGTGAAATTGTTTGAGGCTCTCCAGAGACTTTTTTGGTTGTTGGTAACTTAGTTGTTTCTTCTGGCGACTTTAATTCGTCACTGACAATTTCTGAGGTTATTTTTTTTCTGTCAACTCCTTCAGGCGATTTTTCCTGAGTCTCTTTAGCTACCATTTTGGTTGTTGGTAACTTAGTTCTTTCCTCCGGTGACTTCAGTTCATCACTTACATCTGCTGGGGTTATTTCCTTTCTAGCAACTGCTACAGGCGATTTGGCTTTGATTTCCTTAGAAACTTTTTCGGTCGTTGGTGACCTAGCTATCCTCTCTGCTGATTTCAATTCGTCGCTTACAATTATAGTCGTTGTTTTCTTTTTGTCTAATACTTCAGCTGGTTTTTCTTCGGGTTCCACCTCAGCCTTTTCTGTTGTTGCTGACTTCAATTCATCACTTACAATTTTTGGGGTTATTTCTCCTCTACCAACTGCTTTAGGCGATTTTTCATGGAGCTCTTCAGAAATTTTTATGGTTGTTGGTGACTTAGTCGTTTCCTCCGGCGACTTCAATTCATCACTTGCAATTTCCGAGGTAATTTGCTTTCTATCAACTGCTTCAGCAGGTTTCTCCTCGGGTTTCTCAGCAACCTTTTCGGTTGTTGCTAACTTTGTTGTTTCCTTTTGTGACTTAAATTGCTTACTTACAATTTCTGTGGTTATTTCTTTTCTATCAACTACTTCTGGCGATTTTGCCTGGGATTCCTCAGAGACTTTTTCGATTTCTGGTGACTTTGTTATTTCCTCTTGTGTTTTTACTTTGTCGCTTACAGTAGCAGGGGTAACATCCTTTTTATAAAACAGCTCAGGGGATTTTGCCTGGAGTCGCTCAGAAATTGTTTCTGTTATTTGCGCCTCTGTTTTTTTTCTGCTAATTTCTTCCCTTACAATTTCTGGTGTTGTTTCCCTTTTATCAACTAGATAAGGCGATTTGGCATGGATTTCCTCAGAAATAGTGACTGCTATCGAGGTCTCAGCGACTGTTTCTGTTGATTTTACTTCTTCACTTACAGTTATGGGTGTTATTTCTCTTTTGTCAACTAGTTCCGGCGATTTTGCCTCTGGCTCCTCAGAGACTATTTCTATTGTTGACGACTTAGTTGTTTCCTCTAATGATTTCAATTCGTCACTTACTCTTTCTGGAGTTATTTTCTTTCTGTCAACTGTTTCAGGAGTTTCTGCCTGTGGTTCTTCAGAAAGTTTTTCAGTTATGTGTGACTTAATTTTTCTCGATGGTGACTTCAGTTCTTCACTTACAATTTCATGGGTTATTTCCTTTCTATCAACTTCTGCAAACAATTTTGCTTGTGGTTCCTCAGAAATTTCTTTGGTTAATGGAACATCAGTAACTTTCCCTGCTAATTTCACTTCTTCCTGTACAATTTTGAGTGTTATTTCCCTTTTATCAACTAGCTGAGCCGATTCTGCCAGAGTTTCCTTAAAAATTTTTTCGGGTAATGAAGCTTCAGTAACTTGCTCTGCCAATTTGGTTTCCTCCATTACAATTTCGGGTGTTATCTCTCCTTTATCAACGACTTCAAGCAGATTAGCCTCTGCGTCCTCAGAAGTTTTGTCGGTAATGGTAGACTTAGTTACTTCCTCTGGTGATTTCTCTTCCTCGTTTACAATTTCAGGGGTTACTTCCTTTTTATCAACTACATCAGGAGGTTTTGCCTCGACTTCCTCAGAAATTTTTTCAGTTGTTAGTAGTTTAGTTATTTTCTCTGGTGATTTTACTTCCTCACTTATAGTATCAGGGATAATGTCCTTTTTATCAATCACCACAGACGGTTTTGCTAGGAGTTCTTTCAAAATTTCTTTAGTTATTGGAGCTTCAGTAACTTCCTCTGCTAATTTGGCTTCTTCTCTTACAATTTCGGGTGTTATTTTCCTTTGATCAACTAACTCAGGCGATTTTGCCAGTGTTTTCTCAGAAATTTTTTGGGTTAATGAAGTCTCAGTAACTTTTTCTGCTAATTTGGCTTCTTTCTTTACAATTTCGGGTGATGTTTCCCCTTTATCAACTAGCCCAGGCGATTTTGTCAGGGGTTCCTGAAAAATTTTTTCAGTTATTGCTGCTGTAGTGATTTCTTCTTGCGATTTTACTTCGTCACCAGTAATTTCAGGGCTTACTTCCTTTTCCTCTACTTGCTTAGGCGATTTTACTTCGGGTTCCCCAGAAATTTTTTCCGTTGTTGGTGATTTACTTATTTCTTTTCGTAATTTCACTTCGTCGCTTACAATTACAGGAGTTATTTCTTTTTTTTCAACTACTTTAGGCAGTATAGCTCCGGCCTTTTCAAAAACTTTTTCGATTGTCGATGACTTTCTTATTTCTTTTAGTGATTTCACTTCATCACTAACAATACCCGGGGTTACTTGCTTTTTATCAACTACTTCAGGCGATTTCGCCTTGGGTTCCTCAGATATCTTTTCCGTTGTTGATGACTTTTTTATTTCTTCTGGTGATTTCATTTCGTCGCTTGTAATTTTGGGGGTTTCTTGTTTTTTATCATCTATCTCAACTGATCTTGCCTCTGGTTCTTCAAAAATTTTTTCAGTTATTGGAGTCTCAGTAAGTTCCTCTGGTGATTTCTCTTTGTCCCTTAGAGTTTTATGTGGTTTTTCCCATTTATGAACTAGTTCAGGTGATTTTTCTTTGGGTTCCTTCGAAATTTTTTCAATTATTAAAGGCTCAGTGATTTTCTTTGTTGTTACTACTTCGACGCTTACTGTTTCAATTCTTTCTTCAGTTTCTGTTTCGGATTTTACTTCTTCCGAGCGAATTTTTTCGGTAACTGGTTTTTTGACAACTTTCTCTAGAACCTCGGGTAACTTGTCAAATACCTCGGTTGGTTTTTCCTTTTCTATTGTTTCTTGATCCATAACGAGCGTCTCTTTTATTTGTCTAACCACATCCGTTACCATTGATTCTTGTACTTTTGGAGGCATTACTGCTTCAATGTCTTGTGCTTTTATTTTTTTTGTAATTGTCAGTTTTTCTGTCTTTTGTCTATCTTTTTGTTCTTCGTCGGTCTCCAAAGATTTAATTACCGTTCCCGAGACTGATTTTCCTTGTTCTTCTTGTTCTGTAATTTCTCTGATAATGCTTTCGATTTTTGTGGCTACTTTTCCTACAGTTTCTACGGCTTTTTTAACTAATTTTTCTTCTTCTGTTATTCTTTCAATTTCAATTTCTAATTCTTTAGGAAATTTTTTGTCTGTTTTTCCAATTTCAGTTTCCATTTTTGTCTTTTTGACAGTTTTAATTTCTTTAACTTGATCTTCAGTGGCTTCCGTTTTAATTGTCTCTTTATAAGGCACAGTTGTTACAGTATGTTTTTTTTCTAATATACTCTCTTCCAAAACATTAATTTGTTTGAATACTGTAGGCTCTTTATCTAATAAGGAAGGTTTTTTTTCTACAATGACTTTTACACATGGTTCTTCGTGTACTTCTTCTTTTATGATATGGTCATCGATTTTACAAATTTGTTTTACTACGGTTTTTCCGGTATCTATTAATTTTGTAATCTCCATTGATGGTTCTTTCTCATTTAGTATCATTTGTATATCAGGCTGTTTATGTATTTGTATAGAAGATTCTTCTTTTATTATCTTTGGTTTTTTAAATTCGATTTCTTCTTCAAGATTTTTTAACATTTCCTGCATATCAATATCTTTTTCGGCGACCCGTTCTTGATACTCTTTAGATATTTCTTTTTCAAGAAACATTTCAGATGGATAGTCAGCTTTTTGGATAATTTCTCGTTCTAATTCAGGGAATGCTTCCTTTAATTCTTTTTGTACAATTATGGACTCTTCTGCTTTTGATTCAATTGATTTTGAAATATATTCTTTTCGTGTGTGCTTTGGTGTTAATTGTTTAACTTTTTCACCTGTTTCTGTTGCTATCCGCTTTTCAATTGATTCAATTACTTCAGAAATGTGAGGATAAACTTCTGGCGGCGACTTTTCTTCAGTGACTATGGTTTTTTCTTTATATTCATCTTTTATTTCTTTTATTTCTTTCAAATCTTTTACAGTGGTTGTTACAATGAATTCTTCTTTTTTATCTATTATTTCTTCTGTAGCACTTTCAACAGATTTCGTAAATATTTTTTGCAATTCGGCAATTTTTGGACCCACATGTTTAATATAACTTGGTATAATTTTTTCTTCCAGTTTAGTTATTCCTTTCTCCTGGATTGACTTGACTGTTACAGGTTTCAGTAATATTTCATCTACTTCTTTTATTACCTTTTCTTCTCCAGTTATGCCAGAAATATCAGTAATTTTTATTTCTTTAGTATATTTGTCTTTATACAATTTTCCTTCTTCATCTGACGTCAAAGTTTCAGTTGAACCTTTAAACGTGCTTTCTTCTTCTTTGAGACTAGATAATTCATCTTCTGAATCCATAGCAATTTCTCGTTTCTTTCTTAATTTTTCTTTATGTATAGGAGAACGCACTGCATTCTCTTCAAGAAGTTTGATCATAGCTTTCACATCACCAGATCCACGCCTTGTTGCAAGATCGTCTTCTGAATATGTACTAGTTGTAATCGGTGGACTTTCTTCAGCTCTTATAGGACTTACCGAGGCATCTTTCATATCAATTTGATCGGTAATAGTTCCTGCTTCCGATGTGTCTATTTGTGAAACTGGTAATGAACTTGAATCAACAAATTCTATAGGACTTGTACCTATATCTGTGTAGTGTGTTACATTAGTTTCATCTTCTAAAAACCCTAATTCACTTTGTGCTAGCCCCACCTCATCAGCTTGTATGGGACTTAAGCCAGCATCAGTTAGTTCAGCTTCTTCTTCAGTATCGGCAGCCATATCAGAAATAACACCAGTCGTATTTACTACATCACCAACAGGCCTGTGCACAGGGCTTGTTAATGTCGTATCCGTAATTGTTCCACGCGTAAGAGATATTCCAGTATCGGTAATGTGATGAGAAACGCTTTCTTCTGTTACTGGAGATTCAATTTGTTCACCCTCACCACTATCATATCGATATACGCTTTTCTTACCGCTGAAATTTACTTGTTCGTCTCGTTTCTTTTCACTACGGCTTATTTCTGTTAAACTCTCATCACTTGTTGGTGGAATTATGTAAACATCTTTTTTCTCAGTAGGAGGAAGTCTTGATTCAATTGGTGAATGTAATGCCGCTCCTGTTCCCGCTGAAGCTGTCAGCCCAACGTCAACTTTTTCAGAAGTCTCTCTTCCCGATATATCTCTTCTAGTGGTTGTAACTGATATATGACTTTGAGAATGTATTGATATTTCTACATCTTTGGTTCCATAAAGTGTCAAACGACTTTCAGCAGTCGCTGATGTTTCGCGAGTACGTACTTCTTTTCGTCCAATTATTAACTCTAATGTTGGAGGGAAGTCTTTAATGTTTGTACTTAAAGGACTAGGTGGTTTCACCGGATCTGGTGAGGGTATTATTTGTTTCTTGTAAATTGGTGATGTTCCTCGTGTTATGCGCATTCCGTGAGTATCTGAACTTGATGTTTGTTGTGAAATTGATTCAGGTGTTTTTTTGTATTTATCTCTAGTTGAATCTGAATCGCCCGTATCAGATAATTCAGATTTGTAATCAAAATTTTGAACGTATTGAAGATCAGCTTTCTGTGTTATAATCTGACCTTTTTTATCCATATTTGATTTCCCTTCAGATAACTCTAAGAAGGTTTTTGAATCTAATACTGGTTTTGGATTCTGAATATTTTTATTTTCTTCCTTAAAGGATATTTTTAATTTTTCCTTTTTATCCAATTGTGCTTCCTCTTTTTCTTTCCCAGCACCACCGTGCAAACGCTCCACTTTTCTATCATCTTTACGTTCCCAATCTTCTGGTTTCTTTGAATCGACGGCACCTTTTTCGTCAGGTGATGATACTAATAAGTTTTTAATTATTAAATCGACAGGACGGATTGTATTATCTTGCTTATTTACATCAAAAAGTACTTGTTTTCGTTCCGGCGTAAATAAATTATCTATTTCTAAGTCTTCGGTAGATGCTAGACGTGTACGTTCTCCAGAAAATAATTTCTTTTGGTCTTTATAATATTGTTGTATATCAAAATTATGTATATCACTTGTACTAATATCTTTAATAACTTTGTAAGCACCAATATATTCAGGTTGTAAATGTGTCGTGGAATCTTCACCAGGTGTTGGCGTTTCAAGTAAATATTGCTCATCGTGAAAACCGTCAGTATCCAAGGAATCGTCATCATCCTGCGGTGATGCAGATACTGTATTTTTACACAAACGGTTCCGTAATCAATTGAAAGCGTGTAAAAGGAGTAGAGAGAAGAAGTATTAATTAATTATGAATTTTTACTCTTTTTTTTTTTTAAATTTTCACGATTTACATTTTGAACGTAAACGCCTTCTTAATTAAGAAGAGTAAAAATAATAAGGTTAAATTAAATTTTATAAATATGCAGTCAGTTATGGAAAGTAGTGATGTCGTCCAACGATGAAAATAAAATAAGTCATGAAAAAGTACTCCAACGATGCAACGGTCCTTAACTTGTGACAGAGTAGCAAGGTTAGATGAAGTAGGTTAAAAAATCCAGCGATGGAAGTAAGGATTTGTGGTTGGTACGATGGTTAACAGCCGTTTTTTAAAAGCTAATTGTGTTCTGTTTTGTTTTTCTTTTTAAGTTGCAGTTCCATTTTAGAATTCACTTTTTTTTAGAAGCACTATTTAATTATTTCTAAAGAGACATTCTTCGGTGATTATTGCATAGCCCGAGTGCGGTAAATTAACCACGAATAACCAACAATATATTTGATACCGATAACAATTACTATTGCCTACTAAGATGTTTAAGGTGGATACGTTTCCCAAAAAATATTGAGTACTTAACAAAAATGATCAATGCAAAACAAAATTGACTGTTCTTATAAAAAGAAATTAATTTCGACAAAATAATCGTATTCCTACGGGTTATAAGAACCGTTTTTTATTTTGCATTGAAATCTTTAATTATAATTACAATCTAGCCACTGACCTTGAAATAGCCTTTGCTATTTGATGACCGAGGCACCAAAAGACCCATTAAATTAAACTAAATGCAACCCATACATTAATCCCAAAGTTTCGAAAAATCAAAACACTTTAATCATTTGTAACAAAATCTTACATTTTTGTTTAATTTAAATATTTTTTCTCTTTTTTTTGTGACTGAATATATTTTTAAAAAATTAATACTTTTCGAAATTTTGAGTTAGCGCATGCAAATAAAAATATTTAGTATAAAGCTCTTTTCAGTATATAGGTATATGTTAAATCGAAATATAATAAATATTTATATATAAAATTATCATTTTAATTTTTAATTTTTTTAAAGGTTTGCATTGATACAATTATGTTAAAATATAATTATTTAATTAATTATTAAACAGATAACCTACTTATTAGGAAGGTAAAATAGAGGAGCTGGTAAAGGATTATGACATAGTCTTTAGTGTTGTGTATTGTCTGTATATGTAATTTTTAAATTATTGCATTAATAAGAAGTATAAAAATATCAAAATATAAATTTCAACTACTATAGTTATTAATATTTACTAATATGTACGTTCACTAGTTTAAACAAGTATACTGCGTCGTTACAAAATGATATGAAAACGTTCAAAAAAATTATACTGTTTTGTAACTGACATAACTTATCAAAATGTACAACTGACATACCTATACGCATTGTTATTAGAATATGTATGTACAATTGAAACAAAATTGCCATATTGGTTAACACCTTTTATAACCTATAAAGTGTCGGTGGCAACGAATATTTTTTAATTTGTGTGTGATTTTTGTTGTAACTTGAGACTATTTATTAATAAACATTCTAATAATATTTATAATAACAAATATAATATCAGTACATATAAAAAAAAATTTTAATCCAACAGTTTAACTGCCATATTGGTCAACACTTTAGTCACTTTTTTGGCTTCATTTTCATATAATATTGTATATATCATTGTATATGTTATATGTACTCCCTCTATTTATTCCTCCCTCTAAAAAGCAATATGGTCCCTGATATTGTCTCTATTGATCCCAATTGCATGCCCATTTGACGTAAATTATTTAAATTTTAGATAAATACATCGAGTACTGCTAAAAAATTAACACAATTTTATATATTTTTAATAAATAAAGGAACTAAGATATGAATTTTACTATCCGTTTGAATGTGAACACAATTTAATTAAATTCCGAATGAGTTTTTACACTCTTTCACTATTAACTTTCATATTTAATTTTTTAGAATTTCGTACTATAGCAACGAAACCCTTTCAAATTTAGGTATTATGTTATCGCGTTAGGTGATCTACCTGCACTTAATCATTTTTAAATAATTAGTGTTGGACCTTACGCAATTTAATAGACAGTATCTTTTTTAAAAAACTTATATAGAAAGAAAAAAGTTTAAATAATCATATTATTAACAAATTAAATGTTAATTTTAACATTTAATAAAAGCAAGATATTTTGCATCGTGAATAAAATGGTGAAAAATACTGGATTATGAAATCCCGATTTAATGTGTGTCTAATACGCACTTGCCGAATTTTTTGATAATCTTAATTTGAACATTATTTTAAATTAATTTAAAATAAAATCACATCACCCCAACTCACCAATTAATTTAAAATCATCTTCAAACTATAAGCAATTAATTACAATAGTAGCAGGATTTTATTAGTTTTGTTCCTATTCACTTCCCTGTTCTTTGTCAGTCCATTTTACAGTATATATTTAATAAAATCATCAAAGAATATTTTCCAAAATAAATCAGTTTCCTTAAAATTTTTATTGGTTGGCTAATTTTATACTTCTTAATAATTGATTGAATATTCTTTAGTGGAAATATCGTCTTTTATTTTGTCGTATTTATCTTTGTCATTTGTTGTTATGTTTTCAAGTCAATGAGAAACTTAAATATAAAAAATGATGAAAGAATAAAAGAAACAAAAAAAAAAGAAAAACCAGACACATCACTCCACTGACCGCTCATTAAATATGGACAAAATTTTCTGATAAGTATAACATACGATCATGTTGAAAAATCTTAAGATAACTAGAAAAGTTTGTCCAAAACAATCTAGAGAAATATTTTATTGTATATTCAAAATATGTATATGTATAAAAAAAATAATGATAACGAAATTGTCAATTGCGAGTTAATTCTACAATATATTATATTATTATTGTGCCTTTCAAATAGTTTTCAAAAGAAGCGATAATATTTATGTATAATAGTAAATTATATATACGTTTGTTAAAGCTGATTCAACTTTCTTAAACTCGGGAAGATTATTAAAAAAAATTATCTGTCAAAAATATACCGTAATAAAAATAATTGAAAAAATGAGGTTAAGAAAGTTTAGTTATTGATTTTAATAGCTTATAAAGCTTATTTTAAGTAAGACATGCGCATATAATTTTTTTTTAAGTATAGCTTTCTTTAAAGTACCTATAGCTTGGTTTAAATATTTTTTTATTTTAATATTTTCATCGAATCATTTCAATATTTATTTATCATTATTTCATGCGAATTTTGAGAGAGTACATGCAATTCGGTATTAATCTCGCAATTAACTTGTTTGTATATGGTTTTTTTTTGTTGTACTTTCTTGTTGTAGAACTATTTACAAACTGTAATTAATTTTTTTGTTAATTTTTTCAATTTTTTGTGTATTTTAAACGCAAGCTATTTCCTTATTAAGCTTAAAGTAAAAAGCTTTAATAATTTTATAGTCTACGAAAGATTTAGAAAGCTGAATAATTTTTAAAATAAAATTAATAAAATTACAAATGTATTGGTCTGGGCGATTTAAGTCATTTTTATCAGAATTTTGTTCATATTTCAAATCTCTGAGCACTGAATTGAACATACTTGACATAATTATTATGTTTCATAGAAAAAGTATAGGCATTAAAATGTGAGGCATAAGATGCCATTTTACTAAGCCACACTTGTAATTATAGAAATGTATTTGTAACATTATCTATATTAAATAGAATGTGCTATAGAAAATTGCAATAAGAATTCACTAAACAGGATCTGACAGTTCACAGGTGTGTACTTAAATATTTGAACTGAACTTTATTTATTAATATATGACAGTTATATAAAATAAATTATTTTTAAGATTTTTTTTTTTTTTTTTTGTGTTTTATATTAACCATAAAATTACAGTTTAAACAATTTCTTTGCATTGTCAATATTATTAATTCTGAACCTGTTTAACCGCCATTAAAATCAACTAATCAATCTCTCAGTGTACGTATTTGTAATAGATGGCATTCATTCTACTCTGTTCAGTGCTCAGTGTTTCAAATTATGTGGTAAGCGTTTACTTTTCGAATATCTTATTTATAATATATAAACATAAACATATAATTTACAGTCTTTTTTCGAATGTACAAATTGGCGTATGTACGAGTTTTTACCAGTTTTTTTTTTTTAAATTATTTTGCTACAATGCTATGTTCATTTAAAAATTTTAAGAATATTTATAATGTATTTTAAATGCGTATAATAATAATAATAATAATAATTATAATAATTTTATTTAATGTAAGTATTTAGAAAATCGAACGATATTTTGAATTAAAGGAATTGAATTTTAAAGGACCCTCCACATTCTCGCCGAGGTTGGACGAATCGAGAATGTAAAGGATCATTTCGTTGTGTCTCGCGGTTGATGTTTTAATGCTATTCATATGCCTCAGCCAACCTCAGCGAGGAACTTAGCGAGGAACCTCGGCGAGAATGTGGAGGGTCCTTAAGAATAAACGGGTCAGCGAGACAGCGAGTTTCGACATGTTTTCTCTTTTTTCACATAACAGATTATGTACGTGACCATGTTATGTAAGGGGTATAGAATACTGAGCGTGTCTGGTTAGTAGTTAGTGATCAATAATTAGTAACAAATAGCAAGTAGAAGGGATTAGTAGAATAGAAAAATACATAACTGTGGTAAATATACGTATATAAATACGTAAAGTAATTAAGATAAATAGTCATTTACAATTTTTAAAATTATTTTACAGTGGATACTTCCTGGAGGCTATTTATCTTTGCTACTTTGCATACCTATATATACCTATATAGCTATACCGACTATAGCTATATACCGTATTTTCCAGCGTATAACGCGCATCTTGAACACCAAAAATATTGTCCAAATTTCTTGATGCGCGTTACACGTCGGATATAAAACTGAGTAAAAATTATGATGGCTTTTATTTTAATATTATATATTCTTCTGTCAATAGTAAGTGGGTTATCAAATAAATAAAAAAAAAAATAAAAGAAAATTTAACAATAATACAAATTGAATAAGATCACAAATGAAATATACAAAAGCATAAAAATAATATATAAAATGGGTATATGAATTTATTTTATTATCAAAGTTTGGGTGCGCGTTATACAGCGAACATACAAAAAAACTAAAAAAATTATTCAAAATTTTGGCGTGCGTGTTATACGCCGGTGCGCGTTATACGTCGGAAAATACGATATTTTTCTGTTCTACCAATGCGTTCTATTTGACCTTACTATTATATTAATCACCAATTACTAACCACTAAACGGTTCGATATGAGCGAGGTATAAAGCATGTTTCTACGTCGGCTTTTGATACTTTGACAGCAGAAATGAAAAATTTAGCCGTGAAATAAAAAAAAATTCATCGTTATGACGTCATCAAATGTATTTAATGGCTTTTTAAGGGGGACCACTAGTGTGACATTTCGAAAAAATTGGAAAAATTGCATGTTTCGATAGTCTATACCATTAAAAATAACATACTAAAATTTCAAGTCCATATCTCAAATACTTTTTGAGTTACAGCTATCTGAAGAGCGGATTCTGATTTTCATTGTCAACTTTGAGGTATTGAAAAATGTATAAAGGTCGATAGTTCCGAAGTTTCTGGATGTCGCTGCCCGTAACATGTTGTGGAGAAGCTAGACCCTGGCACATTTAAACGACTCATCTAGTTTTACTATGACCGTTATAGTGAGTACATCGTAAATAATTTTAGTAAAAAAAATTCTTAGTGATTAAAACTAAAAAGTAAAATATAGAAAAACTACATTTTTTAAATTTGCTGCAGTTATAACTCGAAGACAAATCATCCGATCGATTTGATTCTTATTGCAACTTCTTTTATATATGTTTCTTCGTGCCATGAACCCCTCCACTCTTCCGATCGAATAAAAAATTTAATTTTTGCAGGCCAAAAATCATCAAATTTTCGCGCAAAATTGGAAACTTTTTTTTTTAAAAACTCCGCCATTTTATTAAATTTCAACTTTTTTTTTCGATTGAGGTTCATGGCACAGGGCAATACTTTCTAGTTTAATACGCTTTTTGGTTTTTTTTTTTATTTCAGGCACTGTGAAAGTCGCTATCATTGCAGCAGTGGGGACTTTTTTTTTTGGAGCCTTGGGAGATTGCCAATAACTCACTGAACTTTCAATTTTTTGGTCCAAAAATTTTATCATGAATTTATTGTATATCAACGAACAGTCCCTAAAATATTTTTTAACGGTATTTAGGAGTGGTGGTTATCAAGGAAAACTATCACTCCTAAATACCTTTAAAAATTATACTTTTAGTGTCATCAAACCTAAATTTGAAGTCCTTAAAGTATTAAAACATTCCATACAGTAGTTTTCTTTAAAAAAATACCAAAAAATCACCTTTTTTTCAAGCGGTCACACTAGTGGTCCCCCTTAAGCTATAAGCTCGTTTATTTAAATTAGAGATACTTGGTGTCTGTAACTGTTTATGTTTTTTACTATTGCTCTTTTCATTTTTGGCAAAATTAAAATTGTAGGAATCACAGCAAAAAAAACTTCTAAAGGGCTATCGTTTATCTCCAAACTACTTATACTTCAGGTGCATCTAGCTCTCAAATTAGGAGAGGATCACATTTTTTTAATGAGTTTATTCAGAACAACGCCACTAGCAATATGAGTAGCTATACTTTTAACTTGCTACCTTATTTTATATAGATCAGGGGTAGCACACTTATACAAAATATATTTATTTTATAATGACCAAGGTAGTGAAAACCAATGTATTAAAAAAATACATTACTTGTGCATCCATATATTCAAAAATATATTACGTAATTTTATATGCGGCCCGCGGAGTTAGGTATGATACGGTTCCAAAGTCGCCTGCAAGATCATTTGGGTTGACCATCCCTGTTATAGATATTTCTATCACTGTATGGGGCATACATAGTTTATGGTTAGCCATTTGCGTTTGTTAAAAAATAGAGATTTCCGTTAAATATTTCAAAGTTACCACCCATCCCACCCCTAGGGCCTGAGGTGCGGGATCGTGTGTGGTATAATTAGATGGACTTTTTAAAAAAAAATATTAAAAACGTATTGTTTTATTTTTTTGATCAGATGTATAGGTATTTCTCGATATATTTCACCGTTTCCACACTTTACTTCCGGAATCATTCCGGAATCCATTTATTTTTACAATTACAGCGCCATCTGTTGCGAATAGAAAAAAATGTTTCGTATAAAAGTTACGTATTTTGTATGATAGAATCCGAATCTGCAATAAAAAATGGGATTTCGTATTTAAGATTTCAAAGTTGCCAGTTGAACGTTTTAAAAAGTTTTTGAAATGTTACAGAACATTTATTGTCCGCAGAAAAACGTTTTTATGACCTTCAGCCGCCATAGTGAAGCCACTATTGTCAATTTTTCACCTATTTTAACCAACACCAGTTTTGTACAGCAGCGGCAGTGGCGTAGTGAGGGGAGTGCAAGGAGTACTATCATGACCCGGGCGCCACTTTGAGAGGGGCGTCAAAAGCTAATACGAGGGACGCTATTACATTAAATTTTTTTTTGGGTTTGTCATTAGAATTTTGTTACGTGAAAATGTAAGGAAATTATGAAATTACTAAGTTATGACTTCAAATATATAGACACACAAACAAAGCACTGGAAAGCAAAAAAAGGTCGTTAAGGCAACTTTTAGGGAAAAATTTAAAATACAAATTTACGAGAAAGAATTTTTTCCGAAATTTACACCGTTCCACTACCTAAAATTTTTAAAATTTAAGAAGTTAAGGGGGCGCAAATAAAGTGTTACGCTCCGGGTGCCAGTTATGCTAGCTACGCCTCTGAGCAGCGGGTCTCCCTTTCAGAAAGATATATATATATATATATATATATATATATATATATATATATATATATATATATATATATATATATATATATATATAGCAGACTCTCGTTAATTCAAACCTGCGATAATTCGAAACTCTCTATAATTCAAAGGTATCACGAGTTCCCTACAAAATCTCTTTATATTTCGAACTAAAACAATACATTTTTATACACTTGGTAATTCGAACGAAAAACTCATTGCTACGTAACAAAACGACGAGTTAATTCGAACTCATCGGCGTCAAACACTCGACAATTCCAAGTTGCAGAGAAAGAGACAGAAAGATTGTAAGTACATTTTGAGACAAGTTCAAGTTCATTCATCACAAATGCTTAAAAAATTAAAATTGTTACCTGCGATAATTCGAACCTCTCTATAATTCGTAATATTTTAAGAGTCCCTCGAGTTTCGAATTAACGAGAGTTATATATATATATATATATATATATATATATATATATATATATATATATATATATATATATATATATATATATATATATAAATAAATATATATGTTGCAGCGATATTATCAAAACCGTTTTATTATAATAACGCTAGTCAAATTATAAAAAAACGAAATATTGTCAACTGATGATGTTTCTTATAATACACCTAGTAAATTTCAGTGTTATTATAATTTCGCTAAACCCATTTAGGGAAAATGTGAAGTGTAATGCTTTTTGATAATATAACTAATTCAGCGTACAGGAAAATATTGTAAAAATAAACATGATATGAACACGAAACTAATAATGTCAAAACTGATGAACTGATTTCAATTAAATTTAATTTAGACATTTTTATGCTTTGGAATAATCGATAAGAAGCTTTTATCCCAATTAAAGGTTCCCGTGGGATGTGGATGTTAAAAAATAAATAGTGTCTTTACTACCAAATCCGTTTCAACGAAGTTTTGTAAGAACACTTATATGGTATAGAATAATTAACGGGATAATTTATATCCTGACTAAAAGTTACTGCGGGATGTGAATACAAAACTAATCAGTGTCAAAACTACAAAACCAATTTCAATCAAATTTGGTATGGATACTTTTACACTTTGGAAAAACGGAAAGGGAAATTTTTATCCCAATTAAAGGTTCCCAAGGAAAATAAAATAAATTATTCAGTTAGGTCAAAATTATTGAAATTATTTAGTCATTTAGTGTGGATACAGTAGAAACCCCGTAAACTTGCGCTCCATAAACTTGCTGTCTCTCTAATCTTGACTGAATAATTTCTCTACTCTTGACAATATTTTCTCCCACCATGATTCTTCCGTAACCAATTAAATTCGTAATTAATGACGCGTATAGCGTATATTTGGTATCCTTCTCTACCTATCTCTTTTTTTTAGATTTAAATTGCGTATGTTGCACATTCAGTGCGCATAGGGGTAGTAAATAGTGGGAATGTCAAGACTAGAGAATGGTGCTGGACATGCTTGTCAAGATTAGGGAGCTTTTACTGTACTTATATACTATGGAACAACATTTAAGGAAATTTTCATCTTCATTTAGGATTCCGACGAGAAACAAAATAAATTATTCAGTCACGTCAGAACTATTGAACAGATTTCAATTAAATTTAGTTCGGATATTTATGTATTTATAGTAACTGGTGGTGTAGTTTGTATCCCGACTGAAGGTTTGTATCCCGATTATAGGTTCCAATGGGAAACCAAATAAATCATTCAGTTACGTCAAAACTACAGAAGCGATTTCAATCCAATTCAGTACTGACGGTCATATGCTTTGAAAGGCTGACGCATTTCATATTCATTGATTTCAAATTGTTTGTTAACAATAGTTTAAAGTATTCACATTCGTTCTTTATTGTTAAAGAAGGTGGTAAACGTGGTCAGAGGAGGGCAAGAGAAGACATGTTATTTAAAATTCCTTTTTAAATTTATTTATCTTTATTCTGTTTTTATTGTGTCTAAATCTTGCATAAATACTCACGTGTCTAAAAATTTCAAAATTAACCAGTTTTCAGAAAATAAAGAAAATTTATTATGTGTTAGTTTTTCCCATCAGAAAACCGGGATAAAACTATCGTACGTATTAATACACAGTATAGTGATTCAACCATTTCGATGTAATTACAGTAAATCTTCTACGGAACGATATCTCGAAAAAAAAAACGGAGTAGTAATTTAATATTAATTCTAAGTTCTTTAGTTAATCAATAAACAATCTGAAGAAAATCCGTATAAATAATTTATGAAATAGTAGTTCATTTTCCACGGGAACCTTCTATCAGTATAAAGATTATGCCATACATTATTTCAAGGGATATCTCAATAATAAATTTGATTGAAATTATTTCAGTAGTTTTGATATGAATTTCTATCATAATAATACGCCACGGGAACTTTCAAACAGAATATAAATTCTTCCATTTGTTATTAAAAAGCATATAAGTATATATTTAAACCAAATTTAATTAAAATTAATTCAATAGTTGTGAGGTGACATAATAATTTATTCTGTTTCCCATTGGAACCCTTAATTGGGATAAAAATGTCTCTATCGGTTATTCCAAAGTGTATAAATTTATAAATGAAATCAAACTGAAATCGCTCAATAATTTTGACCTGACTGAATAATTTATTTTGTATCCCTCGGGAGCCTTTAACAGGGATAAAAATTCTTCTCTCTCTTATTTCAAAGCATGAAAGTGCCCTTATCAAATTTGATTGAAATCAGTTTTGTAGTTTTTACACTAACTAGTTTGGTATTAATAAACTGCAGGAACCTTCAACCAATATACAAATTGAGGAGCTGGGTGGAAAAAGGGCGTAAGTCCCTTTACGCCCTTTACCGGTAGATTGTATTTCCTAATTCGTTTTTACAGTACCTCATAGATAATAGCCTTTAAAAGGTATTTCTGATCCTATTATATACAGTGTGATACAGAAAAAACGAAAGAAAAAACCTAAATTTATTTTTGGGGCAGTTAGCTGTGATTCTGTATTTTGAATTAACTTTCACTTCTAAACAACTTTTCCAAATTATATTTTCTCCAATTTTCATTAATTATAGTACTTTACTCTTAAGCCATATTTACATTTTTAAGCTCACTCATGATACAACCAGATATATGCAAGTTTCTGTGGGTGCATTTTTAGCTTAAGACCAAGTACTAACTTTTATCAAGAATAAAATTTTCTGAGAAATTTGATATAAGAAAGTTTTTCACATATAACCAACTTTCAGGCGGACACTGTACAAGTATACATTTATACATATTCATGAAATTAACTGGAATCAAATGTTTTGGTTTAGAATTTAATAAATGTGCTGTCAAAGTTTAATTAGAATTTTAAGAAAAAAAAAATGAAAAAGAATTTATTTTTTAATTCAATCAAAATTTTATCTGCAAAAAGGGCGTAAGTCATACTTCGAAAAAATTCGAAAAAATATGTAGTGGCAACCGATATTCACTATTTTTTTAATCTTTTATTATTAGTGCTACCAATTGCATAACACGACAATTACCAGTTTTTCAGTCTTCAGCTTCATACTAGACACCCAAACTTTGAAATAATTTTTTCTCAAAACGGTATGTCTGTACTTACGCCCTTTTTCCACCCAGCTCCTCAATTATCCTATCAGTTATTTTAAGCCATCTTTACTAAATTCTATTGAGATCGATATGGTACTTTTGGTACAAATTACATAATATAATTTGTTATTCACTTTAGAATTTCTCTAAAAGTGTCTAGCGAAATTACAATAACACTGAATCTTACTAGCTATATTGTAAGGAAAATCATCCATTGACAATAATTCGTTTTTTTATTTATAATTTGACTAGAGTTATTATAATAAAACGGTTTTGACAATATAGCGACAATATAGCTGCAATATATATATATATATATATATATATATATATATATATATATATATATATATATATATATATATATATATAAAGTTAAAAGTCTGTTCGTTTCACAATGTACTTGTGATATGTAATCGGATAGTACAAATTCTAAAACTCCCTGTACCCGTGCTTACTTTTACTGCCTAACTTTGCTAAAAAAATAAACTTTAGTAACCTACTACAATTCCTATTTTATCATTTTATTTACGTTTTTTTAAGAGACTGTAAAATGTTAGTACGTATAAAATTGAGATAAAATTTTGCAAATCAAATTTTATACAAATGATTTGAAGTAGTGATCTGATTTTTGCGTATGATCTTTGCAATCAAAATGAAAAAATTCTGTTCAGAAATATAAATGATTCGACAGAAATGTTGTTGTGATGTTACATGCCTAATTTTGATAAAAATGAAAAGAACAACTTTGAAAATCTGTAATTCGCTTTCGACTGCATCATTTTATCATTTTATTTACGGTTTCAAGTTCTTGAAAAAATTTAGTAAGCTTGATGACGTCATCCAATTAAAAATTTTTTTTCTCTTCTCAAGGTTTCCGGAAGCAATTTAAATGAAACTGGTTTAATTAGCCTATTTTGTGTGTGAACCTCTCGTTTTTTCTATCTAAATGACGAAATAGTATTTATAAATGTAATTGATAAGACAGAGGTCTTTTTTCTAGTGGCCCTAGATGCCTAATTTTGGTAAAAATGAAAAGAACGTCTTCGAAAACCTATAATCCGCTTCCAGTTTCATCATTGTAACATTTTCTTTACGGTTTTTAAGGCAATGAAAAGTTTAAGTAAACTTGATGATTTCATCAAATAATCCACGATAAAATTTAAATTTTTCTGGCCAAAAATGTTGCAGGAACTCAACTGAATGATATTCTAATAAAATATGAAAGCGTTTGCTTTATCGGCTTTCCCTAATTATTAAATAAATTGTAAGATTATGAACGACTTTGAAGTTTTACCTTATTGTAGGGAAGAATAAAATTGAAAACTTTATTTTGGGTAACAATTATTTATAGTGTTTACTGAAATTTCATTAATGGAAATGGTTTGTTTACTTTAAGGCCCGGGACACACGAGCGTTACATGACGTCCGTTACAACGCACGTTACCACGTACGTTGTAACGTTATTATATTTTAAATACGAGCGGACAAACGATTAACGTCCGTTTGTTTTGACGGACGTCATACGGCCGTACCGTTGATTACCAACATGGTCAAGCTAGACGGACGTTGAAATAACTGAACGTCCGTTGTAACATTGTAGACAACATATGATAAAATTCACGTTATATTATTAACGTCCCTATGTTTGGAATTTTTTATTTTTTGATTATATTTATAAGTATAAAAAAAATTAAGATTAGTTATATTTTATTAATTTTTTTTTGCTGTTGTTTTATTTTTTAACAAATTTTAATCAAATTTTTAAGAAAGACAACAGTTTATCAAAATAATTTTTCGACATTTGGAAATAACTGAAAATTTTTTATCATTAATTCTGAGACGTACTTATGTATATAAAGTATAAAAATTACCGTGTAGATTTCGTTCACTATTTATGGGATATACCATTTTCTTTTTTAATATTTTTTTTTTTTATTTAAGGGAGACCACTAGTGTGACGTTTTCAAAAAATTGTAAAAATTTTTTTCGATAGTCTATACCTTTAAAAATAACATTAAAATTTCAAATGCATATCTCAAATAGTTTTTGAGTTACAGCCATCCGAAGAGCGGATTCTGATTTTCATTGTTAACTTTGAGGTATTGAAAAATTTATAAAGGTTGATAGTTCCGACGTTTCTGGACGTCGCTGCCCGTAACATGTTGTGGAGAAGCTAGACCTTGGCACATTTAAACGACTCATCTAGTTTTACTATGACCGTTATAGTGAGTACATCGTAAATAATTTTAGTAAAAATTCTCAGTGATTAAAACTAAAAAGTAAAATATAGAAAAACTACATTATTAAATTTGCTGCAGTTATAACTCGAAGACAAATCATCCGATCGATTTGATTCTTATTGCAACTTCTTTTATATATGTTTCTTCGTGCCATGAACGCCTCCAGTCTTCCGATCGAATAAAAAATTTAATTTTTGCAGGCCAAAAATCATCAAATTTTCGCGCAAAATTTGAAACTTTTTTTTTTAAAAACTCCGCCATTTTATTAAATTTCAACTTTTTTTTTTCGATTGAGGTTGATGGCACGGGCAATACTTTCTAGTTTAATAGGCTTTTTGGTTTTTTTTTTTTTTTTTTTTTTATTTCAGGCACTGTGAAGATCGCTATCACTGCAGCAGTGGGGGAACTTTTTTTTTTGAAGCCTTGGGAGATCGCGAATAACTCCCTGAATTTTCAATTTTTTGGTCCAAAAATTTTATCATTAATTTATTATATATCAACGAATATATCCTTAAAATATTAAAACATTCCATACGGTAGTTTACTTTAAAAAAATTTCTCACCTTTTTTAAGGTGGTCACACTAGTGGTCCCCCTTAAATATTACATCGACAGGTAATAAAATGTATAACAGTTTCAATAGCGTCCATCTTGTATTATAATCAACGGACGTCAATGAAATATTTTCAACGCTCGTGTGACAAGCATAGTAACGTTTGTTAAAAGTGACGTGCGTTACAGCGTACGTTATCTTAACGCTAACGTGTGCCTCAGGCCTAAGGTGGTTAATATCCATTAACCAATAGTAATTAAAAAGGAAAAACCGAAAACTTTCAATTATGTTTTTGTTTTAACTTTGCTTTAACATCTTTTAAATTACTTTAAAATTTTTATGAAAAATACGTTTTTTAATTTGAGCACGGGGACTGCAAATATGTAATTAAAATTAACACTATACAGTCCGCAAGTTTACGCAGTAAACTTCCTTAGAGACCAGCAATATTTTTAAAGAATTAAATAAAAAATTATATAAATAAATTCACGGAATAATTCAACATGTGCAAACACACACATTTTTAATAAAAAAAAAAAAGAATAATAATAATAAAGACGATGTCAATAACAATATAATGATAAAAAACAATTTATGAACAAAATATAAACAAATAAAAAAATTTTATTGTATGTATTGTTATCCGTCTATATGTATACGTTTAGAGAAACCATCACGATCATCACCCTTAGATTGTTGTTATCCATATTATTACTCAATATCCGTCCGCGATAGCATCACACACATGTGGGATCACTAATCGCGATCGGTCTCTACGGTTGTTTTGGCTATCCACACATGTTGTGTGCTTGGACTGTAAAGTGTTAATTTAGTGATAGGATATCTGTTATAATGTGATAATTGAAAATATCGTTCGAATTCAAAAATACGATCAAATTATTTATGTAAATCTAAATTAAAAAAAAATTAAAAAATATTTCAATAAATTTTATAAAATAATATTTTTTTAACAAAAAGTAAATAGAAACGTGATAAGCCATGTTTGAAAAATAATTACAAATGAAGTATAATAAACTGATTGAAATTCTAAATGCACTCTATGATTTTCGAAGTTTGCTTTCGGTATTTTGAAGTGAAATTTGATGGTTCAATGTTTGGTATAATAATCAAAGTATGATACGTGTTTTGATTTGATCAGTCAAACAGCTTATCAGATAATAATAATTAGCTTATCAGCTGCAAAATGATTGATTGATTTTGTTTAAATGAACAGCGATTGTGCCTTGGCATCATGTGTCTTATTCAAAAATCAAGTGTTAGAAATATTTATAATACAGTGCATACACTTGAGATTAGGATAAATGTTGTTGAAAAACAGGATACTTATTCACGAATACAATTTCGTTTATTAGTGAATAATTGATAATAATGATAATACATTAAATCAGGAAGGATATATCTATTTTTCTCCTACAAAATCTATATTCATACCTATTATAAAGAGAGAGTGTGAGTTTACTTGTTTAGATATAAGATCGATTTTGAAAAATTTCTGGAGTAGCTTTTTAGAAAAACGATATTTTTTCTATCAAATAATACTATTTTTCTAATCGAAAATTCAGCTATTACAGCCACTGTGATGGTGCGATTTGAGTCGCAGATTATGACAGAAATTTCTTTTGAGGTCCTTAGAAGCCGAAAATGACATTCACTAATACATATATATGTAGTATATATATATATATATATATATATATATATATATATATATATATATTATATATATATATATATATATATATATATATATATATATATATATATATATATATATATATATATATATATATATATATATATATATATAAGGTGGCCCAGAATTATGTACCGTAATTACTAGAGCTGTTTTCATCTACAATTTTCATCATCAATTTTTTCCAAAACTCAATAATCAGGGAGATAAAGTAGAGGGGTAAATTATAGAGGGGTAAAATATAGAGGGGTGGAACGAAACTGACTTTTTTTAAATTTTTTAGGCGCTTTTGAATAATTGATTCATATTTTATGCGTGCGTATGAATATCAGGATAATTAAATTTATGGTACCAATTATTCCATCACTTATGGTTAGGGGATAATTTGGAAATAGATACTTCTACTTTAAATTACTCAAAAACAGTACTATTTATCGAAATGTACCTTTTGTGCGTGGAATTATTTGAGGAATCATATTGTTAAGAATCTCATGTTCTTATTTCTTGAGTAATTGTGTTTTAAAAATTATTTTTTCAAATACGTGTTACGACTCAGTTCAAACGACATAAAATGTACCGTTTTTTGTTAACAATAATGTAAACGCATTTACACATCGAATGTCATTTAGCTATAGTGAGGTGAAATATTTAACATTCACGTAAGGAAAAAATTAAAAAACGTAAATAAGTTTTATTCAGTTAATAAATATTCGGCAAATTATCAAACTGGTGGTTAATTCGAATATTAATCTTTTAAATTTATTTATTTTGAAAAAGTAATTAAAACCATACATTCATAAAATTGAGCGTGTCATCTATATTCTAAA
Source organism: Brachynemurus nebulosus (assembly GCA_035578155.1). NCBI lineage: Eukaryota > Metazoa > Arthropoda > Insecta > Neuroptera > Myrmeleontidae > Brachynemurus > Brachynemurus nebulosus. The sequence goes on along the minus strand of JAPWDM010000002.1, from coordinate 38,560,217 downwards.
AGATAAACTACCTGATGGATTCTTAGTAAATTGTTGGTTCATTTCTTGATTAAAAACATGAAACTACTACAACTGAACCTAGCCCATATATTAACGTATCTGCCGCAAAATTAATAAATTTAAAAAAATTCAAAAATAAGCTTAAAAAAATTTTTTTATTTATATTTTTTATTGAAGCATTGGATTAGTTTTCTTACCAAAATAATATATAAGTATAGTCCCATTTAAAAAAGTATAAATTTGTATTATACCTCGAAAACTAAAACATGGTGGCTACAGATTTTTGAAGATCAAATTCCCTGACTTTTGCAGGTTTTCCAGAAATTTTATTAAAAAATTCCCTGACAATTTTGTGAAAAATGCCACCCCTACTTTACCCCCAAAAAGCTAAAAAAAGTAAATGACGAGCAAAAAAAAAAGAAAAAAAAAACAAGAAATTTTTAATTCTAATCTCAAAACAAGTGAAAAATTGATTGAAGTTTTATCCCTAAATATAAAAATCAATTTTTTACAGTCTTCTGGTAAAATTCCCTGACTTTTCCAGAAAGTAAAAATTCACTGACATTTCCAGGTTTTCCAGTAATATGGCCACCATGTAAAGGAGCTATAAAACTCCTGGTTATAGTAATCGATTGCTTTCAGCGATAGTTATAACTCGTATTTAAACAAATTTTTGATTAAGTCAATAGTTTAGCCTTAATAAAAATAGCAACTTTCAAAAAAAATTGCTTCGCATAAGGTGCCATTCAAACAAGCCAGTTAATATAGTAAATTCCACCATATTAGTATACTGTATATTTGTATGTATAATAATAAACTTAATACATTTATATACCTACTAAGGAAAAGCCTATAATATTATGGTGGCCGCGTAATGAACTACTTAAGGAGCAGAGAGTACTAAGAGTATCTATGAAAACGAGAACATATAGCAGAGTGGTTCCGATTTCAGTTATTTCGTTTACTGTTTAAATGTTTATTAAGCTATTTAGATCTATTATCGTGAAAGTTATATTCTAAGAAAGAGTTCTATTCGGATAGTTGACGAATCGATAGACTTTTCAAGGTTGTATTTTTTAATCTTTATCAAGGAATGAATACTTCTGGAGATAAATCAAATTTAAAACGAGCGAAATCATTGTACTCACTTAAGTCACATGAGATTTTATTAGGTGTATTATTTAACGGTTGATTTTAAATATTATATTCTACCGAGTTAGAAGTAGTCTATGAACTCAAATAAAGTTAAAAACCCCTTTAAGTTTTCAATGGGTTTTATGTACAAAAGACTGACATTAGACAATAAGCTGGGGACCTTTGCTATATATCATGGATAATGAAGAAGGTATACATATATGAAAAAATAGAAGTTTTTTCTAGTAAAAAATAATTTTCAAGCGTTTATTATTTAAAGTATAAAAGTTTTAATTCAATTAGACAGGTACGAATCTAGTATATTGGTGCCTGTATGCTACGTAAGTAAACAGGGTCAATATTGATTATTTTATTATAAGTAAAAAAATTTGCTATTTTATAAACGAATTTACTCGAGCTGAATCGTAATTCAAAGACTACAATATTAATAACCAGTATAAATGAAGTATATGAATGTCTTATAAACTGTATTTTAAAATTTAACATCGAATTATTAAAATATCAATAGTAAAAATTTTGGAAGCTATTCAAATAATTATTAAATTTGCAAATTAAAAAATTATTTAATAGCGCCATTGACTATATTCAACCGGTTTAGTAGATGATGTAAGTCGTTTTGGATATACAGTCACAATTATATCGTATCTAAGGATACGTGTCCATCTGAAAGAAAAACTATCGAGAGCTGCTGAGACTGATATTACTATCCGACAGCTTGTGCAAAAATTCTCGGAGAGTAGACAAATTTCTAGTTCTCTCAAATGGACAAGCATAAATTCATCTCTCCAACAGTTACTCTCAAAATTCGAAACACGTTCGTACTGTGACAGCACTTTCAGCTGTATTTATATTGATTTTGTATGTTGTTTTTATTTGTACTAATTTGTCGTATGTAGGTACATTATACTTTATTTAATAAAAATCTGTTCAATTGAATAGGCATTTAAAAAAATTCAAATATCAAAATTAATTATTCAACAAATTAATTTTAAAATGAATAGAAAGGAATGAACTAAAGAAGAAACTACAAAATTAAAAAAATGTTTGTCAAAAATAAGGTCTCTTTTAAAACCCAAAACATGAAAATTATAAAAAGTCTGATCATAAAAATAACAATTTTTCTAAAATTGCACTATACTTGAATATTCAGCATAAAAGCCCAACGTAAATTAAATAATTTGAGAAAAATCAATAGTACCTACTCTACAACGGTGGATATGACCTTAGCTGTTGCGCACCGAACTAATAAAAAAAAAAAATTGAGAAATCAACAGAATTTTTTTTAAACAATTTGTTTCTTTTTTAAAATATGTATAAATTTGACTATAAATGAAGCAAATTTTTGAATTCTCTATAACTTTTTTGACGATTGCAAACATATATTGCATTAACCAGACATCTTAATCCCTTTAAATAAACCATATGGTAAAATAAATTCCACTAAACTATGTTGATAAAATTGAACATTATTTAGAATTATACCGTATTGTCACAGATGGCGGCACCTGTACCAGTGAATATATACATATGACAGCATTTTGAGCCGCCATATTGCAAGACGAGTTAACTCGTCTTAATCATTTGAAGGGTTAATCAAAATTTGACATTAGCTGTCGCCTATTATAAGTCGACACGGTTTTGAGAGCACTATCCGAGAGTCTGCTATCAGACAGTTTTCCAGAGAGTGAAAGTTATTGAAAGTACTCTCAAGTGGATAATGAACTATCAACTTTTTGAATAGTTACTTCTGCTAGTTACTCTCAAATGGACACGCACCCTAAGACACGCTAGGCATCAAGATGAACGTACTAGAACTTCCATTTTTGACAAAGAAAATATTTTAGTAAGGTTTATACCTCACATGAAGAGTTCACGTTTGATTTGAGATCCTATTTTAATTTATTGTATTTTGTAACGTATACAAATTCGAAATTTAAAATATTGTTTTCTTCCACTCCAAAAATGTTGTACACTGGTATATACAATAATAATATACTAGAGATGTCGATTTTAAATCGATTAATCGAAACTCGATTAATCGAAGCTTAAAAAATCGATTCTTTTTTCGATTTTTTGCATTTGAATCGATTATTAAAAGCAAGAGATCGATAACCAATTTTTTTCAAAAATAATTTCAATTTAATTGTAATTTTACAAAGAAACATGTGTTAAAATGAAACACCAAAAACGTTATTGTTAATTGACACTTTTTACTCGTTGCTATCAACGAACCCCTCATATGGCTCTATATAACTATACACATAATATAACATATACGCGCTATCTTGTCCAGTAGAAGACTATTAATACAAATGGAAGGAAGATCACCTATCTGACAAACGATCCCTTTCCCACAAAAGCGATTTATTTAGAAAACATTTTTTTGTCAGTTTGTTTGCAATTTTTTAATAACTTGGTTCATTACTTGGTATTCGTCCTACATATTCAATTGCGTTATTTGCTATAATTATAATTGAAAAGTTAACTCATCGCCTTTACAAATATAATGTAAGGCGTTTTTACACGATATTATCCATGTACTATCAATTAAGTCCCTTAACAAAAATTATCAGCTAATTTTATTAAACTTTTCAAAATTTCGATTTTTTAAATCGATCTCACAGAATCGATTTTTTTAGCCAATTTTTTTTTTAAATTTCGATTTAAATCGATCCAAAAATCGATCTTTTTTTTTGGAAAATCGACATCTCAAAAATATACAATTATACATCATATGGCCCAGTTCTTTTCTCTTATAATGTTATAGACAAATAAAAATTTATCTCTATGACGTCATCATGTTTATGCGAAAGCTTTTCATCTAAAATTTCTTAGTAGGTAACAAAGATTTAAGCCCTCTTCATTTTACCCATTAATTATAAAAATTCCGGGACTTTCCCATAAGAGTATATCAAGGACACTTATTTTTTTAACTTTCGAAAACGAGAAATGGTTGAGATTTTATTTAATGTATTATCAATATTTTTCAGTGTTATAGTTCGAATGTATTCGTGAAAATTTTATCAGGAATGAATGATATGACAACATGAGAATGGTTCTTTGTTCTAAATTTTGTTTTAATCCAAAAGAAAATAAAATTAAAAAAAGTCATCTAATACTATTAACAAAATACTCTACTTCATAAAACACAATGCAAACCTTGATTCTAATAAAATTCATCATTTTGGTTTTTCAACAATAAACAATCTTAAATAACTAATTTAGAAACAAAAATTATTATCATCAGTACCTCAATTTTAGTGGTTTAAAACTTTTTTAACTAGCTAACGGTTTATTTTGCTTGTTCTTACAAAAAAACAATATTAGTAGCAAGAAACAGCTCCAAAAAACCATTAACTAATTAATACAAAATAAATAAATAATGAAAAAAATTAATTACCTGTGTTCTGACGTACAAAAATTACACAGTAAAACAAATAATATTATAATTTAAATATCACAAATTGTAAAAAAAAAAACAGTAGCGGCACGATAGTTAATAACCAAGGCACTTAAATTTTTTTTTTAACCGTAGTTAACAGTTTAACCCGCAAACGTTACACTAACAAGAAAAATGATTATACAAAGAAATGAATATTTTTCATCATATACTGGATACAAATTATGAACACAAATGGAAATGGAATACACTCGTTATTCAAGTTGGAAATATAATACTATTATCCGAAGCCATATAGCGCAACTTTTGTCATCTTTTACAAAAATAAATACCTACTTTTACATTTTATATATGTATAGAATTTCTTGCTAAATAAACCTCTCATTTTCACTGTAATCATTGTGTTTAAAATGCTCCTATTAAACGCAAACTTTATTTAAGGAATTGTATAATTGGCATATTAATATATAACTACTTAATCAAACGATCAAATTTTAAATCTCCTTCGGTTTATATGTGACGTTACTTCTATTACATAAATTATATTTATACTTTGGCTTAGTTAGAAGTTGGAAGAAGACGTCTAAAATTAGAATTTCACCCTAATATTAATTATTTAAAACATTTATTGATGGTCTATCGAAAAACCACCTCAAGTTATATAGCACTATCTAAATTAATGAATATACAGAAATGATTACTACATGATCCTAATGAAGTGTTGCCAATTTGACAATAATGAATTATCTTCCACTATTTCTCTGTAAATGATGCCATCCACATCATTATTTATGCACCATAACGAGGGGAGGAGGAGAATAAGTGAAGTATTTAATGGGCATTAGGATTTAAAAAGTATACATTTGTACCTATTTTGTTAAAGAAACTCACACCAATATTTGTCGGAAATTCGCAAAAAAACTTTCATGAACAAAGCCGGCAGCGGGGATTAAATTCGGTCTAAGCATGCGGTTTACCATTTAGCTCATTAATTTTGTAATTTTCAAAGATCTCCATAAAATGTGCACCTATCATCAATTTTGATTTTACAGAGCTTTAAAAAGAGCTTTGCACAGAGCAAAATTAAAAAAAAAAATAAGTTGTGTACAAATATAATTATTGAAGAATATTAATACATTATTTTATTTTTGAAAAAAGAAAATTTTTTCTCTGAGATATACTTTTGTACCTGACTATCTCAGAGCAACTACGTTAACGTAGTTAGGTACAAAAGTATATCTCAGAGAAGAAATTTTCTTTTATCAAAAATTAAATAATGTATTAATATTCTCCAGTTATTATATTTTTTATACCTACCACGTGTTTTTTTTTTAATTTCCGCGCGCTTATGTTGTAGCAATATCAAAGCATTGTTGAAAAAGCGTTGTAAAAACGTTGTAAAATGATGTTTATAGATTATGTTTCAAAAACGGCGCGGTCAATAATTTTTATTTCTTATTAAATATGGTTTGTAACTTTGCATTTTATAACATATTAAATTTTTATCAAATTCCTTTGACACGTTTTCATTCTACTAAAAAAAATAGGGTTTTCCCATAAGAGCCCGTGTTAAAATTACAAAATTTTGAAATCGTTTTTCTCAAAATTGGAGTGGTCAATTTTTTTTTTTCGGTAAGGGCTCGTATTATTGGTATTGAATTAAATAAATATCTAGAGAAGTTTCGTTAAAATAATCTTTTGAAAAAATCGTTTTATCGACCAACTACCTTAAAGAAATCAACATTGAATTATCAGTTTAATAAAAAAACATCCTCTCAAAGGAAAGAAGCAATAAAATAAGTTACAGGGGAGAATATCGTTGCTTGGAAATCCAGGAAGAAGTGAAAACAAAATGGTTGCATTTGATATCGATATATGAATCAGGAATTGAACCTGATACATAGGTTTTTTAAAAATAGGATTTGTCCTAGTACCTACAAATTTTGTACTCCAAAAAGTAAATCTAATTTTGAAACTTATTTATAAAGCGTTTAACGCGCACAAATTAAACCTAAAGTTATTTTTAAAAAAAAGTTCAGATTATTATTGTATAGATGTCTTCATTTGTAGACTAGATAGAAACAATATTATTTTAAATTAGGGTAACTTGGGCAAACTATTTCTTACACTTAAATTGCGTTGTAGAAAAGAAGAGCTTCCTACAAAATCTTATCATTATTTATTTTGCTTACTGAAATCCAAACGTGAAAAAAAATTATTTGTTTCCCCAAATTAACTTATAATAATGCTGCCGGCATGTGTCGGATATAAATTACTTAGACAGTTTATATAACTTCTGAGGTTTCACCAAGAAACAGATACTACAAATTTATCAGTTACTCATAAGCCGAAATAGGATTAAAATACTTTATTAATAATAATACATTATCTATATTTGTCGTTACTTTTAACGGGTGTTAAAAAAAAGAAAAAGATTGCGTAATAGTTTGTATCTACGAGGTCATTTAATGTTTCTGGGGATTTTTTGTCTGCCTGTGAGACATTTTTTTTGTTTTTTTTTTTTTTATGAAAATCATTAGCCTCTTCTCGAAAAAAATATTGTTTTAAAATAAGATATTAATTTGACTGATTGTTAAGTATCGATTTCAACCCGGAATCGGACCCAGAATTTTTTATGCATAAACATTTTTCCAGTACAAAAATGATACTTGTGCTTACGAAAAAGATTTAAATTTGCAAAATAGTTGAATATTGATTTTGCTAAAATATTTGAGCCCAAATCCTGAAAGTTTTGAATATACCTATTACTACAATAAGTTTTATTAAAAAAATTAGTTTTTTTTTATTCATTCATTATCATATTGAAAACAAAATTAATAGTCACTGAAAAAATTCATTTAATTTTGCCAATATTTTTTTATGAATAGTCTTACTTAAATGTTTGTTACTTCAATAAGCTCCAGTTTAACGAAAGGTTTATTTAGTTCTATTTTTTCTCTAGTAGAAAAAAAATAAGAAAATTCGAAAATTTTTAAAAAGTTCCGTTATGTAAATTTATGTTAATTTATGTTAAATGATTATACTTTTTTAATATTTCGAGACGTATTAATAGCTTTTTAAATTAAAATATGTAGAAGTTATCGTAAATCTAATTATCGCATATTTTTGTCACTTTAGAAACTTTACCGGCCGGAGTATAAAAAAAAAAAAAACTGTGATTAATCGTTTGGGCTAGGAGACTAAAATTTTGATTTACTTTGACAAAATTATATAAAAAATAAATTTTTGTACACCTAGGTACTTGAAAATTATACCAAAATAAATATAGAAATTATTACTAAATGTTCGAAAAACGGTCTGAAATTTTGAACTAATTATTAAAGTGCTAAGGAAAATTTTGTAAATACACAATAATTAACGAATAATCAAGAATAACTAATCTTTTAAAATATCAACAAGGTTTAAATTTCAAGATAAATAACTGAAAAGTTTGAATTGCATGTATTAATTAAATAAATTATAAAAAGCTAATTATAAAATTTAAATTTAATTTAATAACATAAAATAATTAATTTTTTTGTAACAGAGAGGGGAAAGAGGCTTCACGTAGTAAAATAAATTCATGAAGTAAAAAATTATTTTTAAAAATATTTAACCAAAATGATGAATTATACTTTTAGAATACATTTTGTCATTCATAATTGACAAAGTATATTCTATGTTCGTTATAGAAGCTTTTCTACTTATAAAAATAATTCAGAAAAATAAATCAGATACATACCCTGGTTATCTCGTAAAAAGTCTGCCGGACTTGGCGGTGGTGTTTTCGATACTTTTGGCGATTTTAAATCTAAAACATATAATTAATTTGAATTATTTTTTTTTAAATTTGTAGTTACGTAAGAGGATAAATTAAAATGTAGTTTAATATTTTAACGATAAATTTGATTAAATAATAGTATGTTATACACCAAGGGACTAAAGTGTGAGTTTCAATCCCGAGTGTGAAGTTTATTGCCAGAGGGTCTGTAAACGCCTGATGGCAACAAATCACACGAGGGGTGAAAAAAAACCCTTTAGTACTGTGGCGTATATACTATTTTTTGCAATTCCGGATAATTTAAAATTATAAAAATTTTAAATAATTCTTAAATGTCATTCAAATTGTATGTAATAATATTCCATCAAGTATATTTTGGATAAATCAATAGAATTGTACAATACAATATAACTGTTTGTCTTTATCTACAAGTTTGAATTTATTTATTATTTTCAATTACCTAGCAACGCTATTTAATTTGAGTTAAATTTTGTAAATTGTAATGCTGATTGGTTTAAAAGCGGGAGTAAAATAATTTTTTAGTCCCTTGGGAGTAAAAGTGCCACTTTACCCCCTATTGTGAGGTACTAAATCATGTCTTTTAGTCCCGGAATCGCAAAAATAAATTTATAAAAATTCAATTTTTTTTTTATTATAGTGAGAACCTATCCGACAGTTTTTTTATTAAATATTTACAGAATTCCAGTAGTGGGGTAAATTTGTCTTAAAATTAAGGGATCAAGATACAGCAATCGATATGATAACTGTATAAACTTCTGCAATTAATGCCGATAAAATTGCAATTGCGTTTTAATAGTTTCTTAGCTATTCAATGAGTATAAATATTTAATATAGACTATAGTTTTATTAACTTCGGTTTTTTATTTATACTTTTGCCTTTTTGTCTACTAATTTTCTATACTCATCTATTCCCACTAATATATAAGTATTTTTCTTTTCCGTTTTATGCTATAAAATGGTTGCATTTTACTAGAAGATGGTGTAAAAACCGAAAATCGGCTTCTGTTAGATATGTTTTAAGATGAAAAGTGACGGAACAAACGACTACATGTTGTTAATATATGAATTTTCACAAAGTAAACCTTTCGAACGGTAATTGTTATTCACTAGCTGTACCCGCGACGCATTGTTATTAACTCAATGAGAAGTATATAAGTGTAATAATTATACAGAACTTGCATAAAACCAAGCCCTAAGCTTATGTATAAAAAAGTGTGGATAGCAGTGTGTAAGATTGTGTCAGATACCGCTTAAGGCATTTAGTCGTTCGATGTCGATCACCGAATGCACGACAATTGTTATGTATTGTTAAGACCATTATTACTTACTGCACGTTGCTCTGTCCGCTAATACGTGTTATGTAGTTGTGTGTGTGACCATTCACACACATGCAAGCATCAAACCCACACATCTACAAACAGTGTGTACCTACACAACATAGTGGGGAGAAGTTGAAGGGATTTTTTTGTCTACGCTGGTATCACTAGTACAGAAATAGCAAATTGGTTTCTGAATTCTGTGCATAGAACAATAATTTTTCCGTAATGTATGCACATTATTGCACATGCTCAAAATTTCTATTTTCCCGTGGGAATGAGACATTTTCCCGGAGTGAAGGGTATCTTGGATGTTGACCCAGGCACTAACTTATCACCATACCAAATTTCATCAAAATCCGTTCAATAGTTTTTGCAACATTTTCCCGGAATAAAAAGTATCCTAGGTGTTGACTCAGCTAATAAGTTATCATCACACCAAATTTCATTAAAATCCGTCCAATAGTTTTTGCGTGATGCGTGAACAGACAAACAGACAAAAATTTTAAAAATCGTTGTTTTAATGTCTACATCGATAACTATTTACAGTACCTGTACAATTTTCAAAAAATATTCCATGTACAGAAATGGTCTCATTACAGTTTTATTATATGTATAGATTTTTGTGACAGTTACATCATATTTCATACAACACTGTGCTTCACACATTGGTGGCTGGTGTACATGATTTAGGACAATTGGTTGCACTTAAAAAAATTGTCATTAACTGCATAGAATTAGTTATGGTCTGACCGATCAATTTATTTTTTCCTTATAGTTTTGCATAAAATTGTGCATTCTTATTATTTACACATTATTGCAGCGACTGCTTTTCTGAACATATCTTTAAAATTTCAACGAAGCTCATTAGTTACATCTAGAGATATCATGTACACCGTTTTGAAAAAGAGAGTTTCAAGAAGAACAGGTTAAAGTTTTTTTTTTTTTTTTAAAACAAAGATATATTTTATCCCGAGAATTTTGAAAAATTCTAGCTATTGAATTACGAAATCCTGACTTAATGTGTGTTTAACACATACTTGCCGAATTATTTATGTAAAAACACAAAATATTATTCAGAAATTCTTTAAATAAATGTAGGAAATCTATAGGCATGAATTTTAAAGCTTTAGACTATTTATTAAAGTAAAACAAATTAATTTTTTGACAATTGTATTGTACCTTAATGAACTGAATGGGAAATGTTAACCCTAGAACGACAGGGCTCTGTTATGGGACAAATTTAGCAAGTGAGTGTCATAAATGACACCTATAATACACCGGTTCTAGTGTGTCAAATCGATATTTAATTGATGTCAGTGTCTAGATGGTATTCAAATTTTTACCAAAAAAGAAACTTATTAGATTATTGTCAACTTCTACATTATCAAAAGTTACAGCGCTGAAACAAAAAACGTAGGTGTCACGTATGACACCGACTTGTCGTTCTAGGGTTAATATAAAACGGTATTCACATGGTTAAAAAGGAATCCTGACTGCCTACATTCTGTACTAAAAATTTAATTAATTATACAAGAATGGATTGGTTTGGAAGTAGAATTTCCAGGTAGCCGAAATTTTTGTCTGTCCCAGAATTTATTGCTCTATTCCATGTCTAGAGATTTAAGTAGTTGATCCTAGAAATAGACGCCATGGTGAATTAGGATTGTCCAGTAAAAAATAATTTCACAAATCGACTGTTTTTCCTTAGATTTACAACTAAATGAGTAAACAAAAAATAATTTTGTAATACACAAGAAAAATTTTATTTTCCCAACTTATTATTTAAAAATGTCCCAGAACAAGAAATGTTTCTATATCTGACAAGCCTATTTGGAACCGAAAATATTATCTTTCCGATATTTCATATTCGCAGTCTAGACGTCTGTATTCGATTGATTTGTTGTGAGTAAAAATGTACACACACCGGCATAATTAGCGGAACATACAAAATATCTGTAGAAATCAAACAAACCATTTAATTTCAAGAAAATATTAATCTTATTTAATTATTCACTTAAAATTACATGTTCACAAGTCGATATACCTTTATTTTCGGTAGCAAAACAAGTAACCATATAAAATGGCAAATTTTTGGAACCTTATGTCGTCTAAGAATAATTTAAGTTAAAGATTATTTAACAAATAAAAAATGAAACACAGAGTTTTAATCCCGCCTGGTTCCTCCCGTGGTCTTATCAAAGCTTCCATTCGTTTTTCTATACTCAGAATGATATTATCTATAGTTTCCTGGGACAGTCTTTGCCATTCTTCAATTACGACAGTTTGCAGCTCGACCACATTGAGAAGAAACGGCATTTGAATTAGAAAGTAACAGACCTCTTAAAAAGAATTCCATCAATAATAAATAAAAACAATTCTATGGAAAGTCAATTGATTCGTTACTTCAATATTATTTTAAGTAAAAATGAAAAAAACCGCCAACTTTGTTTAATAAATAGGTTTTTATATTTTTTTTATGTTCCGCTAATTATGCCGGTGTGTGTAGTTTGAAAAATTAGTATAATCAATAGTGCTATGAACTTGGGTGCAAAGAGTCATAGGGTCCAACCGTGCCACTATTTTTTTTATTGCAAATAAGTAATTACCTTTTATCGTACCACTATTAATTAAATAATTAATTAAGTGTAGTGCTTGCTGAATCATTATAATTAAATGTTTAAATTAGAAATGTAGGCACTTCTAGTGGAAGAAAGTGTTCACTTCTACCTTATGTAATGAAAGTGTTAGGCAAGACCGAGAAGTTTTGCAGAGGGAATGTATGTATGATTAGAGTGGTTACACAAATCGAACATTTTTGCAACGATCGTTACACGCATTAATATTGGAATATCTCATTTTAATTGAAATGCTTAGTGCCTGCTACGACCAGATAGATAATCACCAATTTAATAATAGTATAACCAAAAATGTAAAAGTTATTTCAATTAAAATGAGATATTCCAATTTTGATGGGTGTAACGGTCGTTATAAAAATGTGCAGTTTTCGTGGAATGTTCAGTTTTCCCTTCAAAATGAAATTTTCCGCTCTCGTTTCATGATTTAGAATTTCCTGAATAATTTTGTTTCCGTGTCTGTTTTGGTCCGTCTGTGTGTGTCCAAAAAAACCGTTCTAATAAATATGCGAATTAGTCGCTAAATGATCCTCTGTCGTCAATTTCATCGCAGTCGATCAGTCTGTCTGTCCGTAAAACGTTCCAACACGCACAACTCTGGAATTATGCGATCGTTTTTAAGGGGGGGGGGTAAGGTTTTTAAAGTTTTTTTTGCATTTTTTTTTAAAATTTTTTTTCTGAATGTACAACATCTCGAGCGTGTTGTGTCAAAATTTTAAGTAAATGCGAGCAAAACTAATGAAGATACAGCGTTTCAAGCGACCGGCTCTCATGCTCGATTTTTATACTTGTCTGGTAGCTGCGCGACGCGCCTACCTGCTAAGTATAAAATTTACTTTAATTTTATACTTACAAATCTTATACAAAACAAATACTTACTATAATTACCCGCGTAAGTATAAAAAATTATATCATTTTATTGATGCTTAGTTTTGGATTTTTGAGTATAAAAAACTTTAAATCCATTTTCTCGCAAACAACATTTTTGAAGTCCGTGAACATCATAACTCAAAATCTACTTCACCAATTTGGTTGAAATTTTGTACACTGTTTCTACACATAAATCAACAGGTAATCAGGTCGAGTTTTTTTTTTTTGCTATTTTTTTCCAGTTTATAATAACAAATTAACCGAAATTTTTAGCAAAAATTGCGTTTTTCACTTCAAAATGCTGCCAAAAATAAAAAAAATCGAAAAAATACAAAAAACTCTTCCTGACTCCCTAGGGAAACATATCGCCTTTTAAACGCATTTCATTTTTTTTGTCTCGGATGATCCGGTACCAAGTTATGATGTTCACCACAAAACAACTTTTTTTCGAGGCGCCTCCGGAAATTCGCTGTCACGGACTTACTTATCGATATTTGTAATTGATAATTTTTTCAAAGATACTTCAGATGTTATACTATAACGGGTACATGAAATAAATAAGCCAACATTATTCATATCTCCAAAAAAAAAAGATCATGAAAATATGCCTTTTTTTCGCTTTTAAAACCTTCCCCCCCCCTTAATAAAATTTTTAGGGCATATACGGTGGGTTGGTTTCTAGATGGTCTCTTGTGAATCAGCACAAACACAAACGTGAAATCTATTAAGCACCGATACATTACTTACAATTCGTTCGATAAATTTTGAGGATCTTTGAGGGTATTTTACTAACTTCAAGCATATTATAAATATGAATAAAAATTCACCCATCAACAGTGAATTTTTTTTGCGTGACTTTTTTTTTTGACGTAAGTACGTCTTATAGATTAGTCAAAATATATTATTTGAAAAAATACTGTGAGATGCTTCATAAAAAAAAGATCTCGAAACGTTGCAAAACATAAGCCGTAAGTAATGTAATCGAGTTTTGTATATGTATGTGTAGGCAAAGAGAGCACGTTTCCATGACAACATTATATCTGTTGCTAAAAATATCTGGGAAACTAGAAGAGATAGAAGAAAAGTTTAAATTGATGAACTGTTACTCCTTAAAAGAGCTGTCCTGTGAATGAAACCGTGCCTGGCTTGACAAAGACAATTTCAGAGGGAAAAATGGGGATAAATTTTCTTGTACCACTTAAGTGTTTTGCGGAATCAAATTTTTACGATCATAGATGGAATAATCATATAATATCTATATTGTTAAGAGTGACATTAGTAAAGCCCTTAGATTTGCGACATCAAATTATATTAATTTTAAAATAGATCTCAGAATTCATAGGAGAAAGAAAAAGGTTTTAATTGACGAGAGTGTTCATATCCCTTAAAAGTTATTCATTCCTGTGTGTTGAACTGAGCTAAATTAACAGGTGGGCTGGAGTGAAAAAAATGGGAGTAATTTTTTTTTTTTTGAACAGTTTAAATGTTTTTGTTGAGCCAAATGTTTACAGTCATAGTTGGAAAAGCTGTTTCTTAAGGAATGAAGCTAGCCCCTGGATTTCAAGGATAAAATTATATTCATTTCAAGATATCTTGAAAAGTGCAAGACATATTAAAAGTTTGTTGATGAAATATTAGTCCTCAGAAGAGTTATTCAGTCCTGCCAGTTAAACAAGAAATGACTAGAGGAAAAAATTAGGGTAAATATTCATGTGTTAGGTATTAACCATCTAGATGGAAGAACCACATATTCATCTCTTAAATCAGTTAAACTAAACTCCTAGCTAAAATTATTGTTTAACTTTCTCTGTCCGATATATTCACGTTAAAAACTTGCGGCTGTCTTAATATACGCAGTCTACTCCATTTTTTTAGTGGGGGAGTAATTTTTATTTTAATTTAAATTTAATAAAGCATTAATAATAAATTAAGGTGAATATACTATAGGAAAATAAAGAATTAAGCACCTTCGGGAGCTGGTGGCTGAGGTTTGGCAGTGCTATCTAATCGTTCAAGTTCTTGCGTGATATCTTTTAACAGCGTTGAATCGTCCATTTCTGACATTTTGTGCGTGCTTATTGTTGTTGTCTTTGTTGTTACTGTTGTAATTTTACCATCATCACTTTTTTCTTTCGTCTCTTTGACTACAGTCGTTTTTTCAGTGACAACAGGTTCCGGTTGTGTGCTGGCTATTTCAATTTTTTGTTTTTGTTCAGCTAATTTTTTCGCCAATTCGTTATCAACATCTTTTTTCTCTTGTATTGTTACGGTTTCGTGAATGATTTTTTCAGTCGTTTTTGGTGGCGATATTCGTGTTGGCTTTTCCGTTTGATCGTCTTTTAATTTATCCGGTATTTTCTTTTCTTCAATTATTTGTTCGTTGTATTTTATTTTATCATCTATTAAACTATGGCGTTTTATTGTACTAATTTCTTGTACTATTTCGTGTTTTTGTAACGAGGGAGGTATTTCACGATCAGACGAGAGACGTTTTTCAATTTCTTTTCGTCGTTCCGCTACTGATTTATTGATTTCTTTCTCATCTACACCTGATTCTTCCTCAACGGCTTTCTCTTCGGCTATGTATTTATTTTCGTCACGTTCTGATATATCTTTGAGTCTTGAATCTTCTATAGAAAATATATTGATTAATCAGTTTTAAATTCAGTCTTTGAATAACTTATTTTTACTTACTGTCATAGGAATCTTTTCGTTCTTGTACCAAAGATTCTATTGATTCAGATTCCTTCATTATATCTTGTTCTTCATATGTATTGTCTAAGCTAATGTTTCTTCTCAATGACGCATCGCGAGAAGGCCCCAGTTCGTCTTTCAAATTGTCGAAACCTCCTTGGTCTTTCTTAACGCGAGCGACAGCTTGGTCCAGTACGTCGTAATTTAAACATTGAGCGATTATATCACTTCTTCCGATTCTCTTTAACGCTAACTCTAACGTATTTCCTGTAAAAAAATATTTTTTATTTAGGTTTAAATTAAATAGAATATTAATTAAAATTATGCTAAATTACTAGAATAGAGTCTTCAATTGATTTAATCTTTACCTTGAGCCTTATTTTCACATTGTACTCTCCAATGCCTTAACATACTTTGAGCTTGTTGAGGTAAGCTATCGGGATATTCGGATTTAATAATATTTATTTGTGAAGTACTTAATCCTAATTCGGTTGCTAATGCTGGCCAGTCTTCACCTAATAAATTACTCATATCGGACAGTCTTAATTCAGTTCTTTGGTAAACGTCTAAACCACCATCTTTGATAAATCCATATTTCTTAAGAATTTCCGGTTCCGTTACAGGATACGATTCGGCTACAATATTGTCTGGTAATACTATATTTAAGACACATATAGGTTGCTGTGGAGGTTCACCTTTAGCGACCTGAAAATATAATTTAACAAAATTTTAAATTCTGTCTACGCCACGAAATATTAAAATTATATACCTTAGGTTCTCGCATAAACAGGCACCGACCCACAGTATCTGCATGTTGATCTTTGACCCGAACCGTAAATGGTAAACGGTTTTCTCTAAATGCTCTAAATGCAAATTGTAACTGTTCGCCAGATTTCGTGACCGGTACCAAATTTCCGGCAAATTCGATGTATTGAGGTTTCCCTTCTAATACCTAAGAGAAATTTGGTAAATACTTTTCTATTCTGATATCAGTGGCTAATACAAAAGGCTTAATCACAAGATGCTTACCTCCACATCTCTACTCTTGGCTACTTCTGTGAAATGTTCTTGGTGTTCTAAGGTTTTGTCTTCTTTATCATCGGTCATACAAAATACACGTAATCTGGCTTCCAGTGTGTCAACTCGCTTGGCAAAAACAACAAACTTAGCCATGAACGGAACATGAATTGCTTCCCTATAAAGAAATAAGTAAATACATAACATCATAAAACTGTACGATGCAATTACACCTTTTCAAATTTAAAAGTAATTTTATTCTTTATTTTCTATTATAAAATTTATTTTAATCAGTCTGAAATTAATCAACTGGAGTATCTTAAGAATTGAAATCCTTAATATTTATTTTTATCCTACTTTTGAAAACGAAAGAAGCTTATTGATAAGATGATCCAATTGGACATATAGGTTTGAGAGAGATTTATATTCTTCAGTAAGTTACGGCAAGTATGGTAGGTATTAAATATCAGGTGAAAATTCAAGAAAGTAATTATTTATACCTATATAATTCAGTAGCCATCTTTGTTGCATCGCCAATATTTCGACAATCCATCAGCCAAAACCGTGCCGACACCGTTGTCGTAAACGACACACAGTCATTAACAAACGTGAGCGGCGTGGATCCTGTAACATCTTCCCATTGCGCTCTTGTCGTTCCACCTAAATAATGTGACATAAATTAAATTTCACATCCAAAATATCAACCATCAGTACAGAAAAATTAAAAAAATTGAAAATAGCATCTATAAAGAAACCATTTTTCAAAGCTGCATGGTGTCATAATAAAATATTTATTGAAAAAACATTTTACATACTTCTACTTTCATTTTCATCAAAATGACTTTACTGAATTAAATATCATCAAAATAAAACTACCGTTACATTTATTCAAAAATTCAAACTAAATTTCAACAATTATTAAAGTTGACAAGTCAGTTTTGTTGTTTAATTATTTACAAATACATATTTCTTTGCATATTATGAATGAAATCTATTTAAATGGCGCTAAGAATGATTAAATGATTTATTTTTGTATTGATTTTTTGATAAAGGTCAATAAAATTACGGTATTGTCAATCATATAAATACGTATTACAAAATGAAAGTGGTGAATTTCTTACCATTATTCAAGAAAACTACTCATACCAAAAAACTTAAATGAACAATTTAATCTTTTCCTGGACTTTGATTTATCTACTAATTGCTACATTTAAAACTAATATCTAATATAAAAAATAAAAATGTTATTAAGCATGCAAAAACGAGGTTTTTCCAATAATAATTTCGACAAGTAAATTTGAAAAAGTACCAGATTTAACAGTGTCGTTAAATTATTAGTGGAAAATGACTCGATAAAGTGTCAGCAAAATGATATAAGGTAAACTTAATAATAAGCAAGCACATTCCGGGACATAATAGATTCCAAAGAAACATTTTCTCTACGTCTTTAAAGTGTACAAGGTCTTTTTTTTAGAAAAAACCTGTAGTAAAATTTTGAAAATTTTAATACAATTATGTTAAATAATTTATTTTTGGCGTTAGAACGTCAAGGCAATCGACATTGTTAAAAATTTTCTTTGACGCAGGGTTTTTTTTGAATGTTTCTTTGGAATCTATGCACCGTTTTTCTTCTTTTTTTACTTTTTGTTTACTTCTGATTGTTGTTTTTGATTTTCGAATTGAACTAAAAAAATTAAAAATATAAAAGCGATGCATTTTTTGTAATTAATTAAAGCTACAAGCAAGATTTTTAATTTTTATTCAGTTTTTTGTTTATTTTTGTAATTTCATGCGTAGGCAATAAATGACCCATTTGATTCAAAAGCTGCCGAAAGAAGCAACAGTATTTCAGAAAAGACCCTTCTTTTGATTTAATCAAATAAACTTAAGTAAGTTGATTACATTGAGCGTTCAACACTTACAAAAATGATGACTGTGTAACTTGTTAATTGATTAAAATAAATAAATTTGAAAATGAAACAATAACATAAAAATAAAACAAGCTACAAAGCCAATTGTCATTGTTTTATTTTAAGAAAATTCTAATTTTATTTCCATTATTCGATTTGAGGGGTTGAAAAATTAATAGTTTGAAACTGACAAATTGATTTTATTGTACAGTAATACATAAAAATTATAATAAAATATGCAGCAAATCTAAATTAAAGTGTGTAAAATAGCAGTGTTCGTTGATAATAATACTTAATAATTATAAAAATTATTATTTATAAAAATTGTATAGTGAATTAATATTTTATTTTTCTTTGTTGAAAAAAAAAAATAATAAAAGAAAAGAAAATGAAAAATAAAGAATAATGTGTTCTTAAAACATTACACAAATCATATTCTACTGAATTGTTTAACAAAAACATTAACAAGATATAATAAAAGACTTGTTTCGAATCCCAACATTGTAGAATAAATAACTATATCGTTCAACACCGTTTTAACGATTCGTTATTGCATAGATTCTAGCTGATAATGGAAATGCAAGTTCAATATTATTGAATAAATCATTAAAAATGACTTAAAGAAATACCTGTATAAACTTTATACTGTCTTATACGGAGAAATAAAATAAATAATAAAAAAATTTAAGCCAAGTTTAGTACTTACGGAAAGTATTCTCTAAAACGTTTCACGTTGAACTTTAATAAATTCATATAGCAAACTAATTACCTATATTAAAGATAGCGAAGAATTATGCAAGATTATAATATACTTTAATTAATATTATCTTTCTAACCGGCTTACGTTAGAAAGTTAAATCATTTGTCAATATAAATTTTTAATATTGATTATAATGCTGGTGGGCTCATTTAGAAGTAAATTTATCGTAACATACTGATCTTTACACTATCACTGGCCGTATTCGTTGCTGAGTTTTTCTGCTCAAAGTGAGCTGTGTGCATGCACAAGAACATCTTTATGAAGTACGAAATCTACGAAATACTTGTATATTCCATAAAAAAAGTTCTTGCGCATGCGCTCAGCTCACTTTGAGCAGAAAAACTCAGCAACGAATACGCCCAGTGTGTGCAGATCATGAATTACTACCCTTTTGGAATCACAACTGGACTAATAAACTAATTGTAAATGACTTGACTATTGTGATTTTTAAAATCCTAACTGTTTTACAGCTCCATAGTGCTAGCACCCCATTTGAAAAGTTGAACATTGAAAAAATTCGGTCTAGTAGGTCAAAAATGGGCTCATAATTGAAATTTTAAAAATTTTGGAAAATTCCAAGGTTACTTAAAAATTGTTGCACCTTGTATAAAGAGACCCTACCCAAGAGCTTGGCTGTATACGCCTCTGGGCATGCTAATATCATGGAGTTCCCGTAGATCTGTTTCATTTCTACTGCTTACTTGTTATTAAATATAGGTATTATTCGTAATCAAAATTTCTGTATATCAACTATTTAAAAAATACCTTACGTTTTGTTATACTTTTTTTTGCTTGGAGTATTTTCGACATTGAAAAGCATAATTTATAATTCTTTATTGTGCACAATGATAGGGACGTGTAATCTTGGGGTCAGAGGGAAATATAGTGCAAATTTGCAGACTTTCCTTTAACGTCTTTACACTGTACTTATTCAAACAATGAATTGAATTATTAGGAATATACCTATATTGTACGTCTGAGAGTACTTCTAATTTGTGCTGCTATAAGTAAATCAGTCAAATATTATATCAGTCATTGCTCATCAAAAAAACTTTGCATGATTTGTGTAAAGTTATTTTTGGTAAAATTAAAATTAAACACAAATAAATTTGAATACAAAAGTAGCTGATATTAATTAAAACACATTAATTAATAATTAATGTATGATAATAAAATTATTTTATAAAAATACTAGAAAATAAAATAATAATAAACTTAACGATAGAGAGTATAGACATTCTTAAGGGTTTATGGAAAGTGTTGATTGTTACTATGATTGTTTTGTAATTACCTTTGAGGGATCTTTTCCGAAACACCCCTGGTAGGCGAACAGCAGCATATATTGAGCAATGCACCGCATTAGTTCAACGTTTTTTCTTTCTTTTTTTTAGTGGATTTGTTATTTTTTTAATTTTTTTTTAAATAGTTTTTAAGTTTATAAACATTAAAGTACTCTCTCAAACAAATGATTGTGAATTTGATTCAAGCAATAAAAAAGAGGTTAGTGAAACAAATTGAACATTATAATATTTTTTTTTTACATGTTATTTTCGAAGTTGTAGTTTGACCAAGATATTTATTTTTGACGACATGAATTTAATCTTATATCAAAAAAAAAAAAAAAAATACCCCCGTCGCAGCACCTGCATAACATAGCGAATTTCCATTTATAAAAAAAATCCGTTTTTCTGGGATTTTTCACCCTTCTAAGTGATTTTTCCTTTTCTTTCTAATGGTGTAAATAAATGTCGTAAAAATTTTTTAACTTGAGACAATTTTGGCAAAAAACTAATTTTTGTCGCTAAAAATTACCAAAATACCATGTTCCAGGCATCCGACATGGCTGGCTAATGAACTTGTCCAACGGTATGGGACTAAATAGAAATATAATACATAAATTTTAGGGAATATTATTTTCGGTTTGTAGGGACCTCTCAAAATAAATTTCTGCCATAGTCTCGGGCTCAAGTCGCATCATGAGAGTGGCTGTAATAGCTAAATTCCATTCTGGAAATTCGCTAAAACCACCCATGAAACCTATAAGTCTAGCAAGTACTTAACAATTAATATTTTTTGTATATATCAACATCTAAAAACATTTCAGTCCCTTTTTGACAATCTTGCCAGAACTTTTTTAAATTTTTTTTTATTGTTAAAATCGAAACGTTATTTTGAAGACGGTTAAAATTACTATATTTTATATCAAAATGACAACACAATCACCACTTTAGTTAATTACCCCTAGACTTGATGCTAGAAAATTGAGAAAAAACAGGCCATATAGATTTTTTTTATTTAGATTTTATTTGTAATGATTGAACTACGAAATTCAAAAGGACATTTTAAAAATGTATGTATTCGCTCTGAGCTTTTGTCTGGAGGGAATTCAGTTCCTCAAAATCGGCTCCAGCGCTCAAGATGGACAGAACATATCAGTTTATCAGGACGGCATTTGTACATAATTTTAATATTTTCTTTAAGAAGTAGTATTTTGTTCTAAATACTTGTTTGATTTTTTCAAGGCAAGTGTTTATTACGATTTCTATTTACCAGCTTCTACAAAATAAAAAAAAATCATTTGTAACACTACTATTAAACGTTATTTTATTTTGAAATTTTCAAAAAAAAATGTAAAAGTTACCTCTTATATGCTTTTTTTGGGTTAATTATGGAAAAATATTCTATTTTCCGACATTTTTGAGGTGAAATGAGCAGATGTATGGTTTTTATTAAACAAATTTCAGCTTTTTAATATATTTTCGCCTTAAAATACTTATTGTTTTCAAAAATGTATGTTAGAATTTGTCAAAATTTAAAATTATTTTTGTTGTCAAAAAAAAAAAAAAAAATGAATGTGCCAATTTAGTTACGAGTAAAATGCTGTGTTTATCTATATATATAAAAGAGAAATACCACTCATACACTCACTCACTCACCTATCACAAAATCTCCAAAACTACAATACCTACAAACTTGAAATTTGGCATGTAGGTGCCTATTGGGTCGTAGGCGCTCGCTAAGAAAGGGTTTTGCAAAATTTTTTGTCTAACCGTCGAAATTTACGAAAAACCGTAAAATATTAATTTTTTATTACTGTAATACAGCAATCTGTGCCAGTTTATCAAAAAATTATACAATTTTTAAATTGTTGCTAAGCATTTGGAAAAAATAATTTTTGTAATTTTTAAGTATTAATAAATATTTCTATATATACCACCTAAAATATTTTTACCTATGTCTACTATGAAATTACTTATTTACTGTACAAAATACTATTTTCAAAAAATTCAAATAAATGGTTTTGATGAATTTTGACTAAATGTTACACAAACCCTTTTAAAATCTTGGAATAAATAAACGTCAGTTTAAAATTGATCCCCAGGAGTCTGAAGCAATAAAAATTACGCAAAACTAAATGACCAAAAGTACTCCACTCCTAAAAAGTGTTGTTGTCTACAGAAAAGTCACAAGTTGTTAAAATTAGGTACCTATATTTCTGAAATTAGAATACGGCTACGCTGGAGTCGTTTGACGAGCAGAGCAACTTTCAAAAATTGGTTCACTGGTGGATACGTGATACCCTATATTCTAATATAGACTATTCTAAAGTAAACGGCTGGACGAATCTCTACCAGATTTTGCTGAAATAGTATTGAGATCCTAAAAAATGAGAGCTCTCTAGAATGGATGGATTTTGACCAAATTTTGCTAAAACATTACTGAGGTCATGAAATAAATGAATGTGAAGTTGAAATGACTCCCTAGGGTGCTGAGGACCCAAAAATGGTCTAAAAAAGACGGCGAATCTTGACTAAATTTTACTTAAACAATATTGATATTTTGAAAAAATTAAGTGAGATTAAAATTATTGCCTAGGATTCTGGAGTAATATAAAACGCAATAAATTAATGGCTGGACGATTAATACAGGTTCAGAAATGTTCTCCAAAACACTCGGACTTCAAAAATGTTTCGAAATTCAAATGCTTCTAAAGTTATCAATATGGATGTCTGCGGAGTCTCAAGGCATGAAAATTAAATACAGTAGAAACTCGACAATTCATCATGCTCAAGACCGGAGGGCGATGAATTACAGAAATAGAAGAATTATGAAATATGTCTGAAAATGAAAAACAAAGAGAAAAATTAATTAAATATTTTTACTTATTTAAAGAAAGATATCCCTTTATTTTGAATATTTCTTTGTTTAATGGAATTTTTACAACTGGGTACGACACTTTAATTTTTTTCTATTTAAATTTCAAAAGTTAATTAAAAAAGCAACTACACTACGTACATTTTTTTAGGAGCGACGAATTGTTATAGAATATGATGAGTTACAGAGTGACAAAATATCGAGTTTCCACTGTACACTATAAATATGCATATATATCTATTTTAAGATCATTGGACGAACGGAGCGGAACACTAGAAGAAACTGATTTTATAAAGAAATTTAGAATATTTAATTTAAATGCAAAGTGGGTTCAAAATTAACCCCCAGCAATATCTTATAGGATTAAGATTAAAAGGTTGGATTTTGACAATATTTTATGAAAATTAAATATGCTATGGAAATATGAATATGGTTAATTTAGGGTTATTAGGCGAGAATTATGCTCAGAATTTTAGAATATCAAATTTGAATGAACCTGGGGGTCAGAATTGTCCGTCAAGGCCACCAAATAAGCCCCAAATTAATTGTGATATTAAAATTGTCTCCTACAGTCTTGGTGCCCCAAGCAAGGCCTAAAATGGAAATATTCCTAAAACTACCTATTGATACGGGTATTTAGGTACATAAAGATGCGGAAATTAGCCATGATATTGAAACATGAAGATTGCTACTTTAGAGTCGTTGGACGAGGGAGCCAGGCATTATAAATAATTGATGTACAGAATTTCCGAATATCTAATTTAAAATTGATCTAATCATTTGACCAATCATTAAGATAATTTTACGTGGGTGAAACCACGGGCCACAGCTAGTACATAATAAGTATAACAGTATTGTCATTTGGATAAAAAATTACGTAAAAATATTATTGTTTGAATATGATTTAACGTAATTTTTATGCGATTGTAATAAACTCTTATTAATTTTAGTAAGGTGTAAACATAATCTAAATTCTGACCGTATTACATAAAACAAATTTTCTTGGTAATTTTCCTATAAAAAAATGAAATAGATAGATTATGAAGATTTACCCAACTGAGAGAAATAAAATATAACTGAATCTTTAAATTGGATTAAAAAAATGATGACACGTCACTTATAAAGCCTTTGTTTTTTCTTAATGTAGCATCGCAAAAAATGAGGCAGAAAAAAAAGACTGTGAGTGCGAGTGTAATAAAAAATGATTTCTTCCAACATATTTTGTAACTTTTCTCAAAAAGTAATTAATTTAGAGCAATGGTGTAAAAACATTTTTTACGCATATTGCCTTTTACTTTGGCTTGGTGTAAAAAGAAATTTGAAAAATTGCTTAATTCTGGGAAAAAACTCATTTTATTGACAAAAAATGCCCGAAAAACCTACTTCTGGGCATCCGACGTTATTTTCAAAATTTCATAAGCATTAAACGTTTCGTTCGAGAGTTATCGCCCGGATACATAAATATATGTTTGAGAGTTATCGCGCGGATACATATATATATATATATATATATATATATATATATATATATATATATATATATATATATATATATATATATATATATATATATATATATATATAAATTTTAGTGAATATCATTTTCGTATTCTAGGGACCTCAAAACATATTTCTGTTATAATCTCGGCCTAAGATTGCGTCATGAGAGCGGCTGTAATAGCTGAATTTCGAGTTTTCGAAATTCGCTAAAAATTGCGGAAATAAATTTGAAACTACAAATGACATATAGATACTTGCTGTTAATCCCGGCATCCAAATAATTCAATATAAATTTATCAAATACAAAAACTTAAGCATACATACAATTAATACTGACTGAATTTTAATCACATTTTGACTTTAATAACTACAAATGTAATTAAAATTTATGACGATTCATAACGATTTTATTAACTTTTTATCCAGATTATTGTATATTTCGGAGTGCACATCTCCGGTCAGAATCATTTAATATTCCGTCATAAGGTTTCAAAATCATGAGAAAATATTTTATACTACAGTTAATAAACTTTGCACCAGTATAGTTACCTTCTGAAAAAGATCTGCTGAACTTGGTGATCAAGCTTAGATATATTTCAATTTAGATTTACAAATTAATATTAATTTTCAAATGCAAGTTTAGCGCAAAAAATTACTCAACTAACCTCTTTTTTTATATAAATACATATGTATTTAGTAATGAAAACTTATTTAGAGCTTATAATGATAACACCATAAGGATCATGCTCTTAAAAAATAATTATTTCTAACTAAATCTTCAAAGTTAAACTAAATAACTTATCTATTTATTAAAGTACAGTACTAAATTTTAAAAATATGATGTTAGCATTATGAACACTAAACTAAATTGTAAGAAAATGTTCATTTAGTTAGACAACACAACATCAATCAAAATTAATGTTTTAAAAGAAAATTGGGATTGAAAAAAAAAAATTTTAAAAATAAAAATGTTTACGATATACTAAAAAAATATGAGAGCCATTAGTCAATTTTACCTAACGTAAAAACTATATATGTATAAAAAAAAATTTACTTTCTATATTAAAATAAAAGCTTTGATGATTTTTCAAAAATATTATGATATGTATTTTATAAAAATAATACGTCTTTTAAAATACTAGGTTTTTATATTCTCACCATTAAAACAATCAGAGATTTTAATAATAATATTTCAAAAATATTAAAATTATACTTTAAATATTATAAAACATGAGTTTTCTTTAGTCCTATGCTTTCACTTTTTAAGCAAATTTCATCCCTCTAACATTAATTACAATTTCTACAACCGTAAATACTGTAATATATAAATTTGAGAACGTCATAAAGCTAAACAACTTTATTTTTTATAAAAAAAAATGCTCTAGAATTTATTTGGACAAAACTAGTTTATAAAATCTAGATAAATGAAATGTGCAGTTCTTATTTTTGCAGTGAAAATAGCCAAATTTTATAACAAAAATGACGCTTATCCTACGAAATTTAATATTTCATTAATATTATATTTCTGATCTCAAAAGCTAACAAGCTTTTTAAAATCGCGTTTTGAATAATGGTGAAAATATAAAACTAAATCTAAGAACCTTTTATCAAGTATCTGAAAATCATAACTGATCCAATGCCTATTTCATATTTAAATATTTTTCAAAATTTGTCCAAAAATATTCAGTATAAATCTATCAAAAATATGGAATGCATATATGAAAGAGACATTTATTAAACTTAAATTTCTCAAAATTGGCAATTTATATTTTATTCTAATAATACGAAAAAAGGAAAACAAAATCTAAATTACTATAATATTGTCAAATTTAGTAATTACACTTTAAAAAATGCACTTAAGTATTTCAACTAAGTAACTACTATATTTACGAATAAGTAATAAATATTATGTAAGGTTAATATTGTTCTAAAAGTACGTATACTTTTACTATATATATTACTTCAAAATCAGTAATTAAATAAATTACTTTACGTTACGTTAACCAACTGAATACTATTTTCAAAAAAAAATTGTCAAAAAATACTCTAACAATTTTTGTGTTTTTCAAATTATTACGCGGCCTACCTTTTTTGCTACGTCTTTTGTTGAGCTTGTTTGTATACACATATCGTTCAAAATTATTATAAAAAATATTACAGTAAGTAAGCATAATATTTTAGGAGTTTCAATTTTTCGTTTCTAAATTATACAATATACCTGATTATTGGACCTTTTAGAATGGAAACTGTAAAAACTTTTATGAAAGTGATTCACTTTGATTGTGTATTCAACTAACTGCTTCTTACTAAATTTAAAAAAAAATAATAGAAAAACTTTAGGCAAAATCCTCTCCTCTTAATTTTTCAGCATACTGCTACAATTATTTAAAAAAAATATTGTTAGCATCAAAAATGTAGAACAGGGGTTCTTGCTGAAGGCCAACCGTCTTCCTCTTTGGTAATACTCGCAAGAATACGCTGAAAAGTTTGATTAATAACTACTGAAAATTATTGAACGCATGTTTCAACAAAGAGTTTTTAATGTTTTCTAAGCAAGACCAGTCCGTATTAAGAGTAGGTATTGGTACATTATAGCCTTATTTTTAATTAGTTTTTGACTAGTGTTTGAAGGCACCACACGAATTTAGCGTAGTCAGCAATTTACTAATAAAGAAAAGAAACAGATATCAATAGAGGAACGTAGCAATTTAATATTGCTAATGGCAAATATGACACTAAATATTAAAAAATATTCCCTTCAGAAATTATGGGGTTCGGGTAGTTAACCCTTTTCTGTGATTCAATTAATCAAATTATAATTTATAAACATTCAAAGCACCGGGTAAATTTACCGATCCTATAAAAAATCTGTGTCGTTTTCCAAAAGCTAAACTATTTTTGGAAAACGACACAGATAACTGTATTTGTATAAAAAAATGTAGAAGGCGCCATCTGCTGACAATCTATTTAATTAACCTGCACGATAGCTGTAGATTGGAATTGTATACACTAAAGAATACGGAAGGCGTCATCTATTGGCAATCTGTTTAACCTTAGTCTGTGTCATATTGGAAGTGTACAGTGACAATTATCGTGACACAGTAACTAAATTGTGGCAATAAAGAAAGTTTAATGTTCTGTTTTACTTAAAATCTTTTTGTTTATTTATTTATTTTTTTATGTTAGGTATATGTGATATTGTACGAAATTTTTGCACGGGTCAGCTAATAAAAATTATTTGAAGTTACTAAATTTAAAAATTTATAAAATTCCTTTTTTAACACTATTAAAATAGGAAACAAAGTAGTTTACTAATTGAAATGTTATCTTTTTTTTATAGTAATATTTTTAATTCTAATTTTCACATTAAATGGATAAAATAAAAAATTGATTTACAGTACCCGTTGAATAGTAAAAAAAAGTAAATCACCCCATAAAAGTGCAACTAGATATAGTCAATAATTAAATAATCCTATTAAATCAATTATAGCATCATAAATAAGTGTATATCGATGTACTAAGTATATGGACTTGGATATGTACTTGTAGTATTCAATGTTAGTACTTAAATAAAAATAAAAATTGTAAAAAAATAAAAAATAAAAATGTAAATTATCGTATTTATTACCTGTTATTGAACACAAGAGTCGTAATGTTGGCGCCGAACCAGAATATTGGTTGATCATTCCTTGTGTGTGGGCTCGCGGCGCTGGCATACTCAACGTGATCGCTTTATGGAATTTACGACGTCGTGGTTCAACAGTAACAACGGGTGATACGGCCACGCCATGACCCAATAATTTAGCTGTCAGATCCGGGTCGATTGGTTGAGCCTACGAAATTATTTTGATATATTTGGAATTTTTCTGGATATGTGAGTTTTTGTGTAATTTTTATTTGAATTTGTATTAAAAGTTAATTAATTGTTGTGTGCTTTTATAATACTATTATCAGTAATTACTGTAGTGTTAGGTTTTTATAAACTCTTTATACTTTTTTTAAAGTATTATTTTATTATTATTTAATTTTTTTTTATATTTCGATATATTTTTTAGTTAATTGCAAAATTTAAATAGATTTTATTCATAATTCACAAATATTTTTATTTACAATTTCTTATTTATTTTTTATGTTTATTTTTATTTTGGTTTTATTCAACATTTTATTGTTTTCTCGAATTTATTTTAGTTTTCACTAATTTAATATTTTAAATAATTTTAATTTGTAGAATGATTTTCTGTACCAAATTTATGTAATCTGCAGATTCCTTAAATTGTTTTATGAAGAAACTTGAATCTGACACAGGTATTTGTGTTTCTTTTTTTTTCTTTTTTTTGTTTATTATAATATTTTAGATAAATTATTTTTTCTTAAAATATTTTAATAGTAACGTTGGAGGTAGTTATATTTTATAGAAAATGAATCTGAGAATTTAAATATTTAGGATGTTATTTTTTTTCAAATTAGCTAGCTACTGACATAACTTTTAAAAAGATGGGTTTGAATTGACCAATTTCAAACATTAAAACAGTGATGACTGCAGTACAATGCATAAACAATTTAACTATCGGAAATTTGATAAATATTTTCACAAAAATTGAACATTTAAGATTTTTTTACGTAGCTAATAATTCAAAAACAATATTTTTTTTAGAATTTTCTCATCTGTTTGCTTGTGTCAATACTAATCTGAGGTTTTATTCTAATTTTCGTTGACACCAGATTACAGTATCAAAAGCCTACAATAGTAGAGTGAAAAAAAGAGGATAGTAGACTGATTATATAGGTAAACACAGTACAAAACAAAGTACACATTATAGTACACAGTACATATGTGATAAAAAGAGACAAATCATAATGTTCGTAACCATACGAATGATTTTCTGCCTCACGCAAAGAGGCTGTAAAAGATTTAAAATTCAAAGCGCCCCCATTAAGATGACTATCGTCTATTTATATTTTACGTTGAAACCGAAGTTGTTACACAACTTTAATAATAATTTTGTCATAAAGATTCAGTTCCTTTGTTTTTATTTCCTTCTCAATTTATTATCTCAGTTATTTTTTTACTTTTTCTTATATTTTTACTTACAATCAATAATCAGTTTTTAAGTAATTAGTGTTTATTTGTAACGTTTCTATCAGGCATTGTTTATTCTTATTTTTCGATGCAGGTGTTTAAATCTCAAAATAATTGCAACAAAATCAATATCCAAATGACTGACGAGTATTCTTCCAAAATAAATTAAATTATAATTTTTTCAAATATAAAAAGCAAATTAAAGCATAACTGAATGGTTCCCAAGACAAATCGATTAAATCCATTTTTTTTTTAATAGTTCTAAGTTTAAGCATCGAAGTACTTGACTGAGCCTTTACTTTTTATATTTATTATAATTATAGCATAATATCTCCCTAATATTCAGTATTTACATAATTAATGATCAATTTGTTGCGGTCAATAACCAAATTTTCAAAAGATATGCACATTATTTAGTTAAATTTTTTCATTTTTTTTATGGACGTAATCGGTTTGTTTTCTGTACCATCTAATTTTAGTAATAGATTCAATAACTGGTAGTTCAAAAATAATGTGAAAATTCAATTAATTAACACGTTGAGAGCCATGAGCCACTATTAGGAAATGTTCAACTGATACGCTTTTTTGACAACTAAAACACCAATGCATAAATAAACGTAGCTCGCTCTCTCTCTAGGTCCAATAAGTACAATAATAGGTACTATAGATACCACTGGTCTGCTGCACAATACGTAATGTGGAGCACACTCCACCACTGCGATACCTATGATACCTGGACAAAGAACGAGCTATGTTTGCTTATGTGCATGCTTATTAGTATACACTTTATACGGAATTGTTGACGCACAGTATTACGTTGCAGTTAGTCAGGTTTCACTTGACACCTTACGGCGTTCATGACTGTCAGTGTGTTAAAATAATAAAATTAAAAAAATTAAAATGTACACAAACAAGTACAGTCTCGAGTCAATTATTTAATTCTTACATGATATTCTTAATATTAAAACTTTCTATATTATTTTTGAACAATTTTCTTTTTAATTGCATTCAAACTCAAAATAAAAATGAACAAATTAAAAGAATAAAAATAAAAATAAAAAACATAGCAAAAAAGGACAAAGATTAGGTTAGTTAACTTACGGTGAAACAAAAAAATTCACTTAAGCCACAACACACGTGTTAAAAAGCGTTGATAGCGTTTGACAATTGTATTTTTTTTATTTTTTAATAAAAATGCTGAAATAAAATTATGTTGAGGAAAAATTGTGCAAGTTAGTAAAAAAGGATAGTTGATAGGGATTGATAAAGAATATATAAAAGCAGGTTCGAAAACGCAAACACACGCATAGCAACAAAATGAAATCAATAAAAATTAAAGAACAGAAATAAATAAATACTATAAAATACTTGAGCCCCAATAAGTGCCCAATATTTTTTTGTATAAATTAGTTCCAAACAAGTGTACACACATCATTAAATCTTACATTGGTAAAAGTATTAAAATTAAATCAAATTAAGTATATTAAATTAAAAAGTAGACACAAGGTTCAAAAGAATGTTTCATTACGAGACAGTAAGGTTACTACCTTCGTGAAGGTGAATCTTATACTGAAAGATTCGAATTTGGTTTGCTTACAAAAAGCCCTGACTAATTACTTCATTATCAGTTACAAAGTGGCGTACTTATTTGCGTCGATGCAGGGCTATGTCTACAGTGCTACATCAAAGTTTATCAGTACATTTTTGTTAATATTTCTAAGTGTCTACAATTACGAGTGCAGAAGCTTATGAACATATGCAGAAAATTACCCCTAAAAAATATATGTATGTTACACTGTCATTTAAGAAATGTTCGTGAAGTGCGAGTTGACAACACTAAGTTTGACGACTGCACGATCCGTTTTACCAATTTTGGTACGAAACACTAAAAATGTCAAATTATTTTAAACTTTAAAATGTGATAATTCAGCAGTAACCTTTCTCTCTGTGTTTTTACTCTTCTTAGTTGTCTTTTACAAAAGTAAATATTTTTCAAAAATTGAGTATTTACAAATTATAAAAGAATACTTATAATTAACTATTCTTAAGCAATTAATTAATAATTAGTATAACAGAAAACTGAAATAACTTGTTTGGAATAATGTGAATATATTTTGTAATATTTAGTTAAACCTTATTTTTCCTTAATAAATACAAAAATATTGTGAGTGCCATATTTCGAACCATGCTTAAAGTGTGTTAATTTTGTTTATATTAATAAATTCTACTTGTTTTTAGTTTAACTAAATTTTTATTGGGCACTCTTAAATTACCATATTACAAATATTTAGTGCAGATACAACCAGTGTTAAATTATTATTAGTAAAACAGAAGAAAAAAAGTTAATAATAAAATAGATCATTCCAAAGCAATAAGTTTGAAAAATTGACTATCAACGTTAATATTTTTCAAAAATACTGAAGTCAATTTATCAATTCAGTTAAGATTATGGCATGAGTATTAGTATGATGCGATCTTTTTTGTCAATTTTCCAATTTGACATCATATTACATCATTAAATGTGAGGTTAAATTGCAAAATTGAAAAAATAACCCATTATATAATTACTATTGTTAAAATGTAAACTTATTTATGACATGGCACGCATTTGTCAAGTTCTTTTTATAACGATTTCAATTTTAGTCTTCGGCATAAATAAGTTTATACAAAAAAAAACAAAACAAAACAAATAGATATCTGCTTATAGTTATTTATAAAAATTATTTATTAAAACAGTTTTCAAAGTTGGACGTTTTCAACAAAATTATAATTTTTTTTATGATAACTCACTAGATTTGGACGAATCTGTATAGTATTAAGTACAGTGACTTTATAATATTTTTAATAACAGGGTAGCCATTGAGAGAAAATTCGCCATATTCAGGACAAATTTTGAATAAATAACCATATTAATTCGGTAAACAAAGTATCTAAATTTAATGTATTTGGCTTATGGTCAGCCAATTAAAAATTTTACTTACCATTAGCCACACTGGTATCAAATATACTATAAAGTCACTATAGTGTTAAGTAAGAAAAAGCTATTTAATATACAGTCACTCATAAAATTATTTAAACAGTATAAATCAAAGTGAATATTATTACTTTGGACTTGGCAATTTTAAATTCATGTAGATTATAAATATATTTATTTCATGTAGATTATAAATATATATTAAAAAAATTCATGTAGATTATAAATATATTTAAAAAATTTTATTAGATAAGCAAATACCAATATAAATTGGCATTTGAAAGATAATTCTTTTGCTTTTATTACAGTTTCGAAATCGTTAGTGAGCTAATGGAACTTCACTATTATTTTAGATAATTAATTAAGTCAGCTCTATTTGAAATTTTGTTTTCTCTAGCTCGAATTTTCAAATGATGTCATAAATAATCTATGGGGTTTTAAATCTGGTGATTGCGGAGGTATTTGGATTTGTTGAAGTACGTTAATACATAGATAAACATTTAAATTTAAATGTTTTCGCTCTAATTTCTGTGTGACCCCCGCTGTTAATACTGTAGCACACATAACACCATCCAATGTTTAATAAAATGCTGATTCGTAACAGAATTTTCAATTGTGTTAAGCCTGAGAATGAGTTAACTACTCGTAAGCTGGCTCGTTACAGAAAAATCTAGTTAGTGAAGTGACAAAGTAAAGTAATTTTCATGTCCTGTCCAAATAATTTTGTTAGTATGCTTTTTACTTTTGTACTTTTTTATTGATTTGAATTCTGTTTCATTTTGTATACTTCTACTAAATAATCAAGTCCAAAGTAATAATGTTGTAACTGTACAAATAATTTTATAAGTGACTGTACCTGATATATTTTCTAGTTAGGATTTCAATGCTAACTGTAAATCCAGAACATTCTAGAATTCTGTGTTAAAGAAGGTTGACAAAGTGGACTTCCTATATTATAATATTCAATGGTAGAAATATAGGAATTATATCGAGAATTATCAATTCCAAATACGAGAAAATACTGATATTTATTATATTCTATGTATACCATTTATTTAATTAAAACCAACGCACATGTCCTGTTTTATAGATTGTTTGTAAACTAGTTTGTAATTTACTTCTATGAATAAATAAAAATAAAGTGAACTATAGTATTTTGTCTTTCTTTCTAAGTCCAGAAAGATGCTTTTATCTATTTGTCTTCAACATTTATGGAAGCCAGGACCGTCTAAAACGTAATCACTTTCAAAATGCTTTCAAAATGTAAGTATACCCACATCGGAAATCCTTTATCAATGTTGAAATTAAACTGAAAATCCATAACTTGGTATTTATTCTTTTTAGTAGGCCGTTATATTATTTCAGATGTTCAAAATAAAATGAAATTTTTTAAATAAATTTTATCTATTTGTTTTGCATAAATTATTAATATATTATTCAATAAACGGCAATTAAAACTATTTTTAGGCTCGGTATATTTAACACTATTTTTCATCTACAACGACCACCTAGCTGCTGCAAAAAAGTAAACAACATCTTGACTGAAATATTTTCTTACTTCGTTGATACCTAGTTTCGTTTCTATTTTTTGAAAAGTTATATACAGTATTTTTGTTTCATTGATTTTTCAATCAATTATTTTAGGCTTGATTCTGTTAGTGACCGTTAAAATTAAAAACACTATCGCTCTGAAAACTGACCAATTTTATAAATTATAACTGAGACCAAACATTCCAGTTCTAAATTTGATAGACAACAGCACACGTTTAAAAATACATCCTCTCAATGAAAGAAAATCGCACATGCGTCAATAATATTTGTTTGTCAGAATGTCGTATGATTGTCACATAACTTCACATCAATCCTCCATATTTATTTTATTAAATTAAAACGTGTGTCTTGCCTATTTGCTAATTTTTTCCATCATTTTAATTTGAACTTTGAAGGAAAATTTTATTTAAAATGAAAATTTATCTTTGACACAGAAGTTATATCCATCTTTTGGTCCCTCTAATAGTATTAATTAAATGAAACCGAAAAATCGAAAATTTAGAATAAAAAAGGTTTTTAAAAAATAAATTGATTGAAGGAGATAGAATAATTTTATGACAACAATTTTTTAGAATAACTAAAGAAAAATTTATAGAAAAATATCTTCAAGCATTTCTATTACATTAACGCACATTTTTCAAAATACCGTATTGCTTTATTTGTATACCTAAATATCTAAATTATTGTTCCACTAAATCACTTCTAAAAATTCTAAACATTGCGTGATTACCTTATTTCTAAAAAACACTCCTAATATTACAAATAATCTATATTTTATTAAAAGCATATATTTTAATATCATTCTTTTGACAATTGTAAAAATTTTTATACGAATTTTGTAAAAATTTTACGTTAAATAAATATTTTTGTATAATTTTTCCTCGTTTATTTTTTTTTAAAATTTTAACAATCAAGTTTTAAAATGAAATCTATACCTACAGTTACATGAACTTGCCAAAAATCATCAAAATTGTAATCCTTTAACAACTTTCATGAAATTAAATTTTTTAGTACTTGCCGTAAATTTTCGACATTCAATGATTTTTGACGAATTTTTCTATGGCTAATTTTATCAACAACATTAGTTATTACGTAAAGATAATAATTAATTGTTTAAATAATAAAATTTTAAACTCGTTTTTATTATTTATAAGATATGTTAATATCAACAATTATTATATTTTTAAACTCATTTACTTTTTTAGTTTTATTTTAATTGAATAAATAAAAATATTAATGTTAATTAATAAGTTAATGGCAGTTAATAAAGTTATTTTTAACAAAATTTTTACGTTTTGGTCGTTATTTTTTTCAACAATTACGATTTTCACCAGATCAATGAAAATCGTTTTTTCTTTGGCACATGATTAACAGTAATTTTTCTAAATTTATCGGCAGAAATACCTTTTCTAGGTTTAAACAAATTTACCTGTAAGCCCACTTTAATTTTCTTCGTAAGTGCACCTTGAGGGAATACGGCTTGTACTTGTGGTACCACGGAACTTGATACCATGCCACCTTCGGGGCCGATTGCATGGACTTCTTGTCGAATACGTGAAACAACAGCGAAATATTGTGGAAAATCGTGGGTTAATATTCTTGTGATACGACCAGATGAAATATCTTCAAGTTGGCTTAAATCTAAAATAAAAAAATTAAATCAAGTGTTCAAGTTTTTCAAGTTTTCCCAGTGAGAAAATATTGTTTACCTTCTGCTTCAAAACTTTCATTCAAAACATCTTGAACAACATCTTCGGACGCATCCATAACATGCTCTCTCCATGTCTCGCCATTATCGGATCGGAGGATAACAATCTCTCTTTCCTTCCCACGAAGAGCAGCGAAATGAGGCACTTCAATTATCACTGGCCTAAACATATATACATAAATATTTAGCCCAGACCACAAGAAATCGATCATTCTCATTTAAATTACCCCAAGAATTTGGCTCCAACTGGCCCCAGTTCTAGAACACGGCTTGCTAATGCTTCGCCTTCCATCAACGGCGGTGGATGAGGAGTTCGTTGGGGCTTGACATAGCGACACGTTATTCTAGTTGGCATAGCGGCACATCGAGGCGGAACAATGACACGAACGCCGCTATGTCGACAGCCGCGCATAGCTCCACCACGTGCATCCACGAGAAATGAGACCAAAAAGCTGTTTTAAAAAGATTACAAAAAAAAATTGTATTTGTTTTAAGAAAAAACTATTATTTGGCTTAAACTGTAAAATTTTACTTACTTCTTCCAGTGTAATTTACTATTCCAAGAAGCAAACAAAAAAGGTTAAAGATATTAGTAAAAGCTCTTTTAGAAACATATTCTCTAATGCAAGATTAATTTTAAAAGAAAAAAAAGGAATAAAGGATATTTTTAATTAATGGTTATTTTTTGTTTATAGCGTATAAATTATAGAAATTATGTGATTAGGTTATCATAATTATTATAACAAATTTTTGTTAGCTTTTCTTCCTCGTAGATTTTTGGAAGAGCTTTTCAAAACCCAACTGATTATAAGTTACAAATTTTTTAATATACCATATTAAATATTTATAGAAAATGCGTCATCTATTTTCTTTCTCCATTTTGTAAAATTTTTCCTATTTTCCCTATTTTAATTTTAATCTTTGATTTTTAAATGTCATTTAAGGGAAAATATCCATTAAATTCTACAATATTGTATAATATAAACAAAAAAAAAAAGAAAAAAATGATGACGTACTCTCTATAAACATTTAACAGAATATACAACAATCTGATAAACCAATCAATAATATTAGTTAATAGTTAAATAAATATTAGTGCCAAATTAATTTTTTTAGTGTCCAACCAACTCTATGGCTCACCATTTTCTCAACTTACCCTACATTAACTGGGTGTTTAATATCAATATTGTCTGGCAAATATTTATTTGTTGCATATTCGGTATAATTTTGACTTATATGTTGTGGACTAATGGCATCGTCCATTGCCTGTGGTGGCAATAGATTTTGATCGCCGCTCACAGCCATACGATTTGAATCCATACGCTCATCTCGAGTCACGTCAATCGGTAACGAATCGTCACCCAACGATTTCATTTCGTCTACGGTCAAATATCGATATGGTTGATCGCTGAGCATTGTATCTTCACCTGAATAAAATAATTCATCCCTCGACAAAATTAGTATAAATATCGATTGAAGCATATTTGCAATAGTTTATTGAGCAAAGTTTTATTAGATAATATTAATTTTGAAAAAACAATAAAAGGAATTAGCGTACCGACGGGGGAGTAAGAGAGTATGTCATACACCAAGACTATTCGCAGAAGAGCGCCAAATGTGCGCCAAAGGGCTACTAAATTTTACTATACGTGTTTCTGGTAGGGGAGGGGGCGCCAATAAAGAATCGTGCCT
This sequence comes from Brachynemurus nebulosus, assembly GCA_035578155.1. Taxonomy (NCBI): domain Eukaryota; kingdom Metazoa; phylum Arthropoda; class Insecta; order Neuroptera; family Myrmeleontidae; genus Brachynemurus; species Brachynemurus nebulosus. The sequence continues at coordinate 38,521,997 of JAPWDM010000002.1, read as the reverse complement.
CGGGCGCCAGTTATTTTCACTACGCCACTGATAAAAGGTTTAACTGATGTATTCAAGATTTTAATGGGCTTAATAAAAAACTTACCCCCAAAATAAATAAATCATCTCTAGGACATCTAAATTTGCACTAAAACTAGACTACGAGTAAAAGTAGGTCATACCGTTTTTAAAGAAGGAAATATCGAATTTTGATGGTTTTTTCGACAGATTAAAGATTTCTGATATTACTTTTTTCATCTTTGATAGAATCAAACTAGAGTTTTAGGAGTTGATTGAAAGTCCTTATTCTCTAATTCTTATGATTATATATTCATAACAAAATTTTTAAATTATAAAACAGAATTAGATATAATCATATTAATAATCAAAAATTATGGTAATTTCGACAAGTGTGACAAGTTTTGACCCGAAAATCCCCGGACACAAGATAATTAAATCTAAAAAAATTACTGAAACTTCAAAACACGAGATCACCGAGACGCGAGGCCAGCTACATGCGTTTTTTTGCCACAGTTATAGGCTAAAATTCATCCACTATGGTTTTAAAGACGTAAATCTCTTTATAAATCGAGCGATAATTTCCGCTGTGTGTAACCGCTTCAGTTCGTATCAATGTTGTTCATATTAGTGTACCCAATGAACATTTTTCTGTAAATTTTATGTCACAGTGACAGAACTGAAAGTCACGTGTTACATAAAATGTGAGTCACATATGACTCATATGTAACTTGTACATACCAAAAAAAGACAAAAACTTTGTTCAATAAACTCATTTGTTAAATTCTGAACTTCAGTGACAGTTTAAAAACTATGTTCAAACAGAATTTTCAAGAAATTTATGCTATAATAAAAATTTTCTATCATCTACATAATTTAATTATAAAATCTAATATATATATCTAACAAAAAAAGACAAAATTATAATGAAAAGCTTTCCTTTTCTAATATTAAATAGCTATTTATAAAATGAGATGATTCTAAAAACAAAAACTAAACAATAAAAAAAAGCATGAGAAATGTTTTTTAAATATTTTAAACAATTAAATCTGAAATTTGAAAATGATTCTGGTGAAACACATAACGAATATAATAGAACAAATAACAGACAAAACTAAATTTTGATGTGAAATTTGAGATTAATCTGAAATCCGAATTCACGGAAATATGAATGATTAACACAAAGAAACCAGTAAAATATTAACGGAACATTCTTCTATCTGCCTCAAATTAACTAATAATACTCTGATGCTCCAGTGTTCGAAAGAGATGAATTAATTCAAAATTTCGAACACCGTTATAATGTTTTTATCTAAACTATTTATGTCTAAATTTAAAAATTTGTTCAATATACTTTCTTTCATTTTGAATTCTATATATTTTAAATAAATGTTTAAAGATCAACAATGTGGGAGAACTTACGCGTGAGTAATGTGGAGCCGTTGTAGTACGGCAGATAGACATGCTGGGTATGGGGTGGCTGTCCGAAACCGACCATCGAGTCCATTTCACCTAACCAGGCAATTACAACACAATATGTTTCATGCAGTTTAAATAACACAAACTCAAAAATAAAAAATGTTAATAAAACACAAATAAAGAACAAATAAATAAACAAAATAAGAATATTGAAAATTTGTGTAATATACATTTAATTAAGAGAAATTGTTAAATCACAGAAAAATGATGTGTTTTGAAGAAATTTTGTGTGTACACATTTTGGTAACAATTATGAATCAAATCGATTGATTTTAACAAATCTTGCGAATTTATGTACAGATGAATATTTTTTGATTGTCTGTGTTCATTTTATTTTTACGAGAATCGTAAATAGTACGCCAAAAGTTAGCAACGCAATCCAAACGTGTTAATAACACTTTCTTGTTTCATTCAAAATCTTTTGCAACAAAACATTTCTGGGTAAACAGAAACAGTACAGGAAACTAGTGTCTTCCAAGTTTAGTTAAAGAAAAAAAACTTTAAATGTTATTTCGGATTTTTGTAAAATATATAAATTTTATAAAACTTACTAAAATACTTTTATGTCTGTTTGTTTTGATTTTTGTAACAAAAAAGCTTTTGGACCATTGTCATAAATAGTTGGCTGCCATTTTTTAAGCACTATCATACTTGCACATAAAAATTTTGGTAAGAAACTTTTAAGATTTTCGTAAAAATTTCAATAGAAAAGATAATTTTTAGTTTCTCTTTTATATCCATGTAATTCTAATCAAAATTGAAACTTTTCTGTTAATAAACTCGAAATAACTAAAAACAACAAATTTCGTTTCAACATATTTATAACATTTTTAAGAAGAAAAAGCTGGTAAATCGCTAAGAGAAATGGTATCCAACTCTTCCTGTCTTTTTATCAAGCAACAAATTTTGCAATTTGAAATTTGAAAAGAATTACATAATTTTTTTTTCTAGAATTTTTTAGTCAATATTTAAAATTTTATAAGAAAGTATGAATTGATAAAAATTATACATGCAACAAAATGCAAGGCGAAGAAAGCTTACTGTGCTGAAATATCGATGTCAAAAAAACAATTAGCTAAATTTTGAAAAGATTGAAAAGTTATTTTGCCTGCAAAATGTATAAAAACAAAACAATAATGAAAAAACAAAATCTGAAAACAAAGAAAAACTCAAAAACAAAATATCAACTTAAAACTGAAACAAAACAAAACAAAACAAAATGATGGACATGAATTTTACCTCCTTCTTCCTCAGAATCCGACATGAATGTTTCATGCATAGCTTCAGGTGCAACCACTCGATATTTCTCTTCACTGATGATCGTTGGTGTCGTTTTAAGATCTGTCACGTTTTTCAACGTTTCCTGTATAATAATATAACCCAATTTTTGGGCAATACTATGAGCAGTTTGTCCATTCTAAAACAAATCCATGGAAAATTAGAGCACTAAACCTTTAAAAGTTAAAGTTTTTGTGACGTACATTCGTCAAAGCGTTTGGATTGGCTCCATTTTCTAGAAGAATGTTAACAATATGAGTATGTCCTTGTTGAGCAGCTTGATGCAGTGGAGTATAACCGATGGCTGTGGTTGCGTTCACGTTAGCATTATTCTGAAGGAGGAAACGGACCATGTTAGCCTGACCGAAATGTGCGGCAACATGTAACGGTGTGTACCCAGCCTTTGTTTGAGAATCGACGTGGGCACCATTCTTTAACAAGACTTGAGCAACGTTTACTCGATCTTCTTGGGCGCATAAGTGCATTGGTGTTAATCCATTCTATGAAAATCCATCAATTATTAATTTTATCCAAGAAATGCCCTATAAATTTTCACATACCTTTGCAAAATGATTCGTGTCGGCTTTGTGTTCAATCAGTAATGATGACATATCCAAATGTCCTTCCTGTGAACTTAAATGCAACGGTGTAAATCCTGACTTACTTTCCGCATTAGCTTTCGCCCCATATTCTAACAAAGTAGTGGCAATGTCCATTTGATTTTTTCGCGCGGCAATATGTAATGGTGTATGACCATTTTTGGCCGTAGCATGAGGCGAAGCACCTTTGTCCAACAATAATAACGCAACATTTTGATGATCATAATGACTAGCTACGTGCAATGGGGTAACGCCATTTTTGCCCTGAGCATCAACGGCCGCTTCACGTTGTAATAACAATTTAGCGACTTTCATATGCCCATATTTGGCCGCTAAATGTAATGGTGTGAAACCTTTTTTCGTTGTGGCATTTAATGAGGCACCATTTTCCAACAAGACCGATGCAACCTAAAAATATATGTATATGTGAACTTTAATGTCGCCCACAAAGATTGATAAGCAAAATTTTTCTATACATAACATAAAGAAAGGAGAGGGATACGTTGAAAAACTGTAGAAATGGAAAAACTATTTTTGTAAATGCAGTCAGCAGATAAAATGAAGGTATACTTTTTGAAAAGCAATTTAATTTTTAAACATTTAAAAGTGGGTTTTTCAAAAATTGATGTTAGAGACACTGATATTTTCTTTATAAAGGGATCTGCTTTCAGAGCGAGTTAACAGTAAGGAATTACCCTTTGAAGAAAACCATATTCCGGAAAATGTAAATAGAATGTAAATGCCTCTAATTTAACTACGAGTGATTTCACAACTTCATGGACAATCCACCTCAACAATAAAGCAGCCCATAAAAGGTGCCCTTAGTAAGCAAAAAGTTCCTTCATTTTATCATTAAGTCTCCAGTTTCTAATTTAGTTACAAAAGGACTAAAAGTTAGTATTAGAAAAAAATATTAGTTAGATCTCATTACTATTCTAAATTCTAGAAAAAGTGCTTAAACAAATAGTTTTTTCCATTCTCCAATTTCTTTTCCGCAAGCTAAAAGAAAAAAATTGATGCGCGATTCATTTACATTCAGTGTGTGCATATTTCATACATAACATAAAAAGAGAAATGGAAAAAAATTATTAATATTTGGCACAATATGTTTGGTTAAAGATAAAAATTTATATACTGGATTTTTAGTTGTGAGTGTTTGTGTTCGGTCCACTTTTTTCGATATTAAGCAAACACAACGTAAATTAAAAGAAATTAATCATAAAGCTTTTGATAAACACACAGAAATATTTAATTCCGAATATCTCGAATACGTACCTGCAAGGATAAGAGTGCTTTCAGGACGACACTATATTTTTCTAGCGAAAAAGAAACCAAATGTAAAAAGAACAAACATATCAGTTCAAGGATGGTGTCACTTGTGCCAACTATTAATAACTTCAAAAATTTCGAAAAAACAAAAATAAATAAAAGCAAAAATTTACAAATAAAATACATTTATTGTAAAACAGTCCTTAAAATATTCCAAAATATTACATAACATTTGTTAAACGTTCACAAAGCAAGGAACTTTACAATAAATTTTGGAAGACCTTCCATATAGATAGTAAATTTGTACGTTAAATCTGGCAAAATGTATTTTAAATTAAATATTCCCTATGTCTCATCCAAAATACTTCACTTAAATACTGTGAATCAATATAATCCATAAGTCGCCTGCCAATAAGGTACTTTACCTCATCCTGTCCCTCCTTGGCAGCTATATGTAGCGCGGTATACATGTCTTTTGTGGTGGTGTCAACTTGAGCGCCATGTTGTAAGAGAAGCATCACGATGTCCACATTGCCGAGTCGTGAGGCGATATGAAGCGGAGTTTGTTGTTCACGAGCCCTCGCATCAACTTGGGCGCCATTTCGTAACAATATTCTAATGATATCAGTCTGGAAAATATTTAATTTATTAATAATTTGAAATAACGTTGCATTCGTAGTTTGCAGCATAAAAAAAATTGGAACCCTTATATTCAACAATAATTTGTTATTGCCTTTCAAAAGGTCGCAAATAATTCCAAAAAAATATCACCCAGATTCGAAGCTGGGATTTTTAAACTCCAAAGGTATCTAGTTTACTAAACATTTGTCCAAACTGATAGTGAGACAACATAACTAAAACGATGATTACGCTTCATTACTTGAATCTAAAAATGCCAAATATTAGAACTATAAAAACTGTCTGCTCAGGTATTTCGTCCAGGTAATGATAAGCAAAATGCAAGTCCAAAACCAAGGCTGTAGTAATCTTAGTCCTGGTCTTGATCTTGTACTAAGAATCTTCGTCTTGGTCTTGTCATTATATACGTAACTTTGATCTCAGTCTTGGTCTTTCTCAGCAGTACTGCAAGAACAAAACTGATCTTGCTCACTCTTCCATTTTTAAATTGTATTGCGATGAAAATTTTAAGAAACTTCCATAAATTATAGTGCTATTAATTAATAAACCATACTGGAAATGTCTAAAGTTTCTTATATTTTAGCAAGAGTTATTCTCTTGGTCTTGGCCGTACAAAAAATACAAGATAAGACTGCAAAACCAAGACAAATTTTGTTAATCACTACTTCTAAAGTGTAAGAGTATTTAAATCACAAAGCGTTCTACTTCGACCTTATCATATAAAACCAATTAAGGGATCAATTTTCAAGAATATACTTTAAAAAAATTTTATTTGTTTGAAAGGAATACTTTCCAAATGTACTGTCCATAAAATTGTACACTAAGCTACGTGTTACCGACATCTTACCTGATTTGCACGAGCTGCTAAATGCAAAGGCGTTTCGCCTCGTACAGTCGGGACATCAGGATTTGCTTCGTGTTGTAACAAATAGATAACAATATTCATACAACCCATAAAACTCGCCACATGTAACGGCGTTAGCCCACTTTCAGTTGTGGCACTTATACTCGCTCCGTGTTTCAGTAAAAGTTCCACAACTTTAATTCGATTCTTTTTACATGCGATATGTAACGGTGTGAAACCATTTAGAGCACGAGCGTTAGCATCAGCTTGACGATCGAGCAATAACTTTGCCACTCGAACGTGACCACAGTGGGCGGCAACATGCAGGGCTGTTAAATAGTCAACGGTGACCTCATCGACTGGAGCACGATGGTACAATAATATCCGGGCAGCTTCCACGTGTTCCCCTTGTGCTGCCATATGTAGCGGAGCAAGACCATTCTAAAAATATAATATAAAATTTAAGTTTTTGGAACAAGCTTCCGTCATTTTTCTTACAATTAGGGTCATACCTTTGTTTTAGAACTGATCGGTGCACCCCTTTCTAGAAGCATGTCAACAACTTGTTCGTGTCCTGATCGTGCAGCACAATGTAATGGTGTTAGACCATCTCGTGTCTTCGCTTCGATATTCGCTCCTTTGTCTAGAAGTAAGGCTACCATATTCGTTTTGCCCCATTTTGCGGCTACATGTAATGGTGTGATATTATGTTTCGCTGCATAATTGACGTCGGCACCTTTTTGTATTAATAGATTCGCTATTGATTCATTTCCGTAATGTGACGCAATATGTAAAGGCGTAAAGCCTGATTTGGATGTCACGTCTGGATTATGTTCATTTTCTAGAAGTAATTTTGCTGCTTTGACATCGTCTTTTTTCGCAGCTATATGTAACGCGGGTAATCGTACTTTACCCCGGGTGTCATTTTCTAGAAGGACCGCCACAACTTTATCATGGCCTTGCTGCATGGCAACGGCCAATGGTGTAAAGCCATCTTCTGTAGCAAGACTTTGGTTGGCCCCGTTGGCCAGTAAGTATTTAACGACTGAGTCATGATTTTCCTGGGCTGCCATATACAGAGGTGTGAAACCATTTTGTGACTGTACATTGACGGCAGCTCCATGTTGTACTAATAATTTAACAACTTCTTCTTGACCAGCTAGAAAAAGTATAAGAAAATAAAAATTTCTTTAGATTTTACTTGTGATTTTATGAACAATAGAAAATTTTCGACTTATCAGCAGATTACTTAATAAAAAGAAATCTTATTGTCATACAAACCTAGTGACGCAATATGTAAAGCGGTGTTTCCTTTTTTTGTTGCAGCGTCAACAATAGCACCACGTTTGAGTAGTTCCTGAACAACAGCAACGTGGCCATCTTTCGATGCTAAATGTAAGGCATTCAGTCCATTCTGTGAAAAGAAACACATCACAACGATAAAATAAAAATAATGTTACAAGGAAAAATGTAGAATCAGTATCTTAGAGCTTGTTGTACGCTTTTATGTCAAGTGGCATGTCGTTATAACATAAAGGGGAGAAAATAAAAGATGATTGTTTATTTTTTCTTTTTTGATATGTTTTAATCAATCGTAGAAGAGCGTTGAACTCTACGCAGCACTTCCACCACCACAGTACATTCATTTTTAAATAACTTTCAGACAGAAAATAAAAAAAGTACAGTGTTCATTGCACTTAATTGCAAAAAACTGGTGGAATCAAAGAAAGACATTCAGTCACCATTAGGTATCGTTCTTCTCTAGTTTTGCTACTTACTTTCTCTAACTTGGAAACCCTGTTTCTCAAAATTATTATTGAAGACGATTTTTTTAAAATCGAAATTCCGCTCTTTCTCTACATTTAAGAGTGATTAAATTTTTAAAAATGATACTTACTGCATTGCTTGTATTAATATCAATATTTTGACGAAGGTGCTCTAAAACCTTTTCAAGGTTTCCAGCACGCGCGGCTCGTAGAAATGACGTATTACCGTCAGACTGCAACAAAAAAGAAACATAAGCTAGAAAAAAGCTATTATAATAATTAAATATGAATAAAATTCAAATAAAGAGAATATTAATTAATTGCATATATAGGTAATGCCCATAAATATTAACATAAAAAGCACATTACTTTGCATAAAAGAAAAAAAATAATTACTGTACAAATACAGTTTTCTATTTAGAAAAAAATAAAAATTTATTACAGCAAGCATTGTAAAGCAAATCCTGAGTACTGTCGAAAAATTCAAATTTTATAAAATAATTGTTTAATAAGAATTAGAAATAATAAAAGAAAAAACTTTTTTCCGTAACGGTTATAAAAATAATACTTTTCCTAACAACTGAGCGGATGGAAATAGTACTTTATACGCTTAGGCAACTGAAATGTAGCAACCAAACAAAGAAGTAAAAATTAGGTAGTCTTACGGTTTTTGTTAAAACACCAATTTATACATAATATGAATTGAAGGAAACCATAGCAACCTATTTATTTACTTTAACTTCATGTGCGCACGGTCGACATTTGTCACCGTGACATTTTTATCACTCCTATTTAATTTGTATGTTGGAGAGAGATTTGACCCTCCTTCTAACACACAGATTAGATAGAAGTGACAAAAATGTCATGGTGACAAATGTCGCTTGTGTACGCATGGAGTAAGAAAATTTTTTAATTAATTTGAATGTAAGAAAAATAGAAACTAATTTTGATAAAATATTAAAAAATAAGAACTTTATTGTTAATTAGGGAAAAAATGATATATTATCTAACACAGCAGAAACGCCGTAGCTACACGGAGAGAAAATTCCTATAGAAATTACTGTGCTCATACTACAATCGACGTGTAACAGGCGAACAAATCCAATTTTTGTACGGTAAAATTATAAAAATTATAGTTATATTATTGTAATTTTTATAATTTTACCGTACAAAAATTGGATATGTTCGCCTGTTACACGTCGATTGTAGTATGAGCACAGTAATTTTTATAGGAATTTTCTCTCCGTGTAAGCGCCTTGGCAACAAAATTTTTCTTTTCTTGCTTTTTTAAATTTAATAGATACTATTTTATAAAATGAATAATTCTGATATTGTTACTTTTATTAACTAATTTCCTTGATGCCCAACTGCAGAACGACAGTCCTAAACATTTTCTTAACAAATAAATCACAAAAAATATATTCTTCATGACCAACGTAACTACTGACGGAATTAAACGAAATAGATGGATAACAAAATAACTTTTTTGTTTTGGGGACATCCCGTAAAACAGTATCTAAACTAATTTATCTATTTAAAAGCTAAATAATTACAAAGCTAGTAAAAACAAACGAACTTGATTTATACTGCTAAGTATTCATATAACTTTGTTTCTATCTCAAATTAAAGTTTTTAATATACAAAACTAATATAGACTAAAAGTTTTTATAATTGGTAAAGTTTTAAAATTAGATAATATCGAAAATAGAGAAACTATTTTGTTCCGTTTTTCTTTTTTTTATCAAAAAAAAAAAAATCCATATTACATTAGTATGTCAGTTTAACAGGACCGTAATGTTTGTGCTCCAAAAAACATGAATTGGTTGAAAATGACGAATTAATTTGGTCATTTAACAGAAACTTTAAAACTTCCAAACTCAAATGGGTACGCAAAATTATAAGATACCAACATTTTAATAACATACACCGTAAAAAATAGGTTACAAAATTGCGTAAAGTTACTTAAAATTTAGTTCTAAGCTAATAAAAAGCGTAATTTTACACAATTATGTGAAAAATACTTCGAATTTTTATAACGTTTTTAACTTATATTTTACATTATAAAACTGGGTATTTTTTACACAGTTGTATAAAATTATATATTTTATTAGTGTAATATTAAACAAAGGTAGTAAATATACATAATTTGTGTAAAAATACACGTATTTTTTTCTTTTTTTACATCTACAATTTCTACTGAGCGTTCCAAACATTAGCCATTTTTGTAACCCATGTATGTACGATTGAATCATAGAATCCTATTTTATTACACTGTTAAGAGATATGAAAAGTAGTAGATACTTTATGACACCAGTTGCATAATGAAAAGCAAAATTGCACTAGTGCCATGCTTCATACTATGATTGAACTTGAACAAAGATATTCTTAAATATGCACAGGATATATCCAAACTTTAATATCAATAATAAAATTTTCTAATTAATAATAAATATAATTACATACAGCCTTTATTACACAGAAACGCAAGAACTTTTTAGATGAATACTACAAAGTTGAGATCAAATTGATTTATTGACAATATCTTTGATCTTAATGTAAGTCAATTTTTTCCCTCAACTTTATGGGTTTTCGAAAAAATTGAAAAAATAAATTGTTTTCTTTACTAAATTGTCCAATAGTAAAAGAGTAAAAGCTCAAAGAACAAAAGCTGGTATTACATAACAATATTTATTTATTAGACAGGGGAGTAAAATTTGAAATAAGAATTGCACTTTAATAAAGCATAAATCAATCGCGGGTATTACTTTTTGTAACTCCACATATTTGTGATTTATTCCACAGTCATAATCCTTATATGGTTTGTAGTCATGCAATCAAGCTGACGTGACATTCATCAATTAATATTAAAAAAAATACTGAATAAAACAAATTTGAAATTCTTTTATTAAATAAATTTCTACAATAATTAATATAAATTTTAATTATTATTATGGAAATTGTTATTTGAAAACAGTTCCTAGTAATTTAATTGAGAATTTTAGAAAGATTAATATTGGAATCATGAAACACTATGTAAACTGCATCTGTTACTTGTCCCATTTGTGTTTTTATTGTAATAAATTGTATAAAGATATCTAATATTACTATAATCAAGGCTGGTGAAAGAAATTACGAGCCCCTGGGCACAACAAAAAATTTTCAAACATTTTTTTCTTCAACAATACTGTTGGCGAACAAAAAAGAAAAACGTCTTTGTATTTTGTCCGGACCCCTAACCGAGTCTTTGAGCCCCCTCTGTAGACCTGGGCCTTCAGGCAATTGAAGTATAACTGAATAAAGATATCCGATTCATAATTATTTTAAGAAGGATTTCAAGTCATTCTTATTTTACCTTCCTCCTTTCTTAATTTTTATACTTAATTACAAATTAGAAGACAACAAAATAATAGTAATATAAGAATCACTACAATACAGAAAAATGGGAACGGATCCAGCTCTTACAACACTATTTTAAGGCATTTTTTGACATTTGAAAAAAAATCCCTTTTCAGTACTCTTCTTATTTATTCTATTATTTTATTAACAGTCTTTAAGTCGCTGAAAAATACTAATAAACTTAGTGACCTCATCAAATTAAAATTTTTGTTTTTAAATCAACCTTCATGGTAGTGATCTGAACTAGTATGATTCGTAGAATTTGTGTTAACTTTTCAACAATAGTTTAAATGGATCAGGATAACTGGTTTAACTAGTGTAATTTGGATACCAACTTTTCATTTCTTTCCTTTTTTTCAAAAGAAAAAGAATTCAACAAAATTCCTTTTAGATATATGATTGAATCGACAAAAGTCTTTTTTCTTAGTGGTCCTACTTGCTCCTAATTTGAAAAAAAAAATTCTGCACTAAATACTTATAACAAACCTCATGAAACTGCCCCGAGTCCTTATATTCAATATCAGCTACCTAATGCCACAATTAGTTCAGTAGATCAGTTTATTCACTTATAATACAAATGCATGCATATTGCTGTAATATTCAAGTCCTCAGTTCAACAACATGCTGACTAGTATGTAACTATGTTGCAATATTGATCGAACTCGAGTGCATTGTAACCCATTTCTATGAATATGTAAATAAAAACTATAACAAAAATGCTATAAAAACATACTACCCGGCGCTCCCATCCAGAAAAACGAACACCTAAATGTCGATTTATATTGTGTATGTTAAAATAAATCTACATTGGTTAGGGGCCCCAAGTAAGGAGCAATGAACGTAGATTAAAATATTTAAAAATTTGGGTTAATTTGGCAACACTGATCTATAAAAATTTTGCCCATTATTTTTTACTTTCTTCTTAATTTTATTAGGAAAGAGAAATATTGTGTTCGCTGGAAAAATTTTGTTTTATGACTCTTTGCAACGTTTTTCAGTTCAAAAGCATATAATAAATCAAAAAAGAGTTAGATATGGATACCTTGACTCTTTCTACTGTGATCGAGTGAAACTAAATCAAACATTAAGAGAAAAAATATAGTGGTTTCGATAACGCTTCGATGTGAAAAACCAAGAGAAAACCAAAATTCAGAAAAAAGTTCATTTTATTTTTTACAAAAAGAGATAAATCTAAAAAATAAATATGCCTTTTTTTTTAGAAGTAGAAATATTACGTTTGACAAAGGTACTTGAAGCAAAAAGTATTAAAATTTGCTTAAGCGTGCATGGCTACACCATTAAAATTTGCTTAAGCGTGAATTTTTAAATATTTTATTTTACCGACTAATGTATAAATATATAATGCTTCAAAACGATATGTTAAAAGTCAAAGTTCAAGTTCAACATTTAAATATCAAAATATCAAAACGAATTATTTTAAATTAACAAGTACATTAAAGCTCAAAACATTTAACTCTTTAATAAAGTTCAGGTACAGATACATAAAGTAAATACAGTAGAACCTCAATAATTCGGCCCTCGATAATCCGGATCCTCCAGTGATCCAGCTCGATTCTAAAAGTTGTAGTTTTAAGAGAATAACTGATTTTATTGTAAATGAATGTACAATGACCTTTTTACTCTACACGTGAAATTTCTGTATTTAGGTTTTAGTAATTGAAGGAGCCAGTTTTGAGAAGTGCCTACAAACCCAGTACATAGAACAGCAGTGCTTGCTGTTAACTTCTTAGAGGAGCTATAAGGGGTCTCAAATTCATTACATTTTAAACGATCTCTCGATGGTCCGGCTTTTTTGCAAATCCGGCCTACCGGCCGCCCGTTTAAGCCGGATAATCGAGGTCCTACTCTAATGAAAAATACTGTAGTCTTTTTAATTACTTTTGATGTAGGTAATAAGAAGCTACACTATTAACAAATAGGGAAGAGGTGTGTCAATTGTTACAAGGGGTCAGGGTCTTTTTCAGAGGGTAAATTTTTTGCCGATCGATCAAAAAACCTTTTGATTTCTTCAATTTTTCTGTCAGAATGCTTAAATACAAAATATTCTTACTGAATATTATTATTTTATCTAATTCGTCAACAATTACTTTATCCGACATCTAGAAAATTTTTAGCTTTAAAGCGAAATTTCTATTACTTCCCTTAGTTCTCTTGCAATCGTCCCTCTAATGGTGTCAAATGAAAGACCGAATTTTCACCAAACGAGCTAAGCAGAAACTAAACAGAAACTCGTGTCAATTGCAGTAAAACTTCAACTATTATAAAAAAATTTAAAAACAAATTGTAAATTTAACTCTATGACGACTGTTTGAGTTTTGTTTCTTGAGTCCCAATCGAAAGCGATAAATATCAAAGAGTTACATAATTGTTTGCAAATTGTCAGATTAGTGGAAATTCGCTTGTGTTTGGTTTTAATTTTGTGCCTATAAAGTGTGTTTAATTTCAAAAACTATACACGAACACAACACGTTTGATGAAATGCGGCCTAACACTACAGATAACTTAAAAAAAAAAACGAATATTTTGGAAACGACTTAATTTATATTTTTTAAAATAGCCAGAGATTTTGACTTAAATTGTGCAAAAACTAAAGTGCTCAATTATTTGAGAATACCTTTTAAATTACTCGTTATTTGAAAACGTTGGATTTATGATATATTGTCTAAAAATACTTCCACGATCAATGGAGGATTTTCTGCCCTGAACTGTAATTTTGTAACTTATATTTAATTTCATTATATTTTTGAATCTATACCGCCACGCTTCATTTAGTCTTAATTTTCATTGAAATATAATTAAAAATGTTCCACGTTCCTTAAAAGTAGGTACGATAAATTTTGTCAAACATTACAATGATTTTTTCTCAATAGACTTCTTAATTAATATGAAACTTCAACAGAATTTTTATTTCATTTTAAATTCTGTCCAGTTTTGTTAGTACCAAATGATTTTCATCATTTTTTTTTTAACAACTCAACCTCTTTAAGATTTATAAATTAAAACGGCAAAACATAATTACAGATTTACAAACGCTAGTTACATATAATGCAGTAAATTCAAATTTCTCTGTTTGATCAATATTGAAAACTTGTTGAATTAAATTTATTGCCTTACTCGATCACGTGCTTTCACGGCGCAAAAAATTTGAATTTACACATTTACACGCACACATTTTACATAACTCACCATTTGTAAAAATTTAAAGCATCCTGGCATTATTAAAATGGAAACAGTATAAAATTTATGTTTAAAGAACCAAAATAAAAAACAAAACAGATAATAGTAAGCTTCAAAAGTTCAACACTTTTTGTAAAACTTTCAACTGTTTTTCAGTCACAACAATAACATTATTAATAGTGTAATTTTACATATAAAAAAAACAACAACAAAATATTCCCGATATGAATTAAAACTAACTTCACGGTGGACGATTCAAATTAAACTGAAGATGTTTCATTTTCATTTTCAACGCATACAAGTAGCATCTATCTGTTTCTACCCATATAATAATTAAAACCGAAGAATGAAATACCTTTTAAAAAATTCAAAATCTTGTTTACAGAGTTAAAAAGGAGAGTGAAAACGATGTCTGTAAACTGTGTATGAATATCTCACTAAATATTGTACACCGGGTTCGGTGGGTATTGTTAATGCATTTGCACTCAACTCGAAACGTCTACGAAACTGAGGGATCGTATCGTAATAAAATACAGGAAAGCATATGATGCTGCCGTTTTACTGAATGAACCATCGTTATTGTTACAATACACAACGTTACATATAAAAATCTACAGAATGTTTCAAACTTTCTGCATCATCCCGACAACTGCGCGCTAAAACTACAAAAAGAAAAAATAAAAGTACTTTAAAATACTTTCCCGTACTGGAAAGTGAGGACGAAAATTTTTTTCACGTACCACATTGTGTGGAATATCGCTAGGAAGGGCTCCCAAAATAAAGTTAAAGTGCCTTCTACCATTTTTCATTTTTAAGCCTCGTTTACGAAATACAGAGTTTCAAAATGATTTTTTTGTACTACTCTATGTAACTTTTCAACCTTGGATCCAAACATTTTGAAAAAAATACAGATACTAGCAGTCGGTTATGTTGTGTCGATAACTACCGGCAACCAGATTTTCAAAAAAATCAAAAAGGAAATTTAAACCAAAAGAAATGGTCCTTAATAAATAAAATTTTGCATCGAGGTATGTTTCGATATTAGAAAACATCCGTTAAGAATTAAAAGAAATGCTGGAAAGTAGATAGAATTTTGCCTTTTCGTATGGTAATTCCAGAAATAATTCTACGTACCCTGCCGTGTGGAATATCATTAAAATATGTTCTAAAACCGAGTTGGGGTTCCTTTAATCACTTTTAATTTTTAAGCCCCAAAAATATTGTAAAAAAATGTACTTAAATGCTCTATTTTTTATCCCCAAAACTGTGAAAAACTCTAGCCATTAATATCAAGCCTGACTTAATCAGTGTCCTTGACGAATTTTCTAAATAATTTGCACACGTATATTTAACAAAAACACTATTTTGTAAAACTGTCTTTCACAAAACGTTAAAATTCGGGATCACCTGTATATATAGATATATGTATACTGAACTTGTTAAAAAGTGTCTGTTATATATGTATATATGTATGCGACGCTCATGTATCCACCGGCGTCTATGATCAGGCGTCCTACGAGCATGGCTAGTTGCCACGCCCAATATATACGTTCAATAAACAGCTACCGGTATATGGATCTCTCTCTGTATAGACAGTCAATATAATGTTGTCCTTGTTTAAGCATATACATATATACATATATACATAAATTGTATACTGTTGTTTCTGTGTATTGTGTACTGTTTTAGTTTCATATACAAGTGGTTTAATTCTTCCCAGCGCCAACATCATAGTTTTGTTATCTATATAATGAAGTAAGACATGGGCATGTTGAAAGAATGTTGTTGTTCGATTTGTTTAAAAATTATTCGTTCATTTGATTCAAATGAATTTTTTCTATAAAATTTTTGTCTAATGCAAAGCACTAGAGATATGAATCGGGTCGGGAGTTTAAGGGCTCCCGGCGGGTCCCGTATGGAACTGGTATAATTTTCTTAAAATGGGTAAGAGTGGCTTAAAGGGCCTCGAGGAGTTAAGTTTGATTAATACTAAAAATCATTGCATTCCCATCATCGTATTTAACTAAAACAGAATTTAGTGTAATTAGCAGTTTACTAACAAAGAAAAAACACCAACTGTCAATAGTAAAACGTGGCGACTTGTAATTGCTGATAACAAATATGGCTCCAAATATCGAAAGTTCTGTCTTTTAATGTTTTGTAAATATCTTTTAATTCTCTACACCTAAGAGGGACGTAATCGAATCACTGTTTGAAAAAATGAGTTACAACCCCCAAAAAATTTGGAAGACTTTGGGTTACATTATTGATTTTAACAACGGGAATCGGTGTGAATTTTTTTCGAAAAACAGATAGTAGACCAAGAAATGCTCGAAAAAAGCTTTCATTCGAAAAAAAGCGTTCCCAGCTAACTTCCCAAGAACTCGTATTGGATACCAAAAAACAGAAATAAATACATTTTTGTGTAAACTTTAATGTCGATCTTTTTGTTAAAATAGCACACAATTTTCGCTCCCCTTAGTAATCGCTTCACACTTCTGTTGTAACTAAATTCTCAGAAACCCGAACGTCGTATTGCCTTGAAGTGATATTTAGAAAATTAATCACTCTAATTAACGCACACATAACGACTCAAGTAACAAAATAACAAGGCTATATTCAGACGCACATAATAATACGTATATGTATGTTTATATTCTACGTAAGATGCCTGACAATAACATAAATTTATGTAACAAATACTTTTATTATTTTTTAGTAAGCTACTTCACTGACGTCAATAACAGCTAAATATAATATTAGAACTTCTTATCACCTTCCCGCAATCCCTGCATGTACCTAAAATGTGTCAACAATTGAATAATAAAATCTACCTTTTTTGTTTCTGTTTTTGACAGAATACATAGTAAATAAATTTTTTCTACTCCTACTATTAAAACTAACATTTTCTGCACGGTTAACTATATGTAAAAATTAACAATTGCCTACACTGTACGGAAATACAGTGGGAAATTATTTCCCACGCCTTAATATAATAAAAAAGTAGGCTGTTCCGTTAGTTTAATATATAATATATAAAAATAATACTAAAAATATACGTATATGTATGTTGATTATTTATTATTGTTTCCATAGTTTCAAAGTATGCTTTGGCAAAAATTTGAACATCTTAGCACTGACATTATAAATTTTAAAAATTTTTACTACTTATTTAAATTTTATTTTAATTATTTATGCTAATTTTACGAAAAAAAAATGTGCTCGTAAAAAAAGTATAGTGTATTGCCTTGAAGTGATATATATATATATATATATATATATATATATATATATATATATATATATATATATATATATATAGGCTAATTTCAAAAATGCATCACTGCTTGCATGAGGCAGAGTCAAAAGTTCAAAAACGCATCAGACGCATCACAACGAAAAATCAAAAGTTCATTTTTGCATCTGATGTGTCAAAACAATGCATCAAGAAATTTGGTGATGCGTGTCCAAGATGCTTGTCATGTGTAGAATTATAACTACTTGCCATATTTTATGTAGGTATTAACACCAACAGAAATAATTCCGAAAAAGAAACTTTTGAAAAAGATTAACCCGTTTAGTACCGTCATATATTCCAATTTTTTAGATAAAAAATTTAATATCTCTATAAGTTTAATTGCAAGTGTGGTACATTTTGTTTAATTTATTTACAGTATGGCCGGTCTTTACTATACAGCCTCCAGTTATCGATATAAAACAATGCACACTCGTCAGTTGAATTTTTTCTAAAAATTAGCATGACGAGCTGAGCTCGTCATTAGTCCTAAAGGGGTTAATGTATTTACCTTTGATTAAAATTGTTTAAACTATTTGAATACATCTTGCACTCAAAATAGGTATGTAATATGTTTTATTCAAATAATTTCAATATTTTTTATTTCAAGTAAGTTCAAGTTGAAATTCAAAGATAATATACCTATAAGGGGACTGTATTACTATATTATCTATAGTCCATCATGCTACATTGGCTACATTGTGTGTCTATTATGCTACATGCATCATGATGCCAATATCCCATTCAAAAATATCTAATGTGCATCAAATTTCAAGGGAGCATCAGCATCGCATCATGCAGTATTAGACGCATCAGAAACGTTATGATGCTGCATCGATGCGGTAAAGTTTACATTTTTGAACTTACCCATATATACAGTATAGCACCGATAATGGAAACATCAGTTTTGGAAATTTTTTAAGAGCATCAAATTAGTCAACATCACTTTTGGAAAGTTGCATCAAAAATGTCAAGTATTTAATATTTATGTAAGTACTTGACATTTTTGATGCAACTTTCCAAAAGTGATGTTGACTAATTTGATGATAATATAATTTAATGAATACTTGAACAAGCAATTCCATTAAAAAAATACTTAAATATTTAAAAACATTTTGCAAAAAAAAAAAAATTACGACATAACTTGGATAAAATAAATTAAATTATACACAATTAAAAACTAAAACCTTATTCAATTCTCAACTTATTCATATCTCCTGCAGGCATAATTTTCTAGGTAACGTAAATTACGTAATATATATATATACCATTGTACCTGGTATATACACTGGAAACTCAAAGTTATTATAAAAGTCGTAATTACTTATTGTAGTACGTAATAAAATAGGTGCCTCAGATTTCATATAAAAGAATATGAAATAGAAATTAAAAACAGCTCTATATACATAATTCTATCTCTAGATATTTACTTCCCATGTAATATCTAGTTATATTGGAAAACTACTGCGTATATTCTGTTAGTATGTTTGCAGATGCGTGATAAATGAAAATACCCCTGTCGCAGCATCCTGCATAACATAGCGAATTTCCTTTTATAAAAGTTAGTTTTTCTTGGAAACTAGTTGACATAGAATAATAGTTTAAAGACCTTTTTTATGTGATTTTTTCTTCTCTTTCCAATGATGTAAAAAAATTTGGCAAAAACTTTTAAATTGTAGCAAATTTTGGCCAAAAACTCATTTTCACGAAAAATTCTTAATTTTTCTCGGAAACTAGTTGACATAGAATAATAGTTTAAAGACCTTTTTTATGTGATTTTTTCTCCTCTTTCCAATGGTGTAAAAAGATTTGGCAAAAACTTAAATTGTAGCAAAGTTTGGCCAAAAACTCATTTTCACGAAAAATTCTTAATTTTTCTCGGAAACTAGTTGACATAGAAAAATAGTTTAAAAACCTTTTTTATGTGATTTTTTCTCCTCTTTCCAATGGTAAAAATTTCACAAAAGTTTCTGAATAAGGGGAAATTTTGACAAAAAACTAATTTTTTTCATGAAAATTGCCGGAGAAACCATGTTCCGGGCATCGGACGTGTCTGGTTAACGAACTCGTCCAACGGTTTGGGACCTCCAATATTTTCACCAAATTTCATAAGCGTAAGGCATTTCGTTCGAGAGTTATCGCGCCGACACACACACACACACACACACACACACACACATATATATATATATATATATATATATATATATATATATATATATATATATATATAAATTTTAGTGAATATTATTTTCGGTTTCTAGGGACCTCAAAACAAATTTCTGCCATAGTCCCGAGCTCAAGTCGCGTCATGACAGTGGCTGCAATAGCTGAATTCCATTCTGGAAATTCGCTAAAAAAGAGCATGTTAAAATGAATTTTTACAAGGACGGTAAAGATAAGAATTCAGTCCTTTTTTCAATGTTTCCTTTTTGGAAGTAATAACGTAACGTGAACTACCTAACATTTAGTGTTAATTATAGCATTATCGCTAACGCTTTTTCGATTTTTGATATTCCATAGGGTACTTGTTTCATTTGTATTTTACTATCACAAGTTATAATAAAAAAAAATATAAAATGTGTCATTATTATCAAGAAAGTATCATACTGTCCACCATATTGATTTCTTACTCTAACTGAATAAAAATACCTATCTGATTCTTAACTACTTTAAGAGGGTATACAAGTCACTTTTATTTTCTTTCTTTTTTAAGTTTTGTATTTCATAGCAAATTGAGAGACAGCAAAATAAAATGACGATAAGACAAGCACCACTTTAATGTAATAATCCGTTTAGTAGTAAGATAAACTAAGCACCCTAAAAAAAATTAGTACATTGTAGTATAAAGAAAGAAATTTTTAACCCCAAACACCGTCTGTTACCTACAGGCTACAACCAAACAATCCATCTAAACTTATTAAGAATTCAGTTTACTATATATACCATTTTTTATTTATCTTAATAAAATCGAATTTGTTGAAATAATAAATAATCGAATTCAAGAATCCTCGATTACTAAAATTCTACTATCAAATCTATCTAAAGTCGTTAGGATTATCGTTCCCAAAAATGAAACTAATATTAACTACGAGGCAACTTCAACATATTTTTTTTTAAATCTTTTTAATTATTTCATCACAATCACCCCTCCAGTTTTTTAATTCGGACATATAATTTCAATAAATGTTAAAAATATCAAATCAAATAATATATCCCAAAAGTAATTTCCACTATTTTCTGCCCAATTCATCTAAACAGAAAAAAAAAACCAATTATCAAAGATGAAAAATTATAACAATCGAAAAACGAACAACCATATGAGAAATAACAATTATCACCATACGTCACACAATAGTGACATACGTCAAAATGTAGAATACAAAACACACGTCCAACTATCACAATTGTTACGTCACACACGCTACGTGGGTTCCGTGATAGGGTGAGTGTGACATTGAAATAAAAAGTTATTATTATGTTTTATAATAAAAATCTCTCAAATAATATTGTAGTTTTTATTACAGATATATTGTGTATATTTAATGCGAAAAGGGGTGCATATAATAACGTTACCCTTAAAATAATTATCGATGACAATGAAAAATGCACCCTCGGGGGTGTACTGCACAACAAAATTTTCGTGTAATGAAACTTATTATAATTGTAATAATGACGTCATCTGAATTTAAAATTACATGATATTACAAATTTGTCTAAAATATAACCGTGATAGCAGACAGTAAATATTAAAATACCAAATGACGTATTCTATTTGACTTGATATTAGTCAAGCCCATAGAGGGATCGCTATTGCTTTGTCCTAAGACTTGGTGCCCGGACTTGTTGGAGGGACATTCGAAGAAGAAAAATTTAAAAATCGTTTGAAAACATTAAGCTCTTAAGTTAGTTTACCACGGCGTGTTCAAATGTTGCTATGGGGCCCGCCTCCAGGGCCGGCGAGAGGGGGAGGACAGCCGTGGCTGTAACCTGAGATCCCGGATCCGAACAGAGAAGCCGTAAGAGGTCCGGGCAAAAGTGCAAAGTGTTTTTTTGCTCGCTGACTGCATTTTTCAGTTTTTGGTGCAAAATTTTAGAAAAATGCCCGTCTCAGCTCTCTCCAATCCTGCGAGGCTAGAATTTCTAATTTATGTGTCGAGAGCCGTCTTCTTATAATAGCTAACCACCAAAGTGCGCAAACTATTTAAAAATTTTCCTAATCGTTTGCAAACACAATATTTTTTTGATTGAGATGATATTCACAAACGTTTGCAAACATTTGCTAACATTTGTTAATATTTCGACCAAAGTTGACCAGATGAAATGAATGAATCTTGTACAGAACTAAAATGTATACCAAAAA
The DNA here is from genome assembly GCA_035578155.1 of Brachynemurus nebulosus. Lineage (NCBI taxonomy): Eukaryota > Metazoa > Arthropoda > Insecta > Neuroptera > Myrmeleontidae > Brachynemurus > Brachynemurus nebulosus. The sequence goes on along the minus strand of JAPWDM010000002.1, from coordinate 38,499,874 downwards.
TAGCAATTTTCAATTTTATTTAACTTTATAACTTTCAAAACTAATACTTACATAACTATAGAAGAAATAATAACTATATTAACTTTCAAAACTAATAACTAAAGAAGAATGACAGATCGCAGCCAGTGCCCAGCATTAAATCTCAAAGGTCTGTAGATTCTATCTATAATACTTATCTATCTGATATTATAAAGCTACCATTGATATTAGAATTACAATAGATGGAGTAAACATTATTTTTTTGAAGCAAAATCGCCATATTGATAAACACCTTTTATAACTTACAAAGTGTCGATGGTAATAAATATTTTTTAATTTGTATGTGTTTTATGTAATTTGAGAATATTTATTAATAAATATTCTAACAATATTTACTTATAACAACAAATATAGCATCAGTAAATATAGAAAAGTTTTAAATTCATTCTTGTTTAACCGCCATATTTGTCAACAATATAGTCACTTTTTTGTCTTCATTTTCATATACATTGTATATATACCTGCACTCTCTCTATTTATTCCACGCTCAGAGAAAGCTACGAAAAAAAAATTAGTTTGGAATGAGTCAAGTCATCCCCATTTCCCCAAAGATTACCCCACATGCTGATATATCTATTTGAATACCATTTATTTTTTTTTTATATAGGATTATATATAGGACATCTAGTTCATAGTATTAATCTAATTGATGCGACCTACTAAATTTAATTTAATTAAATATACTATAACTAGCTACTCAAATTAGTTACAATATCAGGGTGTTTGTTTTATATCGGGAGATGTTTATAAAACATTCCAAAAACACACCTTTTATTTACCGAGATTATTTACTAGATACATATGTTTTTATAGACATATACATATTTATGTTAGTCATTTAAATTATGTGGTTTGAAAAGTCGATTTTATCTTTTCATTAATTAAAACATGCAATTAAAGACTGTCAAATCTCTAAATTAACTCTTTCTATAAAGGCACAAATATATTTTCTATCCGACAAATATATGGCTACTTTCGGCATTTAGAATTAATATACATATATATATATATATATATATATATATATATATATATATATATATATATATATATATATATATATATATATATATATATATATATATATATATATATATATATATATATATATATATATATATATATAAATGAATGTCAATTTCGGTTTCTAGGAACCTCAAAATAAATTTTTGATTTCTGTCATAGTTCCGAACTCAAGTCTCATCATGACAGTGGTTGTAATCAGGACCGGACCTAGAGTTATTAGGGGGGGGGGATTTTCCTGTTGGCGGCCTCCGCGACAAAAATAAATTTTCCCCTGGAAAAGGAAGTGATGTCCAAAAAAAAGGTTAACACTACATTTTTAGGTTCACCTGGCCCCTATCAGAAATGGGCACTGTTAACCTTTTTTTTTTTGGTCATCACTTCCTTTTCGACGGAAAAAATTTTAAAATATCACTACGACAAAAAAAGTTTTAAGAATTTTCACCGTTTTGGCGCCCCTCAACTTACGTTTTTGGCGCTCCTAAAGCTTTGCAGGGGAAGGAGACACATGCCCCCGCTGCCCCCTTGATCCGGCCCTGGTTGTAATAGCTAAATTTTTCATTCGAAAATACGCTAATGTTTTTGAAAAAAAGAACAAAAACCTTGAACCAAGAAAACATTTGCAAAGTAGATATTAAAAGAAAAAAATATGATAATATTTTCTATATTCGTATTTCCTCAATTTCTGTTCCAACCGGAACTAACCGAATCGAGGGAAAACAGTCGACCTTGTCCTAATATTAATGTGTACACAAATTATTTTTGCTTGGCTCCAGCTTGACGCGTACGCAGAGAAAAAAAATCTAAATTCGCTTCTGGTGTGGGAATTGATTAAACCATACTCCAGTATTTCATATTTAATGTCTTTTGACCTTTTGTGACAATTATAATGAAAATATTTTCATTAGAGAAAATACAAAAGGAAATAGTAATACCTACTGTTGGGGGAATTGCTTCGAGGTTTTTTCCTCGACTTCCATGTACGAGCAATCCTATTCTGGAATTTAAGATGACGTACCTCTAACACTAAACAAACCGACAAGCTAATACCTAAAGAGACATTTATACACATATTAAATTTTTATAATAGGGTAAAAGCCCCTATACCGGAACGCGATCCAATACTAGAACAATTCTGACATTTATATATTAATGAAGTTATTTCTGAAAGAAACCTCTGATAACAAAAATTATTATTAATAGAATGATTATTTTTCAATTTAAATTCATCTCGCATTTAATGTTTCCTTACTTAATTAAAGAAATACTGTGTTTCCTACATTGACGTCTAGATGTCACTCTATGTGTCATATTACTCATATTACACGTCTATTTCTATATCGGTTCCCAATTCCTAGTGTCATTAATATTTCTTTGTTTGGATATAGATGTCGACATTTTGTAAAAGAAAAACATTAATAAATAAAAATTTTTTGGTTATATTTTTTTAAAAAACATATTTGCATTGGATTAAGAAAACTTTCTTCCATGCTTATTAAAAAAAAAGAATGGGTGATTAATTTATTTGTCAATTTTTATAAGCCAGTTTAATTACACACCTAAAAATAGTGTTCCGGTATAGGGGCTTTTACGTTATTTTCAACAAAATAAATAAAATTGTAATTTTATATTTTAAAACATTTTTAGGAAAATTGTTAAGATGTCACTGAATAACGTTTCATCAAATTAACTTTTTACTCTCGAGAGGCGAACAAAAGTCACTCAGTACTTCACGGATGGGATGTATTAGTTATAATAAGAGGTCGCGTCTGTTGTAATGTAACCTTATAATTATAAACCAAACTACTAACATAATTAAAAATCTTTAATTACAATATATTCAGCCTGAATATTTTTTTTTATTTATCCTGATTGCTCATTTCACTCATTTCACTTCTAAACCTACTGAGATTTTACATTAACAATTTCCTTATCCGATGCGTGGTAAATCTTTATCTTTGAAACAGTATATCTGTTAGTTCAAATAATCTCGCCCCTTTAATTATGACAATTGTAACATTACAAATTTATTTAAAAAGCGATGAATATTTTGGAAACAGTTTCATATTTTTCTTTAGTTTGTATTTCTTAAAATAACCAGAAAGTTACCATTAGCTAAAATTCACTATTAGTTCAGTGAAATTTAACCTTCTTACTTAAAACAATTTTATAAAAGTTTAGACTCTAGAGCATGGGTTTCCAAAGTGTAGGCTCTGAACCCTAAAAATATGGTGAGCGATGTCAGAGCTTCTGTCATTACAAATACGAGGAAATTTTTTAAATTTAAAAAAAAAATTAAGAGTGTGCCTAAGACCACCACACGACCGAAGCGAAAACTTCTATGACGATTTTGTAATCAATTCGAAGTAACATAAATATATTCTATAGGCAAGACTTTATTGTCTCCGTTAAACTAATAACAAAAATACGGAAAATAATAAGAATAAATTATTATTAAATCAAGTTTAAAATTAAATGCCGCCAAGCAAGCATCCATCAAATTTTTACACCAAAAGTAGCCAGATCACAGCAGTTCTATACCAAAAGTAGTAATAAGGTTATAGCGGTTCTATACCAAAAGTAGTAAGGTTACAGGAGTTCTATATCAAAATTAGCAAGATCACAACAGTTCTGTATCAAAAGTAGTAACGTTACAGCGATTCTATACCCAAAGTAGTAAGATTACAGCAGTTCTATGCCAAAAGTAGTAATAAGGTTACAGCGGTTTTGTACTACAAGTAGTAAGGTTACAGCGATTCTATACCAAAATTAGTAAGGTTACAGGAGTGTTCTATATCAAAATTAGCAAGATCACAACAGTTCTGTATCAAAAGTAGTAACGTTACAGCGATTCTATACCAAAAGTAGTAAGATCACAGCACTTCTATACCAAAAGTAGTAATAAGGTTATAGTGGTTCTATGTTAAAAGTAGTAGCAGTTCTGAATCAAAAATAGTAAAGGTTGCAGCAGTTCTATAACAAAAGTAGTAAGATTACAGGGATTCTACACCGAAAATAGTAAATTTACAGGGATACTGAAAGATTTATGAAAACGAAATAAAAATCACAAATGGATATGCACTTTTTAATTAGGTACAACTGGGTATTTGACTGTGGTCGTAAAAAGGCTACTTTCATTTTTAAATGAATATTCATAAGTTGTAAGAGTACCAAATATTGCAATTTTACAAATAATATCCCTCAAAATTATAAAAATTTTATTTTTGAAAAATTACAAAATTTACGCTAATGATGACGTAATCAGAAACATTAATTTGAAATGGTTTACCGCTCAGTATTTATAAATGTAACTGTAGTAACCGTAATAACAAAATAATTGTCATTATATTTCTCACATTTTATCTGTATTTCATTGCGTGTTGTGTTATTTTACGTAATATATTAACAACCGGAATTGGATTTATAAAAGCTGATAATTATAATCTGCCGGGAATTGATCCTTTAATGGTAGCAAATTTCTTTGCAATCAACAGTGATTATTGTTCAACAAAATTTAAAAATATAAAAACTTTTGTGTAATTATAAATCACGTATTGTTTTTAATATTTTTTAAAAATAGATAATATACACGACATTTATGGAAATAATTTTTATTTTTACTTGTGGATCCGCAAGACAGTCGTATGGTGAAGATGTCACAAGATATCTATCACTAAACGTGAGGGAAATTAGACATCGTTAATGTAAAATTTGTCCTGTACCTAAAATTCATGCTAAATCTTGTTCAGTTTGGGTCGAGAAACAAATAACACGCAATAAGTAACTAATTAAATATGAAATTTTATACAATAATATACTGAAAAAAAAAATTGTACTTGGGAGAGTGATTAAATTTTTTTTAGTTTTGGTAATGAAATTTGGGCCAATTTCATGGGATTTAAAGTTCTCGAATATTGTTCTTACCTTTCGATTTCATTTCAAAAATAAAACTGTGAGAAAATGACAACAAAATACTTGCAAACAATGCTTACTATGATATGGACCATTTGACAATGCTGAGGGAAATTTTTAACACATATAAAAAGACATCTTTCTTGACTATTATCGGTGTATTTAAAAAAAAAAAGTATTTCTAACATCATATTAGAGGTATACGAATAATTTAAAATACTTTTTAAAAAATTGTCAAATACCCAGTTGTAACTTTATAATATAAAAAACGAGAATAACCATATGAAAACGAAAACATATTATTATGCCGGTAACTTTGTTGAATAACCACAGTCTCATAAGGATCTAAGATGCTCTTACACAAGTTTAAATGATATCGAGTATGACATCAAGAATATTATGGTTAAATTAAATAATTTGAACAATATGTATAAAATATTAATCACTCTTTTTTTTTATTTACTATTAGCTCTAGCGGGTAGTGATCGAATTTTCAAACTGAAATTATTCAAAATACATACTGAATTAATTTCTCGTTTAAATTAGAAATACGATTAAATTTGTAACCATACAAAAAAAAATTAATATGAAAGAACTCTCCAATTAAGTACCCTATTTAATATTTTCTTCATTGGGAAACTAACAATCAGAAACATTCCAAAAAAATTCCTAGCTGTGTATTTGGTTTGTAAGCAGAGTATTTTGAATTTAAATGAGAATAAGAATGGCCACTTACATTTCTCAAGAGTTAAATTTCATAAATATTTACAATTAATTACTCATATTATTCAAATAGCTAATTTTTATAAACAATTTGTTTCATCCACAGTCAAAACTTGAAAAAGAAATAAAATAACAAATAAAACTCGTGCAAAAAATTACTCAAATTTATATATTGTGTAATGTTATATAATTTTTCCAACATTCCATAAAAAAAGAATGATTTCGTGATAAATAAACCAAATAATAAATAAATAAATAAAATTTGAAATAAAATTGTTGAACTATATTCTCACCTGAGTTGCTGTTTCGGTCACCATATTGACCTTTTATCCTGCACCGTGTTCCCTGTGATAAATATCTTTCGCGAACACGAATTACATCACACGATATAGTCATACAATGACAATTCAACGTTGCAGTCCTTTGCGAAATAATTTTTGAATAAAAAAATACTTTTTTAAAATTTGATTAGTGAAATTTAATTTTTTTACGTGAGCATTTTTCTTGATCACAAGCTTTGATATTTTTTTTATGTACAGTTTATTCTTTTATAATACCTGTTTAAAATAAAATTTAGTGTTTTAATGGTATTCGGAAAAACGGACTCAGATTACATCCAATTTAGTTGAACCTAATCAATATTCAAAGTAATTATGTTTTAGGTATTTAGATATATAGTTATTTTTGTGGTAGAAGTACATTTACGAATAGTGTCGAATTACAAAATAAAGTATTGAATTTAATATTAAAAGTTTATATATACTCTTTACTACGAGTTCATTTAACTTTCCCCTTAATAACATCATCAAAATTTAACAAAACTGAATTTATTTTTTTAAAATGCAGTATAAACCTTCGAAAGCTAAATTCCTCCAGCGATGGGATATATAATATTTTAGACTGGGAGTTATCAATTTTATTACTCTGTTGAAAATGTGGACATTTGTTCTGAAATACATATACATATAAAATAAAATACAATTTGAATAAAACTGACTTTAAAAAAAAATAAAAATCTTTTTAGATTTTATGGTAAAAACTACTGAAAACAATAAAATTTAAAATCTCCCAAAATTTAAAATATTGTACACTCAGACCCTATTAAGGACTAATTGATCCACTTTCTGCTATAACTTAAATATTTTTTGAATATATTCTTGAAATTAACTAAAAATTTTATGACATCAACAAATGAAGCAAAATTAGATGAACCTAATTTATGGTCTCTTTTCCTTTTTGTAATATTTATATTAGAGCAGGGGTCCCCAAACTTTTTAACCTGAGGACCACCCTAACTCCTCTAGGTACTAATTTCTATTAACCAAGACCTAGGTAGCTCATCATAGCAACAACTATAATTTTGAATCACGTGCAAATTTTCGTACCGGATTAGCCAGCGAATTGGACATCTACGGCGCAGGATCCCAAAGTGGACTCCGCTCCGTTCCCAATTTCGATTGGTGTTTAGGGGCAAGTGTCAAGAACATTTCATTGCTAGAGAGATGCGTGTGCTAACCCTATAAGACTCCATTTCCAGTAGATTTCACAAATGAAGCTTTAGGTGCTTTAAAAATAAATTTTGAATCTTTGAAATTTTTTAAATTTTGATACAATTGCAAATGATATCAAGAATTTTCAAAAATCCTTTTAATGTCGACATTTTCAGAACATCAAATGGAAATGATTGATTTTCAATGTAATAATAATTTTTAAAAAAAAATATTTATAGCCATCATTGCTGGAATTTTATAAGAGATTCCTACTCACATAGTTTGATGAATTGTATAAATTTATTCCCGGTATTTTTCGGCTTTCAGCACTACATACTTGTGTGAAAAAACATCCTCCAAAATGAAATCTACAAAAAATATTTATAGATTCAAATTAGCTTATGAGGATTTGAAGTCGCTGCTGATAATTTCCACCAGTAATCTTGATCCACAACTGTTAACAATTGTCAGTGGACAGTTACAGCTGTATAAATCTCATTAATCAGTATTATATTATTTAATTTCATTATGCGAATTACCTATGTACCTCACTTATTGTAAGTTTTTAAGATAAATCTCCTACCGCATACCGAACATGTGCAGCTCGCTACCCCTTTTGAAACCACTATTGTTAGAGTAACTACTGTAACTTAAGATGGTACGTCTAGAGTCTAGCTCTAGGCTCACTTCATTTGTTAGTAACATCATAAATCTTTTAATTAATTTCAAATATTAAAGATCCACCGTTGTGTACAAAGGGTTAATATTTAATCTCTGTAGACTATTATTTACTTTAAAGATACAGTGTAAACTCTATATAACGAACTTCTATTTAACGAAAAACTCCTTAAAACGTAGAAATTACAAAGGTTTGTTTGGTTTACATTATCATTCGTATATTGAAACACTCTTTATAACGTAATAGCCACTCTCAATAGCAAAAAATGCGTCATTTTTCAAGCCAAAAAAAATTTTATTTCACAGACTTTCAAACAAAATAGTGATACAGAGTCGTAAATATTTCGTACGCACAAACGGATTCTTAGAAATCGGTTTATTTGTTTGTTGTAATTGCCTAGCACATGTTTTTGCCTACTGTACTTCCGTACTACTGTCTTATTGCTGTCTTTACGTTATCATATTCTTAGTTGCTTTCAAACTTTTTAACTGTAAACATGGCGAGTAAAAGAAAGAGTTTGTGTATTGACGAAAAAGTGTCATTTAATTCAGTCAAAATTAAAACCACTTACTAAATTCGTAAGTTTTATTCGTAAAATTATATTGTTTTCTTTTACTCTCCATATAACGAAAACTCTTTATAACGTAATAAAATACCCGGTCCCTTCAATTTCGTTATATGTAGTTTACACTGTACTACGAAATTATCGTTAGTAAAAATTATTAAAGAATTTTGTAGGTACGGTTCTATAGTTTTTCAGTTTATTACCTTAATACTCTATTAAAAAAAAAATCTGAAAGTTTGACAAATATGATAAAATTTTAAGGGTTCTGATATTTTAAATACAGAAGCCTAAAAACGATTTACTTTTTTTTATCTTTTTTATCAGTTGTTTCAACTAGAACCGAACTGCCCACAGCTATCCTGAGAATGTAGTTAATTGTTATTTGAAAACAAATATATATCAATTCTTTAATTTTTATGAAACATGCTATACACATTACTTCCTATTTTATCATAATATGAAACAATACAGTTATTTATACAATTGAAACTAAACTGGTTATTGATTTTAGCCTAGACATTTTAATATACACCTACATACATATACATTTTTAAATAAATTTTTACTTTCAAATAAAAAAACTTTTAACACAATTATACTTTTCATTTTCATAGTCATTTGTCTGTCAAAAGGTATAATCTATTTCAATAGAAATGAAACATTCCAAAAATTATTTTTTTTTATTTTATTATTTTATTCAGTTTTAAACATGAACAGAATTAACGCATTATCAGCCACTAAAAATTTTTGAATTAAAGACATGCGCATAACACTGATTTCTATTAGTGTTATTTTTAGAAAATGACCGGTTTTTCTATATCGTTCTACTAAATTTTTTTATGGAAATTTGGATTAATTATCATCAGAGTCATATACAAAAAAAAGTAATTAGATTTTTTTTACAAATTTTAATGATGTTGAGTTAAAAAAATGAAAACACAATAGTCTAGGCAAAATTTTATACCAAAAAATACCTGAAAAAAATTAGGAAAACAAATTTTAAATCACTGACTTATTAGCGTAAAATATATTGACTACATATTTAAACATATTCATAACCTTGAATCATTGTTAAATTAAGTTTGAATAGAATAATTCAAAACCTACTTCTACTAACGTAATATGTAATTTAACTAACTTTTACCTTAAAATTAGAAAATATAGAAAATTTGTAACAAACCATTGGCAAATTGTTATTCTAGTGTTAAATTACATAATTTTTTTTTCATGGAAATATATCAAAAAATTTATAATTAATATTGCAAGCACACCAAATCACATATAAATTTATGGTTTTCGAAAAACGGAAATTTTGAAATAAACAATTTTTTTTTAAAACTTAAGCACTACAGTGTTACTACTGTTTTATTTCTGTTTTTTTCTACAACAATTGGAGATTGAGAACGTCAATCAGATAGAAATCGAGGAGCACCACCTTATTTCAGTAAAATCGAGTTTTACCGTGTTATATTATTGGAAAACCCCATTTCGAACGAGAAATGTCTGCAGTGTTAGGGCACGCGTACAAAACACGGTCATAGGTATGGTATATAGAGTATAGTGAAGATAGTATTGAATACGTACGGTGGGTAAAATGTATAATATACAGTGGTAAATTGTCGTCTAGGTTTAGTATCAAAACCATAGTCCCCTGTTTTTTAGTCACTGCAATGTATGTCGGGGGCGATCAATAAATTCACTCAGTGTAGTGTGGCACACGCGTTTCATTTTTCCACTCTTCTGTCGCCGTTCTATGCCGAGTTGTGGGGTGTTAATTCAGGAGTAAGTAACAAAACAAGTACGCGCTACATGAGCAATACTCAGCGCTCATGTTCGACGATTTCGATGAACACGGGACAAGTGAATGTAGTTATGCACTGTTCAATAACAGTATGGTAACCTGCAAGTCTGCCAGATGCACAGAAGATTCTTTGAGTCCACTCCGTATTTAAATCAATCATTTGCACTCAAACCAATTTGGCTGTATACATATTCTGGTACAGTCAAGTCTAAGGTGACCAATTTTATGATAGTCATAAAGGACGCCGTTCAAATCCTGCATACTCATATAAAAGAAGCTGCAATAAGAATCAAATCGATCGAATTATTTGTCTTCGAGTTATAACTGCAGCAACTTTGAAAAATGTAGTTTTTCGCAATTTTCCCTTTTAGTTTTAATCACTGAGAATTTTTACTAAAATTATTTACGATGTACTCACTATAATGATCATAGTAAAACTAGATGAGTCGTTTAAATGTGCCAGGGTCTAGCTTCTCCACAACATGTGACTGGCAGCCACGTCCAGAAACTCCCGAACTATCAACCTTCATACATTTCTCAATACTTTAAAATTAACAATGAAAATCAGAATCCACTCTTCGGATGGCTGTAACTCAAAAACTATTTGAGATATGCACTTGAAATTGTAGTATGTTATTTTTAAAGGTATAGACTATCAAAACATGCAAAAAAAAATTTTCTAATTTTTTGAAAATGTCATACTAATGGTCCCCCTTAAAGTCCCATAACTTTGTTAGTTGTTGAGGTACTTTAATTTTTCTTTTACATTTTTTTTTTTTTAATTTTGCTTTAATATTTATTTTCATTCATAAGAAACATGGTATACTTCTTCATTCACGTGTGAGCTTTCCATATTTTCTATCAAAATAACGAAATTCCTCCCAGAAACTGAGACCGATTTGATATAATTTTTTTTCCTGGTAAAATTTTTTGCAGACTTAATTTTGATAAAAATGAAAATAGCTTGCAAAACCTATAACTTACGCTTACAATTTCATCATTGTATCATTTCATTTAAGATTTTTACGGAATTGAAAATTTTAGTAAACTTGAGGACGTCATGGAATAAAAGGAAGCTGGCAAATAAGTATATTCACAAAATAAATATTGATTTATATGTATATAACTACAGTAACAAATTTATATTTAATAGACATCAACAATACTGGACTAATTTACATAAATTCGAATTTGAGATTAATTCTCGGCACCTACGCCATCAGAATTGTAAAACGTTGTAAAAGTTTACAAAATTTTAAATTTATAATAGAATTTGGTTTGTTAACATGCTTCCTGCTACATTTAAAAGTATTTCCCAGCACTTTCACCAATAAATGTTTAATTTATATTTTGCGAGTTAATATGCTTGTAATCTGCGTTTAACTGAAACTCCCCATTAAACGGCAAATGACTGCTTTCATGCATATATGTATATTATGTAGGTACGTATACATATTTATGAAAGCAGCAATGTACATATATGTGGTAAAGAAGCAAGCTCCTATCAGGTCGATTTAATTACACACCAGCCGATTCGGCGCCACCGTTCGTCCTCTACATGTAGATTAAATACATAAACACGCATATCCACACATGTTATGTGGTATAGCCACGGGGAAAATAATCATTACACATCATCACAGTGATGGAACAAATTAGGCCCGATCCACACTATAGTGCCGATATCGGTACCTCCCGCTCCGGTCTCGCTCCGATATAATATTGTTATGTTCACATTACAGTGCTGATATCCAGTTCGATCTTAGTTCAAAACAAATACCTTTTCGTAACAACTGAATGCAAGCGAAGCGGAGTGGAATCAAAAAAGTGTTCAGACTATCGATGTAGGTCTGATATCGCTCCGATAAAATATTACCTGAGTGGTATCGGTATTGGAGCGGAATTGGACCGTGATTGATATCGAAGAAGATATCGGAGCGGTGATATGAATACACTCAATGTTTCTTGTGTAAGAATATTTTATTGAATCGGGAGCGTAGCGATATCGTATCGAGTGCGGAGCGATAGTGTAGATAGGGCCTTAATCATGTTTAATCATCAGTATCATCACAAACATGACGAAAGCGTAAGTATTCCACAAGTACGAAATCATCACAGTCAAGATGATACCGTCAGTATTTATGACCTGTACTGAACGAATCTTAAAATTATCTCACTACTGCAACAATGATTTTGTCCACAACTGTACTTGTGAACATAATTATTATGTGAAATTGTGTAGACTAGTGTAGACACTTGACATAGAACATACATGCAGAATGTGTTTACTTTATTCAATTACTATTTGCTTGAGAGTTACTGGTACTATAGGCACTGGTAAAGATAAAGCAAACATTTTTAATTTAGATCTTAAAAGAGCCATAGCACGCTACTAAACAGTATAATTAGAAGCTGTGGGCTGTTCTTTCATACATCTAGATACCTACATTTATTGCATGTATTAAGTTGCATTAACAAACACATGACTACAAAATTATCGAATTGAGAATTCCGAGAAATCTTTAAATTTTATATTTTCAAAAAGATTAAAAAATTAAAGAACACAAAATTAATTACTATAGTCCGTGAACGAACTTTGAAATTTATTCTGACCGGTGTCATACAAAATATTGCTCACCTTTGAGCAAGTAAAAGTAGACATGACTGTATAGGGAAATTAAAGTCCCATTTCTAGAAGCAATTTTATCATTTTTGTAGCAAAAATAAAAATTTTGCACTCAAGTTATCTTAATCTAATTAATCACCTCAATTCAAATCATGTTTATAAAGCTTGATCCTTGATATAGTAGGACCACTAAAAAAAGATTATGTTTTTGTAAAATTCAATTCAAACTTGATTTTAAGTTCAAAACACTCGCAAAAAAACGCCCTACCAAGTTTGAATCATTGACAATTTCATATTCATTTCAACCTTTTAATCAACTTAGAATTAAAAATTCGCCAGGTGTGTGTTAAATACGCATTAAGTCATTATTTCGTACTCAGCAGCTGGAATTTTTCACAAACGAAATAAAATGTTTCTTCCACAAATTCAAATTCCGCAAACTAACCTAACTCAAATTATTTTCACTGCATTAAATATTGCAATATTAAAATGAAAAACAAAATTGACTTTGATATTAAAATTTTCAAACACCTGAAAATTGTAATTTGAATAATACAAGAAAAAAAATAAAACGTTTTTATAGACGTTCGACCCTAGTCTTATTTCGAATTTAATAATTAGCCTAAAATAGATTTCACAATTTCAATAATAAAAATGAAAATTTTGTCTCCAAGTTAGGTACCGCAACAGCACAATCTTTTAAAAAATATGTCGTTCTTTATGCGCCAAACTTATAAACATTATAATTTTAACCATGATGACGTCATCAAGTACAAACAAATACTAAAATATTCAATTACCAAAAATCGTAGAGACATTTATGGTGCTTTACATTTTCTACAAAATTAGAATTATGCTGAGCGTCTATTAGGTCGGAAACGCGGCGCGGCACAGTTCCGCTCTCGGAAATAAATAATATATTTGAATAAATGTAGGTTCGTCCACTAGCTCGACAGAGCGGCGCGGTACCGCCCCGGAGATCTTATTGATAAGAACCGCGCCGCCCCGCGTTTCCGACCTAGTGGACGCTCAGCATAAGAACACTATAAAATAAATTATGTATCTAATATTCTTCTTTTAAAACAAAAAAAAAAAAATTAAATTAAATTCAATATTTAATCGACAATCGTCAATTACTCATTGTTTATATATTTTTCCAAGAAATTCGTATTATTTTATTAATAGCTGGTATTACATACGTACGTATAATAATAATAATAATGTATTCAGACAATACAGGGTATACTACTTACATCACTACATGTGTCAATACAATGTTAAAATGGTTATTGAATTTACACGAATACTTGTGTACATATAAACGCTTGCGATATTGCTTTCTTTTATTTTTCACCTATTAATTATTTATTATTTTACAACAGGTTTGTATTTTTCTGAATAAATGTTGATCTAACGAAAATTTTTTGTTGAAAACACAAATTTATTCAGAAAAAATATAAAACTCGAGTGAAATATGGTAAGACAATTTAACGAATAAAATAAGCTAGTATACTTAATTCATATTATTTAATATTTCGTTATTATGATTTCGAAGTCAGTTAAATTTACCAATAAAAACTTTTATTTCATTTTTAGTATATTTGTCTATACAATGAAATGTTTTGTACCATTCTTTTAATTCTTCTTCTTATGTTAAATTGTGTACATTATTCACTGTAGTATAATTATGGTATTAATAAGTACATGACATTAACGCCTAATTCGTATGTAATATGTGTTATGTGTACATCAAAGCGGGACACCCTATATAAATACATATGAAATAGAAAAAACACTTATTTAGAATTTAGATCAATAATATTTTGATATTAATAGAATACTTGTAGCGCAATACAAGTATACTCGTATAATGCAATGAAATTTGCGTGCGTTACGAATTAAGCTATTAAATTTGAATGATGTATATTTTAAGTAAAAAAACACGAATCGATTATTTATAAATCATGTAACTAGAATAATTTTCGTACAAATTTTTGTCAGTAAATTTGACTGATTAATGTAAAATGTGTGTTCCCTCTATTAAATATTTCATAATATGTGACGATAATTTTTTGGTAAATATTTTTTTAATGGAAATAACTAAAACTCAAGGTCACAATGCAATCCTTATTAATTCCTCATTTCTATCATCGCATAGATGGTCTATCCACACTTGATCACGTTGTAATAGTCAGTGTCGGATCTTATACAATTTAAGAGATAGTGTCATTTTTTAAAAATTACTATTACAATTTGTTTTAACTGATATAGAACGTGAAAGATTTAAATAACCATATTATTAACAAATTAAAGGCTAATTTTAATATTAAATAAAAACAAAAAATATTTTTTTTTTTTTTTTTGATACAAAAATCGGAAAATATCAAATATGGATTTTACTCTGACACTCAGCGCCGCGCCATACGGTTGGCTTTTTAATAAAAAATACGAAATTGTCAATATTTTCTCTGTGCATTGATATTTACATAATTAAAACAAGTATATACTGTAAAAATATAGGACACTTATATAAAATGCGTAAGAAAGTTAAAGATGTGCAAATTATAAGTCAATGACAAAGATAGATACAGGTAATTATTTCAGAAAAACTTGGGAGCGTCAAAAACGTTTTGCACTAGGGTGCCTCTTAAACAGTTCCGTTAGCTACACTAAAGCGGTAAAGACTCTGAATAATGCCCAAAATATGTAGTCATAATGTGAGATTTTCAGCCAACGGACATGTTAAGTGTTGGTGTCTTTTCTGAATTTGGAAACTTCGACATAGAGTTAAAATTACACTCCAACAAATTGGAAACATTAATTCGAACTTATTTTTCTAAACTTCTGTAAATCTTTCGAAAATTTCTTACATCAGCAAGTTTAGTACCTTCACTAAACAATTTTCAGACTCTCTAATGGTTACCAGCTTCAGTCAGAACTCAAGTAATAAGGATAATATTGTATTTGATAATATTTTGTCGACAGTGAAAAAAATAGTTTTTATAACAATTAAAAACGCAAATGGAATAACTAAGCATCACATAGGATTTATAGAGTTTTGGAGGCTTTTATACGTAAAGGATAAAGTCACTGCATATGCAAATAACCAAATTTGACTAAAATTCAATACTCTCTCTTAGATTGGTAGCAATTTTAGAGATTCAGAAACATAAAAACACATTAAAATTTATATTAGTTAACAGAAACTTTGGTACTTGGATAAACGACCGAGTTTTAAAGTTGATGTTCTCTTAAACTCAGAATAAGTTTTTGTTTAGCTTCTGTTCAGTCAGTTTGGACTAGTCAAGAGTCCAAATGTGCTTAGCGTCCTTAACCGGTGTCCATTAAGTTTCCTTGAAGAAATTTTTCGAAATACATCAATAAAAAAAAGTTATTTAAACTACAGTAAAAAAGTGACGGATGGTACGAAAACATTTAGTATTTTATTTCATGTTTTAAATTTTGTCAATAAACTGATTTTATCGTTTTTTGCTTCAAATACGGAATTACAGGTGTACCGAAATATTTTCCGTATTTTGTATATACCTACCCCTAGAAAAAAAGTTCCTTAAAATAGATATCGTAAAATTGCGTGACAACAAAAATCATTGTACCAAGGCAATTTTCATTTATTTCCTCAGTATTTAGGTACCAGGTTGCTATGCTGTAGCTAATTATTTACAATGAGTCATTTTTTCATATACTTATTGCCACAAACATTATAAGGATTTTATCGTGCGTTAGATATATAGGAAAATAACAATAATAAAATAAAATACTACATCTACGATCATCATGAAGTTATATCTATCTAATAAATACTATCTAGGTAAGCTATGTTTTACATACAGCTGTACAAACATGCGTGTAAAAAATGGCTCTTTACACACATGTTTACGTAAAATACCACAGCTTACTACACTTTTATTAATTCTTATATTGTATATTATATTAGAATCTGTACAAAAATTTTACCTAGAAACTGAATGTTTACATTTGTTTTTAATTTTCAAATTCTATATAATTTTAATACTTATATTGTATTTTTATCAAATTTCTATCGTTTCATTGAATTTCATGTTAGTCGTAGATAAAGAATAGTGCGTAACTCGGTTGTAAGGCATATTACACACTAGCCGCTACGCGGCTCTCGCGTAACTTTTTCGCTCGTGTGTATAGGCAACTTACAACCTCAGTCACGTAATATAATATTCTTTACTTTACATACTTTTTTAAATCCTTTCTCAAAAAGTAAAAAAATAGAGAATTAAACCTAATCGTAAGAATTTGGTAATAGTTGAGTGCAGTAAGACCAGTGAAATTAAAAAGTTTTTTAAATTGCCATCAGATTTACAAAAATTTTCAGTGCTTTAAGAACCGTAAATAAAATGACAGAATGATGAAATTAAAAAGTGAATTGTAGCTTTTCGAAGTAGCTTTTTTCATTTTTACTTTTCATAACTAAAATTAGACATATATTTATAGAAAGGTTTCTTTCAGATCAGTTATATTTTTAAAACAAATTTTGTAATTTTGATAGCAAAAATGAAAATTTCACATCCAAGTTACTTAAGTTTACCTAATCGCAATAATTTAAATCATCTTGATCATTTTGAACTTGGTGACACCATCAAGTTGACTAGAATTGTTCATTTCCTTAAAAATAGTACCTAAATAAAAATATAAGATGATGAAACCGGAAACAAACTATAGGTTTTTGGAAGTCATTTTTTCCATTTTTAGCAAAACTGAGCAAGTAGGATCACTAGCTTAGAAAAGCTTTTCTTTTGTAAAAGTTAAAAATATTCTATTCATTTGATTTTAATTTATGAACAACATTCGCAGGATAAGTTTCACAAAAAATAAAACAGTCTGAATTATCGACAATTTATAATTTTAACCTTTTAACCAAATTAGAATTAAAAATTCGCCAAGTTGGTGTTAAACACACATTAAATCAGAATTTCGTAGTTCAATAACTAAAAGCTTTCACAACTCTCGGAATAAAAAATATTTCTTGCTTTTATTTAATGTTAATATTACTTTGATAAAAAAATTAATAACAATTTTTAAAAAATGACACTGGCCATTACATTTCCTAAGGTCCAACATTGATTATTTAAAAGGATTCAAGTGCGAATAAATCATCTAATGCGATGACAGACACGACGAATACATAAGAATTTTTTTTTACTGTAGTTTAAATAACTTTTTTTTCGTTGCTGTACTACGAAATCCTAATAAAAAGAACAGTTGTTTCCTCTTATCACCGAATCAATTTCACCGAAATATAAAATTTTAAACCTATTAACATTTTTTATGTACAAAAAAAGGCATAAAACCTCCCTAGCTACCTAACATTCATTTTTTTATTGTAAATTAAATTGAAATAATGATTCATTTAAAGGGTTGATGTTGCATTAATCATCAAATGATTTAAATAGGGGTTCAAAAACATGATGACTTCACAAGTGACCTGTATGAATGTTATAAAGGTACCCAAGCACGGGTTATACACCTGTTTACTTTTCAAATTCATTAATAAAACATATTAAAAGTATCATGTACATCAAAACAAATATGATATTATGTACATATTATATTTATCTACACGATAATTTCGACAGAATGAAATACAGATATCTAAAAAACAGTATGTATGCATGTATCAAAGGATAAAGCATTGTAGCTTATTTTTTAATTTGCTTGTACATTTTATCAGGAAACAAAAAGGAAAATGTAAGATTTGCGCC
Organism: Brachynemurus nebulosus; assembly: GCA_035578155.1. Classification (NCBI taxonomy): domain Eukaryota; kingdom Metazoa; phylum Arthropoda; class Insecta; order Neuroptera; family Myrmeleontidae; genus Brachynemurus; species Brachynemurus nebulosus. Next base: position 38,481,263 of record JAPWDM010000002.1, on the reverse strand, counting down.
ATCAGTCACGATTCATGGTTAAAGTGACACTTCTACAACAGTCAATTCAGTCGCCGATGATGTACGTATATTTACTACTTGGGACAAAAAATATCGACCCAAAATATCTGTAATACTTCTAGTTGAAAATTTTTACTATTATTTTAGATCTTTTTGGTTAAAAGTGAGGGACACTTTACATGCCATTTTAAAGTTGAATATTTCGGAAACGAAAATTCAAAATGAAACAATTCAACCTCAGCTTTAGTTCAAAAATTCTTTCTAACGTCATACGAGGCGGTAGACGGAAAAAAATTTCCATCCCCGCTTTTCAATACGGGAAAGTACCACAATATACCTATAAAAATGTCATGTTCCTGACGGACGGATTTGGAAAAATTATAAGTTATACCGAATATTATAAACAAAATTAATTCAGTTTAAATGTTCAGTGTAATTCAGAAATTCGTCTAAAATTTTATTTGTACAAAAAAAGTAAACACACTATTTATTTAAAGGTTGAATTAATGACAATATTAATATAAATTACTTATATTCTTGACCTTGATCTTGGCCTGTTAAATAATATTACTGCTACTAGTATTATTTCTGTATTGAACATTAGCTCTTTTTATGATGAGAAGATTCATAAAAAAAAAACTATATATAGGTTGTTTTATAACACCTTAATAAAAATAACATAAACTCTAAGGCTGACGAGCACCAAATCAGAGAAATTTACTACTTTAGTTTTGTAAATCACTTTAGTTAGAACTAAAGAAGTATTATACTACTTTAGTATTTTACTACATTAGTTTTGCTCGGAGAGCTCATTCACAAAATACTTCTTTAGTTTCAACTACTTTAGTTTTCTCCAAATACTCTTTTAGTTATTAGAAATGTGTAATGTAACATAAAAATTTTATCAGAAAAAGTTAAAAATAATGATTTGGGTGGCATCCACTATAAACAAAAAATCTTCAGAGAACAAATTTTTTGGTTCTTAGTTTCTTTTTTTCTAAAAATTTTGAAAATTAATAAAAAAATTTAATTTTTTTCATTTTTCCAATATGGTACGCACCCCCCCCCCTCCTCCCCAAATAAAAAAGCTTGTTTGTATATACGCCTCTCTTTTCTATTTTGAGCAGTTCGTACTATAGACTCAAACGTATTATCTTCATTAAAAACACCATCCATATTGTCAAAATACAGTCAACACCGATTGCTCGGTACAGTAATGGAAAGAACAAGGACGGACAAATCAAAATCATGGTTAATCCAAAAATTAAACTAAAAAATAATTTAGTCATAAAAAAGTTAATTAAAAAAATCAAAAAACCAGACTGCGTAAAAAGCAAACTAAAATGATGGAAACAAGATGAAATAGAGAAAGAGAAAAATGAATAAATAATAATTGTACCAAGTTAAGCAGAAATGCCTGATGCCTCTGACTGCTTTAGTTTTTAATCATTTTTTTTCTCTACTTGACTTTATTGTGTTTAAAAATTATTTAGAAGAAGAAATATATAGGTACGCATGCAGCGACTGGGTTTTCACATTCAGCCTAGTTAATTTGCCTTCAAATAATTGGAAACTGACTGTAATATTTAATATTATTTTATTACCATATTACAATATCTAATTAAAAACCCCAAAAAATGTTCAATTGCGAAAATAAGCCGAAAAGAAGGCACAAAAATGCAGGTCACCAATGTTTTTTAAAGATACTCTTTTACATACTCCTACTAGTGCGTAGGAGTATATTTTGGCTTTGTTTACTCTCTTACTTACTACTTTAGTATAATACTCCAGAGTGGTGCACAGCACTCGTTTACTCTCAAGAGAATATTTTCAATATTTCTTTAGTAAAATACTCCACAACTGAAAATACTACATTAGTATAGAAAGTAATTGAAGTCGTCAGTTTTTCACTCTTTTAGTATAATACTAAGTTAATTACAAAATCTCCTGGTTGGTGCTCGTCAGCCTAAAAGTACTTATCACAATCAAAATTATTGATCTTTCACAAAAAAATTTTATTCAAAGGTACACATAATTCAGCACTAATCAAATGCATTCTTCTATACCTTACTATGTATATATCATGGAACCAGAAGTATCTCTCAAAGTCTGTTACTTATAAGGTATTGCAAGGATTCACTCTTAATTATGTACTACTAATTAGAAATTTAATTATGTGCAAAAACGCGTATCTGTTGCAAATTACATATTATGTTCATAACATGACATTTATTGATTTTCAGTCATTATAAAAAAAAAAGTTACGATAATGTAGATACTTTACAGATTTAGAAAATATAATCGATTAAAAAATGGCCTAAGTCAATTTACGTCCGTTTCCGATTCAACTCCTAAATTCAGAAAGAAATAATTAAGGTTTGTACGTACCAAACTTAATAGAAACATTCTGTATATTTTGACTGATATACTCAATTATGTCAACTACTAATATTTATACCGCCTATACCGGTAATTGTTCCATAATCGAAAATTGAAAATTTAATATAGGTACTTGTGCAAATACATATTAGGTGTGTCATTTTAAATAAATATTACCTATGGTATGTATTTATAAAAATGCATATCACGAAAATATTGGCTCACAATATTATTTCATATTTGTAATTACGAATTATGAGATCACAATATACAAAATATTATATTCACTACTATAAATAGAGTAAAATGACTTGATTAATTAAAGGCATCAGTTGTTTTTAAGTTATTAAGTAATTCGTTGCAATTATTTTGCATTTTATTTTTAGAATACATTCTTATAATAAAATTGAATATTGAATTTCATTGTTGGCGTTTGTTGTTAAGGGTTAAAATATTAAAAATGTTATGTCCTTGATTTAAAATTATGGTGTACATATATATGTAAGTCACTGAAACGCGATTTTTTAATTTAGTAGTTCATATATTATATTTTTATAATTGCATAGAACACGATACACGAAAATTTATATGACATTTACTTAGGTATTTGTTTAGTATTTTATTGTAAAATATAACAATTTAAATTATAAACTATTTGGTATTTGCTTTAAAAAAATGCTATAACAATGAGTTAAGTATATAACAAAATATTTATGTAGATTTAATTTAGCTTGTTAGAGGAAGTATTTTTCCAACTACTAAAGTTCCTGTTATAATTAACAGTATTCTTAAATGTTATTGTTTAATTTAAACACACTTTCTATATTACTATTTTGTTTCTTAACTTAAAAGTTTCTATCAGTCAAAGAAAGAGTAAAGGTCCATTCATATCTACAGACACTGAACGTCACAGACACGTATCGTGGCAGACATGACAAATATTGTTTAATGCTTTTCTTATGGATGTATTCATATATACCGTACAGACACGGATTGTCTGTATGTACGAATGTGTTCATAAGAAAAACATTAAACAATATTTTTCGTGTCTGTCACGATACGTCTCTGTGACGTTTAGTGTCACATAATTATAATACATACATATTGTATAAGAATTTTAAAACTATAATTTCCATGTGCTGGCCCGACCAGGGGGCGGGGTAGTCGAGGTTGCAGCCCCACGGTCCGAGCTTGAAGAAGGAGTTCGTAGCCGTTGATAAGGCGTCCGAGGAAAAGTATAAGGACCTTTTTTACTCGTTATTTATATTTTTGGAGAAAATTTTTTAAAAAATGTATCTAGTTAATTCTTAGAGTCCGCCATTTTTCTCCGCGACCCTGTCCATTTGATACTTGTTATAAGTATTTGTGTTTTTATTGTTATGAACTGAATAGTAAAGTGTATTTTGATCTGTCAAATACATATTACAGTAAAGTCTCCTACATATAACATGGTGTTTTTATAACGTGATTTCTATACAACGCGGAACGAAATTGCAACAGTTCTCCTATAACACGATCTCTTTAGAACGCGTTTTTCGTAAAAGAAAATTCCAATATCTCAAAGCAGCTTGAAAAAATTATCTATGGTAGCACTTATTTGATGTGTTTTAGCTACAAAATAAAACTAGTTGTGAGACCCAAAAAGAAAATTTGCAAGGTGAAGAAGATTTTCGGTCAATTAAAAAGAAGATTAAACTGCAAATATATGACAATGATAATGAATAATAAAACAATCTATTAGGTATTTAGGTATCAAATTAGTTTTTCTGTTGGATCATTTTTTTTAGTTTATAATTTTATTATGTAAACTATGTATTATATATTCAATAAACTTAAATTTAAATAATGTAAAATTCTACATATGCCATTTCTATTGTAAAGTTTTATTAACTAACTCTGAGAATGCAGTTTTTATATAATGGGTCTGATTTATGTACATACAATTTATTTATTTCTGAGATTCATAACACTCACTTAATTTGTATTAATCTGAGTTTCATATAACGCGGTTTCCATATTATAATGTGGTAAGGGATTGCAAAGAACGCGGAATTTTCGTATTTCTGTGTTTCTCTTAACGCGCTTTCCACAAAATGCGATACAAATTTTAGGAGGGGTCACAGGTCATTCTTAACTTATCTTCTTCTTTCCTAAATCTTATATTTGATAGCAAGTTGAAAGACAATATAAAATAGTAAGATAAAATAGGCATTTTAATTATGGAAATATCCACCATTGATACTACCGGATATCACATACCCGTGGTAAGGTAATCTAGTATTTTCAGATACTAAGAATCACAAAAAATGATTTTTAAAGTTATTTAGCGTAAAGAACTTAATTTTTTCAACTGAATTTTACAAATATACATGCGCCTACAAAAAATTACTTTTAAAGAGTTTTATCAAAATTAATTTGTTTGAAATAACAAATCTAAATAATTTCTAAATTAAATACAATTTTCTTGGAATATCATCTTCAGAATATACATTACTACGTTATTTTTTCTTTTCAATTTTATTTTTAAATTACACATAAATATTTATTAATGAGAAGTAAATAGTCGGTAACATTATTGGAGAATGTTTAACACCAAACATAATTTAGTATTCATTTTTTTTCAAAACTGACATTAATAGCTCTCAATATGTATCCTACACCAAATGTATGCAAAAAAATACCGATTATTCTAAATCTACTAGAACATTGAGGCTTATTTGTAAACGGCCACCACATAAGGTATGTTCCAACAAACGCCAGAATTTCCAATTCGAGTGAATCCCAGTATTTTAAATTCGATAATGTCATGTGAAGGTCAAATCAAATTCAATTCAGAACTTCAGTTCGGTATTTAATATATAGGAACGTTTATATTAATTCTTAGGGATTTCAAAAGATGTTTCTACTAAAGACTTGAGTTACGTATTCTATACCTTCCATATTATGAAAAATATTTACAAATATATCCACTAAAAAATTATTATGTACTTTAAAATACTTTAATTTAATTTTTAAATAAAAAGTAGGAACTATTTTTTTTTTTTTACTTTACTCCGTCTTTTACTTTATTACTTACTAAAATAATATAAATATTTATAAAATAAATAATTAAAATATACGTGTTTGCTAATTAAAAAGAAATATACCTATTATAGCTAGTGATGAGCAAATGCAAGACCAAGACCAAGACTTGGCAGTCTTTGTCTTGGTCTTGCTCTTGCATTAAGAATCTTGGTCCTGGTCTTGCTAGAGCAGTTTGAGTCTTGGTCTTGGTCTTAGTCTTGCAAAATGCAGTCTTGGTCTTGGTATTGCTAAAAAATCTTGCACTTTCTTGCATTTGTTTATTAGCGAATTTTTTCCTTCTAAAATCAGAATTTTCTCTTTTTTCGGTATTAATTATACTTTCAAAGTATTTAAATAGTTTTGCAAGAGTCTTGCTTCTTTCTTGCTTTTGTCTTGGTCTTGCTCACTTGAGTCTTGGTATTGGTCTTCCAACCATACTTATAGCCTTGGTCTTGGTCTTGCTCTTGGTATACATAGTCTTGGTCTTGGTTTTGCAAAAAATGCAAGACCAAGACAAGACTGCAAGACCAAGACTAATTTGGCTCATCACTAATTATAGCAATTAAATAAAGTCAAAAATTTGTGTCTTTTGACAGAACAATAAAAACTTAAAATTTTTTTGTTTATTATTTAAATTTTTAAATTATAAGGTTAAAATTTAAATTTTCGTTAATGCGCATGTCTAGGATTTGAAATACTTACTCTGAAGCAAAAATTTTAAAAATCAATTCGGGTGAGTTCAGAATTAGATTTAAATACTTGTTGGAACAATTTCAAATTGTATGTAAACTGGAATTACAATTCTGCTTAGTTGGAACAGTAAAGTCACCTATGCGCATGCTCATTAAAATGAGAATTAATTCAAATGTTCATTGGAACATACCTATAAATTTGGATTGTTTATTAAAAGGTCTTAAGCGAAGACCTTTTCAATATTATTTTCTAAGTCTTTTATTGTAAAAAAAATTCTTACATTGATTGAAAATCAATAAATATCCTAAAGTTACGATAAGATCTGAAGGGTATATATATATATATATATATATATATATATATATATATATATATATATATATATATATATATATATCGTTTTAATAGAACTACATAGATTGCTAATTATAATGATTACTGAGTCAGTTGGCGTTTCTTTCTTTTTTTTTTTGTTCATCAAGAAATTTTAATTGACCCTTCCTCAAGAAAGAAAGAAAAAATTAGAATTTTTTTAATCAGACAACTTTATTTTAGAGAAGAAACTCCAAATTTTGTTGTTAATTGTATTAATTTTTATTTTAGAAAAATTTTTTCTCTCTTCATTTCCTATGTGACCATCCCCTCACCAAGGAGGTTGTTGTATACGCGCCTGATGACGACATAAATAATAGCCTTCGAGAGGCAGTTCTTATTCCATATTATACAGTGCGATACCGAAATACAAAGAAAAACTTTCATGATTCTAAACAACTTTTCCAAATTAGATTTTCTTAAATTTTCAACATATTTAGTTAGTACTTTACTTTTGAACCATTTTTACATTTTTAACCTCAGGTATGTGAGCGATTATGTATACGTCTGGAAACTGGGCATTTATACCTAATGCCAGCGATAACATTTTTTTTTATTAGGCGTTGACCGATAGCAAATACTGGTGATTAAACGAGTTGTATATATTTTTGAGTTCAATACACAGTTTACAATTGGTACTTCACGGCAAGACTTGGTAGGTACTATCAATCTTTAATCAGATTAATGAAGTTATTACCAGTTGCTTGTAAGTTGCACTATTTGTGTTCCCCAACGCCCCCACCATAGTATTTATAAAAGCTTATTATAGACATTTTAGTTCCATCAACGTATTTCGCAAAACGTTAAAAAAAATTCAAATTTGGATTTATTAATTATCAAATCAATTTTTAAAGATATTCAAAATTTTTATTGTCTAAAAATACAAGAAAATTTTTTTATCTTCTCGTCTTCTTTTTCTCTACATAGTATTACTATCTATATCTGCAATGTTGCAATCAACTTTGAATGATCTGTAGAATGATATTCATTGTAGTATGTACCCAATTACCAGTATCTTCTATTACTTCATATATGCATGTATTTTATAATAGCAAGTTATGTATTTTATAGATTTGTAGATAGTTACATATTTAAAATGTTATTTCATCCAAGTAAACCATTTGGACAATGTCCAAAATAATAATATGTTCCGTCAAAATGTATTGGAGAATACCATACGGGCCACACGGAACATCAATAAACTCTGAATTGATATTGTTTTAACATACATTTTGAATAACTAGCTTGCACATATGTTTGAATATATTCTATTAAGCAGCTTCCACATTCTCGCCGAAGTTGGACGAAGTAGTTCCTCGCGAGGTTGGCCGAGGCATAAGAATAGCATTGAAACACCAATCGCGAAGCACAACAAAATGACCCTCTACATTCTCGACTCGTCCAACCTCGGCGAGAATGTGGAAGCTGCTTTATATTCGAGTTGAATAAAATTTGCTGAATTTGTTAATTTGAATTAAACAATACATCAAATGCAATTGGTGTAGTTTGTGTTGGTTTTGGGTGAACTTTAGATAGTCAACTAACCAGATACAATTAGTGAAGTGATAATTACATAATAAGTAGTTTTATTAATTAAAACTCACAAGTAAATCATAGCAATATTGTATTTCTAAGAACTAGCCGAAAAAGATCCTTCTTAGTAACACTACATTTTATTTTAAACAATAAATTCGAAAATGAAAAACATTAACTAGGAATTGAAAATTTGGTATTTTGATAGTAAAAACAGAAATTTTTCTCAGTGAATTATTAAAATTCACTAAATCGGTGAATTTTTATAAATTATACTTTTAAAAATTAAAATTGAATTCTTACGCTCCTTTCACATTGTACGGTTTTCGCCGTACGGTAAAAAACCGTACGACTTTTTGCCGTGATGTAGTTGCTTTCACATTGCACGGTTTTTTGCCGTATTAAACTGAATACCTTCATTTGATTTGCAACATCATACAAGTAACAAGTGTGGTTAAAGTTAATTCTATAAATCGGAGGAAATATAAAGTAGGATTATTTATTACCACACTCTTTGAAGACCTGAAAAATGACAAAAATAATTTTTTTTAACTATTTTCGGACGTTTACAAGCTACTTTGATTAATTTCTTGGCGAACTTATCGTAAAAACACACAATTTGGAAATTACATACAATCTATTAAAATGCTTGTTAGTACATTCAACATCAGTTTCATCTACAGTGACTGTATAATATTCTTTATAACAGTGTGGCCATTGGAACCATATCCGCCATATTCAGGCCAAATTTGAAGTGAGTAACCGTAGTAACAGAATAAACAAGGTATACAAATTCAATGCATTTGGCCTGTTAATGGCGTCAACCAATAAAAAACTAGACCTACTAATGGCCACACTATTATCAAGTATATTATAAAGTCACTGTAGTTTCATCCATTTCACAAATAAAATTAATAATTAACATAAAATTCAACAAAATAATGTTACTGCCGTACGTTAAAAAACCGTCAAATGTGAAAGCATCAATTTAATTACATACACTACTGAGTTAAAAACGCCGTACGGCAACCGTCAAGTGCAGTGGCAAGAGACGGCTGCTACACGGCACGGCAACGGCATTTTGCCGTGACCGTGTAATGTGAAAGGTCCAATGCTCTTCTTCACTCCACTAAAAAAATGTTACCGTACGGTTTTTTGCCGTACAGCAAAAACCGTATAATGTGAAAGGAGCGTTATGACATCATGCCGGTATGAAGTTTTAACAATAGTCCCGTTTACATCCATACTATTCTACATTTCCTGATAGGTTGTATCAATAGTTCCGTCTAATTAGTTTGAAAAAACTAGATAGGTAAAAAATAGATGGTATTAACTTCTCATAGCAGCGCTACTTCTCAAAGAAACAATTTCAAATACAAAACTTATAGTTTTCGAATAGTTCCACAGTTTTTGATACATTGTAGCAAAAGTTCTGCCCTCTAACCATTCTTAAACATTTTTTAAAACTTAGTCCCAACACAGCAACACAAGAATAAATTCTAGCGAAGTTTTTAGTATATATTCCACAATAGATACTTTAATCGATAGAACTATATTCTATAGGTTTACACCAAAAAGTTCGTTAGAACTACCGGCAAACTGATACTTACTTTACTCTTTTGTTGCGGTACTGGTGCTAACTGCTAAGTTTTAAAACCTGTTGAAGAATGATTAGAAAGCAGAACTGTTGCTAAAATGTATTAAGAACTACAAAACTATTACCGACAAACTGATACATTACTCTTGAAGTACTGGCGCTATTAAATTTTAAAACCTGTTTAAGAATGGTTACACGGTAGAAATATTGATAAAATTTATAAGAAACTATAGAATTATTGGATAATTATGAGATTTTGTATTTGAGATGGCTTTTTTTAAGAAGTTGCAGTACTACAAAAAGTTGACATCACGTATTTTTAACTACGTACTAATTTTTTAACTAATTAGGCGGAGTTATTAACGTAACCCATCATGAACTGTAGAACTATTGTAGGTGGAAATGGACGTTAGCCAGTATGAAGTGCGAACTTCATACTAGCTAACGTCATCAGGTTTACTTTAAGTATTTGGAGATTTTTTTTCAGGGTTAATTAAAGGGTTTTATTCAACATCAAAATTCCTATTAACTAATAGAAGAATTCTTACCTAAACTTGTTCCTATCGTTACTGTTAAATATTAAATCATGAAGCTATAAATCCTGTGTCATACTTCTTCTATTTGTGTTTTATTGTCATAGACTGTAAACAAAGTGTATTATTTAAACTATTGAAAACATTTCTATATCACATGTTATCCGCCATGTTGATTTCTTCCTTAACTACTTTGGGAGGGACCTCAAGTCATTCTTAATTTACCTTTCATTTTTTTAGATTTTATGTTTAGTAGCTAGTTAAAGACAGTAATTAAAAAGTAGCAGTTTCAATATAAGAATCAGTTTAGTAGTAAAATGAAATATACCTATGCACCTAAGTATACTTAATCTTCGAATTTCATTTCAGACGTGTGGGTTGCACGCGTATACTTTTTTTTCTTACTCATTTTTTATTTTATAATTAAGCAGACAAAACAAAAGTATGTTCAAAGGTACACGTGCACCTAACAACGAAAACAAAAACTATAGTTGAAGTGATGGCAATTGTTCAAAACGCATAATAAACAGTTGACTTCATCGTGTGACGATACTTTAGACCTAATCAAAATATACCATTTTTAATTCATTGTTAATTGACGTACGCACTGATCTCTAGGCTCTCAGCATTCGAACATCTATAACGACTTCTGTAATAAACAAGTTTTAGATTGAATGAAATTTCTTGGCGATCAATAATGTCATCATAAAGTCACATCGTGTGACCATTGATTATTACCGTTCATAAAACTAAATAAGAATAATGGTATCTCTTATGATAAGATGCGCAGTGACCAGTGATAACGATTCTGTTATTTGTACTCAGCGACTAAAGGCCGGTCCAGACGCAACGTCTTATCTGAACGACTTGTCTGAATCGACAAGTTTTGTATTTTATATTATAATTTTATAATATCTGATCTTCGTCAATGCTCCCGTCAATTTTTGTGCGAATTTGTTGAACTTTATCGGAGTTTTCCTTGCTTGTGGCAAGTTAAAAGCCCAGAGTAGAGATGTGCTCGTGAGTACATTTTTACTCACGATCACGCACACTCACGAATTAGCTTTTGTACTCACGCCCGATCACGAACGAGAAAATTTATTTCTTTTCACACTCACGCACGATCACGAACAAAAAAATTTTATGCTTTCACACTCACGCACGCTTACGAATTAAACATAAAAATCTTTGAAACTAATCGTTGGAATTTTGAATAAAAATCACTATCGCTTTACCAGTCAGTTAAAATTATATCCTTACGATAAAATCAGAATACGGTTAATACGGCTAACATTATTACTGAGATTAATATTGATGCAAGTTATATACTATTTAATTTTTTCTGGTAAGTGAGAATATTTTCAAAATTTTTCATCTAATGATTTATTGTTTAATTTTTGTTCTTATTGTATTTGTATATAAACACGACATTTCGCACAACCAAACCAAATATGTAGTTTTTTAACAAAATTGTGACAAAATATTTTTTAGTACCTATAAATACATAGATAATAATTTTTTTTAAATAATGATAATAATAAAACAACTTAAAATATTGAAAAAGATAATGTTCCTTAAGGCCGGGTTTCCACCAAACAGACTAGTTGAGTTTGTGTTTAGTTTCTGAAATTGGCAACATTTGTAAGTTGAAAAAAACTAAGATAAAATACAAACAAATTAAAAACACTATTTCAACCAAAGCGACACGTTTTTTGTTTCTGTTAATGTCAAATTTAAGGTTAGCATATTTCAACAACAAAATGCCTAATGAAAAAGAAATTTTTATATTGGCTTGTGGATGGTTTTTACTAAATTACCGAAAATAAAAATAAAGATATTTTTTATAAAAAAAATATAAAAACCTATGTGCAGAAAATAATTTATAGATATATTCTAAAAAATAAACAGTCAAAATAGTTATACAGGAGTATTTATTAATATTAGGCCGGTCGCACACTGGATACGATTACGTACGAAATTCAGTTGTACGTATACATACGAGTACGTACGATAGTTTCTGACAGATGATGTATTATGGGAGCTCGCACACTGTATACGATTCAGTTGTATGTATACATAACTTTTTGCATATAATTCGTTTACCCACTCGGTTCTACGATAAAGACGACCGCGTAGTTTACGTGTTAGAAGACAATTTTCTAAAAGATATAGATTCATGCCGAATGGATGTTATCAGAGAACTGCCAATAATTAACTGATAGTGTCGGACAAACACGTAACCACTGTGCGAGCTCAATTCGTACGACAAGAGTCGTATAAATACGTACGTACAAAATCGTATCTAATTTGCGGCCAGCCTTAGGCTATTAGGTATATATAATACGGTACTTAACTGTATTTAAAATTTGTGTCAAATGTTAAATAATTCTATGCATTATCATTACACATGTCCAATTTTAATGATGAAACAAAAAGATTTGATAACTATTTAGAAATTTTATTTTGAAAATTGCCATTTTTCAACAAATATTCAAATTAGTGAAAACGCGCTATTTCTTGAAAATGACGTAACATTTTGTAGCTAGATATGCCGATTTTGATAATTTTCATCGGTGAGATGAAATTGTGTTTTCTTTTGAATATTTCTATTAGCTTATATATATAGTAATAATAATCGACCAGAATTCAAATAAATACTTGCTTTTACTTTGACATTTTATGACTATAATCAAAGTTTTGAGGTTATAAATATTGACATTGACATTTAGTTGCTTCAAACTGTGACGTCATTATTGTGAGGTGTTTTTCCCGCCTTTTTCTCATTTAAAATTGTAGGGTTATTTTTTTGATGATTTTTTACAGAATCTGTCGAAAATAAAAAAATCACTGAATTGATATGGAAAAACAATGCTTTTAGAATATTTTTGTAACTTCAGTCAAGATCCCTATTCACAATGTTTTTTATAAATACGTATGTATTTATTTATTTATTCTTAATAATGAAATAGTACTGGTGGTACTGGTTATGTTATGTTATGATGACCTGTGTTGAGATGTGAACAGAGAGACTCATTTCCACTAGACCGATTGTTTGGAAACAATTACAAAACTCTTTGATGTTTACCGCTTTGGGATGGGACTCAAAAAAACACAACTTCAACAGTCGTCAGAGACTCGAATTTACAATTTGTTTTTAAATTGTTTGTAAACAGTTGAAATTTTGTTGAAATCGACACGAGTTTCTGTTTTGTCCGTTTGGTGGAAACCCGGCCTAATAGATAATATTAATATTCCTATAAGTAACCCATAATATGCTCTTTATATTATGTCTTCATGACCATATTGTTCAAAACTGTAAAACTGACCTTGTTATTTACAATTATACTCATTGACTGAGACAGTATATCCACACATCGTGAGAGATGCAGGCTAATTTTAAGAATTTGTTAAAAATTTAAGAAATTATTTAAAAACGGAAGAAATAATCAGAACAACATCATAAACACTGTTGGATATTTCTAATTTGTAAATCATTTTGTATACACTCCAAATATCTCGGTAAAGAACTGGAATTTGTTAGTTAGGGTTATTGGATTTCTACCTACTTATGCTTGTAAAAACCAATATATAAAAAAAAGATTTTTTTGTAGTTAAAATATCAAATTGGTTTAGTTAATATTCCCTAAAACTGAAAATAATAAATTATTTAAAAAATTTTTAATCATGGTCTTCAACTTTTCGTGACTCACAAATTATTCACGACAAGAAATTAAATGTCACGATCACGCCCACTCACGCATGATCGTGAAAAATTATTCACGGTCACGATGGATCACGCGTGACCACGATTTTGGCACATCTCTAGCCCAGAGTACAGGGATCGAAATAAAAAATCCAGGCATATGAAGTTCTGATAGAAAAATACAAAGAAATGATGAAACGGTTAACAAGGAGACAGTCTATGTTGCTCCATGACAAACGTCGTGAAACTGAAATTTGAACGATAAGTTGGAGACGTGTGGGCACACTAATTTTTGTACATTTTATCGAACGACTTGCATGAACGTTTTATCGTTCAGATAAGACGTTGCGTCTGAACCGGCCTTAAGGTAGCAAGAAACCTGTTCGGACCCAAAAATGAACTATACGTCTTTATCAGCGTTCTTACCCACGCATGGAATATGACAAAAATTGGTATTGTAGATAAGAACCCTAAATGTACATGTAGGTATAGTATTTGTTTAAGGTTTCGATTACGTACACTTTGTAAACACCTTTGTCTTTTTTTTGTCGTTACTAAAGTTTCAGTCCGATCAGTGCGACTTCCCGTACCATTGTCCGTATTGATTATAAAACTATAAATTAATTATACTGTGGTGCTTTACATAAGAGAAAGTTGTAACAAATTAACGAAAACTCATATTAAATTTTTTTGTGAAAAACACAATGGTATAAGAATTTGCACTAATCGGAAGAGATACTTACCGCGGCCGATTGCGCTTGTCAAAGTTTTTCTCTTTATAACTCCAAATGAACAGCACCATAGTTCGCAACCAACGCAACTATTAGTAGAAGTTATTTTTGTTAAAATTCTCACATAAATAAAATACCTCATTCTATTAATTTTTATTGCTATTTAATAAAATTATATTCAGCCTGTGTTCTTTTGATCACAGCCGTCTCATCTGAATACCTACGTAACATACTGTTTTACGCATGAAGGCACATCATCAGCGCATTACATACTATGTACTGTCTCGCATTGAGTCAGTATGTCAGTCAGTGGTACCACACCACTACAATTATTCCTAAAATTCAAATGTAGTTCATCTCATATTGATGTAAGTATCAGAACTATTTTTGTCGATGAGTAATTTTCACTTAAATAAAAAAAAAAGGAATGAAAAGATGTATTTTTAAATTTTTCTAATAAAATATGCCATTAATTTATATAGAATTACTTAATATCTTAAATGCAAATATTTTTTTTCAATTTAAATGTTTAGACCGTATTTAAAGACGTATAAAGTATGTAGTTACAGTGCAACCTCTGCACAAAAACAAAATTAGGTCAAGTTTATATCATTTTTTATTAATTCGCAGTCACAATTTTTTGGTATGACCACAACGGTTTATCTTCTCAACTTGTCTAATCATATAACAAGCTGTTGAAATTAAATTGAATACTAGGACACTAAGGGTGCATATTTTGTCTTATTGGTAAACTTGTCTTATGCCGAATTTACACGAGCTTAGTAACTAAAGCAAGTAGCTAATCTGAATAGTTTTTTTGTTTAGTGGCGGTCTACACACAATTTAGTAAATTGATTTAGTATTAGTTGAAGTAGTAATACATAACCTAGTAAAAATAAATTAACAATGGTACATAGTCATCAATAAATTCGTTGTGCACTACAAAAATGTATCAGATATATTAATAAGCGATTTAATCAGAAAAAAATGTGACATTTATGTTCGAACTGACTTGTTGGTTCGACCTTTTAATATATTTATATATGATTTGCCCCAAATATATCCCATAAAAATGGGAAAAGAAATGTTATATATATTTTATTATTATTATTATTATTAGATGAAGAGTGGTTATCAGACGAGTTTCAATTTTTTATCGAGTTGCCTTCAGTGACTTTTTTTGTTATTTATAATTTACATAATACAAAAAGTACAAAAATTCCTAAAAAAATATTTGCAATAAATAAATATTTACACGCCTATATTTGTATATTCGAAATCTACTAAACACTTTACTAAACTAATGTGTTTACACTGGTACAAATAACAGCAAGTTCAAAAACATAAAGTGGGGTAAGCTACTTGCACAGGTAAATAGAACAGGCTTCTATTTACATGACTAAACAGATTACTAAATTTCTTACTTGCACTTGCACTAAATACAACTGTCTACCTGACAAAAGTAATTAAATTTAGTAACTTGATTAAGTAACCTGCTTTAACCACTAAACACGTGTAAATACGGCATTAGGGTGGCTGCCATCTTACTACTATCTATTTATTGAACATAAAATTTAAGACAGCAAGAATATAAGCATAATTTCAAGACCCTCCTAAAATGTCTCACAATCAGAATCAGATATCTTTATTCAGTTGTTTTTGATAATTCAAAAAATAGACTTTTTCTATATAACTAATGACAATAAAAACACAAATGAGACAAATACCTAACGGAATTTACAGAGTTTTAAGACTTTTTTTAAATGAATGAATCTGCTCAATGTGCAAACAAACAAAATTTGAATGAAATGTGGTACTCTTTCTTAGGGTAGTTAAATTTTTAAGATAAAAAACAGAATACCATAAAATATCATATGTTTACATTTAGCAATAACACACTTAAGCTAATTGTAAGAGTATTACACTATTAGTTAATACCTTAATAGTAGTTTTAGAATTTTTCGTGAAAAAAATTAGTTTTTTGCCAAAATTCCCACTGATTTAGAAATTTTTACACCATTGAAAAGAGGAGAAAAAATCACACAAAAAAGGTCTTTAAACTATTTTTCTGTGTCAACTAGTTTCTGAGAAAAACAAATTTTCGTAAACGGAAATTCGCTAGGTTATACAGGATGCTGCGACATGGGTATTTTTAATTTTTATAATTATTTATTATTATTATAATTATTATTAATAAGTAATTACATACAAAACCCTCATTGCGCAATTCACTGAAACCGTTGGAGGAGAAATTGTTAAATTTGAAAGTCAAAGGTCATGGGCGTCTTAATGTTTCTGATTTATAGATTTGCATGATTTACTCTTACAAACTATTACTTAGATGACAAAACTTCAATACATAAATTTTTATCATTGTTTGTTTTTTAACATAAGATAACATCAGGTAAAAAAATATAAAAGACGCACAAGAGTTAACATTTAAACAACATATTCGCTTTGAAACACGGAGGGGTGCCATTATACACATGGCATAATTGTTAAATGGGAGCGTGCTTAATGAGGGTTTTGTATGTAATAATTTTTATAATTATTATTATCTATGCATATAATAAAACTGTAACGAGACCGTGTCTATACATGGAATATTTTTTGAAAATTGTACTGGTACTGGAAATAGTTATAGATTTAGATATCAAAACAGCGATTTTTAAGTTTTTTGTCTCTCTGTCTGTCTATGCACATGTCACGCAAAAACTATTGGACGGATTTTGATGAAATTTGGTCTACTTATTAGCTAGGTCAACGTTTAGCATACTGTTTACTGTAGGAAAATGTCTCATAATCAGTACCATGGGCAAATACCAAACGCCGTGAGTACAGATAATGGAACATATTTTTATGAAATTATAAGGATTGAGAATTCCGAAACTTATTTCTTCGGAAACTAATTTTTCAAAAAAAAAAATGTCGAATAATCACTGCAGAAATCGAATGGATCACTTAATATAACTCATTGTGTCGATTAGATCAAAGCCTGATCTTTGCTATTTTAATCAACATTGTAAGAATAAATTATTTAAGTAAAACATTTTTATCAACAATACCATGGAGTAATTCAACGAGCAATATTAACCTGTTAACCGGGGAATTAGCTATTGCTCAACTCGTTTCAGAATGGGAACTTTGGGGACATTTCAGAATGGGGACTCAGAATGGGGAAAAATGTCGTCATACCCATTGTAGTAGGCTTTTATGTATGACGAAATATTTCGTCATACCCAGTTAACAGGTTTTTCCATGACGAAAAATGTCTTCGTGCCCATTGCAGTAGGCTTTTATGTATGACGAAATATTTCGTCATACCCAGTTAACAGGTTTTTCCATGACGAAAAATGTCGTCGTGCCCATTGCAGTAGGCTTTTATGTATGACGAAATATTTCGTCATACCCAGTTAACAGGTTAAATATTAAATCACATAGCAACCTAAACAACCAATCCTAAATTTATCCCTACTTTCATTTGTTTACTATCTGTCTACAACTATTTTGGCTACGCCACTTAGAATACACTTAATTGTTATACACACACATGTGTTTGAAACTTTAATTATTTATTTAAATGGAATGTGTGGAAACGTTCATAATTTTATCTCTTGAATATTAATTAAGTATAGTTAAAAATTTAAGCACATACCCGTACGACCGCGCGTAAAGTAGTAAATGCATACTATATGGTTTATCGGTCAATAATATTAATTTTATATTTACATTATGAAATAATATTATGTACCACTACAATAGATGCTGACTTATACAGGTAGGGAGTTACAGTTAGATAATAGTTATATTCATAAAACAATTATACTACTTGTTAATTACCTTTAATTAATACATTTAATTAATAAATATTAAATAATAAATGATGATATAATATTTAAAAGACACTGTTGACAATAGTAGTTAAAAATAAGTTACCAAGCTTAGAAAAAAAAAATTAGAAACTACTGTTCAACTGGTAAAATTATACCCAATTTTTTTGTTGTTTTAATTAAATGCACTAATAATTTTGAATTAAATTTTTATCAGTGAGATAATTTTTTCGAATTAATTTAACTTTTGATACAGAAAATTGATTTTACTTGTCTAGAATCACTTGTCACTGAATCATGTATATTGGGTATCTTTAGTGGCTACTGTAGTGTTTCCCTAATATTTTTCATCACGGAACACTTTTTAAATTCTTCAATTTATACGAAACACTATTTCAAATACAGTTGGCGAGCCAAAAAATTCATCTTGTAACCTTGAGACAAAATTGGTTGAGTACTTAATTCCCAAAAAATATCACTACCACCAAAGAAAAAGCATAAATTAAAAATTTTCCGCGGACATCATTTTTTTAAGATTTTTTCGCGCTGCTCGCGTGACGACTGCTCACGGAAGACACTTTGAGAACCACTGGTCTAATACTTCAATAAATTTTTTTCACTTATCGATCTAAGAATACTAGTAAAACTTATTATGGTTATACAGTGAAAATTCGTTTATCCAATGCCTGTAATAAATCTTTATCCATAGAGCAATTTATCCATAGAGCTTCACTCGCGTTAAAATTTTTAAATCCTGAAAATTTTGACTGAATCTATATATACCTCATGCTCAATGTTTAAGATTTTTTCAGATTTTACTGAACGATTTTTTTGATGGTAAAGGTGGAATTTGAAAGCATTTTTCTCAAAAAATGTATAAAAAAAGAACAGCAAACACATTATTGAATTCGTGTCCCAACGAGCTTTCCTTTAAGGTAGTAGTCTGGAAACTCGCGCTGTTTTTCATGCCTATTTTTAGGGGCATTTTATTTTTTGAGAACTTTTTGTTGCCATTTTGTTATTTTTCGATAAAATTTCATAATTCTAGTTCCGACCAAAGTTACATACCTATAGATTAAGACTAATTAAGAATTTTTGATTTCAGATGTCCCCAAGAGTCAAAATCACCCGGGCCATCAGGTGTGTTTTTTTTGAGGCGCCAACTTCAAGTGATAATAATAATAATAAAATAAAATTTAATTTATTCAGAAAAATTTTTTTGAGAAATAAAATTTAATTTAATCAAAAAAGTTTTTTTGAGAAAGAACAAACGAAAAGTTTTGAATTTTTAATGTTTTTATTTACATCTTAAGGTAAAAAAATTTTTTTTACCTTAAGATGTAAATAAAAACATTAATAATACAAAACTTTTCGTTTGTTCTTTCTCAAAAAAAATGCCCTTAAAAATAGGCATGAAAAACAGCGCGAGTTACCAGACTACAACCTTAATATCCTGAACGATGCTCCTGAATTTTTTTCCCACTTCCTAATTTATCCCCTGAAATTAACCCTCACGATTTTTTACTCTTCACGTCTGTAAGTGGACCGCCACACTCTATCTCTCTACTAAATTTCAAATTTTTATATCGAATGGTTTCATTGACGCCGAAGTGATTACACAATGTAATTTTGCCAAATTTTGATATGAAACTCTAAAAAAAAGAGATTTTTCACATAAATTGTGAAAAATCTGTAGAAAATGAATTGAATTTACTATTATCACTCCATAAATCCCCTTAAAATATCATTTTTAAAAACCGCTCATATTTAAAAAAAAAAAAAACTGTACACAAAACAGATATTTTAACACAACTTTAATATTTTAATTAAATTTTAGAAAATACTGTTGTGATCATAAAAAAATGAATTAAATTCACCATACTTTATTAAATAAAATTAATCATTTACATAAAAATGTTATTTTCAAAAATCGCGCACTATTTCAAAAAATCACCGTTCATCGCGCCACACAAAACTTTTCAAAACACAACAATTAGCACAACACACGGCACGCATACAATCACAAAGGCATCGCGATCTAAATTTTTTTCTATTTAGCAAAATATCAACAAAATTATTAACATTCATAACTTCTACAAACAAACAAAGACAGCAATATACATAAAATGATGTCATAAACAATTATGTAAACTTCGTAAAACACAATATAATTGCAAATTTTAGTTAGATAAAGATGACGATATGGTAATGGCCTTCAATTATGTAACCTTGTTTGATTAGTAATAGAATGATAATTTAAAAAAATATGTTTTATTTTGTTTTTTAAAAAATTGACCGTGCGTCTGGCCACAAATTTTCAAAATCAATAAACAATAAAAGGTGATAATAGATATAGTAAACGATCTCCTTTTGGTCCATTAACATCTCAGACGCCCAATTATTCCGAAGTGATTACCAACAGAAAATAATAAACAATTTTGTAATTTTTTTAGTTAACAAATTAACACTTTACACATTCTGATGTTTTGTTAAAATAATTTCAATTTAGTTTC
Organism: Brachynemurus nebulosus; assembly: GCA_035578155.1. Taxonomy (NCBI): domain Eukaryota; kingdom Metazoa; phylum Arthropoda; class Insecta; order Neuroptera; family Myrmeleontidae; genus Brachynemurus; species Brachynemurus nebulosus. The sequence continues at coordinate 38,460,316 of JAPWDM010000002.1, read as the reverse complement.
AGTATTAATTCGTGGTTTAATCCCGATTAGTTTCATTGTTAAATCGAGGTTAAAAAGGACTTATTTTTTTGAAGAACTTTTTTATTTTTCACTCCCTTTTATATTTTTTTAAAGTGAATACGATTAAATCTACAACATAACACATTTTCGTACACGCACAGTGTATTTACACACTACAAAACATTTTTAGATCCACACTTTTGGTAAATCCCGTGTAAAATACTTCAAAATAATTTTACTATACATATATAATATAATTATTGTTCTAATGTCCAAAATAGTTTTACAGGATTCTTCAACGCCTCCAAGCTAAAATTTTCCATTGCTAATTGCTAATAGCTATTTCGATTTTGACTACCACGCCAAGAATTGTTCACTCTCAATCCAAGATTCTACATTTCCGTTTTTGAAACGAAAAAAAACTTATTTAACTCAAAGAAATTATTTCTTTCATAAATATCAATCAATTAATTATTCTTTACTTTAAAATAGTTAATTATGCAACAAGCTATAAAATGAAGGTTTTCCAACGAAGCTTGCCAAGGTGGACAATTATAATTATGTGGAATGAAAAAACACCTATTTTGCACGTGTTGCATACAATATTTTTTGCAATTCTAAATTAAAATATAAAAAATTAATGGAAGATGGAAAAATGATCTCAAACTCAAATTATTATATAAGTTTGTCTGTCACCTACGTTTAAACAGTTATTTTAACATAGGTTTTTGTTTCAAATAATTTATGGGTAACTACAACTTGTATTGCAATGTTACTATAGAAACGAATATTGTTTATCTACTATTTGAAAAAACTTACTAATTTTCTTCCACGCGTGATATACTACCATGTGCAACTACAATAGTATATTGTACAATCGAATATGAGTTTGTTGCGCGAGCCCGCAGGGCGAGTGCAATAATTCGTATGAATGAGAAATCAGCTCCTCCCACTATACTTTTTCTACGAGCACATTTTTTTTCGTAAAATTTAACATAAATAATTAAAATAAAATTTAAATAAGTAGTAAAAATTTTTTAAATTTATAATGTCAGTGGTAAGATGTTTGCTAAAAAAATTTAGCAAATAAGAAGAAGAAACAATAATAAATAATCAACATAGCACATAATTATGTATATTTTTAGAATTATTTATACACATTAATATGTATATTAAATCAAAGACATAGCCAACTTTTTTATTATATTAAGCCGTGGGAAATTATTTCGCACGCTCTTTTCCGCATTGTGTGGGCAATTGTTAATTTTTACATATAGTTAGCCGTGCGCAAAATGTTATTTTTAATAGTAGGAGTAGAAAAAGTTAATTTTGAATTTTGAATTACAAAAAAACTGTACGAAATAATATATAAGTAAGCTATGTTTTACATATAGCTGTACAAAATTTTTACTTTACACACGTCTGTGCGAGAAGAACCATAGCTGACTACACTTTTATATTGTATTATATTAAAATCTGTACAAAATTTTTACTTAGCAACTGAATGGTGGGATTTCTCTTTTAAATTTCCAGTTCTACACAATTTTAATGTATTATATTCGTACCAGATTTATTTCGATTCATACCGGACTACGCGTCTCTTGCGTAACTTTTTCGCTCCTGGGTAATATGCTACTTACAACCTCAATCACATAATAATATACTATTTTAACACTACTATTTTAACACTACACATTCCTTTAAGTCAAAGAATGTTTTCCTTCGTGTAGACTTTGCTCCGAATTTTTGAGATATCACACAATTATTATAGTAAATACTGTATAAAAAAATTTCAGTATTATATATTTTATTGTTTGATTTTCTATTTTAAGATCGAACAATCGGGGCGCTAAAAATATTTCAAAAAAATAGTGAAAAACAAAGGAAAATAATACTTTTTCAGTGCATGCATTATTTTGTCGCAAAAAAGTTAATTCATTTTTCCGATGTTTATAAAATATACGTATTAATCGGTGCCAAATCAGATGAACAGTTATTAAAAATAAACTGACTGTCGAAAAATTTTAAGTAATTAATATTTTTATTGCATTTTTATTCTCAAATATTTTGCTTCTGAATTAAATGTTATCGAAACATATTATTTATATTTTGACACTACATATGAAAAATTTAGACGTACCCATACATATTTGTTAAAACTTGGCCTAGAAACAAGTAAAATCAAAGGAGTATGAACTGGTAATTTAGATACTTCAAAAGCAATATGTCTGATTGATCTCCCGAAACTCTGAGTATTTACTCTGAAAAACATAAAATACATTTTTTTTTTTTTTATTAATTGAAGCAAATAAGATTTTATAACAAAAAATTAATTTTACATCCAATGTATTGGTGTATATATGTGTATACGTGTACACGTCATACTCATACCTACAGATATACTATTAATATTAGCATGTCGATGACGCCAATCCATAAAATTTCCCCTATCAAAAATCGCTCAACGTGTCTAAAGAAATTTTCGCTTAAAAAAAGAAAAAACAGATTACATTTTTCACAAATAATACAACTGATGAACAAAAAAAAAAAAAAACAATTAAATTTTTTAATTATTTCCAATTTACTAAATGTGGAACTTCCGGGATGCTTTAGACGCATTCTGGGACTATTTTAACAAAAATTTCAATGCGGGATAGCAGCTGCTATCCCACAGAAACCACGATGGTTGGCTACTTTTCCGTGGCCCTTAGTAGAAAAACAAATTTAGATCAAGATGAGGTCCTGTGTGCTTCAACAGTAAACATTTAACAAAATAAATACATCATTATGCTTTACATTATACTTTAAAAACAATATAAAAATAAAATTTTCGTTTGTATACACTTTTTTTTATAATTTCCCACAACAATCACTGATCCTATGGGAAATTTTTAAGTAATTTTTAATTCACATTGTGGTAATTAAAAGAAAAAAAGTAAGCACTGATGTAATGTTTTTATAAATATTAAATCTGTTCATATACTCTGATTTCATCTCATCATTTTATTGTGAGAATGTAATTTGTAAAATAAAATATAACTCATGGTGTTGTTATACATAGGTAGTGTCTAGTAGGTACATTTAATATTTTTCAATTATATATTTTTAAAAGCTGACATCAAAGTCTATAAGTAATTAAATTTATTTATTATAAATTTAAATTACACATATTTATGCAAGACAGTAATATTCCGACAATAAATTCTTATTTTTTTGTGTAAATTTGATTGTTTACTCAACTAGAAAATGAAATTGTTGACAGGACAGAATTTAGACATGGGTCCTATGGGTCCGGGTCCAGGGTGACGGCAGCGAAAATTTCTATCATTTATATACAGAGCGTATCCTAGTATTTTTACCAAATAATATCTCGGAAACCGCTTGAAGGATAAAACTGGCGACACTCTGATGACCCAATTTGATGCCCACTTTCTGTGCGCGACTTTTATTTTCGATTATCAGTTTTCTTATCAGTGACACTAATTTTAAAATTTTAAATGGAACATGATATTTTTTCCAACTAATATCAATTGTACATAAATTTAGACCTATATGTTTCTCTAGATTTCAATTTAGAACATTTTCAGGAAATTTCGAAAATTGTCGAAATAAAATATAAAATCGATATTCACTGGAGGAAATACCATGTTTCACTTAAAATTTTGAAGTTAATATCACGTGACTGGAAATCATTAAATGGACCCTTCTTTGGGTCATAAAAATCCAACAATTTTCGAGGTTTTGAAACATCAGAGGACATTCGATACTTTTTATCTTTATTTATTATTCTAATTAAAATTTTTTCAGAGGGTTATATTAAGTTTATACAAGTTTAAGGAGGGGCCGGAGGGCACTGGCGTAGAAACTGTAAATTAGATCCTCATTATTGGATTAGAAAATTCTTTTAATGTTAGGCAAATCAAAAATTCTAGATAGATATAAACTATATTTAATACTAAAAAATATTTTTGGATTCTGTATGAAACTGAACTATTTAACCACTTACTTTTGATTTACGAGAGCTTAACCGAAAATTATATGTACCTATCTATAGAAGACCCAGAAAACAGTATATGATCTTAAGCCGAATTTCCACCAAACGGGCTGAATACTAGAAACTAAACAGAAACTCGTGTTGATTTCAATAAAACTTCAACTCACTTTAGAAATAATTTAAAACAAATGCTAAATTCTAACGAGTTTTTTTTTTTTAAGTCTCAAACAAAAGAGATAAAGATCAAAGAATATTGTAATTATTTACAAACAGTCGGATTAGTGGAAATTGCAACCAAACAACCCAGTCGTTTTTTTAAGATCAACTAAAATTCTTGCTGTATTCCATCATGATGGCAAATCATGTTAACATTTATCTAAATATTCTTTTTTTTTAATATTACTGCTTAAGATATAAATCAATCATTATGTTATCAAGTGACATCATACCCCCCATTTAAATGTTACCTCAATTACCCCAATTAATTAGAACAGCTAATTAATTCATTTATAAAAGTGTTTAAAAAGAAAAAAAACTAGGTTGTTACATATAATTTAGAAGGAGAAAACGTAGGTATCAATCTATACGTCAAATATTACGACTTTTAACTGGAACTTTAATGATTAAAGTACATATAATTGCAGTTAAATTCAATGAGCCTATTTATATGATATGTATAGAAAGATATATACATATATATGTGTCATTAGATTACAATGTGTTTACTCATTTTTTTCGCGTACACGTAAAAGCAAATTGAAGTTGAATATGTACTTATCACGTTGACGGTCATAACATAATATAATGACGAAATGTCCAACTGGTACACTATTTTGACAATTAATAGGTAGGTACACTTTATATGGAATTGTTGATGCATTAGAGCGTTGTGTCGCAGTTAGTTAGATTTCACTTGACACGACACAGCGTCCATAACCGTCAACGTGTTAACTTTCTCTTTATAGTAAGCATTATCCTTCTAATTTAACTACAGTTACTTTCACGTATAGCATTTGTAATTTATAATATTAACAGGTTGATAAATCTAGTTAAAAACGTTGAAAAAACTAGTTAAAAACGTCAACTTGTTTTGCAACTAGTTACCGGTAAATAAAAAACGGTTTCGTTACGTTAATGAAAGAAGCGTCAACAACTTATCATTACATTGGAGGTATAGTTCCTGGTTTTGTTATCAAAAAAACAAAATTTAGTTTTGGTATTTATTCGAAAGTTCCATTTTCGAACAATTCTACATCCTTTAGTTTTATAAGAAAAATAAATAAAATAAAAAGATTTCGAAAACGTGTAAATAGCAATGAACATCGAGCTTGTGTCACACCTAATCACAGAAATTCAAAATTGTATCTACTTGATAACGTCATCATTTTTTTTTTATTGCTACTAACAATTTAACTTATGTTGTATTATTAAGTCCAATAAGAATATTGTAGTTATTCCATTTTTACTGTGACAGAAAAGTTTAAGCAATTTTTACAGTGAGAAAATTGGTATAGAATATTTCGTTGGTCATTTTATTGTAGATAAATATAAAAATAAAATAAAAGCTTTTATTGATAAATTTACCTGATTTCAAAACCATAATAACGAAATATTAAATAACAATTTGAAAACTTATTTTATAGGTTAAACTATCTTAGAGTATTACACTCGAATTTTATATTTTTTCTGAATAAATTTGTATTTTCTACAACTCTAATTTATTGCCTAAAGCAATTTAACTCGAAGAACTACCAACACAAAAACAGGACAGTATGTTTTTGCTTTTTTGCTACATCGTTGACAGTTCTATTCATTAAATTGGATTGATAACAAATTTATTAGGAAAACCACAAACCTCTCGTGTAAAAATTTTAACTGAACTCGTTTTAATCTACTGTTTATCGTGAAATAAATAATGAACTTTTAATTTTTTACATTCCCTGTACTTTTTGTTCTTGTGTACCTACATATTTCTTATTTAAGTTTTTTATCGTCAATTATTCAAATTGATATTATGATATATCAAATATTTACACACTTTCATTTATTATTTCTTTTCTTGGCCGTGCTCTGAGCTCAATAATTATTTATTCATACTGTTCTAACAAAAATATATTCTGAAGGACGCGAACGTCTCTGTCGTCTGTCTTCTTCAATAGCTACGACAGCTAGTTTTCCGTTATGTTTATATTACGTGTTTACAAGATATTGTAAATACATTTTTCAATGACGCATATTTACATTTATAAATAAAATCAGTGATATTCAGAAACATTTGAATGATTTTCCATAAAAGGGGTTCCTTGTCCTTTTTATTATGGCCTTTGCGATACTTCATAGCCTTTCACCATAAAATCGGTAAAATATTTCAAAAAATTCAAAATTTTAAATCAAACATTCAAAGAGTATGAAGGCTGAGGCCAGAAAGTCGCAACTTTCAAACTAAAATTAATCAAAATAATCAGACAATTCATAGTAGATAAACATGATTCCAAAACGTGTTTTAGGCCCGATTTACATTAACGCTCTGCTCTCACTTCGACATCACTCCGCTCCAGGTTCGATAAAATATTCTTACACAATAAACAATGAATGTATTCACATCATCGCTCTGATATCGGTCCCAAACTCATATTTCAGAAATAGCAGCTTTCCAGGAAACACAAAATACTGAATAAATAATTTATTTATTTCGTTTATAACGAGTGTTTCTCAAAATGTGGTACGCGCACCTCTGAAGGTACGCCAATCAGGTGTAGGGGGTACGCGGTTAGATTTCCCTAAGGGCGAAAAATTAAATTATAGAACAATTAAGTATTATAGTATAATCATATTATTATTACAACATATTTTCGATCTTATCAACAAATTCAAGTTCAACTATATTAAGTAGAATGAAATATAGGTACTGACTAATAAGGCCCGATTTACATTAACGCTCTACTCTCACTCCGATATCACTCCGCTCCAGGTTCGATAAAATATTCTTACACAATAAACAATGAGTGTATTCACATCATCGCTCTGATATCGGTCCGATATCAGTCACGGTTGGCTCTCACTCCAATGTCACTCCAATATCAATACCACTCAGGTAATATTTTATCGGAGCGATATCAGACTTGCTATGGCTTGTACCTATAGTGTAAACAATTTTTTGATTCCACTCCACTCCGCTTGCATTCAGTTGTTATGAAAAGATATTTGTATCGAACTGAGAGCGAACTGGGAGCGTACCTAGAGTGGCATTATAGTGTCAATAGAGAACGAATAAGTACCAGCATGATGTCAGCACTGTAATGTGAACACAGCAAGATTATATCGAATCGGGAGCGTAGTGATATCGGAGTGAGAGCAGAGCGTTAATGTAAATCGGGCCTAAAAATATTGAAACCAAATATGCATAAAAAAAAAAAATTAAAAAAATTAGTATATAGTAGAACGAATTGAATTTTCCAAATCGTTCACGTTATGTGATCAGATTTTTGTTTTGGTAAATTTTTAATACATTTTGTTCAGGTATCCCCTAAGTGTAGGGCTAGTTTTCGAGTCTTAATCTTAAAATATTCAAATTTAAAACCGACTTGGAAACAATTTTTACAAATGTTAATATTTTCTGATATCGTCCAAAAAACTTTAGTGCCACAGGTTCGAATCGGGTGAATCAAAACTTAAATCTGTGGCTGATTTTACTTACATATATTTCCGTTCTACAAAATATTGTTTTTAATTTTCTATATAGGTACAACGTATTTTTCGGTGGTTTTGATTTTACCTCCAATTTTGGTTTCATGATTAAACAGGGGTACGCGGAAAAAGAAGTTTTAGACCGAGCGTTGACCGTCAAAAGTCTTACGTCATAAAACACAAGAAAATTTCTGTTAGAAAATTAAAGATTAGCAAAAAAGTAACACAATGCACTAGGGTTGCCTAATCCAAACTGGGCAATAAGGTCAAGAATTTAACATTTTTATCAAGCTTTGACAGTTTTCTTAATTTATGAAATACAAAGGAAAAATAATCAAAAATGTAGTAGATTACTATAGCAATTATTCAATTTAATTGATTTAAAAAAAAATACAATTCAGTAATTTATTTTTTTACCTATAATAACTACATACAGATAAATATTTTTACATCTTTGATTTCTTTATGATTTTATAGTCACAATAGGTTTGTATATAGGAATGTAAATATATATACAAAATGATTCACACCAACAGTTGATTAAAATTTTACAGTATATACGAATAATTATAGCACATTTTTCAAATTTTATTTCTACGAGTTTTCGGCTGTGAATATTTTAAATTAAATATTTATGATTTTTATCGTTTCCTATCACACCAAAAGTAAGCGATTATATTAAACGTATTCAAAATAATTAGGCATATTTGCCACAGTTTGTTTCATTTTAACTCTACTTAGGTATTTATTATTTTTATATACTTTGTTAGCACGAAACGACTTAGGATGATTTCGAAATTAATTTTTAAAACACAACACCATATTTCGAAAATCAGATATTTTCATTTACCTATATGCTGGTTATAGGTAAAAAAAATAAATTACTGAATTGTATTTTTTTTTTTTAAGTCAATTAAATTGAATAATTGCTATAGTAATCTACTGGGTGTGTCCACGGTAACTCACGTTACTAAGTGAATCAAAATTTAAGAGTTTTTGTATTATAACAACACTTAAGTTAAAACATTTTTTAATTGGAATTTTTTCTATAGTATTAGCATGATGATCTGCTTTTACCATCATTTTTTTAAAGCTTTTGGGTTGTCCACAACTAAAATAATAATTTAAACATTTTGGTAACTCACGTTACAAAAAAGGGACAGTATAAAATTTACTTTGGAGTCAATTGCTTTTTTCTGCTCCCGATTCAAAGTTACAAGAATAATTTTGTTTTATGTTCAACCTGTGTGTGTTATATAGAAAATGATAAGTTTGTCAAAATTTTCCTATGCCTGTAGAAGACTTTATTATTAAAATCCCATATCAATGTTGGTAACTCACGTTACGGTAACTCACGTTACATTTTGTCTTCATTGGAAAATGGCCTGAAAACAGTTATATAAAATAATTATTATTTGTATACATTACTCAAATCAATGTATATAATTTTTAAAAGAATATTTTACAATGTTGAAGCCCTTTTTTATTTAGAAGTAATTTTAGAAAAGAAGTGTTTGGGCAAACAAATTAAGCGACACATATGAAATACTAGAAAAGTTTTATTATTACTAAATATCAGAATAAGAGAACAATTTTATAATACCTGCTATAAACTATAAAATACTAGTCTTAAACAATAGAAGTTTTAAACAGAAGGTGAAAAAGTAGCCTATTTATTTGAATCCTACAATTTATAGTAGGCTGTCTTATAATACTGGTTAAAACATTTCTAAATTCATAATGGGAAACCCTTACTGTTTTTTTACTTCTCTTTAATATCAACTGATTTTTTGAACTTGTATCACATCCTACCACCTTTCATTTCAATTTCTGGGTAAGGAAGTACATTTAAAACCTGTTAACACTAACAAAAGTAACGTCATTTTCATCTATTTTGAAAGGTTTGTTATTTTGTCCAGAAATACTCTTCAAACACATAACTTTTACTTCAGGGATGGCATCCTCATTACTCTGGCACACATCATTTCTCGAATAAAGAAACAACTAAAGAAACAACTCCTATTTAAGAAACTCCGTAACGGGAGTTACCATTCTGGTAACTCACGTTACATTTTTTAGGTACGTTAAAGTTACATTTTTGTTTTTTGTAAAAATATAAAAAAATTAGTTCTGCAATCAATGAGTTATTTGTGAGGAGAATACAAAAAATCATATGTCTGAGTCCAATTTTCTAAAAGTTACAGAAACAAATTAATGTTTTGGTAACTCACGTTACAGTTACTGGGTTGCTAACCTTTCATCCATTTCATAATTATATGAAATTAGTTTGAAGTAAAAGCTTTAGGGTTATAGTTGCCTTAGATCCTGGAGATTATTCTCAACTTTCAACTATAACTGTAACATTATTCTTAAAAAGGATACAAAAAAATCAACACATCATTAGCAATCAACATAGCCTCCAAACAACTGGCAAAAAAACAAACAAAACCCTTGTTTGTTCCCTGCAAAAACACAGTGGTGCCCACTTCTTACATCTAATACACAACACAATACCAGTAATATTATAATTTTATCATATTTTTTATTTTTTTATGTTAGGGACCTTTTGTTATGGACAGACCCTACTACATTTTTGATTATTTTTCCTTTGTATTTCATAAATTAAGAAAACTGTCAAAGCTTGATAAAACTGTTAAATTTTTGACCTTATTGCCCAGTTTGGATTAGGCAACCCTAGTGCATTGTGTTACTTTTTTGCTAATCTTTAATTTTCTAACAGAAATTTTCTTGTGTTTTATGACATAAGACTTTTGACGGTCAACGCTCGGTCTATTTGAGAAATGCTGGTCTATAGCAATTAATATTTTGTGTAATTGGAGTATTTTATACTTTATCTTATAATTAAAAATCGTTTTGCTTCTGAATTTTTAATTATTTTTCATGAGACACGAGGTTACAATCTTGTATGAAACATTTAAAAAATGTCATCTTCCTTTTATTATTTAAAGGTTAAGAAATCTATGTTTCATTTTACAAATTATTTCACAAAGGAAAGACAAACCAATTATTTCGTTAAAAATTAATTACCAATATATATCAGACAACATCAATCAATACTAATTAAAAATCAAATCACTAAACAAAATATTTTATTAAAATGAATCGTGATTTCATTCAAATTTCATGAATTAGGTCAGTCTGTCGTTGACAATTTGGCGACAAATACATACATACATAAATATACACACGATTTCAAAAGAAAAAGAAAAATTTAACGACCACTTTTTATAAAGTTTATCAAAATTTCAAAACAAAGAAATTCACGATAGTACAGTGACTTGCACGTATAATTTTTTTGGATCAGTTAAACTATTTTTGATCTTGAACTTTAGTGCAAAAGCTAAAATTAAACGCAACATTTAAACTATTTTAAACTAAAAATAATTATAATACAAAAGTAATTATCTGCTCTTAAAGAATCATTATTTTATAGGTAGCAATTATTATCACGAGTTCAATGAATTACTTATATCAAATTTCCAAAATTCTTTAGAATACTCTTTACTAAGCCAATGGTTTTTATCTATGAGGAATCTCGTCCAAAGTAGTATTTATAAGAAAATTTCGAATACACAGTATAATTACTAAGCTCAAAAATGCAATAATTTTTGAAACATTCAAGTAATGCAGAATTGACTGATTCAGTAACGGAAATTTCAAACTTGAATCGAAATACTTTCCGGTAGATACATTTCTTTACTAAATTAAGCTCCAATCCAATCAGTGCAGCTTCCCTTACTAATGCTCGTAACGGTTGTAAAATTTAATTGGACTACTTAGCCCAAACCTAAACTCTTGTAACGGATCGAACTGACTGGTTGAACTAAGAGAAATTTTACTTAATAGAATAGAGGGGACGTGATTCAGAGTTCTTGTGTGATAACTCACATCTTGGCTCGCTTTACAAGACACTCAACTTCATTTAAATTGTTCCCTTTTTTGGAAATATTTCTCTTACCAATTTTTACCTTGAACCCAAAAGGCTTATAAAAACACTTATCGCTAAAAATTCAACATACCCCAAGACTGCTAAGTGACGGGAACTTTTTCTTAAACATCTTGATTTTCTTCTGAAATTATTACACGCACAAAATACAAAAATATAACTCAATTTGATAGCACTATGGACACTATTCGTACAAAAAAAACCTTCACTACTATTCTCAAGTAACAATTTAAAAAAATAAATTTCGCTAAAATTTCCGTAAGGCACTCGCCACTCGTATAAAAATCGTAAAAAAAAATATTTCAAATTCGCAATATTCTATTACAAATCACTATCGATTTTTTCGAATAAAAAAAAACGCCCGAAAAGAATCCAAAATTGTGTAATAAATTATTTGTAATAGAACATTGGTGAAAAACTGTTGACTCGAGCCTATAACAGTGTATACGTATCATGTTCGTCCCGAAAATTCGTACGAAAAAACCGAACACACTTTCGTATAACCAATGTTTAAAAATAGCTAATAACGTAACAACTACTCTGGCTAGTTCAATAGATAATTATTTACATTATCTTATAATTAACAGTTTTACTGATTATCCGTAATATTATAAACGATTGAACTTGATAAATATTGTACCTATATGAAAATTGCAAATTACGTTAATCTTAGTGTGTTAGTGCTATTTTTGAATCGTTAACGTTACCGATCACGCGCGAACGTCTTGGAAACGATGTAAACATATTATAAATGCATACTTAAACGAAAGTGTTTACTGTCGTAATCTTTCGACAAGTTAAGTTGCCGTTTTTTTTTTCGCTTTGGAAACAAGTGTTTTGGATTTGTCTTTGACAGTCAAATATTGATTATTAGTCCAATAGTAGTAATTTTAAGCCCTATCTCACTAAACATTAATTTTAGAATAGATATAAACATTTTTAAAAAAGAGATTCTTGTAGGGATTTCCGAGGAGAATATTTGTGCAAAATGTGAACTCCCGGAAATGTTTTTTTTATATTGTTTAAACAATATTGAAAATTCATGAATAACGTTTTTTGACCTTTCACCGCTTACGTAGCGAAAACGGTGATAGATACATTAAAAAGTGTTAAGACCTTTTTTGTAGAAAATCGAATTCTCTACAAAAAAGTCCGCGAGAGCACTTGTCTAACTTGTACAAGTGAAAAAATTCTGCGCTCCAAACGCGCACTCAAAAATCTACTTTTTCGAGCGTTCCGGCAGGGTGTGCCGTCTGGAACCTTGCCGGAACGCTCGAAAAAGTGAATTTTTGAGTGCGCGCTTGGAGCGTTGTACCTTTTCACCTGTACAAGATAGACAGGTGCTCTCGCGGACTTTTTAATGTATCCATCACCGTTTTCACTACGTAAGCGGTGAAAGGTCAAAATACGTTATTTATGAATGTTTAAATATAAAAAAAAACATTTCCGGGAGTTCACATTTTGCACAAATGTTCTCCTCGGCTATTCCTACAAGAATCTCTTTTTAAAAAATTTTTATGTCTATTCTAAAATTAATGTATAGATAAAATTTAGTGCTATTGGACTATATTTTAACTGTTACAGAAGAATAGAGCAGCAACATGTTTTTTTTGGAAATTGTAGTTAAATCAGAAACGTTTCTTTTTATTATAAAAAGTTCATTATTTTTGTTAGTGATTGTACAGATATTATAATTTATTATAATACAGCTGAACCTTTTTTTATTCAGTGGATCGGAACCGCATAAAAAAAGTTTCATCGAAAATACATAAATCAAAACGCTCAAAACCTCACTATTTCCTTATAGAAGTTGCTTTTCCAAACAAGATAAAGCATTAATTTACACGTGGAAACATTTTATTTTATTTTTATAATATTATGAAAATTGTGAAGAATACATCTGTAAAAAAACTAAATGATGCAATAACTTATATTCTTATGCAATGTACTGATTAAATGCTTAAAAACCATTAAAAAATATTTTTATCAAAAAAACTTATTATAGTTTTTAAGTTTCTTACTTTCTCTTGATTTTGATTCACATTATGTACTTTAATAACCATTTTTTTTATTTTTAAAAATCGCATAAAAAAGATCGCACAAAAAAGGACCGCATAAAAAAGGTTTTGCTGTATTAAAGTTACAAAATTATGTACGTATAGATTAAAATATTAAAGAAGTAATTCTACATCCGTTAGTTTTACATATTTTAAATATTTTACATTGAGGTATTATTAAATGTTATATTCTTGTAGATGAATCATTGTTGTAATCTCATTCTTAAAATTTTATTTTCATTGTATGTATGTATAATTTTCCTGATTTTTATCAGACAAACAATGATTTAATTGATGTAATCAAATAATTTTATGACAATTCCAAAAAATATTCCGGAAATTTTTGTTTTAAAAAGCAAAATTATTTGTTTATTAACTTTTTTATCTTACTGCTAAGATATACGATACACATTATATATTATGTAAAGAAGGCGATGTAATTAGGTATTGACAGTCGTCATTATACACATTTATGACGTCATTAATCTTGATTCCTAGGTATTATTATATATAATAATTATATTCATAATATTTAATTATTTTAACCAAAAAACAAATCAAAATTTATTTAAAACAACATTATAGTTCAAAGTAAATAAATAACGTGAATTATAGTATATTATTCAACGAGCTAGTAATGATAGCTATTACTCACGAAGATGAAATTGCAACACGAGCCGAGCTTACGAGGCGAGTGTCGTAATGCATCTGAGTGAGTAATAACCATTGCAAGCGAGTAGAATACGATATTTTTTCTACGACTTTTTTCCTTTTTTACTTAAATAAAATTGAATATAAATTTTAAATCAAATTTTTAATCTATTTCTAATTTGATTAAATGTTTGTATAATATGACGTACAAAACGATCAAAACAAAATATAAACTACTTTGTTTACTTGAACGTTACTACGCAACATATATTAAATTAAAACTTGATACGTACATTATTCACAAAGCAATCGCAAATCCATTGAATAATGGTTAATACTGTGATTTCATTGGTCAAAAAGGTATTGAGTAATGATCATTCCTCCACACCTTTGAATAATGCCTAACTTTCTCAACAATTAACGGATATGTAGTGAGTGTGTTCTTCAACAGAAGTAGAAAAAATTATTTTTTTTGGCATTGATGACATCACAAGTGTCTATAATGGCGACTATCAATATCTAATTACATTGCTTTGTCTACATAATATAAAGATGTTTCCCAGGCTTAAGGTACTATCACAGTGTGATCGGCCCTTTCAGCCCTACTCTGATGATGGCCGAAAGGGCTGAAAACGCGTTAAGTAAAAAGAACAGTATTTTTCGAGAAATTGACAAAGTAATTAAAACTTTAAATGTTTTCAATATTTAATGAATAGATTACGCAATAAATATTTAATTAAATATTAGTTCTAATGTCAGACAATAATTTACAATGAAATAATCGTTCAAAATATTTCCTTTGAGTTTTTTTATAACTACTCATTTTTGAGTTATAACCCCGAAATTTTGTTTTCTTATAGAATGTAAAGTAGGTTTTGACATAATTAAATGGCTTTATTTTTTCCCTTTCTATCGATATAAATGTATTTTGCACCATCGAAAAGAGGGGCAAAAATCACATAAGGAAGGTTTTGATTTATTATTCTATGTAAATTGGTTTCTGAGAAAAAATAATTTTTGTAATCGGAAGTTCGCTATGCGCAGGATGCTGTGATAAGAGTATTTTTTTAAATTCATTGTTATGAATTTATATTCTTAGAAATATAAACAAAGACGAAAATATACAGGCGTTGATAATATCTTTAATTGCGGCGCTAGCACAGGATATATATTATCTTTTATCTTATCTTTTTATTAAATGAAGAAAAATGAAAAGATAACTAAAATAAATTTCTTTTTTCAAAAAGTCATTAAAATAATTTTCCTATATTTAATAGCTTGTAATAAAAAGATGCTTCGTTCAATGCACCATTAAGTAGGTTTTTCGGTTTTATGTATCTATACGATCATTTAAACTTACGGAATTAAATTTATATAGAATACTTAGTGGCACTGTAATAATTCTAAAAATATAAATAATAATAAGGAAATTAGGATGCTATGTTTTACTTTATTTTGAAATAATATCTATTGCTTTTAATTTAAATCTACCTAATTTTGTTTTTACATGAGCTTTTCTTAGATAAATTTGATTTAACACGATTAAAAAAGAAAAATTTTGTTCTCTGTTTACAAGATTTAATTCAATTTTATGCTAACTACCCAAAAATAAAAACAAAATTTTGTTAAATTTCTTGGAACTCAATAATTGGATTTCAAAACAAAAAAAGCACGTGTTATTTTGATTTTGTTTTAAATAACTGAAAATCAGAGATGACATTCTTTTCAGTGCTTAATAATTCATAGAAATTCTAACACGAATGTTTTGATTTCATAATCAATTGATAAAGTTAACTGATGGAACTTTTATTTAAATGTACTTTTGTTACATAGTGGTTTTTATAATTTTATAAATGAGAAACTCCTTTTAAGATGACTTTTTTCATATAAAATTTACTGAAGTGTAATAACTTGTAATTAGTATTTTCGTATTTTGTTAATTAAAAATCAAAAATATTTTTTGGCTGCTTTTATAAAATAATGTAACATACATAATCGCAGTCATATGAAAAATTGGGCTTTTAATGAGTTCTTTTGTTGTTTGTGTTTTTCAAATCAATTATTTTTCTGTTTAGTGGGTTTAAGTTATTTTTTTTGTTTTTTTTTCAAGCAAAACTTACCTTATCTACTAAATTACCAAATTTCCAGTGTTTGTGGAATAAAATGTGCAAACATAACTATAAAAATGATAAGACTAATGAAATTTTTATTTAATCTACAAATTTTTCCATAAATATTTTTTTCGGAAACCAATCTATCAGGTGAAAACAGAATTAGGCGTATGTATGTATGTATGAAAAAAAATCGACTTAAGTACAAGGTTTTGTACTTTTAACGTCACAATATTTACTGGCTCAAAATCCATTTATATGAGTTAAATTTAGGTAAAAGATAAGACCTATTTGGCCGGATCGGGCCCCCTTTGGGACCCCGGGTCCCGGGGCTACAACCCCGGCTGCCCCCCCTCTCGTCGGGCCTTGATTTCTCACATCATAAAACTTTTATTTATTACAGTCAAACAAGATATATTTTTGACCAGGGGCGCAAAAGGGATACACCGGATTCTTATACCTATTAAAGTTGTTCTATCTTACTTTTGTTGTCTTTTACCTTGCTATTAAAGATAAAATTTAAGAAAAGAGGGAGATAAATTAAGAATGACTTGACGTCCCTCCGAAATTAGTTAAAAATCGGATATCTTTATTCAATTAGAATGAGAAAGCAATAAAGCGGACAATATCTAGGTGGTATAGAAATAGATAATATATTTTTAAAAATTCCAAAAACACTCTTCATTTACAATTTATGACAATGAAAACAGAAACTTTATAGAGTTTGAGTGAGTAGAAACAATGATTTTATAGAGTTCTAAGATTTCTATTTATACAATGAATAAAATCATTACATATCTAAAACTAATCAAAATAATTTGAATAAAATGCTTCTTACAATTAGGTTAATAGTAATTTTTAAATTAAGAAACAGAATAGCATGAAAATAGTGAAAAACACGTTTACATTTAACAGTAACTCTTAAGAATAGACGATAGTTAACAGAATTTTTAATAATTGAATAAAATTCGAAACCTTAGATCAGAGTACTTCAAATCAAAACTGAATCAACGTAAACTCCATAAAAACACAACAAAGTCAAAGATATTTTCCAACGTCTTGTAAAACTTCAGTCTTACAATTAGGAGAAATTATATTTTTTAAATATTAGCAATTTTGTCACTGTTAAAAGCCAAAATATCGAAACTGAATACAAAAACTTACCGTAACTAACTTCATAAAAAATTCATTCAAAAATTCAAACCCTATATAAATATTTTTAATTTTTATCATAATCTAATTTCATTTTTATACATAAACCGTAATAGCCAAACAAGCTAGCATTAGCTTAATTAAAGAGCTAAAATTAGCTGCCTTTTAAAAAATATTTCTACAGCAGCCATTAAATTAAGAGCAATTAATAATTTGTTAATTTTTATTTATTAAAATAACATAATTACTTTGAATATTTTGTTCCCCATCCCCACCCCGAAAAATAAAAAAGAAAAAATGAAAGAAACGCAATTTTTATTATTGTTAATTATGATTATCATATTTTAATAATTTGAAGAATTTCAATTGTTTTTTTTTTTTTTTTTTTGAGATAATATTTTTAAATGACCTTAAAGGCAATTTAAACTTAAGTGACAAATATTGATTTAAATAATTAAAGAATTTTCAAGACGAAATTTATAATTTATCTGTTGTATGTTCATTGAATATTAACAAGAAAAATTTATTTCAGTTATTTGAATTTCACTAATAAATTTCAAATATTCCCTAAATGAAATTATTCGAAATTCCAATTCCAATTTAAAACTACTCTTTGACAACATTTTTTACCCATATGTTTGAAAAAAAATGGCACTGTATTAATTAGCAAAATACATTACAGTAAAGCAATGCTAATTTATAATGAAAAAAGACAGAGGGCTAAAAAAAATTTCACTGCTGGCATAATATATATGACTAAACAAAATGCCTTTTGGCTAACAAGCGGTTGCTTCTATTTCTATATTGATTTTTTCCAAACAAAATTTTCGTATACAGAGCTTTAGCTAACGTTGCTATGCGTATGTGTATTTATACCGTGTGTCTATAAAAATTGGTATCAGAGACAATAGTATACCTATACACCAAGGAATCAAAAGAAATACTTTAATATGGTATATATTCTATTCTTTTTACAGTCCAAACAAAGCAAAATTACAAAAATTAAGAAAAGAATACTTAAATGACATTTAAATTGTGTGAAATAATATGTCATCAAGCATACTGTGGGCAAGTAATTGTTTGCCTTTATCTAGAAGTTTGAATTTGTTTATTATTTCAAGTACCTAAGTAGTTTATTAGCTTGTAACGTTATTTATTTTAAATTCCGTATTCCGTATACTGACTGGCTATAAAAGAAGGGGCAAAACTATTTTTACTATTTGGGAACTAAAAGTAACATTTTATTCTCTATTTTAAGGCACTAAAGTACCTGCATACTTTAGTTCCAGAATTGTAAAAAATATTTTATATTTTTGATTTTTTACAAGAAAACAAGATTTGAAAAAGTTCTTAAATTAATTGCAATATTATCATATTTCAAACTCAGATAAAGTCTAAAGAAAGTTCTTTAAGGAGATTCAGTTACTGCAAAAAAATTATGAAAATCAATTGAAACTAAGAAAATCAAATTGCTTTTAAATTAACTTGACTAGGAAGCCTATTGCTGAGAAAAATGCATTATAAGTATGTGGCAAAATACATGCACTTTTATCGAAAATGGAGAATTTTTGTTATATTTTAATCCTTTTAGCAAAAAATTTTGCTAAAAGTATAAAATTGTGCATAGCGAATAGATAAATCTGTTTAAATATGTATACAAAATTTGAAAATGATTAATTCTTGGAGTAAATTAATTATTAACCTAAAATTTCCAGTTATCGCCGAAATATTCTCAGACTCTACACAAAAATTAGACTGTACAAACTTTAACTACTAGGTACGTATAAATTATTCAAATAATCAAAAACACAAAACTTTCTAATGAAATTTAAAAAAAAAATCAATAATAAAAATATTATTCACCATGATATCAACTTTTGTAGACACACAGTAAGGTATACACGCATTCCTACCCACTAAATATGTATACAGTTCAACATACACCGCCTTTTGATCAATATTTATAGTAAAGTTGCGCTTTCAAAACTCAAATAAAATATATAGAAAAGAAATCTTACCGTATTTGGGCTAGAATGTTCAGACATTTCTATAATATTATATTTATTGCAAATGAGCACTGCATATTTTGATTACAAGATACAATTAATTATATTATTATTAAATATATACAAAATTATCCTAATATCGTGTATCACAATTTAGCGAAAAATAGCAACGTTTTCTTTTTGAATTTTGTACAAAAAATATATGAATTTATTTGAGCAAATTGTTGAGTGGGTGCTGCACTAGAACAAAGCAGCGTTAACAAAAGAAAATTGTGTTGATATAAATTTATATTTTAAGTTTTTTGTTTTTATTTAAAAATTAATAACGTCCAAAAGATAAATGTCCCTTTTTAGACGTAGTCCCCATTACAATCGGGGGACTATTTTTATTCAGTTGTTTTAAAACACTTTAATTCAGATAATATTTCCATAGTTGTTTCACTAATGAAAGCCGGTTCCGAACTGGATTTAAAATGTGATTTTCGGTTAAATACGTGTTTGTATAATAGCTACTGGTATTGCTGCATTGCAGAAAGGTCTCCGAATATTTCCTTACGGTATTGTCTATATACGTCGTCTTTGTGTTGCATGATTGGCCCCCGTTTGTATTAGAACCGCCTATGTCAACGGACCACGTGATTCGACTGCGGGAGCTAGGTCAGTTTTAACATATATGGTCGGCTTTTTTTTACCAAATTTTGTGTAGTTAAAATGTATGTATGTGTGTGTGTGTTGTTAATTACAGTTTCTGACTGACACAGTAAAATGAAAAATTGTCGTGTTCGATCAAGGTAATTAAAAGAAATTTTTCATTTTATTGTTTTTTTTTTTTTTTTTTTTTTTTTTTTTTTAAATGAAAAACACTGTTAGTCAACACATCTTTCACACTTTTTTTAAAAAAGCCTTGAGGCTATACGATAGCTTATAATGAAAAAAAACATTTTTACCACCTCGAGTCTTCGAAACTCATTTATTTCTATATGATTTAAGCGTTAGGAACAAAATATGAATACTTTTTAAAAGATTTAAAAATTGTAATTTTAACAATAAAGAGATAAAATTAAGCGAAAACCGATAAATACAAAAAAATACAAAAATGGCGTGTAAAGCAATAAGACAATTTAAGGAATAAAATACGAGTACGGACATAAGTAAGTATTTTGCATTATTCATTCATATAATTGCATTATTTAATATCTTACTATTAGAGCAGGTTCTGGCCGAACCTGAGTGGTCAAAATTATTCACCCGGAATTTATTCGCATAATATTGTTCTATATATAGTTCTTATTATATAAGTTCATGTTGCCACCTGGCAACCTAGTAAAATTTTATTTAAACCGAAATTGTATGAATGAGAAAGAATCACTTATTTACATTTAAAACTTTTTTTTTCATAATTTTTGGTACAATACCCACAATTACGATCCCTATATATCGGTCCAGTAGAACGCATTTCCTCCAAAACTGACCAATCTAACGATCCAAAAAGTAAATAGTATATATTATAGGCCAGTAAATTTACCAAGAAAATGCCTGTCAAAATGCAAAAATTTACATACAAGATTTTTCTTTTGGAAGTTGTTCAGGGATGTATTGTGAGTATAAATATACATTGGCGGGATGATGGAGGTTGTGCTTCAGCCGCCATATTGGAAAATGTCTTTTTCAAATAATCGCCAATATCTCACAAACTGTCAGTCTTGCAAGGAAAATGGTAAGAACCTTTGTTATCAGAAATCAAATTGCCTATAATTTTTGTTTGAAGCATTTTTCCGTGAAATTAATATTTTTCAAGACATTGAACATTAAATCTTTGTGAAAATTCGTTATAGTTGTTTTTATCTCATATCTCCTTAGATGTGAAAAATATTCTGAAAATAGTTATTATAAAACTTGTTGAGCATAAAATTCTCTATAAATTTTATTTAAAGCTTTTTTACGTAGAACTAATAGTTCAGAAGCTATAGACATGTAAACGTCAAAATCACCTGCAATTGTCAGTAAGAGTCTTTATTGTTAACACACTTATGAGATATGCAGCACTAATAATTTGGGTTGCAAAATTTTCTCCTGAAATTCTTTTTTCAGAAGACGTTTAGGAATATTCCATGTGTGTAAATCCAAATTGGCGGGATAGTGGGGTTAGACGCCATCTTGGATCTTAGTTTTTGTTAAATATCTCAATAACAGTACATCTAGCAAAGAAAATGGTGAGAACTAATATTATAGAAAATTAAATTTGGAACAAAGTACTTTTTCTCGAAAAATTTTTCGATGGATTTCGTAACTTTCGATGTAGAACTCGCCACAATTTCATGGATCCCATTTTTTTTTAATATCTCGTAAATACGTTATACCTTGAAAATAGCTATTAAGAAATTGTTAGAGTGTAAAATTCTCTACAATTTTTATTTTAGTTTGATTTTAATAATTTACAGCCGAAGTTTTCTTTTAGAAATCGATAACTCGAATTTTAGGAATCGATAACTCGAATGCTGCTAATTAGAAGGCACTAAGGTCGAATATTAAAGGTTTGTAGGTTTTACAGTTTGCTTTTACCAAACACTCTTCAAATTAATTTGTTTTGAATATTTTTCTCTTAAACTACAGAATCAGAATGTAAAAAACTTTAACTACTATTGTTTTTAAACAATTCCATTAGGTATATATAGGTATCTCGTAAAGAAAGTTGTTATTAATTTTTAAGAGTATGAACTTTTGTAAGAATTCCATATTAGTTTTTTCTTCGTTGAATTAAGATTATTAGATTATTAAATTTAATAATCTAATTAGAGTAGATTAAGATGATTAAATCCAGATTAAAAATTGAATTACGGCTGGAGTACAACTGCCACCACCCCGCCAATTTATATTTCAAATAGTGGAGTATCCCTCAGCATTTTCCAATAAAAAAATCTCAGATGCAAATTTGGCAGACCAAGTGTTTGGTACTGTCTGTCTCATTTAGGTGTTACAACAGCTATTAAACTGACAATTTTAATTTTTCAAGATTTATAACTTTCGAGCTATAGCAGGTACGTCAAAAAGGCTCCAGTAAAACTGTAGAAATATACCGGATTCATCGAAAACATTTTTGAATGAAAATTGTGCCAAATTTATTTTTCTGTAAAGTTAGTTCTTACCAGTTTGTTTGTTAGATATATACAGTTTTCGAAATATTGTGTAAAAACTTGAACCCAAGATGGCAGCTAAAGCACAGCTTCCATCATCCCGCCAACTTGTATTTAAGCTCATGGGATACTCCTAAAGATTTTCCGAAAGAAAAATCTAGGGTCTAAATTTTGCAGCCCAAGTTTTTAGCACTATATATCTCATTAGTGTCAAGAGTAAGTGACTTATCGAAAATTTGATGATACAATTTTAACGTTTAAGGGTCTATAACTTCCAAGCTATTGAAAATACGACAAAAATTTCGAATGAAAATTGTAGAGGATTTTACGTTCTAAAAATGCGATAATAGCTACTTTCAATGTCCAAAGTATCGTTAACGAGATATTGGGGAAAAATTAGATCCACGAAATTTTGGCAGGTTATACATCGAAAAATACGATTTTATCGAAAAATGTTTCCCACAAAAGTAACGCAAAATTTAATTTTCTATAAAATTGACTCTGAGTATTTTCCTCATTAGATGCACCGCTGTCGAGATATTTGGCGAAAACTGAAATCCAAGATGGCGGCTGAAGAACAACTTCCAGCATCCCACCAATCTTTATTCAGGCTCTTAAGATACTTCTAAACATTTACCGGAAACAAAATCTAGGGTTCAAATTTTGCAGACCAAGTTTTCACTATTGCATATTTCATTAATGTTAACAGTAGCAACTCTTATTGAAGACTGGCTGACATAATTTTGACGTTTAAAGGTCTATAACTTCTAAACTATTAGAAATACGTCAAAAAGTTTCGAATGAAACTTGTAGAGAATTTTACGTTCTAAAAATGCGATAATAACTACTTTCAATGTTCGAAGTATCGTTAATGAGATATTGGGAGAAAATTAGATCCACGAAATTTTGGCAGGTTATACATCGAAAAATACGAATTTCATCGAAAAATGTTTCCAACAAAAGTAACGCAAAATTTAATTTTCTATAAAATTGATTCTGAGCATTTTTCTCATAAGATGCACCGTGTTTAAGATATTTGGCAAAAACTGAAATTCAAGATGGCGGCTGAAGCACAACCTCCACCATCCCGCCAATTTGAATTTGCACTCATAAGATACCCCTAAACATTCTCCAAAAAGAAAATCTTGTATGTAAATTTTTGTGAGAAAAAATTTCAATTTTACCGTATTAATACAATTTTACCAGCAATGCACTGAAAATACGAAGTTTCGTACTTGATGAATAAATGATTCATCCCGCATATAATTTCATTTGGCATACCTATTTTACTTTATTAATTTAAAACATTGTTATTTTCTATCTCCTAGTGTATTTGCATATTTATTAATTATTAAGAATTAATTACATTATTTATTTACACATTTTATACTTATATTCTCATACTGATATTAGTAACATTAATTATATAATTACAGGCCTTTGTAGCCAACACTGTAAGCTTTATTGCAATACAGAAGTTAAATCAAAAACAAAAAGAATTACGATCTCTTCACCTTTTGCCATAAGAATGATATTTCCGAAGGTACACATTCTTTTAAGTTGAAAAGATCACGATTTTGCTTAATTTTATATCATTGTAACTATATGAGCCCCTTAAAACAAAAAGACTTAAATTTTCAAAAGATTTAAATTATGTTAAAATGAAGTTTATTGAAGACATTTAAGATAAACAAAAAGAGAAATACACAGTTGATTTTTGAATAACAATTCTAATAAAACTATCTAACAAAATATCTCAAAACGAAGCTAATGTAAGTTACACGACTTATGCTTTAAGGGGCTCATATTAAAAAATGTGAAAAATGAGCAATAAAAATTTCAATTTTGAAATTGAAAACATCCTTTAAAATTCTTTCTAATCAGCAGCCAATATAATAAAGATATCAAAATACATATCATTTTTTATAAATATTATATGCTGTAAAAGGTGAAAATATTAAATAAAATTAATTTTGTATTTTATAATAAAAAAAAAACCGTGAGCAGCGGGACCCCATCACGGAAGTCGAATTTTTCCGTTCATCTTCGGTATTCAATGTCTACAGGCAAAATGTGATTGAAAGTCTACAAGCGATTTGTCATTTTGGTGGTTTCAAAACTGATGATGAGTGTCCGGCTGATCGGGGATTTAAAAAATAGTTTTAACTTTTTAAGGGCTGAATCTCAGTAAATTTCATTTTTGTGCCGATAGCAGTTAGCAGGAATTTGTTATAAAAGTAAGTTCATTTTTTTTTTAAATTTTTTAAAATTACTATTCGCCTACTTGTATTAGAATAAATATAATGCATTTAAAACACATTTAACAATACCATTGAATTCCGATGTAAAAATGGGAGAAGTGGGGGAAAAAGTAATGTGGAATCCCTATAAGGCACTAGCTGGATACTAACTGAATACACGTACAAAATTTCAGCCCTCTAGGTTTTCTTAGAGAGTCTCTAGACGTGTTAGAATAAAAGCAAAAAAATCAAGGAAATATTGGCGTAAAAATCGTGGGGATAAGGGTTAAAAGTTGAAACCTCCAAAAAGCAGTGGCTGGCTATTAATTAACTTAACCTGTACACAAAATTTCAGCCCTCTAGGTTTATTTGGGTGACCTGTGCGAGTGGTACAAACTTCGAAAACGTCGAAAAAGCATGAAATTGTAGCTTAAAAATGGTGGGGGTGGGGGTAAAATATTAAAACCTCCAAAAAAGAAAACCCTAGGTACGAACTCTATCAAAAAACCAAATTTCGACCCTCTACGTTAATTCTGGGAGGCTGTGGGCGTGTTAGATCCAGCCAAAATACCTTTTCCCCCCTCTACTCCCTCCAAATCGCCCTAGGAAGCTGAATTTTGGATATGTTGTAGATAATTGACCGAAACATTATTTCCGGCCCGTTTGGAAAAGTTTTATTGTTTTGTTGCGCCCCACCACCATATTAAAGGTTGGGTCGGATCCAAAATTTGACAGTATTGTTGTGCATCGGAATGAGCCCCGCTTACCAAATTTCGTCTCTGACCTCCCATAGGGGGGCCCTACACATGTCAAAAGGTAGCGGGAGAAAAAAAAAAAAAAAAAATATATATATATATATATATATATATATATATATATATATATATATATATATATATATATATATATATATATATATATTTATTTATTAATATATATATATATATATATATATATATATATATATATATATAAATATATATATATATATATATATATATATATATATATATATATATATATATATATATATATATATATATCAGACATTTTTTTCTACAGAATTGTGATCTACGGGTCCGAAAACGAATAGCGCTCCTACTCTCGCATCTCACCGTTCTTATCGTATAGGCTGTGTAAGTCTAATTTTTCCAGTTAAAAAATTCGACTAATAATTTTTTCAGTTGAAAAATTTGACTAAAAAATTCAGTGGTTACATTCTTTATAGGTACTAATTAAATATTATGATAATTTATACATTATAATACACCAAAAACTCTTTTTATGCCATCTTTTTTGGGCAATTTTGTTTTTGTGACTATTTTATGGAATTTTTTTAATTTTTTTATTAAAATGAATATCAAAGTGCATAATGTAAATGAAAAATCAGAAAAAGTAAGAAATTAAACATTAACTTGCGATAAAATTAGCTATTGACTGTTTTTAAACATTTTATCAGTACATTACAAATATAAACTATTGCATCATTCAGTGTTTTTACACGTGTATGTATTACAATTTTTGTAATATTATAAAAATGAAATAATATATTTAAAAATGTTCCTATGTGTAAGCTATTCCTTTATCTTGTTTAGAAAAACAACTTCTAGGAAAATCATGGGGCTGTGAGCGTTTTGAGTTATGTATTTTCTACGAAACTTTTTCATGTGTCTCGATCCACCGCATAAAAAAAGTTTTTTCCACAATCTGTAACAAACTAGACTTTTTATGCATTATTAAGTATTATTACATAGCTATATATGAAGTTTTTGAACATTTTTTTTTTTGTGCGATTTTTTTTATACGGTCCCAATTATTCATTGCGCGTAAGAGCAGAAAAGACAGCAATACTTTTTAGAGTGGCAAAAATTTAATTAAAAAAGAGGTTTCTAATTTCAAAATTTAAATTTTTACGAAGGAATTTTATTGATAACAGATCAAAGTATATAGAAAACATTTATTTGGATAATTTTTCATATTTTTTAATATAAGTAGTTATACCTAGACTTATAGCGATCTGAAACATAGCCGCCCATACTCGGGGCAGGGGCGGCCACGCCCCCCTAGTTTTTCTAGTTGATGATATATTTCAAAATTTTGGGTCAAAAAGGCAGCTGAAGTAGACAAAACATCGTTTTTTTTTTGCTCGTCAATGGTATGTTTGTGGAAAATATCGAAGTTGGTGATCTGCGCCCCTCCCCTAGATGCCCCGGCAAAAGGCAAACGAGGAAATATCGAAATTTTTATGGCTGCTTCCAAAATATTGGATATACCCCTTTTTTCACTAGTTGTAGCCCCCCCCCCCTACGAATCATCATATGGGCGGCGCCCATGATTTGAAATCAAACAAAATCATGATTTAAAAATGTAAATATGAATCGTTCCGCCGCGTTCCGGCCGAAATTAAGTCCTGCTATGTATAGAACAAGATTATGTAAACAAATTCTGAACGAATAATTTTGACTATACTCATGTACCGCCTGAACCTGCTCTACATATACGATTTTGAAATCAGTTAAATTTACAAATAGAAACCTTGGTTCCACTTTTATCGGGTTTATCTAAAACTAATAAAATGACCAGTGAAAGAACCTGTACCATTTTTTTATACTAAAAAATTTATCTCAACTTTTTTTTATCGTAAAAGTAAAAAAATTGCAATATTGTGATACTAAAATATTTTATTTATGATACTAATAACAATAAGTTTTACAGTTCTTGTAACCTGCTTTTTGCTTTTTCTGTGATACTAATTATAAACTGAAACTTAAATATTCGTAGTAGATTTTTCAACAATTTTAGATAATATGTTCCAGAAATTTTCTGTTACTAATTAAAATAGGGAAAATATAGGATAGATAATACAGAAAATAGAGGAATAAATCCACTAAAAGGACCCGGCTGGATTACAGAACCTAGAAATAAATGACAGTAAGATCGTTTTATTTATTAATATGAATATTCTAAACTTTACAGAGACAATAACACATTTCAAGCTTGTGCAAATAAAGAAGAAAACTCCTTCACGTCTTTATACAGACTGTCATTTAGCGTTCAAAATAATTTATATCAATCCATTCCAACTAATTTTAACATTTCGTGACTTTGTTTACTAAAGGAAATTTGTCATATTGTGACATTTCTTACGTATACGACGTCAGTTCTTAAAGGAAATAAATGAAATAAATTACGTAATACTTCACGAAAAACTACACACCCAAATATCTTTGTCTTAGACGATGTTTCCTGACCAAGCATCTAAATAGTATTTTTTGCACGATCATGTATTTTCATGCACTTACCGATACTGTTGATAATACTAATAAGTTACATTTCCCGAACGTTTGTTTATATCCATGGAAACCAAAAAATGTTTCTAAAGCATTTTAATACTGGCTTCAAATTTATCCTCGTAAAATGAAAGAAAGATTATGAAAACACACAGAAAATTTTAATGATTGAAAAACCTTTTGAAATGTCAATAAAATATGAAGACAAATTTAATGGCACGCACCTATTTTACTTACCGCATTGTTATTTTTTGGTTTCCATGGATGTAAACAAACGTTCGGGAAATGTAACTTACTAGTATTATCAACAGTGTAAGTGCATGAAAATACACGGTCGTGCAAAATAGTATTTTACAATATAAATTCGATAAGTTACTTTTACTGATCGAGAAAATGTTGCGAAAACGAGACCCGCAGGGTCGAGTTTTTACAATTTTCGAGATCAGTAAATGCACTTAACGCATCGTGTATTGTATAATATTTTTTGCACGATCGATTTAAAATAATTAAAGAATAAAAATATATTAAATAAAAAATAAAATTGAGATAATATATAGGTGAAATTTATATTTCTATATTATCACATAGAATGCCATGAATAAATATTATAAATATTAATAGCAACTAATACGAATCTTTGTAATCAATTGACAACTATATTTGTAAATAAAAACTTAAATGTCAATATTTCATTGGCGTGAGTATTTTTTTTGAATTTCCTATTAAAAAATTGAATAAAATAATTTGTTAAACTATAATATTAGTGAGAATAATGAAGTTGATGAAGCATTTTATTTTTGGCTGCAAATTTATTCTCGTAAATTGAAAGGAAGATTATGAAAACCACAGAAAATTTTAATGATTGTACGACCTTTTGAAATGTCAACAAAATATGAATACTAATGCCAACAATAATAATAATAATATGCAAACTAGTAAAAATTTTCATATTAATCGATTTATTTTCCTAATTGTTCAAATTGTACTTTTAATTTCAATACAATTAAATAATTACAATCATTTTTGAGCTAATTTCACTTACCACACTCCTATTCACTTACCGCACTGTTATTTTTTGGTTTCCATGGATATAAACAAACGTTCGGTAAATGTAACTTACCAGCATTGTCAACAGCATCAGTAAATGCATGAAAATACACGATCGGGCAAAAAATATTTTACAATATTCACTACAAAAAGCAGATTACAAAAATACATAAAATTATTTAAAGTTTAATATCATTTTACACAATTGTATGAAAAATACACAAGTTTGGACTATTATAATGTTTTATATTTACACTATAAATAAATCCATGTACTTTTCATACATGAACACCTTGACAGTTATTAACGTCATAGGACGTCAATTGAAACCTTACTAACTCACACACCACGCCGAGGGACGTCACAATTCCCTATAAAATGTATTAACTGTCAAAATAGTGTACAAGTTGGGCATTTTGTCATAATAAGTTATGGGCGTTATGGTGTTAACCTTTAATTAATTTATTAGGTCATCCGGAAAGTTCGTGCCATTTTCGGAGCCGCTCGGATGAATTCATATTTCTTCAAGTAGCAACGGCAAACAAAATATGCAACAACATGTTAGTGTTAGGCCGATAGTGTTGCTTAAATATGTATCATACATCTTTAAACAGTGTTTAAACAACTTTTTTGTCAGTAATAATAAGCAACCTTAGACATCAAGGAACATTATGTCATGTTATACGAATTTAAAATACCCCTGTCGCAGCATTCTGCATAAGATAGCGAATTTCCGTTTATAAAAATTAGTTTTTCTCGGAAACTAGCTGACATAAAACAATAATTTGAAGAGCTTTTTTATATAATTTTTCGCCTCTTTTAAATGGTGCAAAAAAATTTGGCAAAAATTTTTAAATAAGTGGAAATTTTGGCAAAGAACTAATTTTTTGTAAGAACAAAAACCATGTTCCTGGCATCCGACGTGTCTGGTTGAAGAACTCATCCAAGGGTTTAGGACTTCCAATATTTTCACCAAATTTCGTAAATATTGGACACTTCGTTCGAGAGTTATCGCGCAGACACATATATACATATATATATATATATATATATATATATATATATATATATATATATATATATATATATATATATATATATATATATATATAAATTGTAGTGAATATTATTTTCGGTTTCTAAGGACCTCAAAACAAATTTCTGCCATAGTCCCGCGTTCAAGTCGCGTCATGACAGTAGCTTTAATAGCTGAATTGCATTCTGGAAATTCGCTAAAAGATACTAATGCAGCTGACGTAACGAAAAATATTTGTAGTATTTATGGGGATAATGCACTTTCTGACAGAACTTGTAGAAAATGGTTTGCTAGATTTCAAACGCGTAATTTTTCTTTGGAAGCTGAAGCTCCCTCCAGTTGACTTGCGTGTAATGACGATGAATTTATTCGTGAAGAAATAAAGCGAAACCCGAGGCAAACTGTCAAGAATTAGCGGCAACTTTTGAGCATTCAAAATCCACAGTGTTCGGCCATTTGAAGAAAATCGGGATGGTCATTTACACCAAAAATGGCACGAACTTTCCGGATGACCCAATAATATTAAACAAAAACAGTAAAAATACATAAATAAAATTGAGCAAAAATACATTCACTTTTTCATGTTAAACTAAAGTAAGGGTAACGTTTAAAAATATAAATTTACATTAATTACACAGAATTTTTTTAAAATTTTTGCACTTTCCTAGAGATTTCAAAATTCATGCATTCCGTCAACTATTTTTTAGTGAATTCGACTTTTATTCTATTAGGTAATTATTCATTGTTATTTTTTTTTTCTTATAAAATATAAGATATCAATTTGGCCTGCAATAAAATTTTCTAATAACAATCTATACAAGCTTTACAATAATTAGTTCGGAGTGGGTGGAGCTTTTCAGAGATAATGTCTGTGTTATCAGCTATAGATGACCAATCAATGCGAATTACACTGATAGAAAACAGATATTTTTACTACACATATAAAAGCTCGGTTTGAACATTGTTTTGAACTGAATTGAACTTAA
Source organism: Brachynemurus nebulosus (assembly GCA_035578155.1). Classification (NCBI taxonomy): domain Eukaryota; kingdom Metazoa; phylum Arthropoda; class Insecta; order Neuroptera; family Myrmeleontidae; genus Brachynemurus; species Brachynemurus nebulosus. Next base: position 38,428,958 of record JAPWDM010000002.1, on the reverse strand, counting down.
AATTGATTAGTTTTTAAAGTTGGAGCTGTTGATAGCAGACGCTTAGAGCAGTAGATATACAATAAAACGAAGCGACAGTAACGTTAAGTTATTAGTTTATATCAGTATGATAAAGTTTCAAGATAGTAGTTAATATGTAGTTAATAAATATTATTCAGTACCTACTTATGGATTTTTTTTTTTTTGAATAAGTGCTATTAGAAATAAAAAATTAATTAATTAAATATACATGAAAAACCTTTCTAAGAATGGTGGAGGTGTCAATCAACAGTTTTGAAAAAAGCAGTTTTGTGGCATAGTCTTTTTACTAATAACTTATATATCTTTTTGGAATTAAAATGTTTTAGAGTACGTAATGACGTCATCATGGTAAATATTTCATTTTAATTTAACGATCATTGACGCTATAAACGTTCATTCATATCTACAGACACTGAACGGCACAGACACGTATCGTGGCAGACAGGACAAATATTGTTTAATGCGCTTCTACACGGAGAGAAAAATCCTATAATTTTTGTAGAGAAAATTTCAGAAAAATTACTATGCTCCCCTATAATCCGTGCGCGATCGACGACCAAAATAAAAAATATGTGCTAGCATGGTAAAATTTAATGTGGTGCTAACACAACTTTTATCACACTCTTATGCATGTATATTATAGTTTAATTCTTGTTGTCGTACTCTTTCATTTGCGCATCTGACTCGCGACCTTATATTGGTTGCACTGTACCCGTAAAAACATGTATACAAAAATGATGGCCAACAATATAATTCTAATACATATACTAAAGATAGGTAAATAACAAAAAGATGAATTAAACGATGACATCATCCTAAGAGAGTGTAAAAGCAACTGACAATAGCTGCATCAAGGTGCCTGATGCGAGCTGTCTGACAAAGTTTCTTCCACAGCCCACACCTATATGGTTCGCATGTAAAGCGGGTTCTACACGATGCTACGAACGTTCCTTCCAACGTTCGATCGAACGTTTGAGGCAATTAAGTTCGATAGTTGATGCGACGAATGTATCTGCTACACGGTGAATCGAATGTTTGATCCAATACGAATGATGACGTGTTGGTACTCAGTGGACAACGCTGTTATCTGTCTGATGTTATCTCTAATGTTATACACTGATGTTGTCTCTGTTCACATGAACGAGTCGTGCACAACCAACGAACGCAACCAACATTGACCTTCAAACGTTTGAAGCATCCCTTTGACTCGGTGCAAGAATACCGACATCGAACGGGACACGACCAAATGCGAACGTTTGACGCTCGACATTGGACACTCGTAGGTTCGAACAACGGCTACACGATGCTATGAACCATCCAACGTCGAATGTTGGAAGGTGTTCGTAGCATCGTGTAGCAGCGGCTTAACCCATGTAACTCGCTGATTGAGGTACATTTCATTAGAGCGATCCCAACACAACCAACCTTCTTTCTGTTTTTTTTCTTTCTATTATTAGCATGTTAGCATGGAAATTTTTTTAATAAGCACAATTAAAAATTATTGTTTTGTCGGTAATGGAACTTTTTACTGTGCTGTTTTACAAATTTTACGGAGATAATATTACGAAAAGAACATTTCATCCTTTAAATTTTTTATGATTAATTATAATCTTTATATTTTTACCTTACAGATTTTAATATGTTCGTCCTTTACACGTCGATTGTAGTGCTGAGCACAATAATTTTTATAGGAATTTTCTCTCCGTGTATTATGAATTTATTCATATATGTAACGTAACGTAACCGCACAAACACGGATAGACTCTATGTATGAATATGTTCATAACAAAAGCATTAAACAATATTTGTCGTGTCTGCCACGATACGTGTCTGTGACGTTCAGTGCCTGTAAATTTAAATGAAGCTTAAGACCTAAAGTTAAACGTGGTTAACTGCGACACAGCGTTGTAGTTTGCACTAATCATATTTAAAATAAATAAACTTGATTAATATAGGTACCTATTACAATTTTTTTGTTCAAAATCGTATCGTTATGTTAAAAAGCATAAAATTATTTTATCACACACACAATTTATCCACACAAATTATTACCGTAACTTGGGGTAAGATTGGCCCTTAAGGGTAAGATTGGCCCAAGTCTTGGAAAAAGACAGTTTGATTTACTATTAGTTACCAAATACAGCTATCAACTTGGTTCTTGTGGTAAATGACAGGTAGCAGCACTGACTATACTCGAATGCTAAGATTGATTTAATTCCATATTTTGCCACTGCTCAGTGATGCTCCAACTTCACTGTTACTTCTTGTGAATGTTTTGATGCAAACCAACTTTTGCTTACACATCCAGAACTACTTAAGATTTTTGATTGGTAAGTGTATAACAGCTTTGATTTAATATATATTCAAAATATTTTAAGTTTGTTTTTTCTGATACTTACCTTGTTTATTTGTAAAATGTGATTTTGTAAGCTGGGGTAACTTTGGCCCAAGTATTGGGGCAAGATTGGCCCACCCTGTTTTTTTTTTTAAATTTCTATTAAAAGAACAGTATATTATGCAATAAGTGCGGGAAATTGTCGATTGCCCACGAGAGCGAGGTTGAGCGCACGATCGTAGTGAGTGCGCTCATTCGCTCAAGTGGGCAATCGACAATCCTGCACGAGTTGCATATACTATTTTTTATTACGAATTTCACATACTTTTTTCCATTATTATTACTATTTTTTATTCCTTTTTAAAATAATATTATTGAGTGTTTTTCTTTTTTTTTTTTTTTGAATTGAAAAAAAGTTTAAATTATTTTGTTAGTGGTTTCTATAGAAATAATTATGAAATATTTATTAAATAATTCCGCCCCTGTACGAAAATTAGTGACATTTACTTTGGTCGTTGGGTGTGAAAATCGCGCCCTCCTTTCTCTTTTTTTGTACCGGCGACCTTTTTTTTTCTTTTGCTTGTCACCTGTGAAATGTCGCCCCTTTTTTACAAAATTACCACCCTTTAAATTTTCTACCCCTCTAGCAAATCTCTTTTTTTTACTCGTAAAATTGAAAAATTGCCACCCTTTTTTACAAAAATTTACTAAATTACCGCCCTTAAAATTTGCCGCCCCGGGGAAATGCCCGGGTTGCCCGCCCTTGGAGCGGGCCCTGTCCCTAACATATTGTACACTATCTACTTACGTACAACCACAATTTAAAATATCGAACGTTGTCCCAATTAATATTTGGCATTAATTACTATGACATTTTGTATTTGGGACAATGTTACCCCAAATAAAGGCAAGATTGTCCCAAATTTTCAGAACATCTTAAAATAGAAATTAAATAAGTTCTGAGTTCTAATAACTAGTCAATGTATACTTTGAAATATGCAGAGTTCAATAGCTAATAGTAGAGGAAGTTACCTAAATATATATGAGAAATATAAGGCAGTTTACGTGAAAAAACGCAAAAAATGGGCCAATCTTACCCCAAGTTATGGTATTAATATCATCCAGTCATTTTGATCTACCTCAAATTTTCATAATTTTCACACAAAAAACAAAATTATCGCTGGAATAATATTCACTTTAGGGCATGGTTTTCTATTTAACTGTAATAAAATTGATCAGGAGAGACAAGCCGTTTAAAGTTTCAGTCGGTTAGCTTATGTATTTATACATATTAGAATTACCTATTATTGTCATTTAAGATTACTACTACATACATTGTTACAATTGACACTACTTTCCCTTACCTGCTATATTTTATATATATATATTTTTTTTTAAAATTAATTCTTGAGGAACATTTGAAGATTATATATATATATATATATATATATATATATATATATATATATATATATATATATATATATATATATATATATATATATATATATATGTCAGACATTTTTTTTCTTCAGAATCGTGTTCTTCCGGTCCGAAAACGGATAGCGACCCTACTCTCGCCTCTTCCTGTTCCTATCGTATAGGATAGGCTATATAAGTCTAATTTTTTCAGTTGAAAAATTCGACTAATTAGAAAAATAATAATAATAAATAACTACGGAAAAAATTTCACCTAAGACAATATTTAATAGGCTTTTTGGAAAATGAGGATTTAGTAGTTTCTTAATCCCTAACATGCGAACCACTTAAGATGATCCTAATCCTAATTCCTAATAATATTGTACTTAATAGTGAAAGTGAGTTTGTTTGTTTAGGTTGCTTTAAGGTCTCAACAGCTTAACGAGTCAATTTACAATTAGTACAGAAATAGCTTGCTGGGGGTCAGAGACGGTTATAGACCACTTGTTAACCCGGAAAAGTATTATGTTCCCGAGGGAAAATATATTCAATTATGATAGTTGACTATTAAAAACGGTTGATATACATATTTCAGACGATATACATTATTAACAGAGGGAACGAAAAAGAACACAGGCTATTTTTTATCCTGAGAAATGACATTTCATCCCCGGGAAAAAATGTATACAAAAACAGTGAAATTACGAAAATTGACTGTAAAAAAACGAAAGGTTGACTTCATACATTGTATACTGTTCACAGAGGGTAAAGTAAAGTAAAAAAGCATAAGCTTATTTTTACCTGATTCCTGTGGAAAAATATATTTAAAATGAAATATGAAATGATTCACTGACTTTGTTTAAACTTGACATATTGTTACCAAAAAAAAAAAAAAAAAAAAACAGAAACAGAACTTTGTTTTCTTTCTCCCCCCGGTAAATATCTCATTCCCGAGGGAAAGTGGATAATTAACTTCACACTTGGTAAATTGTTAACAAAAAGGACAAAAGAGAACATAGGCTGCTTTTTACCCCGGGAAAACATTTTATTTGTGTGGAAAAATTACCAAGAAAAAAATAACAGTTTTCAACAGTAACATGATACAAGTATACTTTATATGTAATAACTTTATATCATAATTTCAAACACCACGCGGGCGAAGCTGCGAGTAAATGTTAGTTTTTTATTAAACTAATTGTAAGAATCATTGTAAAACTTAACTTCTTCGTTTTATACAGAAAACATGGCATAAGTACAGACTACCTACATATGATAAATGTCCAATTTTTATTTATTGATAAAACCCAACAAATCTCCTCCCTGTTGATAAACGAAAACATAAAACAAACAATAAATAGAAAATATTACTGACCTATGGCTATAAAAAGATATTTTTGCTTATCCAATCAAAACTGAAAGCCAATGGGAATTGAGACATAGAAAGTAAACAAATAACTTATTTATTAAAACCGGATTTTTTGTGTAAATAGCTCTACAAGTAACAAGAATGATTAAATGTAACACAAAATAATGCATAATGCAGCGTTTACACGTGCTATACATTCGGGAAGCTAAAAGGTGTACTTAAACTTCTATAGTTATAGTATTTTTAATAATTCCTGATTTTTTTTTTTAAACTTTAAACTAAATTTTTACGAGTATATAGTAATTTAGTTTTATTTCGTCGAAATAATTGGAAATTTTCCAACTCTGTTATCACAACTAATCAATAACTAAAACTAAGATTTCTCAAGCGAGCTCGTAAATCAACAGCCTACTCAAAAACAGACACCGAAAAACACGATATCGGCAGTTTATACTCTAGTTCAGCGTTTCCGAAACTGTATAGGTACAGTGTAAGCAGTCACTAAGTGTTCCGTGAAAAAATTTTAAAACCGAAGTTAGGGAACCACATTGTATGCTAATATGTTTTACATAATTTAAAACAACTTCTGAAATAAATTCAAAAATAATAAACGGCGTCTTTCTTAAGGAATTATATACAGTTGCAGCGGACAAAATGACGACATTTTCTCGATTTTCTTTTTTTTTGCAACAGCAAAATAAAATATTTATTTAAAAAACGCCGTGAGTAGCGGGGGCCCCCTCACGGAAGTCGAATTTTTCCCGTCATTTCCGTATTGAATGTCTACAAGCGAAATGTGATTGAAAGTCTACAAGCGATTTGTCATTTTGGTGGTTTCAAAACTGATGATGAATGTCCGGCTGATCGGGGCTTTAAAAAAAGGTTTTAAGTTTTTAAGGGCTAAATCTCAGTAAAATTCAATTTTGTGCCGATAACAGTTAGCAGGGAAAAAGCCAACACAATTCGTACGAGGGCATTCCTACCAATGCTTATCCAACAATTGCCTTTGTGCTTTATTTTAGCGAATTTCCAAAAGTGAAACTGGAAATACGCTATTACAGTAGGTGTCATGACGGGACCTAAACCCGGGATCATAACAGAAATGTGTTTTGAGGTCCCTAGAATACGAAAATGATATTCACTAAAATTTATATATATATATATATATATATATATATATATATATATATATATATGTGTCGCCACGATAACTCTCGAACGAAACGTCTAATGCTTATGAAATTTTGTGTGCGGACTGGATTCTGAATTGGCTCGGCTAAGTTCGTCACGTCGGATGCCCAGAAGTGCCCAGCCAGACACGTCGGATGCCCAGAAGTAGGTTTTCTGGCCATTTTTTATCATTCGATCCTATCATAAGACAGTTCGATTTTTACATCGTTGAAAAGGAAAAAAAAATTATGAAGAAAATATTCTTATAATTTTCTTTCTATTTTAAGTATTTTTCGAGAAAATGTAAATTTTCATCATTATATTATTAGTTTTCTTTCGTTGTTAGTCTAATAAGTAATTTATATTTATATCTCAGTTCTTTATGAAGTATAAAAATATTTCACTTTTTTATTAAAGAATTTTGTGAGAACAAGTGAAGTCTATTCACATACATGTGTTATAACACACATACATGTATAGAGTTTTGTTTCTCATTTATTGCATTATAATTAGCATGGTTCTATCTCATGTTGAAAAATGTAAATTAAACAGATTTTCTAAGCTAATGTAATGAAGAATTTTTTTTTTTTTATTGAATTTTTAAGTAAACAAGAAATTGAAGATTATGTTATGATATAATATTATTAAATATGAAACAAAACAAAATATGTACAATGTACATATGTATGCACGGAAAAATATTTTGAATCCATTTTGAAAATTTTTTCACTAATAATTAATAATGTTAAAAAATTAAACCATTTCAAATGGATTTAAGGTATTTTATGTGAGGTCAAGGTTTTCGGGACCTAAAAAGGCCAGAAATTAATTAACCAATCGATTTTAAAAATTTTTTCATAGTTAGTAAGTTAAAGTATTTGAATTAATTAATTAAATGATGTCCGCAAGAAGCTTACGGACTGCCATAAGTTATATGAGATCCTTAGAACCCTTTTCTTACTGTTAGAGTACTAGACTTGTATGAGTTTCGCAGGGATTTACTGATCCCATAATTGTAAAAAATAAACTAAACGACCAATTTTAAAAATTTCTTCACTGTTACAGAGCTAAACTATTTTAGATAGATTTAGAATACATTATGTAAGGTCCGCCAGGGTCCACAGGACCCAAAAGTGTCAAAAATAAACTAACTGACCGATTTTGAAAATTTTTTCACTGTTACAGAGCTAAACTATTTTAGATAAATATCGATTACGTTATGTAAGGTCCGCCTGGGTCCATAGGACCCAAAAGTGTCAAAAATAAACTGCCTGATCGATTTTGAAAATTTTTTCACTGTTACAGAGCTAAACTGTTTTAGATAAATATAGATTCCGTTATGTAAGGTCTGCCAGGGTCCATAGGATCCAGAAGTGTCAAAAATAAACTAACTGACCGATTTTGAAAATTTTTTCACTGTTACAGAGCTAAACTATTTTAGATAAATATAAATTACGTTATGTAAGGTCCACCAAGGTCCATAGAACCCAAAAGTGTCAAAAATAAACTAACTGACCGATTTTGAAAATTTTTTCACTGTTACAGAGCTAAACTATTTTAGATAAATATAGATTACGTTATGTAAGGTCTGACAGTGGTCAGTAGGACCTAAAAGTGTCAAAAATAAAATAACTGACCGATTTTGAAACTTTTTTACTATTACCGAGGTAAACTATTTTAGATAGGTACAGGTTGTGTTATCTGAGATCCACAACTGTCCTGCGGATGCAAATGCGGCGTAGAATGCTACACAACGGGTTTTGAATATATATATATATATATATATATATATATATATATATATATATATATATATATATATATATATATATATATATATATATATATATATATATATATATATATATATTACATAAAGTCCGCCTAGAATATACGGTCGAGCTGATTTTTTAATGAGGTCCACCGGGATCTTGCAGATCCGAAAACGCCAGTAATAAGCTATCGAACCGATGCTAAAAAATTTCTCACTGCTAGAGAACTAAATTATTTTAGATGGATACAACTATGCTGCACAAAATTCGTTCGGGTTCTTGGGTCCCTAAAAATACCAAAACTAATTACCCAGCCGATTTTAAAAATTCTTTTACTCTTAGAAAGCTAAACTATTTTAAATAGGTACAGGTCTTAGATGAGATCCGCCAGTGCCCAAGATTTGGAAATTCGCTATGTTATGCAGATGCTGCGACAGGGGTATTTAAATATTAAAAAAGAAGGAACTTAAATAGTAAACTGGAAGGCTTTTATGAAGATATTTTTTCTTTCTAAAAAAAATCCAAAATTTCTATTTTACAAATAAAAATCCAAAATTCCTACTTTATAAATAAACAGTGATTTTAATAACATTTTTAAATTATTTAATATTTGATGTATTGCATTTGTTATAAAAGAAAAGTAAGTTCATTTTTTTTTTAAATTTTTAAAATTACTATCCGTCTACTTGTATTAGAATAAAAGTAATGCATTTAAAACACATTTAAAAATACCATTGAATTCCGATGTAAAAATGGAGGAAGTGGGGGAAAAGTAATGTGAAAACTCTAAAAGGCACTAGCTGGATACTAACTCAATACACGTACAAAATTTCAGCCCTCTAGGTTTCTTTAGAGAGTCTCTGGATGTGTTAGAAAAAAGCAAAAAAATCAAGTAAATATTGGCGTCGTGGGGGTAAAGGTTAAAAGTTGAAACCTCCAAAAAGCAGTGGCTGGCTATTAACTTACCTATATACTAAATTTCAGCCCTCTAGGTTTGTTTGGGGAGATTTTGACCCGAACGAAACTGTTAAAAACAAGAAAAGTGGGGGTAAGGGTTAAAAGTTGAGACCCCCAAATGGCACCCCCTTGATACTAACGCAATCCGAATACAAAATTGCAGCCCTCTAGGTTTATTTGGGTGACCTGTGCGAGTGGTACAAACTTCGTAAACGTCAAAAAAGCATGAAATTGTAGCTTAAAAATGGTGGGAGTGGGGGTAAAATATTAAATCCTTCAAAAAGCAGAGGTACGAACTCTATCAACATACCAAATTTCAACCCTCTAAGTTAATTCTGGGGGATTGAGAACGCGTTAGATCCAGCCAAATCATTTTTCCCCCTCTACTCCCTCTAAATCATCCTAGGAAGCTAAATTTTGGATATGTTGTAGATAATTGACCGAAACATTATTTCCAACCGGTTTGGAAAAGTTCTATTGTTTTGTTGCCCCCCACCACCCTCTTAAAAGTTGGGTCGGATCCAAAATTTGCCCAAAATTTTACCCCACTTTGATAATATTGTTGTGCATCGGAATGAGCCCCACTTACCAAATTTCAGCTCTTAACTTCCATAGGGGGGCTCTACACATGTCAAAAGGTCGCGGGAAAATATTATATATATACTTACTGTGTGAGTTTTTCGAGAGTTGCCATTTTTATTACAGCCAAAGCGTTGATTTAATCGAAAAATTGTTCAAATAAGAGTTGTAGATATTGACGGGGGCCACCGATTGCTATAGTCCGGAGCTTTATAGCTCTTATGGTTTTCGAGCTATGATACAAACTTATAGATTTTTAATTGGGACTATATATTAATTTTTCGATAAAACTGATCTAATGCGTTAATTAACAACACAAATGAGCAAAAAATTTATTTTTACCCAAGTTTAATTTTTTAATTTATCTTTAATTTACCAGTTAGGCGGTAAAAATATGCATATATACTTAAGGCTACTTCAACCGATAGTGTTTTTCTTGGTTACATTTCCATTACATCCAAGAAAAGAGCCTTTTCCAGTACCATTTCTATCATAAAAGGTAGGACTATATAACATAACTTCAACTAAGGGCAAAATTTTATAAAATATAATTTTTAGACCTTAAAATTTGTAACAACTTTGTCCCCGACAACTTTCCTTAAAAATGCACTCATGCCTCACCTCCTCTAAAAAGGAATACATTTGGATTCTTTGTAACCACGTGACATTCAAATCCTGCTTTTACAACTTTCAAAAAGTCCTTGCGCTTAAGATTTGGGTCTTAGAAAAACTTTTACAAAGTGCTGTTAGCTTTTTTTTATCTGTTCTCTGTCTATTACGTGTGTATATTAATCGTTCTATCAGAAACAATTGTTTTCTTTTGTGGAATAAACATTAAGACTAAAAAAGCAAAATTAAAAATTTTCTTCTACATGGTTTGAGCAATAACTGCGTAACTCGCATAAGAATTATGTTTATAACTGAAACACGTACAAGCTTTTATGTGATAAGCATAATCTAATTTCCAGCTAACAGAAATATACATACATATAATATAGGATTACATTCCTGTAGATGTAGAATCATACGTAATTATAAGGCACATAACCGCTCGCTATTTCTCGCCTGATATATGGCATAATATAAATGTGATGCAAAGTTTTATGGAAACATTTTAAGTAACTTTTCAAGACATGCAACATTTAATGATACTGCACTATAGTGCTACACTATATTGGACTCCAAAAAGGTCAATCAATACATCCGTCTAAAACTGCATGTGTATACTACGTTCCAGATTCCATGGTCGGATTGGCAGAGGATTATATTACAATAAAAAGACAAACAATTACTACTGAATTATACTAAATACTGCCAATGATAACATGACTACATTTTTATATTTGTAAAACTATTAGATTAATGGCCGATTGCGCCAACATTTTTAATCGGCCGTTAAAACCTTAATCAATGATTAACTTTAACTGTAGTTAAAATCTCTGATAAATCTGTTGCACCAAGGGTAATTTTTGTTAACTGATGATTAAATCGTCCGTTAAGTTAATGGATGGATATTGGGCAATTAAATATTTAATCAGCGTTTAGTCCATATTTTGATGCTAGTTTCCATAGTATTTATATTTATTAAAATTTATATTTAATTTTTTTTCTACTATTAAAATATACTTTTGTACAATTTCAATTAAAATTTTCTTTCTCTGTAAAATTTTGGTATCTATTTCATTTTTCCATTTTTAAATTGAAAAATATCTTCAGAATCGTCAAATCACAGTTTCAAAATGTTTTATAATACGTAAACATAAATTATATATTTTCTAATATTATATAAATCAAGTAGGCGCTACCTTTTTCAAAATTTGCAGATTTAAATTTTTTAACCATGTGATATTATCAACTTACTAGCATTTGCTTCTCTTGTGTCTCATTTCATGTCCTATAAAAACAAATCAGACACCGTTGCTAGTCAAAATTGATCGTTAAAGTACATTAGTTAACCATTGGTATATATTTTAAATGGTGCAACAGACAAATCGGGATTAGTTAATCTCTGATTTACTAATGACCATTAAGTTCTCATTTAATTAATGTTGGTGCAATCGGCCATAATTCGATTAAAAACTATAGGCCAAATCAACTAAAAATGGTCTGACGTCATTAACAAATGAAACAAAATTAGACGTACAAACTTATGTAAGTTACTATAGTCACTCTAATATAAAAATAATTGACCTATACTAAATAAATTATTACGGGAATCATGACTAGCTGAAAAAAATAAAAATTTCTCTCTATTTATATTTTCTAAAATCCCTGAAAAACTTTAATTGTTGAAAGGCTATAGGCGGATAAACATGGGTAGGAATGCCCCCGCACGGACTGTGTTGGCTTTTTTCTGCTAATTGCTATCGATATAAGATTAAAATTTACCTACTGAGTTTTAGCCCTTAAAAACTTATCCCTTGGCGGTAAGAAATAATTTTTTAACTTTTGAATGACTTAACGGATTTGGCTGAAATTTTCATATGTTTCAAATACCTCTATAGTATGTCTCAGAAAAAATTAGCAGCTTCAAAAAAAACATATATATATATATATATATATATATATATATATATATATATATATATATATATATATATATATATATACATACATATACCTCTCCCCAAAAAAAAGAATTGTTTAATTTTCAATATTTTTGCATCAACTTGTTGCTATGGTAAAATCACCAATTTTTTTTGCAGACTTCTTACTATAACCAATACAATATATAATTTTTTTAGAAAATTTTTCCGGGTGCGTCATAATTAAAAAATTAAATGCCCGAAAATATTTTTTTTAAAGTTGTGTTCATAGTACACAATCACCAAAATATTTTTGCAAGTTTCTCACTCATTGATAGAATATATAATTTTTTCAGAATTTTTTACTTTCTTCGAACTGAAGCTTTTAGATCATTTACGGTGGAAACATTTACAATTACTTTTTTATGTACCTATCTATTTTATTATTTATTTAAACTAGGTGTTTTTTTTAATAACTGGTATAAAAATGTAAAATAATAGAATTGTCAACCGTCTCGTCTGGTGGCTGGAATCCCACAACCTTATACCTAAACATCAATGTGGGTTCCGCCGATACCATTCGACTACGGACCATCTTGTTCGCCTCGAGAATGCCATTCAAGACGCCTTTCTCCAACGAAAACACCTTGTGGCCGTGTTTTTTGATTTGGAGAAAGCTTATGATATGACCTGGAGGTATGGCATTCTCAAGAAGCTGCACGACTGGGGTTTAAGAGGTAACCTCCCTCAGTTCCTAAAAAGCTTTCTGACTGACCGTTCGTTTCGTGTCCGGGTAGGTGACACTGAGTCTGAGGCCCACTCCCAGGAGAATGGTGTTCCTCAAGGCTCCACCATTAGTGTCACCCTGTTTTCCATCGCAGTCAGTCATATTGCAGCTTCAGCCCCAATTCGTCGTTGCTTGTACGTTGATGACCTCACAATTTTTTATGCAGCCGATTCCATTGAGGATATCCAACAACGGCTGCAACAAGGCATCAACGAAGTGGTGACTTCTGCAGAAGCTCTTGGTTTTCGTTTCTCACCACAAAAAACATCGGTGGTTCACTTCTGCAGAAAGCGCAACGCACATCCGGATCCTGTTCTCACATTGAAAGGATCCAACCTTCAGTGCGTTGATAGCGTCAGGTTTCTAGGACTCATATTTGATAAACAACTTACGTGGCGCCCACACCTCCAAGCCTTAGCTGCGAGTTGTCGCAGGACAATCAACATGCTTAAGTGCTTGGCTGGTGCATCGTGGGGTGCGGGCCGGGAGTCGTTGCTTCGCCTGTATCAATCGCTAGTTCTGACTAGGATTGATTACGGCAGCATTGCTTACTCCTCCGCCCGGGCGTCTGCGCTTCTACTCCTAGATCCTGTTCACCATGCAGGCATACGACTGGCTACGGGAGCATTTCGAACGAGCCCTTCTATGAGCCTCTGCGTAGAGTCGGGTCTTCCTCCGCTGCGACTGAGACGTGAGCGTCTCTTGCTCAATTATGCGGCGGGGATATATGCAACACCTTCACATATAAACCACCCGACTCTATTCAGATACCGTTTACAGGGGCTCTACGGTCGACGTCCCACCATAAGTCGACCAGTGGCCGTTCGAACGCAGGAGTTATTAGAGAGTCTGCACTTACAGTTCGCCAAGGTACTTCCCAAACGTCCTATGGAAGTACCTCCTTGGCTGATCCCTAACGTAAGGTGTCGTTTCGACCTGACTGGTCTCAACAAGGAGGAGACAAGTTCAATCGAATATCGATCCCGCTTTTACGAGATCATTAGCGAACTTGACTCTCTCTGCATATACACAGATGGTTCCAAAACCGCTACGGGTGTTGGAAGTGCCATCGTCATTCGTGACGATCCTCACGCTTGGTCACTTCCTCCCCAGGCCACTGTGTATACTGCAGAACTATTTGCTATTCTGCAAGCCCTGCGATTCTGTCAAACATCCGAAGACAGCGCATTCCTCATTTGTTCCGACTCGTTGAGCGCGTTGCAAGCGATCTGCCACTCTCATACCATCGATCCACTGGTGCAGAACATCCGAACGTGTCTCTACATGCTCCGCCAAAAGTCTATCACCTTCTTTTGGATTCCCGGACATGTAGGGATACCTGGCAATGAACTCGCCGACCAGGCAGCACGTCATGCAGCCGAAGTCGGTGAGCCACAGGACATTGCCATTCGCCCAGAGGATCTGAGAGTGTGCATTAGATCCGCGATCGATCAGAAATGGCAACGTGAGTGGAACAACCTCACGGCTAAGCTCAGACAGGTGAAACCTGAGGTCCGAAGAACTCCGGCACCTGTAAATCTGAGCCGGCGAGAGAGTGTGGCCCTGACGCGTTTACGCTTGGGCCACACGACGTTAACACATCGTCATCTTCTCGCCGGTGAGGATCAGCCAAGGTGCGCCGCCTGCGGGACGGCGCTGACCGTGAGGCATATAGTTGAGGAATGTGTAACCTTTGAGCCATTGCGCCAGAGGTTGCAGCTCCCCAATAATGTAGCCGAAGCTTTAGCTTATGATGCAGTTTCTGAAAGAAAGATGCTTGAATTTCTCAGAAATTCGAACCTTCTTCAGAGACTGTAGGGGCTTTACATCTCAGATTTTACAAGTCGTCTCGTTTTATCTCCCCCGACAGTGAATTTTATTTTCAGCAATTTTTAATCTTTTGTGTTAAAGAAGTTTTTGTGATCGTCTTAATTTATTTATTTATTGCCAATACCCTGTTCCAGCTGGTCTGGCAGGGTACTTTTAGTCTTGTTTTTATGCCACTAAGGGCCTTTACACCCTTAGTGGTACTTTGTTATTTATACGTGTTTTTGTTTTTGTTATTGTTTTTTAACGATGTACCACCGAGGGCTCTTTACACCCGAGGTGGTACATCAATTGTTTCTTTTTATCTGTGATATTTTGTTATGCCGCTGTAGGCCTGTTGTTATGGCTCTACAGCGGTATTGTTTTAACTCCTTATTGCGTCACTGGTGGGCCTGTGGCTCCCCAGTGACGTAATAAGCTTTTCTGTGATATTGCTCTGTGATATCGGTCTGTGATACTGTGTGTTTTCTAGTCGGTTCTCTCCACTCCGAGGTCCTCTACACCTCGGAGGGAGTTCCAGCGATGGCTTCCAGGCCTTGGTGACCGGACGCTCTGTCTAGTACTTATCGTACCGTCACCAAGGACTGTCCGCTCTTTTAAGCCCTGGGATGGCAGGGCCCATCGATGGACTTTATTATGTGTATGTTTGTCCGTTGTCTAGTGCATTTATGTGTCCCTGTCTTTATGTGTTGTTTTTATTTTCTCTACCGTTTTTGGCGGCGCATGCCCTTGGTTGGCGATGCCGCCGGGTGCTGCTGACCGCGCCATCCACCGGCAGCAGTACCCCAATTTTAATTAAAAAAAAAAAAAAATAGAATTGTCTTAAAACTATAAAGATATTTTATCTTTTTATTGTTTTATCAAATATATATTGTCCAATTATGATAGATAGAGTACGAGCCTTTTGGGGATTTCAACTTTTAGGCCCCACTTCCACCATTTTATCCCTGAGGATCTGACACGCCTATAACTTCCCTAAATAAACCTAGAGGGTTGAAATTTTGTATATTAATTGAGTTAGTGTCCAAAGTGTGTCTTTTGGGGTTTCGATTTTTCAACCCTCACCTCCACCATTTTTATGCCAAAATTTCATGTTCATTTTCAGTGGATCTTAAAATACGATCCTAACCGTTTTCTAAGTATCGCCCAAACTTCTAACCAAAAATTCAAAACTGTATACCACTGCTACGAATATTTTATTAAAAAATAAAAGTTGATAACTTGAAACTGCAAATTCTACAAACACATGCGAATAATACTTATGTGTATTTCATTTAATTAAATAAAATGCAGTCATGGATTTTATTGAAAATTTCTTATTTATCGATTAAAAAACTAAATTAAATAAATTTCCTGTATGAAATAAACCGGAAAAGCTATTATTAGATTCATAAATTATAAAATTATATCCTGAAATAAATATTGTTATAATACTCTAATAAAAAATATGTATGTCCTTAAAATATAAATTTTTTGCATTGTTAATCGGTTCTTTTAATACCGTATGTTTCCAAGAAAAGCCGCTATTACCTAAATTTTTAAATACCAAATTTTCTAACAATTTTATTCGTTCTACAGTTATGGTGGGGGTGCTGAAAAATACAAATTTACACAACGCACTGAATAATTTTTATCGAATTTTACAGAAATATATATTTGCGATTATTACTATTGCTAGTTGTTTTTACATGGTCAAACATTCGGTTTCTATTTTACTAATGCCAATAAAAAATATCAATAAACAATATATACATATATACGACCCTTCAGATTTCTTAGAACATTCTGAAGTAGTAGTATATTATGCTTGAGAACGCAAATACAAGGTTTATCATTTGACTATATACATAAGAAAACAATGATTAGATAATGGTAAGAAAGCAACAAACTACCGTATATAAGTACCTACTGAAGTCACTGAAAAATGAGAATCATATATTAATATTATAAGTGCGAAAGTGAGTTTTTTTGTTTCTCTCGCTTACACCCTCAACGCCTTAAACAATCGACGTAAAACTTTGCGTAGTGATAATCGGGGAGACGTAAAAGGGCATAAGCTACTTTTTACCATGGGAAAATATCTCATTCCCAAGGGAAAATATGTTTAGGGATATAGTAATATTATGACACTTGACTATAAAGAAACGAAAAATCAATGACTTCAAACTTTACATGTTGTTAAAAGAGAAGACGTTGTTGGGTTGGTCCACATCAAATCAACCAATGCTCAAAACCTTATGTCTTCAGATCATTATAATATTTCTTTTATATGGTAGTACTTGCTTTGAAGATAACGAATATAAATTTTTATCTTTTTATTACCATTATTTTTCTAGTTATAACAATTTTTAAAATCCAAAAACCGCAATTTTTGGAGCGCTTTTAAATATTTAAACACATGTAGCTCAAAAACTATTTTCCCTAGAAAGTTGAAACTGATACCATTAACTTCAGAATTAAAAGAGCTTTAATTTGACATATAACATGATAATACAGTTCAAATCTAATCCTTTGTCCACAATCCGAAAAGCTGATTTTTATAAAAAACCCAAAAACGTAATTTTTAATTTTTTTGAAAAAAATATATGTTATACCTAAACCTCTTAAGTAAGTTGTATACAAAGTTTCATGATGGCGTTCCAATGGTAACACACTGAAATAATTTTTAATCTGAATTAAGATGTGTGGAAATCTGGTACATTTAGTACAGTATATGTTACTAACAAGTAGACACGTATTTTTTTTTTATTTGCGGAAAAACGGTTTGAAGGCGTGAAATCGCTCTTCAAATATTGGGGTAAAATTTAATTTTTCAAATATTTCGAAAACGGTAAGAGATAGGAAGAGATAGAGTAAAAGTTTAAATTGATGATGTTGCTCTTTTTTGAAGAGCTATCTATTTATTCAAATTACACCAACAGAGGTAGTTGGGGGTTAAAATTAGGGGCTTAGTTTTGCGAAAGGGGGTTAAAAATTAAATATATTAAAATTTTGTTCGCAGATTTCAAATATACGTAAAAAAAATCTAATCGACCTGTTTTTGTTCAATTTTGTTGTGTGAGAACAGACCGTGGCGGGCGCCCGGAACAGTAATTAAGAAATTATATTGCCTAAGAGCTAAAACGTGGCAAACTGACCAAAACAAGTATTACATTTCCTTTGTCAAAATTTAATTCCACTTGATTTTAATTGTGTTCAGAAATTATTAGGGGAAGGCTCGCTATAGTGGCCCAGGCAGGTAAAGTGGTCACCACTAGTTTGCAAGTGAACCAAGAGCTT
Organism: Brachynemurus nebulosus; assembly: GCA_035578155.1. Lineage (NCBI taxonomy): Eukaryota > Metazoa > Arthropoda > Insecta > Neuroptera > Myrmeleontidae > Brachynemurus > Brachynemurus nebulosus. The sequence continues at coordinate 38,410,921 of JAPWDM010000002.1, read as the reverse complement.
TCATTTCTTGTTATTTGGTTTAAATGATAGATTGACAATTTATACAGGGTCATGGTGAATGTATATATATATATATATATATATATATATATATATATATATATATATATATATATATATATAAATTTTAATGAATATCATTTTCAAATTCTAGCGATCTCAAAACAAATTTCTATTATACTCCCGGGCTCAACTCTTACTCAGACTCAAGTCTTCCAGACTGGAAATTTGCTTAAAAATTAATAAGACTTTAAAAAAACGGCACTGTTTATTAAATTACGTAAGGTCCGACACTGATTATTGACTTAAAAATTCTAAAAATTACGTGTTTATTTTTCAATAAAATCTTACGATGTTTATTCAACTCTAAAAACTACTATGTCTCTAGTCTCATAATACACTCTGTATAAACGAATTGATAACATTATACAAAAGCTTTCTAGTATCCCGAATAAAGGGGGTCATATGATTTTATTACATTGACGTATGGGCAAAAGCTTTTGAAAATAGTAGTTTTGTATACAATAAAGCTCTCTACAATATAGAAGCTATAACTATAAGCTGATGGCGCCAAACAGACGCTTATGATATTGGCGACAGTGTAAAGTCTGCACTGCGTCGCGACGATCATTTGGTTTTGCTGGCGTCAGTGTATCTGTCTAGTGTATTTATTCTGTGACTTGGCTTTTTGCTTGCCTAGAAAATTTGTTGGGTTATATTATAATATATGGTTGGAGCTCTTGTGTTTACTATTGCAAGAAAAATATAGAAATTAAAAATTGTTTATTTGTAGTTGACACTTATGGAGTAAACTTTTTACATTGAATTAGTATAATTTATCTATCGTCAATTAATCATAGATTGTGAACTGTAGCAAATAAATTTGATGGGTGAGTTCTTGTTCTCTTTTCTTTTCTTTTGTTAATGATGTATTTTAAAATATATTTAACATTTTTAGTTTGATTTGGAAAAAGTTACTTTTTTAATAGAAATAAAAGTAGTTCAATTACTATAGACCACTCAAATAGAATGAATGTTTTAAATTTTTATTTCGAAATAAAGTTTTATTAAATAAAAATTTATTAAAAGTAGTTCTTCAAGTGCTTTTGAAGTAATTAGTTAAGATGGTTGTCGCATTAAACGCATTCTAAATATTAATGAATGATTTTTGGATATGTGTTTTTTTAGCAAAATGTTAAAATTTGAACCTATTCTGATGTATTCTGAAATAAAAATTTTAAAAATAATTTTTTTAATATGCAACTTATTATTCTCAAAACCAAAACTTACTGAATAGATAAAGTACCTTTTGCTAAAAATTAAATGATAAAAAACTTATTTCCAATATACCTAATTCTTCAGGAACATTTAAATAGTATAATTAACAAATTCTGACGTATAATATTTTAATAATTTAATTTTTAAAACTGAGAAAATTATCAGAATTTGTGTTAGCCATATTAAATAAACATTATTTTTTATTACGAAATTATTTTTTAATTATAAAATAAGCTTACCCGATGTAATTTTAAGTTATTTAAAGAAAAGTATTAAAAAGGAAATTTTGTAATTAAATAATTTTTTATTAATTAACGGCAATAACTGATAATGTACCAACCACCTTAAAACATAAAATTCAAATACCTACTTAATTTTTTTTTTTTATTATTCTGTTTTAGCAATTTCGACCTATATAGCTAAAGGCACACTGCTGAGTATGAGCAAATTGAAAATTTCATGTCTAGTAGAAGAAGTCGAGTTTCCGAATTTCAAGAAGTAATTACCTGGAGTATTATTACAATGAAAAAAATATAAATAAAATATACTTTTATAAATTTTTCTTTTCTTTTTTCCATATCACTTTTTTCTAACAGAACAAAAATTTTTTCTTTAAAAATTTTAATTAAATTTTATTAACACATATGTTAAATAAGTAATTTTATTAACACAGTAATTTGTTAAATAAGTAATTAAATTCTAAACAAAAACATTCAATTCCTACTAGGTAGTTTAATAAATATGTATTGCTTGTACGCCAACTCATGGCAGTTTTAAACGGGGTTAAAAGAGTAAAGAGGACTGCATATTGTTTATAAAAAGATGCAAGGGCGAATCCAGTTCTCAAGTTAGGAAGGGGTCACATTTCTTTATAGGCTTCATAATGTTTTTTTGACATTGTAAATTTTAAAAAATGTACCTAAATTCGCATTAAAAGAACGACTTCGAAAACCCAGTAATTCTCTTCCAACTACATAATACTGTCAATTCATTAACAGTTTTTAAGGCACTGAAAAAGTTTAGTAAATTTTATGACGTCACTAAATTAAAAAAGTTCTCTTTTTCTCGAAGGAAACCATATTGAAGTGAGTTGAGTTAGTGTGATTGATTGAATTAGAGTGACCGAATCAAATTGACCAAATTTTTTTCATAAATGTGATTGATCCAACAGAAGTATTTTTTATAGGGGTCCTACATACTTAATTTTGGCGATAATGAAAATAATGATTTTGAAAACCTATAATTCGCTTTCAACTTCATCACTATATCATTTCATTTACAGTTTTTAATTACAGAAAATTTATAGTGAATTTGACGTCACCAGATTAAAAAATTTCCTGTTTCTCAGAACAGCCTTATTAAAGTGATTTAAATTAGAATGATTAGAAAAATGATTAGAATGTAAATTTTTCATTTTTGCTATCAAAATAATCCAATTCCTTTTATAAATGTGACTGTTCTTAACTAATATTATAAATGCAAAAATGGGTTTCTTTGTTTGTCTTACTGTCACACCTCAACAGCTAAACCGATCGATTTGAAACTTTACACATAGATTACCTGGAGGGCAGAGGCTGATATAGGTCACTTTTTATTCCGGGAAACATTTTATTCCTGTGGGAAAATCCCCCCCTAAAAAAATAACAATTCTCAATAGTAATACTTTGTAAGTTGACACGATAATGAAGCTTCACAAGTATAATCTATACGTATTTAACTTGATATCATAATTCCAAATACCACGTGGGCGAAGCAACGGGTAAAATACTAGTAATTTTATTATATACGGTGTGACTCGGCAAAGGATTCAATTTAATGCAACGACCAGAGAACACAAATAGCATCAACTGTGGCACTACACTACGGTGGTAAAATATGTATAGTTTTTCAATATTTAAATGAGATGACTTTTCAAGTACGGCAATAATCAGCAGTATTGTTTGCAGCATGTTACCTACTTATCTATATACATGCAAAAAGAAACCGTCGCTTTTAAAACAGGTAACAAATTTAAATACAATTGGAGTGAACATAGGGTGGTATTTGTTGTAAGCAATAAAATAATTTAACTTTTTGAAAGTTATGGTCACTAATTACACCCTCTCGAAAAGTCATCCCAAAAATTGTTGGAAAAGGTATACCTATAGAGAAGCCAACAACAACTGCAAATGATTCATCGTCATAAACTTACCATTTACACAAACTCGTAATATAGCTATCTCTCACAAGATCTACTATCTAAAATATTGAAAAAGGATAGTAGAAATTATAATATCTTTTATATGCAACAAAACTTTATTTTAAAATGAGTCATTTGATTTATAAATAAATTTAACTATAACATTATTCAACGTACCTACTACTTTTTCATAAGTTCTCTATTCGTTACATAGAACCTGGATCCGAAAGTTTTGATGAGCCAGACAGTATATATTTATAGATATCATTTATTTTTGTCATGTACCTACCTACCTACCTAATAATTGGAATGTACGGAAATGAGTTGCGTGTAAATTTGTGACAATTACTTAATAATTTTAAACACATAATTACTCATATTAACAACGTTGCACTCGCTATAGATACATATTATGTAGGTACCTACTGTACTATATTAATAAATGAAATTGTATTTACATTTTTTTAATAGTACACTACCACGTAAGTAATTTTATTTTGACCTTCTCGTCCCGATACCTAATTTTATTTCATAATACCTAACACAAATGATGAGTTTTTGGGTGAAATAACAAAGTTAAAAAGGATGAGGTAACAAAGTTACATCCCAGTTAAATATTTACAATTTATTTTAACATTTAAAATGATTGCAAATTCTATAATCATTACAAATTCTATAATAACTAGCCGTATACCCACTCGATAGGACTTACCACCGGCAACACCTCAGGATGTCAGTCAGTGTTAAAGATTTATTAAAATTAGATATTATTTATTTTAATAGCCAAAGTAACATAATTTTATATACCTCTAACTTCAAAAATGACGTATTTCCATACAAATTTTCATCCCATATTTAACCTACTTGTGCGAAATCCTGTGCGAAATTTCATTCTTCTAAACCCAACGGTTTAGGCTGTGCGTTGTCAGTCAGTCAGTGTTAGAGATTTATTAAGGAGATAGTTAACACTTTAATGGCCGCTCACACAAAATTTGTGTGATAACTGGAACAACTCTTTACTGTGCGTCACACAACACACACTATGTGAAAGATACACACTCTCTATGTGATGATTTCTCTAAGCATTACAGACGGAAAAAATTATACATATATTTTTTGAATGATAAACTTCTTCTCCCTCTTCTTTCTCCCTTGCGAATTTTTTTTAGCCTAATTTTTCCTTGAAAAAATGAAACTTATTAAGCGTATACGAGGGGGGTGGTGTGGGACAACAAAATAATAAAACTTTTCCAAATCGGCTGTAAATAATGTTTCGGTCAATTACCTACAACATATCCAAAATTCAGCTTCCTAGGATGATTTGGAGGGAGTAGAGGGGGAAAAAATGATTTTTGCTAGATCTAACGCGCCCACAGTCCCCCAGAATTAACTTAGAGGGTTGAAATTTGGTATGTTGATAGAGTTCGTGCCTAGGGTCTGCTTTTTGGAGGTTTTAATATTTTACCCCAACCTCCACCATTTTTAAGCTACAATTTCATGCTTTTTTGACGTTTTCGAAGTTTGCACCACTCGCACAGGTCATCCAAATAAACCTGGAAGGCTGAAATTTTGTATTCGGATTGAGTTAGTATCAAGGGGGAGCCTTTTGGGTGTCTCAACTTTTAACCCTTACCCCCGCCATTTTTATATCAAAAAGAACATAATTTTTCTTGTTTTTTAACAGTTTCGTTCTGGTCAAAATCTCCCCAAATAAACCTAGAGGGCTGAAATTTTGTGTACAGGTTAAGTTAATAGCCAGCCACTGCTTTTTGGAGGTTTCAACTTTTAACCCTTACCCCCACGATTTTTATGCCAATATTTCTTTGATTTTTTTGCCTTTTTTCTAACACGCCTAGAGATTCTCTAAGGAAACTTAGAGGGCTGAAATTTTGTACATGTATTGAGTTAGTATCCAGTTAGTGCCTTTTAGGGATTCCACATTACTTTTCCCCCCCACTTCTCCCATTTTTACATCGTAATTCAATGGTATTGTTAAATATGTTTAAAATGCTTTATATTTATACTATAAGACAAGTAGGTGAATAGAGTAAATTTAAAAATTTAAAAAAAATTAACTTACTTTTATAACAAATACAATACATACCTACATATTAAGTAATTTAAAAATGTTATTAAAGTTAATGTTTATTTATAAAGTAGGAATTTTGGATTTTTATTTATAAAATAGAAATTTTGGATTTTTTTGGAAAGAAAACATATCTTCATAAAGGCTTCCCTGTTTACTACTTAAGGTCCTTTTTTAATATTTAAAAATAAAACACAAAGGCAATTGGTGGATAAGCATTGGTAGGAATGCCCTCGTACAAATTGTGACCGGTGTAAATCTAGCGCCTGACTTTCGAAAATTTAAAAATAAATAATACAGCTCGTTTGTACTTCGTTTGTACCCGTTTGTACCTCATTTTATTTTGTTTGTACCTCGAAGGGTAAACACCTAGAAAAAAATTAAAAAATGACCAGGGCCCAAATTTTAGACATTTTAATTTTATTAGTGTCATTCGACAGAGGTTCGTTTGTACCCGTTTGTACCTTCTTTTTTTTCGTTTGTACCTCAAAGAGTTCGGAGATACATGATATTCGAAACATTGTAGGTCGCATTAAGTTTGTGTCCTTAGAGACATTGAAAATATGAAGACGGCATTTTATAGAGGTTCGTTTGTACACGTTCGTACCTTTTTTCTTTTCGTTTGTACCTCAAAGGGTTCGGAGATACATGGCATTCGAAACATTCTAGGTCGAATTAAATTTGTGTTTTTAGAGACATTAAAAAGAAAAAAGGTACAAACGTACGGAAATGAAGCTCTCTTAAATGCCGTCTTCATATTTTCAATGTCTCTAAAAATACAAATTTAATTCGACCTAGAATGTTTCGAATGCCATGTATCTCCGAACCCTTTGAGGTACAAACGAAAAGAAAAAAGGTACAAACGTGTACAAACGAACCTCTATAAAATGCCGTCTTCATATTTTCAATGTCTCTAAAAACACAAACTTAATGCGACCTAGAATGTTTCGAATATCATGTATCTCCGAACCCTTTGAGGTACAAACGAAAAGAAAAAAGGTACAAACGGGTACAAACGAACCTCTGTCGAATGACACTAATAAAATTAAAATGTCTAGAAGTTGGGCGCTGGTAATTTTTTAAATTTTTTCTAGGTGTTTACCCTTCGAGGTACAAACAAAATAAAATGCGGTACAAACTGGTACAAACGAAGTACAAACTAGCTGTATTATTTATTTTTAAATTTTCGAAAGTTGGGCGCTAGGTTCACACCAGTCGAATTGTGTTGGCTTTTATCCTGCTAACTGCTATCGGCACCAAATTGAAATTTACTGCGATTCAGCCTTTAAAAACTTAAAACCTTTTCTTAAAGCCCCGATTAGCCGGACACTCATCATCAGTTTTAAAACCACTAAAATGACAAATCGCTTGTAGACTTTCAATTACATTTCGCTTGTAGACATTCAATACTGAAGATGAAGGGAAAAATTCGACTTCCGTGAAGGGGCCCCGCTGCTCACGGCGTTTTATATTATTTAATCTTTAAAAATATTGCCGGACCCTGGCGAAATTTAATTTCGGAGAGGTATGGCCATTAAAATTGTTTGAAAAATTTGTTTTGTAAAAATCTATATTAGAAAATTTAAAAATTTGTTATTTTCCATCAATAAACAATTTATAAGATTATGAATAAATTTTCGAGTTTTACCTCATCGTTAAGGAGAATATAATGGAAGATTTTATTTTAAGTAACAGTTATTTATAGTGTTTGCCGCAAATGTACGGTTTACATATAAAGTGGTTAATATCTATTAATCAGAGGCAGGCCCGGATCTACGATTTTTTAGAATCGGGGCAGAAACTTGAAAATGGCGCCCCCCTCTCCAACGTTTGACATAAATTGTCAAAAAAGCTCATAAGTATATAAGTCCTTAATGAAACTCCAATTTTTCCCGTTGCGGCAATTTTAAAAATTGAGGGTTTTGTAAAGGATCTATATAGGTACAAGCTGATCTCTTATTTTAATGAATCTTCTCCGAAAGTACTACAAGTTGTGCAAATTTCAAATTTTTATCACCAGCCCCATCAGAGATACTGGGCCGCAAAATTAAAAAATTTGAAAAGAAATCAGTTTTTGGAAGTTTGTAAAAATTAAAGGATACAAGTTTCACAATTGAAATAGTGTGTATTTGTTTCATAATGGGTCGTTGTACCCGTATAGCTATTCTCATAAAAAATACTAAGCGAGGTTTAAAACATTCCTTCTATAAGAAAAAAAATGTTTTCTTATGGAAGGGACGAAAATAGGTTAAATATGGACATCACTTAAAATAAAGAGACATTTATTACCTTTAAAATGTTTTTTATTTCAACCTTTTAGGATGAACGGTTTAGGAAATATATGCATTGGCATAAATAGCTGCGAACACAAAAATCAGCGCAAATTGGAAAACAAAAATGGCTACCACGCTTAAATGGTTCAAGATAATTTTTTTTAAGAATTGTTCTCAATACTCCAAATATAATAGAAACAACTGGAAGAATATTAATTTTTTCTAAAATGGTCAAGCAACCAACTTTTTTTAGACCATTTGATATAGACCGACCTAGTATGATTTTGGCGCCCCCTGAAACTGACGCCCGGGGCAGGGGTCCCGGTTTCCTTTCCCCCACCATTAGATCCGGGCCTGATCAGAGGGCGTCATATCTATTGAAAACAAACGACAGTTTTGATGAAAAAAGTCGAAATTTGTCCAAAATGAACAGCTTAGCAGGGTGTTTCCTTATTTAAGTAAATAAATCGACAATTAAATAGAAAATCCATAAATTTTTAACACTTTAACGATCATAACCTATATGACCAACTGGTACACTGTGTTGACAACTAATGCACTTTATATGGAATTGTTGACGCGGTACAGCGTTGTGTCCGGTATAATTGGACTTAGTACCCAAAAACAATATAGTGGTTGTTTTGTAGGTCCTTAAGGGGAAAAATCCAGCCCACAGTACGACTCAATATAGTGATTTGAATAGTGGTAATTTATTTCCTTGTGGATAACAAACCGTAGGTATTATGTCCTGAGAAAACATCCCTCCAACTCAGTCAGGAATCAAACTTAAAGTATTTTGAATCCAGTTTGCTAACTATTAATTAACCTAGTGTTTTTCAACCTTTTCCATGGCGCAACCCCCTTAGTATGGAAAAATATTTCGCGACCCCCTACCCTCCGCTATTACCAACTTTTATTTTTTCATGTTATAAATATCGAATCCGTTCATCATTATTTTCATAGTTAGGTATCGATTAAATACGTAATTAAGGACTTGAAACAGGCGTATTTTTATATCGACATCGAAATTGACGACCTATAGTAGCTTCTGAAGGCCCACGTGGCGTAAAAAGCGACATGCGCACGTGCGACGGTCGTCACCGTTTAACACTTCCGAGAGTAATCCATTTGAATTCTTTGAATTGTGAACTCGCGTTAGTGTTTAAATTTATTGAATTGCCTTGTTTAGTAGTTGCTTACTTATTATTGTCTAATGTTCAAAATTCTATGCTCATTGTAATTATTGAAAATGAATAAATTTTTGGAAACATATGCACAACCGTCAACTTCAAGTTCCAATGAGAGTAATAAAACAAGACCAAAGAAAAAGTGTCTATATGACGACAATTATTTAAAAAGTATGAAACTCTCATATTAATGTAACCATTAATTAACCTTCTCTTTATTAAATATCATATATTGAACTAGAGTGGTTTTATTTTTAAAGTAGGTAGTGCGACCCTCTTAGAAAGGCTTCGCGACCTCCCAGGAGGTCGCGACCCACAGGTTAAAAAACACTGAATTAAGCTATTAAACATTTTAGGTAAAAAAAAAATTTGTCAAAATAGACTCGTAGAAAGGCCGCGACAATCATGTTTAAAATTTATAGCTTAGCCTTTTTAGAAGGCCCCGCTGGGAATTGGAAGAAAAAACACCTACACGTCGTTGGGAAAAAAACTCAGACTCTTAAGTTAGCTGCTAAATTTGTTTCTACAACTAGTCTAATAACTGCCGTGAAGCCCCTCTGCTGTAGTTCTTAATGCTTCCACCGCTACCACCGTATTAAGAACCAAAACAGAGAAAACCAGATCGTATATGACTCACAGTTATAGAACAAAACCTAAAATATTACGCTAAAACGCGAGTTTTCCAAAGAGTAACCACACAGAGACTACATGCAACGCAAAAGATTAGGTACAATTTCGAATCCTGCCCACTATCTCTGATATAACTGACTAAATCAGTCACCTCAGACAACGATAAGCTAGAAATCTTCAAATGGTAACGTGTAATATTAGGCACATTATCCCAGGAGAAACTACTTCTACTAAATAATAATAAAAAATAATGTTTGGCATTGAAAATAAAATATTCAATGAATCTTAAGTTGAAAACAATCATAGCAGATATTTATTTATAGGTAAACATTCCAGCGTAACAAGAAATTTGATCTCCGTTATTATAATTAATTCTATATACACAATTATTATGACATATACGCCAATAATATTATGTACGTCAACAGCTAACTTAACTAAAATTGAAACCAGTGTTAGTGCATTCCACAACTTTATTCATCTGATAACATTGAGTTGAGTTCGACATGAATATCCGAGGGAAATGAAATCAACTAGAACTCTCACAAGTTACAGCTATTTGTTTTACAAGTGCAAATAGTAAGTGCAAAATATATCCATATATCCATATGCTATGAATACAAAGGTGCAAGGACATCAAAGGTGTTAAACTTATTCAAATTCAATTTTTTTCGAATAGACAGTATTTATTATTTTAATACTTTTACACTCATGAGTAAAATGATAGGTGTGATTTTTATTTAATGTTTTCAATTAAAATACCCGTTATTAAATACACTTCAATGGAACTGGATAAAGTTGAATGAAGTTTTAATAATCTTTACTGGACAGAAGAAAATCTAGATTGGTTTTTAAAGATTTAAAAATGATGTAGGTATATTTTTTTCCTTATTTTCTTTGGTCGGAATAAACAGTTTTCTGATTTTAATCTACATTACCCATATTAACGAATTTTCGAATTTTCATTGTCATTATGCGACTTGAGCCCGCGACTATGATAGAAATTTGTTTTGAGGTTTTATGTATCAGCACGATAACTCTCGAGTGAAACATTCTATTTTTAACATTGGAAGCCCAAAAATCTCAAATGAAACCTTCGGCCAGACAGGTCCGATACCCGGAATATAGTTCTTTGGGCATTTTTCGTGAAAACAATTAGTTTTTTCCAAAATTTCCCCAAACTCACGACATTTATTTACATCATTTGAAAGAGGACAACAATTAACTTAAAAAGGTTTTTGAACTATTTTTCTATGTAAACTTGTTTACAAGAAAAACTAATTTTTGTAAACGGGAATTCTTTATGTTATGCAGGATGTTGCGAAAGAGGCAGACCCGACGAGAGAGTGGGGTAGTCGGGGTTGTAGCCCCGGAGCCTGTACTGGAGGAGAGAGTCCGAGAAAAAGTAGAAAACTTTTTTTTGCTCGTCACTTATTTTTTCGGGGAGAAATTTTTAAGAGTAGTGCTCTTTTAAAACCCCGGAGCCCGACATTTCTCTCCACGATCCTGGACAGTGTTATCAGAGTAATATAATGTACACAATTTAAATTAAAAGGATGGGACTGGTTGTTAAAATAATAATTTATTAGCATTAAAATAGCTAAATTTTCGAAAAACAGTGATTAAAAAAACACATCAGAATCTGTATGATTTTCAATATGGAAAAGTTTCAATCAAAATAACATATCAAGTAATTTTCTTTTTAATGGACTATACTTTAATGGACACAGAAAGAAGAAAAGTTTTTTTATTGGCAAAGTTAAATAAATATAATTACAAAAAACGCCGTGAGCAGCGGGGCCCCATCACGGTAGTCGAATTTTCCCCTTCATCTTCGGTATTGAATGTCTACAAGCGAAATGTGATTGAAAGTCTACAACCGAATTGTCATTTTGTTGGTTTCAAAACTGGTGATGAGTGTTCGGCTGATCGAGGCTTTAAAAAAAGGTTTTAAGTATTTAAGGGCTGTATCTCAGTAAATTTCAATTTTGTGCCGAAAACAGGTAGCAGACAAAAAGCCAACACAATTCGTACGAGGACATTCCTGCCCATGTTTATCCGCTAATTGCCTTTATGTTTTAGTTTTAAAAATTAAAAAAGGACCTTAAATAATAAACTGGAAGGCTTTTATAAAGATATTTTTTCTTTCCAAAAAAATCCAAAATTTCTATTTTATAAATACTAAAAATCCAAAATTCCTAATTTATAAATAAACAGTGACTTTAATAACATTTTTAAATTACTTAATATGTATGTATTTCATTTGTCATAAAAGTAAGTTCACTTTTTTTTAAATTTTTTAAAATTACTATTCGCCTACTTGTATTTAGAATAAACATAATGCTTTTAAAACACATTTAACAATAGCATTCAATTCCGATGTAAAAATGGGAGAAGTGGGGGGAAAAGTGATGCGGACTCCCTACAAGGTACTAGCTGGATACTAACTGAATACACGTACAAAATTTCAGCCCTCTAGGTTTCCTTATGGAGTCTCTAGACATGTTAGAAAACAAGCAAAAAAATTAAGGAAATATTGGCGTAAAAATCGTGGGGGTAAGGGTTAAAAGTTGAAACCTCCAAAAAACAGTGTCTGGCTATTAGCTTAACCTGTACACCAAATTTCAGCCCTCTAGGTTTATTTGGGGAGATTTTGACCCGAACGAAACTGTTAAAAAACAAGAAAAATCATGTTCTTTTGGGTATAAAAATGGTGGGGGTAGGAGTTAAAAGTCGAGACCCCCAAAAGGCACCCCCTTGATACTAACTCAATCCGAATACAAAATTTCAGCCCTCTAGGTTTATTCGGGTGACCTGTGCGAGTGGTACAAACTTCGAAAACGTCGAAAATGCATGAAATTGTAGCTTGAAAATGAGGGGGGTGGGGGTAAAATATTAAAACCTCCAAAAAGCACAACCTAGGTACTAACTTTATCAACACACCAAATTTCAACCCTCTACGTTAATTCTGGGGGGCTGGGGGCCTGTTAGATCCAGCGAAAATCGTTTTTCCCCCCTCTACTCCCACCATATCATCCTAGGAAGCTGAATTTTGGATATGTTGTAGATAATTGACCGAAACATTATTTAAAACCGGTTTGGAAAAGTTTTATTGCTTTTCCGCCCCCCACCACCCCCTTAAAGGTCGGGTCCGAAAAAAAATTTGCCCAAAATTTGACCCCACTTTGATAGTATTGTTGTGCATCGGAATAAGCCCCACTTACCAAATTTCATCTCTTAACTTCCATAGGGGAGCCCTACACATATTAAAAGGTTGCGGGAAAATATATATATATATATATATATATATATATATATATATATATATATCAGACATCTTTTTTTTTTACATAATCGTGTTCTACGGGTCCGAAAACGGATAGCGCCCCTGGTCTCGCCTCTCGCAGCTCTTATCGTATAGACTGTATAAGTCTAATTTTTCGGAGAAAATTCGACTAAAAAATAGCGATATGTACTGACAATTTTCGAATGTGAATAACTCTTAAACAATCATTCTGATTATATGGAATTGTTAACGCGGTACAGCGTTGTGTCGCAGTTATTCAGGTTTCACTTCACGCTGTGAGACATCAAATGAAACCTGACTAACTGTGACACAACGCTATACGGCGTAAACAATTCCATATAAAGTGTATTTGTTTTCAAAATAGTGTTTAGTTGAAAGTTTCATCATTATAGGTTATAGCCATCAACGTGTAAATAAAATGAAAATAAATCAATAAAAACGAATTCAGTAGTTTCAATCTAGTTTAATTTTATAACTATCATATTTATTTTTTCTCAAACATTTTGTTAAATAACATTTAATAGGACTTTCCCAGTATAATTCGCTTAGTTAAAGAGAGACTCTAGCCATCTTCAGTACTTTAGTAGTAAATTTAATGGTGTAATTTTATTTACAAAGTAATGTATTTAGAATTACTTAGTTCTATATAATTTAAATTATCAATAGTTTAAATTATATGTAATTAAAATTGCAAAAATTTGAACCAAGAAATGTGTTTCAAACAAGTATGTCTCAAGCAGAAAAAATTCTCGTTGTCAAGTCTCTCAAATTCAAGAAAAAAAGTCTGAAATTTTTGAAAAACCTTATTGAAATTTTATACACAAATTACAGATCCTTAAGATTTCTGTTTCCAATTAGAATTCATCTTTATTGCTCTCTCTAAAGCTCTAAAACTCGATATTTCTTACGAGTTCATTTAATGGACTATATACGGTCCATTTTTTTTTTTTAAATATTGACATTTTTACTAGAATTTCTGGACTTTTAAATACATATACAATTATAATATCTACTATGAATTGTTTGAATATTACGAATAACATATTTACATAACCATAATTTATAATAATTACCGTAACAATACCATAATTTCAAAAATATCCTAGTGAAAGCGCTGTAAAATATTCTGAAAAGGACAAATTGTTCAAAATTTAAAGAGAATCAATAATAGAAAAAAGTACTTAGACAGTACAGGTGAACATTGACAGAAATCTAAATTTTAAAAACGATAATATCTTAAAAGAAATATTTAGAAGATAATTTTTTTTAGAAATTTTAAAAAAGCCTTGGAATTTCTGATTTGTACTAAAAATAAAACTAATCGTTACGTTCGCTCGTAGGTCATAAAGTCGATAAATAAACGATGATACTAATAATATTTTGCAAAAGGTCAATTAAATATCATCAAAATCATTAAGAAAAACATATAACATGAAAATTTTGTAGCCATTATTGAAACAAAACAAAAATAACAAGCCATTTAATTAGTTAATTCTTTTAATTAAAAATTTATTGATTTAATTAACTGATAACGTAAATAAAAGTGGCTAATTATGTATTTTATAAAATTGAGTTTTCTTTCGTTTGATGTGCAAATTCTACTACGTATATACTTACGTAGTAAATATAAATTAAATAAAGCAACAGATTGGAAACAACAGAGGAATACTCTCTAGTCAATAGATACACAGTTTCCACCTACAATTGCCACTTGGCATTTAAATAAACAAAACAAAAAGGGACATAATGATGTTAAATATTCATAAACAACAAAAAATATAGGTACATTTAAGGCGCTATCATTATTAGTAATAATGCAACATCAAAGCAAAACTAAAGACATCAAAAATCAAGCGATTTGTTGATCTTACCGCTTTATTCTCTTTATGCACGGGATGCAAATCTATATGCTGTGGGGGTTGCGGTTTCGTTTTAGTCTCGGCGGTATGATGACCCGCCGACGACGAATGATCCTCCGTTGTGGAATGATGTTTTTGTGGCGAGTCCTTCGAGTGTTTTGAATGCTCTTTGCCACCATGATGGCTATGACCGCCACCACTTGGTGAGTCTTTTTGGTGTCCCGGTGAATCTTTCGATCCACTACTGTCCCTCTGATGGTGACCATCTTTATGATGGCCCTCTTTATGGTGATGATGTCCGGGATGATGACCGTGCGACGCCTCAACCAAAGTTGGTTGGATATGTGTCACAAATTGAGCCATTGTCTTTGTTTCACTGTGCGTTAAACATTTTTATTAATGTTTATTGTTTATTGTTTTTGAGTATTACACCATTGGTACAAAAATGTAACTCCGAAGTTTTGATCACAGTTGTGCGACAACTGCTTTGGAAATGTTTGTAGATCGCATATATTGACAATTGTTTAGTGAAATTGGACGGCTCCTTGGTGGGAAAATCCTTATATTTTTCCCTTATCCCCGCCAGCATCCTTTCTAAATGCGTTGTATCAACTACACATCTCTATCTGTACCAAAAACTAAACGTGGACATTAGTATTGACTATTATTTGGCAAGACGGCGTATATTAGTTTTATATATTGATTGATTCAATAATAATTTCTAGAGTATGGAATGAAAGAGTAGCGCGCCGTTTGTTGAACGCGCGCGTTCCCCGGGATATAAATATGATATCTGCGCATACATGTGCGCTTTCCAATAAATGCTCTTTTCTTTCATACTACGCATCATTTCACATGTAGCAAAAAATTTGATCTATGTGGTCGGGTAATATTGTTATTATTATTATTATTATATTACAATATAAAACTTATTGTATGTGTACAAAACAAATAAACAACAGACACTATAACGCGATATGTCTATTATTGGATCAAAGAACCGAATCACTTCGAATTTGAATCAAAATCAATATATGATAAAATGGGTATTTCATTTGCTTGTCATTAAGTACCGAGATAGAATTATTATAAACCAAAATAAAATTTGTACACATAGAGAAATAATAATAATTATTGTAATACAAATAATAATAATGGGACTTAAGGGATTAGGATAGAATAAAACACAAAATCAATTTTTTAACTTTAATAAATAGCTTAAGCCTTCAAAATTTATGCCTAAATATTTCATACATTTATTTAAAGGATTTCAAAATATATAGTAAGAAAAGTGAACTAATGCATGTACAATTAAAATATACATAAATACATAAATACGTAAATACATAAATACATATTTATGTATTTTTACATAAATATATGAAAACCTCCATAAACTAGCCATCCGGCCCGCAAAAAAAATTTCCAAAATCCCAAAAAACTGGCGGATAAAAAATAAGTGTATTTTAAGTGTAAATTAAATGTGTTAATAAAAAATTAGGTGTTCTTACCGTTTTCGAGAAAACATGAAAAACAAAAGGGACGGTTAGGTTTACGTAAACCTGGCCGTCCCTTAGGTAAAAAAAAGTGTTTTGGGTAATTTAAGGTATGGAGAATTAGGTGTAAATTAGATGTTCTTCGACCATGCTGACAAAAATTTTATAAAATGAAAATTTTAAGAAAAATCATATAAAATATTTTAAGCCATGGGAGCGCTGTGAATAACGTTAAAGACGTTATACACAACGGTTTCATTGTTTGTTGAATTTCATATATTATTTTGTTATGTAACTGAAGAGAAAAATGTCAAAAATTTTCTTAACGTTCCCAGCACCCCCACCAATACTATAATAATGATGTTATGAATAATGATAACATGTTATAAATTTAGATTACCGTGTAGATATAAACCGTAAATATTCAACTGAAATTTTCAACTATTTTCTTAAATGACAAAGTGTAAAAAACTCTGAAACAATAATTTGTTTTCCTTCACAGCGCTCCCGTTGTTTGTTAGATTATATACACATTATACCATATAGTTGCAAAGAAAAATATTTAACATCTTATAACGTTCCTAGGGGTCCACACCGTTAAAAGCTTATATATTTGCTACAATTTAATTACAACAAATTTGAGCACAGTAAGTTTTTTGGATTTTTCCACTTTACTATCAAAGCTAAAAGCTCAAGCTGTAGTGATACCTTAAAATTATCAGAGTTTTTTTCTTCTCTTTGGTCGTACATAAACCACTGCTTTCTTTGAAGACAAAATACTATGTAGTGTCCTATTATTATAGTCCAATAGCACTAATTTTAAGCCCTATCTCACTAAACATTAATTTTAGAATAGATATAAAAAATTTTTAAAAAAAGATTCTTGTAGGGATTACCGAGGAGAACATTTGTGTAAAATGTGAACTTCCGGAAATGTTTTTTTATATTGTTTAAACAATATTGAAAATTCATAAATAGCGTTTTTTGACCTTTCACCGCTTACATAGCGAAAACGGTGATAGATACATTAAAAAGTGTTAAGACCTTTCTTGTAGAGAATCGAATTCTCTACAAAAAAGTCCGCGAGAGCACCTGTCTATCTTATACAGGTGAAAAGATACAGCGCTCCAAACGCGCACTCAAAGATCCACTTTTTCTAGCGTTCCGGCAGGGTGTGCCGTCCGGAACCTTACCGGAACGCTAGAAAAAGTTAATTTTTGAGTGCGCGTTTGGAGCGCTGTAGCTTTTCACCTGTATAAGATAGATAGGTGCTCTCGCGGACTTTTTTGTAGAGAATTCGATTCTCTATAAAAAAGGTCTTAACACTTTCTAATGTATCTATCACCGTTTTCGCTACGTAAGCGGTGAAAGGTAAAAAAACGCTATTCATGGTATAAAAAAACATTTCCGGGAGTTAATATTTTGCACAAATGTTCTCCTCGGCAATCCCTACAAGAATCTCTTTTTAAAAAATTTTTATGTCTATTCTAAAATTAATGTATAGGTAAAATTTAGACTATTAGTTGGGGTTTACTATGATTTATTTGTCTTCTGATATCTGTAAATGGTTGTTTCTCGCGATCGTGATCGAATTATACAAGTTGTGCTGAGTTGTTCTATTCAAGGTCCTATAAGTTTCATGTCTAAAACGTAAAATTTAGCTTAAAATTCATTAAAAATTGATGAGACTTTTGGCAATTTCGAACTTTGGCGCTTTGTTTCAAATTTTGTTTTAAAACTGATAATTTTTTCTGACAAGGAGAGTGCACAGCCTTGGGGTCGGCGATTTGGCTGAAATTTTTTTTGGTAATAGAGTACACTTAATATGTTAATATATTAAAATAATAGCGCGCACTACTCAGAAAAACTTGTAAAAAAAATAATTAAAAAATTTCAACACAGCTGGTGTAGTTAATATACTTGAAAAGGAATATTGTATATATAACAGTCCTATTGGTCTAGTGCAATTAGCATTAGAACACAATGGTCATGTGTTCGCAACCGACTCTGTTCAACAAAACTTTTTTGTTATTTTTTTTTTTTTTTTAATATTAATGAATGTCTTCTTTATTTATAAAACATCTTATTTAAAATATGTATTTGTAACAAATTTTTAAATAGGTAAATCTGTAAATAGGTAGGATAAAATAAAATTAATTATAAAACTTTTAAAGTAACATTTATTTAATTGTAAATTATTATTATACTTTACACACAAGACCCAGAGTGATAGTCAAAAACATACAAAACAATAATTTTGTCTGATATATGTCAAAATTATTTCATGAACGTTAATCAAGTATGTTTTTCACTAGATGTCTTACAGACACCCTGTAATTGTAAAAGACATGCATTCATATGTTGTGTAAATTGTAATAAAAATTATTGTTTTGTATGTTTTTTTGGCAACTATCACTCTGGGTCTTGTGTGTAGAGAATAATAATATAATTTACAATTAAATAAATGTTACGTTAAAAGTTTTATATTTTATTTTATTTTATCTTACCTATTTACAGATTTACCTATTTAAAGATTTGTTACAAATACATATTTTAAATAAGATGTTTTATAAATAAAGAAGACATTCATTAATATTAAAAAAAAAAATTAACAAAAAAGTTTTGTTGAACAGAGTCGGTTGCGAACACATGACCATTGTGTTTGTTATGTACGATATTCCTTTTCAAGTATATTAACTACACCAGCTGCGTTGAAATTTTTTAATTATTTTTTTTACAAGTTTTTCTGAGTAGTGCGCGCTATTATTTTAATATATTAACATATTAAGTGTACTCTATCACCAAAAAAAATTTCAGCCAAATCGCCGACCCCAAGGCTGTGCACTCTCCTTGTGAGACATACTATAGAGGTATCTGAAACATAAAAATTTAAAAATTTCAGTCAAGTCCGTCAAGCCATTTAAACTTTGCCTATAAATTTTTATCGATTTTCAAAAAATAATTTCATACCCTCAGGGGATAAGTTTCATGAATATGAAACTCAGTAAATTTCAATCTTATGTCGATAGTAGTTAGCAGGAAAAAAAACCGACACAATTCGTTTGGGGGGATTCCTCTATAGCCTCTCTGTTTTATTGTTAAATATCAAAAAAGGACATTAAAAAGTCAACTGGAGGGATATTTTAAGAACATTTTTTCTTTCCAAAAAAATCCAAAATTCCTATTGCATAAATAAAATTAAAAGAAAAATGCCGTGAGCAGCAAAGAAAGTCCCATCACGAAAGTCGAATTTTTTCCTTCATCTTCGGTATTGAGTGTCTACAAGCGAAATGTGATTGAAAGTCTACAAGCGATTTGTCATTTTGGTGGTTTCAAAACTGATGATGAGTGTCCGGCTAATCGGGGCTTTAAAAAAAGGTTTTAAGTTTTAAGGGCTGAATCTCAGTAAATTTCAATTTTATGCCGATAACAGTTAGCAGGAAAAAGCCAACACAGTTCGTACGAGGGCATTTCTACCCATGCTTATCCGCCAATTGCCTTTGTGTTTTATTTTTAAATATTAAAAAAGGTCCTTAAGTAGCGAACTGGAAGGCCTTTATGAAGATACATTCTGTCACACGAGAGCGTCGTCTCCGCATTTAAAAGAAAAATTATTATTTCTCAGAAATGCATAAATCGATTTAAAGTACACTAAAAGCACTATTACGCATTTACCTAGTAAATTGTCCAGACTTCATTATTGTCTAGAATTTGTGGGCACCGTTTTGGCATACTTTTTATAAGATTTTTCGTATTTGTTGCGGTAACGACCGCCAGAGAGCTCGGATATGGCGGCACACCTGTTTTAATAAAAGACCAAGTATATTTGGCAGAAACTCATGTGTAAAAACATGCTTCATTAGTAAAAATTACATACTCCAATCACGATTCAAATTTTGTATAGCCCACAAGCGTCACTTTTTGACATGCTCCGATTTGAGGAAAGATTTCATCATCGTCCTACGCTAAGAAATATTTACTTCGTTTAGTCGCCTATTCAGAGTCATTATGCTAATACAGTAGACTCTCGTTAATTCAAACCTGCGATAATTCGAAACTCTCTATAATTCAAAGGTATCACGAGTTCCTTACAAAATCTCTTTATATTTCGAACTAAAACAATACATTTTTATACACTTGGTAATTTGAACGAAAAAATCATTGCTACGTAACAAAACGACGTGTTAATTCGAACTCATCGCCGTCAAACACTCGACAATTCAAAATTGCAGAGAGAAAGAGACAGAAAGATTGTAAGTACATTTTGAGACAAGTTCAAGTTCATTCATCGCAAATGCTTAAAAAATTAAAATTGTTATCTGCGATAATTCGAACCTCTCTATAATTCGTAATATTTTAAGAGTCCCTCGGGTTTCGAATTAACGAGAGTCGACTGTATTTTAAGAGTCCCTCGAGTTTCGAATTAACGGGAGTCGACTGTATTAACTTCCTTTTTAGCCAATAACTTTTGTCCTTGTCGCAGTATTAAAAAAAATATTCGTTGAAATAACTGCAAAATAATTTTATCTTCTTTTTCAGAAGACCCTCGCGTTTTTTCTTTTTCGGGAAAATTGTTAACGCTTTTCTGACCATTATATCGCAACACCCACTTCCATACAAAGTAGGGATGTTATGGATATCCGTAACCGTAACCGAAACTACCGGATATCCGAAATAATTACATATCTGAAACCGAAACCGTATCCGAAAATAAAAGTTTCGGATTTGTTTCGGATAATAACAGACAATTGCCATTAGAAAACTGAGGTTTAATCGAAGCAAATTTTTGCTACATATATTTCCCTTGATAGATTTCCGTTGAATTGTGTTTGGCGTTCACTTTTTGGGGTAAAATTCTCCCCATTTTTGTAAAAAAAAAAATGTTCACTGAAAGCAATTATCCGTAACCGTAACCGTATCCGAAACATTATCCGATATTATTACATATCCGTAACTGAAACCGAAACCGAAAAAAATGTTTTTAAATATCCGTATCCGTATCCGTATCCGAAATTTCATATCCGTAACATCCCTAATACAAAGTCTTCTGACTTGTGCATATATTTAGCAGCAGCTTTATAAGTCATTTTAAGTTCTTTACTGTGAATACACAATAACATTGCCTCAAAACATTTTGCATATGACGCACTCATTTTGGAAATGTTGTGTTCTTAACGCAATACAAAGTAGTACTGGTGTCTCAAGCAGAAAGCGTAGTAGTCTATGCTACCCTTCAACAAATGGTACAGTAGTGGAGTTTCTAATAGTTTTCTCTTGAAACAGTCCACCGGACGCTCTTGTGTGACAGACTGTATTTTTTCTTTCCAAAAAAGTCCAAAATTTCTATTTTATAAATAAAATAAAAAATGACATCAATAACATTTTTTTAACTTTCTTACATATATATTGCATTTGTGATAAATAATAGTATTTAATTCATTTGTTTCTTTAAATTTATTCTGCCTACTGTGTTGTTATCGAAACAAATCACATTTAACCACATATAACAACACTATCGAATTCCGATGTAAAAGTGGGAAAAGTGGGGGCAAGGTAATGTGGAATCCCAAAAGGGCACACTCTCGATATTAACTGAATACAGATACAAAATTTCAGCCTTCTAGATTTACTCAGAGAGTCTCTAGACGTTTTTAAAAAAAGCAAAGAAATCAAGGACATATTAGTGTAAAAATAGTGGCCGTACGGGTTAAAAGTTGAAACCCCCAAAAAGCAGTGGCTGGCTATTAGTTTAACCTATGCACAAAAGCCCTCTAGGTTTATTTGGGGAGATTTTGACCCGAACAAAACTGTTAAAAAACAGGAAAAATCATGTTCTTTTTGGTATAAAAATGGTGGAGATAAGGGCTAAAATGTGGGACCCCCAAAAGGCACCCCCTGATACTAGCTCAATCCGAAAACAAAATTTCAGCCCTCTATGTTTATTTGGGTGACCTGTGCGAGTGGTACAAACTTCGAAAACGTTAAAAAAGCATGAAATTGTAGCTTAAAAATGAGGGGGTGGGGGCAAAATATCAAAACCTCCAAGAAGCGCAACATAGGTACGAACTTTATCAATACACCAAATTTCAGCCCTTTACGTTAATTCTGGGGCAAAAATCGTTTTTTCCCCTTCTACTCCCTCCAAAACACCCTAGGAAGCTGAATTTTGGATATGTTATAGATAATTGACCGAAACATTATTTCCAACCCGCTTGGAAAAGTTTTATTGTTTTACCGCCCCCACCACCCCCTAAAAGTTTGGATCGGATCCAAAATTTGCCCAAAATTTGACCCCACCTTGATAATATTGTTGTGCATCGGAATGAGCCCCACTTACCAAATTTCAGCTTTTAACTTCCATAGGGGAGCCCTACGCATATTAAAAGGTAGCGGAAATATATATATATATATATATATATATATATATATATATATATATATATCAGACTTTTTTTCTACAGAATCGTGTTCTACGGGTCCGAAAACGGATAGCGCCCCTACTCTCGCCTCTCGCCGTTCTTATCGTATAGGCTGTATAAGTCTAATATTTTCAGTTGGTGAAAACAGAACTAGGCGTATGTATGTATGTATGAAAAAAAATCTACTTAAGTACAAGGTTTTGTACTTTTAACGCCACAATATTTACTGGCTAAAAATCAATTTATATGAGTTAAAATTAGGTAAAAAAAAAATAAGACCTATTTGGCCGGCTCAGGCCCCCTTTGGGACCCCGGGCTCCAGGGCTACAGCCCCGGCCTCGTGCATCGGAATGATCCCCACTTACCAAATTTCAGCTCTTAACTTCCATAGGGGGGCCCTACACATATTAGAAGGTAGCGGGAATATATATATATATATATATATATATATATATATATATATATATATATATATATATATATATATGACTTTTTTTCTACAGAATCGTGTTCTACGGGTCCGAAAACGGATAGCGCCCCTACTCTTGCGTCTCCCCGTTCCTATCGTATTGGCTGTATAAGTCTAATATTTTCAGTTGAAAAATTCGACTAAAAATCCAAAATTCCTACTTTATAAATAAAGAGTTAAGAGTTAAATAAAATAATTACTTAATACTTATGTATTGCATTTATTATAAAAAAAAATTCATTTTTTTTTAAATTTTTAAAATTACTATCCGCCTACTTGTATTAGAATAAACTTAACGCATTTAAAACACATTTAACAACACAATTGAATTCCGATGTAAAAATGGGAGAAGTGGTGGGAAAAGTAATGTGGAATCCCTAAAAGGCACTAGCTGGATACTAACTCACAGGACCGTGGAGAGAAATCAAGGGCCTCCGGGACAAACTATCCCGGGCCCCCCGTCAAATATTAAATTTACTACTGACATCCAACCTTGTCCTTTAAGATCTATGTAACAAAAATATATAAAAGATACTAGCTGGCGCGGCAGAGGTTATTCGGCCCTTTCCGGTAGAGTGATGTAATGAGTTCAATTTGGTTAGAGTGAATGTTTCACACGCTATCTCTAAACTTTCCAATAGTTTAGGAGCTATCGACATAATTCCAAATTTCTTTTTCTTCCCCTAACTTCTTACTGATAAGAATTAAGTTATTTTCATCTGCAAATTCTAATACCAACTTTTTACGTAGAATTTGAATATTTTCTTAGAATTTTTCAGTAACTATCCATTTTCGAGGTATGACCCCGAGCCTTGTTTTTCTTACGAAACATGAAATAGATTTTGGCACAGTTAATGGTTTTTTTTCTCCTCTTTCTATTGATGTATATGAATAATCTCGAAAATTGAAAAAATATTTTGTAATGTTTAAATTTAGGTTGAGAAATGAATAAATTACGCAATAAATATTAGTTCTAATGTCAGACAATAATTTACTATGAAATAATCGGATATATATATATATATATATATATATATATATATATATATATATATATATATATATATATATATATATATATATATATATATTGTTACGTGTTCCACAAATTCTGTAATAAATAATAAGACTAAAGTCCCTAATTTTGAAGTGAAAAGTTTAAAAATTTTTTTGAATCGATAAAGCAAACTTTTGATCGCCCGATGGTCACAGTTTGCGATCACTCAGTAAAAGTATTGCATATAACAATTAGATCGTATGGAACAGAACGAAGTTATATACGTATACGACCTAATTCCGTACGTAACTATTCCTGTAAATGAAATGACGAAATGAGACAGCGCTGTATCAATGTTGTAAACAAGCACTGTATAAAATGTCACCGGGGGCGAAAATTAATTTCTTTTTAATTGTAACTTTGAATTCGTTACCTCCGGATAATTCTTTTTAGCAGGTAAAAATTTAATTTATTTAAACATTTATCGTTTTCATTGTTGCTAAAGAAAAGATTGATTGTTCTGTAAAATTTTTTTTGTGTAACTTGTGTAATTTTGCAAATGTTACGTTATGAATCTTTTGAAATTTTATTACAATTTTTTGTTATTGTGTACTTAATTGAACTTTTTTTGAATGCTTCTTTTAGCGAATTTCGAAAACTCGAAATTCAGCTATTACAGTAGGTGTCATGACGCAATCTGAGTCCGGGACTATGGCAGAAATCTGTTTTGAGGTCCCTAGAATACGAAAATGATATTCACTAAAATTTATATATATATATATATATATATATATATATATATATATATATATATATATATATATATATATATATATATTTATGTGTTCCCACGATAACTCTCGAACGAAACGTCTAACGCTTATGAAATTTTGTGTGCGAACTGGATTCTGAATTGGCTTGGCTAAGTTCGTTAGCCAGACACGTCGGATGCCCAGAAGTAGGTTTTCTGGCCATTTTTTATCATTCGATCCTATCATAAGACAGTTCGATTTTTTCATCGTTGAAAAGGAAAAAAAAAATTATGAAGAAAATGTTCTTATAATTTTCTTTCTATGTTAAGTAGTTTTCGAGAAAATGTAAATTTTCACTTTTATTCTTTCTTTGTTAGTCTAATAAGTAATTTATATTTATATCTCAGTTCTTTATGAAATATAAAAATATTTCACTTTTTTATTAAAGAATTTTGTGAGAACAAGTGAAAACTGTTCACATATATGTGTTATAACACACATACATGTATAGAGTTTTGTTTCTCATTTATTGCATTATAATTAGCATGGTTCTATCTCATGTTAAAAAATGTAAATTAGACAGATTTTCTAAGCTAATGTAATGAAGAATTTTTTTTTTTATTGAATTTTTAATTAAACAAGAAATTGAAGATTATGTTATGATATAATATTATTAAATATATGAAACAAAACAAAATATGTACAATGTACATATGTATGTACGGAAAAATATTTTGAATCGATTTTGAAAATTTTTTCACTAATAATTAATAATGTTAAAAAATTAAACCATTTCAAATGGATTTAAGGTATTTTATGTGAGGTCAAGGTTTTCGGGACCTAAAAAGGCCAGAAATTAATTAACCAATCGATTTTAAAAATTTTTTCACAGTTAGTAAGTTAAAGTATTTGAATTAATTAATTAAATGATGTCCGCAAGAAGCTTACGGACTGCCATAAGTTATATGAGATCCTTAGAACCCTTTTCTTACTGTTAGAGTACTAGACTTGTATGAGTTTCGCCAGGATTTACTGATCCCATAATTGTAAAAAATAAACTAAACGACCAATTTTAAAAATTTCTTCACTGTTACAGAGCTAAACTATTTTAGATAGATTTAGAATACATTATGTAAGGTCCGCCAGGGTCCACAGGACCCAAAAGTGTCAAAAATAAACTAACTGACCGATTTTGAAAATTTTTTCACTGTTACAGAGCTAAACTATTTTAGATAAATATCGATTACGTTATGTAAGGTCCGCCTGGGTCCATAGGACCCAAAAGTGTCAAAAATAAATGCCTGATCGATTTTGAAAATTTTTTCACTGTTACAGAGCTAAACTGTTTTAGATAAATATAGATTCCGTTATGTAAGGTCTGCCAGGGTCCATAGGATCCAGAAGTGTCAAAAATAAACTAACTGACCGATTTTGAAAATTTTTTCACTGTTACAGAGCTAAACTATTTTAGATAAATATAAATTACGTTATGTAAGGTCCACCAAGGTCCATAGAACCCAAAAGTGTCAAAAATAAACTAACTGACCGATTTTGAAAATTTTTTCACTGTTACAGAGCTAAACTATTTTAGATAAAAATATAGATTACGTTATGTAAGGTCTGCCAGGGTCCATGGGATCCAAAAGTGTCAAAAATAAACTAACCGACCGATTTTGAAAATTTTTTCACTGTTAGAGAGCTAAACTATTTTAGATAAATATAGATTACGTTATGTAAGGTCTGCCAGGGTCCATGGGATCCAAAAGTGTCAAAAATAAACTAACCGACCGATTTTGAAAATTTTTTCACTGTTGCGGAACTAAGCTATTTTAGATAGACATACATTACGTTATTTAGGGTCCGCCAGGGTCCATGGGACCCAAAAGTGGTAAAAATAAACTAACCGACCGATTTTGAAAATTTTTTCACTGTTACAGAGCTAAACTATTTTAGATAAATATAGATTACGTTACGTAAGGTCTGCCAGGGTCCATGGGATCCAAAAGTGTCAAAAATAAACTAACCGACCGATTTTGAAAATTTTTTCACTGTTGCGGAACTAAGCTATTTTAGATAGACATACATTACGTTATTTAGGGTCCGCCAGGGTCCATGGGACCCAAAAGTGGTAAAAATAAACTAACCGACCGATTTTGAAAATTTTTTCACTGTTACAGAGCTAAACTATTTTAGATAAATATAGATTACGTTATGTAAAGTCTGCCAGGGTCCATCGGATCCAAAAGTGTCAAAAATAAACTAACCGACCGATTTTGAAAATTTTTTCACTGTTGGGGAGCTAAGCCATTTTAGATACATATAGATTACGTTATGTAAGGTCTGAAGTGTCAGTAGGACCTAAAAGTGTCAAAAATAAAATAACTGACCGATTTTGAAACTTTTTTACTATTACCGAGGTAAACTATTTTAGATAGGTACAGGTTGTGTTATCTGAGATCCACAACTGTCCTGCGGATGCAAATGCGGCGTAGAATGCTACACAACGGGTTTTGAATATATATATATATATATATATATATATATATATATATATATATATATATATATATATATATATATATATATATGTATATATTACATAAAGTCCGCCTAGAATATACGGTCGAGCTGATTTTTTAATGAGGTCCACCGGGATCTTGCAGATCCGAAAACGCCAGTAATAAGCTATCGAACCGATGCTTAAAAATTTCTCACTGCTAGAGAACTAAATTATTTTAGATGGATACAACTATGCTGCACAAAATTCGTTCGGGTTCTTGGGTCCCCAAAAATACCAAAACTAATTACCCAACCGATTTTAAAAATTCTTTTACTCTTAGAAAGCTAAACTATTTTAAATAGGTACAGGTCTTAGATGAGATCCGCCAGTGCCCAAGATTTGGAAATTCGCTATGTTATGCAGATGCTGCGACAGGGGTATTTACCAGTTTACCAGATGTCTGAATAGTTTGAAGATTTTTCAAACATGTTTTTTTTTGACAAGTAAAAATGGAAATCAATGATTGTGAATTTTTGTGGAAGCCGTTTGTAAATTGGACTCAATTTGGAATTTTTGTCATGGGCAAATTGCTCACGATTCCAAACGTACCGTTGGTGATACTGTCTGGCTGGCTAAGCGAGTCTCGTTCATGAACTGACCGAACACCCGTCAAGAGATCTGGAATTGCTTTAGTGTTCCAGCATTATACATCGAATCTCGTCCATTATCAGATTCCTGTTTCCTGGCCCGACGAGAGGGGGGTACAGCCGGGCATATAACCCCGGGGCCCGGAGTCCCAAGGGGGCCCGAACCGGCCAAATTATTCTTATTTTTTACATAATTTTAACTCATATAAATGGATTTTTAGCCAGTAAATATCGCGACGCTAAACGTACAAAACCTCGTAAGTCGATTTTTTTCATGCGTACATACATACACCTAATTCTTTTTTCACATGATAGATTGGTTTCCGAAAAAAATATTTTTGGAAAATTAGTCGATTAAATAAAAATTTCATTTTTAGTCTTACCACTTTTATAGTTATGTTTGCACATTTTATTCCACAAACACTACATATTTAGTAATTTTGTAGATAAGGTAAGTTTTCCTTGAAAAAAACAAAACAAAAACTAGCTTAAAAAAACACTAAACAGAAAAATAACTGATTTGAAAAATACAAAAAACACAAGAAAACTCACTAAAAGCACAATTCTTTATAATATCACTGCAATTATGTTAGATACATTATTTTATAAAAGCAGGTGAAAACTATTTCTGATTTCTAATTAACAAAATATAAAAATATCATATTAATTACAAATTATTAAATTTCAGTAAAATTTGTCTGAAAAAAGTCATTTTAAAAAAGAGTTTTTCATTTATAAAGGCCACCAATCACAATGTAACAAAAACACAATTAAATAAAAGTTCCATCAGTTATAAACTTTTTCAGTTGATTATGAAATCAAAATATTAATGTTAGAAGTTCTATGAATTGTTAAGCACTGACAAAGCAAGTCATCTCTAATTTTCAGTTATTTAAAACAAAATCAAAACAACACGTGCTCTTTTGTTTTGAAATCCAACCAATTGTTGAGTTCCAAGAAACGTGACAAAATTTTATTTTTATTTTTGGGTAGTACAAAATCAAATTAAATCCTGTAAACAAGAACAAAATTTCTCTTTTTAAATCGTGTTAAATCAAATTTATGTAAAAAGAGCTCATGTAGAAACAGAATTAGGTGTATTTAAATTAAAAGCAATAGCGATATTATTTCAAAATAAAGTATAAAATAACATCTTATATTCCTTTTTATTATATATATTTTTAGAATTTATTACAATGCCACCAACTATTCTACATAAATTTAATTCTACAAGTTTAAAATGATCGTATAGGTTCACAATACCGAAAAACCCACTAATGGTGCATTAAACGAAGCATCTAGTAACTTTATTACAAGCTATTAAAATAGGAAAATTATTTTGATGACTTTTTGAAAAAATGAATTTATTTTAGTTTTCATACCTTTTTTGTTCATTTAATAAAAAGATATTATAATATAAAAGATAATAATATCCTGTGCTAGCCTTTGTTTATATTTCTAAGAATATAAGTACATAAAAATGAATTTAAAAAAGTACGCCTATCACAGCATCCTGCGAATAGAGGATTTCCGATTATAAAAATTATTTTTTTTCGGAAACCAATTTACATAGAATAATAAATCAAAACCTGTGATTTTTGCCCCTCTTTTCAATGTTGCAAAATACATTTATATCGATAAAAAGAGAAAAATACCCCTGTCGCAGCATCCTGCATAACATAGCGAATTTCCATTTACAAAAGTACGTTTTTCTCGGAAACTAGTTGATATAGAGTAATTGTAAATAAAAAAAACTTAATGTGATTTTTCCGCCTCATTCCGCCAAATTTTTATTTATATTACTCTATATCAACTAGTTTCCGAGAAAAACGTACTTTTGTAAATGGAAATTCACTATGTTATGCAGGATGCTGCGACAGGGGTATTTTAATAACAGATGCGTTTATGTACAGGGCCGGTGAGAGAAATGACAAGTGAAATATCTATTATACAAATTATGTGTATTTTTATCACCAATTAAACATATACGTATTTTTACTTGACATTAGTTCTAATTTTACCACTAGAGGCGCAACTGAGAATCTTTGCCTTACCAATACCGAATTTAATATTTTGAGCTAAATTTTTTAACGGTTACGAAAAAAATTTAGAACGGAATTTATTTTCCAAACGTAACAAAACATTTCGACGGTACACCGAAAGAGTGACACAACTCAAAAATTTACATTTTCGAGTTTATTGTGTGAATGTATAGCAAAATTTGCATATTTTTATGTCCCAGAACGACATATTGTTACTTCCAAAATTAACCGCTAGAAGGCGGTTTTGTTGTTTTTTCCTTACTTCAAAGTAGCGAATTTTTTTTATCAAAATCTTTAATGTTATCAAAACTAACTTATTATTTTTATTGTTGGAATACAAGGTGAGTACCAACGGGTTATCTCCAAAAAAATTTTGAAAATTTTAGAAATCCGAAACTATGATAACTTTTGCAGTAAATAATAAAACTTTTGAATAGAGATATTGAAGTAGCTGTTTTTTTTTTTAACTGTGTCACTCTTTCTGTGTACCGACGATTTTACCTTTTTAAATTCTCTTGCTGAAGAAAATAACCATTCGACACGGAAACAAAACTAAAGTTGGACCTTTATTCAAGGGCTTATCCGGCATGTACTTAGTTGATGTTTTCCTTCTTAATCCAAGTTTTTAGTTTACTGTGTGTTCTCTTTTTCTTCTTATTATATCTTTAAATGCACCATCCATGTTTTAAATAGGAATTTATAATACATAAAAGTATTGCTGTTGATATTAACGATATTAACCTTTTAACATGTACATTCAAATTTTTAGAAAAAATTCAATCACAAAATCCACAGTTTTTAATAGATATGTATTTACCTTATTATGTTGACAAATTCTATTAATAATTGCGTGTTTAGAATTTATATTTTTTATTTTAGCTATATTCTTCTCGTATATAAATAACATTTGCTTCACGGTTTCATGTAATTTTTAATGTGGTTTTAAATTTTTTACCTATATAAAACAAAACAAAAAACAAATAATAGGACAAATATTAATTACTATTTGATTTTAAAAATGTAATATATAAATTAATATGAATTATTACCTATTTTTCTCAAATATCAGTCAAATCTCAAATATCAGCACCGAATCTATATGTCAACATTTCAACACAAAGACGAGTTGATTTGAAATTCTGATTGTTGAAATATTAGTTTAAATTCAAGCTAATTTGGCAGTATTGTACATACCTGTGGTGCCATCTGGTTAAAAACGCTGACACAATAGAATTTTTAAAATAAAAAATTAATAAATATATTTAAAGAATTTTTTTAAATAATTAAATTATTAAAAATATTAATAATTTTAAAAATATTATTATAATTTTTTAACGTAATGTGTTAAATAAAGAGATTAAAATAATGTGCAGTATTTAGAAAAAAAAAAAATCAATTCTACTACAATTTAAATTTGAAAACAAAATATAAATTTTCCAAAACAAAATAACAAATCTAATCTATACTAGAGATATTGGGCCATGTGCATAAACTGCTACTAAATATTGCCATTAGTCGCTACTAGCAAGTAGAACATAGTTGTACTATTAAATAATTGATGTGCATAAAAATTTTTTGTTCCTACTATTAGTTGTTACTCGGGTAATAGCAATTTAAATTTGGCAACACGTTATTTAAAGATAAAAAAAATAAAAAGAGTTTTATTTTCACCGTTTATTATTATTTTTATAGTTTTCTTTTAATAATCAGATGGGTATGAGTGTGAAATTTGGTTAAATTTTGAAAAATGTTAAACAATATTAATGATAAATGTCAATTTTATATTTTGACGTTCATGACAAATGTCAATTTTATATTTTGACTTTTATGACAAATGTCAATTTTATATTTTGAATTTCTTTTTGTTTTGTTTTTAATGCATCTATTTCGTATTTGGTATTTATTTCGAAGAATAAAATGGATAATCTTTAACAAGTTTAATAAATTTAATAAATATTATGAATACTACTTTTTAAACGATTTAAAAAGTTATAAATATTTTAGAATGGATCAAAATAAATAAATAAAAATGAAATAAAAAAAGTTTGTCTTCGTTTAATTTATTTAATGGGTTAATTCTAAGTATGTAACGATTCCAATTTCGATACCGTTATAATCGGCAAGCCGATTAGAATACAACCGATATCACACAGTTCGAAAAGTTGAAAAGTTTTCAACCGCAAGCCTCATACAAAATGATTTGCGTAACAGATTATTTGCAAATAATTTGAAAAAATTTTGCTTTCTTAACAAAAATCTGCCAAAAGATGTATCAATTTATTACTCTATGTAATGAAAAATACTTTACTAACTTTCTTAATTACCACTTTGGTTGATAATAATAATTGTAATAAATATTTTCTTTGAGTTTTGATCTGACATTTTTTTACACTTCCCACAAGGTCGAGTCTCTGTCAAATATAGGTAAGTTTTATGCATATAAAGACATACAAACGCCTAAGGTACATATAATTTGATTTATTATTTACTAAGGCATTGATATCGGTATTGGTATCGTCGATTATTAACTACAATAATCGGCAGCGATATCGTATCGGCAAATTTAGGTAGCGTTACATCCCTAGTCAATTCTTTTGTTGTAAATTTTCCTGTTATGTAACTTGGGAATATCGTTCATTTCTCGAATATCTCTCAATACTCTATCCATCTAATAATAAATTATTACAATTATTACAATTTTCGAAGTTAAGTACATAGGTAAAAAAATATTACTGATATTTTAGTAAAAAATATTTATTAAATAAATTTTTATTGGACGGTTATTTTACTTGAGAAGTTCAAAACACACTACTTTCTATATTTAATAGCAACCGTGCCCGCTACTAAAATTTCACTATTAAATTTCAGTGGAAGTGTAGTAGTGCCTAGTAGCACTGCTAAAATTTCACTACTAACTTTAGTAGTAGTTTATGCACATGGCCCATTATGTTTACAAACGCATAAGGCTATTTGTGCACTACCAAAAATATAATTTTAAAATTTTATTTAATCAAAGAAATATTATAGTTTAATTAATTAAATTTAATAATATTACATTTATATAAGCGTAGAAATTTATTAAGGCATTATTCTGAATATTTATCCAAAGAAATTTGAAATATGATAGGTAGTAGAAGTACTAAGTGTAGTAATACCCTTAAAATACGTGTATAATCAAAATAAATAAAAATAGGATTTTTCCAATACAACAGAAGGAGATAATACGATAAAAAGAGACTCTATATAAAAATTATTTTTGATTTTTCTTGAAAACCAGTTTATACAGAGGAAAAGTTTAAAAAGCTCGCTAATATAACTTCTTACAATTTTTTTGATAGTATAACAAAATTTTTGAAAAAGTTATAAATTCTGATCAAAAAACACAAAAAAAGACTTTAAAGCCCAAAATATCCGGTCTGTGGCATCGGATGTGTCTGGCTAACGAACTTAGGCGAGCGAAATCGAATTCAAACCTACACACCAAATTTCATAAGCATTAAACATTTTGTTCGAGAGTTATCGTGTACACACATAAATACATATATATATATCTATATATATATAAATTTTAGTGAAGTAGATTTTCGGGTTCTAGAGGCTCCAAAACAAATTTCTGCCATAGTCCCGGGCTTAGGTCTTACCATAAGAGCTGCTGTAATAGCTGAATTTTCATTCTGAAAATTCGCTAATAAAAAACCATTTAATTATGTCAAAACCTACTTTACATTGTATAAGAAAACAAAAGTTCGGGGTTATAACTCAAAAATTAGTAATAGAGAAACTCGAAGAAAATATTTTGCGCGATTATTTCATAGTAAATTATTGTCTGACATTAGAACTAATACTTAATTAAATATTTATTACGTAATTTATTCATTTCTCAACTTAAATTTAAAAAACATTACAAAATAGATATTTTTTTCAATTTTCGAGATTATTTTTCAAGATAGACATACCATATTATATATTAATAGAAATAGGAGAAAAAATTCCATTAGCTGTGCCAAAACCTACTTCATATTCCGTAAGAAAGCAAAGGCTTGGGGTCATACCTCGAAAATGGATAGTTACTGAAAAATTCTAAGAAATATTCAAAATTCTACGTAAAAAGCTGGTATTAGAGTTTGTAGATGAAAATAACTTTATTCTTACCAGTAAGAAGTTATTAGAAGAAAAAGAAATTTGGAATTATGGCGATAGCTCCTAGACTATTCGGAACCAAATTAAACTCATTGCACTACTCTACCGAAAAGGACAGAATAACCTTTGTTGCGCCAGCTAGTACCTTTTATATCTTTTTGTTATATAGATTTTAAAGGACAAGGTTTGAGGCCAGTAGTAAATTTAATATTTGACGGGGGCCCGGGATAGTTTGTCCCTGGGGCCCTTGATTTCTCTCCACGGCCCTGCCTGTTTCGTCAGTTTTCTTTGTGATAAACTTCCATGAGTTTAACTTGGTATCGATCTGTGTGAACCAGTTCTAAACCTGTTAAAACTTGGTAAAACCTTGTGTGACTTACGTAATGCACTAATTTAGATTAGGAACGCTTTTTTTTTCATTTACAACTAATTTTCTTACTGTAAGATTGATTTAATAATGATTTCCTGGCTTCCGGTTATACTTTTTTTTTATAATGTTACAATCTTTTTTTTTATACTTCATTTTTATTTAGCTAAAATTTGCTACTACATACTTGTCACGTTTTTTTATGAAAAAATTTTACTATTTACTATAACTTCAATTGGTTAATACGAGCTATCTTTTTTTTGTAAGGCCCGGGACACAAGAGCGTTAAAATGACGTCCGTTACAACGCACATTACAACGTACGTTGTAGTGTTATTATATTTTAAATACGATCGGACACACGATCAACGTCCGTCTGTTTTGACGTACGTTGCAACGGACGTACCGTTGATTGCCAACGTGGTCAAGCTAGACGGACGTTGAAATTACTGAACGTCCGTTGTAGCATTGTATACAACATATTGATAGAATTCACACGTTTTATTATTAACGTCCGTATTTTTGATTATAAGTATAAAAAAAATTAAGATTATATTTTATTAATTTTTTTTGCTCTTGTTTTATATTTTAACAAATTTTAATGAAATTTTTAAGAAAGACAGAAGTTCATCAAAAGAATTTTCGACATTTGGAATTAATTGAAAAATTTTTCATCATTAGTTTTGAGACGTACTTATATAAAGTATAAAAATGACCGTGTAGATATCGTTCACTCTTTATGGGATGTACCAACTATTTTCTTTTTTAAAACAGACTTTTTTTATTGAAATATTGTATCGCCAGGTAATAAAATGTATAACATTTTCAATAGCGTCCATCTTTTATTATAATCAACGGACGTCAATAAAATAATTTCAACGCTCGTGTGACAAGCATAGTAACTTACGTTAAAAGTGACGTGCGTCACAACGTACGTTATCTTAACGCTCGTGTGTCCCAGGCCTTGGTTCATTTTGTACGTACGTAAAATTAGTTAACCTGCGTGTTTAATTTTTCTATTTTCTTATTCATTCTATTTTCTATTTTTTAGTTACTAAGGTTACCTAATTTTGATTACTTGAACAGTTGTGAAATCTTTTTAAAAAGATCCTTTTCTAGTCAAGCAACAAATTTGTAAAAATTGTAAAAGGGAAACTATTGTTAACTGTCAACAAATTTTAATTATGACTGATGATTAATTGTTATTTAATACATGAATTGTTCTGTGATCTTCAATAAGTGTGAATTTCATTTTTCGAACCACACCCCCGAGAAAACAAATATTTTAAAATAAATACTCATGCTCTAAACAACTTAATTTTTTGTTTATCAAATACCTTTTTTATTTCAGATAATTTTCTATTTCAGATCTTTTGTTCAATTTTAAAATTTAAAATCATTTTTTAATTTTTTTTTGTAACAATAGGGTAAGAGACCCGATGACCGATCACTATTTTTAGCTGTATCATTAAATTAGCTTAAAAAAATTAAAAAATAAACAAAACACCCATTTTTTTTTTTCTTAATAAGTATGAAACCAAGTTTTTTAATCCAATGGATATGTTTTTAAAAAAATATAACCCAAAAATTTTGATTTATTAATGTTTTTGTTTTATAATTTGTTGACGTCTATGAAAAAACGGACAGAATATATTAACCTCCTTTGAAAGATCGATACACTGACCCCTATGAAAAATCGCGCATTAAGGTACATGACATACAGTACTACAAATCTTCTACTATCGAATATTTGAACCATTCTCTTCCAGCCACTTTGACACTCTATCCACTACTAGGTGAGGCTCTATGTCATAGAGTTGTAGAGGTTCAACACACTCTACATCAAATTAAACACTCAAATACGATTGATTACTGTTATATTGAATTATAAAAATACAAAATTTTATTCGTGGTACAAAATAAATTATATGATGCGAGAAATAATCAAGTTCTATTTTTTTACTACGCTACCAGACCCGCCATGTGTATTATTCCAAACACGATACCACCATGTCGAAATCGATAAGGTAGATTTTGTTTTTAACTATCGTGTGAGCGACAATTCCACAAGTCACCAACAGATGCCGCGGCATACACTCCACATCACTCCCCTCCCAGAAACTTACGTATCTGTTGCGAAATGTACTTTCCTTTTAGAAGCTGGTCCTTGGTAAGTTTTCAATTGAACCGGTTTTTGAGTTGGATCCGACGTTGAGGTGTTTGGTTGGTTTTCGTCATTTGTTTCGTGTTCGAAGAAAGCAGGTTTTAGTCTTTCCGTTGAAATTTCGGTATCTACTCCGCGTATTTTAATTTTGAAAACTCGATCTGAAATACGTTCAGTTACTTCGTAAGGGCCTTCGTATGGTTGTTGGAGCGGTTTTTTTACGGCGTCGACTCGAACGAAGATATGAGAGCTTGTAAAAAGGTCTTTGTGTTTAAAAGTTGTTTTCCGTCCGTGATGCGCGGTTGGTGTGGGTCGTAGCGACTGCATATGTTGTCGAAATTTCTCGACGAAAATTTGTGGGTCCGGTGGTGCTTCTTCATTAGAAAATAATTCACCCGGCAGTCGAAGAGTGGTGCCATAAACCATTTCTGCTGCCGTTGCTTTTAAGTCTTCTTTAAAACTGGTTCGTAGTCCCAATAAAACGGTAGGTAAAATTTCGACCCAATTCGATGAATTGTGGCACATGATAGCGGCTTTTAAGGACCGATGCCATCTTTCTATTAACCC
The DNA here is from genome assembly GCA_035578155.1 of Brachynemurus nebulosus. Taxonomy (NCBI): domain Eukaryota; kingdom Metazoa; phylum Arthropoda; class Insecta; order Neuroptera; family Myrmeleontidae; genus Brachynemurus; species Brachynemurus nebulosus. The sequence continues at coordinate 38,373,563 of JAPWDM010000002.1, read as the reverse complement.
ATTAGAAGCTGGGTGGTATGCCGTGGTTCTTATGCGTTGGCATCCCAATAGGTTCTTCAACGCAGTGAATAATTGGGATTCGAATTGTAAACCCCTATCGGTGATAATTTTTGCTGGGGCTCCAAATCTCGAGACCCATGTCGAATAAAAGTTTGTTACGACGGTCTCTGCCGTTATATCCTTTATCGGAATGGCTTCGGGCCATCGTGTAAAACTGTCGATAATTGTTAGACAGTATCTGAAACCTTGTACGACGGGTAATGGACCTACTATATCGAGATGTATTTGAGAAAATCTTGAATTTGGAATGGCTATGTGCATAGGTGCGTTTTTCGTATGTCGATTCACCTTACTTTTCTGGCATGCGATGCATGTTCGTACCCATTCTGAAATATTTTTATTCATGCTTGGCCAGACATATCGCTGCTGGATCATCTTACGTGTTGCTCGAGTACCTGGGTGTGATAGGTTGTGAATAGATTCGAATATTAGCTTTCGTAGCGGAGACGGAATGTACGGTCTGATATTTTTGTTTGCGGTATCGCAGTATATCGTGCTGTCGGAATTATCTATGTGTAGCTTTTGTAGTTGGAGTGTTGTTGTTCGTGTTAGTAAATTTTTTAATTCCGGATCTTTGTTCTGAGCATTGGCGAGCTCGGTGACGCTGACAACTGTTGGTGTATCGACAGCATTAATTCTTGAAAACGCGTTGGCGATGATGTTATCAACCCCATTGATGTGTACTAGGTTGGTTGAAAATTGGCTGATGTAATCCAATTGTCTAAGTTGTCTGGGACTTGCTTTGTCTGATTTTTGTTTAAAAGCAAATGTTATTGGTTTATGATCGGTTTTGATAACTAAATTTCTACCTTCGACCATAAATCTGAAGAATTTTATGCTCTGGTATATTGCCAAAAGCTCGCGGTCGTAAGTACTGTATCGTCGTTGTGTTTCACTTAACTTTTTTGAATAAAATGCGAGTGGTTCCCATTGTCCGTTATTTAGCTGTTCCAACACAGCACCCACGGAAGTATCCGAAGCATCAGTGTGAAGTGATAGCACTGCGTTTGGAAGCGGGTGCGACAACAAGGCGGCGTTCGCTAGTTGTTCTTTGCATTTTTGAAACGCCAATTCGGTCTCTGTCGACCACTTGATTGGGCGTTTATCTTTTTTTTTGGCTCCGTGCAACAGCGCGTGTAGTGGGGCTTGTATTTCGGCGGCGTTTTTAATGAAGCGACGATAAAAATTTATTATGCCCAGGAAGCGTCGAAGTTCGGTTATGTTGTTGGGCATTTTGTATTCTTGGATAGCGGCAACTCGTTCGGGAATTGGTCGGGTACCGTCTTTATTGATGAAGTATCCCAGAAATTCGATTTCGTTCTTGCCGAATTCGCACTTGGATACGTTGATAGTCACCCCAAATTTTTGCAGTCTTTCCAATACTTGTTTTAGGTGATTTTTATGTTCATCCGGGTTTTTCGATGCGATAAGAATATCGTCGATATAACAAAAACTGAAATCCAAACCTCGTAACACCATATCCATGAAACGTTGAAAAGTCTGAGCTGCGTTGCATAATCCGAACGTCATGACCGTAAACTCGAATAGTCCGAATGGTGTTATGACGGCTGTTTTTGGTTGGTCTTCTGGCGCTACCGGAATTTGGTGGTATGCGCGGAATAAATCCAGCTTTGTAAAGATGGTGCATCCGCTGAGTTTGTGGGTGAAATCCTGGATGTGGGCTATTGGGTATTTGTCCGACGTCGTGACCGCGTTTAAACGGCGATAATCTCCACAAGGTCTGAACTGTCCAGTTTTTTTACTAACTAGATGTAGTGGACTTACCCACGGGCTGTCGGAGGGTCGGCAGATGTCTTGTTGTAACATAAATTCGAATTCGGCTTTCGCTGCTTTAAGTTTTTCGGGAGGCAAACGACGTGGACGCTCGGCGATTGGTGGACCGGTGGTTACTATGTGGTGCACGATGTTATGCTGTTGGTTTGGCTTCCGGTTTGCTGGTGTAGTGACGTCTACGTAATCTTTTAAAATGTTGCTGTAGGTATTGGTTGAAACTGCTATGGTGGAGACGCCAGAGAATTCGGCTTTTGTTAAGTGCCCCGACACGTAAAGCTTGGTACCGCTGTCTATCAGTCGTTTGTGTTTTAGGTCAACTAGGAGTCCGTGGTGCTTTAGGAAGTCAGCTCCCAGGATCGGTTTTGACACGTCGGCAACGATGAAAACCCATTGAAATGTGCGTCTTAAGTTTAAATCTACGTTCAATAGTTTCTCTCCATAAGTGTTGATAACGGTACCATTAGCAGCATACAGCTTAAAATTTACCGTAGTGCTTTTAAAATTTGCCGATTTTGGTATGACAGATATATCGGCGCCGGTGTCCACCAGGAATGTTAAACCGGTTTCCCTGTCGGTAATGTTTAGACGGTTTTGGGCAGCGTCGTCGACTCCGACCGTCTCTATTAGAGGCGACGTACCTAGTTTCCCGTACTCGGTGGTGTCACTGTCCACGTGCATGGTTTCCTACAGCGATATGCTTTTTCGCTGAATTTGTTGTGGTAGTAACAGTAACTACCGTTCTGGTTGACATTATTGGAACGATTTCTCGATTTCGACCTAGATCTACTTCGGAAATTGTTCCGTGTCAGTGCCTGGTCTAGTTTTGCGGATAACGCTTCGATGCGTTTTTCTAGTACTAAAATGACATTGTTTGAATCGCTTACGTTTATGCTTGATGTGCTGGCGGCAAAAATTGTTGGCTGCTGTAGTTCGACGATCCTGTCGGCGATTGTTGCCAATTTTTCGAGGTTATCTTCCAACGTCGCAGCTAGTATCCCCCTTACTTGATCTGGCATTTGCTCCAGGAAGAGTGATTTCAAGACAGCATCGTTACACTGGTTCGCCGCTAAATTACGCAGTTTTTGGAGAAAGTGTGATGGCCTTTGGTCTCCGAGCATTTGCCCCTTTAATAAGCGACGTATTTTTGTTTCGCTCGCGTCGATGAAAGCTGATAAAATTCGTCGTTTGACTGTCTCATATTTGTTATTCTCGGGCGGATTGCGTAAAATGTCGCTTACGAATGGTAGGATCGTGGGATCCAGGTTAGTAATTAAATATTGGTATTTGGTTTCATCCCTTGAAATGTGAGCCACCCCAAAAGCGGCTTCCACTTGCATAAACCATATGTCGGGTTCCTCCTTCCAAAATGGTGGTAATTTTGCGACACGTGCCCAATGTATTTCTCCAGAAGCTTGCGCTTGTTGAGCGGGTTGTTCTCCATTAATTTCCACGGGTTCGGCCATCTTTTTTGAGGGTTTAAAACGTGCTCTTGTTTTTGCGGGGTCACCAATATGTAGAGGTTCAACACACTCTACATCAAATTAAACACTCAAATACGATTGATTACTGTTATATTGAATTATAAAAATACAAAATTTTATTCGTGGTACAAAATAAATTATATGATGCAAGAAATAATCAAGTTCTATTTTTTTACTACGCTACCAGACCCGCCATGTGTATTATTCCAAACACGATACCACCATGTCGAAATCGATAAGGTAGATTTTGTTTTTAACTATCGTGTGAGCGACAATTCCACAAGTCACCAACAGATGCCGCGGCATACACTCCACAGAGTATTATCATAGAGTGACATCTAGTGAAACATAGAACGTCAAAGCAAAAGCCAAGAATGGTTTAAATATTCGATAAAATAAACCACTAAAATCACAATTTCGTTTCGCTCTCTGCTGATGTTTTAAAAAAACATTGTGTAGTTCTGACTTAGCCGTTAACCATTGTGAATTTTTAAACAGTTAAATTAAGTTTATATTGTATCTCTATGTGTCGTTTCAGATCTAATACATATCATAGATATTATGTTTGACGTTTTTATTTGATAATATATAAATAACAATTTGGAAGTTTTAATTCAATATTAATTATTTTTCAATTGATTTTACGTTCTGAAATAAATAAAATATTAAAGTAAAATTATAAAAACGGTTAGTTAAGTGTTTTAAACCCAAAAATTAATTAAAAATGTTTATAAAATAGATATGCAATATATAATTCTCAAAATGCAGTACCCAACTCTAAAACTCAGATCCCAAGAAGAATCAGTCATACAAATAATATTTAACACATATAAAATTTAATTTAGCTATCCTAATCTCTTAAGTGGACTAATAACAAAATATTGTATACTTTTATTATGCTAATAACTTTAAAAATTCGGTGAAAAATGTTACAATTTATAACTCATGTGTTTTGAATAATGATCATCCATCATATTAAAAATTCACGAATTCAACAAAAATTGTTCGATATATATATATATATATATATATATATATATATATATATATATATATATATATGTATTTTTTAAATTAAGTGAGGAGGCATTAAATGTGAGGTGAATTTAAATTGAAAAATAATCATTCTATTAATAATAATTTTTTTTATCAAAGGTTTCTTTCAGAAATAACTTCATTAAGATATAAATGTCAAAACTGTTCGGACTTATAACCCCGATCGACAATGGGGTCTTTTACCCTATATAATATATAAATTTTAGTGAATATCATTTTCGTATTCTAGGGACCTCAAAACATATTTCTGCTATAGTCTCGGCCTCAGATTGCGTCATGAGAGCGGTCGTAATAGCTGAATTTAGAGTTTTCGAAATTCGCTAATAATTTGAATATGCGAAATTGAAAAAGTACTATCCTATCTCTTATTATCTGACTTCTTAAGCCAAGACTAGAGTCCCTATACTATATAGAGTCGCGACAAGACAGCCATGTCGAAAAAATGTCGAAATTAATTATCAGACATGTTTGAGTAAATATGTATGTTTGGATACATAATTATTATTAACAAGTTATGAGTTAATGAATAATTTAAAAAATTTTAATTTAATTATTCTTTCTAGGTTAAAATAAATTATTTTTTTAAAATATTTAATTTATTTCTAACTTATTTTAGGCGAACAATTGATGAAAAATGGCGGACTATCAAAACTCGTATTCCGCCTCTCTATTTAATACAAGGACTCTAGCCAAGACTAGAGTATAGAATAGAAAAGAATCGTGAGGTCCCGCGACTAAATAACTGTGGACAAAGTAACCGCGACAAAGCAACCGCGACAAAATAACCGTAAACAAAATAACCGAACGATAAAATAACCGCACGACAAAATAACTGTGGACAAAATAACTGTACGACAAAATAACCAAACAACAAAATAAACATCGTTAATTATTCTTTTGAGTTAGGGTACCTGCGGCTGTGATATGATTAAGATTTTTTTTGCTCCCAATATAAAAGATAGCTAAATTGCAATAGACCTTAGCTTAGATGTTGGTATTTAAACTATTGCATTTTAAAACGAACGTTAATGGGTGCAAACTATAGTATTTAAAAAACTAAGCTTGGGAAACATTATTTTTAACTAGGTGGTGAGGTTAGTTAAGGTTAGGTTAGTTTAGTTAGTTTTGACAATATACTTCGACTTTGATATAAAAACTAATTAGGTTAAAGTTATAGTTGGTGAGGTTAGTTAAGATTAGGTTAGTTTAGTTAGTTTTGGCAATATACTTTGACTTTGACATAAAAACTAGGTGGTGAGGTTAGTTAAGGTTAAGCCGCTGCTACACGATGCTACGAACACCTTCCAACATTCGACGTTGGATGGTTCATAGCATCGTGTAGCCGTTGTTCGAACCTACGAGTGTCCAATGTCGAGCGTCAAACGTTCGCATTTGGTCGTGTCCCGTTCGATGTCGGTATTCTTGCACCGAGTCAAAGGGATGCTTCGAACGTTTGAAGGTCAATGTTGGTTGCGTTGGATGGTTCGACTCAGCAGCTGCACGACTCGTTCATGTGAAGAGAGACAACATCAGTGTATAACATTAGAGATAACATCAGACAGATAACAGCGTCGTCCACTGAGTACCAACACATCATCATTCGTATTGGATCAAACATTCGATTCACCGTGTAGCAGACACATTCGTCGCACCAACTATCGAACTTAATTGCCTCAAACGTTCGATCGAACGTTGGAAGGAACGTTCGTAGCATCGTGTAGAACCCGCTTTACCCTTTGCCCCAAGGTTGGATTAGTTTTGACAATATACTTCGATTTTTTATATAAAAACTAGGTAGTGAGGTTAGTTAAAGTTACCCTTTGCCCGAAGGTTAGGTTAGTTTTGACACTATACTTTGTTATTAAATATAACGCAGAACAAAAACATAAGTATTTACAAGATATTGCTACAGTTTTATCTTTGTAATTTAGATTTAATATTTTAACAAAATAATCAATAAATATACTTTAAGGTTATTTTGTCGTTTGGTAATTTTGTCGTTCGGTTTTTTTGTCCATTTATTTTGTCTAAGGTTATTTTGTCGTGCGGTTATTTTGTTATTCGGTTATTTTGTCTACGATTATTTTGTCGCGGTTATTTTATCGCAGTTATTTTGTCCGCGGTTATTTTGTCGCGGAACCGAATCGTGACATGTCAGCCATTTTTTGTACAAAACAAATTTATTCAAACTTCAAAAACTTCAAAATTAATTATCACATGTTTGAGTAAATATTTTTGAGTACCTACATAATTATTGTTGATAAGTTATGAGTTAATGAGCAATTAAAAAATTTTAATTTAATTATTATTTCTAGGTTAAACTAAATGATTTTTGTTAATATTTAATTTTTTTCAATGTATTTTAAGCGAGTTCTACACGATGCTACGAACGTTCCTTCCAACGTTCGATCGAACGTTTGAGGCAATTAAGTTCGATAGTTGGTGCGACGAATGTATCTGCTACACGGTGAATCGAATGTTTGATCCAATACGAATGATGATGTGTTGGTACTCAGTGGCGAGGCTGTTATCTGTCTGATGTTATCTCTAATGTTATACACTGATGTTGTCTCTCTTCACATGAACGAGTCGTGCAGCTGCTGAGTCGAACCAACCAACGCAACCAACATTGACCTTCAAACGTTCGAAGCATCCTTTTGACTCGGTGCAAAAATACCGACATCCAAGGGGACAAACTAGATTGGCTTTGCCTCTGTTCCACTTGTAATGAGTTTGTGACGTAGTCTGTTTGTGTACATACACACTGTTTGCAGTGTATTAGTTTGGTTTTTTGTAGTAGTATGTGTATACACTAATACAACCACAATACACGTATTACCAGAGAGAGCTGTTCAACGTGTTCAACTAACAATGCGTATATTGTTAATATAATGGTGTGTTGACTCGACGACGACTACTGACGGACTAATGCCTTAAGCTGTGACTGGGTTACAAAGGACTCCAAGCGAATTTCACTTTTTTTATGTTAGTTGGCTTCTAGTGTTCTATGCCGACATCGAACGGGACACGACCAAATGCGAACGTTTGACGCTCGACATTGGACACTCGTAGGTTCGAACAACGGCTACACGATGCTATGAACCATCCAACGTCGAATGTTGGAAGGTGTTCGTAGCATCGTGTAGCAGCGGCTTTACTCAAACTTTGGACAGAAAATGCTGGAACCAATCAGCGTTCAACACACATGTCACGACTCTATTTATTGACTTTAGCCAAGACGTAAGGAGTGTTGCCATCTAGTGACTTTGGATGAAACTTTGTGCAGTTTCCTAATTTAACTCATTGTTTGTAAGTATGGTATGTGTTTTCGAATATTATATGGAGGGTAGATATAAGGAGGACTATCTTGTACGGAAAACTATGGAGGGTAGATATCAGGAGGACTATCTTGGCCGGAAAACAATAGAAAAATAGTTCAAAAAGTGTCCCGTTTTAAGTACTAAGTAACAGTTCAAAAACTCGCCAGAATAGCGCTAGTGTAGCAAAAGAGTATGGAATGTACTTTGTAGTTGTCGACGGAGTGAAGAGTGCTGTTTAATAACCTACAAAAAAATCGCTGTGAAACACGTTGAAAGTGATCATAATTACATGAACTTTTAATGTCTGTTAGTGATTTTATTGTGTTGAGTTTTATAAAAAATTTTTAAAATAAGAAAACAATTATAATATATGTAACAATTATAATAAAAAAACAACAATTACGTAACAACGCGGATGTTTTTCTTTCCTTGTTTACTTCTCTAAATTTACCCTTTTGCTACAGTAGAGCCGCCACTATTTACGCCTTTCTATGGACACTTTTTGATACAGAGATGGTCCTCTTTATATCTATCCTTCATAATTAAAAGGTTCGCTCTCACACAAACAAAATGAGAATGGGTAGAAAACGCATTACTAGTAACCGTCATGTTAGAAAACTTACCCGTGACTCACTTATGGACTACAAAAAAACTTCTTTTGAGCTCGTTGCAGCTTCATCGAAGGACATTGGGAAACCAGTTAGTTCTCGAACTGTAAGCAGAAGAATCACAGAAGCAGGCTTAAAAAGCCACAAAGCCAGGAAGAAACCTTGGCTCTCCGACAACAACAAGAAGAATCGTGTGGAATGGGCTCTAAGACACCAGCATTCTTCTGAAGAAGATTGGTCCAGTGTGGTATGATCCGACGAATCTAATTTTGAGGTAAGTTAAATTTTATACCATCGCATTAAACAATGCGATTAGATTCGCCGGACCATACCACATTGGGCCAATCTTCTTCAGAAGAATGCTGGTGTCTTAGAGCCCATTCTAAACGATTTTTCTTGTTGTTGTCGGAGAGCCAAGGTTTCTTCCTAGCTTTGTGGCTTTTTAAGCCTGCTTCTGTGATTCTGCTTCTTGCAGTTCGAGAACTAATTTGTTTCCCAGTGTCCTCCGATAAAGCTGCAGTGAGCTCAGAAGAAGTTTTTTTGCGGTCCTTAAGTGAGTCACGGATAAGTTTGCTAACCTGGCGGTCAGTACTAATGCGTTTTCTGCCTGTTCTTATTTTGTTTGTGTGAGAGCCAGTCTCCGCGAACCTTTTCATGGTAGATTGCACTGCACATCGTCAAACTTTTATTAATTTAGCAATCTCTCTTTGAGTCTTCCCTTCTTCATATAACATCTGGATTTTTATTCGTGTTTCTGTGTTAAATTCTCGTTGTTTCGGCATTTCGTGTTACAAACTGTCTCTACTACACAAATAAACAACACTCAGCAGCTTCTTATTTTCCCGGAAGTTAATAAAAGATTAACAAATAAATTACATTATTTTTCAAAATACTTCATATTTCACGTTGTGGACCAGGTGTTTTATGGTATCTTAAAATCCTTTATCTATTGTTTAAAATTAACTTTTAGTATTGCTTTTCAATCTATTATTAAACAAATAAGTCATTTTTAAATTAATTTATGAGTTACACGTGTTTTCAGGGGGTGCCTAATACTTTTGGCTAAGGCTGTACAAAATAAAAAAAAAAAACTCGAAACCCAGTTATGGCATAGGGGGAATTCATAAAAATCGTGCACTTTGTGCCAAGTCTTTGAAATTTGGTAAAGTCTTAGGTATGGTCTTAAGATTTTAGGAAACCATCGCAAGCAATTTGTGCGCGAGCTATGGTGGCTCGTTTGCTATAAATCAAATATGGCTGCCATCTGTATTGGTATTTTTAATAGATGGGCTTCTATTAGATATATGATTCAGCAATATAATATAATACTGCTGCTGCAATTACGAATGTTTGTACTAAAGATATGGAATTAATCGTATAATTTAAAAATGATTTATTTTATTAAATAACAAAATTTATTCCCGCTATATATCCCGATATATATTCAGTAGAACTAGTACAGTAAGACGCTTTTTTTAAAAAAAATTATGTCCTTTAAAATGTAAGGGCTTCTATATATGCATATTTTCTTCGCATACAATAACATTAACTAGAAAACACAAATTCAAGTTATATCTATAAATTTTCAAATATTAATCACTAAATTTGTTTGTTTGAAATTTAAAAATTTGTTTGCTTTTATTTGTTTGAATGTTGTATTAACGTAATTATAGAAAAAAATATGTAACAAACACTTTCAATTCAGGGGGATCATGAACCCCGCGACCCTCTCTCTGAATCCACCACTGATTTGTGTCAACCATTTATGTTTCTTTATATTTTGTAATTATTAAATTATTACACTGAATTAATGAAAAAAATTGTTTCTTTACCTTACATTGTATCGTCTACTTGGTCATATCAAAATACGAAATGACATAGAAATTGATTTTGAAACACAAATTAGACCTGAAAAATGGATTCCTCGCATCCTAGAACCTATAAAAAGTGGTATTACTCAACATTTTGTGTCTAATAGAAACCCATCTATAGCAAACAGACCACTAGAGATCTCACACAAGTTGATTGTGATGGTTTCATAAAACCTTAAGACCATACCTAAGACTATACCAAATTTCAAAAACTTGGCATAAAGTGCACGATTCTTATGAATTTTCAATAATTACTGCCCCGCTAAAATGAATTTTCACAAATAGTTGCCTGTTAAATTTCTGACATCAAATACTATAAAAAGTGCACTATTTAAGGGCAGGGTAAGGTATTAAAATAATTTTTTTGCATTTTTTTATTTTTTTAACTGAATGCATAATATCTTAAGAATATTGTCTCAAAATTTCAAGTTGATTGGAGCAAAATTGACGAAGTTATAAGCATTTTTGTTGTTACCTGGCAGATGTTTCGCTCTCTATATATCTCTCTCTCTCAGTTATAGAAATTTCAATGGAAATACTAACGTGTTTATACCTGTACTGTATATTTTGTCAGTGTAGGGTACAAAATTTAGTTTAGCAGTAAGTATTCTATATCAGTTTTATACAAGAATTTTTAAGTGTTCAAAACTAAAGCGTTTTCCCCACAGCTCACGTTTTCAAAGTCGGTGCCCCTCATAACTTCAAAACTACAGCACCGATCCATTTGAAATTTTGAACACTATTTCTGTACATAATTTACGAGGTAACGCTGGAGAGTTTTTTTTTTTTTTCAAATTTGTTAATAATTTTTATTTTACAATAACAAATTAGCCAATTTTTTTCGAAAAAATCGTGTTTTTCCGTTCTAAGTGTTCCAAAAAAGTGAAAAATTGAAATTTCGAAAAACCCTCCCAGCGTTACCTGAGGAAGACTATTATCTAACGAATGAACTTTAATTTTTTTTATTTCGGATGATCCAGCACCAAGTTATGAGGGGCACCGCAATTCTACTTTTTTCCGAGACACGTTCGAATAATTGCTGCCATTACTGTATTTTTAATATTTCTTCGTGAAAATTTTATACAATATTCTTCGAATGTTATACTTTAATGTACCACTGGTTTTAATAAAGAGGTTTTAACTGTGTCGTCACAAAAAAATAACAAAAACATGCCTTTTTTGTACGAATTAACCTTACCCTTTCCTTAAAAACTACTACCGTTAATATTATTTTTAGGTATATCGAGCTATCTAATAAATTTAATACATTAGACAGACCTCTACTGTTATCTTGTAAAAGATATTGAAATTTTTTTAGAATTTACATAAAAATCTTATTTCCAATTTTTATGTCATCGAAGGATGACATATTAATATTGTTGTGTGATCATAGTGGTTTCCCCCACTTATAGAGTTGTATATCCATATTGAATAATTATAGAGTTGTACATCCATATTGAATAAACGCAAGAGGGCTGTAGAGTTAACAACTATAGAGTTAACAAAAAAATCATAAATTAACACTTTCACTGAGGTGACATTACTTAGTGCGTGTCAAAAACACGCACTTAACGAATTTTTATTATATAAAAGTTTATCAAAATCTGACAGGTAGAGATAGGGACAGGCTTTAATAAGTTAAAAATTATTTCTATAATTTTCCTTTAATATGTACTTTAAGCTCGTGTGAATGATGAGGCTTAATAGTCTTAATACAGACTTTTATTTATACAAACTTTTGTACAAAACAAATGCCACATAGGGTGCCTGACATCAATGTACAAAAAATACACAGCGATTACAAAAATGGCACAAAATTCTCTTCTAATTATTAATGCCGTTAACGTACAAAAAGTATACGAAGTATTGCTACGAGTAACAATGAGTGTATTTGTTACTCTCACCACTTACTTCTAAAGCTTCATTCAAATCTACAGACACTGAACGTCATAGACACGTATCGTGGCAGACACGAAATATTGTTTAATGGTTTTCTTATAAACATATTCAAACATACAGACGATCCATCTCTGTGCGGTTACATTACACTATATAATGAATACAGTCATAAGAAAAGCATTAAACATTATTTGTCGTGTCTGCCACGATATGTGTCATATGTGTTGTGAGGTTCAGTGTCTGTAGATATAAATGGGCCTTAAATGATGTAGACACATGCGCACACTAAATAAAACTGCGCGAGAATTGGCGGGAATTAGCAATGTCAATTCTTGCGCAGTTTTTGATTAGCGTGCGCCTGTTCCCACATTATTTAGAAGTGGTGAGGGCAAAATATGCACTTATACATGCAACAGCTTGAATGTTTTGCACGGAAGTTTCATTTGAGTAAAATATATGAACTGGAACGCAAAAAACCTCTCCTGGTTCTTTGATATAAGTTTGGAAAAACACATGATTTTCTTGAAAAATATTAATTTATTTTATTGGAATTAACTTATAAAAATACAAAATCTCTCCAATCAATGGATACAAAGTAGACAAATGATAACTATATTTTAAAAAAATACAAAATAACAATTAAATAAAAACAGTGACTTAACAACAAAATTAAAATATTCAAAAATTTACAAAATATCACAATATCAAGGTGATGCTCACAACAACTTAAAACAGGAGTTCCCGAAATGTGAGTAACGACCCACTCGTGGGTTGTGTAGTAATCTGAGATAGGTTGCCAAAAATTTTAGTATTTTAATATTCGTTATAAAAATATAGTACGCATATTTACAAATTATTTTTTCTGATAATCATATTATATGAAACACTGTACTAGTGTATACGTACAAATTGCAGATGTAGTTTATTTGAAAACACCCCACAATAGAAAAACAATCATAATACCAATAAATATCCTTTGTGCATTTTAAGAAAAGAAGTAACGTAACGACTCTAAAAATGTAAAAAATGGATAACTTTAATAGTGGCTCGCTACTCATAGAAGTTTGGGAACCAATAGCTTAGAGATATGCCCCCCAGCCAATATACATTTGACATAAATTATCAATATTGGTCGCATCATGTATCAAACTATTCACATGTCCTTCCACAGACAGATGAATCGGTAATTTTCCTCCACCCTTCAACCCTTGTAGTCGAGCCTCGATATTTTTAACATGATCACGAGCCTTCAATAAAAAAATTAATATTTAATTAAAATCCCTCTCACTTCATTCTTTTTGACTACGTACCTGTTCATTTGTTCTTTCAGCGTTTGTATCAATACTGACCACGTGGGGACTTTTCGGCCATGAGACCAACGGATCGTACACAAATGGTTTTAATATTGACATTAACGTATCTTTTTGGGATCTTAGTACGCGCATTGTCACTTCACAAGCGCGTCGAAAGTTTCCTTCCACGCCTAATGGACCCATTGCTTTTATCATATTTGGTGTTAGACGGAATGGTACTCTTTCGGGCCATTCCAACGCTTCACCTGCAACAAATATATACCATAAAATGGGATGTTACAGTGGGGTGTTCTCCTACTCGAAATATACTTTTATACAAGATTTAAAATGATTTTGTGCTTAAAGTGAATCGATCAGTACTGACAAATTTGTGACAAATGAATTACTAAATCTATTTTTTTCTCTATAAATAAATACAATTTATGTGTAGAAAAATAAGTTAAATTTTATAATACATATAACAGTATTAATATTTGATTATTGTTCAATCTTCTAATTTTAATAATTTTAAAAGTAATGAATTTGATTCTGGTAGTGACGTGTACGCACACATAATAATTAACACGTACACAAATATATTATGGGTGTATTAGTATAAAATGACATTTTTATAATTTTTTTTTATATTTATTACAATAACTAAACGTCCAATATTAAACAAAATAGTTTTTTAATGATTCAAAAACATAAAAGAAAATAATTTTCAGTTTTTTAAATCTTAAAGTTGGTTTTTAATGACACAGCTTACTTAAATACATACCACTGATTCACCTCTAATCATTCTTTGAACATTTACTCGTACGTTAAAAATTCTAACTTTGAAAATTTATTTCTTCTAAACTACACGTCAGAAATTATTCAAAATAGTGTCAGTGAATGCATCATATCTTTCTCTATAATATACTAAAATTTCAAATTCTAAACTTGGAAAATTTCAAGTGATCGATTCACCTTAACTACTTCTTAATTTTTTGTGTTTTATCATATTATTAAAACGATGTTTGAAATGAGAATAACTTTAAGGTACAAAATTTCCAAGTTTTCAATCAAATATATACCCTGCAATTATATTTACACCGTACAGCTCATGAAAATTTGTTGTAACTCAAAATATCTACAGGCTAAATTATAAAATAATAGCAAAATATACACGACTTTTCCTTTAAGGGGACGGTGTTTATGTGTTTGTGTTCACATATACAGTCTTCGTGAGAATATTTTTAAAATAAACAATATTTTTATGTAAACAAATTTTCAATATTTAACATATATAGAGGTGATTATTTTGGAAGTTAACATAAGTATATGACAATAACAATAATAAAAATTATTAATACACATATGAATGTATAATTTCCAAGCTTACAGTTTGATGTAAATATTATGTAGCTAGAAAATATTCTTTAGAAAGTTATTTTAACAAAATTACTTTAACTTTTATATAAAAATAAATTGTGTAGAGAAACACCCTATATATAAATTGTCTAAGCGGACGACGTTTGTGTATTGTCGTTCGGTTAAAGAGAAGTCGGTGTATTTTACAGACCAACCCCCAAATATTCTCAAAATTTTGAGCGAAGTGGGACTAGTAGCAAGAAAGATATCGACATTTAATGGGATACCATGGTAACGCCGTGGCTACCATTATTCTGATTTCGATGAAATTCGTAGGGGACCAACTAAGAACCAAACCGCATAATTTCTGAAAATTTCATCAAAAGCAATCGAGTAGTTCAGAAGTTATGCCAGTTGGTGCGAACTAGTATCTAAATGAAATGTCATGGTAACGGTGTCGCTAGTGTTACTTCGATTATGATGAAATTCGTAGGGGACCATCTAGAAACGAAACTGCATAATTTTTTAAAAATTTCATTAAAAATAATCGAATAGTTTAGAAGTTATGCCACTTGGTGCAATCTGGCGACACACTGACGGACGGACAGACAGACACCAAACCAAAATTGTTCAGGAAGCTCTAAAACGTAAAATGTGCGTGAAAGTTTTCATTTTGGGAGAAAAAAAATTTTATGTTTCAAAAGTGATCACAATTCTTCCGCTACTTTAGTAGTCTCGGAAGCAGTATTATCGGTCCATTAGTGAAAAAATTTTTGAAATGGGGTAGATAGTTTTCAAGATTAGCCGAAACTAACACACTAAGTTACAAACTTTACTTCTTTATTATATTAAGCATATGTTATAAAATTTATGAAAATTAATTCCAAACTTCCAGTCTGTACCTCTGTTAAATAGACAATTGAAATCAACATGTACTGTATCCCCGTTCGTCGAATCCAAAAGAATATTTTCACCATGTCTATCACCAAGTCCTAGAATATATCCGACAATTGAAATAGTAGCGGTGGTCCTTATATATGATATTCGAGCCTAAAATCATTTAATAATTATTTAAAATCTTTGTGTCCGAACACAATTCTTTGCGGGAACTTACATGATACCACGTGTATGGATCTGAAAACGTTTGACGGAACCATTCATGAAAGACTAGAGGATGGCGTGCTAACAACTGTTCTTTGTACACTTGTCGTTTCCGTTCGAGACTGTCGCGTAGATTGCATATCATCGATCGCAGTTCTTTAGCCGGCACCACAGCATCTAGACAAATTATATATTTTGAATTAAATTTTCTGTTTAAAGTTCGTTGCACATGTCCGATTATAATTCAGATCAATCCGATTATCGGCTTAGAGGCACACACATAAAATTCTACTTTCAATAGTCGATGTCGACACACTCTAGGAAACAAAAAGACTAAGCAACACTAGGTAATAGAGATGTCGATTTTAAATCGATTAATCGAAGCTTAAAAAATCGATTCTTTTTTCGATTTTTTTCATTTGAATCGATTATTAAAAGTAAGAGATCGATAACCGATTTTTTCCAAAAATAACTTTATTTTAATAGTAATTCTACAAAGAAACATGTGTTAAAATGAAACACCAAAAACTCTATTGTTAATTGTCACTTTTTACTCGTTATATCAACGAACCCCTCCTATATTTCTATATAAGTCAGACTATTAATACAAAAGGAAGGAAGAGACCACCTATCTGTACAAACGACGATCCCTTTCCCACAAAAGCGACTTATTTAGAAAACATTTTTTTGTCAATTTGTTTGAAATTTTTGAATAAACTTGGTTCAATTCGTGGTATTCGTCCTACATATTCAATTGCCTTATTTTTTATAATTATAATTGAAAAGTTAACTCATTCATCGCCTTTACAAATATAATGTAAGGCTTTTTTACACGATATTACCGATATTACCTATATGTACTATCAAGTAACTCCCTTAAACAAAAATTATCAGCTAATTTTATTAAACTTTTCAAAATTTCGATTTTTTAGATCGATCTCACAGAATCGATTTTTTTTAGCCGGTTTTTTTTAATCGATTTTTTTGATTTAGATTTAAATCGATCCAAAAATCGATCTTTTTTTTTTTGGAGAATCGACATCTCTACTAGGCAACACTATGTAACACTAAGCAACAAAAAAACTTTTTTTCTACTCGCGAACGAATTTATCTGATTCGTACTCCTCATGCTTTCTACAACGTAGAAACGTACATAAACAATTTTGTGAGAAAAGTTTTTATTTATTTTTCAATATTTAATGCTATTTTTAACGAAAAAAAGTCATGTAAAACTAAAATACCCCTGTCCCAGCATCAGCCAAGCGGATTTCCAAATATTGGGCACTAGCGGATCTCATCTAAGATCTGTATTCATTTAAAATAGTTTAGAGCTGCTGTAATAGCTGAATTTCCAGAATGGAAACTCGCTAAAACGAACTTTTGCTAATCTTTCTTTGACTGTCGTTTGTAGTTTGAGATAAAAGATTCCCTAATTAAAAATCAGCAGTAGTCTGCAAGTATTGTAAGGTTCGATTTTTCTAGTAAAATGTTTTTCTATAATGGCAATATCTTGGTAGAAACGTTTTCCGTCTACATCACTGACGTTCCCCCTATGTTTAGGCGAAAAATCTAAATGAGAGTGCAAAAAATATATTTTCAAGGACATATTGCAACTTTATTTTATGATAAGATAGCAACATTTTCTCAATTATGTCGACATATTCAGGGGACTTCGATTTCCAAAAAAGTTTTTTGAGACTTCGACAAACAACAGTCAGGTTTTCTTTTCTATTTCATTTAAGGTTGAAACAAAAGCTGAGTTCTTTATTAACTTTTTGATATCTGGACCTTGGAGGGAAAAAATTTTTCTCTTAAAAACTGAAGACTTAGCCCCTTTGTGCTTATGACTTTCAAGAAATTTTTGATAAGCCCTAGTTTTATGTACAATGGTAGCAATATTACTTTAAGCGAAGGGCCAAAGCCTTAAACTCAATATTTTTCTGTCTTAGAACATAAATAGTCCTCATAGGCCAGATTTTCTGAACGTAATACATATTTCTTGCTTGCTAATATACTCACTCTTTGAGACGTGACTGAGCAAATTAATATTTTTCTAGTATCAGGAGTGACACCACATACAAACTTCACGGTATATTTTGCTCGAGTATTTTTTAATGTTGTCTAGTGTAATCGGAATGACTATCGGAATTAAAATCGGACGTTTACGGTTTCCCAATAAGTATTTTTTAAATACTTTTCTGCTTGTGTAACTGAAGAATTATGGCACGGAAAGCAAGTAAATTTGGAACCCATTCAATAATTCCACACTCTTCATTTAGTGGAATCACCGCGTATGTCCGAATATATAACCTGCGTTGTCGTGATTCAGGTTCTTTGTATAAATACTGATTGACCACTCCATTGAATTCCATAAGACGAAAATCTTTTCGTAAGTCATCTTTCGGTTTCAGCATGTGCATGTAACGTTTTCCATCAGAACCTTTAAAAAATATTTTTTTTAAATCACTGGTTGCTAAAGCTAAATTAACACAGCTATGAACGTTTTAAACGTGACAACGTCTGCCTGCGATGAAATTAAACTCTAAAATAATGTGCTTACTTCTTTTCGAATTTGATTTAAATGTTATTTAAGGGGTTATATACAGTCAGAAGGCCAAAAAAAGTAGATTTTTCAAGAATTTTTCTTGAGAAGACCTTTTAAATTATTAAAGTAAAAATTTGTACACATATGAAGGCTGAACTACAAAAACAGGGTAAGTTCCAAAAAAAAAAAAATTGGGGGGACAGGTCTACCCACACTGTCAAGTTCCCATTGGGTGTCCTTAAAGACTAGAGATTACTTTACATAAATAATTCTTTTTTCATTTCAGGCGACTCCTCCCCTGGGCCCCCGATAGAGGCTTTGCTCCTTGCACCATACCGGGGGCTTCGCCTTCTGTACCTAAGGGTGGGGGCTCCACCCTTATCAAACAAATAATAACATCATTTGTTCTCAAGATATGCGAGACAAAATATATTTTGGCAAAAGCTAATTTTTCAAGTTTCTTATTTTTTTTTAATTTTGTAATAAAATACTGGCGTTTTTAACATCAAGGAAGGTTCTTGGGCCATTATATAATAATGTTATGGTAAAAAATCCATATAATCTATGTTATCTTAATAAAGTTAATTCCGTTTTTTTACCACAAAAAACAAACCGCTAATCCGAATTTGCTGAAAACTTTATCCGGTCTTCATTTTGTGATTATGCATCTAATGAAATTAGTCCGGAGTTGATATCATCATTTGTTCTCGAGATATGCGAGACGAAAAAAAATTCACGAACGAACGAACTAACGAACGCACACACAGACATCACGCTAAAAACGATGGATTCGGATCCTAGTGACCTTGAAACGTGGAGATATGTCAAAATTAGCGATTCGTAAAATCGGACCCATTACAATAACTTCCTATGGGAAGTTAAAAATTAGTTAGACCCGAAAAAGGAATCTGCCATTACTAACAATCTAGATAGCATGCTAAAATTTTTTTTTGGCACTTATTCATATTATAGTAACTTTTAACTATATTTTAACATTTTTTATTTGTAAAAATAATTATTCTGAAAGCTGCTATAGCTGATCTCCGAGAACATCTCTAGAAAAAGGTCTATTGTGGTGAGCAGGATATCTCTGGACTGAAAAAGCTAAAAATATTTCGTTAATATAATGTATTATCTTGAAATTGATCGATTTAATAAGCAAAATAATAATTTTTAATAAAATAGCGTCTTCTCAAAACAAAAGAAATCGATTTTTGAAAATACTTCAAAAAATTTAGACCTTAAATTGTTTATAAAATAGAAAATATTTATCGGCGAGAAAAAACTCGATTAATTACTAAAAAATTTACTTAAAAAGCTTGTGTTAAAATTTGAGACTGATCGCTTCAGCCGTTTCCGAGAAATCTTGCTCACCGACTTTAAAAACAAAATTTTGGAAGAAGACAATGCTCCGGCCTCCTACATTTAAACGCTATGCCACGTCATTACAAATGTACGTGTAACTTCAAGAATATTCGCTGAATTGGCAAGAAATTTTCTATATGTGTACTTAAGGTACCATCACAGTGTAGAATTTTGAAAAAATTAATTTTTTTGTCTTATCTTAAAGTATATATAATTATGCATGTTCTCTCAAAGTTTCAAATTTAAATTCGAATGATTACGGTCGCTACGACCACGGATCAATGGATTCAGTCTAAATACAAAACTCTGGGGATCGATTGGCGCCTTTTGGTGGGATGTTATGCCACTTTACATTCAGTCTTTCCAGTGAACATACAAGATCAATTGTTATCACCACAGTATCATATTTTTGTTGAAACAATGATTTGAAACAATTTTGAGACAAACTTTAAACGCGTATGTCTCGAAATATCCTTTTTAAAAACGGTACCCACTCTCAGAGGGAAAGTTTCCAAGCTATAAGTTTGAAAATTTGACAGAATATTCTCTATTCCATTCTCCGTGTACCTATGGAAGCTTTTTTTTTTTGAAATCTTCCTATTTTTCACACGGAAAACTGTTAAAAAAAGGCCTAAATTTTGTACTTTTTATCAAACTGCCGCCATTTTTTCAAATTTAAAATAAAAAAGAAAAAACCTCCATAGGAACATAGCGGCTTACCTTCTGATTGATAATCTAGATTTTTTTTCGGATGAAAACTGCGGCCGCAATCGTGTGTACAGATTTCCGACCTTTTTTAAAGACACTTTTTTCAAAAAATTATAATAATTATAAAAAATAAATAAAAATGAATAAAAAAAATATTTTTGTATTGTTAAATAGTGATATTAATCGTAAAAAAAATTCATCCCCATTCCCCCATCCTATCCATCCGAAAAAAATTGCGAAAATTGACTATTTTTCGGCCGGTCACACTGTGATGGTGCCTTAAATATAGGTACATTTCGAAAATAAAATTTAAAAGAAATCGATTTTTTGAAAATTCTAACCACAGAATACAGAAACGAAGTTACTATCTCTGTACTAGTGATACCAGAGTAGACAAAAAATACTTTCTACTTCTCCCTACTATGTTGTGTAGGAACACACTGTAGTCGTGTGGGTTTCATGTTTGCATGTGTGTAAATGGTCACACACACAACTACATAACATGTATATGCGGATAGAGCAACGTGCAGTTTAAGTAATGATGGTCTTAACAATCAGTAACAATTGTCGTACATTCGGTGATCGCCACCCAACGACTAAATGCCTTAAGCTGTGACAGACCAACAAATGAGTCCAAGCTAACCACACTTTTTTTATTTTAGTTTGCTTCTAGTGTTCTATGATTCTAACTATATATAACCCCTTAAAATGATTTAAAACTTGTACTTTTATGCAACTGACACAACATATCAATGCGGGATTTTACTGAAACTTTGAGTAAACAAATAACACAAGGATTTCGAATATATCAAGTAGTTTGACGAAAACAATAGAGAATAAACTAGACAACATTACTAATAATCCGGACAAATGCGCCAATTATATTTTTTTCAAAGATAATTTTCATAACGTTATAAGACGTTGTCACGTCAAAAATATCATTACCAATGAAAGTAATCCTTCGAGGACGTTGTAGTGATGGCATAATAGTAACTTGTTCTTCAATTCCTGCGATGTATACCAGTTGACGGGGATAAGGATTATGTTCAGCCAATGATTCATTTTGAATAGGTAAAACCATTTTTAAATATTGTTCGATCGGGATCATAATTTGACTGAATTCTTTCGAAGAGATCAATCTAGGTAATGATTTAATCAACGACGAAATTGAAATTGACGAAGCATCTTTACTGATCGGTTTATTACAAAGTTCGATCAATTTTTCAGCCAGTTTATTGAAATCGTGAATGAGGAGTGTTAAGCCTTCAGTGGACCGTATCCGTTCATCTTGAAATATTTCCTGACAACGTTTTACTCGCACCAGGTAACTGGACTTGAATACTGACATTATCATCCACAGAGATTGTTGGGGATACGATTGGATCAGTTTAATAATGATCGATTTTAATTGATTATACACCTGTTTAATTTAGAAAATAGTAAAGTTACGTGTTTCGGTAATTCCCTTGGACAGCTTCTAAATTATACTACTAGAGGTGCGTGCGTTTTATAACATCGGTTCGTTTAATAATACATTTTGAATAGATAGAAATAAAATTATATTTCTTTCTCTTTATTTTGCAGATATACAGGATAATAACTCTAATTACTGACGAACTGAGCGCGTATACATATAATATAAATATTATGAATGTTTACAATATATATTTCAATGTAGTAGTAGTAGGACATACTACCCCTATCTGCTACTACTACTTTCTTCTTCCCCCACCACTGAAAATATATATATATATATATATATATATATATATATATATATATATATATATATATATATATATATATATATATATAAAGCATGTAGTTGATATAATTTTTACTTTGTTTGAAAATGGGCTATTAAGCTTGAAACAATTATCACAATTAAAAAATAAACGTAATAATTTTTGCTAAGTAAAATATTTGTTTTATTATTTACAAATATGGAATATAATAAAGTAACGTTCAAATCAGTGAATATTAAATATATTTCTTTCTTTTTCGCACCAGTATTACTAAATGTACCGATGTTGTATATCTTAACAATTAAAATTTAAGGTTGTAAGATAACCGAAAATAGAGTTTTAAAGGACGTTTCGACATTTTAATAACAACAAAAGGTTTGTTCTTGCAGTTAGTTCTACCAGTTCTAAACTGATTGAGTTTGTGCAGATTACAGCAGTGTGTTCTCAGAGAAGAATTTCGAATTCAGTACTAGCTTGGTGTTCTTTTGAACAATTGAACTACAGTGGAGCTTCACTAAAATTAAGAAAAATTTGGTAAACTTTAGTGAAACTTAACTTTAGTGAAGCAGATTGAGGTCAGTGGCGGTCATTTAATACATGATCGGGACTAAATAATAATTTAAGTTATAGGTGACGTACAAGAGTAAACTATTTAATAATTTGGATTCCAGTGAATTAATTGGATTTTATACTAATGTATAAAATTCATTAAAAATATTGCTATTAGAAAGTTCTTCATTATAGATATATTTGCTATAGAAATTGTTTTTTTTTTTTTTGTCCCTTGAACGGACAATTGACACGTACCGTAACTATTTTTCAATCTATCTATATAAGCAGCTACGATTTTCTTTGGATTCACCAAATTCTCCGAATTGGTTATTAAGTACCTGGTATTCAAGTATTTTGGTAATTATTATTTATGTTCAAGTATTTATGTTGAAGATTGGTTAAAAAATTCTATTTTATACCAAAATCGAAGTATATTGTCTAAACTAACTAAACTAACCTAACCTTGACTAGTCTCACCACCTATAACCTTAACTTAATTAGTTTTTATATCAAAGTCGAAGTATATTGTCAAAACTAACTAAACTAACCTAACCTTAACTATCCTCACCACCTAGTTTTTATATTATCTACCTAAAATTTGAAAAAAAAAAAAAACTTTTAACCTTAACCTAACTAACTTATAATCTTACTACCTAGTTTTTATATCATCTACTATTTGATTTTTCAAAATAATGTTTTCCAAGCTTAGCTTTTTAAATACAATAGTTTTCAGCCATTAACGTTCGTTTTTAAATGCAATAGTTTTAATACCAACATCTAAGGTCTGTTGCAATTTAGCCATCTTTTATATATTGGGAGCAAAAAATCTTAATCATACCACAGCCGCATGTACCCTAACTAAAGAATAATTAACGATGTTTATTTTGTTGTTCGGTTATTTTGTCGTACAGTTATTTTGTCGTTCGGTTATTTTGTCGTACAGTTATTTTGTCGTGCGATTATTTTGTCGTTCGGTTATTTTGTCCACGATTACATATTTTGTCGCGGTTGTTTTGTCACGGTTATTTTGTCCACAGTTATTTAGTCGCGGCACCGACATAAATATGTTGTGTAGTATGGTGTCACATGCCATAGATGGCATAGATATAGATTAATACAACTTCGTAGTAATAAAAAATGACCTTATTGTTTTCCAGTGATTTTCATACTGTAATCTATTTTGTTAATTTATAATCGAAGTGAGTAAAATATTAATATTCACGAAACTGTAACTTACAAATTCTGTAACATTTTTATCGACTGTGTACCTAGGACAGATAGTAATTTCTATTATCAACATTGAACGGCAACTTTTGTAACTCTACTTATTAAACTGCACAATCTTGCCAGATTTTATTACTCTCAAAAATCCACTAGTCAAATTTATATTATATTATGATTTTTTATGATAAAATTGTTTTTTTATTACAAAATGAGCTTTCTCAATGCTACTCTAAATTAAGAAAAAGAAATTTAGTAATTAAATAATATTAATTTTTGACAATAAATGACAGACTTTTTTCGAACTTAGTAGTACTTAATCTCTAGCGTTCCATCCACCTTAAGTTCTTAAAAAGTTATTAATGTAATAACAAATAAATAATTTCTCACTTCCCTATTTTTATATGATAATCATACAATGTATTATTGCGTTTTTCTCATTACAAATTTCTAGCTAGCGTCATCATCTGATCTGCTTATTAACAATACTAACAACAATCTGAACGACTGCGCCAGTTATATTTTTATTTGAAAAAATGTAAAGCTAATTTTCGTAAAATTAAGGCTAACTTCAAAAATGCATCACTGCTTGCATGAGGCAGAGTCAAAAGTTCAAAAACGCATCAGACGCACCACAACGAAAAATAAAAAATTCATTTTTGCATTTGATGCGTCAAAACAATGCATCAAGAAATTTGATGATGCGTGTCATGCGCATAATGTAATATCACAGCTACTTACATTTATAATATAGGTGGTTGTGGTGCCTAGAGTCTGGTAATGTGAATAAAGGATGATGCCACTATGGTCCTATGACCATAATAGTTATAGGAATAATTCCGAAAAACTAAATATTGAAAAAGATGAATTTATTTACTTATCATTAAAATTGTTTAAACTATCTGAATACATCTTGCACTTAAAATATGTTAATATTTTTTATTCAAATAATTTCAATTTTTTCAATTTCAAGTAAGTTCAAGTTGAAATTCAAAGATAATATATACAAGGACTGATTGCTGTATTATCTATAGTCTAATCATGCTATATTATCTATAGTCAAATCAGAGATTAAATGATGCTAATATCCCGTTCAAAAACATCTAATGTGCATCAAATTTCAAGAGAGCATCAATATCGCATCATGTAGTATTAGACACATCAGAAAGGTCATGATGCTGCATCAATGCGGTAAAGTTTACATTTTTGAAGTTACCCTAACTTTTCGTACATGCAGGCCTACAGTGCGAAGTGAAATAGCGTATCAAATAAATCAAATCAAATCACCTGTTTATCAGGATGACAAATTCGGGACACGATTTGCGAAAATGCAGACAGAAACATATAAGCCGGTAAACGATCCAAATATGTACTTATCAATTTGGTCATTTTCAAAACAGTTAAGGATCGCACCTCATATGTATCCTTATTTTTATTACCCACTTGTCGACTTGCATAATCCAACCTGTACAAGAAACCATAATATCAAAAAAATAGTATATTTAGAAACCATAACTACATTACCATATACTAAGCATCCTAGGCATTGATTGATACAGAAACTCTATACCAAACTGCATTGATTTTCCGAAATTATAGATCATATGAAGCTGCATATCACTACCCAATCCGATATCCTTGTCGCCAGACATTGTTGAAAGAGCTTTATCATAGTATTTCGCCAAAAACACCTACCAAAATCATCAAAATTAATCACCCGAACAAGCTTTACCCCCCGAAAATACTCACCATGGCCATCTCACATTCTTTATTACTATCGATGGCTTCCTTATATTTCGTAATATTGGCTTCTACATCTAAATTAGCCGTTTCTTCATTATATACAGCAACTAAAAGTTTGGCTTCTGCTATAGTTTTTTGTAAATTGGAATTATCTGGACTCGTGGGAATCGATGCATGTTCTTCTAATCCCCGTTTCAGAATACTAAATGCCATCTCTTGTTCCCCGCGATTCCAATGTAACTTAGCCCGTTCCACAAACAATCCCACTGGTTTATATTCTTCCGCATTTAGTAAGTTGATGTACGCCTGTTGATATAATCCGGCAGCTCGTGCCACCTTCGCACTCTTGATCCAATAATTACCGATATATTTACTAAATAAATTTGAAATTTCTGGTCGGATCCCGGTTAATAATTCCTAAAAATGATTTCAGAAATGATAACTTCTATAGTACACTCCAGTACGCTCAGACGTGAAACACTCATTCGGGTAAACTCGTGCTGAGGAGTCGAGTTTGGCCGAACGAGAGAGAAGTAGTTAGTTTATGACTAATTCAATTATGTTATAATTTGTCAAAGCGTCGCATTCAGAAATTGACATAAGAGTAATTTTATTCCGATTAAAGATTCCCGTGGGACACAAAATAAATTATCAGTGAGGCTAAATCTTTGTTTAAATTTAATGTAACGATAGGATAGGTTCTGGATAGGACCTGGATTAACAGAAAGGATAATTTGTATCCCAATTTAAAATTTCCGTAAAATATAATACTAATATTTGAGAAATTTTTTATAATCCTTAAGGGATCTTTTACAAGTGATGTGCTACCAAAAAAAAAAAAAAAAAAAAAAAAACACTTTTTAGGAACTTTTTTGGAGAAACTATTTATCGTAATGAAAAAAAAAAAAAAAAAAAAAAAAAAAAAAAAACTTTTATACATTAAAATACATTTAATTAAGTGTATCTTAAATATTTTTTCTTCATCAGCTGTCTGCCCTTGTAAACCGGTTGAAGGTTACAGGCCCAAAAAAAACCGGTGTCGTCATGTTTTGCCATATAAAGAAATGATACTGATTTAGCGGGAAATGTTTAACAAAAATGTTTTAAAAAAAAAAAACTATTAGTTCAATTGTACTCAAATTTGATGCATTTTTTTATTATGGTGTTTTTTGTAAGACTATCCAGAATCAGCCCTTAAAAAAAATGGAATTTTTAGAACGTCTGAAAAATTTAAAAAAAAAACTATTAGTTCAATTGTACTCAAATTTGATGCATTTTTTTATTATGGTGTTTTTTGTAAGACTATCCAGAATCAGCCCTTAAAAAAAAATGGAATTTTTAGAACGTCTGAAAAATTTAAAAAAAAACTATTAGTTCAATTGTAATCAAATTTGATGCATTTTTTTATTATGGTGTTTTTTGTAAGACTATCCAGAATCAGCCCTTAAAAAAAAAATGGAATTTTTAGAACGTCTGAAAAATTTAAAAAAAAAAAAACTATTAGTTCAATTGTACTCAAATTTGATGCATTTTTTTATTATGGTGTTTTTTGTAAGACTATCCAGAATCAGCCCTTAAAAAAAAAATGGAATTTTTAGAACGTCTGAAAGGTCAAAAACAGAGTAATATTTCTTACTTTTTTATTCAAAATGGCGCCAAAAAAAAAGTATGAGGTTTAGTGGGCTGATTCTAGATAGTCTTACAGAAAACACCAAAATAAAGAGAATACATCAAATTTTAGTCCAATTGGGCTTATATTTTTTTTCTGAATCGTTGGCATCGTTTTGAATTACAAAATTTGCATGTAACATTCACCAGGCCTACAAGAGCAGATGGAAAGCCAGACAAAAAGAAAAAAAATTCGAGATACACTTAATTATATGTACTTCAATATACAAAACTTGTTTTTTCATTACAATAAATAGTTTGTCCAAAAAAAAATTCCAAAAAAATGGTTTTTTTTAACACATTACTTGTAAAAGACCCCTTAAAAGCTTTTGCAAACCGATTTTAATAAATTCTAGTTTAAAAATAGTTTACATTGTTTATGCTAGTTAAAAGTTCTCGTAAGATTAAAAATTTATTTTTTGATTACAGATTAAAGTCAATACTTGAGCCTGGTGAAGAGCTATTCGTCGAAGACAAAACATTGGTTCTAAGATCCGAATACTGGATTGTACAAGCATTTCACGTTTCTCAAATTCGGAGATCATGTCTTCAATTAGTCGCTCAGCGGATCTGACATCATTGGGTGATCTTTTTATTCTATGAACGACATCATTGATTTTCTCTAGTTCATTCAACAGATGGAGCTTAATGATTTGCGGATATCCGTATTCGTAACTTCCTTCTTCCCTGTTGAGTACACTTAACGGTTGGACTAATTTACATCGGATTTCCGTTAATTCCTCAACGAAAGTTGTCTGTAACCCTTTAAAAAAATATCATTTAATGTACGCATGTCACATTTTTTGTAGGGGAAGTACCTTTATGTAAATGTAATAAAATTCGCCCTAATGAGACACCCCAACTATTCATCTTTGTCAAATCCTGGAGCCGATTTTCTAGTTTATCGTACTGATTCAGCCTCCACAGCGTCTCCACTTCACATTCATATAAACAAACAGAATACTCTAGTGACTGGTAATCGATACCTTTCATAATGCGATCGGCAGTGTAAGGATTATTCAAATCGAAATAGCATCGAATTAAACCCTGTAGCGTTTGTGACTGTAACGGACCTTTCTGCGCCAACTGTTCATAACAAGCTGCCGCATCTTGTAGTTGGCCGGAAATTTCATAGCTCAATATTCGATATTCCAAATGTGGTTCTTTTTGTTGAATCGCTTGTATTCCCGCTACACTATCCGGATCTTCCAACTGGACGTACAAACGTGTGAAAAATCCCAATTGATTTTCCAATTCTTCTAAATTTTCATCCACGTAATCCTCTAAATACATTAAGGCCCGTGGGAATTCTTCGCAATAGTAATTACTTTGTGCGATCGTTAATTTAGGTATTTTTTTAATAAAATTACTAATTTTATTATATTCAGGATCATTTTGTGGCAATTTCGCCGGGCAATTTTGTATTTCCCATTCACGAAGCCATTTTGATAAGAAATCTAAGAGGAGATATATTATTTTCGAGGCTTGTACCTAAAACAGAACAAAATATGCTAGAGTAAAGTAGTTTTGCAAAGAGGTGTTTTGTCTATTTACAATTGTGATTTCTTCACTTGTTGGTAACGAAGGCATATACCGTAATAAATCGGATTTTAGCGGTTTAAATTGAAGCTGTTTATCATCGTTTCCCCGTTTTTCGTACGCTTGAAGCACTGTCAACATTTCTTCATATATTTCTTTGATATTTACCGAGTCAGCTTCCAAAATAGAATGTAATAAAATATACGGCAAGAAAAACATTAAAACCTGCATATCAATTTTTAGACTTGGTTGACAACAGTCAAATAAATTTCGAAAATTTTCAGTTTTCATGATAAGAATCAATTTTCCGACCCAACTAAAATGAAACAGAAATGAGTATGAAAGTATGAAAGCGAAAAAACAAACACCGTCACGGCGCCATTTTGAATTATTTCAAAAATGTTGTCTTTTCACCTGTGGATCCAATCGACAAAATTTGTAATATTTGCGGATAAAAAGAGCGGATGATTTTTCGGTTTTACTATATGAAAAGCAATTTTGTATCGTGAAGTTAATAATGGTTGCATTATTTGTTGATGATTCTCCGGAAAACTACACCAGATAGCACTTTTATCGGTTACATTGTATAATTTTAATATTTCTTGAATTACTAGTCCAAAACAATCCATATTCTAAAAAAACAAAATTTTAACAAGTTTCTTACTTTTTTTTTGTACACGTTATATAAAATTTATTATACTAACTTGACCATATTTTTCCGACTGAAATGCTCTAATTAATTCATTTAATGCCAGGACTGCAAACTTCTCGTCTCGGATATTAAAAACAAATGTTTCATTCTTTTTGGCGTATCTGTAACTCACAAAAATGTTTTTATCGTTTTTTGTCGAAAGAAATTTTATAATCTCCGAAAACTTACTTCTTTGGTAACTGACTTGGCTCAATAGCGCCCAACTCTCCAATACATGTGCTACAAGCTAAATGGATTTGCCAATTCTTTTCTTTAAACCCTAAAAAATTGAACGAAAAACCAATGATTTCTTGTGATTAATGTAGTAGTTTATACCTAGAAGATGGTCGTATCTGAGTTTACAGTGCAAAAATTAGGCTAGATTAAATTGTTTCATAATATAGTTCAATGGGGTATTTGACAGTATAAAAGAAAAACAATAAAAACAAATTTTAATGAAAATTGATAATAAAAGACAGCAATTTATAATGTTAATTCATCCTAACTATCATTATTTAATTTTAAAAAAATTAATATATTTCAGCTATAAATTACGTCAGTAGAAATGGGCTGTGACGTTGCATTTTCTTATATTTCAACACTGCCGCCACTAGGGTCGTTACATAAATTCCGGTTAGCAAACATAACTATCGAAATTAATTTGAATTTAATTAATTTTTTTAAAAAAAAACAATTTTCTTCCTAGTTATAAGAAAAATAAACAGTTTTTTTTTTCTTAGTTACGTGACACCTGTTGCTATCTAGAGAATGTGACTTAATTGAAGCTAATGAACATTTTCGCGCAAATTTTGAGAACAAATATTAAATTAATTTTTTCTAACGATTTTTGGCATTATTTTTAAAAAAATTAAAATTATATACATGAACAATACATAAATATGCGTATTTTAAAATAGTTTCCCAAAATTAGTCAAATTCTCCATTGTGTTTACATTCAAAAACGTAATAAATTTCATATTTCAGTTCCTTTATTTATTAAAATATATAAAATTATGTTAATTTATTAAAAATATTCGATATATTTATCTAATTAAGTTAATAACCTTCATCAAATTAAAAACATAATCTGGGGTGAAGAGATACGAAAACAGGGGTAAATAGACATAAATGAGAGGGGAATAGAAACTGACATCCCAGGACTGATTACAATTTTACGAATAAGTCACTATAATATGGGTATACAGTTTTCGAATTTATTCAATGAATAGGTTTTCTTTTTATAATACTTTTTTCCTGTTTTTTCTATTACTGACCACATTTTAAAATTTTCCGACTAAATGAAAAAAGAAAATGGATTTTAAAATGGAATAAAGATAAAAGACGAACTACAAGAACCAAAATTAGTCTTTTATACATCCTTTAAAAAGTGTATGAAATTCGAATACAAAGTTCAAAAAGTTTACTACTCATTCCATTTTACGGTAACCTAACATCTAACTCAGGGGTGGCCAACCCTCGGCCCACCTTTTTTTGGCCCGCGAGATTCATCACACTTATACAAAATATGCTTATTTTATATTGACCAAGGTAGTGAAAACCAATGTATTAAAAAAATAGGTACATAATATATGGGGACTCATAATTTTATATGCGGCCCGTGGAATTATGAAGCGCTTCCCAAGTGGCTCCCAAAATCATTTGGATTGATCACCCCTGATCTAACCTAACCTAGTCTAGCTTAATCTAACCTAACGTAACTAACTTTATTTTTTTTATTTAATCCTTTAGTTCTAAAAGACACTTCTATCTAACCTTTGCCAAGTGTAAAACTTCCAAATACCCATCCATAAATATCTTATAAAAGAAATCACCCCTCTACAGAACTAAAACCCTTGAAATCCCACTAAAACTTTTAAGCTGAGCGTTCACTAGGTCGGAAACGCGGCGCGGCACAATTCCGCTCTCGGAGATAAATACATCTGAATAAATGCAGGTTCGTCCACTAGGTCAGAGACAGAGTGGCGCGGTACCGCCCCGGAGATCTTATTGATGTAAGAACCGCGCTGCGTTTCCGACCTAGTGGACGCTCAGCTTTAAAACCCCAACCAGTATCGACTAACCTTTCATGACGTGTTCAATCAGCTCCACAACAATTGGATCCAAACCACTATTTCCTAAAATTAACTCATTCAACTGTTCCCGATTCTTTTTAAATAAATTGGTAATAAACTGAAATCCGTATATGCGCATCTCAATATTCTCATGTTGCAAATACTTTAAATAAAATAATAATTGATCGCGAAAACTCATTCTAGCATATTTTTTCGTATATTTTAAAACCACAGCTTTAATACGGTTATCAACATTTTTATCCGCCAGGAAAAACAGATCTGGAAGATATTCTATAAGATCATTTTCATGATCTATCACAAGATACGTAAAGATTTCATTGATTAAATTTGGAAATACATCAAACAGGGGTAGTAAAGAGATAAAAATTGACGAAAGTAGCGATCCTAGTGTATCAATTTCACAATTTTGAACGAACGCATTCCACGCATGACAACTTAACTCCTTAAATTCCATCGTTTCCATATTTAGAGTGGAATGTAGCGTTGCCATAAGTTTAAATCGTAGCGGGGTAATATTTTTTGGACCCATCAGTTTGATGATTTTCGGTAAACTTTTTAAGGCGTGTCTCTTGTCGGAGATTGCGACACGCTTACTGTTCAATTTCAAGTCGAAATATACAAGAAGTCCGTGAAAACGGGCTTGTAAAGCGTTAACAATATCCTCATTTTTGGTGGTTGCTTCTTCTTGGAAAAGTAATTTTAAACCGTTTAAAATGTGATGTTGATCTTTGTGAAAGTACAGTAAGAACTCATTACCAATTACCTGAATAATAAGAAAAGAATAACCAAAATAGTCAAAATTTATGTCTTACCTACTATATTTAAAATAAAATAAAAAATATAAATAAATAAAATTTAAAAAAAAAAAACTAGTAACGGACGATTATGAATGGGATATTTCGATTATGACTATGATCACAATTAGTTACTAATTAATAATACCAACATCTGGGGTTGTAGCCTAGGGGCTCGGGTCTGAACTCTGAAGAGAGGGCTCGTAACTATAAGTAGGAAGTAAACTTTTTTTTTGCTCGTCACTTATTTTTTGGGAGAAAAATTTAAAAAAAAAATGTGATTTATTCCTGGTAGAACCAATAGAACGATTAAAACTACTAAGAGAAATCATTTGATAATAAAAATATCTCGAAATATGTAATTAATAATTGTCTATCTCAATAATGATTAACTAATTAGTATTACTAATCATTCATAATCGTCCATCTCTAGAAAAATAACTTTTGCAACACTTACCCGAAAATGGCGTAACTTTAACGTGGATTCATCCGATTTAGTTGTATCCAAAATAAATTTCATACATTTGTGATAGGTGGTCTGATCTTCATTTATATAAATTTGAACATAAATATTGCCAAAATTATTTGCCAAAAGTTCCGCGGCCGACGATAAAGTGATTTCACACACTGAATCCAACAAAGCACTCAAGAATGGAAATTTTACAATCCACGGTATCAAATACGGGAGCATATGTCGATTTTCATTTAAAATAAAATCATTCAGTCCCATAAATCCGAAAGCTCGAACTAACTTATGCAACGGTGAGGAAAAATTCAATTTTTGTAGCAGATAATTAACCACGGATAATTCAATTATTGTTTTACAAATGTCTTTTTTGAAATCGATATAAAATTTATCTTGGGTGATTTTTAAATTTTCCGCCAAATCTTGTAAATAAATGCACGCAAATTCTTGTACGGTAGATCGCGCGTTTAACGCAAAATGAATTAAGAGTTTCACACTAATCAATAAGAAATCGCCAATGTTTAAACAACCAAGTTTTTTAATGGCAATTAAAACGGTTTCTTGAAATTTATAATCCGATTGTTTTAAAACTAATTTACTTGTTTCAATTAACCCTTTAACACACTCGGAGAATATTTTTTCTTTAACCGACTGCTCTATTAAATTAGTCGATTGTATATTTTTAAGCACTCGATCAAAATATAAATTAAATTTTTCACGAACTTTGAAATCATCATCTCTAGAAAATTTCATCCATTCCTTAATTAAATTGATGTTACTAACAAGTTTAGGAAAATGGACGCTGGCTTTAAACACTAAACCGATAACAATTATTTTCAGATCTGTATGGTGTGTGGAAATCAATTCAAAAAATGGTGAAAATAAACCTTCCACGTTTGATGTTGAATTTTCCCCGCGCTTGTACCTTTCAATACTTTCTGAATTGATCCAATAAAGTTGATTTTCAATCAGGAATGGTTTACTATCTTTATTTTGTTGATTATTCTCTGTAATGATGTCTACTCTATCACACTCTAAACATAAAATACCATAACTGACGACTAGATCATCTTCTGGTCCTTCGAGCCGTTTGTAAGAATGAGTCAAAATATGATTTCCACCAGTTATGCACATTAGTTGTAGCAGAGCCCGACACAAGGCCTCGGTGAATTTTATGTTACTAGTGTCACTCCATTTTTTTATAAACCATTCCATATAGATTTTATGCAAAACTACCACGTTCGAAGCGACAAGAAATGGAATGTAGTTTAAAATTAAAAATCGTATTTCGTCGGGTGCTACCGATGATTGTTTCAAAAATCGATATATCCAATTACAAACCGTTTGGTCTCTAGCACAATGTATGGCAGTGGGTAACAAAAATTTTAAACTGTTAATTTTTTCTTCTAAAGTAAAAGTACGTCCGGACATTAAATTTTGAAGTTTTTGATTAATTTCTTGATTTTCAAATTCTATATTTAATTGTTTTAAAAATGGCAACGCCATCATACCAAACATATATTGCGCATGACTAAATTTTTGCGCGGGACTTAAAATCAGAAGATAATATAATATTTTATTAGACTGATTAATAAATTTATCTTTTTGTAAATTTGTAGATAATTTTATTACTTTCATCATATTAAAAAAATTTTGCGAAAATCTTGTGCAAAACTTTTCATCAAAGTACGCAGGCGTAACTAATATATTTAAATTTAGAGAGTCCGCATTCTGAACTGTTGATTCAATAATAGTCATTAATATATTATGAATCATCTCCAAATTTTCGAATATCCTCTCATCTTGGAGATTTAACTCCTCAATCCGATTCACTAACTGTTCTGAATACGTTTTCCAACGAAATTTATTAAATTCAAAATTTTTACGATTTTTTAACGCGTTTCGCACGTCTATATGAATCTGTGTTTTATATAAATTACTTTCAAGCCATAAACAATCCGATTTGACACAATGTTTGCACATTTGCGTAAAATTATTAATTTGCGCCGTGCTAATACTACCAATAATCGTTTGAATAATTTTATTACTGGATTTTCGCAAGTGATTATCCGATTCATTTAAACAATAAATTAAATGGCACAATTCTAATATTTGTAACAAAATCGTAGAATCCGCTGTATCAAAGTAATATTTACAAATCTCTAATGTATCGATTAATTGAGTGGTATAATCCACATTTTTAGCATAAATACTGATTTTTTCGGAAATTATAATTTTTAATGAATTTAAAAAGGTAGTTAAATATTTCGTGTCAAAATTTGTCGTGTATAAGGCGATATTTCGTTTTAAAATAAAATTAACGGTTTTCATAATGACGATTTGTAATTCTAACGATTTGCTACTGTAATTTAAAATTAATATTAAAATATCCCAAAGATTTCGAATAAACTGATTTGAAAAACTGATATCGATTTCTCGTGTTAAAATGTAATACAAAATTTCCACTAACGATTCCGCTAACTCGATACAATTTTGCGCAGTTAACGTGACGAAATTTGGCATTAAAATAATATCTTCAATTTCTACACGATTTTTTAGAAATCGTTTCATAACGATCGATTCGGCAATTTCGGATGTTTTCGCGAAATGTTCTTCAATATTTTTTAATGATTCCAAATATTCACAAGTGAGTTGTCTATGTAGATCGGGATACGGTAAGACAAGAGTTAGGATTTTTATTTGCGCTTTAATTGCTAAATTGTGAATCCTTTTCAAAGATGGACATCCCAATAGATAGAATAATGATCCTTGGAACCATAATGTGAAAGCAAAATCTTGTTCGACGTCTTCTACGTTGGTTGTTAGGTTCGAATCATAGCGTGGTACAAATATATTGGTTACAAAATTTTCGCAAGTTAAAAATGTTGATATGACATTCTCCAGATCGTCAGCTGCGTTGTCTAAATTTTCGAATAAGATTGTAATCGGTTTATAAAACATTTTTCGCAATGACGATCCCGATAAAGGAGTGTTGGAGTCGCTATCCATTTTCTAAAAAGTAATAAGTAAATAGGCTTTGAAAAGATCGCTTTCCTCTAAGAATAGAAACAAAAGTTTCCGGATATTTTTCAGAAGTTTACGTATCAAAAATAATTTCATTTAACTGATTACTGGTACAAGGAAAGTTTTTCTATTATTTTTTATGTAGACTCTACTTTTAATATCAAAATTTCCAAATTGCAACCCCCATCCACCGTGTACGAGAAATAAATTATAGGTACACCACTAGATAGTACTCCTGAAAAGCAGGGCTGGGAACTATTTAAAATGATTTCAGTTTAAATATGTATTTAAAATACAAAATGGCATTTTGCATTTTCTACTTTAAATAAGTTCGTTCAAACCATTTTTCATTTTGTATTTAAAATTAAAATTTGAATTCATTTTACATTTAAAATGAAAATGCGTGTATACTCAAATTTGTATGTATGACACTTATGACTCATATTGATCATAGAACTCGAGTTAAGCCGGTTCTACACGATGCTACGAACACCTTCCAACATTGGACGTTCGATGGTTCATCGCATCGTGTGGCCGTTGTTCGAACCTACGAGTGTCCAATGTCGAGCGTCAAACATTCGCATTTGGCCATGTCCCGCTCGATGTCGGTATTCTTACACCGAGTCAAAGGGATGCTTCGAACGTTTGAAGGTCAATGTTGGTTGCGTTGGTTGGTTCGACTCAGCAGTTGCACGACTCGTTCATGTGAAGAGAGACAACATCAGTGTATAACATTAGAGATAACATCAGACAGATAACAGCCTCGTACACTGAATAAATGTTTGTCCCAACACATTATACAAGAGAGACAACATCAGTGTATAACATTAGAGATAACATCAGACAGATAACAGCCTCGTCCACTGAGTACCAACACATCATCATTCGTATTGGATCAAACATTCGATTCACCGTGTAGCAGATACATTCGTCGCACCAACTATCGAACTTAATTGCCTCAAACGTTCGATCGAACGTTGGAAGGAACGTTCGTAGCATCGTGTAGAACCCGCTTTAACTCAATCTAACAAATTGTAAGTTAAATGTAAGTTGATACAATTGACTCAAATTTTTTATAACTCGAGTTGCAATGTCACTTAAGTTAAATTTATTACTAGAGATGCAGTTCTCTCAAATCAAACTTTTCTGACTCAAATTCTGTGTTATTATCTTTATGTTTATATTTGAATATGTTAAAGCTGAATTAAATTTTACAATATTTTTGAGTAACAAAATTTCAAGAGTTAAATTTCGTTTTTATATGCAAACTTTATAAAATTTTCTCAAAGGACTGCCTTTATTTGATTTCAGTACGTTTGACATTTTCTTAACTTTTTTTTTATTAATATAAATCAAGATAAAAAATTTATAGAATAAATTTAAAGTAAGAAAAGCATTTTGCATTTTATAATCCATTTTAAATAGCTATTTTCAATTTTCTATTTTAAATATGTTTAGCAAAACCATTTTCCATTTTGTATTTTAAATGCATTTTTGGAAACCATTTTCCATTTTCTATTTTAAATGGTTCCTATGAACCATTTTTCCCAGCCCTGCTGAAAAGAATTCTAACGTAAATTTAGTATCTATTTTTCTTACTTTTTGTTAGGTATTCGGAACAATTTTTTATGATAATAATGCGTACCTATAACTCATTTTTTATGGCATTATTCTTTCACTTTAAACATTTTTTTACAATTACATTTCATTATGATGTGAGTGGAGGACAGGGCAAACGGTGAAGGATTAAGATTTGGAAATTGCAATCGTCTCCTGAAAGGAATTAAGCCGATGTTCCTCCGGATTTGACCTTGAACTAGGAATCAAAACCTGTCACCAAAAAAAATTTTACCCCAAACTTTGAAAAACCAAAAAACTTCTTAAATCGCTGAATCCACAGATAAAAAATGCGGAATTTTTAGATTTTTATAAAGAATACTGAATAGGTAACATACTGAATAATGAACAAAATTATAGAGTCGCAGAAGACTTTCTTTGTGAATGAAAGTATAATATTAACAAAAATTATCATTTCACGTAAGTATACTAGGAAATAGCTTAAATTTTGTATTTTTATCTTTATTTCATTTATAGTTTAATACTAAATTACATCAGAATATATCAAATTTCTTACCTTCAGTTCCTTATATTTTGTATAAACTATTAAACTAAATAAAATATTAATTTTCTATAACTTATATTTTACCGACATTAAACACTTAACAGTTTAGCAAATATTTCACTTCATTTAACCTATTATAAACTTAATTTTAATAAAATTTTAACTGAAAGTTGAAAAGTACATGTTCTTAAAATTCAAATCTTTTCTCGAGTTTAAAATTGACAAAACACAGAAACCTAAATCCCTTTTAAAATGTCATTTCTGTCAGTAATATTAACTTTTAAACACTAATATAACTAAAATATTTACAGTGGATGAAAAAAGTCTCATATACCTCAAACATTTTTGAATAATTTAAAATCAAAAAAATGATCAAAATTTTTTCGACAAAAGCAGTAATTAGCATGATTGGTTTATAATCAAGAAGTGTAGATCAGTTTTTGAAATAAAAAAATAACAGAAACGACAGTTATGACAATGTTAGTGTTCACATATCTTTTTGAACAGCTGTAGGTGGTTTTATTATTATTCGTCAATCAAGCATACACAAATGACATAATTTTTTTTCCGCGTTTTGTGCATGTTTTGTGGCTAGGTTACGCTTATATGGCTTACATTTTGTTGTTTTTTTAATTTCCATAGTTTTTTGAATGTGTGGTGTTGAATGTTTTTGAAAGACATGTAGTTATTCCAAAAAAATGTAATGATGTGCGTGTTGATGGAATAAGCGTTACTTTAAAAATCTTAACAATTTGTTAACTTAAAATTATGAGTTACCTTACGTCCAGGCAGTTAGATGACAGTGGCTATGTATCAAAATCAATTACACTCCTCGAATCACTTTCCCTCGATTGTAGTAGCATAAATGAAAATTCAAATTTTCACGCAACTGATTTCCAAAATAATCGTACATTTGACCTTCAGCATGTAGTTAAAAGAACAAATAATGTGAATAAGGAATCAAGAGTGAAATTAAAAGGTGTCACTTGTACTAGCACTCCGTATTCAAAATCACTGATCAATGATGAAGAATTTGGCAACAAACTCAACCAACCATCCTGTTCAAATTCGTACGTGACGCCAAAATCGAGAAAACGTAAAAAATGTTGGACGGAATTTGATTCGCCAGATTCAGCCGATCAAATTCCGTACATCAATGACAATCATGATTTCGAAACGAGTCCCAGTGCATCTTCCATCAATCGACACGAATTCCTGAAAGTGAGCTGCACCCGAAAATTGTTAAACGACTTCTCAGATGGAAGTTTAAGTGACACAGATTTAGAAAAAAAGAAAAAAATACGTTTAGAAGGTACACGATCTGAACCAAATAGTCCCGGACGCAGTCAGAGTTTACAGTCACCGCTCAACAATTCTAAATTGGGTTTAGCCGAGAAAAATGAAATGCTCTATCCAAAATTACGTTATCGTGCGCGCCCGAAAAAATACAATTGTTCAACACCACAAAAAATTCGACAGCAAATTAAAGACGAATTATTACACGCAAATATTCCAAGTATTTCGAAACCTAGTCAGAACCTTTCAAGTTTTATTCGTGCATCAAAGTGTGTCGACTTTTTTACGCTATTCACCGAAGTGTCTAGTAATTTTCATATCATCAAAAAAATTCTTTTATATTTGGACCCGGAAGATTTAGAGTCTGTTTATAATGTTTCGAGGAAAGCTCGATGTTGTATCAGGGAGGTGCATGAGTTAAATAGTGTTTTAAAACGGTATCAACGCAATAAGAAGCTTAACAAGGAAAATGTATTTGTTCCATCGTCGTCAAAGTCGTATTTACATGATACGTCAGCTTTAAATAGTAGTAATGTATCGTTAAATAATTCTAGTGATCGAAGTCTGTGTCAACAGTTAAAGTGTAATAATTCGCTGGTGATGACGCAAACAACACGTAGGGATAATTCAGTGGAAACAAGTCCTCGTAAGCGTGAATGGTTAAAATTTGTTGAAGTAAGTATCTGATGATTGAATTTAGAGCCGTGAAAATATACCGTAAAACCGGCTAGACCCGGACACGTTGCACCAATCTACAAAGTAAATAATTTCTACACTAACCAGCAACAATAAACATCTGTTCCTTACGTCATTAGAGAGAGAAGAACATCCTCTAAACAGCTGTACCAATAAAAACTATGGATTTAAACTTTTACTATTTCATTTTACAGGATTACCATCCTCCACTTTTTTAAAGAAATAAAATGTGTCTCTAACTTAGACATGTAATTTTCGTCATAATTGTCATATAGTTTTAGTTTTGATATGAATTTTATCGCACATCATTTAATGCTATTTGAAGTTATATTCGATGTATGTATATAAAATACATGCTATACTTATATATATATATATATATATATATATATATATATATATATATATATATATATATATATATATATATATATATAATGTCATTCACGAAGGTGGCAACATATGGAAAACTTTTCTATACTAAATTTCTCAGAAAATTGTATTCTTACTAAAAGTTAGTGCATGTTCTTAAATTAAAAATGCACCCATTAAAATTTGAACAAAATTGTGTATTTTAATTGTGTAAAATACACAATTAAACCATTGTTTTTAAACCATTCACACTAACTAATTATTTAATTTTTACATCGAATAGTACTAAAATATTGGTATATTTTATTTCAGTACTTATGACTTTTTTGATGGCAACAGATTAATTGTGTATTTTGATTATAATATTAATAAACTTAAATTTCAAGTTAGTAGATAGTTGAACTTAAAAATTAAGAGTGTAGTCTTGCAGTACTACATAAATAGTAGTCGTCTAAGTACGTCCGTTTTCATAATGTACTGGGTGATACGGAAAAAACGGAAGAATATAGGAAAATTTTACATTAATTTTTAATTCTAAACAACTTTTCCCAGTAAAATTTTTGTCAAGTTTCAATAATTAGGGTACTTTACTCTTACGCCAATTTCACATTCTTAAGTCCACCCTGTATATAATAGAGTTTGTTCAAATTTTAATGGGTGCATTTTTAATTTAAGAACATGCACCAACTTTTAGTAAGAATACAATTTTCTGACAAACTTAGTATAGAAAAGTTTTCCATATGTTGCCACCTTCGTGAATGACACTGTATATATCCGTTTAGACTCGGACATATCAGTTTATTATGCTATGGCCACGATTCGCACCAGCTGTAACTCCCATTACCCATACGTTATATTCCCGCCATAATTACGCGGTTTATGCCTCCTTCTGGTGTCATATTGTATGTTTACTTCATAGAAAGGCATACTGTGCATTGACCTCTCTCCCTTCCTACAAAATATTTTAAGGTTTTGACAGGTTCAAAGACATCAGACGATATAAAACACTGTCTTAACCCCCGACAAGAGAGGTTAGTTTGCATGTTATTACGTTATTTAAGTACG
Source organism: Brachynemurus nebulosus (assembly GCA_035578155.1). NCBI lineage: Eukaryota > Metazoa > Arthropoda > Insecta > Neuroptera > Myrmeleontidae > Brachynemurus > Brachynemurus nebulosus. The sequence continues at coordinate 38,332,020 of JAPWDM010000002.1, read as the reverse complement.
TGTTCGGGTTAAGACCGATTTAAGGTGTAGACCCGGACACTTATTAATTATTTTTTATTTTCACAATTTTTACTTATAATGAAATAAATGGGTCAGGGATATACTAAATAATATACACTCGTTCTAATGGTAATACTTTTATTGGTGATATCTATGAAGGAAATATGATAAATCTAAAATTAACTTAAAAGTAGCAAAAAAGTGTCTGGGTCTAGCCGGTTTTACGATACCAGTACATACCTAATTCAGTTGTCAAGAGTTATACAGCAATCCCCCGAAGAACGCGATTAATTGGTTCCGTGTTCTTTACAACCGTGTTTGAGACTACAAAAGACGGGATTCCATTTCATATAAGTATATTTTTTAGTAATGTGTATAATGTGCATTTATTGCTTAATTAAAATGGAATGGAATTGAGCATTCATAAGCTCCGAAGTCAGTCTATCATAAAATACACCTATTTTTATTATGTTTGTTTATAAATGATGATTTACCTTATTGAAAACATTAATTGTAAATGTCTCGTAAACGGTGCATCATAGCTCAAAAATAACGAAATTTTTGAAGGCTTACGCGAAGCAAGTTGTGGGTATTTCAAACGTATTGCGACTGTTAAAACATATTTTTCGTTATTGAAAATTATCGATACCGAGTTATATATCATAAATTGGTTATAATTAGTTCTTAGGCTCCATTAGTGTCACTGAGTTAGTCAGCAATAGAAAATTTTTTAAAAAATTGCTAGTCGTTACTTTTTGTAATTGTAAACTTTTAATCGTAAATATCTCGTAAACGGTGCGTCGTAGTGAAAAAATAACGAAATTTTTGAAGGCTTAAGCGAAGCAAGTTGTGAACATTCCAAACATATTAGGACTGTCAAAACCTACTTTTCGTTATCGAAAATTATCGATGTCGAAAATAACAATATTTTCAAAATTTCAATATGTAAATTTTTACATATTCGTTATCATTTCTATTATAAAATTCTTTAAAATTTTTAGTAGTTTTTATTTCCAGTATTTTTTCTTTTATAATAACAGATTCAATTTACACTATTTTTATTCGTGTAAATCAAATCCACATGGAACGGATATATTCGCGTACATTGAGAACAGGCGTAACTTTATATCAAATATATAATATATATATATATATATATATATATATATATATATATATATATATATATATATATATATATATATATATATATATTTATTTAAAAAGAATTACTTAAAAATCGTGTTGTTTGAAACCGTGTAATTCGGGGGAAGATATCCGTGTTTTTCGAGACCCATGTTCTTTGACTACCGTGTTCTTCGGGGGCTACCTGTATTTAGAGTGTTTATTATGAATCGTTACTATTTTATCCTTTTTTTTCAGGCGTCAGCAACTCTAACGCCTGGACAAAAGTTAACACGTTGTGGACGATGTACATATCCTGCCAAAGTATTAAATAATATTGTACTTTGTACACGCCGTTTTTGTCAATTTATTTGCTGTTCCAAATGTTGTAATCCTCTATGCGAATCCGTGCAGTACTTGGAGAAGTTTAATGATATTGAAAATAGTACGTATTTTAAAATAAATTTAAAAATGAACTGGTCAGTGAGTATTGTCGTCATATAATTTGTATAAATGGTGAAATAAAAACTTAAACTAATTAATTTCCAACAGATATTCCAAAAAAAAAACAATAAAAAACAAAAAATTGAATAACAGTAACTTCAGTAGTAACTCGCGCAATATGTCTGTCAGTGACCGACACCAGCCTGTTTCGGTTATATCCGTTATTTTCATGGTTTTGCATGACAACTCCAGTAGTAAAGTGCGTTTTTCGTGCGTTGCGTGGTTGTTACCGAATACATGTTCTAGAATGTTCTAGGATATTTTTGACAGTGATGCGTTTTATGTTTATTGAGTCAGTTTTTAACAAATTATCCGATTGTACTTGCATAAATTTGACTCTCGTCATTATAATTTGTATAAATTGAATCATAATATGGTCAATAGCAACGCGTAAAATATGTGCCTGTCAGTGAACGACACTTTATTTCTGTTGTTTCCGTTATTTTCAAGACCAATCCAGTGGTGAAACCTGTCTTTCTATATCTTTACTGATGTAAGGGGTTTAACTGTAGCCAAATCATAATATTTTAGATCTCATCCAGAGATGGGAAGAGAAAGTCCCTAACGGAGTCGCCATATAAAATATTTTGTACTGGGGGGCTACGAATAGAGCTGGAGGGCTGTCATAAAACGTAAAAATGTTATCAATTCTTTTAAAAATCAGTTTTACGACGTTTTACTACTAATACCACATCGTTAATGTTGTTTTGTGTCTGTTTGTGTTTTTTAATTGCCAATATTATGAATCATTTTGCTTGTTATATGTACATACATATCTTATATTTTTCTAATGCAAAAATAAAACCATCTTCAATCTTGTGAGCGACCTACTAGAGTGATACAATCTACTAATACAATCAATTTTGTTTACATTAAAGCAGGTATAAAGAAGGTGAGATATAGATATTATTTAAATAATCATAAAGGAAATAGAGATATTGTTTACATTATAAATGTTTTGAATTCGTCTAAATTAATTTCTATTACAGTCGACCACTTATTTATTCAACATTAATTTTTTTAAATTATTTTTAAAATTAAAATTATATATTAAATTATGAAAAATGGGTAATTTTTGATTTTTACTGATTTGTTCTCAAAAGCTTCCTTAGGCTAATCTTCAAATCCAGAGGAAAATCCTCAGCTTTGTAATAAAATTTATAGCCCCCCCAATCCAAAATATTTTATATGGCGATTCTGTTAGGGACCACTGTTTTCCCAACTCTGCTCATAACTTCCACCTTTTTTAATCGCTATGCTGACGACACAAAATCTTGCTACATGTATTAACAATAAGTTTAAATAATTGCCTAATTATTATTTCTAATATTTCAACGCCACACATGTTATTTTGTTCATTTACATTAAAAATGGAATTAATAAGATACACAATGGGATATCATATGACACATACATATTTTGAGAGGCCCTAAATAATGGAATAATTGTCTAATGCTACTTAATTAGCCATTTCAGTTCCAAATTACGATTTTTTTTTTTTTTTTTTTGATTTTTTCCATATAATTATATTGTCCATTCTTAACATAAAGAAAGTACTTTTATTAATTTAGATTAATTAATTATAAATTGTTGTTCAAGTACAACATTACTGGGTCTTTACGGTCTAACTATGGAGATGGGATAAGAAGACAAAACTCAATAATGTATTCAAAAAAGTGTCTAAATCAAAGATGACACTCGTGTTCGTACGATACGAAAGCGATACAGTACTTATTCTCAAATGGAACACTCTCAAATGGAAACGCGAGCTTCTATATTATCTTTGTTAGCTTTTAAATAAAATCTTCTGGAATCTTTTTCAATGTTCAATTCAGTTATAAAATGGGTTTTTCGATCGTTTTTAAAATAAACTTAACAATTTTTATTTTGCGTCGCATCATTTATATTGTATATTATATAATTCGCTGACGTCACTATGTAAAATCGAAGTCAGTACCATTGGATATCCGCCGTATAAAGTAATTTAAACTATGAGTTTATTTCATACATATGTAATTTCTATATATTTCCTTATTATTAAATATCATCAACCGACATTGGTGATTCTCAAATGGAAACACTCACTTCCCCAGTCCCGACGTGTTTCCATTTGAGAATAAGTACTGTATTTACATTCTTTTTTATCCGTTTAATGCTACTATATTCGCTATATTCAAATCAGTATTTTGAGATTATTAACGCTACGAGTGGTAAAAAAAGGAAGCCTTATATGTGCCATTTTCGTGACCAATTTTGTCAATTCCTCCCATAGATCTCCATCTTATAATACTCCATTGGTCTAACCTTCCCACAAAAACAGCTTGTTTTTAAACATTTGAGACACGCTTGTCACCATCTACCGGTAGAATATGAAACTAACATCTCTGTTGATAAACAGTACTGGGGCTAGACGGAAAAGACGATTTTATATTTTCTGTGTATTGCGTAAGTGGACGTTTAAGAACATCTCTGGTACCGAAAGAGTTAAACGTTAAAGTTTTTGGTTGGCTAATATGATGTGGGGTGATTTTAATATCGGTTTATATTATAAGGGATATTAAAATATTCCCAATTATAATTTTCATTTCAAACTATTAAGTTTATTATATAAATATTTGAAATTCAAAACATTCATCTATTTAAAAATAGCAAGTGAAATTAAACATCGAAATTGACTCCACTTGTTCCAAATCGGAATTTGTTGGAGATTTTGTAGAATTTTTATAAATTCTACTTTTTTGTAATTCAAGAAGTTGTGTACAAGGCCTACCGATTAGATCAGTGTTTTTCAACCTGTGGGTCGCAACCCCCTGGGGGGTCGCAGTTACTTTAACAATAAAACCACTCTAGTTCAATATGTAATATTTAATAAAGAAAAGGTTAATTAAAGGTTACAATAATGTGATGGTTTCATACTTTCGCTCGACTATACTCTCAATGGAACTTGAAGTTAATGGTTGTGCATGTCTTTCCAGAAACTCATCCATTTTCAATAATTACAATGAGCACAGAATTTTGGATATTAGACAATAAAAGACAGTGAGTAACTACTAAACAAACAAGTCAATTCAGTAAATTTAAACACAATTCAAAGTCAATTTGCCAGTTCACAATTCAAAAGTGTCATCCTTTACTTGCCTGATGTTCCACGCAGCGCTCATCACGTTGCGCTATGTCTCACTCACATAAGTCACGCGCTCGTTCAGAAGATACTATAAGTCGTCAACTTCGATGTTGATATAAAAATATGCCTGTTTAAAGTCCTCTATTACGTATTTAATTGACACCTAACTAAAAATAATCAATAATGATGAACGGATTCGATATTTATAACATAAATTTAAAAAATAAAAGTTAGAAATAGCAGAGGGTAGGGGTCATGACGAAATATTTTTCTATACTAGGGGGGTCGTGCCATGAAAAAGGTTGAAAAACACTGGATTAGATAATGCCCAAAAACACACCAGTTACACTGGTTCCCGAATAGAATATTCCAAAACATTTTTGACAAACCCATCTATTATGTTGTAAATAGGTTAACAGATTATTAAAGAGAATACTTTCAAATAAATTTTTATTTTACTTTATTACAGTGCCTACAACGCCTGAATTTTTAAACGATATACCACCGTGCAGCAATAACAGCACCGAAGATAATTGGCCTAAACGGCGGAACACTCGTCTATTCCTAGCAGAATGTGGTAATTCTATGCAGAACGAATTATCACTGTCCCACTCATTAAATTCAAGTATTAATAATAACAATAATAAATCCGAAAATTATGATACTCATTCGAATATATTCAATTTTAACATTTTGGATAATTCGACAAGATCAACAGTCACTGATCTTTATGAAAATCGACGCACAAAATCGATTAGAAATTATAATGTGGATCTTGTCACACCTGAAAGTCCACCAAAAATCAATAAACAAATTCCAATTAGTTCGAAGTCTTCCAAGAAGAATCTTCGAAGATTATAGAAAGTGATGTAATGTTCCTAGAACATTTTAAATGGATTCGATTTACAGGGTGATACGTTGCTTGCATTTTATTTTTATATTGTTTAAGGGTTATTTTAATGTGTAAGGGTTTCAATGTTAGTGGAACTAATTTAGAGCTATTCAAAAAATGTGAATTTGAATTTTTTTTGAATGGTTCCTGTTAAAGTAAAGTAGACATAATTGATTATTTATTTTTTGACAATTATATTCATAAAAACTTTAATATTAATTTTTAATAAAAATTTTTATATAAAATTATTAAATTTTTTAATGTTTTGTGGATATAAGCCTCATATCCTTCTTAAATCAAGTTTTGTTTTACAATTATTGTAAAACGTCTATTACAGAGGTCTCTAAAAAATAATTCGGTGAGTATTTTGATGACAAAGATATTTAGTCGTATCTATAAAAACTCTCATCGTACTGGTCGTGCTTATTACTCAAAGAAAGGGCAAGAAGTCGAAAATTCAAAAAAATCTGAAACTTTGTCAGTATATAGCGGGTGGCTACCTAATAACATAAAAAATATCAATTGCTGCTAAAAAACGTTTTTAAGCGGTGAAACATCCCCTCAAAGTTGAAACTCAAAAATTTAAAAATCGATGAAATTTTGTTTATAGGTACCTTAAAAAGTTCTAGTAACAAATATAACATTATTTTTTGCATTTACACATATTTACACAACATACCACCCCTCAACTGTGTACTTAAAAATTTAAAAATTGATGACATTTTGTTTATATATACTATGGGCCACTAAGCACTGAATAGAACATATTAACATATGTTTCCTAGAGATACCACAGGCATTAAATTTTGAAACATGACTCCACTTTAGTAAGCCCAACTTGTAACTACGGAGACTTGTTTATAAATATTGGATAAACCATTAAATTAATGGTTTGACCGCCATTAAAGTAATCCCATCAGTCAATTTTTTTGCTTCAATTTCTTAATGTATTTGTAATACACAGCATTCTCTCTAGTCGATTCTCTCCTCAATGCTATGGGCCGTGTGTAGACTATAGAGTGGGAGTAACGAAAGCGATCGCAGCGTTTGCTTTGGCAGAAATGAGCAATTTGGGCGGTTCTTGCTATTTAGTACAGCTTACGCTATCTGGTGATAAAAAACAAGGTCAAATTCGGTCAAATTTCTATGGTATTTATATTATTTTATTTTATTTAAAATTTATGACACAACTTTATCGAAGGACGTAAATCCTATTAGATATAATTTTGTAAGATCGTAAGCGAAACTACTGCTCTCAGTAAATTTGGCAGTAACAAATTTTCGAAATGGTTCACGATAATTGTGTTCTCAAATTTAACGTTAAAATACAGGAAGAAACAACAAATGTAAAGTTACAGATTTCTAGCCGATTTAAAAATAATTAAAAATAAAAAAAATTTTAGACGAAAGTGGAAAAGAAGTAAATATTTATGTATCACCACTTTTAGAGGACAAAACTGAATTTCCCAAAGAAACTCAAAGAACTAATGTACTACATATTGTTCGAGTTTATGTTGAAAGACATATAAAAACTGGAACTACCAAATTTTAAATAAAATTCCTAACAATTTATTTCGTTTCACTGATAATTTTTTATACATGTATGGCGTATTTTAGAAATTTTACGACTCCATTTTTTTTTTTTTAAATTGTGAAATAGAAGTTGCCTAGTTATATGGGTCTGTCTCAAATAACTGTGGCCATTAATTAGTTCATAACTCTTCTACATTTCTCACATGTTGTACAGAAACCAGTTAATTGCTTTTCGGTTTCATTTGAGATTGGAATGTAATATTATGGGTAATACTTTGAAAGTTAGTCTTAATTATTACACTCACTATATAGCGCTAAAAACGAAAATATATTGCATACTCTGGGCAACTTTCATCTTGTTATTTATTATTTAATAAAAACAGAAATGACACTTGACTTTTCTTTGTCAAATAAAAAAAAATTAAATTTGAACATAATATTCAATCACAGTCGATGGAATCACAGTTCACATGGCGTGTGTTCCGAAATATAATCCAGCATACTGGCCATATTTCGGAACAAGCCCATGGAAATATTTGAAAAAGCCACTGAACTATAAGTATGGAGAGAGCCGACAAAGTTGCAAACGCTAGGTGGCAATAACGTCACACTCTATATGTAGTATACATATATAGCCAAATGGATATGAAAAAAACGTCCCAACATCACGGTGCAGATTTGGAAGTATTTTGTTCGTTTTGCGCAAACGCGACTTTTTTGGTGGTAATATGAACCAATCTGAACAGTAAACACGGTAAACACTAACTTATGCATCTGCGCAAAACAACTGAAGTGCCTCTACCCGATGTCTATCCGTCTCACTTCATCGGAACCACTGCCTCTTATATGGATTGGCCATATAGTTATAATACATATATGCGTCACACACCCGGCCCATTAAGGTTAGGTTAGTTTAGTTAGTTTTGGCAATATACTTCGACTTTGACATAAAAACTAGGTGGTGAGGTTAGTTAAGGTTACCCTTTGCCCGAAGGTTAGGTTAGTTTTGACAATATACTTCGAGTTTTTTTTATATAAAAACTAGGTAGTGAAGTTAGTTAAGGTTACCCTTTGCCCGAAGGTTAGGTTAGTTTTGACAATATACTTTGTGATTAAATATAACGCAGAACAAAAACATAAGTATTTACAAGATATTGCTACAGTCTAATTTAGATTTAATATTTTAACAAAATAATAAATAAATAAACTTTAAGGTTATTTTGTCCACAGTTATTTTGTCATTCGGTTGTTTTGTCCACGGTTATTTTGTCGCGGTTATTTTGTCCATAGTTAGTTAGTCGCGGCACCATATTTTTGAATCAGCCCTCTGGTTTATAACGGTACAAGCTCCGTTACATAACATTACATAAGTAAATTTTCCGCACGCAAATTAACAATAAAACGCAAAATTTCATCAAAACACGCAAAGCCGCCTCTTGATTTTTCATTTAATAAATATTTCATAATTATTTCTATAGAAACCACCAACAAAGTAATTTAAATAACATATAATTCAGAAAAAAAGACAAACACTCAAAAATATTATTTTAAAAAGTAATAAAAAATAGTATGTGGACCTCGTGCGGGATTGTCGAGCGAATGAGCACACTCACTACGATCGTGCGCTCAGCTTCGCTCTCGTGGGCAATTGACAATTTCTCGTCCTTATTGCACAACAGTATATTTTGCGCGATCGTGTATTTTCATATTGGCAGGGTGCGTAGTATATGGTGGGGATAATTAAATCGATTGTAGCGTGAGTAGTGGAGAAAATAGGTAATAATACATGCTCATATGTGTTTACAGTGTAATAAAAAATATTAAATAAAAATATAATACATTGATCCACTTTGATTATAAACGCAATTGCCACTAATATGTCGTTCCTTATTTATCTGTCAACGTATTAACGTCTACACGTCAATCCATAAATACAGAATTAAAAATATTTGAGGTATTTTAAACTCACATGCAATAATGTTTAATAAGAAGTTATTGATGTTTGCTTTATGTATGACTGTACATTCAACTAAATGACTTATGCCAGCATTTCGTAATTTTCGAATTTCCCTGACGTGTTTCACTATCACCAGCAACTTTTTCCTCTGCATAGTCCGGGGTTGGAAGGAAATACTGTCTTGATAATTATATCCATGTTAACGTCGAAAATTGTTTAAATACTTTATTAATATAACTATTATACTTCATCTAGTCTTTTATACCTCAAATTGTTCAAATTTATTTATAAAACAAAAATAATTGTAAATAACAAATATTTGTATTCAGATTTTACGGTTTTTTTGAAAATATTTTAAATTTATTTCCACGGTTACCATTATTTAATAGCATGAAAAAATGTATATTATAGATGTCACTGGCATCACGCACCCAGCCAATACTTACCAATATTGTTGATAATAATTGTAAGCTAGATTTCCCGAACGTTTGTTTATATCCATGGAAACCAAAAAATAACAATGCGGTAAGTAAAATAGGTGTGCAGTAAGTGAATAGGAGTGCGGTAAGTGAAATTAGCTTCAAAATGATTATAATTATTTATTTATACTGAAATTAAAAGTACAATTTGAACAATTAGGAAAATCAATCGATTAATATGAGAATTTTCACTAGTTTGCACATTATTATTATTGTTGCTATTAGTCTTCATATTTTATTGACATTTCAAAAGGTTTTTCAATCATTAAAATTTTCTATGTGTTCTCATAATCTTTCTTTCATTTTACAAGAATAAATTTACAGCCAAAATTAAAATGCTTCATCAATTTCATTCTCACTAACATTATAGTTTAACAAACTATTTTCCTCAATTTTTAACTTCCCATTGGAAGTTATTGTAATGGGTCCGATTTTACGAATCGCTAATTTTGACATATCTCCACGTTTCAAGGTCACTAGAATCCGAATCCATCGTTTTTAGCGTGATGTCTGTGTGTGCGTTCGTTAGTTCGTGAATTATTTTTTGTCTCGCATATCTCGAGAACAAATGATGATATCAACTCCGGACTAATTTCATTAAATGCGTAATCAAAAAATGAAGACCGGAAGTTTTCAGCAAATTCGGATTAGCGGTTTGTTTTTTGTGATAAAAAAACGGAATTAACTTTATTAACATAACATAGATTATATGGATTTTTTACCATGTCTTTATTATATAATGGCCTAAGAACCTTCTGTAATGTTAAAAACGCCAGTAAATTATTGTAAAATTTAAAAAAAAAAGGAAAAACGAAATAAGAAACATTTTGTGAAATATTTTTTGCCTCGCGTATCTTGAGAACAAATGATGTTATCATTTGTTTGATAAGGGTGGAGCCCCCACCCTTAGGTACGGAAGGCGAAGCCCTCGGTGTGGTGCAAGGAGCAAAGCCTCTATCGGGAGTCCAGAGGAGTCCCCTGAATTAAAAAAAAAGTTATTCATTTGCAATAGTCTTTAAGGGCATCCAATGGGAAATTTGACAATGTGGGTAGACCTGTCCCCCAAATTTTTTTAATAGAAAATTCAAACAAATATTCACGCCAGTATTAACACTTTTTTTATTTACAAATATAGTAGTCAATTGTCACTACAAAGATTCATAGTTGCTATAAAAATTTATAATAATTATTCATGGCATTCTATGTGATAACATAGAAATATAAATTTCACCTATATTATCCGAATTTTATTTTTTATTTAATATATTTTTATTCTTTATTTTAAATCTATCGTGCAAAAGATATTATACAATACACGATGCGTTAAGTGCCTTTACTGATCTCGAAAATTGCAAAAACTCGACCAGCAAATGTTTTCGCAACATTTTCTCGATAAAGGGTATGACGGGATAAGAATGGCCCCCAGACGAGATCTTCAACGGCACTTTGGCTACTATAAGGGCAGCTGATAAGAAGTCTTGTGTGGAAGTTTTAGCCTCATATCTTGGGTAGTTTAGAAGTTATTTGTGATAATATGTATTAAGGCCATGATTTTTTAAACCTTTATATCTCGTAAACTATTACAGATATTGAGATAAACTAAAAACCATTGAGTAGGTCTAAGTTAGTACTATAATATATATTTTTTCAAATTTTTCCGTTAGTAAACAATCATAGAAAATTCGAGAAGAAAAATAGAAAAACATTTTTTTAGTGGTTCCTTCAGAGTGACAATCACGAAAAAAGTCTCAAATATTGCACATTAGGTCCTATTTAAGTACTGCAAGTTTCGTTAAAAACAAAGGGGTGGAACAGTGTCAAAAAGGAGAAACCTCGATCGAAGTCACCATCGGAAAGGTGAATTTCATCATTCCGTTATGTTTTTATGCCGTGCGCACAAGATTAATTAAGAACCTGGTGATGTTTTAACGATATGTACTGATATACCTATCATGACTTCCAAATATACAGTGTGTTCAAGGTCATGTGAAGCCAATATATAAATATGTAAAAAAAATTGTTGGTAGGATAGCGGTCACATTTCTTGACCGATAGAGCTGCTATTTGGTATTGTGAGTGTTTATGGTAAGTTCTAGGCTAAATTCATAGATGGAGTTGATTGTCAATATGGGATGAATTCAAAATGGCGACTTTTCATTATCAATGAATTTATTATTATATTATTAAATTATTGCCAGTTTGAAACTATTCAGCGAAAAGAGCTCGTCTACAAACAGCTTAAACATTGACCCCAATTATAATTATAATAAAATTAAGCTGTCATCCGATAAAAAGGTAACCGCTGCCACAACTCTTATACTTCAGTATACATTTCGGAATTTGCCTGCGATACTATGATTGTATATCTATCTAAAGTTAATGATAAGTAGCTATTAACTAAAACTGAAATTTACCTCGTAGATAGGTACAATTGATTAAATAGTTTCTCAAATGACAATAATTTTAAACTTAAAATTCTCAATATTTTGCAACTATCCCATATTGACAATCAACTCCATCTATGAATTTAGCCTAGAACTTGACATAAACACTCACAATACCAAATAGCAGCTCTATCGGTCAAGAAATATAACCGTTATCCTACCAACAATTTTCCTTACATATTTATATATTGGCTTCACATGACCTTGAACACACTGTATATTTGGAAGTCATGATAGTTATATCAGTACAAATCGTTAAAACATCACCAGGTTCTTAATTAATCTTGTGCGCACGGCATAAAAACATAACGGAATGATGAAATTCACCTTTCCGATGGTGACTTCGATCGAGGTTTCTCCTTTTTGACACTGTTCCACCCCTTTGTTTTTAACGAAACTTGCAGTACTTAAACAGGACCTAATGTGCAATATTTGAGACTTTTTTCGTGATTGTCACTCTGAAGGAACCACTAAAAAAATGTTTTTCTATTTTTCTTCTCGAATTTTCTATGATTGTTTACTAACGGAAAAATTTGAAAGAAATATATATTATAGTACTAACTTAGACCTACTCAATGGTTTTTAGTTTATCTCAATATCTGTAATAGTTTACGAGATATAAAGGTTAAAAAAATCATGGCCTTAATACATATTATCACAAATAACTTCTAAACTACCCAAGATATGAGGCTAAAACTTGCACACAAGACTTCCTATCAGCTGCCCTTATAGTAGCCAAAGTGCCGTTGAAAATCTCGTCTGGGGGCCAACCGGCCATTCTTATCCCGTCATACCCTTTGAATAATAATAATGTGCAAACTAGTGAAAATTCTCATATTAATCGATTAATTTTCCTAATTGTTCAAATTGTACTTTTAATTTCAATATAAATAAATAATTATAGTTATTTTGGAGCTAATTTCATTTACCGCCCTCCTATTCACTTATCGCGCACCTATTTTACTTACCGCATTGTTATTTTTTGGTTACCATGGATTGGAACAAACGTTCGGGAAATCTAGCTTACAAGTATCATCAACAATATTGGTAAGTGCATGAAAATACACGATCGTGCAAAATATACTATTTTCTACTCGTATTATTAAAAATAACATTTTGCGCACGGGTAACTTGATGTAAAAATTGACAATTGCCCACAACGTGCGGAAATAGCCGTAAGAAATAATATCTCACTGTTTACTGAGCTTTAAGGGAGGAGTTCAAATAAAAAAGCAACTTTTTTATTTATGATTATTTTGCTTGTTGAAATTTTTTTTTAAAATTAGGGAGGGTTTCAAATAGAAAATTTTGTTTTTGAAACATTCATTAGATTACTCTTCCTTGTGAGGGGAGGGGGCCCTTTGTCACAAGTTTTTAAGCGTTTACAAGGAATGCCATATCTCAAAAAGTAATGAATATTTCTTAAATATTTTTTTATTATTTTATTCCTAAAGGACCTGTCCATAAAGTTGAGTATGGGTTTCAGGTAATTTTAAAAATTAACTATAAAATTGTAATCCCAACCTTCTAAAAATTATAAAACCCAATTTTTTATTAAAAAAAAAATGTTTAAAAATAGTTACAATTGTTCAAATGGAAAAAGCATACTCCACTTTATGGGCAATATGTTTATGAACAAAATTTAAAAAAAATTAAGTCTCTATCTTCTCTATCATGTTTTATATATCACCGTGTTTGTAAAGAACCACAGAACAAAATAAAAACAAAAAACCAGATTCGAAAAAAATTTGTTTATTAGCCATTTCTGGCGTGAACTCCTCCCTTAATAACAATAATATGCCATTTTATGTTTAAAATCTTTATAATGTTTATTGTCATTTTATATTTATAATCTTCATAGGTATGTTAATTTTTGTTTCGATAGTTTCAAAGTATGCATTAGCAAAAATTTGAACGTCTTACAACTGACTTTATAAATTAATAAAAAAAATTTAAATAAATATTAAATTTTACGAAAAAAATGTGATCGTAGAGAAAGTATAGTGTAAAATACGTGGGAAAAGCTTATTTCTCACTCGTATGAATTGTTGCACTCGTCCTGCGGGCTCACGCAACAAACTCATACTCGTGAGAAATAAGCCACTTTTCCCCTTATTGTACAATATACTATTTCATAGGTAACAATAAGTGGGATAGGTTTTTTACGGTACAAATTCTTAATTTCTAAATCACATTCACTTTTAAAAATTATGGAATAAAAAACAGACGTTCACTAAATTTAATAGATTTGAGCGTTACTTTATGGTATTTATTATTAACAAAAATAAAACACTTTACTTTGCAAAAACATCACCTTTATTGTATTAAAAACTTTTATGGCATGTTTCGGTTCAATATGACCATTGTCAAACAAGTAAAGATTAAATTCAAATACATGCCTATTTATACTAAAATGTAACATTAATGGTACTAGGGGAACTAATAGGGTTCCCATCATTTGCTAGTACCATTAATATATTTTATTATAAATATGTATGTATTGAATTTAATCTTTACTTGTTTGATAATGGTCATATTGAACCGAAACATGTCATAAGAGTTTTTAACACAATAAGTGGTATTTTTGCAAAGTATGTAAAGTGTTTTATTTTATTAATAATAATTAATAAATATTCACTAAGTTAGAAACTCGTAATTTAATTATCTAAGGGGTATTAATTTTTTTGAATCTGAGTCCTCTCGTTTGTAACAGTCCAAGCTCCGTTATGAAAAGTTTTGTAACAAAATTTTCTGGTGAACACAACAATACATATTATGTATTAACGTTATTACTAATAGTCAAGTAAAGCTGAAAGATGCCAATGTTCCTTTAAAAACAAAATGTGGTAAACCTCTGCATTTCTAAATTTACTCAACCTTACAATTGCAGTTTTTAAGCTAAAAAAAACTGAGATGTCTGTAAAAAAACTAATATAATTCAAATTATTCAACTAAAATTTACTAAATATTTTATTATTTAAATTATTTACAATTTTTAACACTCAGTAGTGATAAAATGTACAATTTTGCAGTTTTTTCTTTACTCCATACATATTAAGACCGTGTTCGACGTAAGGTGCATAGAACCCTTTCATTTTTGCGCAAGGTCAGCGCATACATAGAATTAGAACCTCACATATCTGCGCAAGGAGAACAATATTTTGCGCCTACGCTGAGCTTGATGCACCATGTCGAACACACCATTTTTATAAATAAACACACACAATTATATATAAAATAAAATTAAATACTAATATACAAAAGTAAAAATAAGAGTGAAAAAAAATGATAAATCATAAAGTTAAAAGTGTTTTTGAGAAAGAGAGTTTAATACTGTTTTTGAGTTATAAAAATTATTTTTTCGATAATATTTTAAGTTTTATTCACATATTTAAAATATTTATTGTACTGTATTTCTGTAATTTTATGGTACGAAAATATGAGACTAAGTTTTGGGATCAATTGGATTTTATTAACGAAAGCTAAGTGCCGAAATAATAGTCTAGGAATTTTTTTCTTTTATATCTCAAGAAAAAAAGTAGTGCGACATCCAAATTTTTGGAACGTCCAGTTCTTTTTACGTGATTTTTAAAATTGTCAGCAGTTTTCACTATGGAGGGTAGATATCAGGAGCACCATCTCTGTATCAAAAAGTGTCCATAAAAAGGCATAAATAGTGGCGGCGCTACTGTAGCAAAAGGGTAAATTTAGAGAAGTAAACAAGGAAAGAAAAAGATCCGCGTTGTTATGTAATTATTGTTTTTTATTATAATTGTTTTAATATTTTATAATTTTTTATAAAACTCAACACAAAAAAATCACTAACAGACATTAAAAGTTCATGTAATTATAAATCACTTTCAACGTGTTTCACAGCGAGTTTTTTGTGAGTTATTAAACAACACACTTCATTCCGTCGACAACTACAAAGTTCATTTCATACTCTTTTGCTACTCTAGCACTATTCGGCCGGTTTTTTAACTGTTACTTAGTACTTAAAACGGGACACTTTTTGAACTATTTTTCTATTGTTTTCCGGCCAAGATAGTCCTCCTGATATCTACCCTCCATAAGTTTTCACATAACTCAAAATTTTGTACCTTTTATTTATTATTAATAACAATAGTAAGAACATAATTACAAAATTTTAAATTTTGGACAAGTCTTTTTTTTTGTAATTATAATCACAAATTAATTAAAATTTTTATTATTAAAATTTATTTTAAATAATAATTCCAACAATCAAAACAAATTTTTCGCTAAATAATAGTAACTAAATTTTTAATTTTATCTTTTACAATAATTGAGTCAAATTTTAATAAAATCAATTCAAAATTTTGATGTAGTCAATAAATAATTAGTAAAATGTAACAATGTGCACTCATTAAAATAGGTTTTAGTTTTTTAGTGCGAAAAGTCCACTAGATTCAAAATCACATACACTAAAGATTCGTCTAATTACGTGGATTCTTTACTATAATCAAAAATAAATCTCTTGCTTTTTATAAATTAGAAGCCTTCTTGCTGTTTATAAATTTTTGAGTCACCAGGCATTATCGAAAATCTTTAGTCGATTTACGTATTGTAGTAAAAATTTTTGCTTGGAAGCATAGTCCAACACACATATGTCAACAGAAAATTATAAAAAAAAAATCAAGATCTTTTTCCTATCTTCTCCGTTAAATTAAAAAAAAAGTTTTATCAGATTCTGTTAAGGGGCAACACCAATGTAGAATTTTCAGAGAAACAATTTTTTTTTATTTCCTAAAAATAAACTTTTATACCTTTAACGTCTTAGAAAGGAAATACAGTTCATTTTAAATGGGTTGACCACTATTACTATTGAATTTACATAAGAAAAAGGGTCAAGTTATTTGAAATGAACTCTACAATAAATTTTATAGCTCAAAATTAATGCTGTTATGATTTCTGCCTCAAAAACTTTCTCGAAACAGCATTTCAATTTTTTTTTTTTGAAATTTTATTTAAATACTTTTTCTAATAAAAAATCAATAATTTTGTGATTTTTAATTTGTATAATAAAATTATTAAAGTAATTTTTTCAAAAACACGATTAAAAAAGTTTTAAAAAAAATTCCCAATTCCTCATTTTTGTACAGCTACGTAGGTGTCACCCCTCAATGACAGGTCTTTGAAAATTCGCTCATCTACGGCCCTGCAGTACAAAATATACTAGGAACTATATTTATTTAGTCACATTCGATGTAAAGCATTCCGAGTATAAAAAGTAATTAATGGCCATTTTCAAGAGTACGGTGCATCAAGGTATTTCGCTTTCTAAGCAAACTCAACGCAAGCGCAGAATCTAAAATTGCTTAGTTTTTTGGTTGTGTCCGTTCTGCACCTATGATGGGCTTACACAGAAAGTGAAAGGGCTTAATACACCGAATCCTTCAGACCATTATTTTAATGTTGTCAATTGCATATTTGCAAAGCGAGCGCAAAACTAACGGTGTTTTCACTCCGGGTGACGTAAAAAGTATGGAATAACGCCATCTAATGATCCTGGATGAAATTTTGTGTAGTGTACTAACTTAAACAGTTATAGAAGTGATTTTTAATATCACTAATTATTAGGAAACAACACAAAGTTCCATTCACAAGATGGCCGCTTTTTCTCAAGACCAAATTTTTCAAAATTTTCCAGGTTTTTTGCCTTTATTAAAAAAATCTTTCCAATTTAAAATTCAAATTTGCTGTTTTTTGTCTGACAAAAGCGAAAGTGCAATTGAATCGCCAGTACTGAGGATTTCAATGGCACTTAAGATCCTAAAGGAACCCTAATTTTTAGATTTTTTGTTCAGTCATTTCAGTAGGGCGTAGCGTATGCTTGAATTTTTTTCAGTTTTCAATATGTTTATTTTTTTTTTTTAGATAGTAAAATTATCGAAAAAATACAAATTGATGGATGTTTTGAATTTATTTGACGTCAACTCTTAGAGATATTAAAACTTCAAATTTCATTCAGGATACTACGTCCCCCTACTGCAGAGAGAAAGGGAATACAATGGATGCGGAACATAATGGCAACTTCACTATGCTAGCATAGAAATTCCGACAGAAAATAATTTAAATATTACAAATTTAAAAATTCTCTGCAAATTCCCTGGCCTAAATAGTAATTAAGGAAATTCTTTTTTAAATTTCCTCTCTTTTCCTGGTTTTCCAGCAAGTAATCTGGTACCTATTATTATTAGATGACGTTATTCCTTACGTCTTACGTCATTCGATGTTGAAAATAAAATCAGACTTAAGGGGGTTCTCCCGTGTGATGGGTTCAGAAAAAAAAAATTCCGCTTGAAAACAATTCAAGAGAAACAAGAAGGAGTACTCTATGGGCCAGACTGATGTAAGTTAAGGTTTTCATACTTTTAACCGTATTTGAAACTTTAAACGCATTTTCTCAGAACTGTGTTTTTCAAAGTTTCCTCCATCATATCTCGAGAATGGTTTAACCGATTTACTTGAAATTTATAGAGTAGACTCAGCACTTGTAAACGCACCGAGTGAACTACAACCATCCAAAAATTCCGAGTATTTTTTTTTTTTTTTTGTAGGGAAAAGTTAAAAAAAAATCATGAAATTTGAAACTTTTTTTCAGAAGTCTGCCAAAAACCCAATTTTCAATATTTTCAAATGATTTTAGTTCATTCGATGCATCATCCGATATCGTGGAGGAAGTGAGCGTCCTTTTTTTCGAGTCGGGTGTCTTCCGAGTGGTACAACTTACGTTCTAATAAAGATTTTTACTTAATATTGTTTTACATACTCTTGAGATAGTAATAAATAAATGATAAAAAACTCAAAGTTCTATCATTTCATTGGTCGTGAAAAAAAATTCCTCTAAAATGCTTAAAAAACAGGCCGTCACACGGGAAACCCCCTTAAGTAACAAAATGAATTAAATAAATTATCATATTATTATAAGTGCTACGATCTCAACTAATCATTAATAATTGTTACGTATCAAATAAATATGAACACAAACGCTACGTGGCCCGCTAATAACCGTCTATCGTGCCAGCCACGGATAATGTTTTAACGATTCTTTCGAACGATCACCGTAGTCATAGGTGATCTCTTGGCCAACATGAATATCATCTTTGGCAATTAAAACTAAATGTGGCGTGCCGGCAATCTCTTCAATACGCGTTATAAGATTGCCATTTCGCGAATGATTCACTAATCGACCCAAATAGTTGGTTTCAGCCGTTGCATCCACACAATATTGTTTATTTTTATGCTTAAAATAATACATATAACATCCGGTGCTGTGATCACGCGCATATAACAATTCTCGACGTTTCGCTTCCACGTCGTTGATTAAATCACCACGATATTCTACGACAAAATCGCCACGTTTGAATTCTTGCGTGGCAACGACGCCACGTCCTTTACTTTCAAAGTAACGGACTTCGAGTCCCTCTTCGATGTCACTATTGATTGCGTCGATTATACTCTTCTTCTTTTCCTGAAGCACTATATTTTTGGTTTTACGATTTGATCGGCGTACCGGAAAGTATTCAGTAATTGTATGGTTATCGTTTGGTTTGTCATTTTTCGATTTTTCTACGATATTCCGATGTAATAATTTTGAATCTAGTTTGATCCGATGTGGGGTCACCGGAGCATTTGTTTCGGTGATTTGACACGGTTGATCAGTGATTACTTCATTATCATTCTTAAAATAATCAGAAACGTGGTTCATCTTGGAACAGTCGTTTATGATTTCATTTTGATCTTCGTCAATCTTTGCGAGAACATCTTTGACATTTAAATCGACAACATGTAAAAATTTTTTGATAATTGGTTCTTTGAATGCATCTTGATCGTATTTTAGACTCTTGGTTTTCGTTTCTTTGTGATTTACCGTTTTGACGATGTTATTCGCGGATGATCGAGTTTGTCGCCTTTTGTTCCTGGTGACTCGAACCATTTTTGAAACTGTTCAAACCACTATCATTTAAAACATATTTAAAAAAATTCAAATTAACACATTATTATGTAATTTTTTTGTTAAAATTAATTTAATATTTAATACATTTTATTAATTGAAATTATTGTATTGTTTATTTCTATGGATGATTTTTTATCATTAATGTAAATTTTAAATTTTATAATAAATAAATTAAAGCTAAGCGAACTTACTAGACATAAATAGATTAGGTACATTCGATACCTGAATAGTATTTATGGTATTTTTCTTATTTTTATCTATGAATTTCAAACAATTTAGGTCCGTTCATTTCAACGTTATTTTACCATGAAATTTGAAATCATGTTTCAAATAAAAAATATAACTAAATGTTTCAGCAAAATTTATTAAAATTTTAGTTATCCCGCCAAATTTGAATTCTAATATGAACAACTCTTTAATTCTAGTGTGGAATTCCTTATAAATAAAGTTTTCTTTAAAATTTTAAACTTTAGTACCGTCAAAGAGACTAACTTAGAATAGTAGCCAAACTTGAAACTTTTTTTTTGTATTCATTGTATATGCTGTAATTATTGTGTATGTTCTGAACAGTATGACAAAGTTAGGGACACGTTATTGTTGATGTTTGATCACCGTTTGGATGTCTGATTAACAGGAAAGTGTTATTAGTAACAATAATAAACTTTACAAATTTTAATCTCCAAATCTACCCATGTTCAACTTTTGTTGTAGAGATTTTATTATCGAATTAGTGTTTTCATTTATTGCAATACATAAGTCCAAATATATTGTTTTACATTTTTTATGTATTGTTTTGTCAATGTGGCCAACCTAACTTTTCAGGAAGAGAAAATTCCCACAACCGCCTTGAGTCGTCTAACTTGGGGCACTGTCCCAAGTTAAGTGACTTGGAAAAGTTATGAGTGTATAAATATTAACGTTGTGGTATATTGTTTCAGATTGATTAAAATGGATTGAAAAAGGAAAAAAATTATTTTAAAAAGTATTAGGACTTTAATAGACAACAAATGGGTAGGATATTAAATGAAGTTAGAAAAAAAGTCCTTCCACAAAACAAAAACACTGGAAAAGTTTGTCGCCCTTATGTTTTAGATCAGGAAAGTGAGAAAGTCGTTACAGAATAGCTTTGGCTGGAGACTGGGAATTCCCTTTGACTCTTTTTGACACTGGACTGATTGTAAAATCATTTTTGGACAGGCGAGGAGTCAATGCAAAAATATTTAAAAATAATGTGCCAGGCGGAGATTGGGCACTGTTTTCTGTTACAAGGTATAAAGAGACTTTGACCAAAAGATTGGGCCAAAATATGAAAAGGTCCAGAGCCAGTGTTAATGCCGAAATTGTAGATCTTTACTTCGACGAGTTTGTAACTACACTAGAAAATGTACTTACAATTTAAATTGTTGCCCCAAGTTAGCCAACCTTTAAGGTTAACTTGGGACACCACATTTTTATTTTATTTTATTTTATTTTTTAACAATGTAGTTCACACTAACAAAAATTAAAAACATATTTTCGAAGTACTAACTAAAACCTAAGTTTTGAAGTATACAAAAAGAATATGTATATTTTCCCAACAACGAGTAGACCAAATTGCACAGCAAAGTTGAAAACTCTCCCAAGTTATGCTTTTTGACGGTACGTTGCTAATTATAAGCCATTGGACCAATTCGTATCGGCGTAAGCCAAAGTGGCTTGGTCTTACTTTTAATCATACACTTGTTTTGAAGCGCACTTGGCTTACTTTTGAGATATTTGTATATTCCTGTCTTACTTTCCATGTTCTAAACTTTTGAGAGAAGGGTGAGGGTATGTGCACGATGTATACCGAACGCTATTACTTGACTATAAACTATGTATGCTAGAATCATCGTATCATAGAGATGTGCACGATATGATTTTATTCACAGAGTGCTAATTTAAGTACAAGAGTAATATTGCACTAGGTTTTAGATAAAAAGCTATTATGGGCGCAAGCCAAAAATAACTTTTTTACCTATATCTGCATTTATCTTTGTCTATCATACTAATAAATATAGAAGTTTACTCACTCACTCATATAAAAACATAATGACTTCGTTTGGTTGGTAACTATGTAAATAATACAATTTGGGTTTCCCTCACCGCAGTTTCTGGAGATCTTTTGTGCTTGCGCCCATAATAGTTAGATTTTACAGATCGTACGGCGCTCATGGTCATCAACGTGTTTAAGATAAACAAGTTTCAAGATTTAAGATAAACAAAATTTTAAATTCTAATGTAGGTATAACATTTTGTAACAGAACGATTCCACTGAACAGGACAAAGAATATCAAAATATATTTGGGAATGGATGAGAAACAGATGAAATTTTGTATAATTCTTGTTGCCTAAGTTTTTTTCCTTTTGGTCGCCGAAAACTACAAGTTTTAAACTAATTTGTATTATTTGAGTATTATGATAAAAAATAAGGTGTTCAAATATATTAACAAATTAAATTAAATTATCTGAGCATATATTGTAAACGCATATAGCTTATAGTGCCATAGCGTTTTTTTTTTTTAAGTAAAAAAAAAAATTATCTGAACTCATGCATTTAATTAATTCATATAAGTACTCTCAATCTCTCATTAACCATGTTATACCGTAGACAGGAGTGAATAGGCACGAGTTCAGACTTCTCACCGTATTTTTTTGTATTTATTTTATGAGTATCTAATCTTTAATATATTAAAAATTTACGCGAGGATAGTTCCTTTATTACAGTGTCCAAAAAATTTGAAAATGTCGGTGATTTTTGAAAAAATAACAAAAATCATATAATTTCTTCTCTGTGAAAAATTGGGGTCAGAAAAGATGATAAAAGGGTGAATGCGGACGACCCGTAGGGTCAATCAAAATTGAAATTCAAATATAACATAATTTCGAACTTTTTGTGTTTATACATTCAAAAACGAAATAATACTTGATGATTTTCTGTAGAAACAGACGTAAAATCGAAAGTAAAGTTTATAAAGTATAGAAATATTAGAGTATAGAGAGAGTATAGAAATATTAAAGTATAGAAATGTTATTCTGAATGTGTTTATACATATAAATATCGAATGACTTGATGACCTTGAAAATGCTCTGTTTTATATTCCAATACATCCTTCATCCGTCCCTAATTACCTCACATTCGCGCCTTTGATATATCGTCCTATTAGTGGTGGAGAACTATCGATAGCACTATCGATAACTATCGATAGTTTTGACTATCGAAAACTATCGATATTTTTTTTTTACTATCGATAGTTTTCGATACTTTTTTTCAGTCATTTCGTTTACTTATAAATACTAAAAATAATAAAAATTTCGTAGAAATTATAGCCAGAGATATAAAAACAACCATTTTAAGGGAATTTCCGGGCAAAAAGGAATAATTCCGCCCCAGCGTAAAACCGGCGACCTTTTTTCTTTTTTTTTTTGCTCGCTGGCTATCTAAATGCCGCCCAACTTGGGTATCAAAAACTATCGATAAACTATCGATAACTATCGATAGTTCTCCATCACTACGTCCTATATACTTGATATAACGTCCTATATACTGTTCCTATTCACATCTTTTCCGTCCCTGTTAACTTCCAACTCAACCAAAATGTGAAGTCCTCATTATTTCCTCTTAAAAAATAAAAACAACTAAAAGTTTGTATTTTTTCTCAAGTTTCGATTAAACAACAATTTATTCATAAGAGCACCAAAATAAATAGTTTTTAGCTAAAGTTTTAAGAAACCCAAAATAGCAATGTTTGAAGCCGTCAATCTAAACTGATTTTTTAATATCTTTTATCCAACTTCAAACTTAGTCACTATTGTTACCCAAAAGAATAATTATTTTACTATAGTTTAAGGAAGTATAAATGTTTACATTTACGTCTAGTATTTTTAAACTAAGCTCATGAATAACATTTTTCGTTTTGTCCCTATTCACCCGCCTGTCCCAATTCACTTCATACGCTTCATACGGTAAACGCATAAACGGCATAAACGGTAGTAAAGATCTTTGATCTCTTTGATTGTGATTTGTGACATGACATGACCTAATTACAAACCATGAACGCCATGAACGAACAGAATCGTTTCTAAAAATGATGACTTATGAATTACATAGTAGGGTAAATCGGGTATCTCGAGTTGTATATTTGTAGATTTGGAATATACAAAATTTATTTTTAGATTAACAGTCATTTTGCACATGGTAAAAAAATACAACTACTTTGTAAATTATAATAATATTAATAATGCAAGTCAGTGTAGCTATTTTGTAAATTTAATTTAGAAATTTTTATATCAAAATTTTCATTTTAGGACCCTAATGAAGATACGGAATGGAACGATGCTCTTCGTGCCAAAGGAATCATTCCACCGAAAGAAAAAGAAATATCTGAAGATCAGATAGTGTCCTTATTAGAAGAAACAATTGAAGAAAAAACAAAAAGTAAACCTTGAAAACTTCAGAATATTAATTATTTAAAAAAAAATAAAATAAAATAATAAATTTATCTTTTAGATGAAAAGAAATTCTCTGATTTAACTTTGGACGAGCTAGATGAGCTTGAAGATTCGGAAGATGAAGCTGTTATTCAAGAATGGCGCAGAAAACGGATGTCCGAAATTCGACAATTAGCACAAAAATCAAAATTTGGTACTGTCCGTGAAATTTCTGGTCAAGATTATGTGGACGAAGTAAATAAAGCTGGTGAGGGAATTTGGGTGGTGTTACATCTTTACAAACAAGGGTAATGACCAGTAATGACTAATGGATTAAAATCTTGTTAAGAAAATAAAAGATTTCCGTTATCCTTTTTTTTGCAGGATCCCATTTTGTTCATTACTTAATCAACATTTAAATTATTTGGCCGCAAAATTTCCGTGTACAAAATTTCTACGAGCGATTTCAACAACTTGTATTCCCAATTATCCTGATAAGAATTTACCAACGATTTTTATCTATTTTGAAGGCAATTTGAAACATCAATTTATTGGGCCTTTGGAACTGAGAGGGCCCAATATTTCACAAGACGGTAATTTTGTAAATTAAAACATGTTTGTGGAAAAAAATTGTTTTTTTTTATTTATTTTTTTTTTCAGAACTAGAATATTTATTAGGAAAAACTGGAGCGATTGAGACGAAAATCACTGAAGATCCGAGACCAGCGATTAAAGATAAACTTTTCTCTGATTTAGCCGAGAGTAACGATTGGACTCTAAACTAAATTGTTTTTTTATAAAAAATTAATTATAATTTATTTCTGTACTTAACAACTTTTGAACACAAATTTTATAAAAAATTATATATATATTTATTTATTTATTAAATAAAACGTTTAAATAATATAAAATTAGACATCAAAGATATTGTGGATAAATTAAATAATTTTGACAATATTAATCACACAGCAATGGTCAACTAACCACTAGCGTTTTTTTATTTTTTTTTATTATATTTATTTTTTTACAATCTTAGTGGAAAGTAGGCTTTTGTGTTCTGTGCAAAATGTGTATTTGCCGAAGACTCTAGTTGCCGGGCAACAAATTTCTACTTTGCGCTTTAAAGCGGAAAAATAATACTTTGTCGCTCGCTCAATGTATATTTAATTACAAGTCGGGTAGGTGTTGTTTATATTTTCTATGGTAACAAATAAACATTCTAAAATTATTATGTTTATCGTAATCAAGTGAAATATTAATTTTATTAAATTTCAAAATAACTGCAAAATATTAATTAAAAATAATAAATAACTAGGTATAACTAATAAATAATAAGAATAAAAAATTTAAAAAAATATGTACATATATGATGGAAATATGTAATAGTGACAGTGATTTCTCAAGTACACCTCCAGATATGTCTGAAACTGAGAAATTATAATATTAAAGTAAATAGTAACGTCCATTA
Organism: Brachynemurus nebulosus; assembly: GCA_035578155.1. Classification (NCBI taxonomy): domain Eukaryota; kingdom Metazoa; phylum Arthropoda; class Insecta; order Neuroptera; family Myrmeleontidae; genus Brachynemurus; species Brachynemurus nebulosus. The sequence goes on along the minus strand of JAPWDM010000002.1, from coordinate 38,306,067 downwards.
TTATTTTTTCAAGTATCTTTTAAATAAAAAATACATTTTATAAGATTGTAGAAAAAATTTTATGTGTAATTCGAGCACAAAATGACATTGCCATTCTCATGAGAATAACGTGCTCCGCCTGACGGCGTCGCGCGTTAACATTCTCAATCGAGCGGCAATGCACCATCTTGCGCTCTTAATACACAAATAACTTATAGTGATGACGAAGGCCACTATTAGCGTTTGTTTCACCTTAGAAACAAAAAAAATTCCATTAAAATCAAAACATTACTGTATTCACTCTCGGCCATCACAGATTTCATTACACTTTCACGTTGTAAACATCATTGCACTCTCACATTACAAATTTCATTATATTTTCGCATTATAGATTTCATTATACTTTCGCATTACAGATTTCATTACACTTTCACGCAAAGTTTCCTCGCTATAGAAGTTTTCATTCAAAAAACTATTTTTGTCAAATTTTGAACAGACGGCAAGTTTTTGTAGGAGCAAAGTTGTTCATTCAGTCAGATTGTTGGTATACGTTTCAGGCATACAAAATTTCGACTGGTTCGGTAGTTCTGGAGGCTTTGGCGTTCTATCTAGACTAATTAACTCTTTAAATGATTAAGACGAGTTAATTTGTCCTGCAATATAGCGGCTCAAAATGCTACGACGCATTTATTTGAAGATTATTGTATTAGGAAAACATGATACAACACAACGACGTGACGTCTTGCATTATAATTATGATATATATTACTAATTAACTAATAGATATAATATATTGTATTATGATATGTTCTCCTAATACAATAATGTTTAAAATATGGAAAAAATGTTTTATCGAAGCGAGTGCGGCACTGTGTGAATGACGAACGAATAGGTACCAGCATGTTATCAGCACAGTAATGTGAACACAACAAGATTATATCGGAGCGAGAGCGGACCGGGAGGGTACCGAGCGCAGAGCGTTAATGTAAATCGGGCCTAAGTGGCCTGACGTGCCCAGAACTGCACATTGGTGATTACTGAAAAGAGATAGTTGCGTTCCTTCTGATATATTCTGTGTGCTACGATATGTATATATATATTCACTGCATTCACTGGTACAGGTGCCGCCATCTGTGACAAATTTTCCGAAATACGGTATAATACTAACCTTTAAAAATCCATATGGAAAAATTTTTCTCAAAATGCCGGACTTTTTACTGCTGGTGATAAGTACAATAGATAAGGTTACAAAAAAAGAAAAAGAAAAAAATCAAAGATCCTAAGATCAAAAAAGTGAACCTTAGGAATTTACAAAATGTAAATTATACTAAACTATGTTGATAAAATTGAACGTTATTTATAATTATACCGTATTTCGGAAAATCTGTCACAGATGGCGGCACCTGCACCAGTGAATATATACACATATTATAGCATCATGTCCCTGCCACTCTGCATATAGTTCATTATAAAAAAAATGGACCGTTTTCTGACACCGCTGTAACTAATGTACCAGATAGTGTTGATGTACAGGGATAAAATTAGAGTCGGGACATGAGTTTCGATAGTTCGCTATTTTTCATCGTATTCATCTAAAATAAATTGGAAATAAATTAAATATTTAAAAAAATTCTTCAACTCAACCTAGAAAGATTAATTAAATTAAAAAATTTTAATTCTTCGTTAACACATAACTTGGTGACGATAATTTTGTACTCAATCATATGATAATAAATTAATTTTGACATCTATTTGATGAAAAATGCTCACATGTCCCAACTCTATTTAGTAACCCCCTATCAGTGTTGCCAACTTGGTGGTTTTACCACTAAATCTAGTGGTTTTGAACGTCCCACAGTGGGGAAAATTTTTTTCTAGTGGTTTGTGGTTTTCAGCGTGGCCATCTTAGTGGTTTTACCACTAAAACTGCTCGTTATTTCATTATTAATTTATATAATATTTTTCTATGTTGTTATAATTAAATCATAAAAATTAAATTATAAAAGTTTTTATTTTAAAAAAATTTTTTGTTGTTTTTTTTTTTTTTTTTTTGCTTGTCGATGAAGAGCTGGTGGTTTTTAGTGGTTTTTTAACGGTTTCAAAGTCGAATCTAGTGGTCTCTGGAAAAAAAAGTTGGCAACACTGCCCCCTATACCATTAGCGCCACGTAGCCAGTGTTGCCAACTTGGTGGTTTTACCACTAAATCTAGTGGTTTTGAACGTCCCACAGTGGGGAAAATTTTTTTCTAGTGGTTTGTGGTTTTCAGCGTGGCCATCTTAGTGGTTTTACCACTAAAACTGCTCGTTATTTCATTATTAATTTATATAATATTTTTCTATGTTGTTATAATTAAATCATAAAAATTAAATTATAAAAGTTTTTATTTTAAAAAAATTTTTTGTTGTTTTTTTTTTTTTTTTTTTGCTTGTCGATGAAGAGCTGGTGGTTTTTAGTGGTTTTTTAACGGTTTCAAAGTCGAATCTAGTGGTCTCTGGAAAAAAAAGTTGGCAACACTGCACGTAGCAAACTGACATTCAATGGTCCGTCCTTGAAAACAAGTGGCAGGGACATGTATAGCATTTTGAGCAGCCATATTGCAAGACGAGTTAACTCGTCTTAAATCATTTAAAGGCTAAATAATGTTCAATTTTATAAACATAGTTAGTATGTACGTGTAGTATAATTTATATTTTGTAAATTCCTAGGGTTCACTTTTTTGATGTTTGGATCTTTGATTTTTTTATTTTTCTTTTTTTGTAACCTTATCTATTGTACTTATCGCTGGCCATAAAAAGTACGGCATTTTGAGACAAAAAAATTTTTCCATATGGTTTGTTTAAAAGTTAACCTAATAGGGACCGAGCCTGAACTATAGACGGCAGCACTGGCACCGATAGTGGCGCCGTTATATGTCTAAAAATGAAACATATTAATGGTGAATGAGAAATGGGGGAAATAAAAATGAGTGTTACTATGGTGTTACTTGATTTGAATTTTTTTTTTTTGCTTGTCAGTTAATAAAAATTAAAAGAAACTGAAGACTCTTGTTGAGAAAAAAGCAATATATCACCAAATTACACGTATATAAACTCTAATGGAAAATACGGAATTTTTGTTATATTTCAATAAAAAAAATGCTAAAAATTTAAAATTTTGCATAGAAAATAAGTTAAATCTGTTTAAACATGTATACGAAACTTAAAAATAAATAATTAGAAAATACTATACTATCCGGCGTGGTGTTGTTGAAAAAAAGTTAATTCTTGGAGTAAATGAATTATTAACTGAAAATCTGGTGACATCTGATAATGTCGTATTAAGTGAAGCATGGTAGAAAATCCAAAAATAAAATGAAATCTTATATTAAACAGTAACATAAAATGGAAAAATTGAAATGAACCCAATCTAGTACTGAAGTGTTAATTGAAAATTATTTACGGTTCTTTTTATTTAATAGTTAAAATAAATAAAAGCAATAATTTTGAAATTTTATTATTGTTCTTTTAATTTGTAAAGAAATAATTATTTGAAAGTGAAATTTTAAATCTTAACTGTCGAATTCCTTTTGTATAAAATATTGGCAGAATGACTCCTTTTAAAACAACTATAATAAAAGGAAAAAAATTCAAACAAATTCAGTTATCGTTAAATAAAAGAAAAAAAATTTATTTTCTGTAAAGAATTGGTAATTTTTTTTCTGTATATTTCTTCCAACATGGTATCCTTACATTGAAACAATTTTATAAATTTCTTCAGTTTTATTTGTTATAAAACAATCACTATTATGACCTCGATAACAATCTGATGTCAAACTTATGAACCCTTCTGGTGAGCATCCAACTAAAAATTTGATTGTGTACTCATTTTTGTACTCTGAGTACATTAATACCTTTTTTTGTATTTGTGCATTTCAGTACAGTCTATGATTATACATGTGTCCAGAAAGTTTTGTTTAAATATTTCAGGCCTACAAGTCTTTATAGTTGCCTTTAATGGTCACACAATGAATTTTTCTGGCAAGATACGTAACGTTGAAATAGTAACTATAAATATTTTTTTTTTATATACATATAAAAATACGATGAATTTGGAATATGTAATACAGTTAAAGCTGAATAATACAATACTGTTTTTTTTTCTTGTTTTTATTTTTTATTTTATTTTATTTTATTTTTTTTTAATTTTATGAGTATAATGAACAATCTTGTTTTTTTGGAAACTTAACTTTTTACTTTCTGTAATAGAATTTAAAAGACAACCCTACACATTACATGTAACACCTAGGGGCATATTACGTATGGACTGACTGAGTTATAGCCTAGGGAGGTAGAATTGTAGTGGCTGCAAGTATTTCTTTAATAAAAAAACGAACAGTAAAGACTAATTGTAAATCTGAATACTCTTTAAGGCTACAATCAATTTCCTCTCAAAAAATTCTTTAGGATTTGTAAATACCTCCATAATACTACGACCCAAATGCGATTGAATTCTTCAATAGAAAGCAACTTGATGGAAAACAGACTATTCGGAGTTGCATCACAGAAAATAAAAGTTCTTAAGAAAGTAAGAGTATGGGTCTAAATAAATGCCTATTCTCAAGAAACGCTTTTTATAACGTATTTTAGAGCAAACGTGTGAAGAAATGCCGTTAGTGGGGAGCGACAGTTGATTTAAACACCTCACTGGTAACGCCCATTATACTATTACAGTGGACTTTCGGAGATTGTCCAATCAAAAATTGTCAATATTGCAGTGATAGGGATTTAAACATCGCACGTTTACGTCACACGAATACTGCAAACACACAATTTTTGTGAATACAATGTTCATGTGACGTAAACATACGATGTTTAAATCCCTAACACTGAAATATGGACAATTTGCGATTGGACAATCTCCGAAAGTCCACTGTATATTTTTCTTCATTTTTTATGGCCTCTAGCCCTTGAAAACTTGAACAAAGCGTCGTTTCGGAATTAATAACATACGGATCATAACTTCCATCTTTCATTTTATTTTTTGAGGTTAGCCTCACAGATTGTATTTAAAGTTTTCTTCACGTTAATATTAACTTGCATTTCCGTATATCTTATCTTATCTATGTTGTTTAAATTACACATAATTTGGATTGACACATTCTTCGAAACATTCTTCTGTATGTCATCTACTATTATGACTAATTATTACTGGGATATTATCTGCTATGTTAAGTATGTTAAGCATGTTAAACACAATTCTCTGATTCCGTTATGGGCAGTTGTTTGTACGCAGTTTTGCAATACTAACATCAATATCAATCACATCAGCAAAACGTTTGTACGTTTTTTATACTTACTTTTACCAAGAAAATTGGAACAACTTTTAATCCAACAATATCTTATTATGAAATTCATGCTGATATTAATCCTACAAATAATATTATTTAATTGATAATTTAATTATAAGAAAGTGCATTTTAAATATTAACAAAATTTAATTTGACATTTAATAACATTATAGACAAGATATCCAAAAATCTAAGAATAGTTATGTATATCTATGTCATACCCGAAATGCATCGCTAAATCTGACACCAGATGGCAATAATGTCGTCAAGCTCGGTCCCTATACTGATAAATTCGCCTTTAGCCTGCGAGGAATATTTTTCAATAAGTGTCAATGAAAAATGACATTTGTCAATGATTGTGATTTAAATAGTTAACAGGTTATAAACATTCCTTGAATTGTTACAATTGTTACTAACAAAATGTAAAATAACTTTGGTTTAAAATTAATTCGTATTTTAATACTTAAAAATATTAAGTATTTTCCACTTGAATCATCATATTTTGTACACCACAAATTTGGCTAGTCCTATTTCGTCATGAAAACTATTTTATTTTATTTTAAAAAACATTCTAATCGAAATTCGTTTGGAATGGTTAATTTTCAAATATTTTAAATCCGAAATTATGATATTCGTTTATTTAAATTATTTTTTAATTGTAATATGGTTTATATTATTCTTTATGTATGACGATTATCGTTTTTCCGCTACAAATTACGATTTTATTAAACTGGAAGATATCAGGGATGAACTAGTAGAAAAAACAATTGTGCCGAAAAATACTCAGTTAAAAGATTGTAACTACGATACTCTAATCACAGAATCAACCGATTTTCCAGTTTCAGATATTTATAAAAATTATCATTCGAATAATGTGAAAACCGGTAAGTGAAAAAGTCTAGAAGTTGTTTTTTTTTTTTTTTTGGGATTTGATGAATATCGGGTTCCTTTTTTAGGTGGAGAATATTCGCCGAGCCATTGTAATGCCCGTTTTAGTGTCGCAATAATTGTCCCGTATAGAAATAGAGAGGAACAACTGAAAATTTTTATTAATTACTTTCATCATTTTCTCCAATTGCAAAATATTCATTATCGAATTTTTATTGTGGAACAGAAAGACACGAAACCGTTTAATCGAGCGAAATTGTTGAATATTGGGGCATTGCAAGCGATTTCTTATAAGTATCCTTGTTTGATATTACATGATGTGGATTTGATACCAATAAATTCCGGGAATCTGTATGTTTGCTCTAAGCAACCCAGACATTTATCGACGAATATAGATGTACATAGGTAAAGCTTCTCGATTAATCAATATGTTAGAGATGGGCAATTCCGTTTATAAAAATTAGTTTTTTTTGGAAACTAGTTGATAAAGAATATTAGTTTAAAGACTCTTTTTATGTGATTTTTTTTCCTCTTTCCAATGGTAAAAAAATTTCACAAAAATTTTTGAATAAGGGGAAATTTTGGCAAAAAACTAATTTTTTTCACGAAAATTGCCAAAAAAAACCATGTTCCGGGCATCGGACGTGTCTGTTTAACGAACTCGTCCAACGGTTTGGGACTTCCAACATTTTCACCAAATTTCGTAAAAACGTAGGACATTTCGTTCGAGAGTTATCGTGCGGACACATACGCACACACACACACACACACACACACACACACACACACATATATATATATATATATATATATATATATATATATATATATATATATATATATATATATATATATATAAATTTTAATGAATATTATTTTCGGTTTCTAGGAATCCCAAAACAAATTTCTGCCATAATCTCGGGCTCAAGTAGCATCATGATAGTGGCTGTAATAGTTGAATTTCATTCTGGAAATTCACTAAAACAATAATTTCTTGCGATTACTGTAGTTATTAGCTTGTAATTTTTTATGCTCTTTTCGATAGTGTAAAAAAAAATAAAAAAATTTTTACAATCTGACCAAATTTTGTAAAAAACCTTTAAAAATTGGATATATCTGGCAGACAAACTCATCCAAGCTTTTGGAACTTTTGACCTTCGCACCAAATTTCGCAAAATTGGATGCTTCGTTCGAGAGTAATCGTGCAGACACACACACATATATATATATATATATATATATATATATATATATATATATATATATATATATATATATATATACCAAGTTTCATCAAAATCGAAAATTATCACTTGAACGTAAACACAATTTAAGCAAATTAAACAATTTTTGCACCGTTCTACTACTTACTTTTCACATTTTAAATAAATTTTCTTTTCAGAAATTCACTTATTACAGCGGATCCCACGGAAAGACTTGTGGCCAGGGCTATGGCAGAAAGTTTTGAGGCCCAATATATATATAATCGTGCAGACACACACACACACACACACACACACACACACACACACATATATATATATATATATATATATATATATATATATATATATATATATATATATATATATATATATATATATATATATATATGTCAATTCAAAAAACTTTAATAATGTGAAAACATACAGTAGAACCTCTGATTACGGACACCTCACTTAACCGGATCCCTCCTATAGTCTAACAAATTTTTTATGACAGTGGCATGCTATACTAAAACCAATGCATTCAGCACTCTCTTAAGCGGACCCTCTGTTAACCGGACACGGGGACAATATTTTTTGACGAAGACACATTATTTAGTACATTATTACCTCCATTAATCGGACGCGAATATGTCTAGTGCGTATGGGCTAGGTTTATTTGTTCATGTTTTAACTTGTTAACAATGATTCTAATGTGACGATGGATTTGTAAACGTTATAAATTTTGAATTAAAAAAATAATTATGAATACCTCTGTTAGCCGCACAAATTTTTGAGTGACACTGCTGTCCAGTTAACAGAGGTTCTACTGCAACATTACTCCCTTTACGCACAACACATACTTCTGGAACTTGTATTGGAATTTTAAGTACTAATTAGTAATTTTAGTATTACTAATCGTTCATAATCGACCACGTCTACGAGGTTAAAGTAACATAAAGAGACACAATTAATTTTTATTTTGTTTTCAGATATCATTTATTGTATAATAGACTGTTTGGAGGAGCTGTTACGATTCTTGCTGATCAGTTCCAGGCTGTGAACGGGATGTCGAATATGTTTTATGGTTGGGGTGGTGAAGATGATGATTTTTACATGTAAATTAAATATTTTCAGAGTCGGTAATTTATTCAGAAATTGAGATAAATCATTTTTTTACAGGCGTTTAGCGTACAGTGAATATTTACCGTATAGATTTGATCCTGTAATCAGCAAATATATTATGTTAAAACATAAGAAAGAAACACCAAGGTACGTATATCGTCATATGAGAACCATCAGGTTCTGAGTCACTTTGATAAATTTTTAAAGGAAACAATTTTTAAGGTTTGAATGGTAAAAAAAAATTTGTACTGGGTTTTAATTTCCTGTCTAAACCAAGACAGTATAATCATTTTACAAAACAACTAGGCATTTTACTTCTGAGATTACTAAAGTACCGGAAGTAGAGATGTCGATTTTAAATCGATTAATCGAAGCCTAAAAAGTCGATTCATGATTCGATTATTAAAAGAGATCGATAACCGATTTTTTTCAAAAATAATTTCATTTTAATTGTAGTTTTACAAAGAAACATGTGTTAAAATGAAACACCAAAAACGTTATTGTTAATTGTCATTTTTTACTCGTTGTTATCAACGAACCCCTCATATGGCTCTATACATATAACTGCATACATATACGCACTATCTTGTCTAGTAGAAGACTATTAATACAAAAGGAAGGAAGACCACCTATCTGGCATACGATCCCTTTCCCACAAAAGCGACTTATTTAGAAAACATTTTTTTGTCAGTTTATTTGAAATTTTTAAATAAATTTGGTTCATTCTGTGGTATTTGTCCTACATATTCAATTGCGTTTTTTTATGCTATAATTATAATTGAAAAGTTAACTCATCGCCTTTATAAATATAATGTAAGGATACACGATATTACCCATGTACTATAAATTAAGTCCTTTAACAAAAATTATCAGCTAATTTTATTAAACTTTTCAAAATTTCGATTTTTTAAATCAATTTCACAGAATTAATTTTTATTAGCCGATTTTTTTAATTTTGATTTAAATCGATCTTTTTTTTGGAGAATCGACATCTCTAACCGGAAGCATTGTGATCATCTCTAAAATGAAAATTTGTACGCGCATTTTACGTTTTAGAGCTTCTTGAACAATTATGGTTTTGTGTCTGTCTATCTGTCGGCCTGTGTGCCCAAAAATCCCACCAAATAGCATAATTTCGGAACTATTGGTTTGTTTTTGATAAAATTTTTGTGAATTGTACATTGTGGTTCTCAAATTCACTTTGTGTTTCATCCAACAAATTTCATTTTTATTTAATCTTTCTATTACTTTTTAATACACTCTTAAAAGATTCTGGTTTATTAAGATTATCATTCTAACAGGAACTACAATAAAAAAAAAAAAATTTAATCTAAAAATAGTGGCTGTTTAAAAAAAAAATTATTTTTTAACGTTTTTTTCAGTTCTTTATTTTTTTAAAAATAGCAAATATTTAAAATTTCACAATATTCATATAGTACGGTGCAATTAGACCCAAACCTCAACATCCAAAGTAACAGTTTCACTCCAACTCCAAATTGTTCTATACAGTCTACACATTGTTTGGTAAAAAGTTACACCATTTGGAGCGTCGGGTTTTGTGGGGAGGAGGGTAGAAGTAGGCAAATTAACGGTTTTCGTCAGTTTTTTTTTTTTTTTTTAAATATTTCGAAAACTATGCAGTTTAACGCAAAAAGTGCCTATACAAAAATAATCTACATTAAATTGCGAACAAAAATAGTACTATGCATAATCTTGCTGAAGTGAAGAGTTCCAGAGTTATGGAGGGTGTAAGAGTAGCAATTTTTAGTATTTTTAAATTTTTTTGAAAAAATATGACACATTATCACTAAGGAAACTAATTTTTTTATACAGGATTGTGTTTTGTAAAAGGAAATTGCGATTAGTCCTCTTCAAACATAGCGGCTTCCTCTTTTAAATCTTCGTCTATGATGTTCGTATCCCTGTTATCAGATTCTAGCCCTAAGCAATTACCGCATATGCTTGAGCAGCTTAGACCACTCTTTCTGCATTCGCAGTTACCGACGCATTCGTTTTTGCAAGCGCACACTATGAGGGAAAGTAATTCCTCGGGAGCTGCAGGATGTGCTGTTGTAGGTAATTGGTCTCAGGTGTTCGTCAATCTTCTTTCACCCCCCCCCACTCGAGCGAATTATTCTTCTTATTCAGTCACTGCTGCACCTGGTGATAGGAACTGTTCACTTTAGCAAGATTATGCACAGAACCATTTTTGTTCGCAATTTAATGTAGATTATTTTTGTACATGACACTTTTTACGCTAAACCCCATAGTTTCCGAAATATTTAAAAAAAACCGTTAATTTGCCTACTTCTACCCCCCTCCCCCCAAAACCCGATGCTCAAAATGGTGTAACTTTTTGCCAAACAATATGTGGACCGTATAGAACAATTTGGAGTTGGAGTGAAACTGTTACTTTGAATGTTGAGGTTAGGCCGTTTTTTTTTTTTTAATAACTGCACCGTATTAATAGTTTCTATCATAAAGTAACATGTATTGAAGGCACGTGCAAAATTGGAAATCGGTTGGATAAATAGAACTCGAGATATCATGTCGATCAGCTTGAAAAATATAGTTTCAAGAAAAACGCTAAACGCACTTAAAGTTTTGAAGTATAATCTGATAACTGATATCGGAACCTACCGTATGAAAATGGCTTAAACTTAAACTATAAATTTCCAAAATTTTTAAATTTCCTTCTGAGGACACATTTTTAAAAGTCAAACTTTCAAAAAAATGAAATAAAAATATCGCATTTAAAAAAATTTTAGTCTTAGACTAGAATACTACCTTAACACTTTCAGTTTCACGGCTTCGGCTTCCGAAAGTAAAACAACCGCAGAGAGTATGTGTGTGGTGTTACCACACCGATGTGTATATACCCAACTTACAAAAACACTAACGCACACTACTCTCTTGGTTTCTATAAAAAATTTTAAAATAAACAATATAAAAACTAAAATAAAGTATTTGTTTGTCTTTTTTTTATTTATTTTTACCAGTTTGTTTTCTAAACATTCTGTAACTCTCTAATTGGTTTGAATGTGTTTGAATGTCAAATATATGTATGTACGATCACATATATGTATATATTAAATCATTTTTATGTATTTGTTTATATAAAGTTTCTTTAAAAATATTGTCGGCTTCCGGGGAAGTTTACTATGAAAGTGCTCGGGCCTTATAGTGATAATAAGGGGTCACATTATTATTTAAAAAATAATTTAGTATTAAAAACCATTGTTCTCATAATCGGTTGTTACATGCCAGTCCCACTTTTTTATTTCGTTTTTTTATGCGGTCAGTTAAAAAATAGTGTCTGTGATTCGCGTTTAATTTAAGAGTTTTTCTTATTTTATGAAGAAAATTCAATTTTTTTTTGATTTTTTCAGCCCTGAAAGATTTGAAGTGTTGAAAACATTTTGGGAACGACACAAAGAAGATGGTATTAATAACATAAATTTTCAGTTTAATGTGACACTAAAACCTCTGTACACACATATTATTGTTTATAGTTGATCTGTACATATTTAATTTAATGATCTGATAGTGAATCTTATTTTTATATATTTATTTTTTCGCACAAAAAGATATAGAGTTACTCAATAAAATGAAAATTAGAAATAAAATTTTAAAACATTTTTTATTTGACCTAAAATTTCTAGTATTTTTCGGCTTTATTCCCTCACGTTGTTGTTTTTTTGGTTCCTTCGTGTGTCGCACACAGCACTCGTGCTGTTTACTCGTACCAACCTCGCCACAAAATGAAATGTAAAATTTATTAAATTGCGAAATGGTGTTGGTAACGTAGATTTTTTTGGTATATTGTAAGAGTGGTACTACAAATTATCAACAGATGGTATTACAAATAGTCAATAGATATTCAATAATATACATATCGTGAGGAGGCCGACATCTCTTTGTTAAATGATGAACTGGTATTGTCCTGTTGCACAGAGGACAGAAACGCCGCATCTGTCTCTTTTCTGAAATCACGAGTGTGTCCTTCTGTGCTCATTAGGCTTCTTAGTTGTCAGTTTGTCAGTAGCAGTCGATGATTGAATATCAACCACACGATAATGGACTTGATTGTTGTTGGTATTGTTAGATCGGTTACCTACATCCCCTAGTACATGCGTGTGGTGTCTGACCCACGTGACCGCCCCCTACTATCTGCGTTACTCACACAAATACACAAAATCCCACTAATACAATGTAAACCCAGTGTGTGTATACAACATATTGTCTATCTCTTACATGTTACACTGGTTCCAGTAGTGTAGGCATAGATATGTTGTCTCTGCATCAATGAAAAGTGAGTAGCTGTTTTCGCACCAAATTCAAATAAACTTTTTTTTCTTTTTAAATCGCTTTTTTACTAGGGTTGTATTTAAATCTTTAGGAATATCTTAAAATACTTTTTAAAAATTTGTCACATACCCAATTATGTTATTTTTTTTAGAATCAACTTTAAGATATTAATAAAATTAGTGAATTTTAAGTTTTATTATAAATAAACGGTGAATCTTAATGAAATTTGTAAATGGAGTAGCTTTCAGCTGAATTGTCAGTTTTGTAATCCTAAGGTTGATTTTAAAAAATTACATATAGTAATAGGAGGTTTCCTTAATTTCTTTGACTTTTTTTTAAATACTGTCAGCTTGCCTATTAAATACTCCGTTACCTAAGATTTTATTGTAATTAAAACTCTGTAACGAAGAAAATTGCTTGAGAGATGTTTTACTATAAAAATAAGCCATGTAGCTTTTTAAATGACCAATTTATTTAAAAATAACTCTTAATTTCTATCCATAATAAAAAAAATTTTACATATAATACATTTTTTTGGTTTTACATAAATATCTCTTTAAAAAAATCATTAAAAAAACAATTTACAACACACTTATAATACAAAGTTTACAAAAAACATCCATTACTTAAATAGTAATATGCTATGAATTCATTTATTAAAAACGTTTGTACAATTTTTCTTGTTAAAAACGACAAAAAAGCCACCAATACAATGTATAAACAAATATATTAGAACAAATATAATACCAAGTATTTAAAAAGTTTATGGTTTCAACAATGACATTGTCACTAAACCTAGAAAAAATGACGCAACCAATTTTATTGAAACTATGTCCGCTGGTAAGAATGAAAAATACGAATTGGAATTTCGTAAATCTTCGGGTGTTGGTATAAATAAAACCGCAACCGAAATAACAGCAATGATAACAGCAATTGGATTAGGTCTGAAACGGATTAAAAAATACATTATATAAATTTTTACGGAAGTAAAACGCCAGATTGATATTACCTATTTGATTCAGGTAATTGTATTGTTTGCCAATTTCTAGCAGTTAATTTTTTTTCACCTGTCATAGCCAATGGTTCAAAATTCTCTTCACTTTCGCCATGACTCATCTCACCTCCCGATGACTCAAATAGTCGAGCTTGAATAATTCGGTATCCTAAAGTCTAATCAAACTTTTTATTAAAAGAAAATTCGTATTTTTTTATTTTTAATTTTATCCTTTCAAAGACCAAAGTAAGTATAGATTGCCGAGAATTACGTATAATAGAGTATTACATATCGACGGCTTACTTCTAAAACCACGTAAGTCGATATTTCACTGTTTTGAGATAATTAGATATAAATGTTCAGAATCATCTTATACTGATGATAAGCCAATAAAAATTTCATTTTATTTATCAGAATGAAACTTATTAACAATAATAACACCTCGTATCTCCAAATTTCAAATTATGTCATAACCATGCGAGCCACCAGCGAGAGTCGGTATAGTGGTGCTCAGTTATTTTTTTCTTATTACATATTTATCAATTTATGCAATTTATTATAACTACCTATTTTTTTTTTTTTTTTTTTTTGTATAAATAACACTGTTACACAATAATTTGAAATTTAGGTTTTTAAAAAATTTAGGGAATTGTGAAATTTGATTAAAAATAATAAATATATTATATAATATGTCTAAATAATTTAGTGTATCATAAGTGTCGCCATCTAGTAATATCCTACATTAATCGGGAATATTTGAATATTACATAATTATTTCCAGTCGATTTAAAAGCTACCACTAGATGGCAACAATCAAGATACACTGAGTTATTTTGACATAATGACCACTTATCTCATAAAATTACATATATTTAATTAATTAAATGTTTTTAATTACAAAATTTTATTTTAATAATAAGAAAAAAAAAACATTATGCTTAAAACGAAAACGAAGTTCAAACTTTCAAAAATAAAGAAGATATAATGTTTTCTGTATCTCCTGAAAAGTAGCATTTTTAAACATAAGTGGTTTTAGAAGTAAGCCGTCGATATATACATATAGTTCAAGTATCGTAGTCAAGGGGACAAACTAGGTGGTCTATGTCTCTGTTCCACTTGTAATGAGTTTGTGACGTAAAATCTCTCCCACCATGTCGTGTAGGTACACACCGCTTGCAATTGTGTTAGTTTGTTGTTTGCCTTTGGGTGCGTACTCACACATACCACCACAACACACGTATTATGGGACAGACCAAGCTGTCCAATTTAAGTAACAATGGTGTTCATTGTTAACACAATGCAGTGTGTGTTCGGCGACGGACACTGACTGACTACCTGCCTTAAGCTGTGACTTAAAGATAATTAGATATAAATGTTCAGAATCATCTTATACTGATGATAAGCTAATAAAAATTTCATTTTATTTATCAGAATGAAACTTATTAACAATAATAACACCTCGTATCTCCAAATTTCAAATTATGTCATAACCATGCGAGCTACCAGCGAGAGTCGGTATAGTGGTGCTCAGTTATTTTTTTCTTATTACATATTTATCAATTTATGCAATTTATTATAACTACCTATTTTTGTGACTGGTATACAAATGACTCCAAGCGAATTACACTTTTTTTATATTAGTTGGCTTCTAGTGTTCTATGATCGTAGTAGAATAGTTTGCATAGGTGGCAGCAGCAACTAGTGTTATCATATTTCCTTAGGTAATGTTTGTTGTTTGTGTTACATGATCGTGAGTAAATGAACCAGATTTACAAAGGCAACCGCCACAGATTACAAATACAAAGTACATAAAAAATTGTGTCGCTCGTCTTGGGTCGTTTTATGGCTTGTTACAGCTTATGTAAAACAGTTGGTTTTCTAATTAACTTTTTAAATTTAAATAGAAATAAAAATATGAAGTGTATCGTATCTAAGTGTAAAAATTCCATTAAAAAAATACTCAAAATAAAGAAATATCTTTCTTTAAATAAGTAAATATATTCTATTTATTTTTTGTTTGTCAACCACAGTCAGCCATGATTAAGTAGTGTATATGTACACTCGTATACAAGCACAGGTCCGTGTACATGCAATGATAGGTTTATATAGTAATGTGTCGTGTGTACCATATTCGTTTGGTGGGAGTAGCACTCTTACGTCATATTTTGACGACAGTGGATTGCAGTCTAGAGATAGGTAAGTTTGAATCTAATATATCTGTGGTAGTAGCACTAACTAATGTTATCATATTTCCTGGGGTAACGTTTGTTGTTTGTGTTATACAATCATGAGTGGGTAAACCAAGTATGTAAATAATTAGTGTTTAAATTTAAGATTTCAATGTTACTTTTTGGTATTCAATATTTGCTATCATAATAAATAAAACATTTTACTTTGCAAAAATACCATTTTTATTTAATTAAATTTGCAAAAATTTTAAGAGAAATATCTTACACAAAGCAACTAAGCAACTAAAAGACAAAAATTTACCAGCAGTAGCGTTAGATTTTTGAAGAAATTTTTTTTTTGTCATAAATGGAAAGATCATAATTATACGTTTTATAAGAAAACTCTTTTTATTTTTTTTTTAAACGTTATAATTAAGAAGTTATATTAAATTGAAAATAAATTTTTAAACTTAGAACCGATAACGGGCCGATAGTGTCTTTTTATTTTCAGATTATTGTTCCTATTAAATTATTGTTACTATTGAAATTATTGTTGCTGTGAAATTGTTGTTTCTATCCAAATTTGCTGTATTTGAATAATTTATTGAAAATGTCTAATTTAAAGAAATATCGAGCTTGTTTTGTACCACTTTGTGATAGCAATACAAAAATAAATTCGGAAAAAATGTCCCTCAAGATTTTGAACGTCGACATCAATGAAACAACCACCAATAATTTTTCCTACTAAATTTTAATAATTCTGACACTTTTGACATATTACCTTTATGACGTCACAGACATCGCGATTTTTTGTAGTGCTGTTTTTAACCAAATGATATTTCTTAAAATTTTTCAAGTTTTAATTAATTTATTATTTATTATCTTAAATTTTTTTTAAAAAAATTTGCACATCGATTATCAATATTATTTATGATATAGATTTTAAATAAAACAAAAAAAAAAAAAAAATGATATTTATTTTTTATTTAAAAACTCAATTTGACTAAAGCACCCTTTTTCAAAAGTCAACTTCCCTGATTTTCCCCCAGGAATACAACTGACGAGCAAAAAAATTTCATTTTTACATTTTTCCCTGTGGCGCTTTTTTATGTCAAGTGCCATGGAGCTATTGCTTCACCTACTCCATTGTAATTATGCCTCTGCTTACCAACATAGAAGTAATTGAAACTCTCAACATCTTTTAAACGATTATACTGATATTTATGATTTAATTTTTCTATTAGTGAGTTTCCGAATGGAAAATTCAGCTACTACAGCTACTGTCATAGCTTGAGTCCAAGAGATAGAAATTTGTTTTGAAGTCTAGAAGCCGAGAATTACATTCACTTTCATGTATATATAAAATACGGTATAATTTTCTTTTTATTTGATAATCATCATATGTGTCAAAACATGTTAAGTGCAGTTATTTTGCAAAGTAGTGTTTTATTTGTTTTTGTGTTTATTGTATTAGGATTATTTTAAATATCACGTTGGTCTTTGAAGAGTCAAACAATTTACCTTTTTCGTATGGTAATCGTACATAACAATTTTAAATTTATCTATCACATTACAATTTGCTAAAGTTGGTTTTATATGTCTAACCACTAGGTCCACTCGACATGATGGTCCAATTGTTCCCGCTGAATCAACTACTGTATATTTATTGGATGCATTGCAATAAACTGAAATGAATTAAACGAAAATTTAAAAATCCCTACTTCAAGAATATCCCGAAACGTCATAGTTACCTGAAAAACGTACGGGAAACGTATATGGATTATAGAGAGTCAATATTGTTTTATGTTTTTCCCGAGCGTTCAAATAAAATTCCAAAGAATTTGGAAATACCAAAATTGGGAAATGTTTTAATGAACCAGTATCCATTTTAGCTACAATATTTTAGTGCACTGTTTCATTGTTAATCCATTAAAACTTCAAAAACAAAAACAAATTTTATTATCAGATTTGAATTTACATATTTTGTACTTTCTAAAGATTATAACCAAAAAGTTATTGAAGTATTTGAATTCATATTTAAGTTCTATGCTTTATTAAAAATAAAATTAAAAGATTATTACTTTTAATTAAATTAAAATAAAACGACTTTATTTTTAGACGTAATTCTTTTTTTCGTATTATTTAAAATAATCTTTGTCATTCTTTAAAATGATGTAAGGTATTTTTATTTTTATGACGTTGACAGATACAACTCGATTGGATTTTTTTGAAGTATGTGCTAATTACATTTTTTGTGTTTTTTTACTGTGATGTATATGATGTAAATGTTTTATTTGTTAACTGCAATCGAAAATCTGCTGATAAAATCGTTTTCTAGTTTTAATTTCTTTTTTCGAGTAAAAGTGATTAGTAATATTTGGTTCAGTACGAAAAACCAAAACTAGGCTAATAATTTAATTGATTAGAAAATTACCTTTTTGTGTTTTTCATTTGTGTACGGTGTATCAATAGATAATAAAATCGATACGTTTACATTTTTGAAGTGACTAAAAAATTTGTCATTGGAAATTTTCAGTGAATAAGTGGAAATATTGCAAAAGTGAAATTGTATCAGGTAATTGTTAAGCATTTTTGATAGATGTTTTTCTAACTGTCAAACTCAACAATAACAACCAATTTTTGTTTTAATTTCTAATTAAAAATTATGAAAAATTTAAGTGAAAAAATTGTTACAACTTGCTGCATAAAAAATTGAAATTTTTTTTTGTAAAATCATAGATAAATGAAGGAAAATTCTCTTTGTTCAAGGTATGAATATACATTTCTTTATTTGTCCGATAATTTTAATAAAAGTATGTTTAATTTTTATGGTGTTGTTATTGTAATTTTATGTAAAATTTAAAATTGAAGTAAAAGTTGTGAAATTTAATGTTTTCAAGTAGAAAAATAGAGAAAAATGTTATTTTAGAATTTATTTTTCCTGAATTTAAATTCCTTCGTAAATTACATATTTAAATAGTAGATAGCAGCACATTTTATAAATTAGTCCTTGACTGTCTTGCGCGTTAGACAAAGCCGCTTCTCTTTGCGGTTTTTAGCTAAAGTTTATAAGTTATATTTCCGATTAGCTGTTGTAAGAGTTTAGTGGGAAAATCAGATAGTCCACAACGAGATAACGTATTAACACTGTTTTTTCTATCCGATGTCTAGTGCTGAAGTCACGGACAATTCTTTTGATCCACCGGCCAAGAAGCGGAAGCTTGATTCAGTTGCAACTTCCTCCGACATGGCGAACAATGGATCACCTTCACAAGGATCACAAGATATTGACGAAAGTTTATATTCGCGGCAATTATATGTGCTTGGCCATGATGCTATGCGTCGTATGGCCCGTAGTGATGTGTTAATATCTGGTTTGGGTGGTTTAGGTGTTGAAATTGCAAAAAATGTTATCCTTGGTGGTGTCAAGTCGGTAACCCTTCATGACGAAGCGGTTTGTACAATTTACGATTTATCGTCACAATTTTATCTAACCGAGAAACATATTGGTAAAAATCGTGCTGAAGCATGTTGTCAATCGCTATCGGAATTAAATAGTTACGTTCCTACACATTCATATACTGGCTCATTAACCGAAGATTTTATTAAAAAGTTCAGTGTAGTTGTTCTAACATCGTCCAGTTTAGACGAGCAACTTCGAATTAACGAAATTACGCATGCAAATAATATTGCACTTATTGTCGCCCAAACAGCTGGTCTTTTTGGACAAATATTTTGTGATTTTGGCGATAATTTTAAGATAATCGATCCAAATGGGGAGCCACCAGTTTCGGCAATGGTCGCCAGTATATCAAACGACAGTGATGGAATTGTCACTTGCCTGGATGATAATCGACACGGTATGGAGGACGGCGATTACGTCACTTTTTCAGAGGTGCAAGGGATGACAGAATTGAACGATTGTGAACCGCGACGTATAACTGTATTAGGGCCTTACACGTTTAGTATTGGCGACACATCGAATTTGTCGAGTTACATTCGTGGCGGTATCGTAACTCAAGTCAAGATGCCGAAGATCGTAAATTTTAAGCCGTTGAAAGAGGCAATTAAGCAACCAGAATTTCTTGTGACCGATTTCGCTAAATTTGAACATCCGCAACAGTTACATTTAGCTTTCGCCACATTGCATAAATTCATCGACGTGCATGGACGTAAACCACGACCTTGGAATCAAGAGGATGCCGAGGAGTTTTTAAAATTAATTAAAGAACAAAATGTGATCGACACCACAGATGTTGAACTCAATTCGGAATTGTTACAATTATTCGCAAAAACGTCGGCCGGGGATCTGTGTCCAATGAATGCCACGATTGGCGGAATTGTCGCGCAGGAAGTGATGAAAGCGTGCACCGGAAAATTCACACCTATCTATCAATGGTTGTATTTCGATGCAATCGAATGCTTGCCAGAAGATCTTAGCGAGATCACTGAAGAAGATTGTCAACCGATCAATTCCAGATATGATGGTCAAATTGCCGTTTTTGGTAAAAAGTTCCAAAAGAAATTAGGTTTGTATTTTTATAAATTTTATGTATTACAATGTTCGTCAAAAAGTTTGCAACATATGGAAAACTTTTTTCATATACGTATAATATGGGTAAAAAAACCCTGTGTATTCGCAAAATTTATTCAGTTTTTTTTTAGACGCATTTTTAATTTAATAACTTGCATCGACTTTTAAAGATAATATTTTTCTGAGAATTTTAATATAAAAAAATAGACAAGTGCGTATTAGACACGCATTAAGTTAGGATTTTGTAATTCAATAGCTAAAGTTTTTCACAGTATAGCTAAAGCTTTTTCTATTCGATTTTGTTTTGTGCGACTTTTTTATTCGATTTAAAAAAAAAAATGGCTATTAAAATGCATAATGTAAATCAAAAACAAGAGAAAGTAAGAAACCTAAATATTAACTACAGGGTGGGGCAGGGAAGTATCCCTAACTTTGAAGGTAAATTAAAAAAAAACGAAAAGTGTTAGAACAAAACTTTATTGTGGCATCAAAAGGGTACAGATGGAAGTTAATTCTTACTTTGTTTTAAACAATACATCATTCAAGTGATGTCCCTCATTGTCAACACACTGATCTAGTCTGGTTCTGAAGTTCTGCATAACTCTGCGAAGCATTTGTTGTGGAATGCGGGCAACTTCAACGCGAATTGCATCCTTCAAGTCTTGTAGGGTTCTGGGTCGATGTTTAAACACTTCACTCTTGAGATATCCCCATAAAAAGTAATCACACGGAGTTAAATCCGGCGAGCGCGTAGGCCATGGAATGTCATCATACCGGGAGATTAATCGCCCGGGGAACATTTCCCTCAAAACAGCCATCGAATGTCTAGCAGTATGGGCTGTGGCACCATCCTGCTGAAACCACACTACTCCAAAATTATTCTGTTGCAATTGTGGTGCAAGAAATTGTTGGAGCATGTTTACATACCGCTCGGAATTGATGGTAACACAACGATTGTCCTCCTCGAAGAAATAAGGCCCAATTATGCCTTCACTGCTGATTGCACACCAAACAGTCACTTTTTCACTGTGTAGAGGCCTCTCATGAACTACCCTAGGGTTTGCACCACTCCAATAACGCATATTCTGCTTATTAACAACTCCAGAAATGTGGAAGTGCGCTTCGTCACTAAACAAAACTCGTGCATCATGAGGCAAGTCAGCAATTAAAGTTTCACATGCCTGTACTCGTTGTTGCCAGTCCCGTTGTGTGAGTTCTTGAACGATGACCATCTTGTATGGATGGAAGTGGAGTTCTTCGTGGAGAATATGACGCACAGTGCGATTAGACAATGCAAGGGCGGATGCATGCTTGCGGGCAGAACGCTTAGGAGACTGCAAGATCGATCTTCTGACACGGTCAATGTTTTCTGGAGTTCGGACAGTTCTCCGAGCCCCAACTCTCTTTTTCACTACACTACCACATGCACGGAAGTTTTCCACCCACAACAAAATGGATTTGCGGTCAGGAACAGGGTTGCGAGGGGGAATCCGATAACGAGTTCGCAGCGCACGCTGCACTGCAACAATAGACTTATTCTGAGAAAAATACGTCTCGACAGCAAAAGCGCGTTGCTCATTCGACCAAGCCATGTCTACAACTGACAGCGCTACTATCGGAAAATTCCGTGGCCACAGCGTCATTCGAACCTACCCCCACTCCTCCAACATGTCCCCACTACTCACAATGCCACCTCGAAAGTAGGGATGTTTCCCTGCCCCACCCTGTATAATAACTTTCTTTGATAAAATTACTATTTAATGGTTTTTAAGCATTTAATCAGTACACTGCATAAAAATATAAGTTACTGCAAGTTTTCTTACAGATGTATTTTTTACAATTTTCATAATGTTATAAAAATAAAATGTTCTCATGTGTAAATTAATGGCTTTATCTTGTTTAGAAAAGCAACTTCTAAGAAAATCGTGAGGTTTTGAGTTATGTATTTTTGGTAAAACTTTTTTATGCGGTCCCGATCCACTGTATAAAAAAAGGTTTTTTTACAATCTGGACCGAACTAAACTTTTTATAGTTAACGTAAAAGCCTCCATTATGGAACGATATCTAATATTGGAACAGTTTTAACGTTTACATATTAATGAAGTTATTTCTGAAAGGTCTGATAACAAAAATTATTATTAACAGAATGATTGTTTTTCAATTTAAATTCACCTCACATTTAATGTTTCCTTACTTAATTAAAGAAATAAATATGTAAATTTCAAAACTGTTCCAGTATTAGATACCGTTCCATAATGGGGGTTTAACGTTATTTATGATGTTCTTGAATATATTTTTTTGTGCGTTTTTTTTATGGGGTCCCTATTCACCACATAAAAAAAGGTTCAGCTGTATTCGGTATAAAATATTTCTTGCTGTTGTTTAATATTAATGCCTTGACGACCATAATCTATAAATAGGCTAGGAACTTACCCGTAAAAAGATGCTTAGAAATTAAAAAAGTGCTAACGAGCGTTCTAGTGGCTGGTTTTTTTTTGTTTTTTGTTTTTTGTTTTTTTTTTTTTTTTTTTTTTTTTTTTAAATCCATGTGGAATTTAAAATGAAATATAAAATTCAAATACACCAATACCTCAATTTGGTTACGTTCCAAAAAAACACGACACGAATTAAAACCACGCAAAGTGAATTATGATTTTCTATAGCAAACTATGTAAAAATCGAAGACTCGAACCCAAAACAACGCAATTTCGAAAATCTAACGACGCACAGTGAAAATTAGTATTAATTCAGCAGCGACACAACTTCGAAAAAACGCAAAATGAAACGACACAAAGCGAGGTATTGGTGTACTATTTTTTGATTAAACCACGGCTTCAGTGCTAAAAATTGATAAAAATAAATAATTTGACAAGTATTCTTATAAATGTTTGATTTTAGTCTACGTATTCATTCTAAAATATATTTGTCAATAGATTTTTCTCTCTCTAAAAAATGTTATAATTTTTTTTTTATATATCAATTATGCTTATAGAATACTAGAATACTACTAATACAAAATTTATACATGTATCTTACCTATTATTTTCATTAATTTCAACTTTCCACAGTGACGCCGGTATTTGATAAAAAAAATAATATTGGAATTTTCTATTCCTTTTTAAATTTTGAATCGATTAAAAGAAAAATCAGCCACTAGAAGGCTCGTGGTCGCTTCTTGTTATTTGTTAAAAATTAAGGTTAAGTTACTACTCTATAATGATGAAACGCCGAACTAGTACACTATTTTGATATCCAATTCACTTTATACGGAATTTTTGACGTCTTGTGACATAGTGTTTGAGTTAGTCAGGTTTCATTCGGCGTCAATGATCGTTAAAATTAGCCATAAGATTATCTAAACTTGTTACTTTCTATGCGAGTTAAAAAAAATTTAGTAATAATTTTTAGAAAACAACATTCTCTTAAATTGCGTAAAGTCCGGCACTGACTAATACAAAGTGGTCAAGTACGGGTAGATCACCCAACGCGATGAAAGATATCACGAATCTATTAGAATTTGGTGATTAGAATTACGAAATCTTAAAAAGAAAAATTGACGACACGGTTGTAGGATTTTTCCATCCCGTTGTTGTTTGAAAAGCGCTGTGAGGTGGGGGTTGAGGTCAGTAACTGACAAAAAACTTTTCACTCTGATAGGAATTATAAAATTTTTCGAAATTTCCCTCAGTTAAAATTAAACGAAAAAATTCATATTTCAAATTATCCCCATCCACTGTGACGCCATTTTGAAAAAAATCTATCATCGATTAAAAGTATGATACTAGTCGAATACTTTTTTGCAAAATTTCAAAAATATTTTCAATAGTGACAAGGAAGGTAAGGTGTCTTACTCTTAACAAAGACGACGCAAGACTAAAATAGAATATGTGTGAAATGAAAAGATGGCTTTGCGAGGCCCCCTTCTTATATTTTTCAAAAAATTCTTCCCAAAAATATTTTGCAAGGCCTCTTTTCTCTAATTTTTATGTCATCGAAGATGATGTATTAATATCGTTCTGTGATTGAAGTGAACACGTGATTGAATAATTATTGAGTTGTACATCCATATTGAATAAACGCAAGAGGGCTGTAGAGTTAACAACTATAGAGTTAACAAACAACTATAGAGTTAACAAAAAATCATAAATTAACACTTTCACTGAGATGGCATTACTTAGTGCGTGTCAAAAACACGCACTTAACGAATTTTTTAAAAAATGAGATGTGTAAAAAAGAATTCACCTTTTATCTAATCAGTTTTAATAGCCTCTCTTGTAAGTGCGAGGTCAAGTACGGTCGCACACTTGCACACCTTTTGTACCGTCTTTGGGTCTTAAAAAAAGAAAAAAAAAGTACAGAAAATTTTAAAACTCTCCTGAGTCATATGACTTATTGAAAAACTTTGTCCTTAAAATAATGAAAATCTGTTTTATCATCTTCCGTGATTTTGATAAATGAAGTCTGAAAATCGAAACCTTTATTTTTTCAAAATGTTGAAAATGACAATAGCTCCAAAACCTTTGGATTAAATATGACCAAATTTTGCTTTTTAATGCCTTATATACAAGGTGGTCCAGAATTATGTACCATAATTTCTAAAACTGATAGTACTTTCAAGACTAATGCTACCTTTTCATGTACACTTTTTCCCAAAACTTAATAATAAGGGAGATACAACCCTAGAAAGGGGTGAAACGAAAACCATTTTTTCCTAAATATTTTCCAAAAGCTTTTAAATAACGGGTTGATATTTTAGGGGTACGTATTTTGCGTTAGGAGGATTAAATTTATACGGGATATACGGGGCTAAGCCCTTCAGTGGGGTGCAAGGGGCAAAGCCCCTGTCGGGGGTTCGGAGGGAGAAGCTCCTGATATGAATAAAAAATTATTTATATACAGTAGTCTCTAGTTTTTAAGAGCATCCAATGGGAAGTTGACAGTGTGGGTAGACCTGTCTCCCCAAATTTTTAGTGATTATTATGATACGAACTAATTTACTTTAATTACAAAATAATTTGTTAAAATGTCTGGAAAATAAATTTTGTAACAGTGTCCTACCGAAGTTTCGGCTTCGGTCACCTTCAGCCAAAAAGATGCCGAAGGTTTGGCCGAAGCCAAAGGTGACATTCTATCACACATTGCTATACCTAACTAAAATAATTTTAATACATAAACTTTTTGTATGGGATAATTTGAAAAGGAAGCAATAAAGAAATAAAATAATATTCAAAACTAACAATATTGCTCTATTGTAATTCTATTTCAAATTTATAAACATCAACCAGTTTAAGTATATTTTTATTGGGAAAACCAAGGTACATTTAATTTACAAAAAAAATGTTAGCAAATCTGGACGTTTTAGCGCCCAAAAAGGAAGTAATAAAATAATTATTTATAACTAAGTAATATTGCTATTTTAATCCTTTTATCAAATTTGTAAACAACCGATATTTTTATTGTTGAAAGTGAGAAAACCGAGGCAGGTGATATACCTAATTAGGTAAGTTACTAAAAGGAATACCGGGGCATATGGTAAAAGGGAAAATTATTACATAAATATGGGCTCAATTTGTTTATTTGATAACCCACTTTACTATTGACAGAAGATATAATATTCAAATAAAACCGTCATAATTTTTACAGAACCCAATTTTTAATATGATTATATGAACATTTTACTTATTTACAGCAAGTATTCGAAATTTAATTGCACCTTCGGCTTCGGCCGAAAGTTTTGACGTTGGCCGAACATCGGTTTCAGCTTCGGCTTCGGCCGCCAAACTGACCTTCGGTCAGACACTATTTTGTAATTTGCAAAAATATGTTTGCTTCCAAACTTTTGTACAGTACCGTATAGGCAGTTCTCTGTATGTTGCAAACTTTTTAGCGAACACTATATTTATTTTCATATAGTATTTTAACGCATGATTTCCGTAACTGCAGGTGAATTAAACTACTTCTTAGTCGGAGCTGGTGCGATTGGTTGTGAATTATTGAAAAACTTCGCGATGATGGGCGTGGGAGCCGATGGTGGTAAAATTACAGTGACCGATATGGACTTAATCGAAAAATCGAATTTAAATCGTCAATTTTTGTTCCGACCACACGATGTCCAGTGTTCAAAATCCGTCACAGCTGCCAAGGTGATTAAACGCATGAATCCCAACGTGAACGTTGTGGCCCACGAGAACCGTGTTGGTCCCGAAACTGAAAATATTTACGATGACTCGTTCTTTGAAGAATTGGATGGAGTGGCCAATGCCCTTGATAATGTGGACGCGAGAATTTATATGGATAGACGGTGTGTGTACTATCGAAAACCGTTACTTGAATCTGGAACACTTGGCACGAAAGGGAACACCCAGGTGGTTGTACCATTTTTAACGGAATCGTACAGTTCATCGCAGGACCCACCAGAGAAAAGTATTCCGATTTGCACGTTGAAAAATTTCCCGAACGCAATTGAACACACCTTACAGTGGGCTAGAGATAATTTTGAAGGATTATTTAGACAAGCCGCCGAAAACGCTGCCCAGTATTTACAAGATCCACAATTTGTTGAACGTACACTAAAATTGCCAGGTGTTCAACCAATCGAAGTTTTAGAATCCGTAAAGGTTTGTCCATTTTCGGAAATTTTGAAGTTCTATCAATTTTATTTTTTCAATTTTCTTCCACACAGGCTGCTTTAGTTGATGAAAGACCCCAATCGTTCGAAGATTGTGTAATCTGGGCTCGTAATCATTGGCAAGAACAGTATTCAAATCAAATCCGGCAACTTCTGTTCAATTTCCCACCGGATCAGCTCACTTCCAGCGGCCAACCATTCTGGTCGGGACCAAAACGATGCCCCAAACCATTAACGTTCGATGTTAACAATCCACTACATTTGGATTATATTTTCGCTGCGGCTAATCTAAAAGCCCAGATGTACGGAATTCCACAGAATCGAAATCGTGCTCAGATAGCAGAAATGGCGGCGAAAGTTAAAGTAAGTTTGTTGACCTGCAATTTATTGCAAAGTTTATCTCATATACTATAATCAGTCTTGGGCAAGATATTGAATTTTATTATCTAGATAACAGATAATAGATAATATAATTTAAAATATCGAAATAATGATAACAGATAATTAAATCGTTATCCAGATAAAATTTTAGATAACAGGTAAGATAATATTTACAGAAATAATGCACGAGTTCAATGTTTATCAAAAACCGATTCGCGGACCGGTGCCGGACCACGAAGGTGTACCTCTCTGGTCCGCAGAAAGATGTGTGAATTACAATAGATTACAAAAATGTTTTTTTTCTTTAAATTTTTTTTTTATTGGTTAGGTGCGCAACCGCTTAGGTCATATGCACCGTTTTACAAAAATGGTTAAATGAATCTTTTTGGCGATAATAATTGCATTTTTTGGAATTTAGTTTTTTTTTTTACTTACGGCCCATGATGCACACGTCAAGCACAATAAAGAACATTTTTTTAAAAAAAAGAAAAAAAGATAACGGTGGAGCTAACTTTATACCTAAAAAATAGTTTTTGAATATAAAAATATTTTTTCGGGATTTAGCTTCTATTATTTACGGCACATGATAGTACACGACTAGCACAATATAGCACAACTATTTTGTTTGGGAACAGAAAATGGCAGGGTTAACTTGATGGGAACATATTTATGGTCGACCTTGACCTGTATAATGTTATTCTACCTAATGGCGGAAATCATTTCCAACTAAATGAATTCTATTTATATTTAAAATTAAAGAACTGCTTAAGTGTCGGTATTTATCTAAATTACATGGTCAACCAAGTGGTCGGAAAACGACATTTCATATTACACGACTAAATGTTATTCGAACAAATGACTCAAATGATTCCAAGTTACAAGAATTCTATTTAAAATTAAAGAATTGCTTTTAAACATTTCTCTAATGCTTAAAAAAGTCGATATTTTTTCTGAATTACATGGTTGGCCAAGTGGTCGAAAAACGACATTTCATATTACACGACCTAATGTTATTTTAATTAATGGCGGAAATAATTCCAGTTCTACCATAACAGTTAGTGAATGTAGGGAAATGGTGCATTTAGTTTCAATTTTCTTTTTTTTTTTTTCAGAAAAAATCAAGGTATATTGTCATTATCTTATCTTTTTCCTTCACTTAATGAAAAGATAAGATAAAAGATAACTACTTCTAAAAATATCTAGATAAAAGATAATAGATAACAAAAACGTTATCTAGATAAAATTTCAGATAACGCTATCTAGATAAGCACAACACTGACTATAATCATTATTACAGCATAGTCCCGTCAGTGACACCATTGTATAGGTCAGTGTTTCTTAAACTTTTTTCAGCGCGGAATATTTTTTAAGCTCTAAAATTTGTACGAAACACTAATCCCAATACAGTTGACGATTAAAAAAGAAACTTGCTTACATTGGGTTTTTGGCTAAAAATATGGATTTTATCTTTTTGTACACAGACGAAATTTAACTAAATTATGAAACAACTAGTCGTATACCCGATGGAATTTCCCATCGGAAACATCTTTTTATTGGGTAATCACTGCTCACTTTCAATGTTTTTCAAAAGCCTAAATACCAATTTCCAATTCTAATTTCAAAAATGACGAACTTTCTATACGAACTTTCATTTCCTGTTTTAACCACTTACGGAATGAATTTCCAGAAACGTTTACATAACTGACTTTTATTTATAAATAGAAGCCTAAAGATCAATCTTCATACGTATCTTCTGTGCTAAATTTCGTCATTCTAAACCCAACAGTTTAGGCTGTGCGTTGTCTGTCAATCAGTGTATAAAATATTATTTATTTGAATAGTCATAGTAACATATTTTTATATATCTAACTTCAAAAGTGTCGAATTTTCATAAAAATTTTCATTCCTTATTTAACCCACTTAGGGGGCGAATTTTCAGAAATCCTTTCTTAGTGGGCACCTACGTTACATAGGGAACTCCTGTGAAAAATTTCATTCTTCTATACCCAACGGTTTAGGCTGGGCGTTGTCTGTCAGTCAGTCAGTGTTAGAAATTTATTAAGTAGATTTATATTAAACTAATTTAATTTTTGTACTGTTTCACTGCTGCCTTTTCACATTTAATTTTTTTTTAATAATCTGACGTCGAACATTAAATTAATTTATTATTATTTATTAATAGCAACTTATCAGAAACTTAAGGGGGACCACTAGTGTGACCGCCTGAAAAAAAGGTGATTTTTGGGAATTTTTTTTAAAGAAAACTACTGTATGGAATGTTTTAATATTTTAAGGATATATTCGGTGATATACAGATACTAAATGCATGATAAAATTGTTGGACCAAGAAATTGAAAATTCAGTGAGTTATTCGCGATCTCCCAAGGCTCCAAAAAAAGTCCCCCCACTACTGCAGTGATAGCGACCTTCACAGTGTCTGAAATCAAAAAAACCTAAAAGCCTATTAAACTAGAAGGTATTGCCCGTGCCATGAACCTCAATTGAAAAAGAAAGTTGAAATTTAACAAAATGGCGGAGTTTTAAAAAAAAGTTTCAAATTTTGCGCGAAAGTTTGATGATTTTTGGCCTGCAAAAATTACATTTTTTATTCGATCGGAAAATTGGAGGTTCATGGCACGAAGAAACATATATAAAAGAAGCTGTAATAAAAATCAAATCGATCGGATGACTTGTCTTCGAGTTATTACTGCAGCAAATTTGAAAAATGTAGTTTTTCTTTACCTTACCTTTTAGTTTTAATCACTGAGAATTTTTAATAAAATTATTTACGATGTACTCACTATAAAGGTCATAGTAAAACTAGATGAGTCGTTTAAATGTGCCAGAGTCTAACTGCTCCACAACATGTGACTGGCAGCCACGTCCAGAAACTCTCGATCTATCAACCTTCATACAATTCTCAATACCTCAAAGTTAACAATGAAAATCATAATCCACTCTTCAGATTGCTGTAACTCAAAAACTATTTGACATATGCACTTGAAATTTTAGTATGTTATTTTTAAAGGTATTATAGAGTATCGAAATATGCAAAAAAATTTTCCAATTTTTTCAAAATGGCACACTAGTGGTCCCCCGTAAGCACAATAATTGATTAGTTTTTTTTTTTTCGATTCACCCCGTTTTATAAATATTTTATGCAGCCAAACACAAATTAACTTGTGTTCGCTCAACAATTTGTTAAATAATTTTATTTTTGGGTATATTTTAAAATTTTGATTTTCCACAGGTACCAGAATTTACACCGAAAACTGGAGTTAAAATAGCTGTAACCGACTCTCAAATGCAAGTTAATAATGGAAATAGTACCCTCGATTCAGACCGAATCGCTCAACTTCAAAGTGAAATACCAAGTAGAACCGAACTTTCCAAACTTACGATCACTCCAATTGAATTCGAGAAAGATGACGATACAAATCTTCACATGGACTTTATTGTAGCCGCCTCGAACCTTCGAGCCGAAAATTACAATATTCCACCGGCGGATCGTCACAAATCGAAATTGATCGCCGGTAAAATTATCCCCGCCATTGCTACAACCACCTCCGTCGTGGGCGGTTTAGTTTGTCTTGAACTGTACAAACTTGCTAGAGGAACAAGAACATTAGCCAGATACAAGAACGGCTTCGTCAATTTAGCATTACCATTCTTCGGCTTCTCCGAACCGATAGCCGCCCCGAAATTAACATACTACGACAAAGAATGGACTCTGTGGGATCGATTCGAGGTGGAGGGTGAATTAACATTGAAAGAATTCTTAGATTACTTCAAAGAGAAACACAATTTAGAGATTACAATGTTGTCACAAGGTGTTTGTATGTTATATTCATTCTTTATGGCGAAGGCCAAGTGTCAGGAACGAATGAATTTGCCGATGTCGGAGGTGGTGAAGAAAGTGTCGAAGAAGAAGATTGAACCGCATGTTCGTGCGCTAGTGTTCGAATTATGTTGTAACGATGATGCCGGCAACGATGTCGAAGTGCCGTACGTGAAGTATACACTTCCGTGATAGCTTCTGTAAAAATGAAACAAAAACACTAATGTAATTGACCCCCCAGGTCCCCACCCACGATTACTAAAATCTTGTGCTATTTTTTTATAATTTTATTTTTGCATTAATTTTTGATGGAAGAATTGCTGTTACTTATTTTGTTTACGATACAGTCGTGGAAATCAGTATTTTTGCAATACATCAAATTTTAACATTATTTAGGTGGTAATTTTTATGGCGATTCTTCTTATTTGACTCTGGATATGTTTCCGGATTTGTACACTGTTCTATTATTAGATTTAAATTGAAATTAATTTGCTTATATTTTAAATGAGATATTTGTAGTGACGTGAAAGTAGTTTTCAATTCGAAACGTTTTTGAAACATATTATATTTATAAACGTCATTTGTAATGCATTTAAAATAGTTTTTCAAATAAATAATTTAAATTACAATGGTGAATAAGTTTTTTCATTTATGATCATTATACCCCTTAGTTACTAATTAGTAATTGGGAATTGTAAAACTAGTGGTCAGAAACATAACTATTGCCAGTAGGCAAGGTTTGTTTATTAGATTTTCACAATTCACAAAATTTATTTTGTTGAATTTTCAAAATACAAATGGACAATTCCAAATTGCTACCATTTTTAAAGTGTGAATTTTTGCCATCTGGTGACAAATGAACGAACTACTGTCGAACATGATACCTCATTCACACTGGACCATTTAGTTGTAAGTAGATCAGATAAGTACAATAGCCGTGGTAAGTACTTCTGAATTACATATTTTGTGAAAATGTATCAATAAATGGTGAAACGACTCCCAAACTGCAATTATACTGTTCCACCAAAAATTGAACTTAAGCTTATTTTGATACAAAAATTTTTAATTTGATGACGTCATCAAGTTTACTAAAAATTTTCTATAGGCCTTAAAAATCATAAATAATATGGACAATCCATGCAAAAAAAATTTAAAAATAATATAAATAAGAAATTAATTAAAACATAAAATTTTAAAAAATATTTGGTTATAAACAACACTACAAAAGAATAAGATATTTGTAGGAAGCAATAATTGCATGTTCCAAAAAAAAAAACAGACCCGAAAAAAATCTAACAAGGAATGTTACGGAAGTGTTACTCTGCGATTTCGTTCATTTTAATATACATATATTATAGTACTTGACAAAGTAACAATCATATTTTAATTGTACGTGCCCAATCGCATATTTAGGGGGTAAAACACCCCTTCAAAAATTTGCTGAAAAATCATATTTTGGTATTCTTCTCATACTAGCCCTTAAGCAATTTTGATGAAAAGTGGTCAAAAGATTTAGATCGAGGTTACATTACTATAGAATTTTTTTCATTAGGGTCACTTAATTTCTAAGGGATTAAACACCCCTAAGAGTGGGTTTATTAAAAATTTTTTAGGGAAATCAGCTCTAATTCTGTAAAAAGGCTACAAGTTATTAGTTAATAAATAATACGTGTTACCCACTGTAATGACGCAGCGTAACTGGGGGGCTACGGGGGAGCTATATATGAGAAGGAAATTTTTAACAAAAAATAAATATTTGGGATTTCCCTCACTATAAAATTTATGAAATAGGAAAAATAAGGTTAATTGGTAATTCCTTGACTTGAAATAAATAGATAGTTTTGAAACATTGAAGTAGCATTATGAAAAAAAAATTGGATTGCAGCTTGTAATTAAATGTCATGGATTATGGAATAGTGGAAGAAAATACAAGTAAAAATATAAAATAAGTTTTATTTATTATTTTGAGTAGATGTTGAATAGTGGTACAGTAAACAGACGTTAAAGTGTTTCAGTATGTTTGTATTTTATAATGTAATTATAAAATTTTATAGAAGTATTAAAAAATCTTAATTAGAACTATGGATGATAATTTTCTCAGTAATGATATTCTTCAAAGAAGTGTTTTAAACAGAGCGATAATCCATGACATTAATTACAAGCGGTAATCCTAAATTTTTTCTTTTAAAGCTACTTTTGTGTTTCAAAATTATATCTATTTCAAGTCAAGTAATTACCAATTAACCTTATTTTTCCTATTTTATAAATTTTATAGTGAGGAAAATCCCAAATATTTAATTTTTGTTAAAAATTTCGTTTTCATATATAGCCCCCCAGTTACGCCACGCCATTACAGTGGGTAACACCAACACGTATTAGACGTATTATTTATTAACGTTTTAAATGATTAAGACGAGTTAACTCGTCCCGCAATATGGCGGCTCAAAATGCTGTAATATGTTAATATGTATATATCAAGGGGCCAAACTACTATTAAGAACTCTCCACATTCTCGCTGAGGTTGGACGAGGTTCCTCGCTGAGGTTGACTAAGGCATATAAATAGCATTAAAACACCAACCGGGAGGCACAACGAAATGACTCTCTACATTCTCGACTCGTCCAACCTCGTCGAGAATGTGGAGAGTCCTTTATGATAGTTAGCATTCTGACTGTAATCAGAATTTTACGTCATCAGACTTGGCAGAGAGGTGGGAAGTTATATACGTATTTAGAGTTTGTGTTTGTATGTGTAGGGTAGTGGATGTTTGTGTGTGTAATACTCTGTACGTATGTAGCGAGTGGTCCAAGGTGGGAATGAATACATATATTCCAACAACCGTATGCATGTACCTGTTACTAATGATGTAACAATGAACAGCCACCACTGTGGCCACGACTTAACAATGCATAAGTACGCTTGAAGAGCCGACGGACGACTAATCAGTAAGCAGTATAAATTGCTACTTATTGCAACTTTCGGATCACCTTTTTTATATGTAGGCTTGATCTGTCTCATCTGTGGTATATATAGTATGTATGGTATGTATCACTGGTACAGGTTCCGCCATCTGTGACAGATTTTTCGAAATACGGTGTATGTCTAAAAACTTATTTACACGGTGATCGTTTTTGTGATAGTTGCTATTATGCAAGCTACTATCACAAAAACTATCATCGTGTAAACAGCGTGATAGTCACTATCAAACTATCATGATAGGACTATCACACTATCAAACTCGACCTGATACTTTAGGGACTATCATGATAGAGATTGCAACTATCATCGTGTAAACGGATTTTAAGTACCAACTATCGCCACTACTGGCGCCATGATGCCACCGCGCTGAATTTCAAATTGTTTAACTCCAACAGAACATATTTTATCTTGTTGATTGTTGCTATTTAAAATAGTTTTGGCAATAATAAACATTTTAATATTAATAAAAAATTATTAAATAATGTCGGAGAAGTTTGATATTATTGCATTTCTGGAAGAATACCAACATTTTGAATGTTTATGAAAAAAAAAGCTCTCCTGATTATAAAAATAGAGCAAAAAGAGATCATACAGAAGAAATTTTGAAACATTTTTTTGGAAAAAATATTATCAAGCGTAAATTTCCACGTTGTACACATAATAATAATGCATAAAATACATAATGTATGCTAAGGGGTCATACACAATAAATGAAATAAGGAATAAGAAGTATGCCATCTAGTGACGTCGAATGGAACTTTAATGAAATAAGGAATAAGAAATAAGGAGTATGCCATCTAGTGATGTTGAATGGAACTTTAACGTAACTGGTCATAGATATAAATATGTAGGTATTTTTTTACGTCAAAATTCGTGACAAAAAAGTCATCACGAACGTTACTTTTTCATGAATTCTGATGTACAAAAATACCTAAATACATTTACCTATGAGCAGTTAAGTTTTAAAGTTTCATTTAACGTCACTAGATGGCATACTCCTTATTTCTTATTCCTTAATTCTTGTTTCTTATTTCGTTTAAGTTCAATTTAACGTCACTAGATGGCATACTTCTTATTCCTTATTCATTTATTGTGTATGACCCATAATATGAAATGTTTTTCACATTGCTTTTAGTAGTTTCAAAATTCCACCACTAGAGGTGCACGCATAATATCCATAAAACTATCACCGAGTTATCACAAGTGTTATTTACGTGTAAACAGACGCTATCATAGTATATAAAAAACTAAATGATAACCATCTAAATGATAATTTATGTGAGTATGTAATCTGATGATAAAATACATTAAAAACAGTCAGCAGAAAAATTAATCGCTAATTAATGTTCAAACTTCATAATTTCTCTTACTTTTAATTGTTTTTTTTTTTTTCTTAAAAAAAAAAACCGAATAAAAAGAATTACACAAAAAAGACCGCATAAAAAGAGGTTATACTGTATATAAATAACTATGAACACTTTTTTTCTAAAAAAAGAAGGAACTTTGGAAAGAACTGTTTTTGTAAAAAAATCCTTCCATAATATAAATCCTGCATAATTACATATACGACACCTACTCTTTTAACTTGTAGAGGACTGTAAAGTAAAAATTAATAATTAGTATTACTAATCATTCGATTATAACGATCATTCAATTACTACATTGAAATTATTTTTAAGGTTTCATAGTACAACGAAATCCGTATAAATTTATTATGTCTGTTATCAAATTAGGTGGTCTATTCGCACTTGACCACTTTTAAATAATCAGTGTCGGATCCACAGAGTACAGAGGCGACATTGCTATCTCTATACTACTGAAACCAGTGTAACCAAAAAAGGATAGAAAATGTTATATATGTGCACTGGGTTTAGTTTGTATTTGTGTGATCTGTCTTGTGTGTGTGAGTGGTCGGAGGTGTGTTGTGTGGTGTCGCATACATGTCGTGCCGACAGAATTGCTGATGAACTTCCTTTAATATTTTCAATCTATAAAATTATTATTTAAAATAATCCAAAATTATTTATTCAAAATTTAACATTTCCTTTGATTGTATTTCATGTATTTCCTTTTTATAAAATCTAGTTGAAACTAGTAAAAATTCAAAATTCGCAATTCACATTTAACTAATAATAAATCAATGTTCTAGAAGGTTCATTCCAAAAAAACGCGTGTCATGCATTTTTGCTAGTTAAGCAATAATATCTCTATAAATTTGTAATTTCAAAAAAACAAAAATTTAGTTCTGGAAAATTTTTTATCAATTTTAACTCGTTACTCTATCCGTCGGTAATTTGAAATTTTCAAAGAAAATTTGTAAAAGTAATAATGTTTCGATTGTTGTACGTAATTCTGATCATTTTTGTAATTGTTGTGCTTTTGTAAATTTAAAGACTTTTCTCCAAATTTGTTCTAAACTTTTGTAAATTGAACTTTAATTTTAAATATATTTCTTTTCAAAATTAATTCTCAACTTTATAAATGGAAATTTGATTTTAAATAAATTTTGTTAAATTTAAATTGGGACTTATTTGTTATAAAAAACCTTAAAAACCAACTCGACCGAAACAAACTTCTTAAAAATAAAATTAAAACTAAAACCTTAAAATAAAATAATAATTAAAATCTAAAAGTAAATAAAACAAGTAACAAAATAATTAAATAAAAAAGAAGTCAAAATAAATCTAAAACAATTAAACAACGAAATTATTAATTATTTAAAATAAAATAAATAAGAAGTATTTAAAAGAAGATCATCAAGTAAAAGTTTAAGCAACGCAAATAAGTCCGAAAGCATCAACCTAATCCAGAACTCGGTTTCTCCTGTTTCTCTAAAAAACTTGAGTGGCGATCACCCTTAACTGCGGATCACAATAAATCGTCGTAGAAGAAGGATACTGGGTATAGAGATCGTAAGACGACCATGAATCAAGTATACTTTCTCGCCGAACCGCTTCAGCTTCTTCGGGACACGACATATATATATATATATATATATATATATATATATATATATATATATATATATATATATATATATATATATATATATATATATATATATAATACTACATACGCATGTATGTGACTTCGTGCGGTGGTGGCAACAATGCCCATAACAATCAAAACATGATCTAAACAATTGACCTACACTCATCCACTGCCGCCGAACAAGTGACTAACTTGCTCAGAATTACACACTGCAGATTACACGATAGAAATAGTAGTGCCGGTTTTGTATTCTGTGGTCGGAACCTACACATTTTAATAGACTATTTTTACTGTTTTGACTTTTTTAGACTCATAGAGAAAGTAGAAAGTTCAAATGATCATATGATTAACAAATCAAAGACTAATTTTAATAGTAAATGACAGAGTAAGAAATATTTTATCTAGAGAAATGCGAAAAATTCTAGATACTGACTACGAAATCCTGACTTAGGGTCCGTCCACACGACACAAGCTTTACCACCGACTTACTTGCGCAAACCAGTTTGTGCAAGTAAACATGTACGTATGGACGGGAAAAAACGTAGCGACTTACTTGCACAAACCTGATTTGCGCAAGTAAGTCGGTGGTAAAGCTTGTGTCGTGTGGACAGCCATCACCGACTTACTTGTGCAAACCAGTTTGTGCAAGTAAGCATGTACAGTATGGACGGGAAAACGGTATCACGTACGAACACATTAGTGAGGCTTGCGTAAACGTCGCACTGCTGAAGATTTTACTTGTGCAAACTTTTGTATGCATGGTTCTGTTTGCGTGTGTAGATAGTGTACAACATGTACCGCATATACAAGATGTACCACATGTACCGCATGTACAAGATGTACCACTTGTACCGCATGTACAATATTACTTGTACCGCATGTACAATGTGTACAATAGTGTACAAGCTGAAGGAGCTATTGTTCTATTTTTCTATTTTGTTGTGATTAAAAATCATAAAAATTAATTTATAAAAATTTTTATTCTATGCGATTAAAAATTTTTTTGTTGTCTAAAAGTGAAAAGGATTTTTTTTTTGCTTGTCGATGAAAAACTGGTGGTTTTTACTGGTTTTTTAACGGTTTCAAAACCAGGGCTGGGAAAAATGGTTCATAGAAACTATTGAAAATAGAAAATGGTTTCCAAAATTGCATTTAAAATACAAAATGGAAAATGGTTTTGCTGAACATATTTAAAATTGAAAATGGAAAATTGTTATTTAAAATGGATTATAAAATGCAAAATGCTTTTTTTACTTGAAATTTATTCTATAAATTTTTTTATTATTATTTAGATTATTATATATCGTTATAACTATATCATTATTTTACATTAATTAAAAAAAAAAAAAGAAGTTAAGAAAGGTAGTCTTTTGAGAAATTTTTGTCAAGTTTGCGTGATATGAAAATGAAACTTAAATTAATATTGTTACTTAAAAATATTGTAAAATTTAATTCGGCCTTAACGTATTCAAACCTTGACGACGCTACGACTGCAACTTCTAAATAAAATTATGAAAATCATCTACTCAAAATACAAAAACATTTCTTATCGACGTGTATTAAAGATAGTAGTACACAACTTGAGTCAGAAAAGTTTGACTTAAAAGAAGTGCAAGTCGAGTGAATAATAATTGACAAAGCTTGGTGAGAAATCGCAGCTGTAAATCGTAGATCTCTGTACGATCTTGCAGTTGCTAAAAACCTCAAGGTACAGGTCAATCTTTCATGCGGCGATATAGATTCACGCATTAAAGTGTTTTTTTTTCCTAATTAGAGGTGTCACCAAATGTAATAATTCAATATATGCTGTCTCATCCATTTTAAGATAATTACGCCAATCATTTGGATCATCCCTTAAATCGTTAATTAAATTAACGTGAGAGTGCATCTTTCTATTTAGCAACCATTTTTTGCACCATTTCGATCTTGGCCGTCGATTAAATTCCTTCTTTTTAATCAACAAGCAGAATAATAAAGCTTGTAATAAAAATATTTCTTCACTTGCCTCCATTTTAACTAATTTAAATACATTTGACAGTTGATACCGTTGATACATACCGCAACTACCCTGAAAACAAATTGAGGTTTGCGCAAACATACTGGAACGTGTAGCCATCGTACCATGTTCCGTGTTTTTGCACAAACTAGTTTGCGCAAACTGAACGTGCAGGCAAATCGTTATCGTGTAGACGGACCCTTAAAGGGAGTTTAACACGCACTTGGCGATTTTTTTTTAATAATACAGAACTTACCATAGATTCAAGTGCAAATAAATTGCAAGCTTGAGCTAATTTAAAAAAAAAAAATTGCTAAATAAAAAAAAAAAATCGAATAGTACTAAGAATTATATATTTGAATATATTTCAAATTTATACATTAATATAAAAAAAAATTCCAAATTTAACCAGTTTTTATTTTACTAAATAAAAGCCAACCATTAACAACAGGACCACTAGCCTGTTTTAATTTACAGGATTAATATTCCTTTAATTGTAAATTATTTTTAATCATAGAACAAACAATTAGTCCCCTTGATTACAATTTTATTCGTATTCAGTAACATACCAGTTCTGTTTCGAAAACAAGCGCATACATTCATCATGTGCAATAGAAACTATGCATGTAACGCATGCGCTCGTAATACATAATTTAAAATTCTATCTGTAATGAGTCTTTTTGAGCCAAATTTACAATTAAATTAAAAAAATAATAAAATCAACTTAAAAAAATAAAATTAAACGTTAAAATAACTGCCCCAATTTTTGATTTCTGCTCGTATACTTT
Organism: Brachynemurus nebulosus; assembly: GCA_035578155.1. Classification (NCBI taxonomy): domain Eukaryota; kingdom Metazoa; phylum Arthropoda; class Insecta; order Neuroptera; family Myrmeleontidae; genus Brachynemurus; species Brachynemurus nebulosus. The sequence continues at coordinate 38,265,938 of JAPWDM010000002.1, read as the reverse complement.
GCTATAAAAATATAACATTTCATTGTATATACAGAGAATCTAACAATATAGGACCAAATGGCATCCCTGGCGAGGACTACGCTATATCAGTTTGGTCCCATATTTTAAAAACACTGTATTTTCAGAAGAAAATAGTCTTACTTAGTGAAATGTACATAGGAAATAGACAAAATTAGTTACTAAAATTATCACCGTATCAAAGTACCGCTATTTTAACAAAAAAATTTAATGAAGCATTTGTAAATTTTGCAACGAATTCTTTTATTTAATACAATGTGAATAAAATATGACAAATATACAAATTAATAAATATTTTTTTGTTATCTGATTACTTTTGTTATATCGGGTAGGCGGTAAATTTTAAAAATAATTGACCAAAAATGAATATTTTGAAGAATAGATAAAGATTGATTATTATCAATATTACACTACTTCCAACACTGATATATAAACATATTTTGAATCCAATAATTTGCTTCGATTATTTGCACCATTACAGCTAGCTCAGTACGGCACGAATTTCCTTATGCAAATGACATAAAAAGTCCACGTAGCATGGTGAGCCATCTGTGCCACGATCCTCCGCCAAGAAATGTCTAAATACTGTTTCTAATTTGTCACGTTGTCGTACAAGAGTTAACTAAAAAAAAAAAGAAAAAATATAAATACTTGGTACAGTCGAGTCTCTGATTACAGACACCTCTCTTAACCGGACCCCAACTATAGCCGGACAAATTTTTTATGACGATGGCATGCTATACTAAAACGAATGCATGCAGCACTCTTTTAAGCGGACACTCTGTAAACCGGATGAGGACATAATATTTTTTGACGATGACATATTATTTAATACATTTTTACCTCCATTAACCGGACGCGAATACGTCTAGTGCAGTAGTGCGTATGTATATCTATATGGGCTAGGTATATTTGTTCATGTTTTAACTTGTTAACAATGATTCTAATGTGACGATGCATTTGTAAACGTTCTATTTTTGTAAAGTATCTCAATTCGTTCATAAAATTGATTTGAATTAAAAAATTAGTTATGAATTACATTGAATGAACATTATTTAATGCTATTATTTATTCTGCTCCTGTTAACCTCCTCATTCCAACCGTCGACATAAGACAACATTTCGTAGGGAATTTTTATTACCGCTTTAGAGTGGGTTGACAGTACTGACAGGAGTACCACTGTCTTCCTCATAGATAGCAGCACATTACAGATTTTTTTTCAGTTGGATCCACGTTCATTGTTGATATTCCACAGCAGTTTGAAAATAGCACATCGCTACAAAGGGTAGTTCCCAGCGTCTTCGTGAATGTAAATATATTTTTAGTGCATTAAATAAATTATTTTTTAATATCTGGGGGTTAATATGTTATTATGAATGTCCAGAGAAGGAAATAAGATATTTGTTTAGAATGTTTCATGAGTTTGGTTGTCATAGTAACGCCAGAAACTTTCATGTCTACTGTAGTCGACATTTGGAAACCGGCTACGTAATAATTAAAAAAATATGTTTATGTAAGTAAGTACATTCCTGAAAATATTTTCAATCTGATTACAGAAAAAACTAATCGTAGCTATATTGAAAAAAGGGCGCCCTCTAATTTTAAATAATGAGCAAACAAAAAGGTTTTTTGGTGCCTCCATCAAAATGTCCGTAATGGGACTTCCAAGCACCAATCTTGCCCAGAAATCAATTTTTTGCTATCATGAGAAAGTGGCTCCAGAGGAAGAGGCTGCTTCCAAATTTTGGAAAGTGAACCCTCTTATAAATGTGTAAACCCTCATGTGTTCATTATCATTACAAGAATTATTTTGTAGTTATTACACATGTTTTCCATTCATCTATTGCGTTTCCTTAGCCAACTATTTTCAGAAATTCTTAAGAAATTAACATTGTTTTTAGATGTCAATTGAGTAAGCGTTATTCCAAATGTCTACTATAGTCGACATCAAGTTTTTTCAGTAAAAAAAAAATTAAAAGTGGTTTTTTGATTTCTTTTTATAGTAATGAACACAAATTTTAGAAAAAATCAAAAATTTGAAAAAAAGTTTTTTATTTGGAAAGAGGAGGTTAAGCGGACACCTCTATTAGCCGGACAAATTTTTGCGTGACACTGCTGTCCGGTTTACAGAGGTTCTACTGTATATGTATAATTTGTTATCCGTGAACTTACTCTCATGCACCGATGTCTCTGTGCTCGAATTTGATCTATTAGACTTCGCATACGAACTGACAGTGGATTTTCTAAGATTGGTAGTTCGACAATATCAAAATTGGCTTGCATTACTGATGGCACTCCGAATAAACTTTGCACAAATTCAACGCTGACGTTTAATCCAACCCACAAGAACATATGGATTCCATTTTCTATAAGGAACAGTTTTAGAAAATAAGTTTTTATATTAGGGTATATTAGGGGAATCCCCGAAAAGTACTTACCTAATATATAAGCACCGTTATCGACCATTCGTTCAATTGAACATCGTATTGGTAATGGGATATCGGTGCTATTCACATCAACATCATGCACAGGTATTAATCGTGGGTAAAAATAGGTTACAGTGGACCAGACGTCCATAGTCATTACAGCTTGCATTACATACGACCGATCATCCACAGTCATATCGGAACCTAAAAATCATTTTTTTAAAAATTTTATTTAATAAATTTCATAAGATTTTTCAGTTTCTTAACACATTTTACCTCCAGAGATGGCATCACTCTTCAATAAACAATTCAAATATAAAGGCATCAATTTCATGCATTCGGGAAGAATTAATTGTCCTGCGGTCGATGGTCCGGCGCAGTGTTTTCGATAGCATGCCAAAGTTTGCGCACAGCGTTGAACTAAACCATCTTTCACGGCTTTTGGTGAATGTTCTAGGAGTCGATAAACACCTAGACAAAAAATAAATGTCAAAAAAATTTATAAATCTTTTCACAGATAGCAGTAATTTATGTATTAATAGCAAGCACGATTACAGGAGGCTGATTACGGGGGCCATGACCCATTCTCGAACGGAGATAATTTTAAACTTTATCGTGGTTTCCTTGATGACGTCACTAAGTTTACTAGAATTTTTTAATGCCTTAAAATCTGAAATAAAATGACAAAAGATTGAAGCGAACTGTAGGTTTTCGAAATCATTTTTGACCCATATTTAGTATCAAATTTTCTGTTAAAAAACACTTCTGGTTCAAATTTATTGGTAAATATTAATTACATGGGTGAGATCTACTCACTGTTTTCGCAGCGAAACTTATATACTTTCCAACCTGTATATTTAGATGCTTTTAATTAAAAAAACTGTCCTTAAAACTAACTTGCCCACAGTTTTACGTATGATATTGTGGTCACTAATCAATTAACTTTATTGCAGACGTAAATGTTTATTATAAGCTTTTTATGGGCCGGGTGCAGACTACAGAGTGGGGGTAACGAAAGCGATCGCAGCGCTTGCTCTGGCAGAAATGAGCAATTTAGACGGCTCTTGCTATTGAGTACAGCTACGCTATCTGGAGGTAAAAAATTAAGTTAATCAAATTCGGTCTAATTTCTATGGTATTTATATTTAAGAATAATTAAAAATAAAAAGAATTTTGATGAAAGTGGAAAAGAAGTAAATATTTATAGATCGCCACTTTTAAAGGACAAAACTGAACTTCCCAAAGAAACTCAAGGAACTAGTATACTACAATATATTGTTCGAGTTCATGATGAAAGACATATAAAACTGGAACTACCAAATTTCAAATAAAATTTCTCACAATTTATTTCGTTTCACTAATAATGTTTTATACATGTATGGTGTATTTTAGAAATTTTACGACTCTAATTTTTTTTTAAATTGGGAAATAGAAGTTGTCTAGTTATATGGGCTGCGTCAAATAACTGTGGCCACTACTTCATAGCTCTTCTACATTTCTTACATGTTGTACAGAAACCAATTGATTGCTTTTCGGTGTCATTTGAGATTGAAACGTTATATTATGGGTAATACTTTGAAAGTCAGCCTTAATTATTACACTCACTATATAACGCTAAAAACGAAAATACATTGCATACTCTCGATTCGGTCAACTTTCATCTTGTTATTTATTGTTTAATGAAAACAGAAATGATACTTGACTTTGACAAATATAAAAAAAAAATATTAATAAATGAGCCATTTTCTCAAAATATGTAACAGTCCTGACACCAGGGCGGCGACACAGGTAATTTGGGACTACATCTCTATGATTGAAATTTTAATGAGCGATTTTCTCAAAATATGTAACTGTCTGACACCAAGGCGGCGACACAGATAAGTTGGGACTACATCTCTATGACAATATTCCTAGGTAACCGAATTGGAGAATTCTGTTGCTAAAGTGGAATTAACAAAAGGTGATTTTTGGTTGGTTAAATTAATATCTCGATTATAGACATGTAATCCCAAATACCTGTGTCACCGCCCTGGTGACAAATTGCTACATATTTGAGAAAATGATCCATTTAAAAATTGCTATGTAACTGCATAAAAAAATCGTTTAACACCAGGGCGGCGACACGGGTTATTCGGAACTACATCTCTATAGTTGGAATATTAATTTCTAAAAAACAAACAATATTCCTAGGTAACCGAATTGGAAAATTTCGTTGCTAAAGTGGAATTAACAGAAGGTGATTTTTGGTTGGTTAAATTAATATCTCGATTATAGACATGTAATCCCAAATACCTGTGTCACCGCCCTGGTGACAGATTGCTACATATTTGAGAAAATGGTCCATTAAAATTGTACATAATTATCCAGTCACAGTCCATATTTATTATTATTATTATTATTTGTCCACATGGAAATATTTAAAAAAGCCACTGAACTATAAGTATGGAGAGAGCCGACAAAGTTGCAAACGCTAGGTGGCAATAACGTCGCGCACCCGGCCCATAGAAAAATTCAATAAAATTTTTGTGATGCTACTTTAGATATATTTTTTAAAAATTTACATTATCCAAAAAAGCATTATGAAGCCATTGAAGTGGGGATTCACCTCTGATTAATGTTATGTATTTCAGTTATTATTACAAATATTGCATACGTTAGTATTATGTACATATTATATCTGTGTGTGTGTGTATTGGCGGATCACGTTGCGATCGAACGATTGATTTGATCTATGATGCGTGTATGATGATGTGTGTACGTGGAACTTAATGCGTGTTAATTATAATGTATATATATATATATATATATATATATATATATATATATATATATATATATATATATATATATATATAAGTATATGATGATGAATCAATAAAAATAGAGTATTAAGTAAGACAATGGCGTGCAAACATTATTAAGAAAAACCTATCCCGTAACAATTAATAAATTACTTACTTTGTTTAGCATAAAAATTAATAATTGTATCTAAATCACAACTTCTATACAAATCAGCATATTGCGAACATGTATTCAACGACAAATTGAGAATTCGTAATCGCCGTTGCCCGGAACAGGAAGTGTACAGTAGAGCTGCTTGAATATAAACTCCATCCTCTTCAGTTAGTTTATCGTCGTGTTTGATTTCGATGGCCACTGCCTTATTACAATCTACAAAATAAGTTTTATTTGAATAAAAAATTTCAAAAATTACTGAGCATATACTTTACCTATACTAGCAAGTTCCATATCAGTGGTGTTGGACATATAGAAGTGCCCATAGAAATCAGTGGGGCGCACACCAGTGGATGTTCTGACTCTCATGATTGCGTCGAAAGCAACGGGTCTACTGATGTTAGTAATCAGGTCTTTTATTAAACGTGGACCATCCGTGTCAGCCTGGAAGTAATCATGAAAAAATTAATGACCCAGGCCACTTCTTATTTCCAAATTAAATTCTTTCTAGTCATTAAAACAGAAGGCAATTTTATTAGTTGATTGATTAGCTTTGGTTATCCGAAAATTTTATACCTTGTTTCACCCACGGAGGTATGTGGAGATAACATCTCGAATGTGTGAATATTACAGAAATGAAGCATTACACACACACATTTACAATCGTATACGTACCTAAAAAAAATCATTGTGATCTCCTAACAATTTTAAATGGGGGATATTTTTATAAAAATAATATAAGGAACAAGGGAATATTTAGCAAAGTATTTACCAATAACAAAAACTTTTTTTGGTGTTTTGATGTTTTTTAGTGGAAACAAGAATTATATGTATAAAAAAATTAAAATAAATAAGAAATATATACATAAAAAAATTTTGTTTAGACACCCATGTGTATAACATTATAATATGGCGGATACCCATATTTAATTTTTAAAACATAATTTCTACTTATTTATGAAAAGTAATTGGATTTTTTCCTTCTGTTTTTACTCTATTGTCGCTTTTGCACAATAAAACACAACAATTAACACTTTCAGTCCCATGGCTTCGACATCCGAAACCAAACAAAATATCCCCAGAGGCCGACCGCGATCAATGATTAATTGATTAGTTGGTTACGCATTATGTGTGTGATGTTTATCATCATTAATCACACGGATGTGTTCCTACTTACAAAAATACAACATACCATTACCAACACATATTACTCTTTTGGTTTCTATGCATAAAAATTTCAAGATAAACAAAAAATACATAAAAAATATAATTTATGTTTTTAAATAAAATTGATTTGAGAATGTCAGTGTACATAATATATGTATGTAGTATGTACGTATATTTACAGTTTTACACATACATGTTGAACTGTGTTGAATCGATTCAGTGTTTGAATCATTTTATGTATTTGTTTGTATAGTTTTTTTTTTAAATATTACCGGCTTCCGGGGAAGTTTACTATGAAAGTGCTCGGGCTTCATAGTGTTAACCATTTTGGTTTCCGATGGAAAACGTTGTAGTCAATTTTAATTTCACGACAACTTTTCAAACATCCCACGTGACGCACACACACAATTAAACAATGACAGGAGGAACACCAGCGTTTGGCCTCAGATCACCTAACAAAATTAGTAGTCCATATGCGTCATTGGTTTCACCATTTTCATTTTTAATTACCGTAACATGGGGTGAATAGTATACTTTTTGAATTTTACATTTACATGCACTTTCTTACATATTAGAGGATACATAATAGACTAATTTTGGTACTGGTAGCTTGTTTTTTACTTTAACAATTAAAAAGTTTTAATTTAATTATTTATTTTTTCTAGGTTAAATTAATAAATGACTTTTGTTATTCTTAATATTTATTTCCAATTTATTTTACGCGAACCTTTGATAAAAAATGGCGGACTATCAAAACTCGTGTCTCAACTCTATTTAGTCGGGACTAGAAAATAGTAGAATCCCTATAATAAATAGAGTCGTGACATGTCATCCATGTTCTATCCAAAACAAAGCGGGAAGCTTCAAAATTAATTATCACATGTTTGAGTAAATATTTTTGAGTACATAATGGGGTATTTGACAAATTTTTAAAAACCATCTTAGTGTGTTTATTATTTCTTACTAAACTCATAATACACATTTTTAAATTATTTTGTACTATATTTTTAATAAAAATCACCGATAAAATTTCAGTTTTTAAAAAGATCGCTAAAACGATGATTTCTGTGACGTCAAATCGTATGACGTCATTGGCTCTAAAACACTGAGTAGTAGTAGTAGGTCTAGTAATGAAAATTAATAATGAAAAATTTCTTTCATAGTTATCAAAAAAGTAAACAGTTTTTTTCCTAACTACAATATAATACCTACATATTCGAACGAGCTTGTGACGTAAGCTGCTTTTGCTTGATGTTTTTAATTACGTCATTTTTAACGTAAATTTTGTAATTTTATTTAATTAAAATTTTTATATTTTTGAATGAAATAACTTGTAAAAAAGCAATATTCAGTATCATTATGACTCGAGCAATTATTTAAAAATCAAAATAAATATTTTTTCAACTACTGTCAAATACCCCATTATTATTGTTAATAAGTTATAAATTAATGAACAATTAAACATTTTTAATTTAATTATTCCTTCTAAGTTAATCTAAATGATTTTTGTTAATATTTAATTTATTTCTAATGTATTTTATGGAAACGGTGGACAGAAAATCCGGGAACCAATCAGCATTCAGCACACATGTCACGACTCTATTTATTATAGGAACTCTAGAAAATAGTAGAGTGCCTATAATAAATAGAGTGGTGAGATGTGTGCTGAACGCTGATTGGTTCCGGCATTTTCTATCCAAACTTTGCATAAAATACATTGGAAATCAATTAAATATTAACAAAAACCATTTAGTTTAACTTAGAAAGAATAATTAAATTAAAAATTTTTAATTGTTCATTAATTCATAACTTATTAACAATAATTATGTACTCAAAAATATTTACTCAAACATGTGATAATTAATTTTGAAGCTTCCCGCTTTGTTTTGGATAGAAAATGCACGACATATCACGACTCTATTTATTATATGGACTAGAGGTGGGCTTAGTAGTGATATACTTGCTACATATTTTTGTAGCAAGTATTTTTAAAGGAAATGAAAAGTTTTTGTGAAAAAACTTATCCTTTTTAATTTGGTTTGTAATAAAAAGAAAATACATTGGAAATCGAATTTCAAATATTTTTACACTATTTGAGTACATTTATTAATAATATTTTCGTTCCCAATTAACCTCACTTTGCTACTATTAAGAAACGCCAATGTCATTTTGATTTTTATTGGTTATGTACATTTATTTCACTTGCCACCTGTCGTTCTATAAATAAATAAAAAATAAATATATTTTTCAGTAAATTAATGAAATACTTCAAATTATTTTTAAATTAAGTTACTTTAAATACTAATCTTAAAATAATTTGATTTTATTATGCAAAAATGTTAAAAACTTGAAATAGAGCCCGACATCTATACTCCAAAATCTGAATTACTCTAAAACTATACTCCAAAAACTACCACTTGTATTACAGAGAATGATACTACATGAGGTTCTTTTCTTGGATGTAATAGAAATGTTAGCCGTTTAAAACTCTGTCGGTTGAAAGACTCTCAAATATATATGCATATTTCTACCGCCTAATTGCTAAATTAAAGAAAAATTCAAAAAATAAACTTGGATAAAAAATTTTTTTTCTTCATTTATATTTTTAATTGATGCATTAGATCAGTTTTATCGAAAAATTAACATATAGTCTCATTTAAAAATCTATAATAACTCGAAAACCATAAGAGCTATAAAGCTCCTGACTATAGCAATCGGTTGCCCCCGTCGATATCTACAATTCTTATTTGAACAATTTTTCGATTAAATCAACGGTCTGGCTGTAATCAAAATGGCAACTCTCAAAAAACTCACGCTGTATTATATATACATTTAGCAATTTTAGTTTCATTGTTGGAATTAAAATACAACCAAATTTCATTTCAGTTCAAAGAAATACGCACCCTTTAACTAACTTCAAACAATTGAAAAATATTTAAGAAGTAGAAAGTTAAACATTAAGTTACAATTCTAAATTTTTAAGAATTGAATAAGGGCTATTCTGGTACAGTGCTGTAACGATATAAGCGCACACGTAATAACCACACTCAACGTGTTTTGGAAGGGATACCCTCACATGGATAGTGAGTTATCTGTTCAATGTGTTAGTGTAACATACCAGTTAATATACTGTGGCGGATATAATACTCATGTATATATGTATACACCAAGTAAACAATAAAGATTTATTAAAATAAATTATTCTCGTTTTACTTACTTAGTTTTTAAAATTTTCTAAAGTATGAATTAAAATAAATTTTTATAGGTATATTATCTTTATGGATGTATGTAGGTATATAATATATACGATATACGTGTGCATATGTGTAATTTATAAGATTATAGCACCCAAATAATTTTGAAAGAATATATATACATACTAGCATTTACCCGCGGCTTTGCTCGCGTGGCAGTAGCAGTGCTGAGTGGATTCTGACACACACTACGTCGTCAAAAATATGGGGACACTTTGACTCAGAGGTAGGGCGGGTGCCCACACTTTTAACACGGCAGTGTACCACAACGTACCGTGTCAAAAGTATGGGCAGCCAAGCCCCCCGGCCAATATGTGCCCATACTTTTGACGACGTAGTGTGTACTAGAACCCACTAACCCGTTCACTTTTCTACTGCCGCGGGTAAATGCTAGTATGCATATACTTTCAAAGCTATTTGGAAGCTACAATCTGATAAGATACGTGCACATATGTACACGTATGTATTATATATATAAATTATACAAAATTGGCTAACCTTTTTATTCGGACCAAGCAAAATGTCCGTACTCTAGATATTTAAATACGCCTTGTTGCAGGTATACGATAATATGCCTTGTAAATACTTAAGTAATGCACAGCAGCTTTAATTTTTTTAAGAAGCCGCCACTGATGTAACGAAATAACCACACTTCTCCTCTATGGTCCCGATGGTGTGCTTATTTCGTTACACCACTGTAATATGTATATAGTGTAATATAAGAATACGTAAAAAAAAAATTTGTTGGTGGACAAAAGAACAGGATGGATAAATGCAAATAACAGTGTTCTAATAGCAGCGGTCACTGTAGGAGGTATAACACACGACAATTCAAATAAATATTAAAAAAAAAAAAGTCTAAAAGAACAGTTCCAAAAGAGTTAAAGAGCAGAGCAGTATGTTCTCTGCTTAGTGCAAATCACAGTGTTCTAAGTAACAGTGATCACCTGAGCAGTCACATCTATAATAGGGACTTTAGAAAATAGCTGATAAGACAGCCATCTATGAACTTCTAATAAAAACAAAAAAACCGTTGAAAACATTGTAAACAATGGTGAAAGTACTTACCTGAAAGTATGTATACTTGTAAACTTCTCCTCCGGTCAATCGTGCAACTTGACCAATGGTCGCAATGTCCACATAGGAGTTATTAAAAATGAACAGATCCACACTACATCCAGCGCCCACGCATTCCTGCCCAAGTCCATTATATACATTACTCTGTGGCGATAAAACCGTCCGCTCCTTGTCGGTACCCAACAATTTACGATCATCGCGATTTTTCAATTTGCCCGGTGCCTCGGCAATTGGAAGTGATGAATGGAAAACGAGTAATTTACCGGCACACTCGGACGCTTTCAACGCTTCTAAACCAGCTTGAATTGCTGGATATAGAACAGTCTCTGTTTCACGCGTGTCACCGAACATGGTAGGGATTTGTTGCATTAGTGAATCAATAACGGCTTCAGATTCTTCAGCGTCACACAGGAAGCCATCTAGTAAAGGCATAAACATGTCCTGGACGTCGCCGACGACAAGCATTTGGGGTTGAGCCAGCGTTCCCTAATTTAAAAAACAAATATATATATATAGCAGTGACCGTTCTAAAATTGCATTTTTATGACGTCATCTAGTAACAAACTTTTTTTTCGATTACAAAAATTCGAATTTAAATAATACAGATTTGGAATTTGTGGTTAATTGTTTTTTGACACCAAATTAGATACATTTTTAAATAGAATTTAGGGTAAAAGCCCCCTTTGTGGAACGGTATCTAATACTGGAACAGTTTTGACATTTTCATATTTATTTCTTTAATTAAGTAAGGAAATTTTAAATGCGAGGTGAATTTAAATTGAAAAACAATGATTCTATTAATAATAATTTTTGTTATCAGACGTTTCTTTCAGAAATAACTTTATTAATATGTAAATGTTCATAATTAGATACCGTTCCATAAAGGGGGCTTTTACCCTAGTTATCTTGATGAAAAATTCATAAAAAAGACATTTGGACGTGATTTAAATAAAAATAAAATTTTATCTTGGTGATGTCATTTAAGTGATCAATTTTTGTTGGATCTTGGAGCTTGGAATTTTCAAATAACTGTGGTTTATTAATATCTTTCTTTTTATTTTTTGGTAAAATTAGAGGCCTAGTTGTGACAGAAATTAGACTTCTAGAATATAAATGAATATTTAAGATTGTTTTTGACAGAATGGCCACTTTTTCTTAAGAGTAAACTTTCCTGACTTTTTACAATTTTCTAGAATCTAAACAATACTGAAATTTTTTCCTGACTATTAAAAAATTTTCCCAATTCAAAATTGAAATTTTTTCTTTTATTTTTCATAATAGCGAAAGTGCAACAGCACCCAAAATCAAAGAAATACAAATTTTAATTTTTTTATTTGATCTTTTTGGTAGAATGTAAGCTAGGATTTATTTCAATTTTCCATATTTTTTTTAATTAAAATAAAATTATTGAAAAAAAAGATTAAAAATGGGAATACATAATAATAAAATTTTCCCCTTGGGGACATCCATTAATTACGGGAGCTTAAAATGGGGGTGGGGTCCAACAAAATCTCATTTGAACTACGGTGGGGGGGGGGGGGGTAATAATCGACAATCTTACGTCAACTCTCAAAAAATATAAATTATTTTAGAGATAATAAAAAAAAAATTATTTTGAGTGTTCATTTTGTCCCCTTAAAAAAATCTCATGGATATTATTAAAATCATTTATTTTAACAGTAAAAAAAGAAAAAAGCTCAGAGTTTTTAAAATAAAATAAGAAATTTAACGTAAATTTCACATAAGGGGGAGGGGGTAGAACCAATTCTCATTAAATCTCACCTAAGGGGAGGGGGAGTCTAAATTGAACAAAAAACAGCTCACGTAGTTAATGGATGTTCCTTTGTGGGTCCTTAAGAAGAAAATTTTACTATTATTTTTAATCCAGTCCACGGTAAAGCTCATTATAATGATTAATAATAATAATAATAATTTTTTAAAAAATTCGGAATGTTTTAAATTTCTTTTGACGTGAACTTTGAAGATATGAAAACAAAATCAGAATATTTACATTATTTTTTTCATTTTCGATACAACCAAACCCCTAGTACCGAGAAAGTCAAAAATTTTAGATTTTTTTATTCAGAATATATTACGTTCTCCTGCTGTTGAACAAAAAGGAGTGTAAAGGATGTGGAATACGATGGAAAAAGCTGAATAAGGTAGCGGTTACACTGGATACGAATTCGTACGAGTTTATACGAATTAAACAAATGCATACATTTAGACATGCGTGGTTACACTGCTTACGACTATTTCATACGAGCTCGTACGACTTTTTGATATGACCAAAATATTTTGTTTTTTGATGCGAATTCGTACGAAAAAAATGATGGATTTAGAAAAAATAATCATTTTTGTTGAACAAAGGTGGTCTTTAAGGGATCAAAAACATAAATACTGTCATAATAGAAAGTTAAATAAAAAATTGTGGAATGAGGTGGCAGAGGAAATTTTTAGATAATTTTTTAATTAAATATATTACGATATAACAAAACTAACCTAACCTAACAAAAACATTTTAAGTATATGTAATGAATAATATTAACTAAATAATGAAGCTGAAATTCAGTATATTTTAAAATATAATTGAATGTGACTTGTGACATGTTCAAGTACTCTAAAAATTTGTGTTCGTCTTGAAAAATTTCTTCCAAGCAATTCCAGAACTCAGCTTTTTTTGCTCTACATGAATAATAAATAATCGTTTACCTAGAATTGTTTGTTTTCTATAATTAGAAATTTTGAAAACGATGATTCTAATAAATAAGATTCGGTAGCTGGATCCATTGTTTGATATCATGCAATATGTATTAACGGTTTTCAGTTTAAATTTAAATACGAATTCGTATCACGATTCCGTATCCAATGTAACCACACAGTCGTACGAATGAATTTCGTACGAGCTCGTACGAATCAATTTTCGTACGAATTCGTATCCAATGTAACCGCAGCCTAAGATTCAGAAAAGTTTTCTAAAATTGAATCCATATATTTGAGCTTTTACTACACAGGAGGTTAGGAGGTATACCCGAATTTATATGAATTAAAAATGATTCATGCATCAAGAATGCACGTAAATTTATATATTAGACAAGTTTGTAATATAGCTATCTCTCACAAGATCTACTATCTAATATATTGAAAAAGGATAGTAGAAATTATAATTATTTTTATATGTGGCAAAACTTTTTTTGTGGCAAATTTTCATTTAATATAAATTCTCCGATAACAAATATTTACCTTAATATTATAAAAATGAACGGTTTTATTATACGTAATAAAGCCCACTTTCATTTTCGTCCGGTCCTGTCCCTCATCCACTGGTAAATTTTTAATAATATTTTTCATTTCCGAACACAACAGATGAACCAGACCTGACTTCACATTATTATACGAAACATCGATCACGAAAATTATCGCTGGCGGTTTCGGGAACGTGTTATTCCGACAATAATCCTTCGTCGCGACAAATTCATACGTGCCCAGCACCAATTCAGGTCGTTCATACTTATCGACCCGTTGCCCGGTGTGGTCCAGATGTTGAAAATATTCAGCAGGCACTTCTGTCGTGGCTTTACACAATAAACATTGGAAACGTCGTCCCGAGTCGATGAATTGCATAAAAGGCGACATGTACGCCTTGCAACGTATACAACGCACGGGGCCCAATTCGCCAAAATTTACAATCGGCGGTGGATATTCCTGATCAACAGTGCGCGCAAGCGGACTAATCACCAAACCGAACGGGATATTTGCCGATTTCATCATATCCATATTGACGGGAATATTGTACATGGTGGAGCGGACATATCTCGGGCCAGAATTGCCTTGATCTTGAGTGACGAATTTCGTTGTTACTAGTGGTGGTACTAAGCCCTTTTGATTGGTACAAAACACACCAGAACGAGTGTTTTGATCTTCTAACATGACTTGAATCTAGAAATAAATTACGTGTTACAATAATTCGATTATAACAACCCCGATCATAGCAGGAATTAAATAAATTAAAACATAATATAAACAATGTTTTTATGACAGAAATTCCATGGGCGATTTAAAAATAGTTTTTTATACGTCTTTTTTTTTAAGTAATATTAAATTTTAGTCACAAATTTGTTTATGAGTGGGTCAAATTGTTTCTTTACAGAAGTACAAGTATATTATCATAATAGGGTACTTGACTGAAGTTACAAAAATATTCTAAAAGCATTGTTTTTCCATATAAGTAATTTTTTTTATTTTCGACAGATTTTGTAAAAAATCATCAAAAAAAAATAACCCTACAATTTTAAATGAGAAAAAGGCGGGAAAAAAACCTCACTATAGTGACGTCACATTTTGGAGCAATTAAACGTCAATGTCTATATTTGTAACCTCAAAACTTTGATTATATTCCTAAAATGTCAAAGTAAAAGCAAGTATTTATTTGAATTCTGGTCGATTATTATTAATATATGTATATAAGCTAATAGAAATATTCAAAAGAAAACACAATTTCACCTCACCGATGAAAATTATCAAAATCGACATATCTAGCTACAAAATCTTACGTCATTTTCAAGAAATGGCGCGTTTTCACTAATTTGAAAATTTGTTGAAAAATGGCGACTTTCAAAATAAAATTTCTAAACAGTTATCAAATTTTATTATGTTTCATCATTAAAATTGGACATATGTAATGATAATGCATAGAATTATTTAACATTTGACACAAATTTTAAATACAGTCAAGTACCGTATTCTCGTAAGTGATTTTTATCAATTTTCCGTTTACTATGTAAATCTGTTCGAAATTTATTTTGTACTTCAAACAGATTATTACTTATAATTAACAACTTTGCAATTATTCGCTATGAGCTTTTAGGTGGAAGGGATATAAGTTTGGATCACAGTGCGCATGGTGGTAGAAAGTGTAAATTTTACCGGGACGCAACCGTATATAGATTACATTATCTAATAAAAGAAATGGTTCATTATACTTGTTGTATTGTTAATTGCAAGAATAACTGGCGAAATAGTAACTGCAAATTTTATTATTTTCCAAAATCTCGACATAAATTGGATCAAAGAAATAAATGGATAACGGCAGTGAGAAGAAAAAAGTGAGTGTACATAACCATACATTTGTCATATGTCATATTTTTCATTACGATTACATAATTTTTTAGCATTGACGGATCATCGTGGATTCCGAATGCAAATGATACTATTTGCAATGAACATTTTGTGAGTTATTGCAAATCTAACGACCCAACAAGTCCAAGTTATGTTCCAACTGTCTTTCCGGAAATATACAAGAAACGTAAAATAGATATAGTTTCAGTACACAAAAGGTAACATTTCACATCTTTTTATCCATATTCATATAAAATATAAACAACGACAATTAATTTTATAGATACGATCGTTTCATGAAGCGCAGTAAGATGAGTAAAAAAGCATTAGAAAAATATGAAACCGTGAATGAAGAGCAGATTGAAAATATTACTGATATTACTAAAAAAAATGAAAATATAAGTAAAGAATTAGCTTATGAAGCGATTTCATATGATAAAGCATGCAGTGTGTACATTCCCTGTAATTCAACGACCACGACAATTAACAACACATTTGTTTGTAATCGCTATATTTATAGCTCTAAATGTGATGCAGAAATTCAGACTGTAATAACTGAAAGTAAGAACCCAATTATTGTTAGCAAAAGAGAGTGTAATGATAAGAAATGTGGTACACCTAGCAAAACTTTTGCCAATAAATCCGTTGATACCAGCTATTTTAAGAGTATCAACAGTGAACAATTTATTTTCCGTTATTCATCTATAAAAAGTAATGAGCAACTTGTGGACTTGGCTGGTGTGACATTTAATAATTTTAAAATTTTATTGACAAGAATGGAAGAGTCAAGTAAATGGAAAGTCAATAAAGAAAATAGACTATTCATTTTCTTAGTAAAATTAAAAACTGGTCTAACTTATTCAGCATTAAGTGTCATTTTCTCTTTACATCGCACTACTATTTCGAAAATATTTTTATCTACTTTACTACACCTTACCAGTGTAACAGCTGATTTTGTGCGTTGGCCTGATAAACTAACAGTTTGTAATACAATGCCAGATTGTTTTAAACCTGATTTTGTTAACACTAGAGTTATTATAGACTGTACTGAGTTCCGTATTGACGTTCCAACAAGTGTAGACAATAGAGTATGGTGCTATTCAAATTATAAAAGAGGATTCACTGCAAAAGTTTTAATTGGTATAACACCGAGTGGCTATATAAGTTTTAAGTCTAAAGTATGTGGAGGTAGAAAAACTGATTCCCAGATCACAGTTGAATCAGGAATTCTTGATTTATTAGAAAATGGAGATCTTGTTTTAGCAGATAAAGGATTTCCTAAGATAAAAGAAAGGATTGATGAAACAGGTAAACGAATACTTCTTGTAATACCACCTTTCTTGGAAAAAAATAAAGAATTCACCAAAGAAGAAACGGAATTAACTTACAACATAGCAAGAGTGCGTATTCATGTTGAGCGTATAATGCAGCGACTGAGGATACATAACATTTTAAATAAAATATCAGAACATTTATTTAGTAATATTGATGACATTGTACACATGTGTTGTGTATTAGTAAATCTGCAATCACCAATTATATCTGAAAAAGTGAATGAAAAGTAATAAAGTCAAAATTTTTTAACTGTTTTTTATTGTTATAAATTTTTTATTTATTTTTTTACAGTTGCTGAAAACTCAAACTCATTTTATTCCACTCTTTATACATATTTTTTTTTTAAATTATTTTTCGTAAATCCGTAAATGATATTTAATGAATGTCATAAATTAATAACAGAACGGTTTATAAATGCAAGACCGTGTTCGATTCATGGTATAGAAAATTCTCGCGCATGTGCACTATTAAAAAATTCAAATTATTTGACGTCTATTACCATATCTGGAAACTGGAATTTTTTATACCAAAAATCGAACACGAGGCAGGCGAAAGGTATAAATTACTAAAATAAAATTAAACTTTTTAAGTAAATTTATTGTATTTTATTTGCAATATTTAAGCCTGTAAATGAACGTTTGCCATACGGTACTTTATCTTTAATATTGCACATAACATGTTGAAGTACCACCCCAGAAGCTTTGACTACCGGCAAGTAATGTCTAAAATAAAAGTTTTCGCAGAACGGAATTACTTCTTTTAACCATTCCTCATCTCTGAAGACAGTAATTAAACAACTATTATTGTTAAATGGAGTATAAATTAATAAATCACACTCACTAACTCCGCAAATATACATTTGTACTTGACACTGATAATAATACATATGGCTTTTCTTCAATTGCAACTTGTTTTCGTGAAATATTAAATAGTTTACGTTGACTTTCTTATTTTTAAAATCAACGATAACTTTTTCCTTACAGCTGATAGGACATTTTATTTCTAATATTTTTGTTATGCAACCATCGTCTATTACAACTCCATCCGGACTCGTACACAACCATGAATGATCTTTCGAAACGATGACACCAACTTTTTTAACATCTACTTCATATTTATTTTTATAATACTCTATGGCGTTTGATTCGTGATTTTTACCATATCTTGTTGCAATAACATCAACTTTTTTTGGATTTAATATATCACTAACTAATGATTCTACACTTTTTTTTGTGCGGGATTTTATTGAATAGATATTTTTACTTGAAGAAAACCTTAGTCTCCTTTCTTGAAACCATCTTGAGCATCCAGACTGCTTAATAGTATCGCAACATAAGTCAACTATTTCACGTTCAGACATAACAATATAATCTTGATAAAAATTTATTATTTCTTCATCAATAATATAAATACCTCGATACGTATCATAATCTTTGGCAAAGTTGAAAAAATTTTCTAAACAAACAGCACAATCTTCCTTTTCAGTTGTTACTGGTATATTTTCCTCTGCAATGTTAATAAACAACGCCATTGCAGAATCAACATTATTTTTCGATTCTTGGACAAGAATCCTTTTAAGCGCTGACGGATTTTCTAGTTCCTCTAGTTTCGGCGGGATTGACTTTACATTATTTTTCTTTAGTGGAGGGTACATTTCAAAGAAATATCGTCCTTTCGAATATTTCTCTTTAGTTAATTGTTTCATACTTAATTTGCTCCATTCTTGACCAGTATCGGTTTTTGTTAGGCTTTCTTTATTATTTATATATTCGATAACTGCGGCAATATGTTTACATTTATTACTTTTATTGTACACACAAGTACATGAAACGTTGCTGATCACTCGATGATCATCAATCTATGAACAAAAAGTGGAATTAAAAAAGTCACAATACATATACGACATTATTTCAATTTATAATAAGTTACATTTAATATTACTACATATGGAGGCGAATTAACCGAAGTTTGCCTTATAACAGAAGCCTTAATTAAATTACTTCGGCCATTTGATCGATGTTCTTCAGCATTTATAACGTGCCCGGCCTCTATCAATTTCTTCCCCTTAGAAATCGTTGCGGGTTGAAATATTATACTATGCATAACTTTTTGAAATCCTGTTTTTATAATAATATTCATTTTTTGCTAAAAAATTACACAGGTAATTATTTTTGAGTAATTAAATTTGTGTAAATATAATATTACCTTGTGCAGAGTGGAATAAAATAAGTTTGAGTTTTCAGCAACGATTGACAATATTTAATTTTATTTTAAACAAACAAAACAAAAAAAGAAAAAATACAGAAGTGATACCTAGGAAACAGAATAACATATTTAATATATTTTATGTGGGACCGATTTTTAAATTTGAATAATAATTATTAATATAATTATTTAAAAACTTATTACACATAAAGCGATTATACTAACTCGAAATTTATGAACTGAATAAACAATATATGTATTCTGGATGTTATTTAATAGTGGAGGATATATTTTTTTAATTTATAGCTAGTTTTAAACCAATTTTTATAAAATTAATCATTACTTTCTATAGTAAACTGTCCCGATAAAATTGCCAAATAGTCAGCTATTACAGATGTCACTACTTTCGGCTCGTAGTCAATAGCCTATTGGCAACGCAAAGATTCTCACTCGCGCCTCTGGTGGTAAAATTAGAAACTACTATCTCTAGTAATTCGCACAAAATTTGTATATTATATTTCTATGACAGTTAAACGTATACAAAAATTTTTACTTCATACAGCTTTTAATTTAAAAACCAAAGGCGCTCTCTGCGATCTTTGCGTCACTAATTAATAAAAGTGCAAACTCATACCACAGAATTAATATATTTTTAGAATTTTGTAGTTATAACTACGAAATCGTTATAGATCCGGTTATGTTTGTCATCGCAGTAAATAGTTTATCCGCATTTGATCATTTTCTAGTAGTCAGTGTCGGACCTTACGCAATTTTATAGGCAGTATCGTTTTTTAAAAACTAAGCTATTAAAATTATATTCCAACTCATACAGAAAGTAAAAGGTTCAGATAATCATATTATTAACAAATTAAAGGCTAACTTTAACATTAAATAAAAATAAGAAATATTTTATTCCAAGAATTGTGAAAAATTCTCAATATTGACTACGAAATCCTAACTTAATGCGTGTTTAACACGCACTTGGCGAATTTTTTAAAATTTACCTCGGTAATTTACCATCAAAACTTATTGAAAAGTATGTGTATTATAGTAGGCGATTTTATCATTAATTTTTTATTATGTATTATTTTATAATTGTAGGTTGTAAGTGACCAACTGTATCCTAAAAAAACCGAGAGACTTTTAAATAATAAAACAAAGATGACATTTTCTAAATATTTCACGCATGAGACTAGATTGTAATTTTGTACCCGTATGGAAATAATTACAAATTCATAAACAAAACTATTTTTAACAGTAATTTATATTTTAATTAGATACAGTATTTCAATGGAGAAGTCTACCATTTTTTTTTTATGGATGAAAATAAAAATTAAAACAAAATTAAACAAAAGTGTAAAAGAAAAGTTAAGGTATATCAACAATTAACAAAGTTACGGAACTTTAAAGTTACACTTTATACAAATAGTTCTATTTCATCTGATACAGATGTGTGACGTCATCTTTACTACAAAAATATTGCATAAAAGACACTCGGTGTCCAATTATTCGGATTTTTGACGTCACAATTGAATTGGAAATCAGTCATTTCGTCTTAAATTTTAATTTTCTATTTTTCTATTATTTGTTAACGGATTTCAAAATTTTTCTAACTAGTTTATTAGTTTTGGTCTATATTTTAGTTAAATGAGACTTCTCCATTATACAAAATATTAGGTGACGAAAGAAATAATAATAATTATTCTCTATTTTACATTTCCTGAAGTGTTGTCATTTCTGAGATACGAGGTTGCGTCAAAAAGCTATCGATATAATATATGTAAATAAATATATATTTTACATCATTATTTAAAAAAAATGCTATAAATCGCTACTGATGAAGAAAAAAAGGCATTTACGTCATAAAAAAGAATAAAAATCCTGCTATGATCGGATTTATGTTATGTAGGGTAGGGCGGAGTTCAAGTGTTAAATTTGAAGTTAATAAAAATTTACGTCTCTTTTTACCCCACCTGCACGGGTGTCTTTTTTTACCCCGCTCTACCATATATAGTAATAATTAAACTTACCGGACTTGGCATTTGATCCGGATCCAATCTTCTTGATTGTTGCTGTTGCATATACTCATTCTGTGGTGGATACGGTGTCGGGTACGGCCCCGGTGGCATTGGCGGCATATTTGGTTGTTGATTATAATTTGTCTGTCCCATATGTGTGGGTGGTTGCGTTTGAGGGGGTGTCATTGCACTTTTGGCTGATTGAACACCATTTACATATTGGGCCGATGACGTGTTATAAGGTCGTGGTGGCATTGAATTTAACATTGGTGGCGGCATATGTGGAGGTTGCGTTGGAGGTATGCCACCCATTTGACTTGGCGGTGGACCATTTAAAGATGTTGGTGGAAGTTGGTTGGGTGGCGGACGTTGGAGTGAGTTGTACGTTGAGTCGCCGCCGTTCATTGAATAATTTTGAGTTGGAGGTGGTAGAGGTGGCTGTTGGTTAACTGAGAGTCCAGCCATTTGTTGCGTTAATTGATTCGTGGTTGGTTGTTGGCCAGGTTGAGGTGGTGGCCCGAAATTCGGAGAATTTGTTGATCGTTGCGTTGACGGGGGGTTTGGGTACGGCATTGATTTATTTAAAATTGGCCCAGAGGCAGGAATTTGTTCGGGAGCTCCATGATTTAATGACGGTGGTCCTCTATTTACGTACGAATTTTGCATGTTTTGAACTTGTGTCGGTGATGGGGCAAATGTTTGCATCCTCTGATTGGTATTTGGCGCGTAATTTGATGGAGGTGGGCCGACTACATCTGATTTATTTACATTTGGACCATATAACACCTGAGAACCTTGTAATCCTTGGGGTGACGTTGCTGGACCATATTGTTGCGGGGGTATATATTGTGGATTCATTTTCTTTGATACACTCCTGTCAATAATAAAATAAACACTTGATACACAATTTAAAAATATTGATATTTAACTGCGAACAACAGTCGAAAACTATATTTTCAAATAAAAAAAATGATATATCAATAAATGAAAATCAAATACAACAAACCAAATTTTAACGCATTTTTTCAACTAAATATACACAAATTTATTTTTAAAATACACTAAAAACTATATAGTAATTACCTTCACAATGCCTTATTTTAAAACAAAAAGAAAATTAACAATTCATTACAAAAATCATAATATTTTAACAGCAAGTTCTGTTCAATCAGTTCATCTTGCCACGTAAGGTCGAATTGCGCATTCGCAACTTATCTCCACGTCAATCATGTCATATTCAATTCATAATTATTTAATTACTCACCATAAACTGTGAATATTTCGTAATAAAATTTATCAAAATATTTACTTTTAGGTACTAAAATATTATCCTTTCAGTAAAAATTTTATATTTGATTTAATTCAGCTAATTGGGTATTATGATAAATTTATTATATTTAATAACGCGCTCTTTTTTAATTTAAGCTCATTATTTGACACATTTGACAATAGAAAGCATTAGAAGATTGCGACATCTGGTACAAATTAAAATATAAAGGATATTATAGATCAAGAGCTCAGAACATTTACTTCAAAGAGTTTTATCGATTGAACTTCGTTAACAATCCAAGTCGCATAAAATTAACAATAAATTTATTTGTTCAAAAATGTCAAAAATTACTTTTTTGTAAATATCTCGAAAAAATTTATCTTCCAGTGAAAAGAGTTATTATGAAATTTGTTCATAGTAAATTTTGTGTACTATGAAAACTTTTGTTTACGGTTTATTATAAAAGAACCCTTTTCTTCACAAAACGTGGCATTTCTGAAATATACTGCAAATTATTGCAAAAAGTTGAATACACAATTTGAATACAATTGTCACTTTATTAAATTAAATACAGGAATTTTTCTTTTGTTAATACACTTTGAATAAATAGAAATGAAATATATTTCTTTCTCCTTTTAATTGAAAATTTGGAAGAATACAGGATGATAACTTTGACTTGCGAATTCTATTGTGTATATGTGTAGAGATAGCAGTGTTACCTCTGTACTCTGTGGTTTCAAAATTGGCCAAAATGGAACTATCAACGGAACATGGAACTACGTAGTTTATGGATGCTCTAAAGACGCCACCACATTCTCGCCGACGTTGGACGAGGTTCCTCGTATGGAGGGTAGAGTATCAGGAGAAGTATCTCCATATATAAAAAGTGGCCCCAAAAGTGGATGAAGTTAAGATGGCGCTAGTGTAGTAAAATTCTTAAATTTAAAATTAAGCGCTGAAAATTTTAAAACTGAAACAACAGTTTTTATTGTTTTTAACAGTTTTAATTGTTATATTTAATTCAATTTTTATTGTTTTTAATTCAATTTTTATTGTTTTTAATTCAATTTTTATTGTTTTTAACAGTTAGTATTTCCCTTTAGCATACTTCACTTCACTTATAATTGCTAAGTTCAGATCGAACCCTGATCGCTTATCAGCGCCGTTCTGGTTACTTATTGAACTATTATTTCATCAAATTCAGGGGCCACTTTTTCGATTCAAGTCCCATAAGAGATACTCCTCCTGACTTCTACCCTCCATAGTTCCTCGCCGAGTTCTTCGCTGAGGTTGGCTGAGGCCAGGGTTAGCAACCGTACTATAATTATAGTAGATATACTATAATTACATCCTTTTTACTATGTGCTATCATGCCTTTACAATAATCCTTAAATCTACTACAATTTCTTAAATCTACTATAATTTTTATAAACCATATTTTTAGACCGAAAAAGGAAATTTCTCGGTAATTAATTTTCAAAATGTTCTACGTTTGGCGCCGAGAGGATAGAATTTTAACATTTGGCGAGCAAAAAAAAAAAAAAAAAAGGGTAGCCGCTAGTACGGGCGCTGAATTTATGAATATTTAACCATTGTTTAATGTGATAAAATTGACTCTGACGATTATTTTTCTAATCTACTATAATTTTTTGAAATTTACTATAATTTTACGGCCCTGGCACAATAATCCCACTCTTCAGGGTTGCTAACACTGGCTGAGGCATATAAATAGCATTATAACACCAACCACGAGGCACAACGAAACAACCTTCTACAGTCTCGACTCGTCCAACCTCGGCGAGAATGTGGAGAGGCCTTAAGTCACACATGGTTCTCAACCGGTACAAAATTCTTTAAATAAAATACTTACAAGCTCTTGTACTAATAAGAATGCAAAAAATATATAGAATTAAATTTAGTATTTACAAATAAATACTCAGTCTGAAATTTGAAAAAGTAATTTTTTAAATTAAAATGTCTGTTGAAGAAGATACTGAATTAAGAGATCTCGTCGTTAAATCTTTAGAATCAAATGGAATCTTAGCAAAACTTAAAGTAAGTTTATTAGTCATGATTTAGATAAAATTTAATAATAATAATTTTTGTAGGCCCAATTAAGAGCCAGTGTATTTCTAACATTAGAAGACGAGAATTCCGTAAAGGTAACATAATTTGTAAGATTTAGATATTTTATTGTAGAAACAATGTTTGTAAATTGAATATAATTTAATTTTCAGGAAAAAATACCGTTAAGTAACAATATTCTGTTCGATTTTCTTCAAACAACAGACGGAAAACTTCTATTTTTATTAATAAAAGATGTTCTTGAACATTTTAATTTAGAATACACGTTATCTGTACTTGAAGCTGAAGCACGTCTGAACGATTTCCTTCCAAATAAAACTCGAGATGAACTTATTAATGATGTTGGACTCGACACCGAAAAAGTAGACACCAAACAATCCGTCCTGTATGGCATTTTATTAAATTTTCAAAATAATCGTACAAAAAACACTCAGTTTGATCGAAAATTTTCCGATGTCACCTGTCACGAAAACGTGTCGAACGATCAGAATTCATCATCAGTTTGTATAACACCGAAACCAATCACAGAGATACGGACAACAGTTCGAAATATTCATAACACAACCTTTACTGTACACCCCACATCAAATGACCACTCCCAAGAAATGGAAATCGTTGAAAAAGACAATTCAGTTGTCGAGGAATGCGTGGAGGAAAATATTAGCGAGGAAAACACGAATAAAGACGAAAGTTATTTGATTGATTTTGAAAAATCGGTTAATCTCGTAACAAATAGTGACGAAATTGACGTAGAAACCGTGTCAGAACATGGTATATTGGACGAATCACTCTCAAAAATAATATCCGTTAAGAATGACATCAATTCATTGTCGAAAGACGAATTCGAAGATAATTCGGAAAGTAAATCGTTACATAAACCCGTGGAAAAAATCGAAAAAACAAAAGCGTTCAACAATTTATCATTCCTTCAAGATTTGCCGCCGTTAAGTTTAAATAAAAATCGTACTGAATTGTTACCTTCGTTATATACGTCCGCGCACGATGTCACTCTCGATAGTGAGGATAAAAAATTACCCACCGAAGGTAGTTCTTGATTTTTAATACGATTACGTAAAAAATTAATTTTAATAATGTGGATGACTGAACTTTTTATTCTTTTGACATCGATAATTTAGGGGCAACCAATTGGTAATATTGTAGTACTATTGGTTTCAAAAAAATCAGGCTCTTTTTGGGATTGTATAATTGAAACGTTGAATAAAATCAAGATTTTTTGATACACATTGTACTAACGTATAACAGGTTGTTCGAATTAATACAAATATTGATACCTTTTGCATTGCTATGAACGCCTTTTCAATATTTTAAGTGTGGTTTGCTTAAAATAATTTTGAAAACGGAATTAGTATACGGAAAACGGTTAAAAGGAATATTATTTTATAATACTTCACGTTAATAAAATTGTCAAATGTCAATTTTCAGTAACATTGTTAATTATTATTTAATAAGAATTAAACCAACAATGTTTGAATTTAAATTTATCAGTTCCGAAATCTTTCATAGAAAATACCACTATCTTTGGAGTATTGGTACGTTACACAGTGGTGAAGTTTGTAATTTTGAACTCATTACCCCGTATCTTTTGTTTCAATAAAACTAATTTTTTATTTTTGTCCGCCATTTTGGACCCGTCATTTTGAATTTTTAAAATAATAATATCAAATTCATAATCAACGACCTTACTTTTATTTACCATTTTTTGTTTCAATAAAACTAATTTTTTTATTTTTGCTTGCCATTTTGGACCCGCCATTTTGAATTTTCAAACAAATTATATCAAATTCAAAATCAGCGACCTTGAAAACCTTTATATACCACTTTTTGTTTCAATAAAACTAATTTTTTTTTATTTTTGCCCGCCATTTTGCCCCCTTCATTTTGAATTTTCAAAATAATAATATCAAATTCATAATCAGCGACCTTGAAAACCCTTATATACCAATGAATTTTTGTTTTACTCAAACTAATTTTTGATTTTTGTCCGCTTTTTTTGGAAATTGAACCACTGTTGCGTTAGTACAATCACAAAATCTTGAAATAATAGTTTATTACTTAGCAAGGATGATAAGTGTTATTTTTGCGGTCTTAGATTCAGTTTGTGAATCCGAGGATTCTTAAGCATCCATGGTCACAAAAATAACACTTACGGGCCAATGTCAAGTATGAGTAAGTTATTTTCTCAACCGGAACAAAAGATGATTAAATTTAAAAATAAATAAAAAATAATATAAAATAAAATTCATCGAAAATACAGTTATAAAAACAGTTAAATGCGTGTTGGACACGCTCAAAAAGGACAGATCCCGTGAGATTATAAGTAGGTTCCGTAATTCTGGTACGAAACCCAAATAAAATGAAGTCTGGCGCGACAAGATTATACTCGCACCTCTGGTGGTGAAATTAGAGGCTATATCAGGTAGAACCTATACGTATGTGTCTAATTGTCGATAGAAATACGTCCCATCTAGATTTCTACCGACAATTAAACGTATACGTAAATGTTCGACATAATATAGCTTTTAATTTTATCACTAGAGATGCATGTGAGAATCTTTGTATTGCCAATAGTATAATTCATTTTACAAAGCTATAAAAAATTTAAAATGAGCTACAAAACTTATTCTAGATTTTTATGAAACCAATTGTACATATACATAGTTAATATCTATTTCACTTAAATTTAAGCATGATTCATCACTTACGAATTTAAGGAATTCCCGTTTTCTTAGCTTTATCTCGTTCATTGTTGCAAATGTGTAAATTTTAAATTTGCAGTTTGTTTTTAAAAAAAGAATAGAAGATTGATTTGTTTCGAATATAAGAATTATTTAATTTTTTAACGATGACTCATGCTCAATTGTATTTGAAATGGGGTATACGTAAATAACATATATCTTTGAGGGCAACTAAGGGGCCAAGAAATATTTTTAATACGTGTGCTTAATTGGCATACGGCAGTCAACCTGTTAGTAGGGGAGTTGATAATATTTTAAGTATTATTATTAGACAACATTTGAAAGATTTACTTTGTTAAAATTCATATCGGAAAATATGTAAAAACATATTATTAATTCAACTGGATTCTTCCTGACAAGAAGGTGAAATTCTAAGGTAATTAACACATATCCAAGAAAAAATAGATTGGATCTACGTAGATCTAAATTTTGGAATAGATCTTGGTATATCAGATTAGATTAGTGTATGTAAAATAGTATGTAATTTAAGAGGGTGACTCACTCCCTCTTCACTGTTGCTCAAACTGAATTTTGAATTCGAGAATTTCATTTCTACGTTATTCTAATTGTCTTAAACTATTTTCCATGAAGAAGAACTTCTTGAACTACCCAAATAGTACGACTACAGTCACCCCCTAGTTAACTACCCCTAGACTTAATACTAGGACATTGAGCAAAAACAGGTCAATTAGATTTTTTGACGTAGATTTCAAATCTCTAAACAAAATTTTTATATTGTTTATTTTTCATCCCTTTTTTTGTAAAATTAACCCCCAAATTTTAACCCCCAACCACCCCTGTTGGTGTAATTTGAACAATTTGAATATCAATAGATAGCTCTTTAAAAAAGAGTAATATCGCCAATTTAATCTTTTGCTCTGTCTCTTACTGTTTTCGAGATATTTGAAAAATTAAATTTTTACCCCAATTCTTGAAGGGCGATTTCACCCCTTCAAACCGTTTTTCCGCAGATAAAAAAAATACGTGTCCCTTAGTTTTTAGTATTCTACAACATATTTAAGTTTCATCAAAATCGATAGGTCCGGCCTCGGAACTTTTACTTGTTAGATCTACTTTAATCTTTGTAGATTTAAATTGATCTGATCTTTATAGTTTGATCTAATCTAATATACAAAGATTTATTCCAAAATTTAGATCTACGCAGATCCAATCCATTTTTTCTCGGGTATTTTCTAATAAAGATCTTTCACAAAGTAAATCCTTAAAATTGAGTTTATTCTTTGTCCTCATCACTTCATGATGTAGACATGCGCACACTAATTAAAAACTGCGCTCGAATTGGCGGGAATTAGCAATGCCAATTTCCGCACAGTTTTTAATTAGTGTGCGCATGTGCCTACATCATTTAGAAGTAAAGTGATGAGGGCAATGAAGACACTAATATTTATTATTATTATTAGATTTTATGACGTCATCGTTCATTAAACAAACCAGGTCAGTTGCATAATGGGTAACATCTCTATATGACTGGAGTTGTCATAACATAAATATATTATTATCATGTAAAAATGATAAAAAAGTACAATAAAAAAAATTCAGTTTCAATTCATAGAAAAACAGAGAATCCAAATTAAATGTATTAGAAGAAATGTGCACCAATTACTCAACGGTGTGAACGGTGTAATCTCATATGTGATAGAGATAACCTGTTTCTTTAATGAACGGTTACATTAGAAATCATTTTAGCACTACGTTCAAAAGTTAAATAATCCAAATAAAAGTTTAATTTTTTTTTAAATTTGTCAACCCGCCTATACTTATATTGTCAAAAAAATAAATAACTTTTGAAATTCTTGCAGAATCCGTGGGCTCAACAAAAAACAATATTTATATAGCCATATGATTACTTTTAAATAATTTTAGAAATAAAAAAAAAACTCTAGACAGCCGTCCAAATTAGTTCCCACAAAAATAATACGGGTAAAAACTGATAATAAATAACAACCAACATTTTTTTTTTCGTAACTTGCAACAATTGTTTCAATTTATAATTTGATTTGAATTATTCTTTAATCTCTTCTTTTTACGCATGCGTTTAACATTTTCCTCTTGCGCATACTTGACGCACGTACTGTTATTTAGAATCAATCATTTAAAAAGGAGAAATTAAAGAACATTTGATTGATTTTGTTATTAGTTATTAAAATTGTTAACACCGGTTTTTTTTATGTTACATTCCTGATTTCAGTTAATTGACTTTAAACATTTTTACACATTGACAGTTATACGATAAAATAGTAAATTATAATAGTATTACATACAGTACAGGAAACAGTTAACATTCCTGATTTTTTTTTAAAGAAACTCAAAATATAGAACTGGTACTGAACTAATATGACATGTTAGCTCAACTCTCTTCAATTTTTGTAAATACATATTTTTAGGAGTATTGTATATTTGTTTTTAAATTAATAAACTCAGTTTAAAAAAAAAAAAAAAGAATTTGTCCAAGTTCACTTTATTCAGTAGATAGAGTCAGTTAGGCTAGTTTGGGTATATAATTTAATTATTGTTTTCAAAATTAAATGCCTTCTGGTTAAGTCTCATGATAAAATTTTTTAATGATTTTGATATATGTTAGCAACCTGACTTTTCTCAAGGTTCATAAATATTAATTAACCTTTTATTGTTAACATAGTAATGCTTTATTTACCTATACCTAAATTACCCCAGGGCTAGGAAAAAGTGATTGTGATATGAAAACAGTAAATTTAAAGTCATTATATAACCAAATTATTTCATCCACGAAATAATTGTTATTGAAAATGCAAGAATTTTAACAAATATAAATTTCAACTAGGAACACATTGACCATGTTTATGCGAGAAGTTAAGCTACGTTAAAGTTGTTAAGAACGATCTTACGATCGATTTTTTTGCGCTTAAACACGTTTAACATAATTCGTTTATTGATGTTAAGCCTTATTAAATATGCCTAACTAAGCAAAATTGAGTTTAGGTTCATTCATATTTGGAATGTATGGAAAAATGTTTCGCGACCCCCTAGTATAGAAAAATATTTCGCGACCCCTACCCTCTGCTATTTCTAACTTTTATTTTATTTTATGTTATGAATATCGAATCCGTTTATCAATATTGATTATTTTCAGTTAGGTGTCAACTAAATATATACGTAAATAAAAATTCGTCAAACGCGTGTTTGACACGCACTAAGTAATGTTCCTCACAATCAGTGGTCATAACTAAAACTTCTTAACCCTAGAATCATACGTACTGAGAGCCATCTTACAGTTGAGGAGAAAGTACAATGATGTGCAATATGGCCCTATTTTTGATTGAATTCTATATGTATATAATTTTTTCTATGAATTATGTGGACTTGTCGGTAAGTATATAATTATCACAAATACGTAAAGATGGCTCTCTGTGTATTAAAATAAGTTATTAGACAAAGATAACAATTTTTAGAATCTGTCCCATTATTAATAATTTTAAGAAAAAACAGCGAAAGAAAGAGATAAATATATACACGCTTCTATAAAATAGAAATAGAAAGAGAAAATGTTTTTTTTTTTATTGCAATTTTTGTTGTTAATTTCATATCACAAGTAAAAATGATTGTGCATTTGCCACCAAACCATAAAGTTCACAGGTACATGAAATGCATACAATACACAGTCCTCTTGCGTTTATTCAATATATGAATGTAAAACTCTATAATTATTTACCATTTGTTCTCTGATTTACCACTTCTCTCAAATTTTCGGTCACTCATCAATTTTATAATGTTCCGAACTTACACGAAGTAGGTTCGGAACATAAAAAGGACCTTAAATAGGCATATTTTTATATAGACATTGAAGTTGACGACTTATAGTAGCTTCTAAACGCGCGCGTGACTTGTGTGAGCGAGTTATAGCGCAACGTGATGAGCGCTGCGTGGAGCATCAGGCGAGTAAACGATGGCACTTTTGAATTCTATGAATTGTGAATTCGATTTGAATTGTGTTTAAATTTATTGAATTGACTTGTTGTTTGTTTAGTAGTTGCTCACTGTCTTTTATTGTTTAATATCCAAAATTCTGTGCTCATTGTAGTTATTAAAAATGGACGAGTTTCTGGAAAGACATGCACAACCGTTAACTTCAAGTTCCAATGAGAGTAATGAAACAAAAGCAAAGAAAAAGCGTCTATATGACGACAATTATTTAGAACTAGAATTTACGGTTATTGAAAATAAGCCGCAGTTATGTATTTATTTTGAAATTTTATCAAGCGAAAGTATGAAACCATCACATTAATTGAACCTTTAATTAACCTTTTCTTTATTAAATATTATATATTGAACTAGAGTGGTTTTATTGTTAAAGTAAATACGACCCCCAGCGGGTCGCAGCCCACAGCTTGAAAAACACTGGTGTAACGTAACCGTACAGACACGGATAGACTCTATGTATGGATATGTTCATAAGAAAAGCATTAAACAATATCTGTCGTGTCTCTACGCATAAATCCTTTAACGGCTTTATTGTACACTACTGCGCATGCGAGGTCTGACGAGACAATAGAAAAATCGAAAATTTATATCGGTCTGCAAACAAGGTAAAATAAATAATAAAGGGAACATTAGGAGTTATAAGTCATCAGGGAAAAATAAGATGAAAGATTAATTTAAAAATTGCGCTACCGGTTTCGGAAGAGCAAATGCTTCCGTCTTCAGGCGATTCCTTTAATTAAAAATAAAAAATATAAAAATACAATGCATATTTATATTTTTTATTTTTAATTAAAGGAATCACCTGAAGACGGAAGCATTTGCTCTTCCGAAACCGGTAGCGCAATTTTTAAATTAATCTTTCATTTTATTTTTTTCTGATGACTTATAACTCCTAATGTTCCCTTTATTACTATTACAGTCATTTAAAATTAATTAATTTCGGATGTACTCAAATTACCCCATGTCACTTAATAGTAATTTATTTAAAAACTCTTTTTGATACATCACTAGACTTTCTTAAAATACGTTCCTGAAGTATGTAATGTACATATTATATTTCAATTCGGTAGCTGTTTCGTTGCTTCTTTATAAATTGCAAATTCTTAACAATGGCGAATCAGCTGAACAAATTTTTTACTAAAGCTTGTTTATATTTTGTTTTTCTTTACACACTAGGATTGCCAACTGAAATTTTTCACATAGTATCATTCATAATCCTATAACAAACAATATATATTAATTTGGTATTGATACAGAATTTAATATTAAATATGTAAAAATAATCACTTATACCCAGATTACCCTAACTGACCCTATTTAGAATAAGTAAGGTAGGAAGTTTAACCCCTTTCATAATTAAAATGAATTAACTCATAGAATACAGAACTTTCATTACTATCTCTTTTGTGTAGTCAGCAGTGTGCGGTTCTGAGCAAGTTAGGCTACTTACAAGGAGAGGTTCAGGTATGGTCGTCACCGATTTCAATCAAATTTCGTCTGCTAGTAGAGCATAATATCAATATTAAAAATTTACAATATTAAAATCCACCTCTCTAAAACTTAATATATTAGTTTATTAGGAAATATTTTTATTTAAAAATTGAAAAAAAAAAATATAAGTAAGATATAATCAAGTTAGTTATTAAATGTTTCGTCAAAATGGGTATATGTAGCTCAACGGAGCGCATGGATAGTGGGGTACCAAGATCGAACCCCGATACAAGTGATTATTATTATTATTATTTATTTTTTTTTAAATAACAGTTAATTTATTTAAATTAAAAAGCACAAAGTGATTGAAAAAATTATCCGGATTGGCAAACCGGAAGTTTCAGTTTAATTGAACGATAAGTGAACATATGAATACTACGTGTGTTTAAATGCAGACAAAAGTCTGTCATACGTAGTAGTGTTTCACAAGAACTCGATAATATTTGAAATTGAAAAAAATAGTTAATTTAATAATTATGTTAACAAAATTAAATTACGAAATATTACTTGTCGCAAAATTAATGAATTAATATAATTTTTTTAAAATCTTTTTTTTTTTTTCGATATGAGTATAATATCACAATATAAACACAAGTCAATTAGAGACATTAAAACTTTTAAAATATGAACGTAACATATTTTTACGTTATTAATAGGTTTGAGCGTTACTTTATGTTATTCCATATCTGTAAATAATAAACAAATATTTTAGAAAAAGTAGAAAAATTTTTCTATTTAATTAACATGATAATATACAAGTAATACCTATATAGTACAGGAGGTATCGGCGCATGAGTACCGAAAACTATTCCACCTCAATTTTTTTATGCGATTCTGTTCAAATTGCCCTACTGATATAAATACATGTTGTCAGGGGGCAACCCGAGGCCATATTGTTTAAACCGAAATTGTTTAAACAATTTCAAGGAATTATTATTTTTCAACCGGACAAATTTTTTTTATATTCTTTATTGAAATACAAATAAAAAAGGTCCTATGACTTTTCACGATAAAGTTAATATTTTTAGAGATATGAATTTTTAAAAGTTCGAAACATCTCAAATTTGGGTACTTTTGACCCATGAAAAATCTCGAACCTTTAAAAATTCATATCTCTAAAAATATTAACTTTATCGTGAAAAGTCGTAGGACCTTTTTTATTTGTATTTCAATAAAGAATATAAAAAAAATTTGTTCGGTTTTTGGAATTTTTTGGAAGTATTTTTCGTTAATTGAAGTAAATATTTTACTTACTTTTTCATAAAAATATAATTTTTTATCTCTGTCACCCTTATCATTGTTTAGACATAAATATTATACAAACTCAAGTATTTTTTTTATATCCTTTAAAAAAATTTCAAGAGTGAGCAAAACAATAGTAGGTACCTGAAGACGAAGGTATTTTACTATCGCAGTATTATTGAAAGGCATTCTAAAAAACGTAGCTGTTGAGGATATAGAATCGTTCGTATCAAAAAGTGACGGAAGATGGTCTGGAAAGTTTAGCAAGGCGGATTATTATTTCATATTAATAATATAAAATAATAATTGTTTTTTATCGTAAATCAGGGTTTATTTTATTTTCAATAAGTTTATTTTACTTTTATATGATACGTTACTTCCCTATTAATTATTTATTTTTTTTTTTTAAATACCAGAAGTGATAATTAGTACTTGCCAATTTTTTTATGGAGTGGCAAAGAAAAAGTATATTTATTTAAGGAGATTACAGACATTTTAAGGTTAATGATCCTCTCAATAAATTTTATGTTACTGTCCTTTAATCTTATTTTAATAAATGGGTATAAATAAAAATGAATTAAAATAATAGTTAAAATTACAAGAACATAAATATTTATAAACCAAAAATATAGTTAGAACAAGAACTACTCAAATAATATGGGTCAAAAATTCAAATCGTAAGCAAAAAAAATTTTTTGGACAAATCAGTTATAGTAATAAGTATCAATATACATATATTCAAACAACAGTGCATGTTTCCTATCATATTTACAAGTTTAGCTATATTTTAATTTTTACTGAGTGCGGTCCTGGAATTGCAGACCACTGGGTATTTTAAAAATGCTGTCATTTACGCAACCTGTATATTTAGTAAACCTTGGACTTAACCCGTTTTAGCGAGTAGTTGTTGCCATAAAAATACATTTCCAATTTAATTAAACTATGTACTTATATATTATTTTATTAAGAATATTAAGAACTTAACTTCTTTTATTAGTTTCTGAAAATAATTTTTTTGTAACAAGTGCATAAAAAATGATGTTAGGGGTGGAATTGACTTTTGCGCTTTTGAAAATATATGAGATAGACTCTCTTGATCCTTATTATAAAATTTAAAAAAAAAAAAATCAAAAATGGACTTAACTACTTTTGTCTGCCTACGCTAGAGTTATAAATATATAATTATCTATGGCAGGGGTGGCCAACTTGCCTTGAATTTTTTTTTGGCCCGCGAGATTCATCACACTTATACAAAATATATTTATTTTATAATGACCAAGGTAGTGAAAACTAATGTGTTACAAAAAATACATTACTTGTGCATCCATATATTCAAAAATATATTACATAATTTTATATGCGGCCCGCGGAGTTATGAGACGCTTTCAAGGTGGCCCGCAAGATCATTTGGGTTGGCCACCCCTGGTCTATGGCCTATGCTGTCACTAACTAACTACTTTTAATCTAATAGGTACTATACATAGAATGCAACGAATGCAATAATGTTGTCAAGCCCATATTGGTCTCTATAGGGCATAGGCCATCTAAAATGCTTCAAACGTAGTTTCTATTATCATTATGACAGTTGATATTTTTTTTTGATCGAAAGAAAATGTTCATCATCAATTTAATTTTTTTTTGGAAGAAAATGTTACATCTATATAAACAAAGTTGTGTAGGTAATATTAGAGATTATTATTAGTAGTCTGTCACCAGTGTTAGTGGTTTCTAACTTAAAATGATGTATCCTAACCTGTCATGAAAAGAAGAAGTTTGAGATTAAAAAAATCTGCCCAGATACATCACCAAAGGCGTTAATTTTAAAGATGCGCTGATTATGTTCCAAACATAATTCACAGTACCGTCTTACCCAATAAGTACAATGCTGACTGTGCTTATTGGGTAAGCCGGCCTTGATAATTCGTGCATTTTATTGATATATCGATCTAATTAAAAAAAAAAAAAAAAAAAACAAGATTGTTCGTAATCTTTCAAAATCAGTGACCTCCATATAAAAAGTTTCAAGTTCCATTTCGGGGATAAAAATGCAACTATTATTTCAATTTTCATTATAGTTCTTAGACTACATTCTAAAAGGTCTATGTAAATAATTATGTAATTGAAAGTCAATTTGAAGATGCTGTTGTACTGAGTTCGAAGTTGTTTTCTTTCAAAATTTTAAATTTTAGGATACACTGTAGAGTTTAATATTCAAACAAAAATATTTGTAAAACAAACTTTATTTGAAATTGTTTCTAATAATCGAATTTACAAACTAAATAGTGTTTAAGTCATAACAAAAAAATGCATTTTTCAACAATACGCAGTAACATTTATTGTTTGAAAAACACTCTTTTTCAATTACGTATTGCAGTGCCTTAAGTCACATTCAAAAGCACACAACTTATCCAGATATAATTAAATAATTAATACTAGACAGGTTTACTTTGTGAAAATCCATATTAAATATGGTATCGTTGCTTTGTCACTTTTCACAGCAAAATAACAGAAAAACACGAGTCGACTTTCGGCTTTTACACCATCATCAGGTGAAGAAACTTAACTAAAAATTGCTCTTTTTGGCGAAAACTATTTATAATATAGATCGGAGCGAATAATGCATTGGTGGGGGATGCTAGAGACAGAGACAGAGACAGATACAATCACAGTATACAATAAAATTAAAAATTTTTGTATTGTTTGCAAAGGTAGTTTACAGCAAAATTTATTTTTAAAAACTGGTTAGGTCCAATATTATTAAATTGACCGGAGCACACTGGGGAAAACCAGACACGTAAAAATAGCGGCGAACGACAATTACCAGAAACAAAGGAAATCATATCAACAGACAGATGTCTGTATGATTTCCTTTGTTTCTGGTAATTGTCGTTCGCCGCTATTTTTACGTGTCTGGTTTTCCCCAGTGTGCTCCGGTCAATTTAATAATATTGGACCTAACCAGTTTTTAAAAATAAATTCTGCTGTAAACTACCTTTGCAAACAATACAAAAATTTTTAATTTTATTGTATACTGTGATTGTATCTGTCTCTGTCTCTGTCTCTAGCATCCCCCACCAATGCATTATTCGCTCCGATCTATATTATAAATAGTTTTCGCCAAAAAGAGCAATTTTTAGTTAAGTTTTTTCACCTGATGATGGTGTAAAAGCCGAAAGTCGACTCGTGTTTTTCTGTTATTTTGCTGTGAAAAGTGACAAAGCAACGATACCATATTTATCCAGATATGTTGACCACTGAAAAAATAAATGACACCCACTGGAACTACTTAATATGTTTTTTACAGGAAGTTTTATAAAAAATAGTTTTAAAATTTTTGACACTACATATTCTCTTTTTGTAATCTGGTGGCGTACGCTTTCGAAACTAGTCCCCAAGCGTCCATATATCGATCCACGCACATTGCTACGCATTTCTAAAATCAAGAAAAAATCGAAAATTAAAACAGAGCATTCAAATTTTTCAACAAATTGTACCTGTTCTGAACTATCTAAGTAGCTACCAGGTTTATTAATACATTTTTGAAAACATTTCTGCGTCATTTTCTGTAAAAGTAGATTAAGGCCCCGTTAAAATGATGTTTTCCTTTTTAGGTGTTCAAAACTTACAGTAAGTAATTCTTGTGCATGTGAAATTGCAATTTGTTGTTTAAATCGTTCCATAAATTCTTCTTTTTGGGCACCGGTTAAATTTTCACCTAATAATGAATCCATTTTTTAAATATTTTATTGAAATTTTGACTAGATTTGTTTGGTGAGTTTGATTTAGAATTTAGATCTAAATAGGTTATTTAAATTGTTCAATGTTCCGATTTGAAGAGGTTAAGGTTATTAATACTCAAAACTTGGATTTGATTCGATTTAATTTTTTATCTCATGAAATTTTTTACTGTTTTACACAATTTTTTTTTTTAATACTAGTTTCGATAACTCAATAAAATTACAAATTATGAAATGATTAACATAAAAATACACATTATTGTGAGGTTATGAACCTTTAAAGATTTTTTAACCCTTCATATGCCTTCATATCATGTCCCTGCCACTTGTTTTCAAGGACGGACCAATGACTGTCACAGTTTGCTAGGAGGCGCTGATGGTAGGGGAGTATACTAAATAGAGTTGGGACATGTGAGCATTTTTCATCAAATAGATGTCAAAATTAATTATCATATGATTGAGTATAAAGAATTAAAATTTTTTAATTTAATTAATCTTTCTAGGTTGAGTTGAAGTATTTTTTTAAATATTTAATTTATTTCCAATTTATTTTAGATGAATCTGATGAAAAATAGCGAACTATCGAAACTCATGTCCCGACTCTAATTTTAACTCCCTGTACATCAACGCCATCTGGTATATTAGTTACAGCGGGTCAGAAAACGACCCATTTTTTTATAATGGACTATATGTAGAGTGGCAGGGACATGCTTCATATCAATATCATTCTCATTAATTCTTTTTTATATCCTATCAAAGTTTTATTTTTACTTTTAATTAAAATTTTATCTAAACGTTTACAGTTCGTAAGAATTTACTAAGATAGGCCGGAAGGCCAGGGAATTTAAGCAAACATGAAATATATTTTCAAAAACTTATTTTTCTTTTATTTATATTTCAAAACAAATTCTTCAAAAATTTGGTTTAAAATAAAAAATTCGTGTTTTAGGAAATTATAATACTATATTGTTGTCATCCCAGTGATAATGGCAAATCCATTTTATGACGCGAAGATTATTAACCCTTTTTAGTCCTACATCTAGTATGATAATTCTTATAATGGATTACCTGTTTTGGTAAAAATTTGAGGGCGTATTTCTTTGTTGGTGGTCATTTTTATTTTTCTACTCTACAACATTACTCTTTTTAGAAAACGGTAAATAAAATTCATAAACAGATGTTGCTATAGCTACCGAAATTTAATTCAGATTCAGTCGATCATGATTCGGTTGTATCATAGAATGAGAATCTAAGGTAGGGTTGTAAAAAAATCTGAGAGTATTTTCTTCACTATCCGAAAAAACAATCATGGATAAGTTTTATAGTTCAGTACACATACACACAACAAACACTAGCTATTTATTTGGTTGACTCATTCACGATCATGTAACACAAACAAACAACAAACATTATATAAGTGGCTTAACCTGTTAACTGGATATGACGAAATATTTCGTCATGCATAAAAGCCTACTGCAATGGGCATGACGACATTTTTCGTCATGGAAATTAACACTTTCAGTCCCATGGATTCTGGTGTCCTGACTGCTGTGTTGCCTTGTGTATGCCACACTGTTTCAAGCAATATCATACTGCGAAATAATTATTATAATTTGTTCAATTAATTCCTTGTACATTGAATACATTTGAATTATATTTTAAATATAAAATATTTTATCAAAATAAATAAAAACCATAAGTTAAAAACGATATTCTTTTATTATTTGAGGTGTGATATTACTTATCGCTGCGAACAAAAAGTCCCCATTCTGAAACGAGTTGAGCAATAGCTAATTCCCCGGTTAACAGGTTTAGGAAATACAACATTTATTGTTACTGCTGCCGCCTATGTATACCCTTTGGTGGTGGGTGACAAAAACAAAACAGTGTTTCATATGTATAAAAAACGCCGTGAGCAGCGGGGCCCCATCACGGAAGTCGAATTTTTCCCTTCATCTTCGGTATTGAATGTCCACAAGCGAAATGTAATTTAAAGTCTACAAGCGATTTGTCATTTTGGTGGTTTCAAAACTGATGATGAGTGTTCGGTTGATCGGGGCTTTAAAAAAAGGTTTTAAATTTTTAAGGGCTGAATCTCAGTAAATTTCAATTTTGTGCCAATAGCAGTTAGCAGGAAAAGAGACAACACAATTCGTACGAGGGCATTCCCACCCATGCTTATCCGCCAATTGCCTTTGTGTTTTATTTTTAAATATTAAAAAAGGAACTTAAATAGTAAACTGGAAGGCCTTTATGAAGATATTTTTTCTTTCCAAAAAAATCCAAAATTTATATTTTATAAATTAAACAGTGACTTTAATAACATTTTTAAATTACTTAATATTTGTGTATTTGTGGTACTTTGTATGCAAGTGTAGAATAGATACATATTTAATTTTAAATTCATGTATAATTATAATTATTCCAACTGCAGCAGGTGGAGAAAAATCAAAATCTTAAACGAGGAAACGACAACCTGCAAAACTGTGGGTAAGGTCAAAATGGAATTTAAAAGTAGCGGCTCGACATGTTTCGATTATTTAAATAATCATTTTCAAGGGCGAAAAATACAAGCAAAATATCAAAATGGACAAAAACTAAATATAAGTATCGATGACACCATAACATGGCCTAAAAATGAATCAAAATCAGTAAAAAAGTGAAATAAACAAAAGAAAGAAGAAGAACCAGTTTAAAAGTTTGGAAACTTCTGTTTTTCTATTCCTTCTAGTTTCCATCTTTTTAGTTCCTTTTTTCCGCAGTCGAGTGTTCCATTTTTTTTAAATTTACTTTTTTATTTTCGTCTTTTCAAAAGTTTGGAAAACAGGAACAGTCGAAAAATAAAAATATAAAAAGTCAGAAAGGAAGAAAAACTTTTCTTTCCTACCTTTTTGATTTTTTATATTCTTTTAGGTATATTTTTTGACTGTTCCCGTTATCGAAACCGGTTCTTCTACTTTCTTTTATTTATTTTACTTTTTTGCTAATTTTTATTCATTTTTTCGGCCATGTTATGGTGTCACCGAAACTTATATTTAGTTTTTGTCCATTTTGATTTTTTGCTTGTCTTTTTCGCTCTTGAAAATGATTATTTAAATAATCGAAACATATCGAGCCGCCACTTCTAAATTCGATTTTGATCTTACCCACAGCTTTGCAGGTTGTCGTTCCCTCGTTTAAGATTTTTTAAGTACACGTTTTAAATTAATCTAGTAAATTAATTAAAATGTCTGCGATCGACTGTCGAACTGTTCGCGATCGACCGTTTGTCCACACCTGGTCTATATTATTAAATTTGTATTATTGTTAAATTTTCTTTAATTGTATTATTAGACAGAAGAATAATATATAATATTAAAATAAAAAACCGTCACAATTTTTACAGAATTTCGTTTTATATCCGGCGTATAACGCGCACCACGAAATTTGGACAATATTTTTGGTGTTCAAGGTGCGCGTTATATGCCGAAAAATACGGTAGTTTTCGAATTGAGATTGTTTTTATCATTGGTTGTGTCTTGTATCCATTAACGTGTTAATAGACATATTTGTTACAAGTTTTTAAAGAGTTAAATTATCTTTTTAAAATTTTTATATACTTTATTCATAAAAAATATCATAAATAATTTCTATCACTTAAGTTATTAAAGATTAAAGTATATTTACAAAATCAGTAGTAATTACTTATGTATAAACAAACAATCATTCATATACATAAACACAACACAAACTCGTGCCTAAATTTCATCTTTTAACAGTAAATATTTTGGTAAATTCCAATCATCTTTCGGTAATCGATACGTATTATTATCACTTCTGATTATGGTAATACCAGCTCCATAGTATGGGATCACGTACGCAGAACCGTCAGCTGGACCTAGAGTCTGGGTGGCAATTAATAAAATATCAATCAATTGCCCGAGAAACATAAATCCAAAAGTACATAATTTGAGCAATCCAAATCCAGGATATCCTAAATAAAATCGATCGGCGCCAAACATTCCCAGGAATACGGATAATAAAAGAGCAGTCTCGAACGAGTAACCATTTCTGAAAAGGAATAATTCAGTGGAGCAACTGATACAATATAAATGTTACTACGGCTAATATGTGAAAATTTCCATTAAGCGTACTAGCCAGCTAAATCGCGAATCAGCCAAAGACGCCGGATAATACGTGACGAAATGGAGGTATTTCAAACATTTTCGACAATCATCCGGTTTCTACGCGATTTATATGAAGGGTTCCGATTATAACCAACGACCCAGAGGCGTAGCGAGCATAACTCGCGCCCGGTGCGTGACAATTTATTTGCTTAACTTCCAAAATTTTAAAAATTTTAGGTAGTGCAATGGTGTATTTAAAATTTCGCAAAAAATCTTTCTCGTAAATTTGTATTTTAAATTTTTCCCTAAAAGTTGCCTTAAGAACCTTTTCCTTTGCTCACCAATGCTTTGTTTGTGTATCTATATATTTGAAGTCATAACCTGGATGTAATTTCGTAATTTCCCTACACTTTCACGTAACAAAATTCTAATGACAAACACAAAAAAAAATTTAAATAGCGCTCCTCCTATTAGCTTTTGACGCCCCTCTCAAAGTGGCGCCCGGGTCATGATAATACCCCTTGCACCCCCTTTGCTACGCCATTACAACGGCCGTTGGTTATTACACAATTAACTTTTAGTTAATAAATTTGTTGGGAGTCTATTGTAGGTAAATTTAAAGGGTTGAACGTTATTCACAAATTAATTTAATTCTAAGTACATAGAATTGTATTGTACAGTAATTAATCACGCGAACAGCAGAACTTCCTACAAATCCAGTATAAAGAACAGCAGTGGTTGCTGTTAACTTAGAGGCGCTATAAGGGGTCTCAAATTCATTACATTTAAATAAAATTCTCCCTTCCTATTGGACAACAGTCTTTTCGAAATTTTTCAAATTTTCCCGAAAAACATGGTTAGCGAGCAAAAAAAACTTCGCCTTTCTATTTTCTTCTATTCTACTCTTTTAAGGGATTTAATATTTGTTATCAATTTAGTGGAGGTTAATTACCATTTTCGAGATATTTGCAAAATTAAATTTTTACCTCAATTTTTGAAGGGCGATTTCATCCCTTCAGATAGGTTTTCCGTAGATAAAAAAATACGGGTTTCTTAGATTTCGATCGGTATCATCGAAATCGGAGAGGGACACCTCCGAATGTTTCCTTGTGAGATAAATAGACACGATCTCTTATGTAATGTTTTTACTTTTTATTCAATTATTGTTGGACAATATGTATAACGAATGATGTAATACTGTGAGTATTTTGATAAAACAAACATTTAAATCAAGACGTTTTGGATACAACGCGTCCTAACCGATTTGTGTTAGTTAATAGAAGAATCGTTTGCGTATTCATGTATTATCCACGGCATTCGCATAATACGCGTATTATCCCGTCAATACGCGTATTTTCTATTTCATGCGTATTAGCCGTAACATAAATATTAAACCACTTACGTCCATTTACATGGCACTTCCGTCGTAAAACTTGAATTTCCTGTTTCAGCACAAATTATTCCTTCCACGGCTATACACCAAACTATAAATATAATAATAAGTATATTATTTAATTTATTTAATTTTTTTTTTTTTTTTTTTGTATTTTTCCGTATACTTACTTCTTGTTTTCCCCTCTTTTGTACATCCTTTTAACTGCTGCGTTTTTGGATCAATATGATCTATATCTGGATCGGGGCATAGGAATTGCCCCATCAACAGTGTGTTACAATTATAGCCAGTGTAGCAATCAGTATATTTGATGAATAAAAGAAGAGTTAACGTAATCGTCAAAATAAAACGTAAATTCATCTCTTAAATTTATGGTAATTTATATTTTATTTTATACATCGTATGTAAAAAATCATGAAGATTAATATTTTGTTTAATTAAATTATCTAATGTGATTATTTTCTATTTTTAAAAACATTTTAATGCAAATAAATTTTTAAGCAAAAAATGGAGTGTTCGAAATGTCA
Organism: Brachynemurus nebulosus; assembly: GCA_035578155.1. Lineage (NCBI taxonomy): Eukaryota > Metazoa > Arthropoda > Insecta > Neuroptera > Myrmeleontidae > Brachynemurus > Brachynemurus nebulosus. The sequence goes on along the minus strand of JAPWDM010000002.1, from coordinate 38,221,780 downwards.
AAAAACTCGATGTAATTACGCGGTACCATAGAACACTGGAAAGAATACAACTATCTCTTTTCTGCAATCACTTATGGGCATTTATGTGCATTTTGCAGAACTATGTTGTCATTCACTTAGTAGCTACCAATGGGTGTGTTTCAACTGTTGTCATATTGTTGCCGTCGTGTTGACACGGTATACGTGCATGATGCGTGTCACATGCATGTTATGTATATGCGTATGCAAGACATCCATACACACAACCATCCATCTCACTAACACACACACAGAGGACAGAGATCCCGCAACTATCTCTTTTCTGAAATCACGAATGTGTACTTCTGTGCTCATTAGTGACATTAGACTTCTTAGTTGTCAGTTTGTCAGTAGCAGTCGATGATTGAAGATCAACCACACGATAATGGACTTGATTGTTGTTGGTATTGTTACATCGGTTACATCCCCTAGTACATGCGTGTGGTGTCTGACCCACGTGACCGCCCCTACTATCTGCGTTACTCACACAAATACACAAAATCGCACTAATACAATGTAAACCCAGTGTGTGTATACAACATATTATCTATCTCTTACATGTTACACTGGCTCCAGTAGTGTAGGCATAGATATGTTGTCTCTATTACTCTATGAACACACACAACTCCGCGTGCACATATATAACATATTGGTGGGATATTTTCTATCCTTTGTCGTTACACTGGTTTCAGTAGTATAGAAATACTAGCGTTCGTTCTGTAATATTCTGTGTGCGGTACCTACCTTTGTACTTTTGACAGTCAAAATTTTTAGCGGGAAACTTAAATAAAATTGCTTTATAAATTTTATCACTTTTACATATTAACATTATCTTCATTGATTATTCACGAAATTATTTCTAATAATGTTACACAATGAGTAATAATAACAATTATCAATTTTTTCGCATTGATTAAATTCAGTAAGTTATAACTTGTAACTTTATAAGCATCATGAGCTGACAAGGAAAGGGCAAGAAGTCGAAAATTCAAAAAAATCTGAAACTTTGTCAGTATGTAGAGAGTGGCTACCTAATAACATAAAAAATATCAGTTGCTGCTAAAAAACGTTTTTAAGGGGTGAAATACCCCCTCAAAGTTGGAACTCAAAAATTTAAAAATCGATGAAATTTTGTTTATAGGTACCTTAAAAAGTTCTAGTAACAAGTATAACATTATTTTTTGCATTTACACATTTTCAAGGGTTGAAACCACCCCTCAACTGTGTACTTAAAAATTTAAAAATTGATGATATTTTGTTCATATATACTATACAGAGCTCGAATAATAATTATAACATTATTTTTTGCATCTACAAATTTTTAGGGGTTGAAACCACCCCTTCATATGTGTACTTAAAAATTTAAAAATTGATGATATTTTGTTTATATACACTATATAGAGCTCTAGTAATAAATATAGCATTATTTTTTGCATATACAAATCTTTAGGGGTTGAAACCACCCCTTCATGTGTGTACTTAAAAATTTATAAATTTATGATATTTTGTTTTTACACATTAATACAAAATTCTAATAATAAATATAACATTATTTTTTGCGTCCACACATTTTTAAGGGGTGAAACCACCCCTTCAACTGTGTGCTTAGCAAATTTAAAATTGACGAGATTTTATATTAAAAATTTTAGTAACAAATATAATATTTTTTTTTATACCTACACATTTTTAAGAGGGTGAAACCACTCCTTCAGCTGTCAACTTGAAAATTTAAAAATTCCGAGATTTTATTCACATATCACATAAAAATGGATTCATAATTTTTTTTTTTTTTTTTTGCTTCCATACATTGATAGGGGTGAAATATTCTTTCCAAATTAGAAACAAAAATTGACGAAATTTTGTTTACATGTACTACACAGTAGTCTAGTACACTATTTAAAAGCTATTTGTATTGCTAATTTTACACATTATTTAATATATTTATTGTAAGATTGATGTGTTTGTTGTATTTGTTAACAAAATTTTGTCAGTTTTGAAATTTTTAATTTACAACTTGGAGGAAGTGTTTCACCCCCTAGGACTGTGTGAAAGAATATATTTATAATATATTTATCGTTAGATCTCTATGTAAACACAATATCACCAATTTTTCAATTTTTAGGTACGCACTTGAAGGGGTGGTTTGAAAATTTGTGGATACAAAAAATAATGTTATATTTATTACTAAAGCTCTGTATAGTATATGTAAACAAAATATTATAAATTTATAAATTTTTAAGTACACATATGAAGGGGTAGTTTCAACCCCAAAAAATTTATAGATTTAAAAAATAATGTTATATTTATTATTAGAACACTATAATATAGTATATATATAAACAAAATATCATCAATTTTTAAATTTTTAGGTACACATATGAAGGGGTGGTTTCCCTTAAAAATTTGTAGATGCAAAAAATAATGTTATATTTATTATTAAAGCTCTGTATAGTATATATAAACAAAATATCATCAATTTTTAAATTTTTAAGTACATAGTTGAGGGGTGGTTTCAACCCTTAAAAATGTGCAAATGCAAAAAATAATGTTATATTTGTTACGATAACTTTTTAAGGTACGTATAAACAAAATTTCATCAATTTTTAAATTTTTCTGTTCCAACTTTGAGGGGGTGGTTCACCCCTTAAAAACGTTTTTTAGCAGCAGCTGATATTTTTTATCTTATTAGGTAGTCACCTCCCTATACTGACAAAGTTTCAAATTTTTTTGAATTTTCGACTTCTTGCCCTTTCCTTGTGAGTAATATTAATACAAGAGCTAAGTACTTGCATATTTTAATATTTTCTTAATCATGTCATATCTATGTTTATTTTAAATTTTTATCTTATTAATTAATAAATTGATTGTATTAAGTACAATATTATTAAACAGTATCATAATATCTGTAGCCGTATTTTTATTATCAGAGAGCGTTTTTAATAAATTTTAGAACAGTATTAACGTGGTTTCTTTTAATTTTAAATTATTTGAGAAAAAATTAAAATATTTTTTAAAAAATAATTTAAATATAATATATGTAAGTATTCTTCATTTTTTAAAATCGAAATAAATTAGGTATATTTAATAAGGTATATTTTCCTTTTTCAAAAACTAAATTAGTGGTAATTCAGATTTATTAGATGGAGATTTAGATTTAAAATGATACAATTAATTCATTTTTACGTTCCTAAAACCGTCTTTTAGGCCACTGTTTATAAGTTATTATAAATTATTTAAGGTGACTTACCTAATATTTAGATTAAGTAGCTTTAGTATAGATTAAGGTCAAATTTAAATACTGCACACGTTGCATATTATATTGCAATAGCTGCTATGTAGTTTAATTTAAACTGTGAAATTGTATTTTATAAATCTGGAAGTCTAGAAGGTGGTTTAGCCCCTAGATGTCGTTTGTTCTAAATCGAAAGTAATTCCCCACCAAATTCATAGTCAATAAAAAAATTTTGTAATTTTATCCTCTTATTAATTTTTGAAAAATTTAATTACAGATCATTTAAAGTTAAAATAAATTATGACAGAAGATGGCCATAAAATATTGGCTAGAAATTTCTCAAAAAACTACTCTATGCCTTCTGTTTCTTTCATTATGGGGTATTGGGTATTCGTTATTCCAGGAAGAAGTTGGGATTAATAGTGAATTTATGATGTTATGTGTAAGTTTTATATTTTAAATATTTTAGACGGAATTATTTACCACTTTTTTCTTTGGCTAATTTTTAGGTCTTATTTATTGGTGCTAAAGTCGTAGGTTATTTAGTTTCATTATTAAAATGTCCCGCCATTTTAGGACAAATGTTTTTTGGTATTCTTTTACGAAATATTGGATATTTTGAATTGAGCGAACCGTATAAAAAATTTGCAGCCGTGCTACGACAATTGGCGTTAGTAAATATTATGCTACCAGCTGGGCTAAATTTAGACATTGATGTTTTAAAAAGTAAAAGTTTATTTATCGTACTTATTGCCATTTTACCAGCGGTGGTTGAAACATTCATTATGGTTGCGTTGTGTTGGCCTATATTGAGTATTCCGGTCCTTTGGTCTATACTGATGGGACTTATTTTAGCTGGTGTATCTCCAAGCGTTATTTTTCCATGTTTATTTCATTTAGAGGATAATGGGTATGGATTAGAGCGCGGTGTTAACACTTTGGTGGTGGCTTCCTCCACGTTGAATGATATAATTTCGATTGCAGTCTACTTAGCATTTATCGGTATCATATTTTCGAAAGGTAAGTAAAATAAGTTATGCGTCTGAGGTGAAATTTCACCCCCATAAAATAAAATTTTTTAACACATGTGATGATATACAACAGACCACAGACCAATGAACACTATTATATTATAGGTACTACCAGACAAAGCGTAAAGCCAGTTTCTAGACATTTTTCTTGAAGCAGGTAACAGGGTAAGAAGGGTAAAATTTAATTAAATAACATAATGTCAATTTTTAAGCAAATGCGACTATAATTATTGCAGGACATAATTTGTATACGTAAGTATTTTGAAAATAAAGCGAATACCCACTTTTTTTCTTTCAAAATTTTCCAGTTTCTTCTCAAAAAAGTAAAATTTTATTATCAGTATTATATTTTCACAATAATTATTTGGAAACGTTACTACGGGTACCACCCATTACTATATTACAGAATTATATTAAGGTCGGAACTTGATCGTAACTGGCTGCCTCTATTACACATTTATATAATTAGTCTATATAATATAATATATAATCACGAATAGAAATATAATATGTTCACTGGTCTGTGGTTCAGTTGTTTATTTTCTTTAAAGGATACAAATTTTCGTTCTGGTAATTTGTTTTTAATTTTTACCATTTCGAAAATCCACTTTTTTTATTTAGCCAGAAAGATAAAATATATATGGTCAACTTTTATTCACCCCACACTTCGGGTCAATAGATACGAACAGGGGATTAATAAATTTACATAAGATTCTCAGATTTGTTTATTAACCCTAGAATCATACGTACACGTCAAAACGACGAACGAACTTCTCTACCTGCTCCAATACTACAACTTGTCGGTACCTGCTTGCTGTGAGATTTCTTGATATACATATTTTTGAAACGTTGAAACTTTAGATTATATATTTTTAAATATGTTTTCGTATCAGTGACAAAGTTTATGGAGGGTATCCTATTATTTATGGTACCCTACGTTATACCTTTAATGCATATTTCATTCAGTATAAGTATCCGGCATATTTGGTGTTTTACTTACATTATACATCACAATTGAGATGATCGATATATCGATAACTGTTATTTTATAACTAGTATAGAAAGATAACAGTTATCGTCAATAACTGGAATACCCAGTAACTGGTTACTTAAATAACTCCTTTGGAAATATCGATAACATAGGTCAATATTAATATATTCGAAAGCAAGGATCACAGTAATTTATTTTAACCACCTACAGAGAATTTCAAAATAATAACGCCCCAGGCAAGTTACACATTTTCTATTGTAGCACATTTAAAAAACCCTTAAAAATAAACTATTGTCTATTGTACAGTTATCTATTTGAATTTGTAATTTTGTATCCATAAAATTGTTAAAATTTGTATATAAAGCCTAATCCTTGTATAGACAAGTATTTAAACAGATATTGCAGATTATTTAGTATCCGTCAGTATTATAGATCTGTGCATATTTCACTAAAAGAATCGTTTATACGCATATCGAATATCTTACAATATGTTAAAATATCCAAATACCATACCAGTTATTATAATAACTGTTATAAATAACAGTTATTTTTCAGTAACTGTTATTGCAATAACAGTTATTAGAAAATAACCGTTTAGCTCATCTCTAATCACAACCAATAGGATCGCTGCATTGCCCGAATGTATCGTTTTGGCGGAATTTTTATTTAAGGTAGATAATTTACATTAATTTCGTTATGAAAACTAAAATTAATCAAACAAAAAGAACTGTCATAAGAATTTGTGACACGTATAGAATATTTTAAAAAATGTTACACAATTTTTTAAAAAACATGCGTATTTCCTATTATGGAATAATTCTAAAATCACGTGTAATCCTGACTTTCACGGACATCGTGTACTTAATTTAGATAAATTTTAAAGCGTAAGTGTATGTATTAATTTAAGTCGGTGAATTTAGTAATAAATAAAAAGTATAAAAATGAAAAATTCTAATTACTCTATGTTTAATTTTAATAAAAATTGGCTACAAAATGTTATACTACACACTAATTTACTATATAGTCCAAGCAAATTACTGATTGAAACCTTGTTTTTTGCCAAAATTAGTACCTGGAAGGGAAAATATGGAAAAGATAGGAAAAAATCCATAGAATTCGATGAACTATTTTTAAACAGCTGAATCATGTGGGAAGTTCCTCAAAATGGCGACCAAAGAAGGCCAAAAACAGTTTTTTGCATTTCTTAAAAAGACTGAATTTCGTACAAAAGTTGTAGAACTATTTCATATCAACAGCATGAGACCAATTTCATGCAAATTAGTGCATAAACAAATTAGTTATCGCAAAAAAACCGCCAAAAATCGCGATTTTTTAAATTGCTTATACTTTAAAGGAACAAAAATATTTTTTTATGAAACTTGGCAAAAGTATAGTCCCTGGCAAGTAGAATAGGAACGTTTTTGAAAAATTGAAAAACATTTGGTAATTTTTGCAAAAATCAATTTTTTTGAAAAAAAAGACGTTTTCGCAGAATTTGATTTAACCAGGTTCTGGACCACCTGCAGACACGTTTACGGGCTTAAAATTTTCTTAAAGATTTGTAGTAACGTATGCAATAAGTGCGCACATTATTAAGTTATTCAAAGTATACAAAATAAATGACCGAAAGATTAATGATTTTCCAGCAAACTTCGATTATTTTTCATATTTTAAAATTATATTTTTTTGATTATGTTTTTAAAAATCATTAGGTTAGAGCTAAAATAGGTTGAAAAGTATTACTTATGATTCTCCAGCCCCATTTCTTGAGATAAAGTTATTTTCAATGGTTAAAATGAAAAACTTCGTAGGTATTTTTTTTAGTTTTAAGGTTTTGTTCTTAAGGGCTTCACGGTTATGCTAGGCATCAGCCCACAAAACCTTGTAAGCGATAATCCATATTTATGGCTTCTAGAGACATATCAAATAGGTAATAATAATGGTGGTACCAAGAGAAGTTTTTTTCAAGTGCTGGGAAATTTAAAAAATACACTTACCAAGATTTTAAACTTGAACTGTCGGCTTTCAAGCCAGATTCTTTGTTGTTCCAATAAATATGTAATCTGTGAATTTTAAAACTAGGGCTTGGAATACCGGTGTCTTTTTATAATACCGATATTTATTCGGTATTAAAATTTAAAATACCGGAATTCCGGTATTTCGGTATTTTTTCGGTATTGAATGAAAATGGTATAGAAAAAAATAAAAATATTAAAAAACACTCTTAATGAAAATCGTTTTTGTATTAGTAGGTAATATATTTTACTGAAAATGATTGATAACAGTAATAATAACAAATTCCATCATTTTTAGATTTGAAAAATCTAACTAAAACTAATTGGTCGATTCTGTAACTATTAACAGTCTGTAAAACCTCTGTTAGACTGTTAAATTACAGAATGTTATAAAATGGTATTCTGTACGCAATTTTTAACAGAAATGTTAGTTAACATTCTGTTATTTCTCTGTAAACTTTACAGCATTCATAATACTCGCCATAAACTTTACAGAGCTGTTAAATAGGCTAATTACTATGGATATTATTAAATATTGATAATTTTGATTTTTGCGTTTTTTATAAATTCAATATTTTGACGTTTTAGTTTGTCATTTTTTGAATTATTTGATATCCGTAAATATCTAACCATGAAGTATTTTTTGTAGTAAGAAGACTGTTGAGAAAATAGTGCAGTGTTCTTAAATCGGACAGGATGTAATTTCAAATAAAATAAATTTGTTATGAATTATATTTTCTTTATAAACAGTGAATTTTTTCGGGGCAAATCGCACTGACACAATTTGTCCACATAAAGCGTTTTACCTTTTCTCGACAGTGCTTCAGTTATTTAATGTATTTCATCAAGTGTTCTTATTCATAGTATTGTCAATTCTTATTTTGTTGTCTACGTATTTAATACACAATGCATTGTCTTTTTACCTGTTTTCACAATTAAATATTTCACATATTTAAAAAAATTATTACCCATAAAAGTGTCAGTAATTTATGAAAAATTTTCCCCAAAGACTTGGTGGGCTTGAAGTATTTATAAAACTATCAGTATCGACATCTACAGAAAGCTCTGATGTGTGTGAACTAGATATCGAAATTATCGCATTATAGGTACATATGCCTATTTTACCATTTGATGAGTGGCGTGAAATATTATACCATTATAAGGAACTGGTTATCTAGAGAATTCCCGAATATCTAATTTAGAAATAGCTTAACCCATAATCATGATAATTTTACGCGAGTTTAATATATGTGGGTAATACACATAATTTACCTCCCCATTTAACATAAATCGCTATAAAAGAATTAATTTTTTACATTTTCACAAATCCATGGTAATTTAACATAAATAGTTCAACAACAGTAGAATGTATAAAATGTAATTGGCATCTTAACATAGTGTCTTACAGAATACCAAAATTTTAACATTCTGTTAAAAACAATTTTACAGAGCTCTGTACTGCAAAATAACAGTCTGTAATAATGTAGTTACAGAATCGACACATATACAAAATATAAAATAGTAAAACAAAGTAAACGGAATAACAACAAATAATAATTAAATATAAATTTAATAATTGGTCTCATGCTGTTGATATTAAATAGTTCTACAACTTTTGTACGAAACATTTTTTTGTACGAAATTCAGTCTTTTTAAAAAATGCAAAAAACTGTTTTTGGCCTTCTTTGGTCGCCATTTTCCCTTCCAGGTACTAATTTTGGCACGTAAAAATTTAATTTGCTTGGACTAATATAAATTATTTTTTTGTCAGTCCAAATTAGTGAAATCCGAAATAGCGAGATTTTAGCGAGATCTTCAAAAAATAAGCTGTCAACTACAATAATTACAAGAAATTATTGGTTTACAGTACTTTTATTGTTTCCTTTTTGATTTCAGAGGATTTAACAATGCAAATCTTGAATGGACCGATCGGATTTTTAATTGGAATCGCGTTTGGTATTTTTTGGGGAATTATTTCTAGAATTTTCCCTGATAAAAATGATGTAAATTACTTGACGAATTTAATTCTTAAGACTTTTAAGACTAATTTTATTTCTTTTGTCTAGGAATTTGTTATCACTTTACGAACTTTAGTGATAGGATTAGGAAGTGCTTTCGTTTGTTTGGGTGGCGACGCAACAGGTTTTGGGAGTGCTGGTGCACTTGGATGCATTATTGCGGCCTTAATTGCGGCACAGGGTTGGCGTAAAGAAGGATGGAAAGGCGATAATGTGTGTGTCCGATTTTTAACCGTAGAATACTACAAAGGGTGAAAAAACACCTATGCGTTGTTATATTTGTGTAATTTAAAAAGGTATGCGGAGAGTTTTCTTGTATGCATCTTTAAATAGTCCTAGTTGTGACCTTGTCCTTCTTTCGTCTGTTATCTATAAAAATCAATTTTCTGTTTGAATATCCAGTGTGGTAAATAATTCGCAAAAATTGTTGTAGTATTCTACGGTTAAAACAAGAGGAAATATTTGAAATAAGAAGTTTTAATGTTTTAGAATCCTGTGAAATATAATTACATAATTCTTTGGAAGTTTTTCGAACCAATTTCTTTTGGTTTGATTGGGGTGGCTGTGCAATTAAATTTGTTAAAGGGTCTTGTGATCCTCTGGTTGGTTCTGTTTTCACTGGTTGCTTTAGGTGTAAGTACAATTTTAAAAAATTATTATTTTATTTATTTATTTATTTATTTTTTTTTGTTGAAAAAATATTTTTAGGGCCGAGTTCTTTGTACCTTTGGAATAAGTTACTTGGGGAAATTTACCAAGCAAGAAAAAATATTTTTCGCTTTATCGGCGATTCCGAAAGCCACTGTTCAAGTAAGACTAAAAATTTCAATATGATTAAAAACTTATATACAGACATTTCAAGTTGAATTTCTAGGCAACTCTTGGCCCAGTGGCCCTGGATAAAGCAACGAGTGACGATGAGAAAGCTTACGCAATAAACGTCTTAGTATTATCGGTAATTTCGATTGTGATTACAGCGCCGATTGGCGCATGGCTAATATTGACGTTTGGACCAAAATTGCTTCCGCGCACTTCGTCAGAAGAACGTTTACGTATGCAAAGATACAATGAATGACAACCACTGCTTGAAAATAATAATGAATTTTCTGGAAAACTAACCAAACGAAATATTTATGTGTATTAGACTGAGAATTTTCTGGAAAACTTATATGTCAATACATATTTTTGTTACTTATAATTTTATAAGCTTAAGTCGTGTCCAAATGGTTAATGTACTTATATTTGAAAAAAAAAAATAATTATTCGATACTTAACTATAAATATAAGAATTATACCCACTTTAAAAGTTACATAGATTTCAATAATACAAATTTGCAAACAAATTTTTTGTATACATCGAACTCTTATCAATTAACCATGTATATTTTCGAATATTATGTACATATATAATATTCGAAATATAATCGCCAAAAAAAGTCATTATACAATTATTAGCTAATAAATTTGATATTTCAAAATGCCCTCCATATTATAGTCTTATTGTCGGTATTACAGATTACTATGTATTCGAAAATTAAAAAAATAAAAAGCGATACCGTAAAACGGAATGGAACGGAACAGTTTTGAACTTGACATTCGTCTTTCATGATGATACAAAACAGATTAATTTTGTTTTCGGTAACTTTCTCTCCCATTATAAAAATACGGATTTTTTTAAATTTAGCTAAAAAATTTTAAAAATACAGGTGTTTCCATTCACCCCGCACCTATGAGCGAGTAGGAACAAATGTGGGGTTAGTAGGAAATAAATATCAATATGGCTATTAAGTTTCTTTAGTAAATAGTACTATTAAATCAATATTTTTTGGAATGATTATAATTAACTTTAAAATTAATTTTATTCATGAAGTAAATTCGAAAAAAAATATAATGGGGTATTTGACAGTAGTTGAAAAAATATCTATTTTGATTTTTAAATAATTGCTCGAGTCATAATAATTCTGAATATTGCTTTTTTACAAGTTATTTCATTCAAAAATATAAAAATTTTAATTAAATAAAATTACAAAATTAACGTTAAAAATGACGTAATCAAAAACATCAAGCAAAAGCAGCTTACGTCACAAGCTCGTTCGAATATGTAGGTATTATATTGTAGTTAGGAAAAAAACTGTTTACTTTTTTGGTAACTATGAAAGAAATTTTTCATTATTAATTTTCATTACTAGACCTACTACTACTACTCAATGTTTTAGAGCCAATGACGTCATACGATTTGACGTCACAGAAAGCATCGTTTTGGCGATCTTTTTAAAAACTGAAATTTTATCGGTGATTTTTATTAAAAATATAGTACAAAATAATTTAAAAATGTGTATTATGAGTTTAGTAAGAAGTAATAAACACACTAAGATGGTTTTTAAAAAATTGTCAAATACCTCATTATACATAATGACTATTAGTAAAGCTTTGATTAGTCCTGACACGTCAATATTCAGTTGTTTCCATTCAGCCATTCCCGTTTCTATTGACCTGATAGACGTAATCTCTAATTTTGATCCTGCCCATTCCAATTGCTAATTTGGACAAATATATAGAATATTTGTAAAATTAGCATAATTTCATATATTCTGAATAAATAAAGGATCTAAGTTTTTAAATTTACCATCCTTTTGAACCAGGCATAACTTAAATAAATTACGAAACAACTTTTGATACTTAGGCCCGATCCACATTAACGCTCCGCTCTCGGTACGATATCGCTCCGCTCCCGATTCGATAAAATATGCTTACACAAGAAACAATGAGTGTATTTGCATCATCGCTCTGATATCGGTCCCGGTTCGCTCCCACTCCAATATCAATACCACTCAGGTAATATTTTATCGGAGCGATATCAGACTTGTTATGGCTTGTACCTATAGTGTAAACACTTTTTTGATTCCACTCTACTCCGCTTGCATTCAGTTGTAATGAAAAGATGTTTGTACCGAACTGGAAGCGTACCCAGAGCGTTATTATAATGTGAATGGAGAACGAATAGGTACCAGCATGTTATCAGCACTGTAATGTGAACACAACAAGATTATATATCGGAGCGAGAGTGGAGTGGGAGCGTATCGAGAGCGGAACGTAAATGTAAATCGGGCCTTAATTCTTACGCTGTTTCACTACTGCTTTTGATATTTAATTTTTGTACTAACCTTACCAGTTTTTGACATTAATTGAATTAAAAACTTAAATATAACTGTCTTTAAACTATAAATTAGCAATTACAGTAATTGAAACAAAAGTTACAAGTGTTGTTACCAGTCACTCTGGAATTCCTATACACTCCGTTTATGGTACAATTTTGTGAATATTTGGCTGAAAGCATTGCAATTTGTACCACTGTAATTTGCGTAATTTTTTACATAATAAGTATATGTCATTTTTAAAGTGGGTAACGAATTTTTTTATTGAAATTTTGAGTGACTGTACTAATAATTTAAAAAAAAGGTATACTTTAACCATCTTTAAATGGGATAACTTTTCAAGTACGGCAATAATCATTAGTATTGTTCGCAGCAGGTTATTTACTTGCCTATGCAAGTGTTAAAAGAAACCGTCACTCGTAAAACAGGTAATATATTTAGAGTTCATTTCAAATGAGTTGAACCCTGTTACTATTGAATTTACATAAGAAAAAGGGTCAAGCTATTTGAAATGAACTATAAACACATTTATAGAGAACATAGGGTGGCATTTGTTGCAAACAATAAAATAATTTAAGTTTTTAAAAGTTTATGATCACTAATAACACTCTCTCAAAAAGTCATTCCATTTAAAGATGGTTAAAGTATACCATCGGTATCATTTGTACTAAACTTTTTGGTTTATTTTGTATTTTCACCTTATAACATTTTAAGAATTTTCATACATTCTTATTGCTTCTTTCTTCAGTTTCTATTGCTATTTCTTAAGTTTTTTTACAGTCAGAATTTTGAGAATTTGATCGTATAATATTAGCTTAATATTTAACATTATTTTTGCTTTTTTATAAGTAAACTTTATTTTTTTTTAATTTTGGTAATGTTTGATTTTAATAAGTAATACTTTTAGCTTATTTAGAAAATTCTTTACTATTTTCAAGCGATTTTTATTTAACAAATGTAGAAAAATGTTTTGTTTTTAGAAATTTATTTCTTATTGATTTATGTACTTATTGTAGAAAAAATAATAAATAGGATATTTTAATTATGTTTCCTAAAAAAAAAAATTATTATCGTGGTTGAGAATCGACCTCGGATTAACCCGATTGACAATTACCAGTAGTAAACATGTATCTAAAGGAGATTACCGAGATTGGCCTGTAAAAAGAGAGTAGGGGAAAAAGTACACGAATGATAAGAAATTAGTGAACGTTTTAGGAAAGCAATATGGAGCATAACCTAGTCAATAAGTATCTGCCTATGTGACTTAATGTGACCTATTTTCTTAATTTTTCTTTCCGTAAGAACCTTCTACAAAGTATTAGAAAACTTAAAAAAAAAAGATGAATGAAATCGGTAAAGTCGTTCTCAAGTTATGGCGTGACCAACGGAAATAGGGATTCATTTTTATATACCGTAAAACCGTCTAGACCCGGACACTTTTTTACCTTTTTTGGTTAATTTTATATTTATACATGTTTCCTTCATAGATATCACCAATAAAAGTATTACCATTAGAAAGAGTGTATATTATTTGTTATATCCTTGATACATTTGTTTCATTATAAGTAAAAATTAAAAATAATTAGTAAGTGTCCGGGTCTACACTTTAAATCGGTCTTGACCCGGACACTTACTTAAATAATGTAATAACATGCAAACTAACCTCTCCCGTCGGGCTTAGGACAGTTTTATATCGTCTGATGTCTTTGAACCTGTCAAATCCCTCAAAATATTTTGTGGGAAGGGAGAGGGGGCAATGCATAGTATAGCTCTCTACGAAGTAAACATACGATATGACACCAGAAGGAGGCATAAACCGCGTAATTCTGGGGGGAATATTAAAGTATGGATAGTGGGAGTTACAGCTGGTGCGAATCGCGCTCATAGTGTAATAAACTGATGTGTCCGGGTCTAAACGGATATAAATATATAGCATGTATTTTTTGATGTATCGAATATAACTTCAAACATCATTAAATGATGCGCGATAAAATTCTGAACACATACATATCCAAACTAAAACAATATGACAATTATGACGAAAATTACATGTCTAAGTTAGACACATATTTTATTTCTTTGAAAAACTGTAGGATGGTAATCCTGTAAAATGAGATAGTAAATGTTGAAATCCGTAGTTTTTATTGGTACAGCTGTTTAGAGGATGTTTTTCTCTCTCTAATGACGTCAAGAACAAATGATTATTGTTTCAGGTTAATGTAGAAATTATTTACTTTGAAGATTGGTGCAGTGTCCGGGTCTAGACCCCCTGTCCGGGGTCTAGACCAAGCGGGTAGGTAAGTGTTAGGAAGAGTTAAGTGCAATAAAGTCATGCACCTCCCGCTTCGTTACATATCGGTATCGTTACATCTCTAGTTCTCATTGAACTTGAGATCCTATTTTAGCCATGTTTCCATCATCCTATGGAACTGAAATTTTACCCACAATATAAGTTTGCTTGGTAGTTTAATCCACCACAAAATCATACTTATCCTCCGACAGGCCATTTTCTATAGCGAACTCGGTAAACTCTTTTAAATTCACTATGAAATGGATTTTCTAGAAACTAAAAGCTGCATAAAATCCCGTTAACTTGTTGCTAAGAGAAGTAAATTTAAAAATTTTAGAGTACATTTAATAAATTAAAGTAAAAAAATGTTTTTTAAGAAAAAGCTTTTATTTAAAAATGGGCTAAAAAAAAATAAAATAACTTTTGAGTGAAGTTTGAAGCAATATGCAACATAATTTATAAAAGCTTGAGGCGTTATCATTAATAAGGTATTTCTGTTTTGGATATAACTGTAGCTATTTTACTTTTCAGTAGTTACCGAACTTAATCAAACGCCTCAAGCTTTTATAAATTATGTTGCATATTGCTTCAAACTTCACTCAAGAGTTATTTTATTTTTTTTAGTCCATTTTTAAATAAAAGCTTTTTCTTAAAAAAACATTTTTTACTTTAATTTATTTTCTACTTTTTAGTCTGATTACAATTAATTTAAAAAAAAAAAATTAAAGAAGTAATTTTTTTACCTATATTTTAATCGGTTAATTTACCCTAATCAGACATAACTATGGAAACAAAAAATTGCAATGTAAAATCAATGGACAATATCTGACAATTCGAAATGTCAAAAAGTTGCACAGGACTAAAAATCAACAATTTTGGTTTGGGGCGATTTCGGACAAAACTAATTATACAATATTCCATTGTCATCAAGGTGAGACACGTATGCAAAATTTGAAACCTCTAGCTCAATTAGAACCTGTCTAAATTTTGATTCCAAGATTTGATTTAAACCAACATACTAACATAGCAAGTTAAATAAAAGCTTTTAAAAATGAACTAATTCCGTATACTCTTCTTGTAAAATATACTGAGAGATAAACAATAACATAACAACAACAATTTCTGTACGAAATTAGGACCGGTTACTAGTATTTTTATATTAAAAAATTACTATATTTAATAAGAAATATCTTACAATATATTTTAAAATTTTTGGTCCTTCGAACCCGATCATACAACTTATTTTACATAATAAAAGTCACTAAATATATACAAATTATTTTGTATAAATATTTATAAATGTATACAGACGTAGAAATGATACCTGAAGCGAAAATTATCTTCGATATCGATATCGTTTGAAATGGAACCATAACTGGAAAATATTGTTGTGGAATTGACATCGAAATCCCCGCTTATACGAATATTCCCATTCACGATTCACAATTTTAAAAGCAATATCCTCATATGGGGGCCCAGCGTGGAAACGTAGCACAGCAAAATCTTTATTGTCAGCACAAGGTGTCTAAAAAAAAAACCAAAAAAGATGATTAGTGACTATTAGTTTTATAATATTGGTAATTATTTATCTCTCATGAAAAGTGTATAAAACAAAATATGTTGATCCAATTATCTAGAAATAATTTTCTGTCAGCGCCTAGTTTAAAAATTTCCTTGATGAATTTACAAATTGGTTGATTTTTTTTGACTTTTTATTTTTCTAGTATTAATTACCTTAAACACTATCTACTTTAAATTCCAAAGCTCTAGTTCGATTTGAAGTACCCTGGATTTTTTATAATCTATTAGTCAGTCAGCCAATGAGTGCCCAAAACTGTGATTTTTGTACAATAGTGTTTTGGAAACTATTCCACCTAAACATATAAAATTTCGTTGGGAAAATTGCTTCTATCAACGTCAACCTTCCTAAGAAAATTTAATTCTGTAATGTACCTAAGAAAATTTAGTTCTGTAATGTAACTAGCTTCAGAGATTTGGCTTATTGACTGCTCATTGTGCGAGCGTGACTGGCTCTTAGCCGAATTTTTATGAAAAAAACTTTTTTGTACATTTTCAAAAAAACCAATAAACTATAAAAATACCCCTGTCGCAGTATCCTGCATAACATAGTGAATTTTCGTTTACAAAAATTAGTTTTTCTCGGAAACAAGTTTACATAGAATAATGGTTCAACTTTTTTTATATGATATTTTCTCTTCTTTCCAATAGTGTAGAAAATGTCGCCAAAACGTTTGAATTTGGGTAAATTTTGGCAAAAACCTTATGTTTTTCACGAAAAATGCCCAAAAAAAACATGTTCCGGATATCAGATATATCTGGCTGAAGAACTCATCCAAGATTATTGAACTTCCAATGTGTTCACCAAATTTCATAAAAACAGAATGTTTCCCTCTCTCTCTCTCTCTCTCTCTCTCTATATATATATATATATATATATATATATATATATATATATATATATATATATATATATATATATATATATGTATATATATATATATATATATATATATATATATATATATACCATGTGAGTTTTTTGAGAGTTGCCATTTCTATTAAAACCAAATTTTTATGATAGAAATGGTACTGGAAAAGGTTCTTTTCTTGGATGTGATGGAAATGTAACCAAGAAAAATAGTATCGGTTGAAGTAGCCTCAAGTACATATGCATATTTTTACCGCCTAACTGATAAATTAAAGAAAAATAAAAAAAATAAACTTGGGTAAAAACAATTTTTTTGCTCATTTATGTTGTTAATTAATGCATTAGATCAGTTTTATCGAAAAATTAATATATAGTCCCATTTAAAAATCTATAAGTTTGTATCATACCTCGTAAGAGCTATAAAGCTCCTGACTATAGCAAACGGTTGCCCCCGTCGATATTTACAACTCTTATTTGAACAATTTTTCGATTAAATGATTAAATCAACGGTTTGGCTGTAATAAAAATGGCAACTCTCGAAAAACTCACACAGTATATATATATATATATATATATATATATATATATATATATATATATATATACCTCTTTTCAGATACAATTGATCATGAGTTTTCGTTAAAAAATTAAATAATTCTTATATTCGAAACAAATCAATCTTCTATTCTTTTCTAAAAATAAACTGCAAATTTAAAATTTACATAAATGCAATAATAAAAGAGATAAAGCCAAGAAAACGGAAATTATTTAAATTCAAAGTGACGAAGCATGGTTAAATTTAACTGAAATGAACCATATATATATATATATATATATATATATATATATATATATATATATATATATATATATATATATATATATATATATATATATATATATATATATATATATATATATATAATCGAATGTCATTTTTGACTTCAAAATAAATTTCTATCATAGTCCCGGGCTCAAGTCGCGTCTAGACAGTGGTCGTAATAGCTGAATTTTTGATTCGGAAATTCGCTAAAAAATGATAATTTCTTTTTATTTAATCTGAAAAAAGGCCGAGTCTCTAAATTAGAATACTGCCTAAGGAAAATTAGTGAAAATCAATTCTACAATCCATAGAAAGATTGGTTTTATATAAATCTTTCATGAAAAGTGTTTGACTTTAAAGTTATTTTGTGTCATCAAAGAGTTTAAACACAAACGAAAACTTACCAGAAAATATTCAGGTGTGCTATTCTTGTCGATAAGATCTGGATAGAATATGTTGAATTTATAACCCTGAACAATCTTCGGTGGTGGATTATCCATATCGTAATGGGTTTGATTATATTTGTTCCATTCGAATCCAGTATGCACCCGATTGAAATATCTAGGCTTCCGCGGTCTGTACTTATCCGACCATAGATAAATTTGCGTGTCCAAATTCATTTCGACCGAAAATTCGGCTTCATCATTAGTCATTCCTTTTCTGGCCTCTCGTTGTAACGCTTTCTCTTCTTCTGTTTGTACACTTTCAACCTGTTTCCCACTTCCGAGAACTTGTAAACGAGCGAATTCTAATCGTTTGGAGTCGTCTTCTTCGGTGACGACAATTGTACCAGGTTCCAATTGAGATGTTTTAATTAAAATTGGACTATAGCCTCCCGAGTCGTATTCGGCAAAACATTCTGAAAGCATATTATTGGCCACGTTTTCTGGGAGTTCGTCGTTGAGTTCACAACTTTGTTGAGAATCTTCTGACGGTTCGATTTTAACATCAACTTTTTGTGATGTGCCTGGTTGCGCCTCAGAGTCGGTGTTTTTAACTGACCGCGATTCAGATCGAGTATCACCATCTGATTGCTCATTTCCAACTCCTTGCTCGGCTTTAAGTAATTCTAGCTTTTTAAGTAGATTTTCTTGGTGGCGATCTCGTAGTCGGGCTCTGGCCATGTGGGCTTTAAGTTGAGACAGTAGTGATTCCCAATAGCCGATATCAATACCGTCGGCTTTACCATTTATTTTGTTTTCGATTTGAGTTTTTAAAGCTTCTAGTTGAGTGGCTGTTTTGCCTTTGAATATGGAGGTTACTTCTTTGACAACGGACTGGTGTATTCCTTCACGACGTCCAAGCGAGGCTTCGTATTCACTCTGTTTGAAGAGTTTTCGGAGTTTGTGGAGTTCATCCTCGACAATTATTGTAATGTCATTCCAATAGTCTAAATTTTTACCACGTTCTAATTCCTTGTAAACTTTGATATCTTCAATTAAATCTTCGAGATCCTCGATTTGTAATCCGTTCAAATACATGTAAGGTTCGTGCATTTCCACGGCATCAACTTCCTCTTCAGCGCTTATGTACTTGGCCAGCAGATCGATCGGTTTTGCTCGACCGTCTTGAATACGGATGCGTGAACGTAATCGGGCTTGTTCCAGGTGGAATTTGTCTTCCTGTCGTTCCCATTCTTCAAATTGTGCGGCTTCCTTACTTCGTTGTAACATGGCAAGTTCTTCTTCACGTTGCTGACGTTCTAATTCTCTTTCTAGACGGCGTTTTTTAACCTAAGTAAAATAATAATTTATTAGATTCAAGTTTAGGGTATTATTTTAGATATGTTTTCGAGCTGGAGCACAGAATTCATGACACAAAAAATTTAACGCTACGTATAATCGAGTACCTGCATATTAAAAAAATAATTTTTAAGAATCTTTCAAATATTATTAGTTATTTAACTTTTAAAAAATATTATTTATTTCGTAAAGTAGGGTGAGTATATTTGAATTTATTAGAAGTCTAATACCTAAGCAATGAAAACATTAATAGAAAATATTTAAGAAAGTTACGTACATGTGCAAAAAATAGCGATACGACATGATTTTACGGCAAGGTTTAATACGATACTTGACTATATTTAAAATTTGTGTCAAATGTTAAATAATTGTATCCATTATCATTACATATGTCCAATTGTAATGATGAAACATAAAAAAATTTGATAACTATTTAGAAATTTTATTTTGAAAATCGCCATTTTTCAACAAATATTCAAATTAGTGAAAACGCGCCATTTCTTGAAAATGACGTAACATTTTGTAGCTAGATATGTCGATTTTGATAATTGTCATCGGTGAGATGAAATTGTGTTTTCTTTTAAATAATTCTATTAGCTTATATATATAGTAATAATAATCGACCAGGAATTCAAATAAATACTTGCTTTTACTTTGACATTTTATGAATATAATCAAAGTTTTGAGGTTATAAATACAGTCGGACTCATGTATTTTCAACTCATGTATTTTCAACACCATCTATTTTCAACTGATTTTACTCACGTATTTTCAAGTTTTTGGTCCCCACTTCTCACGCAATACTTTAATACAGAACAATAACTGTCAGATTAATCGATTGACCACTGGTGGCTTTATCCTACAATATATGGTTTTATTTCATTTGCAATTGTTTAAAAAATAATTTTATTACAAGTTTATTACACTTTTTTCATGTTTCACTTTTTTGTTTATCATATGTTACTTGACAATTTGTCATTTTAAGGTTATTCACTGGGGAAGTACACGTGGCTACTGTGTAAAGATTTGCGCGGGCTTTTTGTGATTGGTTCTATGTCTGTCACGTGGCTCTATGATTGCCATGGAGTGAGGATAAAGGAGAAGTTGAAAATACATGAGCGGATTAGTCCCGACAGGTTGAAAATACATGAGTTCGACTGTATTAACATTGACGTTTAGTTGCTTCAAACTGTGACGTCACTGTAGTGAGGTGTTTTTCCCGCCTTTTTCTCATTTAAAATTGTAGGGTTATTTTTTTGATGATTTTTTAAACAATCTGTCCAAAATAAAAAAATGACTTAACTGATATGGAAAAACAATACTTTTAGAATATTTTTGTAACTTCAGTCAAGAACCCTATACTGTTTTTGGCACAATCTAATTTTGTTTTTTGTTTTTAGTATTTATTTAAGACACATTGAACATAACAAGAAGTAAAAATACTATTTTAAATAATTACTATTTTAAAATTAAACAGTAAAATTTTAGTGGACGGTTATTGAATTACCAATCCTTAAAATTCAGTTCTCGACCACTTGGACGAAAACGGAAACAATCAAATGAAATTTTATTTCTCACAAGGAGAGGTTCAGGTATAGTCGTCACCGATTTCAATCAAATTTCGTCTGCTAGTAGAGCATAATATCAATATTAAAAATTTACAATATTAGGGTCCACCTCTCAAAAATACAGGAAATATTCTGGGCAAAAATATAGGTAAGATAATTGTTTAGAACGTTTCATCGAAATAGCTGTAGCTTAGCGGTAGAACGGCGGAGTGCGGATAGTGGGGGTACCGGGATCAAATTCCGGTACAAGTGATTATTAATTTTTTTTATTTTTTATTTTTATTTTATTAACAATTAATTTATTAATTATGTTAAGAAAATTAAGCTACGAAATATTACTTGTCGCGAAATTAATTAATTAATATAATTTTTCTTAAAATCTATTTTTTTCGATATGAGTACCTATATCACAATATAAAGTCAATTAGATACATTAGAACTTACCCACATATTTTTACAAGGTAAAATTTTACATTTTTTAAAATGTAAAAAGTTCATATTTTAAAAGTTCTAATTTATCTAATTGACTTATGTGTTCATGTGATATACTCATATTAGAAAAAAAAATATTTTAAGAAAAATTATATTAATTCATTAATTTTGCGACAAGTAATATTTCGTAGCTTGATTTTCTTAACATAATTAATAAATTTTTTTTTAAATAAAAAAAACATTGAACAATTAGGTACTTGTACCGGGATTCGATCCCGGTACCCAACTATCCGCACTCGGCCGTTCTACCGCTAAGCTACAGATATTTCGATGAAACGTACTCTAGTATATTGTGCAATAAGTGCGGGAAATTGTCGATTGCCCACGAAAGCGAAGTTGAGCGCATGAACGTAGTGAGGGCGCTCTTTCGCTTGAGTGGGCAATCGACAATCTCACACGAGTTGCACATACTATTTTTTATCTACGACTACCATGAAATTGCTTGTTTATTGTACAAAATACTAAGTAAGCTACGTGTTACATATAGCCACATATCCAGCTGTACAAAAAATGGCCCTTTACACGCATGTATGCTAAAAATAACAACGCCTACTACACTTTTATTAATTCTTATAATTATTATATATTATACAGCGATATACATGATACATATTATGTTAGAATCTGTACAAAAATTTTACCTAGCAACTGATTGTTTACGTTTGTTTTTAATAAATTTCAAATACTACATAATTTTAATGTATTGCTATTTGTAAATTTTTATCGTTTACTGTGAATTTCATATTAGTCGTAGATAAAGTATAGTACGTAACTCGGTTGTAAGGCATATTACACACTAGCCCAATTACGCACTCGCCGCTGCGCGGCTCTTGCGTAACTTTTTCGCTCGTGTGTAATATGCAACTTACAACCTCAATCACGTAATATACTATTATTACGAATTTCACATACTTTTTTCTATTATTACTATTTTTGGCATTTTTATTATTTTTTAAAATAATATTTTTGAGTGTTCGTCTTTTTTTCTGAATTAAATATTGTTTAAATTACTTTGTCGGTGGTTTCTATAGAAATAATTATGAAATATTTATTAAATGAAAAATCAAGAGGCGGCTTTGCGTGTTTTATTGTCAATTTGCGTGCTGCAAAAGCTGCAAAAAGTATCTGGGAAGAGTACAGTAGGCAAACAGCTATTTTGCGTACAGAAATGTGTGCGTAGTACTAGTTAGTACTTCTCCCGCATAAGTAATAAAAAATAACTTGATTATATCTTACCGATATTTTTGCCCAAACTTTAAATAAAATATTGCTTGTGTTTTTGAGAGGTGGATCTTAATATTGTAAATTTTTAATATTGATATTATGCTCTACTAGCAGACGAAATTTGATTGAAATCGGTGACGACCATACCTAAACCTCTCCTTGTCATTCTAGCTAAATATTGTGAAATAGTAAAAAGCTTTGTTTTAGACAATTACTATTGGTTGCTTGATTAGAGATTTAATTTTCGTCCACTCAATTGTTTACGTTGACTGAATTACAAAAGTTTAAATTATATGGACGAAAACTGAAAACTACATTAAATTGTACTTTTTATTTTCCGTCCATTTATTTTTCTATGTATGAATGATATTTTCAAACTTTTAGATAATGTCCTTAGAGTCAAAAAAATAATTAAATAAAATAAAATAAGAAATTTTAAGAAGATAAGAGGTCCTGAATACATATAACTAGCCTACATGTGGACGACAACTAACTGTTTTGGACGAAAAGTAGCGAAATCCGTACATTTTTCATTATTTATTTTTTTTTTTTATAAAAGAAAAAAACAATGAACGTAATTAGTTATCATTTTATATAAACTTAAAATAGAGTATATGTATAAGCAATAAATAAAAATATAATTCATTAACATTGGATTAATAGAACATATTTTTCTTATATCATGAACCTATGAACTCCACTAATGAAAACTAGCGAAACGACCCTATATGCCAGAATACAAGTAGGTTTAAATTTTAACATTTTGTGTAATAAATACTAAAAAATAACATATCCAAAACTCAGTCAATAATATTTTTAGAATACTCTAACGCTTTACCTTAAATACTGTTTACTGTTTGTTTGTGTTACATGATCGTGAGCAGGGTTGCCAGAAGTGCACACCGAAAAAGCGCGAATCTTGACGGAAAAAGCGCACACTAATAAAAAAAAACCGCCCAAAATTTAAATCTAAAAGAAATATATGATTTTCATTTTTTAGTCGAATTTTCTCCGAAAAATTAGACTTATACAGTCTATACGATAAGAGCTGCGAGAGGCGAGACCAGGGGCGCTATCCGTTTTCGGACCCGTAGAACACGATTATGTAAAAAAAAAAGATGTCTGATATATATATATATATATATATATATTTTCCCGCAACCTTTTAATATGTGTAGGGCCCCCCTATGGAAGTTAAGAGATGAAATTTGGTAAGTGGGGCTTATTCCGATGCACAACAATACTATCAAAGTGGGGTCAAATTTTGGGCAAATTTTTTTTCGGACCCGACCTTTAAGGGGGTGGTGGGGGGCGGAAAAGCAATAAAACTTTTCCAAACCGGTTTTAAATAATGTTTCGGTCAATTATCTACAACATATCCAAAATTCAGCTTCCTAGGATGATATGGTGGGAGTAGAGGGGGGAAAAACGATTTTCGCTGGATCTAACAGGCCCCCAGCCCCCCAGAATTAACGTAGAGGGTTGAAATTTGGTGTGTTGATAAAGTTCGTACCTAGGTTGTGCTTTTTGGAGGTTTTAATATTTTACCTCCACCCACCTCATTTTTAAGCTACAATTTCATGCATTTTCGACGTTTTCGAAGTTTGTACCACTCGCACAGGTCACCCGAATAAACCTAGAGGGCTGAAATTTTGTATTCGGATTGAGTTAGTATCAAGGGGGTGCCTTTTGGGGGTCTCGACTTTTAACCCCTACCCCCACCATTTTTATACCCAAAAGAACATGATTTTTCTTGTTTTTTAACACTTTCGTTCGGGTCAAAATCTCCCCAAATAAACCTAGAGGGCTGAAATTTGGTGTACAGGTTAAGCTAATAGCCAGACACTGTTTTTTGGAGGTTTCAACTTTTAACCCTTACCCCCACGATTTTTACGCCAATATTTCCTTAATTTTTTTGCTTGTTTTCTAACACGTCTAAAGACTCCATAAGGAAACCTAGAGGGCTGAAATTTTGTACGTGTATTCAGTTAGTATCCAGCTAGTACCTTGTAGGGAGTCCGCATCACTTTTCCCCCCACTTCTCCCATTTTTACATCGGAATTGAATGCTATTGTTAAATGTGTTTTAAAAGCATTATGTTTATTCTAAATACAAGTAGGCGAATAGTAATTTTAAAAAATTTAAAAAAAAGTGAACTTACTTTTATGACAAATGAAATACATACATATTAAGTAATTTAAAAATGTTATTAAAGTCACTGTTTATTTATAAATTAGGAATTTTGGATTTTTAGTATTTATAAAATAGAAATTTTGGATTTTTTTGGAAAGAAAAAATATCTTTATAAAGGCCTTCCAGTTTACTATTTTAGGTCCTTTTTTAATTTTTAAAACTAAAACATAAAGGCAATTAGCGGATAAACATGGGCAGGAATGTCCTCGTACGAATTGTGTTGGCTTTTTTTCTGCTACCTGTTTTCGGCACAAAATTGAAATTTACTGAGATACAGCCCTTAAATACTTAAAACCTTTTTTTAAAGCCTCGATCAGCCGAACACTCATCACCAGTTTTGAAACCAACAAAATGACAATTCGGTTGTAGACTTTCATTCAGATTTCGCTTGTAGACATTCAATACCGAAGATGAAGGGGAAAATTCGACTACCGTGATGGGGCCCCGCTGCTCACGGCGTTTTTTTAAATCATTTATTATTAAAAAATTATTGAATGTTATAAGTTAAATTATATAACAGACATAATGATTATTACTGTTTCTTAAAATATTACCTCGAACATCCATTAAAGGTTCGGTAATTCTTTCAGTGACAACTTCGTTCGATGCTATTAATCATAAACTTTTAATAAGACATAAGACGTTACATATTAGCAAAAATTTAAATATGTAACGTCTATAAGCTTCCAATTTCCAAATATGGTAGTAGACGTAAAATTGGAATTTTTGTTTGCGCGGTTTAATAGTGCACATGCGCGGAAATGTTTTATACCACAGACGAACATAAGGCTTGCTATCGGTGATGGAGTTGTTATGTATATTTTATAATTAAATTCAATTTATAATATATTATGTAGTTATAAAGTTATATATTTCTATCTCAGTCGATAAATTCAATCATTTTTATACCTACTATTTACATAAATAAAATAGAAAAGGCACAACATACTGCTGGCGTTCCAGACGTTATTTTTCATAGTTTTTCACGGTATAAATACTTAATTTTTGAAGTACAGCCACATTTAAAAATTATGGAATAAAAATAATCAGTCACCATGTTAGAAATTGTTGTTTTAATATAGAATGTACGTTAATTTTTGAATGCGTGCCCTCTGGTTTGTAATGGTGAAAGCTCCGTTAGCTAACGTTAGGCTAACAAAATTTTCGTCTGGAACGCCAGCATTCTGTGTCACAACAAGTATACCTAAAGTAAAAGTTAAGAGGATTGGAGTGAACCAAGAACAAAGTAAGAAATTTTCAAAAATAAAGAAAAATATTAAAAATTTAAAAATGTTTAATAATCATATGGACTACTTTCAAAATAGCCCAAATTGTGGAAAATCGCCCAATACAAATTATAAACGCAAAACATGTTTGAAATTCGCCCAAATTGCGGTAATATGCCCAAGCTGGCAACCCTGATCGTGAGTGAGTAAACCAGATAAACAGCTAATGTTTGTAGTTGTTGTGTATGTACACTGAACTATAAAGCATATCAATCTAATTCAATTTTTTTCAATACTTCCTTGGTAAATATTTTCGAACTTAAAGACCTATTAAACAAGGAACGAAGATCTTAACCATTGAACATACTACTGATGAGTAACATTTTATAATATTTTTAAATAGTCATAGATAT
Organism: Brachynemurus nebulosus; assembly: GCA_035578155.1. Lineage (NCBI taxonomy): Eukaryota > Metazoa > Arthropoda > Insecta > Neuroptera > Myrmeleontidae > Brachynemurus > Brachynemurus nebulosus. Next base: position 38,194,900 of record JAPWDM010000002.1, on the reverse strand, counting down.
CCACATTTATATCACACAAAAATCACTGGCAATAAGTGAAATTCAGATTCTCAAGTCTGTACAAGATTAAAAATACTTTATGTTGAAGATCAACTGTAATAAAACTCTTACCTTTTCTAACTCCCTTTTATTTTCTTCTTGCTTATGCCTATTTCGTGCTTCCAACTCTTCTCTGGTAACTTCTGTAATTCCTTCTTTAGCTAATTTCTTGGTCCACACGAAAGTCGACAACAAATTTCCATCGCCAAACGGATTATCTGTGTTTGTATAATGTAAATACTCGTTATCCCAACCCATACGTTCCTTGCGTTTACGTTCTTTAGCCTCCTTCTTCAACAACCGTCGAAGCCGCTTTTCTTCAGGTGTCTCGGTTGCTTTCAACAATTCCTTCTGTCGTCGTTTCTCTTCAGCCTGACGCAATCGTTCTTTCTGTAAACGTTGTAACAATTTTAACGATTTATCTGAACCGGTACTGCTGGAGGAAGAATCTGATGATGTAGATGAAGTAGATGAAGAGGATGAACTAAGTTTACGGTGGGATTTTGAACGAGATCGATCTGAACTTCTAGATTTCGATTTGTCTCGTGATTTATGACGTTTTTTCGATTTTTCTTTCTTTCGACGTTTTCTTTTGTAATCGACACTATCCGAGGAGCTTGAATCTCGACGAGATCGGGATTCATGCTTATGTTTCTTCTTTAATGAGGTATGTGATTCCCTGTGCTCCGAACGTGGCATTTAAAAAATTAATTATTAAGAAATATGTTGTAATTATTTAATAAAAAATTGATAATATTTGACAATCAATTTTTAACCTCGATTCATTTGCATATCTATGATACGATACCTCTAGGGACTTGACATTTTCATAAGTTGGTATTTGTATTAAAAAACGTTATTGGTCAATCATCTCTATGAAACGATTAAATTTAAAACGTTACAAATTCAAATTTAAACTCAAAACAAAAGAAGTATTCAACAAGTACGGTTGGCCGCTAGCTGCTATTCTCAGTGAATTTTTTCTAGAAAGTGATATTTCGAAGCGATTTATTTGAAATTATTTAACGATATTTAAAATGGCACACAAACAAATGTATTACTCGGATAAATATTATGACGACAAATATGAATATCGGTAAGTTTTTTTATAATTTTTAAAATGCCCTTGAAGTTTCATGGGAGACATTTTGTTCTTTACATGTTTGAATTGTAATTTTGTTTTAGACATGTCGTTATACCCAAGGAATTAGTAAAATACGTTCCGAAAACACATCTAATGTCGGAACAGGAGTGGAGAAACCTAGGAGTTCAACAAAGTCAAGGATGGGTACATTATATGACTCACAAACCAGGTAAATTTTTTTCTTTTACTATATCGTAAAAATTGTAACGGTCGTAATTTAAAATTTTTGTATTTTTTTTTCTTTTTATAAAGTTTTACATGAAATTTTTAATTATGTAATTGTAATTTTTTGAAAATTTTTCGTTTTTGTGTCTCATAAAATGTTAATGTTTAAATTATTATCATTTAAGATGGATTCCTTTCATTTATCATCCAGAATTCTCCATTTTGTTACTTTTTTTTTAAAAAAAAAAATAGCTCTTAGTTTCTGATTCCTGACTAGAATTGTGATTTATTGGTAAAGCAAGTTGCTCAGAGCTGGTCATACTTCTCAATTTGGATAGAGTAGTTTTTAGGTTGAAAAATTTTAATCAGAGTTTCTGTGGGATTAAAATTTGTTAATTTTAGTAATTGCGCGGGGAGTAGGAGGGTTAAATTTTTATTTCTATTTGTCAAAAGACAGTTGAGGTGTAAAAAAAAAAAACTTACAAACAGAAGTTTGTGTAATTTAAAATTTTGTATCTACCCTAAAATGTTTCAATTGTTTTGATGACGCCAGGGTGAGAATTTTTTTCAAATTAATAACGATTGCAACTTTTTTTTGCCGTTTAAGAAACTATTTACACGTTCAGTAGCCTTTTCATGAGTCATAGATATGTCTCAATTTAGACTCTTTATGCACTATTCTGATTCGAGCTTGGATGGAGACGGAAAAATATAACAGATGACATTTTTCCACTACTCTGAAGGCTGTTGAAGAAGTATCTTTTTATTATGGGACTAGGAGAGAGTGTTCGTTGCCACAAGTGTGGCATGAAGGACCAGTCCTCGTCCTGTATTTATGAAGCATTGCCTTCCTTGAGGTGTTAGTGTCTAAGATCTCCAATATTCAGTTTCGATAGCATCAAGAGAACAGATTTTAAGGCAACCCTGATATTCTACAAAGTGCTAGGTGTTAGCTGGCCCCTTTTAGATTACGTGGGGCCTAGTTGGTTTGTTTTGGGTGGTTTGTGTATGACGAAAACTTTGATTTGGTTCCCACATTTATCATTCATTCATTTGGCTCGAAATAAGTTGTCCCATGAATACCGTGGTTCAGTAAGGCAAAACCGATATACATTATTCATAATATTCGTGGACCGCAGTCTAGTGGTACGTTCGAGAATTATCCGATCTGATACTAGTGTACAAGCACGTATTCCATTTAAATACTCCTAACAATTACTTCAGTTCATAAAATCCGAATTGAAAAAAACATCGATATTCGGATCTCAGGATAATACTAGGGTTTCCGATTTTTAGCCAAAAAATCGATTTTGTGGATCGATTCGAATCGCCAAACATGATGGCCACATTACTGGAAAACCTGGAAATGTCAGGGAATTTTTACTTTCTGGAAAAGTCAGGGAATTTTACCAGAAGATTGGAAAAAATTGATTTTTATATGATTTTCCACTTGTTTTGAGATTAGATTTAAAAATTATTGCGTATTTCTGATTAGATTTAAAAATTAACGCGTCTTTCTTGTTTTTTTTTTTTTTTTTTTCTCATTTACTTTTTTATGTCAAATTTTTTTTTTTTAGCTTTTTTGGGATAAAGCAGGGGTGGCATTTTTCACAAAATAGGCACGGAATTTTTTAATAAAATTTCTGGAAAACCTGGAAAAGTCAGGGAATTTGATCTTCAAAAATCTGTGGCCACCATGCCAAAGCAAAGATCGACACAGGAGAAAATCTAATTACAAAAGATCGATTTGACGAAAATCGATTCAGTTGTACTTACAGAAAATTAAAAAAAATATAAATATTTTAATCATGCAGTTTCTTATTACGCAATCATAAATCAGTTTCAAAAAAACTTATCAATTTTATTTCCTTTGAAGATGAAATACTGAATTTAGTTTAAATAAAGTAGTTCCCGATTTGCACTAAAAGTGTCACACGAATCCAAAATCTTATTAAATTTTTTATAAATGAACTATTTTTAAAGTGGTAAAATTATTTGATAGCATATAAATAGTTAAAACATATTCTTAATCGATAATTCTAAAAAATCATCATATTTTTACTAAAAATATTCTAATCTCTGGTAAGTCTGTATCGATTTGGTCTCCAAAGAATCGATTCGAAAAATCGGAGATCGACTCTCCAAAAATCGATTTTCAATAAAATCGTATCGAGGTATCGGAAACACTAGATAATACACAAAGGACATTACCATATTTAGTAAACATAAGTTGTTTGTAGCTGTGTACAATACTAGTGCTGCGTTAAATTCTCTTAGTCGTGCATAGGATGTATAGTGAGCTTTAACTTCTACCAGTATTTTTTAAATTTACAACACAGCAACTTTTGTTTGATCGGTTTTTAAAATTAAAACCCTTTAAGAACTGTTTAAATCATAAAAAATTCACAAAATCAACAGAACATTTTTACTCACTTTATTGCAATTTTTATACACTAGAAGCGCTGCAATCGATTGCAGTACCTCTACTTAGTACATACCAGGGCTTAATTTCTAAAACTGTAGGTGCCGGAACGCCGTTTAAGTTTTTTTTTTCTTTTTTTTTAAATTACCTAGAAACTAGTGATGAGCAGAAAAAAAGGTAATACACTTTCACGGCCACTTGGTTTTTTGACTATAAAAAAAATCCTAGGACATGCCGGACCGTTCCAGCAAAAAATAAAAATCCCTGGGAGGTGCTGGAACGCCGTCCGGGGTGCCAGAACACCGTTTCGTCGCGTTCCAGCTGAAACTAAGCCCTGCTTGGTACTCTGTTTAGAGCGAACAGATAAAAATAAAATTAATCAGTTTTTATTTTTAAAGAAATTTCGTGTCCTAATATATTTTTTTGTTTTGTTTCAGAACCTCATATCCTGCTATTTAAACGTGCCATTACTACACCTCCAAACTAAATCATTTGGTTTTGGAGTTGCCATCTTCTGTATATATCGCTATATAGTATATTGTCTATCTTCTTCTAGCTTATAAGATTGTATTTTTAAAAATGCAGTATATTTTCAAAATTTTCAGTTAACGTCAGTTTAGCTTAAAATTTTTCATTTTTTTAGTAAAAAGGGGGAAAAAATCAAAAATATTTTGCTTTTTATACATTTACTTTTTTATAATTTTTACTTTGTATGTAATTTAATTTTTTGAAAACATGCCTTAACTTTTAAAAATAACGTCTTGTATTTTGTGATTTTTAGGATTACATTGTGATAGTTAGAATTAATTTAGTTTTAGTGTTTTTTCTTTTTGTTTGTAAATTTTTTCCATAGAGTACAACAACATTATAAAAATTCATATTCAGAATAATTATCTATTGCTAAAAGTCTCCAGACTTATATCAAACAATTCTTAAAATAATCAGAACATGTAATTTAAAGTTAATTTCCTAGTGTAAATCATGTAAATCATTATTGTCTTCTTAATACAGTTGAAACTTGTAATTCATCACTCATTTTAATATTATAGTTTCATAAGTATTATAATATATGTAATATGCGTAAAAATATATTCGGGAAAATTACAAAATCAAGACAATGCTATAATTACAGTAAAATTAAATTGTTTTTTAAATTTTTATAAACTAAAAGACTAAATTTCAAAATTCTCTATTCTGTTCTTTTAGCACTTCAAAGTTTTATTTTTTGGCAATTTACTTTTACTGATATCAGTTTTCTTGGCTTAGCTTTTTACCTAAAAGTATTATATTTACAAGTTTTAACACATTTTAACCATACAGTTTTATTAGAATTACTTAACGGTCGAAGTTAATCTTTAGATTATAAATATTTTTTAATATCTGATTATTTTTTGCATTTATATTTTACTTTAAGAAAAAGAAAACATACATTTTACAATGTTTTTGACTGATTTTTCTTTTTATAAAGTGGTTTAGCTTTAAGACTATAAGAATCGATTTATTTTATTGATTTAAAATACTTTTGACTAACTTCATTACAGAAATATTGGGCGTGGTTTAATGCTTAGCCATCTGGTAACGGATAGCAGAACTATTGCGAGTAGGCAGTTAAAGAAATGGTAGCAATTTTGAATTGTCTATTTTTATTTAGAAGCAATTATTATGGAAAAAGAAAAATAACATTTCCAAAAATTGACCGTTTAGAATTTGCAAACTAAACAGCACAAATTTTAAGGTTGTTTGGGAGGTACAATTGGACACAAAAGTACATAAAATTAGAAATTCGTGAATAATTATGTTGTATAATAAACTGTGAGGTAAATATAAATAATTATCTTTACTAAATAATATCTATCACACTACAACTGCTTGTACAATACATAAAACTATAGCTCTTAGCTGACTACAAGAGTTGAGTACATTCTGAGGATTTTTGGGAGGAATTTCAAAGTGGAACGAGACGATTGAAAATTTAGTAGAATGTTCCTCATTAAATACTGAGGCCCCTGTGAAAATTTAAAACCGATTCACTAAGCCGTTAAAAAGTTATTAAAAAAAAAAAAAAAAACTGTAATTTTACATGTATTCTTATGAAAATTCGACGACAGAACAGATTAAATAACTTTTTAACGGCTTAGTAAATCGGTTTGAAGTTTTCACAGAGGCCTCAGTATTTAATACGGAACATTCTACTAAATTTTCAACCGTCTCGTAAAAATCCTCAGAATGTACTTACTTAGCTCTTGTAGTCAGCTGAGAGCTATAGTTTTATGTATTTGTACAAGCAGTTGTAGTACAGTTGGTTAGATAACTATTTATTTACCTCTTAGTCTGTTATACAACTCAATTATTCACAGATTTCTAATTTTATGTACTTTTATCTCCGATTGTATCTCCCAAATATCCTTAAACCTAATAAACTTTTCTTACTAGCAGTAGTTATTTTTTTTACAATTCCCAATGGAGCTGCAGCTTATACTATTATGATTTTAAGAGCTTTGGTAATTAAGTAAGATTCGAATTAAAAGTTAAGTATTGATTACTTTTCTTTATCATTTTGTACTGTTTTTTTATTTGCCGTTAGTTTGTTACTACATTTTTCTATAAAAAAATTTTAGTAAAAAAAACTAACAGAAAAATTTTGGAAAATTTTCATGTTTATTTTGTAACAAAATTTATAAAAAATAAATCAATAGAAACTAAAATTGTGTTTTATTCACAGGCCAAAGAACATATTATATAATTATGTATATATCCTATAATTCGTTGGTCTATGCGGTTTTATGTTTTTATAATTGTTATATAACCTATACTCAATTCATATACAAAATTTCAGCTCTCTAGGTTTATTTAGGGAGCCTGTAGGCAAATCAGACCTATCGAAAAAGTAATAAACAGTGATATACAGTAATAAATATATAATGACATAAAAGCAGTGGTAAGTATTGATGTAAGAATCGAATAGTCTGAATATGAATACCGTATACATATATAGCCAAATGGATATGAAAAAAACGTCCCAACATCACGGTGCAGATTTGGAAGTATTTGGTTCGTTTTGCGCAAACGCGACTTTTTTGGTGGTAATATGAACCAATCTGAACAGTAAACACGGTAAACACTAATTGATGCATCTGCGCAAAACAACTGAAGTGCCTCTACCCGATGTCTATCCGTCTCACATGGTTAAAAGCCTTAAAAATGCAGTATGCTATCAAGAATGCGAATCTGTCATCGACACTTTTTAAAATCTGATTTGTTTCCTACTAGTAATTATTTTTATAGATTTAAATGTACTCGAAAAGAATATTTACCTTTCTATGTATACAATATTTTATTCTATATTTGTATTAATTATAATAAAGGAAGTACCTTGGATTAACAATTTGGAGCAAAGTTTACGTTCATCGTCATCTAAATCTTTACAACTTTCATCATTATTGTCCTGAAAATGACACACATTTCAGTAAGAGGGATACCAGCAGCATATTCATCACATTTATTTTTTTTATATTTCTCCCATTTTCTAACTCAGTCATATCATTGCTAGAAATAAATTTTAAAAGAAAGGATAGAAATGTAGGATTAAAGTTCAGTTTAGAAAGAATTTCATAATAACAATTAAGAAATTTGTATCATTATGGAGAAAAATTTTATCATTATTTAGCAGAAAAAAAAGAAACGAAAAATTAGGGAGCATTCGAAACGCACCTAGCCAAAGTGTCTTGATCTTACTTTTAAGAATATTACACTTGTTTTGAAGTGTTTCTGTCTTACTTTGGAGATATTTGTATATTCCTGTCTCTCTTTCCATGTTCTTGAGAGAAGGGTGAAGATATGTATACGATGTATACATACCTTCACCCTTCTCTCAAGAACATGGAAAGAGAGACAGGAATATACAAATATCTCCAAAGTAAGACAGAAACACTTCAAAACAAGTGTAATATTCTTAAAAGTAAGATCAAGACACTTTGGCTAGGTGCGTTTCGAATTCTCCCTTAGTTTATGTAAATACATATAAACAGAAAACCAGAGAACCAACCGATAAAGAAAAACTAATGTTGCAAAAATGTGCTTGCATTTTGCTGCACCCGCAATACAAGAACATTTTGCAGAAATATTTATCTCATTACTGATAAGTTCTACCTTCATTTCAATTTGATGCACTTGTTGCACCTGAGACGATGATTGACAAACAGCAGCTATTTGTATGCATTCTGAGCTTCTTGTTTCTTTCAAACCACATGCAATAATGTGATTTGCTTTATAAACCTGTTCTCCTTCAACTAAAGGTCTTTTAGAATTACCCAAATACTTAATAATATCATTGATATTTATTTCAAATTGTTTATTATCAATTATGTTAAAAAAAAGTTGCTTACGTTTGTACTTTCCTATTTCTTTTTAAAATTGACTTGTTATAGAGAGGTTTTATTTTTAACCACCAGATGGCACTAGAATCAGTTCCCGTGGCGAATATCTACGAGCAGTTACATAGAGCACTAGAGAAAAAATATCTATCTCTATACTACTGGAACCAGTGTAACCACTTGAGATAGAAAATATGTTGTATACGTGCACGGTGTTTACTTTGTATTTGTGCGGTAAACTCTGTTAGTGTGAGTGATCGGTGGTGCACGTGACCCTGGTTCGCATACATATGTGTGATACTTGTGCGGGTTCTACAATGCTAACAACAATCAAATGCATTGTTGTTTGACTGACTTACACTCAGCGATGGGTACTAAGCAAATGACACTAAGCAGCCTAAGATGCACATAAAAGCACATAAGTGATTACAGAAAAGAGATAGTTATATTCGTTCTATTTGTTCTGTGAGCAGTTACGTTAAAGTTCCACTCAACGTCACTAGATGGCATACTTTTTATTCCTTATTTCATTGATTGTGTACACACCCTTACATTCTGTTTATCCGTTTTATGTTACTATATTCACATCAGTATTTTGAGATTATTAACGCCACGAGTGGTAAAAAAAGAAAGCCTTATAATGTGCCATTTTCGTGACCAATTTTGTCGATTCCTCCCATATAAGTAAGATCTCCATCTTATAATACTCCATTGTTTTAGATATGAGAAAACGGAGAAAACCACGAGAAAACAGCATTCGGCCTTTGGGGAAAAGAAGACCAAAAAAATTTTTTTTATTTAATAAAAGAATTTAGTAGTCACCAATTGTAATGTAAAATAGTATAAATTTTAAAGAATATTATTTATTATTTTAATATTAAAAATATATAATTGTTTTTATTTTTAATGTAAAAAAAATTAAGAAACAAAATATACCTAAAGATTTTAAATATCACGCCACAAACAAAAAAGCATGGCTTTATTATGCGTCATTTGAAATATAGCTATCAGTTTTGACATTTTCTGAATAAATGTAACACAATAACATAAATAATAGAAACAGAAAAAGATGTTTTGAATTATTTAATGTTAGTGATTGAAATTATATTTTAAGAAATAGCAGTGCAGTAATTACACTGATAATATTTCTTTTTATAGGTTATGTTGTAATGTTTTGTGTTTAATATTTCAAATAATAAGCGGTTGAAATGGCATCAATTCAAGAACAGTTACAAAGAAAACGTGCCCCCATTGATACTTGGGACACAAAAGAAAAATTACTGTTAGCATCAGCCGTTGTAAGAAGTGGTGATCAAAACTGGATGTCTGTAAGTCGTTCAATGAAAACTTTGGGTCACACAACTCGACCTAGTGATTGGTACTCTCAAAAAAATTGTGCAGCACAGTATGGCCTTTTGTTAGAAAATGTAGAAACACCTAAACGTAAGAAACGAACCACCGGTTCTGAAGCTGTCATCGAAACACCTAGTGAAAGTATTCTCAGACGACTGAAAGAGGAAAGAATGCTAGAATTAAAACGAATTATGGCCGAGGAACGAAAAACGTATATGAAATTAAAAGAAGAGATCAATCTGGTAAAATCTGGACGAGCTGACGAGGCGCAGCTACGAGAAATGTGTTTACAAATCGACCAAGAGAATAAACAGAAGGAAAAGGAAGCCCAGATGTACGCTGAGTGGCTCAAGCAGCGAGAAGAAAAGAAACTAGAATTAGAAAGACAGTGGCGACCAGTCAATAAAATTTTCACACAAACTGGTCAAAAGCGAAAAATAGATGCTGTAGATAGCCCATTAGATTCACCGAAAATTGAACCTCATTCGCTCGAAGATAACTCTCAAGAAAGTAATAAACCAGCGATGTCGCCTCTATTAACTAGTCTCTTAAAATCTCCTTCGCCAGCACCAAATGCCACATCCTCGATTTTACATTCTGCTATCACAAGTAATAACCAACGGGGAGCTTCGCCAACAATTGCTAGTTTACTGAATTCATCACCGGAAGTCACAGTTTCACCGGGTATTCAACAACTTGTTAGCACCGCCATCGGCCAAGAACCGATACAAAACAATAATATTAATTTAGCACCAGCAATTCAGGTTTTAGAGCCGAACTTAATTTCGACAAATATATCATCAGGAATAAATTTACTCTCCAGTCCAGTCGATATCAAGAAAGAAGGAAGCTTACAGTCCAGTTTAATTCTTCCCTCGGATAATATCGAAGAAGAAATGCAACTTATCGAAGAAGTTATAAAAAACGTTGAAGAAAACGAAAGTAAAGAACTCCTTGAACGCAAAGAAGAACTTTCCCTTCACGAGTCCGACCAAAGTAAGATCGGCGAGATAAAAAATGAATTAGATAAAACCTTAACCGAAGAGCAACCAAACGTTGCAGAAGTTCTTGCGGCTATTTCACAGCAAATTGAACCACCCGCAACTACAATTAAGGAAGAGGTGAACGTAGAAGAAGTTCAAGAACAACCTGAACCTGAAATCGAAAAACCACCTGCGATAGAAGAACCACAAAAACCACCGCCAAAAATCACAATCAACTCTATTAATCCACCAACAATTCGAGAAGTCTCCGTTGTCCTGGAAGACATCGACCCCACTCAAAATCAAAATATTGAGATAAAAAAGGAAACTACTGATGTTATCGACGAAACAGAGAAAGAAGATACCAATTCAGTACAAGAATCCGAAATAAAAATCGAAGATCGCGAAGAATCCACTAATGAATCTTCGGTCACAGAAGTCATATCGCAAACATCCAGTGAAGAATGCGCAGCAATGAATGAAGAAAATAAAGACGAAGATAAAAAGGAAACAAAGGAAATTACAGAAGAAATTGAAATAAAACAAGAAATCAGAGAAGAAAAAATGGACGCCGAAGCATCAAATTTATCGAACAGTACAAAAGATGATCTAATTGACGATTTACCGAAATCATCACTCACAGACGACTCCGATTTTGATGAATCATCATCAGTTCCACTCGTGAAAACGGAAAAAGTAAAACGCGATTATTCCCGAAATAAAAAGAAAGAAGAAAAAGAAATCGATTTCCTATTAGACGATAAACTCGAATTGACTAATGATGATGAAAAAGATCTACTGGATGATCTTGAGTCATTAGATACCGAGAAAAAAGCTGATAACAAATCAAAAATCAAAAATTTAGATCAGGATCGTTCCGAAAGTCCATGGACTGAAGAAGAAGCTGAAGTGTCTCTAGCACGTACTAAACGTCGATATTCCACACCAGCGACACCAAGCGATTCTATACCAAACAGTCCGGCATCAAGTGTCGCTGGCTTCGAAGACGATCGAGAATATCGTGCGTGGAAAAAATCGGTTATGCTCGTGTACAATCGAATGGCCACACATAAATATGCCTCACTATTTTTAAGACCAATTACTGACGATCAAGCGCCCGGATATCATAGTATTGTTCGTGAACCCAAAGATTTACATACACTGCGACGCCATATTGATAATGGTCAAATTAAAACCACACAAGAATTTATACGTTACGTGTTGCTTATGTTTCAAAATGCCATAATGTACAATAAAACCAACGATTATATTTATAATATGGCCAGAGAAATGCAAAATGAATGTATCGAACAAATTCAAATATTGGTTCAAGCGCAAGCGCAAGTTGAAACGCCAGCTAGACGGGAAACCCGCACAAGTGAACCAGGATTGAAGAAAACAGATTTATCACTTTCGAAAAGTCGTAAACGAAAGTTAGAATAAAAAAATAAACAAACTATTTTCAATCAATTTTGAAAGTTGGACTTTCAAAATCTTGAACTAAAATTTATTTTGATTTTAAAATTATTATCATATTGGATCAGTTTCTTTCTCAAAGTGTTTTAAATTATAAACATTTTTTTTTCTTTTAAATTGTAAATAATTTTCATTTGTAATTTAATATACAAATTTTTTTATAAAATGTAAATAATTGTTAAAAATAAACGATAAAATTGAATAAAATAATGTCTTATTATTTGTGTGTTCGCTAGAAAATTTTGTTATAAAACCTTTCCTAACTGACAAGTAAACGTCCCGAGGCCGGACCTATCGATTTTGATGAAACTTAGATATGTTGTACAACACTCAAAAATAAGCGACACGTTTTTTTCTTTATCGGCGGAAAAACGGTTTGAAGGGGTGAAATCGCCCTCCAAAAATTGGGGTAAAAATTTAATTTTTTAAATATCTCGAAAACGGTAAGAGATAAAGCAAAAGTTTAAATTGGCGATATTGCTCTTTTTTAAAGAGCTATCTATTGGTATGCAATTTGTTCAAATTGTGTCAACAGGGGTGGCTGGGGGTTAATTTTGCAAAAAGGGGGTGAAAATTAAACAATATATTTAAAAATTTTGTTTACAGATTTGAAATCTACGTCAAAAAATCTAATTGACCTGTTTTTGCTCAATGTCCTAATATTAAGTCTAGGGGTAGTTAACTAGGGGGTGACTGTGTCGAATAATCGTACTACTTGGGTAGTTTAAGAAGTTTTTCTTCATGGAAAATAGTTTAAGACATTTAGAATAACGTAGAAATGAAATTTTCGATTTCAAGATTCAGTTTGAGCAACATTGGAGAGGGGGTGAGTCACCCTCTTAAATTACATATTAGTTAACATACATTAATTTTTAATATTAACACACTGACAGTGGGTAATAATGTCACAATAAGTGGTTCTGAAGTTGGACTATCGTATGTAAGGTTTTTGTTAGGTTTCCATTCATTTTCAAAATATCGTTATTTTCCGTATCGATAACTTTCGATAACGAAAACTATAACATCCATTAAAAAACAAACTTTATGAAAACCTTACATACGACAGTCCAATTTCAGAACCACTTATTGTGACATTATTACCCACTGTCAGTGTGTTAATATTAAAAATGATTGTATGGTAACTAATATGTAATTTAATAGGGTGACTCACCCCCTCTCCAATGTTGCTCAAACTGAATTTTGAAATCGAAAATTTCATTTCTGTACCGAATATATACATATCACAGCATTTTGAGCCGCCATATTGCAGGACGAGTTACTCGTCTTAATCATTTAAAGGTTAATTTTTTAAGCTTCCCGCTCTGTTTTGGACAGAAAATGGATGACATGTCACGACTCTATTTATTATAGGGACTCTAACACATATTAAATATTAAAACTGCGATTTCTAACTTATTGTTAGTGACTAGTTGTTTTTTATTTCACAATTTTTGAATGTGAATGTACTTTACAAGTTAAGAATTTATACTGAAAAAATCAAAGAAAAGTCACGAAAATACGGTCGTTAATTCTTTCTGAATGAGCGTCCTCTTGTTTGTAACGGTGCAAGCTCCGTTACGTAACGTTAGGTAACAAAATTTTCTGGTGAACGTAATATTAGTAACAATCGCCGAGTTCGTTGCTGAGTTTTTCTGCTCAAAGTGAGCTGTTAGCGCATGCGCAAGAACATTTTTATGAAGTATGAAATAGACGAAATACTTGTGCTCATAATATGAAGTATTTTGGAGCATGCGTATTCCATAAAAAAGTTCTTGCACATGTGCCCACAGCTCACTTTGAGCAGAAAAACTCACCAAAGAACACGGCCATTGCGGCGTTCGCCAGAAAAGTTAGTTAGCCTAACGTGAGCCAACGGAGCTTGTACCGTTACAAACCAGGGGGCTTGCAATTAAAAATTTAACATGCATATTAAGCGGGTTATTCATGTTAAGCCGCTGCTACACGATGCTACGAACACCTTCCAACATTCGACGTTGGATGGTTCATAGCATCGTGTAGCCGTTGTTCGAACCTACGAGTGTCCAATGTCGAGTGTCAAACGTTCGCATTTGGTCGTGTCCCGTTCGATGTCGGTATTCTTGCACCGAGTCAAAGGGATGCTTCGAACGTTTGAAGGTCAATGTTGGTTGTGTTGGTTGGTTCGACTCAGCAGCTGCACGACTCGTTCATGTGAAGAGAGACAACATCAGTGTATAACATTAGAGATAACATCAGACAGATAACAGCGTCGCCCACTGAGTACCAACACATCATCATTCGTATTGGATCAAACATTCGATTCACCGTGTAGCAGACACATTCGTCGCACCAACTATCGAACTTAATTGCCTCAAACGTTCGATCGAACGTTGGAAGGAACGTTCGTAGCATCGTGTAGAACCCGCTTTAGAACGGTCGCACGAACTGTCGATCGAACCGTCGCACAATGGGGCCAAAGTAGGTAAAAGATGGCAAAAATTATTTTGTCCTTTTATTGACTACAGAATAGTTATATTAACAATATATTTTAATTTTACTTGATATTTATTAATAAAATGCTGGGTGTCCCACTATACAGGGTGTCCCATAACGATTAGTCAAATGATATATCAAAAATCATTCGTCGCATTAATTTGAAATTTGCAGATTTTGTTTGACCTTAGGTTGAGACTTTTTTCATACAACTCGATTTCATTTCCGGTTACTGGTTTCTAGCCACGTGGTATCAACTTATAAATTTTAAATGGAATATGGAATTTTTGACAACTAATTTCGATGATACGCTTAATTTTAGCTTTAACTTAACTGGAATATTCGGTATCTACATATAAATCTAATAAATTCGAGTGTTTTATTTAATTATTTGATATTTTTATGCATCACTGAGAGCTTATATGAACTTTCTAAGCTTCTTATTGTTGATTTTTACACAAACAAAATGAAAATAAAATCAGCAAATTTTGAAAAAAAGTGCAATTTGGTGCAAACTCTGCAATCATAATACCAAAATAGACTAGCTGCTTTGTCCAATGGCACAAATATATCCGTTGGATTCGATTGGATACGTAACTAAAATTCTTTGAGAAATTAATTTTTACAGAATTTTTTTAGATAATTCAACCATGTTTCATTAAAGCTTGATAGTATCAATACGAGTACTGATTTTAACAAATAAGATGCATAAAAAAATAACAGATCATGGGGAACATCGCCCATTATAACCGATTTTAGTTTTTTTTTTCTTTTTTTTTTTATAACTTAAATAATGGTCCCGCAAATCACTACTATACATACAATGATATCGTTTAAAAAACAATCAATTTATAGAAATAATAAATAATAGTCGATATATTTGCACCCCCCGCTCTATTTTACATAAGTTAATTAAAGAGGTCGTTGCTAGAATATTTTAGCTATTGATTTATGGGGTCATATAAATTGTAGCTTATAATTTAATTTTTTGTATTTTTGACGCTTTTAATGGTATTTGGCCCCACTGTGCGTCGCTATGACAGTTTCATTGCAACACAAACATTGTGACTCACAAGGAAAGGGCAAGAAGCCGAAAATTAAAAAAAAGCTGAAGCTTTGTTAGTATGGTTCATTTCAGTTAAATTTAACCATGCTTCGTCACTTTGAATTTAAATAATTTCCGTTTTCTTGGCTTTATCTCTTTTATTATTGCATTTATGTAAATTTTAAATTTGCAGTTTATTTTTAGAAAAGAATAGAAGATTGATTTGCTCCGAATATAAGAATTATTTAATTTTTTAACGAAAACTCATGATCAATTGTATCTGAAATGAGGTATATACAGAGAGTAGCTACCTAATAACAAAAAATATCAGTTGCTGCTAAAAAACGTTTTTAAGGGGTGAAACATCCCCTCAAAGTTGGAACTCAAAAATTTAAACATCGATGAAATTTTGTTTACAGGTACCTTAAAAAGTTCTAGTCATATATATAATATTATTTATTTTTTGCATTAACACATTTTTAAGGATTGAAACAAGCCCCCAACTCTGTATTTAAAAATTTAAAAATTGATGATATTTTGTTTATATATACTATACAGAGCTCTAATAAAAAATATAACATTTTTTGCATCTACAAATTTTTAGGGCTTGAAACCACCCCTTCATATGTGTATTTAAAAATTTATTTTATGATATTTTGTTTACATATGCTATACAGAGCTCTAGTAATAAATATAACATTTTTTTCATCCATAAATTTTCAAAGGTTGAAACCACCTTCAAATGCGTACCTAAAAAATTGAAAATTGGCGATATTGTGTTTACATATACATATTTCAGTGACCAAGTGATGTTGTTAGGTTACGATGTAAATTTACATATGCGAAATATTGTGATCAAAATTCAAGAACTCACTCACAATCAATTCTCGTCTCCAAGATTTCGAAAATTATTCCAGTATGCTTGGTACAAAAGTGGATACCTGGATGTATCTCTTGGAAAATTTGAACATCCCGTAGAATTCTGTTACCTTAGGAGTGAAACATCTATACCGCGTTGTAGAGTTTGTGAAAAACCGGCATTTATACGATGTGCGTGGTGTAAAATATGCTTGTGCTATGAACATTTTTTTCATCAGTTTCATTACTGCGATAAATTTGAGCTATAATCAGTTAATAAACCATTAATGTATTTTTTTTTTTGCAATACAGATAACTTTTAAATAGTGTTCTATTCTGCAATACAGATAGCTTTTAAATGATGTTCTTCTACTCTAGCGCTATTCTGGCGAGTTTTTGAACTGTTACTTAGTACTTAAAACGGGACACTTTTTGAACTATTTTTCTATTGTTTTCCGGCCAAGATGGTCCTCCTGATATCTACCCTCCATAGTATATATAAATAAAATTATGTCAATTTTAATTTTTCTAAGCACACACTTGAAGGGGTGGTTTCACCCTTTAAAAATGTGTGGACGCAAAAAATTATGTTATATTTATCATTAGAATTTCATATAATGTGTAAAAACAAAATATCGACAATTTTTAATTTTTTAGGTACGCACTTGAAGAGGTGGTTTTAACTATGGAGGGTGGAGTGTCAGGAGAAGTATCTCCATATATAAAAAGTGGCCCCAAAAGTGGATGAAATTAAGATGGCACTAGTGTATTAAAATTCTTAAATTTAAAATTAAGCGCTGAAAATTTTAAAACTGAAACAACAGTTTTTATTGTTTTTAACAGTTTTAATTGTTATATTTACTTCAATTTTTATTTTTTTTATATTTAATTCAATTTTTATTGTTTTTAATTCAATTTTTATTGTGTTTAACAGTTAGTATTTCCCTTTGGCATACTTCACTTCACTTATAATCGCTAAGTTCAGATCAAACCCTGATTGCTTATCAGCGCCGTTCTGGGTAATTATTAAACTATTATTTCATCAAATTTAGGGGCCACTTTTTCGATTCAAGTCCCATATGAGATACTCCTCCTTTAACTCTACCCTCCATAGTTTCAACCCTTGAAAATTTGTGGATGCAAAAAATCCGCGACAAAATAACCGTGGACAAAATAACCGAATGACAAAATAACCGTACGACAAAATAACCTTAGACAAAATAACCGAACGACAAAATAACCAAACGACAAAATAACCTTAAAGTTTATTTATTTATTATTTTGTTAAAATATTAAATCTAAATTACAAAGATAAAACTGTAGCAATATTTTGTAAATACTTATGTTTTTGTTCTGCGTTATATTTAATCACAAAGTATATTGTCAAAACTAACCTAACCTTCGGGCAAAGGGTGATCTTAACTAACTTCACTACCTAGTTTTTATATAAAAAACTCGAAGCATATTGTCAAAACTAACCTAACCTGCGGGTAAAGGACAACTTTAACTAACCTCACTACCTAGTTTTTATATAAAAAATCGAAGTATATTGTCAAAACTAACCTAACCTTTGGGCAAAGGGTACCTTAACTAACCTCACCACCTAGTTTTTATGTCAAAGTCGAAGTATATTGTCTAAACTAACTAAAGTAAGCTAACTTGTAAATAATAAACAAATACTTTACTTTGCAAAATACCACTTTTATTTTTGAAACTGTGACAATATTGTTTCGAACCGTTAGTTCATTTTCAAACAGAATAAAAATTATATTCGATACATGCCCTTATATACCTACTAGTTTTATCTACCTATACTTATGAAGGGGAGTGGTATATGGTGTGGAAGTGGAAGGGGCGGGGGTAGTGGGAGAATCCGAAAAACAAGAAAAACAAGATTACATTACATGTGACAAATGCAAGCAAACACGTGACAGAAGATTGAAATTGACAAACAAACAATATTACAGAAAAATACAATTTTTAAAGGTTTAATTAAATTATAATATTGAAAATAAAGTTGAACTGTAGATATCGGTGTAGTCATTTAAAAGGTGATCGGAGTTGTGTTTATTTATTTCTATTGCTTCTAGGATTGTTAACTTCTGTCCTTTGTTTGCCTCGTGTAGCACGGTAATTTCCCGTTCTGGTGTGTGTCCGGTGTCAATTAAATGCCTCGCAAAAGCAGAGTCGGATTTCTTATTCCTATAGGATCTGAAATGCTCTGCTCTCCGGGTTTCAAAGTTTCTGCCAGTTTGACCGATGTAAAAACTATTGCAGTCTTGGCAGTTTAATTTGTAGATACCCGATTTTTTAAGTTTATCAATTTTTGTTTTATTGTTATATATTAAGTTTCCTAGATTAAAGCCTGATTTAAATGCTATATTTATGTTAGATTTTTCTAGAATTTTTTTAATTTTATCTGATATATTACTAAAATATCTTATAGTTTTAAAGTTAGTTTTTAGTTCTGGTTTAACGGAGGGGTAAATTTCTTTTAAAATTTGTTTAAATTCTTTTTTAGCTATTAATTTATCGATTAAGTTTGAATTATATCCGTTATTATTCGCTATTATTTTTATATTATTTATTTCTTTTTTAAAATTTTCTTCCGACAAAGGTATATTAAACGCTCGGTGGATCATGGAATTATAGACTGCGATTTTATGTTGATACGGACTTATTGAATCATTTGGAATTGTAATGCCAGAGTAAGATGGTTTTCTATATATGTTGAAGTCAAGTTTATTGTTAATTTTAGTTATAGTTAAATCTAAAAAATTTATACTATTATCTTTTTCTACCTCAAAGTCAAATTGAATTTTTGGGTTTAACGAATTTATTGACTCTACAAATTTTTCTAGTTGGCGGATCGATCCATCAAAGCCTATAATTATATCGTCCACGTATCTATACCAAAATTTTACATGTTGTTTGGTTAGTGTGTTGTTCATTATTACTTCCTCTAAGTTCGACATATAAATTTCGGCCAACAGAGGGCTCAAAGGTGATCCCATTGAAAGGCCACTTGTCTGTCGGAAGAATTTATTGCCGAACTCAAAGTAGTTTTGTTTTAAAATTGTATTAAAGGTGTTTATTAACTCGGATTGTTTTGCTGGATTTTTTTATCTTATTGTTTATTATTTCACTAAGTTCAGACATTCCTTGGTAGAAATGTTGGTGAACATACTACGCACGTCCAGAGACGCCAATTTGTACCGACCGGGAAAAGGAGTGTCAACTGATTTACAAGTTGGAAGGAGTTTTTAATGCTGTGTTCGGAGGTGAACTGGGTTTCGGTTTTAAAAAGGGAGTCTAGGTGTTGTGATAATTTATGTGATCGGCATCCAATGTGGGAAACTAATGGTCTCATTGGGTTGTCAGTTTTGTGCGTTTTTACCAATCCATATAATCTAGGGGCTCTCGGGCTCATCTCCACCAAGAAATGTCTATCCCTATCAGTAAAGATACTTTTATTATTATTAATTAATTTTTTAATTTCTTCGTTATATTTGTTAGTAGGGTCTGTTTTTAGGCGTATCATTTTTTCTTTTTTAATAAAATCGCTTATTTTATTTGAATAATCTTCTTTGTTAAGAATTACGGTAGAATTACTTTTATCTGCTTTAGTAAGTATTAAATTATTGTCGTTAATTTTAGTTTTTAAAGATTTAATAGTATTTTTGTTATTTGTTTTAATTTCCATGTCTTCTTTTAATATATTTTTAATTGATTCTTTAGCTAAATTATCACTAGAATTTTTTAACGCGAGTTCCGAGTCTACTATTAAAGTTTCTTTAAGGTTTTTTTGGTTTAAATTGGGTATATATTTAGGTCCTTTATTCAAGAGATTTATTTCGGTTGTATTAAATTCGGTATTAGTTAAGTTTATTACGCGTTGATTAGAATTTATTGTGTTAATTGTTGCTTTTTTAGGTTCCCGATTGACATTTAAAGTATTGTTTAAAACCCTACTTATTTAATTTACCCAATTGTGTTAAATATTTTTTATGTATTTGTTTGCTTACCCTTTCCCGAACTTGATCGTCAAACTGGCAGAATTCTAAGTAGTGGAGCTGGTACAGTAGTTCCGTATGTGCGGTTTTCATATATATGAACACGACGTCTCGCTGTTTAAACCACTTATGGGCTTCCTCTTTTAACCAAGCCTTCTTACTAGCCTCAACCGCTTTCTTTGAAACTTGATTTTTCGTCCTGGTTTTCAAGTTGACAAATTGTGGGAATATTTTTCTCTTCAGACATTCTTGGATAAACCAAATATTCTGAGAGTACTGTCTTGATTTGGCATGTAATTTTGAATATAACTTCAAAAGCTCGTGCCTGCTCGCATTCTTTATAATATTAATAGATTTGAGCGTTACTTTATGGTATTTCATATTTGTAAATAATAAACAAATACTTTACTTTGCAAAATACCACTTTTATTTTTGAAACTGTGACAATATTGTTTCGAACCGTTAGTTCATTTTCAAACAGTTTCAATATTTTCAATATTGCTTGTTTGTCAATTTCAATCTTCTGTCACGTGTTTGCTTGCATTTGTCACATGTAATGTAATCTTGTTTTTCTTGTTTTTCGGATTCTCCCACTATCCCCGCCCCTTCCACTTCCACACCATATACCACTCCCCTTCATAAGTATAGGTAGATAAAACTAGTATATAAGGGCATGTATCGAATATAATTTTTATTCTGTTTAAAAATGAACTAACGGTTCGAAACAATATTGTCACAGTTTCAAAAATAAAAGTAGTATTTTGCAAAGTAAAGTATTTGTTTATTATTTACAAATATGGAATACCATAAAGTAACGCTCAAATCGATTAATATTATAAAAAATAACCTAACCTTAACTAGCCTCACCAGCTATAACCTTCACCTAATTAGTTTTTATATCAAAGTCGAAGTATATTGTCAAAACTAACTAAACTAACCTAACTTTAACTAACCTCATCACCTAGTTTTTATATCATCTACTATTTGATTTTTCAAAATAATGTTTCCCAAGCTTAGCTTTTTAAATACAATAGTTTTCACCCATTAACGTTCCTTTTTAAATGCAATAGTTTAAATAACAACATCTAAGGTCTATTGCAATTTAGCAATCTTTTATATATTGGGAGCAAAAATAATCTTAATCATATCACAGCCGCATGTACCCTAACTCAAAAGAATAATTAACGATGTTTACTTTGTTGTTCGGTTATTTTGTCGTACAGTTATTTTGTCGTTCGGTTATTTTGTCGTTCGGTTATTTTGTCCACAGTTATTTTGTCCTTCGGTTATTTTGTCCTTCGGTTATTTTGTCCTTCGGTTATTTTGTCCACGGTTATTTTGTCCACGGTTATTTAGAGCTCTGCATAGTATATATAAACAAAATATCATAAATTTATAAATGTTTAAGTACACACATGAAGGGGTGCTTTCAACGCCTAAAGATTTGTAGATGCAAAAAATAATGTTATATTTATTACTAGAGCTCTGTATAGTATATATAAACAAAATATCATCAATTTTTAAATGGCTATGATTTAAACGGTCAGTAAAAAATTACAGTTTTGGTCAGTAAGAAAATATAAACGGTAAGTTTAATGGTGCCGCGACTAAATAACTGTGGACAAAATAACCGCGACAAAACAACCGCGACAAAATAACCGTGGACAAAATAACTGTGGACAAAATAATCGAACGACAAAATAACTGTACGACAAAATAACCGAACAACAAAATAAACATTGTTAATTATTCTTTTGAGTTAGGGTATATGCGGCTGTGTGTGATTTTTTTTGCTCCCAATATATGTATAAAAGATAGCTAAATTGCAAGAGACCTTAGCTTAGATGTTGGTATTTAAACTATTGCATTTAAAAACGAACGTTAATGGGTGGAAATTATAGTATTTAAAAAACTAAGCTTGGGAAACATTATTTTTAACTAGGTGGTGAGGTTAGTTAAGGTTAGGTTAGTTTAGTTAGTTTTGACAATATATTTCGACTTTGATATAAAAACTAATTAGATTAAGGTTATAGGTGGTGAGGCTAGTTAAGGTTAGGTTAGTTTAGTTAGTTTAAACAATATACTTCGACTCTGGTATAAAAACTAATTAGGTTAAGGTTATAGGTGCTGAGGTTAGTTAAGGCTAGGTTAGTTTAGTTAGTTTTGGCAATATACTTCGACTTTGACATAAAAACTAAGTGATGAGGTTAGTTAAGGTTACCCTTTGCCTGAAGGTTAGATTAGTTTTGATAATATACTTCGATTTTTTATATAAAAACTAGGTAGTGAGGTTAGTTAAGGTTACCCTTTGCCCGAAGGTTAGGTTAGTTTTGACACTATACTTTGTGATTAAATATAACGCATAACAAAAACATAAATATTTACAAGATATTGCTACAGTTTTATCTTTGTAATTTAGATTTAATATTTTAACAAAATAATAAATAAATAAACTTTAAGGTCATTTTGTTGTTTGGTAATTTTGTCGTTCGGTTATTTTGTCGTGCGGTTATTTTGTCATTCGGTTATTTTGTCTACGGTTATCTTGTCGCGGTTATTTTGTCGCAGTTATTTTGTCCGCGGTTATTTTGTCGCGGAACCAAGTTTAATAATAGATTTGGCAGTAAAATGTGAGCAGTAAAAAAAAAGAAACGGACAGTAGAATATTTTGAAATGAGCAGTTCAATATATACTTAGCTTGTTAAAAATTCAATTGGTCAGTAAAATTAATAATTGGTCAGTAACTTGTTAGCAGTTCTTAAATTGAAATTGGTCAGTTAAAAATCTTGAAGTAAGTGGTTCTATAAATACTAAAGGAGTAAAAAATATGATCGGTCTGTTAAATAATTTTTATTATTAAAATAGAAGTTAACAATAGATATTTAAAAAAAAAATAAACTTTTATAAACATAAAGAGTTGTATCTAAGTAATTTACCTAAAAAATAAAGAAAGCATGCGCTACGAAAATGATTTATTTTAAATCAGTGTTATTCAACCTTTTTCATGGCGCGACCCCCCTAGTATGGAAAAATATTTCGTGACCTCTACCCTCGGCTATTTCTAACTTTTATTTTATTTTATGTCATAAATATCGAATCCGTTCATCACTATTGATTATTTTCAGTTAGGTGCCAATTAAATTCGTAACAAAGGACTTTAAACAGGCATATTTTTATATCGACATCGAAATTGACGACTAACTTCTTCTGAACACGCGCGTGACTTCTGTGAGCGAGACATAGCGCGACGTGATGAGTGCTGCATCAGGCAAGTAAAGGATAACACTTTTGAATTCGTTGAATTGTGAATTCTCTTTAAATTGTCTTTAAATCTATTGAATTAACTTGTTGTTTGTTTAGTAATTGCTCACTATCTTTTATTGTCAAATATTCAAAATTCTGTGCTCATTGTAATTATTGAAAATGGATAAGTTTCTAGAAAGACATGCACAACCGTCAACTTTTTAAATTCCAATGTGAGTAATGAAACAAAAGCAAAGAAAATGCGTCTATATGACGACGATTATTTAAAACTCGGATTTACTGTTATTGGAAATAAGCCGCAGTTATTTGTTTTGAAATTTTATCAAGTGAAAGTATGAAACCATCACATTAACGTAACCTTTAATTAACCTTTTCTGTATTCAATATTAAATATTTAACTAGAGTGGTTTTATTGTTAAAGTAAATGCGATCCCCTTAAATAGACTTCGCGACCCCCTAGGGGGTACGACCCACAGGTTGAAAAACACTGATTTAAATAATTTAAAATTGAAATACAGTTTCAACTGGATAGAAACCTTAATTTAAATCAAAATAAAAAAATGACTTTATTGAAAGTTACGCTGGATTACATGTGGAAAGGCAGAGCCAGAATCGAGTTACGTAGTTTTATTTGGAACAATTAAGCAAACATGAATTTGAATGGGAAAATTCATGAATAATCTTGAATTACTTATGAGGTACTTAATATTTTGAATAGTTTGAATTAAACAATACTTCCTCAAGCGAATTATGTAACCATGTGGTCACACAATCTTTACATTAAAATTCTTACTGTCAGGGGACGTGGTTTTCAAGGAAATTTGAATAAGCTGCCAAAAAGTGCCTTAATTTTCATATTTTATAATAAAAAGTTTATTATTTTAATTGAATGTTTTTTGGAATTGGTAAGAAAAAAAACTACGCTCCACTATTGCGGGAGAGGGGGGGGCAAGAGCAAAAGTCACCTGTAGTCTACATGGAAGGGGGAGGGGTTCACAATTAACCAAAATGGAAGCTTATGGACGCTCCCTAAGTACTATTATTTATTAATAAATATTTCAATATTAGATTAAGATTCATTTATAATTATTTCAATTTTACTGTTATTGGTTTTAAATTATTTTTGAACATTATTTTGTCGTATAGTTTCTCTTTGATTATAATAAGTTTTCCCTATGTTAAAATTTATGTATCCTTAGTTGTTGGAAACACTCTGTATATGAATTTCTTTTCAACCATATTTTATTAACACGGATTTATGTGTTAAAATTCTATAACGGTAAAAGAATTCGAATTTTAATTGTTGAAATTCATTTATAAAATTTCATTGAATATATTATAATTAAAATATATTTCATTGAAAATATATAATTCCTTTAGGATAAGTGTATCTAGATTAATCTTATTTTGCTATCCTCCTAATTGCATTTTTCATAAAACAAAATAACAAAACATTAATTTTTGCGCTGCGCTATCGCAATTCATCATTTTTGGCTCAAATTTTACACTATTTTCAACCAAAATAACGTTTGACTTTTATTGTATTCTGGGAACTGGCAAACTATTTATTTAACTGTCCATTAGATAGATTAGATTTTGGCCCGGTTAGATATTTTACTGACCATTTAGTTATTTTACTGACCATTTACTTATTTTACTGACCATTGTAGGATAAAATAACTGACCAAATTAGTTTTTATTACTGATCATATTTTACTGCTCAAGTTGATTTAATACTGCTAAAAAAATATAATACTGACCATTTAAATTTTTAACTGACCAAGGTAACTTACCAAATGTATAAAAGACTGCTCAAATAATTATTTCCCTTTTTAAATTTTTAAGTACACAGTTGAGGGGTGGTTTCAACCCTTAAAAAGGTGTAAATGCAAAGAATAATGGTATATTTGTTACTAGAACTTTTTAAGGTACCTATAAACAAAATTTCACCGATTTTTAAATTTTTGAGTTCCAACTTTAAGGGGATGTTTCACCCCTTAAAAACGTTTCTTAGCAGCAACTGATATTTGTTAAGTTATTAGGTTGCCACTCTCTACATACTGGCAAAGTTTCAGATTTTTTTGAATTTTCGACTTCTTGCCCTTTCCTTGTCAGTCGACGGTCCGATAAAATTGTGATCAGTTGTCATAGAAAATTTATAATAACTTTACAGTTATAAATTTTTTATGTCAGTTGTTGCATATCTTTAGTGAAAAATGGTGTGTTCTTGCCTTCCATTTTGACAAAAGAAAACATATAAGAATATACATACAATAATTACCAAGACAACATGACTGATTGATGAGACTGTAGACTGATTTAATTTTTTGTCGTACGAACAGTCTCAAACATCAACACACATGCTACGACTCAATGTAGTCAAAGTCCTCAGCGTATGTGTAAAAAACTGTAGCTAGCAGTGTGTTCAGAGTGTATCAGACAGGGTTGGCATTTGTCACATAATTATAGTACATTTGACATAATTTTATGAATTTTACTATGTAACATAGAGTTTTGATTATGTTACGCAAAAGTACTATAATTATTAGTGACCAGAATTCCACAAAGTGTACCAAAATAAGTACAGTTTCGGTCGTTTGGAACTTTATAAAATAGTCAGTTGCCCGTTTTTTTTCTTTTTGCTCGTCAGTGAAAAATTTTGAAAAGAATTTTTGGTTTTTTTGTTCATCCGACCGTATTTTTGCACTGTACTATAATTTTTCAAGAAATATTACGAAATACTATAATTCTGCAAGCCTGATCACATAATTTGTCAAAAAAAAAATGCCAACTCTGGTGTCAGATATCGTTTAAGTCCATTAGTCATTAAACTGCTCTTCCAAGGCACACATCATATTGTTAGTATTGTTGATGAACCACTTGCAATAATGTAATAGATATCTAGCATATATACGTACGTATGTGTATACCATTCAATACCTCACCCGCCTCAGATAGAGTGTGATGTGCGGTGATGTACATAGCACACATATCATACTAATATATTCGCATATTCGTGTCCATACATCATGTGTTTTGGTTGTATGAGTATGGGTGCTGTGCTACGTCACTCATTGGCGACAGGGGGAACAGTTTGATACACATACTAGTTTGGCCCCTTGATGTAGTCGTATCCAGTCGTGTCGTACGGTCCGTTGAAAAATACAACCGACATGATTTGGTTCGTAGGACGGTTCGTGCGATCGTTCTAATGTGAATGGCCCGCTTTAGATATTAAAACAACTAGCTGTGGCTCGTGGTTTCACCCACGTAAAATTATCTTAATTATTGGTCAAATGATTAGATCAATTTTAAATTAGATATTCGTAAATAATACCTGGCTCCGCTCGTCAAACGACTCTAAAGTAGCAATCTTCATATTTCAATAGCATGGCTATATTCCGCACCTTTATGTACTTATATACCCGTATCAATAGGTAGTTTTAGGAGTATTTTCATTTTAGGCCTTGCTTGGGGCACCAAGACAGCAGGGGACAATTTTAATATCACAATTAATTTGGGGCTTATTTGATGGCCTTGACGGACAATTCTGACCCCCAGGTTCATTCAAATTTGATATTCTAAAATTCTGAGCATAATTCTCGCCTAATATCCATAAATTAACCATATTCATATTTCCATCCTATTAGATTAGATAGTGCTGGGGGTTAATTTTGAAGTCACTTTACATTTAAATTAAATATTCTAAATTTCTTTATAAAATCAGAATAAATTGTTTCTTTATTTTCTCTATAAAAGATACCGAAAAATTTTTGGAAAAAAGAGAAAATAAAGAAACAATTTATTCTACGGAAGAATGTTGAATTATTATTTTTAATCCTTCATCTCCTATGATAAATTAGTAAAATATTTGAGAATCTTAGGTTAAAAAATTTCAAATTATTACATTATCCCAATAAAACCATATTGGATACAAATAGTATTTTGCACAGTAAATAAGTAATTTCATAGTAGTCATAGGTAAAAATATTATCGATTGTATCTATAGGAACATTTATTAATACTTATATACAAAAATCTCAAAGTTATTTTTCTGCAATTACTTAGCAACTATCTAAAATTTTTATGATTTTTTGATAAATTGGCCACAGATTGCTGTATACAGCAATTGAAAATTAATTTTTTACGGTTTTTCGTAAATTTCGACAGTTGGACAAAAAATTTTGCAAAACCCTTTCTTAGCGAGTGCCTACGACCCAATAGGGACCTACATGCCAAATTTCAAGTTTGTAGGTATTGTAATTTTGGAGATTTCTTGATAGATGAATGAGTGAGTGAGTGGTATTTCGCATTTATGTATATAGATAATTTCTAACATGGTGACTGATTGTTTTTATTCCATAATCTTTGAATATGTCTGTACTTCAGAAGTAAAGTATTTATACCGTGTTCTATTAATTTTTTGAATCAAAGTCCTTTGGTTTGTAACGGTGAAAGCTCCGTTAGCTAACGTTAGACTAACAAAATTTTCTGGCGAACGCGGCACTTTCTGGGCTCGGAAGAATTCACTTTTGACTTTTTAGAAAGTATCCTATCGGAAAGCATTATAAATTTTGATAATATCCTCTGAAAATTTCGAAGGAAAATCCTAATTTTAAAATGATAGGCGATTATAGCGCCTGAATTTATTAAAATAATATTTTTGTAATCTGCGCTATACGATAACTTAAAAACTATTTAACCGATCGGTCTGAAATTTTAATATTATGTTCTTCTACACAATAATAACCACAGAAAAGACTATGATTACTTTATTTGAGCAAATCTTCACAAAATAGTGGACTTTCAAAATTAGTGGCTTCAAAAAATAGCATTTTCTTTGTAAAAAAAAAACCGTTAATAATTGAAAAAAAATTGCCCAGTTTTTTTTAGTCGAATTTTTTCTTGAAAAAATTAGACTTATACAATCTATACGACAAGAACGGCGAGAGGCGAGAGTAGGGGCCCTATCCGTTTTCGGACCCGTAGAACACGAATATGTAGAAAAAAAATGACATATATATATATATATATATATATATATATATATATATATATATATTATGGATGTTATGGATATCCGTAACCGTAACCGAAACTACCGAATATCCGAAATAATTAATTATCCGTAACCGAAACCGTATCCGAAAAAAAAAGTTTCGGATTTGTTTCGGATAGTAATAGACAACTGACATTGGAAAACTGAGTTAAATCGAAGAAATTTTTTACTGCGTGTGCTTCTTTTGATAGATTTTTGTTGACTCGTGTTTGACGTTTACTATTTTCGGTACAACTTTCCCCGATTTCCTAAAAAAAAAATATTCACTAAAAGCAATTATCCGTAACCGTAACCGTATCCGAAACATTATCCGATATTAATATATATCCGTAACCGAAACCGAAAAAAATGTTTTTAAATATCCGTATCCGAAATTTCATATCCATAACATCCCTAATATATATATATATATATATATATATATATATATATATATATATATATATATATATATATATATATATATATATATATATATATATATATATTCCCGCCACCTTTTAATATGTGTAGGGCCCGCCTATGGAAGTTAAGAGATAAAATTTGGTAAGTGGGGCTCATTTTCGAGGCACCTCATACTATTAAAGTGGGGTAAAATTTTGGGAAAATTTTTGACCCGACCCAAGTTTTAAGGGGGTGGTGGGGGGCGGTAAAACAATAAAATTTTTCTAAACCGGTTGGAAATAATGTTTCGGTGAATTATCCACAACTTGTCCAAAATTCAGCTTCCAAGGATGATTTGGAGGGAGTAGAGGGGGAAAAACCGATTTTAGCTGGATCTAACACGCCCCCAGCCCCCCAGAATTAACGTAGAGGGTTGAAATTTGGTGTGTTGATAAAGTTCGTACCTAGGTTGTGCTTTTTGGAGGTTTTAATATTTTACCCCCACCCCCCTCATTTTTAAGCTACAATTTCATGCATTTTCGTGGTTTTCGAAGTTTGTACCACTCGCACAGGTCACCCAAATAAACCTAGAGGGCTGAAATTTTGTATTCGGATTGAGTTAGTATCAAGGGGGTGCCTTTTGGGGGTCTCGACTTTTAACCCCTACTCCACCATTTTTATACCCAAAAGCCAATGATTTTTCTTGTTTTCTAACAGTTTCGTTCGGGTCAAAATCTCCCCAAATAAACCTAGAGGGCTGAAATTTTGTGTACAGGTTAAGCTAATAGCCAGACACTGTTTTTTGGGGGTTTCAACTTTTAACCCTTACCCCCACGATTTTTACGCCAATATTTCCTTAATTTTTTTGCTTGTTTTCTAACACGTCTAGAGACTCTCTAAGGAAACCTAGAGGGTTGAAATTTTGTACGTGTATTCAGTTAGTATCCAGCTAGTACCTTTTAGGGAGTCCACATTACTTTTCCCCCCACTTCTCCCATTTTTACATCGGAATTGAATGCTATTGTTAAATGTGTTTTAAATGCATTATTTTTATTCTAAATACAAGTAGGCGAATAGTAATTTTAAAAAATTTTAAAAAAAGTGAATTTGCTTTTATAACAAATGAAATACATACATATTAAGTAACTAGCCGTATGACCGATGGGGTTTCTCATCGACAACATCTTTTTATTAGGTACTCACTTTCTGCTCACTTTAAATGTTTTTCAAAAGCCTAAATCAATATCCACGTTTCTAACTTCAAAAATGACGAACTTCCCATATGAACTTTCATTTTTTGTTTTAACCCTTTAGACAATAAATTTTCAAAAACGTTAACACAACTGAATTTTATTTACAAAAAGAAGCTTAAACGCCAATTTTCATAATTCCTGTGCTTAATTTCGTCCTTCTAAACCCAACAGTTTAGGTTGTGCGTTGTCTGTCAGCCAAAGTTAAATATTTATTAAATAGGTAAAATATTATTTATTTTAATAGCCATAGTAACATTTTTATATACCACTAACTTCAAAAATAACGAATTTACATACAAAATTTCATTCCCTATTAAACCCACTTCGGGGACGAATTTTCAAAAATCCTTTCTTAGTGCTCACCTACATTATATAAGAAACTCCTGTGCAAAATTTCATCCTTCTAAACCCAACGGTTTAGGCTGTGCCTTGTCTGTCAGTCAGTCAGTGTTAGAAATTTATTAAGTAGATTTAAAAATGTTATTAAAGTCACTGTTTATTTATAAATTAGGAATTTTGGATTTTTTTTATTTATAAAATAGAAATGTTGGATTTTTTTGGAAAGAAAAAATATCTTCATAAAAGCCAGTTTACTATTTAAGTTCCTTTTTTAATATTTAAAAATAAAACGCAAAGGCAATTGGCGGATAAGCATGGGTAGGAATGCCCTCGTACGAATTGTGTTGGCTTTTTCCCTGTTAACTGCTATCGGCACAAAATTGAAATTTACTGAGATTCAGCTCTTAAAAACTTAAAACCTTTTTTTAAAGCCCCGATCAACCGGACACTCATCATCAGTTTTGAAACCATCAAAATGACAAATCGCTTGTGGACTTTCAATTACGTTTCGCTTGTAGACACTCAATACCGAAGATGAAAGGAAAAATTCGACTTCCGTGATGGGGCTCCGCTGCTCCCGGCGTTTTTTTTATTCTAGTCTATTCTGTGGCTGTTGTTGGGTAGAAGAGGCTATAGTACTTTCCAATAGGAAACTTTCTAAAAAGTTAATTTTTCCGGCCTTAATACTTAATATGTAATAGAAATACGTAAGTTAATTCATGGCACATATCGCGCGTACTCTTTCTCAACCTCGTATATCAAAAACTGCATGTTTTAGGACACACAAAAAACATTAAATATTGTATTTATATATATACTTATCTATATATATTTATATATGTAGGTAGCCAACATCAAAGGGTGTAATTAGCATAAATCTTAAGTTCATAATGATGAAAACACAGATTTAAATACGTTTTATTTGTGTCTCCAAAAATTGGGACTTTTCAGATACGAGGTTGAGAAAGAGTACGCGCGATATGGTACATATTCATCGTATTCATATTCGTCTCTATGCAGTCTCTATGGTGGCCTGTACTGTACGCATATTTTCGTTTGCGTGTTCATTACACTGCGTTGTTGCCTCGAAATCCGTACGATTTTGTAACAGTCGAAACACGTGCACAATTCAAATCTGCCGTCCTTTAAACGCACGCGGGTTTGTAATGCACTATTCTTCCAAACATGTGTTCAAGAGAACGCGATGATTAGAAGGATAATTTTGCAAAGGTAATAAAAGCTTGAATTACTGCCCAAGAGATTCATGTCCAAAATATTGACAAAATACTTTCTGTTCCTCCGTAGGAAAAAATTACGAAGAATGAAAGCAATAGTGAAAAAAAAATTATGCCAATACATATAGTCAACAAACCAATTAAATAAAACGATTGGGAACAAGGAATGATAGAATTTTTACTAACAAAAAATCCAGTATTTTCTGACCCATCTTAAAAACACTTTCATTTTTTCTTCTTGGCCTAATTCTTTATCTCTGGTATAAACTGATTTATTAAAATATTGACATTATTAGGTTCAAGTAATAATTTTTTTGAGTTATTAGAGCTTTCCGTTGTCTATAACATGATTCTTTATAAAAATTTATAAAAGCTACTATTTTATCCATTGGACATATAAATTCAATTTGAATATTTGGAAAAATTCATACATAGGTCAGAAGAATAGAAAGTCTTAAATTTGAGTACAAACTTATTATATTTTCTCCAACGTGAGTTTTCAGTTCAAAAAATCTAAACATTTACTTTTTTTTATTCGCCAGACCCTCTGTGGCAATTTGCCTACTAGGCTCAAATGTGTGACCTTTATGACTGTAAGTGCTGGCTGCCAGCGCTAATGACTAACCTAATTCATAGCTATTCTCTGAACACGTGTTTGAAAGAAAAATGTACGTTACAAACCCGTACGCGTTTAGAGGTCGGGGGACTTGAATAAGGCACGTGTTTGGAAGAAGAGCCTAGCGTTACAAAGCTTTGCGGATTTCGAGGCAACAGTGCCTCCTATTGAACACGCAAACAGAAATACGCGGCCTGTATACAAGTATGTAAAGGTTCATTTATATCTACAAACCCTGAACATCACAAACACGTGTCGTGGCAGACACGACGTGGATACGACATTTTCAAAAGTATTCATATACACAGACAATTAACGTGCCGTCGTAATATGTAGTCACAGACAGTGGACAGGTACGCGTCAACGAACTATAAAAATTAATTTGAGAAAAACTTGTAAACAATTTGTAACCTATCAGACAAAATTTTTTAAATGTTCAACTTTTTAGATGGGGTGATTGAGCCACTTTGAACGTGTTCAAAAACATAAATTTATTGTTTATATAAAGAGGTAAAGTTTGTCACTTTGTCAGTGTGTACGACTGAAATAAACTCGAGAACTACTCAACCGATTTCAATTTTTTCACTGGTAAATAGGTAATATTTGCGGTTCTCGTATAGGCTACATTTAAAAGGTTAAAGTTGTTTCGCAAAATCCTAGGACTCCAAAAAGGCTTAAAATAAACGGCTGTACAGATTGTTACCAAATTTTGCTCAAGCAATATTGGAATCCTGAGAAAATAAACTTTATGTCAAAATTGATCCCTAGGGTCCCAGGGTCCCAAAAAATACCCAAATAAGTAGCTAGACAGATCTTGATCAGATTTTGGTCAATCAGTACTGAGATTTTGGAAAAAATTAACGTGTGGTTAAAATTGCCCTCCAGGAATCTAGAGACCCAGAAAAGGCCCAAAATAAACGGCAGAAAGGATCTTCACCAAATTTTCTTCAAACAGTACTGAAGTCGTGTAAAAAATATAAAAAAAATGTTGCAAAGACTTTTAAATTTGGAAAAATCTTTACAAAAAACAAATTTTTTCACAAAAATGCCCGAAAAATCATATTCCAGGTATCAGACGTGTTTTGTTGAAGAACTCATTCAAGATTTTTGCACTTTCAACGTT
Source organism: Brachynemurus nebulosus (assembly GCA_035578155.1). NCBI lineage: Eukaryota > Metazoa > Arthropoda > Insecta > Neuroptera > Myrmeleontidae > Brachynemurus > Brachynemurus nebulosus. Next base: position 38,161,284 of record JAPWDM010000002.1, on the reverse strand, counting down.
TTCTCCAAATTTCTTACAAGTCACACAAAAACCCTTTATGTTTGTAATAAATAATCCCTTTTTAGTCAAATGAATGTTATAATAGTCCAAGCTCCGATAGCGTAAAATCATACCTGATAAAACACCTCAAATTAAAAATGCTAAACCGATAGTAACTAATGCCGACAATAGGAAATGCCCGACAGACCTTTGAATTTTTGTTATATTCTATTTTTTAAAAATTTACCTCACATAACACCTCGACTTGAAATTGACATAATATATGTTATAACATATAGCTATAGTAACTTATATATATTTTACTGAGGAATCGGTCTGTCTAACATACATATTTTACTAATTAATGTCTGACAGACCTATTTTAATTAGTGAAAATTTTAAGCAAAATTACCTCACATAACACCCTGGATTTTTTTGTTTTAATTAAAAGTTTTTGTTATTATCTACGTATTAAATTTGGTCTATCTGAAGCAATGTTATCTTTAAAAGTATGTTTTTTTATTACCAAAATTAAGGGACCTCTTATATCAATTACAATTGACCCGGCTTTAAAAAAATATATATAAATATATATAAAAGTTTGTTAAATTACATTTTTTATTAAATTATCATATTATTAAATAATTCCGGCGTATTATTTTTTTTTCTTTTTTTTTTTAGGCAGTAGTTAACAAAATTTGCCAGATAGACCAATTTTAATAGATTGGTAATGTCTAAAAATTTCACTTAAAAAAAAATTTGGGTATTATGTGAGGTAATATTGCCTAAAATCACTAATTTTTTTTCCTTGCTATTTATTAACTGAGATCCGGATCTGTAGAATGCCCATGCAGAATGTACAAATCTCATGAGTTTACAGATTTTTCTTTGGAACCCTAGCAAGAATATTATTTGTGATAATACATTAATAGTCTATAGGATACAACAGGCACAGTATATTCGACACAAACGATCACATTCTATGTAACATATAGTGAATTTGGTTATTTTTAAGTTATTTTTCACGAAAATGTGCTAACATAGGAAAATTGTTTAAAAGTTTATCTTATGTAATTTTTTCCGTACTTTGCAATGGTGTAACAAAAAGTGGCAAAAACTTTCAAATTATAGCAAATTTTGACCAAAAACTCATTTTCACGAAAAATGCTCAAAAAACCATGTAATTCAGATAAATATCAACGCTTTTTTAAGAATTAGAGAAATGTTTAAAAGAATTTAATTCTAAATAGTATTCATTTAGTTTGGAATCAATTCCACCATTAGTTGGAATGACATTAGATCGTGTTATATGAAAGGTCTAACCATTTGGTCGACCATAAATATATCCCCACCAATTTAGCCCCGCCGTTTTCTTTTTTAAAACAAAAAAATGTTGTACTCTATTGTTTTAGACGTGTGCTATCATGCGCCGTAAATAAAATTACATTCTAAAATATGCGGTTTTTATCGTCAAAAACCTTCTTTAAACATTTTTGTAATTTATTGTAATTCACACATCTTTCTGCGGACCGGTAGGGTATTTTTGCGGCCCGGTACCGGTGCGCGAACCGACGGTAGAGAGACACTAACCTAGTGCATTATTTCTGTAAATATTATCTTATCTGTTATCTAACATTTTATGTAGATAATGGTTAAATTATCTGTTATCTTTATCTAGATGTTTTAAATTGTTACCTGTTATCTAGAATTCTAGATAATAAAATTCGATATCTTGCCCCAGGGCCAGATTTACCCTAACTGTCGTCCTAGTCACCGTAAAAAATGCCGCCCCTGCCTTTTACTGAAAAAGAAAAATAATCAAACTTTTTTTTCTATTTTTTAAAACTTTCCTTAAAAAAAGTTAACTGACGAGCAAAAAAAAAAAAAAAAAAACGTCAAATTCCAACTTTTGCCACCATGGCCTAGGTAGGCCTAGTTGCTAATCCGGCCCTATCTTGCCCAACACTGGTTCCAAGCTACCCGTGTTGCCGTCCTGGTGTCAGACTGCTGTTGTTAGACTGAGAAAATCATCCATCAATAAACTGTTATATAGTTAGCAGACCAAAAATTCCTTTTTAACTGGAAATATTTTTAGTCGATTGGGATTCATTTGGGAAAATTTAGGAATTTTATTTAGGACATTATAATTAGTGAGTAATTAATTAGTCTTTTTCAACGTATATAGTAAGCAGACCATTAAAATAAAAAAAATTTTGTTTTACGTTTTTGGGTAAAACATTAAAATTAGTCACATCATTTGGGAATTCATAGTTGTATATTTATATTGTTGTATATTTATATAGTTGATAGGACGTGTTAATTTTAATAAATAATATCGCGAAAAACTGCTTCCAAATATATTTTCTAATCATTTGTCGATTGAATTAAACTTCTAAGTAATAAAATTCAAAAGATCAAAATTAAAATTATATAATATGCTCGAAATAACGTTCAAAAAATATTTCTTAATCAAAATTGTACTAATTACCAAAGAACGATTTTTCTAAGATTATTCATGAAAATTTAATTTTCTTTTATTTTTGAAATTGTATATCATTTTACTGAAGATAAACAAAATATTCGTAAGGTAAAATCTTAACAATAAGTTAATTAATGAAGTTAAGGGATTTTTTGATCTCATACGCAAAAAATGACCTGTTTGCGATCAAAGAAAACTTTTTTAGTAAATTTAACACCTTGACGGTCATTGATGTTATAAGACGTCAAGTAGAACCTTACTAACTTATACACCACGTCTCGTCGTACGACGTCAACAATTATATATAAAATATATTAGCTGTCAAAATAGTGTATCTTGTCATTTCGTCATAATTCTTTATGACTGTCATCGTGTTAACGAGCTGAGATTGACAAGAGAATTTGCGAACGTCGAAGAAGAGAGAGATCTAATTAAAATATACATTGCTTTGGTTTGTTTGGAACCCGAAGACGCAGAGGACGTAGAGTAAGGGTTGCTTGAAATTATGGGCCAAATGTGCCTTTAATAAAATATTTTAATCACTTCCACGATCAATGTACGGAGAATAAGCCAATACCCATTGCAACGTGGAATTCATACAGAACACGCCACGGAAAAGAAAAACAAGAAAAAAAATAAAATAAAGCTTCTTAAATAGCCGAGTATGATAATTTGTGCCGGTCTTTGACGTCCGTCCTACTTACAATAGACGGAGTAAAATTTTAATCAAGGGACCCGCAAATTCTGGATTGCACTAATGATAAGTATTAAATGATTAGAAATTTTTTTAAAATTATACTTGAAATTATTAACTATTTATAAAATTATTAAAATGACCAAAATTTTTGACTGCAAATAGAACAAATTTTTTTTCAGATAAACTTTTAAACTTCCTTGCCCTCACTAATCCACCTATTGTTAAAATTTTTGACCATAAATAAGACAATTTTTGAATTTGACCGCAAATAAGACGACCACAAATAATACCCAATCTTTTCACAACAAGTTCTTTTTGCTGTTTCTGGATCCTTTACCTACGGACTCCCTCTTCAAGTCCGGACATCGGGACTACAATTGCGGTTGCCCCCCCCCCCCCTCTTTCGCCAGGCTAGCTAACAGTTACTTTATCAAAATATATTCCACCTTCACCTTTCATTTCTGAACGCAGCTCAGTAGTGTTTGAATTATTCCGCTATATCCGTCAGTGACGTCAGCTATGGAGTATATTGTACATATGTAAAATCCTAAATATAGAAAAATCGGTGTAATTAATTAACAATGAATTCCCAAACGCTGTGACTATTTTAATGTTCTTCCCAAACTATTTACTATCAAAAAACGTAAAATAAAATACATATTTTTTATTCTCATGTTAACTATACGTTAAAAAAGACTAATTAATTACTTACTAATTATAATGTCCTAAATAAAATGATTATATTCCTAAATTTTCCCAAATGATTCCCAATTAAATAAAAATATTTTTAGTTAAAAAGAAATTTTTGGTCTGCTAACTATATAGCAGTCATTAATAAATTTATTTTAAAATATTGTCACATATCACTTTATTGTTTACGACATCCTTGTTCTCAATTTTCGTTTTGTTGATGATGTCATATAGATGTAACTGAAACATATATAATTTTTCTTAATTAATTTTGTTGAATATTTTGTTGCAATACATTTAATTATTCATTCACATATTAATTAGCAGCAATGTAAATGTGAACTTGATGTAGAGATATGCAGAATAGTCTATTATAATAATAATAATTCGTTTTAATTTTTTTAAATTTATTGTATTAAATTGTTTTCAATTTAAATACAGGATTTTTCTGGATCTATTTAGGTTAAATATGTGGCAATATTTTGAATATTGTTATTTAGTAAAGGTTGCCAAAATAGTCGGGATAAAACTGGTTTGACTGTCGCTTAAACACTGACGGAAACTTGTATATAAAATCACAAACGAAAATTATATTTTCATGACATTCCTCAATATATTGGCTTAATTTATTAACCTAGATTAAAAAAATATGATCTCTTACATATGCTCAGGCTTGGATTTATAGTAAGGTACACTAAGCATCGGCCTAGGGCATCACTAAAGAGGGGGCACCACAAAAAGAGATTATTTTTATTTTCTAGTTAGAACTATTTCGATTATTAGACTTCTGATTAAAAATTATATGTTCCCACAGGATTTATAGTATTTATGGTCACTTTAATATGGTTTCAGCATTTTTTGTTGGCATATAATAAAAACTTATTGAAATATTTGCAAATCGAGGTAACAGCAACATTTCCTATTGATTGAGTGGGCAACCTAGAAAAACCTAGGGCAACAAAAAGTTAAATCCGGTACTGTATATGCCCAATTTTGATAAAAATGAAAAGAACGATTTCAAAAACCTACAATTCGCTTTCAGTTTTACTATTCTGTAATTTTATTTACGGTTTCTAAAGCATTGAAAAAATTTTAGTAAACTTGATGACGTCATCAAATTAAAAAAATTATATTTTTTCAAACTGAGCTTTATAAAAGTGCTTCATGACTCGTTGAAAGGGTAATTTGAGTGTGAACTTCTCGTTTTGCTATCAAAATATCCTTCTAAATACTAAATATTCAATACTAATTACTAAATACTAAATTTCTTTTGAAAATATCACTAATTCCGTAGAAATTTGTTGTATTGACTGAATTTTAGCAAAATGAAAAGAACGACTTTAAAAACCTTTAAGTCGTTTCCAATTTTATTATTGTATCATTTTATTTGTGTTTTTTAGTGCATTCAAAAAATTTAGTAAAAAATTTGGTTGCAGTATTAACATTATTGAAAATAATTACAAACTCACTTAGTCATTCAAAATTCTTTTCAATTCTAAATTGAATCTAATATTACATAGAATGTAATGAAATTTAATATTTACTTAATTATACTGAAAAAATGTGTTATATATGTACTAAAAATTAATATAAAGTCATAGACAATATTTTTTGTTCGTCGACTAAAGCTTGTCTAATATATTTAATATTAGCGAATTTTCAGAAGGCTATTGCGGCAGGTGTCATTGTGAAATTTAAGCTATTGTAAGATCCTAGTTCAGCTTCGATGTAGCAAAAAAATTAATTTATTGCAGTCTACTAAAAATAATATTACGGTGTCACCTGAGTTATTAATACTTTGACGGTCATTAATGTCATAAGACTAACTCACATACTACGTCGTACGATGTCAACAATTCCATATAAAGTGTATTAGCTATCAAAATAGTAGACCAGTTGGGCGTGTTGTCATTATAGGTTATGACCACCAAGGTATTAATAGTCCAAAATACAGTAGAATCTCGATAACTCGAATTTCAAGGGTAATACTAAAAATTTTGAGTTAACGAGTTTTCGACTTAACAAGAACTTCGTAATACGAAACATTCAATTGGTGGAATTTCGACTTATATTAGAAAGATGCAATTTTAAAAGTATATTTTTCGAGTTTTAGAGTCATAATTAAACTTCAACTTACGGAGTCTGCTTTTTTAAATTCGAGCTATAGAGCATAAATAATAAATATATATTGTCAACACCTCGCAGGCGAATAACATTTTGTTCGAGTTATCGAGCCTAAATAATTCGAGATATCGCGTATTTAGGGGTTCAGCGGAAGGGAATGGCAATTATTTTCATTTTATCGAGGATTTCCACTTAACGAGGTTCGAGTTATCGAGATTCCACTGTAATTAGAAAAGTACTCTTTCCGTGTTCTCAAAAGGTTCAAATATTGATAAACAAATTCATATAGAATGTTTAAAAACAGTTTCACGACGTAATTATACCTCTTTGCAAGAATTAGTGTGTGTTGGTATTTGGTAAATCTAAATCTAGTATTAACTAGTTGTTTCCACCAGGTCCATGATACACAGACAAGAATTTTGATTTGGAAATTCATACTCCATTTAAAAACTAAATATAAGCCATCAGACATACGTTGCGTATTATCATTTACATATTAGTATATTGAGAGGTAATTAAGAGATTCATGGCTGGATTTACCATAAGTGCCGCCCTGGGTACCGTGAAAAATGTCGTCCTTGGAAAAAAATCACATCAACTTTCCCTAAAAAATAATAAGTGAAGAGCAAAAAGAAAACATTTCTTAATAAAACTTTTTAACTTTTTCCTAAAAAAAATAAGTGACAAGCAAAAAAAAGGCCAAATTGTCACAATGTGTTCTAAGTTTTGCCGCCCTCCTAAAAAATTTCCGCCCTGGGCACTAGTCCCGCGTGTCCCTAGTGTAAACCCAGCACTGTATAGGTTCGTTCCAACTGACCATTTTGATATTCATGTGATAATCAGAATAGTCAATTGGAACTATATACCTATATATAGTTGAAAAAATATTCCCAGACACTTTTGTAGGTTTCCTTCTTTCTTGTCTTTGTCGTACACTCTTTAACACTACACTAGTGTCCTTAATCAGTGGTTTTTATTTAGATTTTTAAATATTTGACATAATAATATTTCATCTTCACAAAGTTAACAAAAATGATGCAATACTGTAAAGAAAAGTAAAATATGTTATTTTCAATTAGAATAAACTATTGGCGACGCAAAGATTCTCACTCGCGCCTCTGGTGGTAAAATTAGAACTAGCATCAAGTAAAAATATACGTATACGATTACTGGGCGATATAAAATCTAGTAATCTGCGCATAATTTGTATAGTACATTTTTCTACCGACCATTGAACGTATACAAAAATTTTTACTTGATACAGCTTCTAATTTAAAAAACCAAGAGCGCTCGCGTAATCTTTGCGTCGCCAATTTTCGTTTGATTTTAACTGATTTGAAAATTCTAAGCAGTACATATTGACACCCACTGATTTTTGTTTTTCAAAATTATATTTTTAATAGTATTAAATATTTTGCAATGAATCCAGTCATTCAGTTATTTTATGTATATGCGTATACGTACAGTTGTTATAATAATATATCATGAATGTTATGTATATCATGAATGTCATTTGTTTTCGGTTGCTTTAAGAAATATTCTTCTCCAATCAAATTATTATTGAATACCCCTGTCGCAGCATCCTGCATAACATAACGAATTTCCATTTACAAAAGTATGTTTTTCTCGGAAACTAGTTGATATAGAGTAATTGTAAATAAAAAAAAACCTTCCTTATGTGATTTTTCCGCCTCTTATTTAAGAAACATCTTATTTTTAAGAAATTTGGTAAAAACGTTGAAAGTCCAAAAATATTGAATGATATTAGTAAATAAAACACTTTACTTTGCGAAATACCACTTTTATTGAATATAAAAACCTGTTACTGAATATAAATATGACCATTCTCAAACACGTTTGAGAATGGTCATATAAACCGAAACATGTCATAAGAGGTTTTATATTCAATAAAAGTGGTATTTTGCAAAGTAAAGTGTCTTTATTTACTAATATCAAATATGGAATACCATAAAGTAACGCTCAAATCTATTAAAAATATTGAATGAGTTCCTTAGCCAGACATGGCTGATGCCGGAAACATGGTTTTTTGGGAATTTTTCGTGAAAAAAACTAGTTGATGCCAAGGTTTTCCCAAATTCAAAAGTCTGCAATATTTTTTTACACCATTGGAAAGAGGAGAAAAATTACATAAAAATGGTTTTTAAACCATTATTCTACGTAACCTGCCTTCGTAGAAAAACTAATTATTGTAAACGGAAATTCGCTATGTTATGCAGGATGCTGCGACAGGGGTATTTCATTTTTTGAAGTGGTACCTCCTCCTTGAGGTCGCTCAAAAAAATCGGATGGTGGGTCCAGAACTGTCCAATCCTGCTACTGGCTTTCTTTTCTTATTTTCTCAAAAACTAGCTAACCTAGAATAATAGTTCAAAAACCTTTTTTATGTAATTTTTTTCCGTCTTTGCAATTGTATAAAAAAATGTGGCAAAAACTTTTTTCATTGTAGCAAAAAACTAATTTTTTGCAAGAACAGAAACCATGTTCCTGGCATCCGACGTGTCTGGCTGAAGAACTCATCCAAGATTTTTGGACTTCCAACGTTCTCACCAAATTTCGTAAACCTAGGACATTTCGTTCGAGAGTTATCGCGATGATACATAAATACATAAATACATAAATACATACATATATATACACACACACACACACATATATATATATATATATATATATATATATATATATATATCAATTTTAGTGAATGTTATTTTTGGGTTCTAGGGGTCCCAAAACAAATTTCTGCCATAGTCCCGGGCTCAAGTCGCGTCATGACACCGGCTGTAATAGCTGAATTTCCAGAATGGAAATTCGCTAAATAATAGAATTTACATAAAATTAAAATGTAAAATAGTGCTATTTATTATTTATTATTATTTCGTAACCTAATGTTCAATTAGTACTCTATGCACTATTTATTTGTTTGACTGGAATTAGAAAAAGACAATCATACGTTGACAAAGAAACTATCAAAAGTGTTTAGGAATGTTTTTTCAACTATAATTAAATATCTTAATATTGTTGGAAATCAATAGTCGGTCCTGATTGTCAGGGCCCGATCTAGCTATTTTGCCGCCCCGGGCAAAAATAATATTTGCCACCCTTTACAATAACACCTTTTAAGTCATAAGCATGTTTCTCCAGTATGATAGTGCAATTTTTAACTGACTTAACAAAAAGAGGTTATCAATTCGATCCGTATGCATATAATACATATTGTTGAACTCAATATCTATAAATAAAATAGAAGGGTCTGTCTGTGATTTTCGAATTTTTAAGTATTAGTATGTTTTTCAGTTAGCAAATTCCACATACGAGTATATACCAAATATAAAGCGGGTTCTACACGATGCTACGAACGTTCCTTCCAACATTCGATCGAACGTTTGAGGCAATTAAGTTCGATAGTTGGTGCGACGAATGTATCTGCTACACGGTGAGTCGAATGTTTGATCCAATACGAATGATAATGTGTTGGTACTCAGTGGACAACGCTGTTATCTGTCTGATGTTATCTCTAATGTTATACACTGATGTTGTCTCTCTTCACATGAACGAGTCGTGCGCAACCAACGAACGCAACCAACACTGACCTTCAAACGTTCGAAGCATCCCTTTGACTCGGTGCAAGAATACCGACATCGAACGGGACACGACCAAATGCGAACCTTTGACGCTCGACATTGGACACTCGTAGGTTCGAACAACGGCTACACGATGCTATGAACCATCCAACGTCGAATGTTGGAAGGTGTTCGTAGCATCGTGTAGCAGCGGCTTAACTTTAAAAATTTTTTTGTCTGTTTGTCTGTCTGTCTGTCTGTCTGTTTGTACGAACCGATTTAACTCAAAAACTATTAAAGCTATTGAATTGAAATTTAGAGGGAATATAGATATTAACCTCCCGATCAATCTTAGCCACATTTTAATGTGATCTCCCAAATGGTTATGTACAGAATGATTCAAATAGAATCTTCATTAAAAGTTTATGGTCTTCTAACTAAGTAGATTTTTGAAAATTTGGTTATAGGAGTTTTCAATTATGAAGATTTTAATTAAAATGTTTTTAACTTGGTGCCATTTCCGGTTATACCGGAAGTTGACACCAAATTTGTTATTTGAAGTGTTTTTGACAGCAGATTTCGATTCGCTGGAAATTGTTACTGATTTTCTATGTGACAGTGACATTTCAGCTTTTTGACTTGATACAGGGTGGTCACATAAAGCAGTTTTTTAAAATATTTTTTGTTTATTGTGCAAATCTTTTTTTTTTTTTTTTTTTTTTTTTTTTTAAATGAATCACCTATATTTTTTATTATAATTATGTAGAAAAATGTAAAGTTTCTCTATTATTATAAGAGATTCTTATATACATAAAACTGATATTTTGGAGTTACATAAAATTTATATAATAAAATGATCAGTTAGGTTTTCTATGGGCACGGCGGACGCAAAAACCACGGGACAGATGTCAGTGAAACTTGATAAATTTATTCCTTAGACGCCATCTCAACATCGACAACATCTCCAGTCAAAATTATCACAATATTCTTAATGGGGGTTGATATATTCAAGACAAAAGTTGATATATCAAAAATGCTCCTTTAACAATAAACGGAAACAAAAGAAAGAAAAACAAAAGATTACCTAGGTTACGATAAAAATAATATTTAAAAATTTAAATGTTAACTTCGAAACTTTTTTACTAAAATTTCACTTTAGAAAAGGATAGTAGTGAAGTTCAATTAAGGAGGAATTGAACATAATTTTAAAAAGTCCACCAGAGTTTTGGGATCCCAAAAAGAATCTAAAATTGAATTAATTTTAAAACCTTCAATATATAGGAATCTATGGAAAGATCTCAGAGTGTAAAAATTAGATTTATTAATAGTTACTTCCGAGTCGTTTGGCGAGCGGAGCGAAGCATTACATGGAATTAACCTTTTATAGAATTCTGAACTGTTTAGCGAGAGAAGCGAAGCACTTTAAAGAATTGATTTGAAACTAAATTTGTCCGATTTGTTTCGGAATAACTGATTTAAAGTAGCTTTACTCACAGTTAAGATAATTTTACACGAATGGAACTGGAGGGCATAGTCAAAGGAGGTCAAAAATAAATTAATGAATACATGATTCATCACTTTTTGAAAATTAATCCTGTAAAGAGTAAAATAGGGAATAAACGCAAAAAAATGGCGGAGAGTTCAAACTTTACATTTTCAGCGCCTACTGTTCTAGCGTCTCCAACAATGAGTCAGTTACTTTAGGAAATGTTCAAATTGAATGCAAACAGACTTATAGGGAATGCAGGGATTTAAATTTTCCAATAGGAATAGGGAGGATACTTATTTAAAGTTTACAAAATATTAGGTATTTTAAAAATATATAATATTTGAGTATTTTAAATCAACATACTTTTTTTACTTCTATACCAAATTCATTGACACCTTCTTAATAGGCTTATTTTAGATTTTTAGTCTCTTATATGGTTGAAGAAATGACCAATTAGTTTTTGAAAATTTTCAATTGTTCCTTGATAACTAGCTAAAGGGAGAAATGAAAAATAAAGAGGATTGATGAGTAAGCTTATCAATAAATAAAGCCTATCATTTCAGCTTATGATAAGAAAACAGGGGCAAAATAATTTAGCAAACTACCTAAAAAAGATTATCTTTACTAAAATACGAAACTCACGCTTGCGAAGCCGCGGGTGACAGCTAGTTGTATAATATTCACGTATGTTAATCTACTATAGGGTTTTTAAACGAGTACCGTAAAGCAAACGAGATCGAGACAGACGAGTGAATAGGGACAAAAAGAAATATGATTTTCATGAACTTGGTTTAAAAACACTGGACGTAAAGGTGAACATATAGGTGTATCTTTCTTAAATTATAGTTTATTCTTTCGGGTAGTAAGAGTGACAAAGCTTTAAATAAAGGATAAAAAGAGCGCCGTGAGCAGCGGGGCCAATTCACGGAAGTCGAATTTTTCCCTTCATCTTCGGTATTGAACGTCTACAAGCGAAATGTGATTGAAAGTCTACAAGCGATTTGTCATTTTGTTGGTTTCAAAACTGATGATGAGTGTTCGGTTGAACGGGGCCTTAAAAAAAGGTTTTAAGTTTTTAAGGTCTGAATCTCAGTAAATTTCAATTTTTGTGCCGATAGCAGTTAGCAGGAAGAATGCCAACACAATACGAGGGCATTCCTACCCATGCTTATCCGCCAATTGTGTTTGTGTTTTATTTTTAAATATTAAAAAAAGACCTTAAATCGTGAACTGGAAAGCCTTTATAAAAATATTTTTTCTTTCCAAAAAAATCCAAAATTTTTATTTTATAAATAAAATAAAGAATGATATCAATAACATTTTTTAAATTATTTACATATATGTATTACACCGGTCAATTTAAACATGCAAGGGTAGAAAAATTAGGGGGTATGAATGAAAATTGGTATGAATGTTCGGAGCACCATTATAAATAAGTGTTGAAAAATCCTCAGCGATTCTGTAGGTGAAAAAAATTTTATTCAAGGTCAAAGGTGTCAAAAATGGGTTTTTCGCGTTTTTTAGCAAAACGGTAAATTTTATCATAAAATTAGGTCAGATAAAAATTGTAGAAAATATTATTATTTATAAAAAATGTCTCAATATTTTTTTCTTAAGAGCCACCGTTTCTGAGATATAACTATTACAAAAGTTATAATCTTCATAATATGCACACGTTTCCACGCCACTTGTGAGGTAGTGTACTTAGCGGGTTTCTTTAAAGGGTTTCCCCTGTAGGCCTATTCCACGGTCTCTGTTGATACTGTTTAAGTGAAAACTATTGAATAATAAAAACTATTAATATTGGGGATGATGAAAGCGGTATAGATTTAAAGTGAGGGAAATTATTCATCAAATTTATAATCGTCTAATATTTCAGCTTCCTTTTCTTCTTGTTCTTGTTCTTGTTTTTCTTGTTGGGTGTAAGTTAAGCCGGTTCTACACGATGCTACGAACGTTTCTTCCAACGTTCGATCGAACGTTTGATGCAAGTAAATTCGACAGTTGGTGCTGCGAATGTACCTGCTACACGGTGAATCGAATGTTTAATCCAATTCATATGATGATGTGTTGGTACCACGTGGTATAAACGTTTATTCAGTGGACGAGGATGTCATCTGTCTGATGTTATCTCTAATGTTACACACTGATGTTGTCTCTCTTCATATGAACGAGTCGTGTAGTCGTTGAGTCGAACCAACGAACACTGTACTTCAAACGTTCGAAGCATCCCTTTGAATCGGTGCAAGAATACCGACATCGTCTGGAACATGGCCAAATACGAACGTTGGACGCTCGACACTGGACGCTTGTGGGTTCGAACAACGGCCACACGATGCCACGAATCATCAAACGTCCAATGTTGGAAGGTGTTCGTAGCATCGTGTAGAACCGGCTTATATTGCCTAAATAGCGATGCATCACATGTCTCCTCGTTGGTATCATACGAATCTTCTTCTGTTGGTGATTCAACATTCACGACGGCCCTTGACAACTGGTACATACAAGAGAACAAAACAATCCAACTTTTTTGCAGCCGCATTTTTCTCTACATCCCGTTTTATAACTACAAAAAATTGTGTTGAGGAGGAGGAGGAGGGGTGATGTGTATACGTGGAGTACTTATGCATATTATGATTTCAACTTTTTCAACTTTTATATTAATTATATCTCAGAAACGGTGGCTCTTAGGAAAAAATGTATTGAGATATTTTTTATAGATAATTATATGATCTACAATTTTTGTTTGGCCTAATTTTATGAAAAAACTTACCGTTTTGCTGAAAAACGCGAAAAACCCATTTTTGAAACCTTTGACCTTGAATAAAATTTTTTCCACGTACAGGATCGATGAGGACTTTCAACAGTTATTTATAATAGTGTTCCGAACATTCATACCAATTTTCAGCTCTCCCCTTATTTTTGTACCCTTGCATGTTTAAATTGACCGGTGTAATACATATATGTAAATAATTTAAAAAATGTTGGTTGTTAGCTAAGCGCCTTACCGATTAGGCCACCGACCACTTGTTCGAGTGCCATTCCAATCCGATAATCAATCAAACACAACCTCTCTTTAATGCGAGACGCAGTTTATATTTTTATTTCAAATGTTATCGAGTGTCTGTGAAACATTATTAATTTATGGCGGACTTTTGTCTGTATTTAAACATACACTAATATTCATATGTTCACTCAATGTCCAGCTTTAGGTGATACTTGAACACGCGATGTACTTTGGCAAATGGCCAATTCGTTATGTTCGGAAAACATTCGTATTGTTCCATGTTCGGAACACCATTATAAATAAGTGTTGAAAAGTCCTCATCAATCCTGTACGTGAAAAAAAATTTATTCAAGGTGAAAAGGTGTCAAAAATGGGTTTCTCGCGTTTTTCAGCAAAACGGTAAGTTTTATCATAAAATTAGGTCAGATAAAATTTGTAGATAATATTATTATCTATAATGGAGTCGGATAAACAAAGTATAAGGAACTGTTTCCCCCCTCAAATTTTTTTTTGTAGCATGTTAATTACATCGAAGACTATACGAAATGAACATTTTCTACCACTTGCAACCGCCGCTACGAAGGTTATCGGCCATTTTGTGAAAAATCGACCATTTTAGTCGTACTTTTTTAATATAGATGAGTATATCTCGGTATGTGTAGGTCTAAAAAAAATGAAAAAATTTGAGCTATTCACTATGATATAGTCTACCAGCGGTTACAGTATGAAATTTTTATTTGCACACATAACCTTAAAAAAAAATTATAACTGGAGATACTGCTAAATTTTGGTTTTTTGTTCTTAACTTCGGATGTTTTAAGTGAAATTTGATGAAATTTTCAGAAAATATACTTTATAACGTGGACAATAACTGGTTAAAATTTCAAGTCAAAATATCTAACACAAACCCCGAAAATTAACGTCAAATTTGAAAATTGACTGGCCAATGATTTTTGTGCATTTTATCGTATGAGGTTCTTTTTTTTCTTAAATTGTAGGTTTTTTTATGCACTTTATGATGGTGAACAAGAAAAAATTTTTAAGCTTGAAAAAAGTGAAAAATATTGATTAGAAATTCAAAATTTTCGGCAATCAACAGTATTTGAAAAATAAATTTAAATCAAGTAAACCGCTATAATTTAAAAATTTAAGTAATAATTTGTTCCATACAAGGGTTAGAAGCTTCCATATGAGGATTACACGAATCGAACCCAATTAAAAACCAAGTTTGGAGAAATTAAGGTTCAATTGTTTTCAAAAATACACAACATCAAAAGTATATAAGCTCCCACAGCTCCCCAAGCATCGATGTAATTAACATGCTACAAAAAAAAAAATTTGAGGGGGGAAACAGTTCCTTATTCACTAAAATTTGGTAGTTGTCCGACTCCATTACTATAAAAAATTCGGGTTCGAGTCCCAGCCGATCCAATTTGATAATTTTTCAAACACTATGTGAATTTTAATGTACAGTAGTCTCTAGTCTTTAAGGACACCCAATGGAAAGTTTATAGTGTGGGTAGACCTGTCCCCCCAAATTTTGAATGTATTTTTTTAAAAGAAAATCATGAGGGTTCGACATTTGGGTCAAGTTGGAGGTTAACTGGGAAGGAAAAGAAATAAATCAATAAATAAATTGTATTGTACGATTTTATTGTGTCATAGAATTTTTCTTATAGTTACACAATAATGGGTAATCTGATTGTGTACATTTAGGTTCAATATAATGTACCTAAATCACTTCTATGAAATAAAATGAATTTACAAAAATTTTAAAATACACCGTTTTTAATTTATCCAATTAACCGGTAAAAAATCAGCGAATTACCGGTAAAAATTCTAAGCCATTTTTTGTGATTTACCGGTAAACCGGTAAAGCGGTTTACCGGTATTACAATCCCTAATGGTAAAGCTATAAAGTTGCGCCTGAGAAAAAATGATTTAAATTTAAGTAAATCTAAACAGATCTTAGTAGATATAAAAAATGGAGTTTTTCAAATTTACGTTGATCTCTGTAAATCTAAGTAGATCTCAGTAGGTCTACATTGATATACGTTGATCTACGAAAAATTTTTTGACAATTGATCTAAGTAGATCTCTGTTGATCAACTTAAATTTAAGAAGATCTATGTATATGTAGTTCTGTAGCTCTATACGGATATATAAAGATCTTGTTTTATTTACGTGGTTTTACAGAGATCTACACAGATAAAATAAGATCTAGCTTATTTGATCTCAGTAGATTTACGTAAATAAAATAAGATCAACAAGGATAAGATAGGCTGCCGCCATAACTGATGACGTCATCGCAAGATATCTTTAATTACTTGACACTAACAAATTAAAAGCATCGTGTCCCAGTTACGTTTTATCACGAAGGTATGTTTTTATATATAATTATATAATTATAAAAACGTATAGCAATACCATAAGAAATAATGAGAATAAATACGACTGCGAATAATGAAAAAAATTTCTTGGAAGTTGAATTGTAGTTTTTCTTTAAAATTTTCTAATTTTTTCTTATAAATAAATTTCCATTATGGAAATTGAGCTATTTTTTTTTTTTAATTGACAATTTTTTATGAAAAAAAGAAAATAGTATCGGTTTAGCGCGCCAAAATGTGATTATGTATACCGTGAATACGTTGCAATTTGTATCAACCAATGACGTATAGTATCAACGTACCCCATACATACCGTACATTATGTTGCTTACATATAATATTTTCACAGATTACTTCAGTATACTGTATAGTTTCTAACAGAGCTGTAGTACATAATAATTTTGACTAGGGGTTTATGAATTTTATTATTTTGTTGAAAATTTGTATATCTGTTCTAAAATACACATATAAAATAAAGTGTAGATAGCAACAAAACTATTTTCAAAAAAATATTCAAAACGTTTTTACGTTTTATAACATAAGAAATAAAATTTAGAGCCCCCCAGTTCATTATATTGTATACCGCGACTCTGTTAGTAATCATTTAAATATGAATTTGTTGTAAATTACATTTATTTTTATACATGCAAGCAATTAGAATATGCGCCGTAAATACCGCGAAAACAGTAAGTTCAGTTCAGTGTTGTTCTGGGGGTACGATGCTATCATTTCAACGATTTTAGTAAGTTTCAATTATTTCATTTTAGAAAAAGGAAATTTTTGATATTGATATGTTTATTTACTATTGTTTTGATTTGAAATTGTTTGTCTTTTTATGAAATGACATTTAAAACAAAAAAAAAAAAAAAAAACAAAAAAAAAAACGGTATTTTAACACAAAATGCATCGTTGAAAAAAAATTGGTTTCAGGTAAAAATGATTATGTTTACCCAATTAATTTTTTTTATTCAATATAATTATTTTTTTTTAATGATTAATAAAATGAAATTGAATTTTCTACGTAAATATATGTAATTTTGTTTTTGTTTTTTGTTTTACCTAACCTAAATATCCTAAATAAATAATAATCATGTTTAATAAATGAATAAATTGATATTTATTTGATTCATTACTATTTATTTTAGGCGGTGGTACTCGTTCGTGGTACTAGTGGTAACTTTATTCCAAAAAAGTACTTTATGGACCCTGTCTGTGAAAAGTGTAGCATTAAACTCAAACTCCTTGTATCCAGTTGGAGTCAAAGTGATAATTGGTAAAATGTAATTTTTATGGATAAAAATGACTTAAAAATAGTAAGCAATAATACCATGTTATCAAATTATTTACAGAAGCCAAAAACTGGGGGATAAAAGAAAACTGGAGACATCAATATCAAATTTATGTGTATGGTTGTTAAATTATTTATATTTACAAATAAATAAATAAATAAATAAATAATAATAAACATCGGAACACAAAAAAAATAAAATCTATATAGAAAATTAAATGTTAATTATTCTCTCTGTAAATTATATATCCTATAAATTCCGATCTTATTCAAACAAGATCCGCAAATTTGACATCTACTCATAATGTAATTGTTCAACGTATGTTTATGTAATTCAAAACATATTAGTCGCAAAAAATACATGTAGATGTTAAATTTGCAGAACTTGTTTGAATGGAGAAATTTAAAATATACATAATATTATTATTTTATGGAAACCTACAAATATAGGTCACTGTAGATTTACTTAGATCTTCGGTACACAGTTGATCAAAACATTCGAAACGTATGGATACACATTAGTAAATGGACGATCTAACGGAGACTCGGACGGAAATTTTACTTATCGCAGTAGTCTAGGGAAAAGCTGTACTGATTTAGTTTTCGTGAACGAAAATGCTAGGTATATTTTCAGTGATTTTTGTGTATGTGATTTCGTTCTCGAATCCGATCATCTAGCCTGTGAAGTCTCTCTTACTCATGTTAAACAAGCTTATGAAATAAAACATGACTCTCAAAAAAAACTGTTACTCAAATGGGACGGGGGAAAAAAAGATCTATATAAAAAAGAATTAGACCATTCTCTAGTATCCTATAAAATAGCCAGTGATAACATCGATCAGATGTTTCAGATTTTAGTAGATAATATTATTGAAACCGCGAAAAATTTAGGATTGACGCATGAAATATGGTTAAATAGAAATTTTAATACAAAAAATAAGCCGTGATTCACTTACAATTGCATTGTAGCTAAACAAGAAATGAGAAAAAAACATAGGGCGTGCAAAAGGAAAAATTTCGATGACTCTAGTCTTCAAAATTTTTTAGCCTCTAAAGCAAATTATAAAAATGCAATATCTATTGCTAGAAATGACTATTATAAACAATTATTTGCTCAAATATCAAATGTTAAAAACCCATCGGAATTCTGGACAGCGGTAAGAAAATTTGAAAAGAGAAACTTGAATATTAACTCCATAAGCCCCGAAAAATGGGAAACTTTTTTCCGAAACTTTTATGATACTGTTGTAATTGACTCTAAACTATACTTAGATACTATACATCCATTCTTAGATAGTTGCATTAGCATAGACGAGCTGGAAAATAGCCTAGAAAGAGCTAGAAATTCTAAAACGCCTGGCTCTGATGGAATCCCTAATGAATTCTTAAAAAATATGGACCATGTTAGTAAAAATATTTTATTAAAAATATATAATAGTATTCTAAATCTTGAAAAATGGCCTAAAAAATGCGGAGAGATCGAATTAACTATGATCTACAAAAATGGAGATAGGAATAACCCTGAAAATTACCGCCCTATTTCTTTGCTTAATTCTATTGTTAAAATATTTACATTTATTATCACAACCCGCTTAACAACGTGGGCAGAAGAATATAACTTGCTACCTGAGTATCAATGCGGTTTTAGAAGAAATAGGAGTTGTATTGATCAGGTATTTTCTTTGCTCTGTATCGTTCAAAATAAAATCCGATTACGTAATGGTAAGGTATATGCGGTGTTTATTGACTTGAAATCAGCATTTAATACTGTGTGCCACTCTAAACTGTATGAAAAATTATTTAATCTGGGGGTAAGCGGTAAAATTATCAGACTTGTAAGGAACTTGTACCAGCAGGCTACAGCAACTGTAAGAATATTAGGCGAATATACACAACCGTTCAATGTCACACGGGGGGTGCTACAGGGTGATACCCTAAGCCCACTACTTTTTATATTATATACCCGGGACATAGAGGAACACCTAAGAAAATTAAACTTTACTGGAGTAAATATAGACGGTTCCCATGACATATTGCTGTTGGCGTACGCTGACGATATAGTGCTGTTTGGTCATAACCCTGCAGATTTACAAAATAAAATAACGGCAATAAATAAATTCTTCAATGATCTTAGCCTGCAAATTAATGTCAACAAAACTAAAATACTATGTTTTAGTAGAGGATTGGTAAAGAAATACCAAAACCGCATTAAAATAAACGATACTATAGTTGAAAACGTTAAAAATTTCTCTTATTTAGGCGTCATTTTCCATTACTCTACTACTTTTTCTGCTCAAACAGATAATGCTATTAATAAAGGGAAACGAATCATGAACAAAGTAAAACAAATTATAACAAGCTCTAAAAATAATTCTTTTGATACGATTTTAAAACTTTATAATAGCATGATAGCTCCAACAGCTCTATATGGATCCGAAATATGGGCACTCTGACATCTGGATGATATTGAGATAATTCAATCCACATTTTTTAAAGCTGTTTTAAACTTGCCAAGGTTCACTGCAAACTATGTTCTGCGACTAGAATTAGGTATTTCGCAGGTAAAAGCTAAAATATTTGAAAAATCCTTGAAATGGCTCTATAAAGTTCTATCTATGCAACCCGACCGATACCCTCTAATTTGTCTACAGAGATTAATAAATCTAGATAAAACCCCAAATAACGAGATAAAATACAACTGGTTCACCCAAATAAAACATATATTTAAAGAAATTGAAGAAGAGCGATTTCTAGATCAAATAAATGCGAAAATTCTTGCAGATAATATTGACAGGCTTGTTAATAAATATAAAAACGAGCTCTTTTTGAAAGATTTCAAAAAAACAGAAAGATCTACCTATAACTCGACCTATATAGATCTAAAAACGACAACTAGAACTGAGCCATATCTACTCTATAGCGAAAACCTACTACACTCTAAAATGTTATGTAAAATTCGCACAGTTAACTTAAATCAATTATACTTAAGGCACAATAACAAAACAATTAAGCTAAACTTAGAACAAAAATGTACGCTCTGCGGTCTGAATTATACTCAAGATCTTACACACATTTTGATTGCGTGCCCTAGATTAGACGGAATAAGAGTCAAATGCTTTGGGAAATATCTGATAGATGGAAGCCAGTTTAGTTTACAAAATATATTATACCCAACGAATATGACTGAGTTAGATAATATATATAATATAATTAAAAATTTCATAGAAATATATTGAGCACAGGCTGATACTGTTGGTAACCATTAGAAACTCTACGTTATGTTTATTTATGGATTTGTAATATTTGTACGTATTTTACTACTCCTTTATTCAGTAATATGTTTAGTTATCTCTTTAATCAGTTATTCTTCTTCTGTAACCAACTCAATTGTATCTAAAGACACAATAAATACTACAATACTTAGATCTTCTTAAATCTTCCTAGATCTAAATTGATCTTCATTGTTTGATCTAATTTGATATCCGTAGATCTATTCCAAAATTTAGATCTAGGTAGATCTAATCTATTTTTCCTCGGGCGGATGTTGAATACCCATAACAAAATCAATTAAGTTTCTACTGAAACAACTGTTGATTTCAATAGAGTAATTTGAGTACAGTTGAGGCGGAATTTTTTTCAACTTTCATCGCCAACTTCCTCCCGGTACTTCTGTACTATTAATTTTATGCAATTTGTCAAGGAACGTGTTAAAATAGAGCTCATCATTGACTACAGTTTTTCACAGCTTTCGGAATAAAATATAGCGCAATTAAGTAAATTTTTTACCGTTTATCTAACTATAAATAAATATATTTGACAAGAGCCTCAGTTTAACTTACCTATCGATAACTGTTATAGTAGGAAATATAAACTTTGAAGTTCAGTATTTCACAAACGAGACATAAAAATGAAAAGTGGTTAAAAGAATCTAATTTTATTTTAAGATACCTACGTGGAATTATTTCTGGATTTACTTACCAAACGTATCTCGATGTGAAATTTCATTTAATGAAGACCATTTTCTCTACTGTAAAGTATTTTTTGGATTTTCGAATATTTGCTTGCCTATATCTGCTTGCCCTGCGAATATTTGCTTGCCCTTTCTAACGATATACCACAAGATGCGATACGTGAGAAAAATTTCCGTCTCCACTTTTTAATATTGAAAAGTACCTCAAGAAATTAAGAAAATAATTCTTTTTGTAGAATTAATTTATATCTACGTTTAGTATGTACGTGCAAAATTTCATACTCATAGGTCGAAAGATGTAGGAATTACGGGGATGTAACGAGCGGACAGACGGACAGACAGATAGACAGAATAGACAGACAGATTTGACGAAACAATAAGGGTTTCGAGATCTTTTTCGGAATCCTAAAAAATGAAAAAAACCATACCTAATAAAAACCCGTACATATCCAAGCCTCGGCTATCAGTTACTTATATATATTTTATTATATAAATATTTCAATATTTTATGTACATAGAGACAAAACGCTGACAAAAAAACTTTAATTTTAATGTCCTGAATGGAAATTGTTAAATTCTGATGTCACGAAAACATTTTGTATTTCCGTTAAAATAATAGTAATTAAAATTTATTATACATAAAGTTTTTATAGAATTAGTTTTAGGAAATTAAATTTGTATACGTATTCAACAAATATTATTTAATCCATATGTAAGGTTGAAGCCTCAAAAATTAATAGACTTTGAGCGCGTGTACGGTGTAGGTTAATTAAATTAAATCTTTCTATTCCTTTTTACAATAAAATTAAAATTACTTTTCTAATAGTGCGACATATTTAGAGGATCTTTTTTTATTGTGAAGGTCACTTGAAGTCACTTGAAGTGCCTCAACTTTCCTAGTTACTTTGAGAGGGGGAACTGGTGGTAAAATTTCAAAAATTTTAATACAAATAATCGAAAATTATATGTTCGATGATTTGCGATAACTTTCCATAGATACGATCACCTATCCCCAATACAGCAATAAATTTTGACTCTTTAAAACCTTTGAACAGAATTGGCTTTCTTACTGAGGTTTTTTGGATATTGTTAGTAAATTTTTATATACATATAATATATAGTAGTACATTATCAGTTACTGATCCAAGCCTCCATCCCTCAACAGGTTTCGTTTAAAAACGGAAAGTGTTGTCAGCTTTGTTTTTGTATGTAATATTAGCTAATGCTTTGTTCCTAATACATCCAAATGAATTTAGACTAAATCGATTACAATCGCCATAGAAATTCACTTTCGCGATACACAATACACATCCGGCATTTCTTTGCATTATATTACCTATAAACGTCATCAAACTCTACAAATTGTGGATTAAACTTAACATAACCTTTTTTTTTTGAAGCGAATGATAATTCTTATGATAAGTGTAAATAGAATAAAAAATTTTAAACATTTTCCACGATTCAATTTCCGTTGACATTTTATTTATTGGTAACGAAAGAATTATCAGAGAGCATTGAACAACGGAATTGAAAAAGAATATTGAAATAATTTTCAAGTGGTTGTATCTTTTCTTTTTTTGCGAGTGTGTTGAGGAGTGACACAAGTAATAAACAATCAAAAAAAAAAAAGAAAAATTAAATCCCTAATCAAATACACTTCATACATCTCGCTTATATATTCCCTGTTTATTATGAGACTGAATAAAGAGATACTGACTGATAGGGCTGATAGGAATGCGTTGAGATTCGACGTAACAGTTTATACGTAGCAGCTGACAGTCTATAAATAGTCCTAGTCGTAGCGATCGTAGCGATGTACGCTAGTGACTGAGATGACGCGGGCAAGGTGTGCGGAAGGTGTATTCGAAGATGTGAACGGTATGTTTGCTCCTGCAAATTTTTTTTTTTGTATTATATTATAGGAATACCGATGTGTATTGGAATTATTATTAGTTTGAGATCGCAATACTGGTGTGTAAAGAAATTTTTAAAGCTGTATCATGATGACTCACTATTCATTTTACAGTTTGGGAGAAATTTTGGAACTGATCATTACACCATAAAAGAAAATAGGTGTTTAAAAGAATATAATAATTCTGTGGTAGTAGCGCTGGCAAGAATTATGAAAATTTAAAAGGTGAGGGTATAAAAATGGATGATATTTGTCCAATATAGGTAAAAGTAATAAAACAGTGATTGCTAATCATAGAGCACATAATATAATACATAACATACATAATATGTATTTAATAGAGATATAGTGTGATGTAAAAGCTCTTGTAATTGGGACTAAAAAGGACATAACTTTTTAAAAATTAATATAGCTTGAACACTATTGAATTTAGGTATAAATGTGCTGTTCTGTAACCTATTAGAATCGATTCTAGAATAAAATTTTGGAAAGTACTTAACAAGTAAAGGTCCCGAGGCCGGACCCATCGATTTTGATGAAACTTAGATATATTGTAGAACACTAAAAAATAAGCGACACGTATTTTTTTTATCTCTGGAAAAACGGTTTGAAAGGGTGAAATTGCCCTTCAAAAATTGGGGTAAAAATTTAATTTTTTAAATATCTCGAAAATAGTAAGAGATACAGCAAAAGTTTAAATTAGCGATATTGCTCTTTTTTAAAGAGCTATCTATAGACATGCAATTTGTTTAAATTATATCAACAGGGGTGGTTGGGGGTTAAAATTTGGGGGTTAGTTTTATAAAAAGGGGGTGAAAAATAAACAATATAAAAATTTTGCTTACAGATTTGAAATCTACGTCAAAAAATCTAATAGACCGGTTTTTGCTCAATGTCCTAATATTAGGTCTAGGGTTAGTTAACTAGGGTGTGACTGTGTCGAATAGTCGTACTATTTGAGTAGTTCAAGGAGTTCTTATTCATGAAAAATAGTTTACGACAATTAAAATGACGTAGAAATGGAATTCTCGAATTCAAAATTCAGTTTGAGCAACATTGGAGAGAAGGTGAGTCACTCTCTTAAATTATATACATACCTACTAGCTTTCATACACTCATTCTTACTATTAATACACTCATAGTGGGTAATAATGTCACCATAAGTGGTTCTGAAGTTGGACTGTTGTAGGTATGTAAAATTTTTATTAGGTTTGTTTTTTAACGATACTTTTCGTTATCGTAAAATTTTGATCGTAAATATCTCGTAAACGGTGCATCGTAGTAAAAAATAAAAAAAAATTTTTGAAGGCTTAAGCGAAGGAAGTTATAGGCATTCCAAACTAATTACGACTATCAAAATGTAGTTTTTGTTATCAAAAATTATCGATATCGAAAATAAAGATGATACCTATAAGGAAAAGAAATACCCTTTCAAATATATCATTAGCTGTAAATAATAAACAAATACTTTACTTTGCAAAATACCACTTTTATTTTTGAAACTATGATAATATTGTTTCGAACCGTTATCGCTAGTTCATTTTCAAACAGAATAAAAATTATATTCGATACATGGCCTTATATACTAATTTTATCTACCTATACTTATGAAGGGGAGTGGTATATGGTGTGGAAGTGGAAGTGGAAGGGGCGGGGGTAGTGGGAGAATCCGAAAAACAAGAAAAACAAGATTACATTACATGTGACAAATACAAGCAAACACGTGACAAAAGATTGAAATTGACAAACAAACAATATTATAGAAAATAATATTGTTTGTTTGTCAATTTCAATCTTTTGTCACATGTTTGCTTACATTTGTCACATGTAATGTAATCTTATTTTTCTTGTTTTTCGGATTCTCCCACTATCCCCTCCCCTTCCACTTCCACACCATATACCACTCCCCTTCATAAGTATAGGTAGATAAAATTAGTATATAAGGGCATATATCGAATATAATTTTTATTCTGTCTGAAAATGAACTAACGATAACGGTTCGAAACAATATTGTCACAGTTTCGAAAATAAAAGTGGTATTTTGCAAAGTAAAGTATTTGTTTATTATTTACAAATATGGAATACCATAAAGTAACGCTCACATCTATTAATATTATCATTAGCTGCTAAATTATACTTTTCGTTATTTTAGAATATATAGAAATAATTTAGCATGTGTGAAGGGTACTTCTTTTCCATATATCATCCATTTTGAAAATATCATTATTTTCGGTATCGATAATTTTCGATAACGAAAACTACAATATCCGATACAAAAAACCTAATAAAAACCTTACATACGATAGTCCAACTTTAGAACCACTTATTGTGACATTATTACCCACTGTTAGTGTGTTAATAGTCAAAATGAGTGTATGAAAACTAGTATGTAATTTAAGAGGGTGACTTCCCCCTTCTCCAGTGTTGACCTATTTAAGTACGACTATTCGACACAGCCACACCCTAGTTAACTACCCCTAGACTTTATTTTAGGACATTGAGCAAAACAGGTCAATTAGATTTTTTGACGCAGATTTCAAATCTGTAAACAAAAATTTTAATTTGTTCATTTTTCACCCCCTTTTTGTAAAATTAACCCCCAAATTTTAGCCCCCAACCACCCCTGTTGATGTAACTTGAATAAATTGCATATCAATAGATAGCCCTTTAAAAAAGAGCAATATCACCAATTTAAACTTTTGCTCTATCTTTTACTGTTTTCGAGATATTTGAAAAATTAAATTTTTACCCCAATTTTTTTGAAGGACGATTTCACCCCTTCAAGCCGTTTTTCCGCAGATACAAAAAAAATACATGTCGCTTATATTTTAGTATTCTAAACATGTCTAAGTTTCATCAAAATCGATAGGTCCGGCCTCGGGACCTTTACTTGTAATTCATATCTTAAATCAATAAGTCAAAGAAAAATAATAATTTGTCTTGGTAATTTAATTAATTTTCGTGTACTTACAGGTAGAAAAAAATTTGGAAATTTTAGAAAATTTTTTATACAAAATTACCATTATGTAAGTTATACCTATATGAATTTATATTATTTTTGAATTCTTTACCATGCTTCATTCAATGCGACATTATCAAGACGTGTTGCCCGATTTAAAATTAATAACTCATTTATTCCAAAAATTAAATTTTTTTTCTTTTCCTAATCATTTTAAAACTTCGTATCCATATTTAGACAGATATGCATCTGTTTACTGTAAAAAATTTTAGATTTTCATCATCATTTTGCATTGGAATATAATAAAAAAAATCCTCAATTCCATAAGAGTGTGTTTATTTTGCCATATATTGTACCTAATGTATTTTTCTCAACAATGGGCTTCCTAATTAGCATGAAAATTCAATGGATTTTTTTAGGTGAAAATCCCTAATAAAATTTGCAATGGCTGTAAACGTTAATGGTTAGTTGATCATAGCTAAGTGAATAAGTGATTAAGATCTTATATAGTTCAAATTATTTAATTTATTCACAGCATCCTTGATATCTTATTTTCTATTATTTGAGCATTATATTAGATTCAACTTAAAATTAGTATGTATAGTAAGGGTGCAGCAGGATGTCACTGTCGAGATATCTCATTTTTAATGAATTTTTCTTTAGTAATAAAAAATAAATGTATATTTTACATAATATACACATATATAGTCTTTTTCACAAAAAAGTGTACGCTGTTATCTATAAAAAATAGAAGACACTAATACAAATTTATGTTTACATGAAAATATACATATATTATTACTAATTGCACAATCATCCAATAGTTGATCCACTCGTCGTTATTGTCAATTATAGCTTGACAACTTTTTGGCATGCTTTCCATGAAATTTTCAGCATATTCTCTCGGGAACGATCTGCTTCAAATTATATATTCTATTTTCTTTAACCTTCATCTTCATGTACGACCAAACATTCTCCATCGGATTTGCATCCGGAGACATTGCGGCCAATCCATCGTGGTAATCCCATTATCTTTTTTGAAGCACCCAGTTTGCGTTGTTCGAATCAAATAACTTAGCGGACCTTAAAAGGGATTTTTTTATAAATTCTGCACATTTTTTCAGCGTTTAAGTTGGCTCTGAATTCCTTCTAATTTTTTCTTCTACATAGGAAACTCCCATTACGCAATCCACTGGGACCAAATTGCTAAATGAGAAAGTCAAAGATCACGGGCGTCTATGTTTCTGATTTATATATTTGTATGATTTACTGTTACAAACTATTACTATACTTAGACACTAACACATTCAAACATATTTGCTTTAAAACACGGAGGGGTGCCATTATACACATCTTGTGTGCGACGAAATTGTTAAATGCGGGCGTGCGATAT
The DNA here is from genome assembly GCA_035578155.1 of Brachynemurus nebulosus. NCBI lineage: Eukaryota > Metazoa > Arthropoda > Insecta > Neuroptera > Myrmeleontidae > Brachynemurus > Brachynemurus nebulosus. The sequence continues at coordinate 38,133,329 of JAPWDM010000002.1, read as the reverse complement.
GGGAGCGTGGTTCAATAAAGTCCTATTTATAGAATATATTCAACTATGTTAGTTCGAATTGGTTACGAGATTGCCATTAGAAGTTTTCACTTCGGTTGTATGATCTTAGTTGTTTCCTTCTAGTTGTGAATTTCCTTCTAGTGTTCTGTGGGAAATCTATACACTGCAAAATTGTGTTGATTAAAGATTCGAAAGCACTACGAGAGATGGCGCTGAGAGCGTTACATTTAAAATTATTATAGCGTACACTTTTTTGTGAAAAAAGACTGTATTTGACTAGTCAACCTTCTGACATAAATTATTTTATGGTAAATAGACAATTCTGGTTATCAATTCTGGTTTTGGTCTGATGACATTTAATCTTGAACTCAGTTTGAAAATAATTTATTATTACTTATTTTCTGTCTTTTTGTTATTGGCTTCTCACGTTTATCATAACTGCAACCCGTTCAATAAAATCCTATTTATAGAATATATTCAACTATGTTAGTTTTGAATTGGTTACGAGATTGCCATTAGAAGTTTTCACTTCGGTTGTATGATCTTAAGTACATTTATAATTGTTTTTATTTTTTTCGTAGCAATCCAACTTAAATTTTAAGAATAAAAATCGTTTTTCGGCGCCACCACAATCGCACTATTCACAAACAATTATTTAAATTATTTTAGATTATATAATATGTATATAAAACCAAACAGAATGTATAATCCTTAGTTAAATCCTTATTTTATACCAAGGGACCAAACTAGAATGTCTATCAAACTGTTCCACTTGTAGCCAGTGGGTGACGTAAAATCTCTCCACTATGTGTGTAGGTACACACTGTTTGCAATGGTGTTGGTTTGATGTTTGCTTCTGTGTGCGTATTCACACACACTACTACAAAACACCTATTATGGGACAGACCAACCTGTCCAATTCAAGTAACAATGTCTAACAATGTATTACAATGCACTGTGTGTTCAGCGACGGACACCGACTGACGACTACATGTCTTAAGCCGTGTCGGGCACACTCTGGGCTCACCACTAGTTACAATTTTCTACACTTACGCTGAGGACTTGTTTTATACAATAATCATAAATGATTCTACAAAAAAGAAAAATTGTAACTCGTGATATGTGATAATGCTTGCTATAAATTATCTTTTTGTCTATTCACAATAATTTCTTTCTCCTTAATGTTCACAGTATGTTGTGCTTGTGCTGATTCTGAAAATTTCAATAAAACACAAGTGAGAAACGGAAACGTATAAATTCAATCGTATTCATTAGTCACAATGGCCGTACAATTATCTTTTCTGTGTATATACAATAAAAAAAAAGGTATTTACAAACGTAGAGTGTGGATTTATCAGCTGTCGTCATAGCAACGTGTACTAATACCTTATCACTAACAACGTACAAGAAGGGTACAGGGGAGAAATTATTTGGTTTTTTATTTATTCATTTATATTAGTGGAATTGCTTTTTAAGGGGTTAAGCTCAGAGCGAGATTTATCTCTGTGGAGGTCCCTGCGCACTGCCACTGAGTACTTTTGTGAAGGCCCCCTTCGAAAAATTTCGAAATTTTTCAAATTTTCTCGAAAAATTAGGTTGATAAGCAAAAAAAAAAGAAAAAAAAGAAAAAGCCCTTATCCTTTCTATTCTATTTCTGAACTTTGAAATTTTATTTGATCTTGTGGAGGTCTCTATTGTGCTGGAGCCCCGGGGTACGTGCTCTAAGAACGCTGGTTAAGTTACAGTGATCGATTTAAAAATTATATAAATTTCCGGAATTAAATCCGTATTTTAAATATTTAATATTGAAAAAAATATTCATTTTTGTAGCAGTTACATCCCATTGCATACAATGGATGTTCTTCACACATATTTTGCAGCTTAATTGGTTGAATGTAACAAAAAGTCATTTATTACATAATATTAGCTATGGTGTGACCAGTAATTTTCTTTGTTTTCTTATAGTTACAAAAAAAATAATTTTTTTGGTTTTTGTAAAAAATTGTTATTTATGATTTTTAAACGAAATAAAATCGGTCGGTCCCACTAAAATTATTGTATTTTCTGAAAATGTTTTTAAAATTTCAACTCGTCAATTCATTGAAGGATACTGAGTACACCATTATGAAAAACAGAGTTTCCTGAAAATGTATACCTGTACCGTTAATCTGCGACTTCTATACCGTAGAATGGAATTTTTTCTGTGACTTTAAGTAAAGCTTCTTCATGGTATGATCGTTTTTTTTGGTCGCTCAATTCGACCTTTTTTCACATAGTCGGAGAACTGACGAATCCGGAGTTAAACAGTCTTATAAAAGTTGAAATTTACATATTTGTTTATACTGAATGTGTGAATACGGTTAGTCTCTCAAGACAGAGGATAACTGGCAGCGGTGGGTTTTCAAAGTTATTGATGATACCACTTTTCACGATAACTTTGAAGGTCCATCGATGCCAGGTCCTCCGAATTAGTGATACTGACCATAATATAGTTATGTACACATAGAGGACAAATAAATATATAAATTTCAACTTTTATCAAATAGTTTGACCTCGGGTGTCGTCAGCTTTCCGGTTAATATATTTATGTAAAAATATATTATATTTTAGATGTACATGCTTTAGTCTGCTCTACTCGCGATAATTATTGAAAACGTATTTTTTGCGGCACAGTTTTTAAAAGTTTTAGCTTTTTTTTTTTTTTTAACAAAAAATTTTTTTTTTTTGAAGTCACTGAACGTCACGGATACGTATCGTGGCAGACACGACAAATATTGTTTAATGTTTTTCTTATGAACACATTCATACATACAGACAATCGGTGTCTGTGCGGTATATATGAATACAACCATAAGAAAAGCATTAAATAATATTTGTCGTGTCTGCCACGATACGTGTCTGTGACGCTCATTGTCTGTAGATATGAACGGACCTTAATAATTTAAACAAGCCGTCAGGCGTAAGTTGTACTTGCGTAGCTACTAGCTAGTGTTCTGTACTATCAATAATTGTTGTTATGGATTTAAGGTAATAACATAATTATGAAGGTAGACAAAATTAAATATTTTCCCTGTCGAATATATTTTATTCTTGAAATAAATTATAGTTCTCGATTTTAGAAAAATCGTATCTTTATTTTGGCCTATTTACGTTTACCAGAAAAAAACAAAGATATTTATTGAATGTATTAACGTGCGCCACCTATTTTTCTTTCAGTAATAATTATTAGTGATATTATTATATAGGTAATATGAATTAATAAATTATTAAGTCAGAAAATTTTTTGTCTCTTCCTTTGGTTCTTTGGAACTATTGTTTTTATGGATACGCTAACAGATATGAAATATATGAAAGTAACTTATGCTTACTAGTGTGCAGAAATTGTCATATTTTTTTATATAGATTTATCAATCATTTTTTCCTTCTACTTTAATTTCAAGAATTCATTTTTAAAGAATTTACAAAAGTACCCGTTTAACATAACATTAACAAAATTATTGATTAACAACATCTTGATCGAACTAAAATATTATGTTATCAAGCTTTCCTTCTGTGTACCAAGGAAATTATGTAAGAAAATTCAGTCCTCACGTAATTTTCAATTCAATCTATACTCTTAATGCTCAATCTATAATCTTAATGTTCATGGAATCATTTAAACGTTCTTAAGGTTTATGAATTTCTTCAGAACGATTTTTTTCTGAGCAATCCCTCTGATAATAAGGGTCGGGGACAGTAATATTTAAGAGCAGTTTACGGGTTAGTGACCCTTGTATTATAAAGATTCCATCCTCATACAGCCTCATGGATCAATCATATTTCTTAAAAACAGCCAGACTCAAAATTATTTTAAATGAAATTTTTTGCAACCCTTATTGTGAATAGTTTGATAATACAAATATGCGTAATATTTATGTTATTTGTTAAAACAGCTCAGTTTTAGCGAATTTCCAGAATGGAATTCAGCTATTACAGCCACTGTCATGACAGTGCCCTGACTTGAGCTCGGGACTATGGCACAAATTTGTTTTGAGGTCCCTAGAAACCGATAATAATATTCACTAAAATTTATATATATATATATATATATATATATATATATATATATATATATATATATATATATATATATATATATATATATATATATGTATATAACTCTTGAACGAAATGTCCTAAGTTTAATTTGGTGAAAATGTTGGAAGTCCCAAACCGTCGGACAAGGTTGTTAGCTTCACTACTCAGTAGGGCAGTACTGGGTAACATTCACCTATACCGGCATTATGCAAGGTATTAGGCTTTGTGGAAGGGTAATGTGCCAAATCAATCCGTAAAAGTACCATAGTACATTCACGGACGGGTTTGTCACATCACTCCTTATATTGTTGTTATTGTTGCTTGAAACGAGGTGTTATGCGTCTATTTTGGTGTACACTGGGTCGTACGACGAGACTTTTGTGGGAGCGTAGATGTTGGCTCAATGACACGTTGTTAGCCGGACACGTCCGATGCCCGGAACATGGTTTGTGCTTGGGGAAAAATTTCCACTTATTCGAAAGTTTTTCCGAAATTTTTTTACACCATTAGAAAGAGGAAGAAAAATTACATAAAAAAGGTTTTTAAATCATCATTCTATGTAAACTGGTTTCCGAGAAAAACGAATTTTTATAAACGGAAATTGGCTATGTTATGCAGGATGTTGCTATAGGGGTATTTTTTTTCTTCTAATGCAATAATTAATAAGAATTGTATGGTATTTAATATTTTTATTATTAATGCAGTAAATGTTATGCATATTATAAATAAGTAACAGTAATCTCAAAAAAGAAAAGATATTTACAAAAATATACAGTTTTACACATTATTCAATTTGTGTTTTGTTTTAAGTTTTCCTTTGATGCCTTATACTGAGCATCCACTAGGTCGGAAACGCGGTGCGGCGCAGTTCCGCTCTCGGAAATAAATACATCTGAATAAATGCAGGTGCGTCCACTAGGTCGACAGAGCGGCGTGACACCGCCCCGGAGATCTTATTGATGTAAGAACCGCACCGCGCCGCGTTTCCGACCTAGTAGACGCTCAGCGTTACTCGATGCTCTTGGGGGAAATTTTTCTTCCGCTTTTTAGGTTACCTCCAAAAATTAACTCACAGAATCGAAGTTCAACTTCACATCTATAACTGGATCATCATATTCTATCTCTATGTTAAATTTAAAATTTTCACGTCTAATAGTTTTTCAGAAAATCGTCTGTGACCGACAGATGAATACCAAAGTGATTCCACAACTGTTCCGCTTTGTCAATTTTGGTACGAAACAATAAAAAGTATAATTTGTTTTTGTTCTGTTATAAAATTTATGAAACGCTAGTTATCAAATTTGTTTCCTGTACCCGTCAAATATCAGTTCTGTATTCTTTGATTTGTACTTTCCAGAAAGGTGAGTATACGCCTGGTTATTCAAAATCAAGAATAGTTTGTTGTGAAGCTGCAGAGAAATTTATTTTCATTTGTATTGAGATGAGTATGGTGGATAATTCTTGTTAGCAGGCAACATATCTTGTCCGTACGGTGAATGTGACAATTTTATATTCATGTATCCCGTTACTAGAAATATGAGTCGTATGTTTATCCTTTTGTCGCCATGATATATGTCATTCTTTCCACGACAATATGAGTATAAGTGAATCTAAATACAGCAGAACTCCAAGAAGTGCGCACTTCAAGAAGTGCAGTGCAACAAACACATCAAGTGGGAGCGGGGCGTCAACACGTCCTTTACATACGTACATGCCTTTCTTAAGTATGTGTTTGTGTTCGAGTCACTGACTGGTTTGATCATGGACGGTCAGTGTAAACCGTCCACGCGGTGTAGACTTAAAAGTGAATTTTACTAACATGGAATTTACCTACATATTGTTATATTACAAGAGGTTTTAATCGAATTGTTGTCATCGGTACATTGTTGAATTATATTATATTGCAGTTTATTAAGTTAATGTTCGTTATTATGAAAACAATATAACAATTAAGACGTATTGTTGTTATACATATTATTATTATTATTTTTTTTTTAAATTAAAATTCGGGTACTGCTGCCGGTGGATGGCGCGGCCAGCAGCACCCGGCGGCATCGCCAACTAAGGGCATGCGCCGCCAGACACGATAAAATAAACACAACACGTACAGACAGGGACACATAAATGCTATAGACAACGGACAAACATACACAAGTAAAATCCAGCGATGAGCCCTGCCATCCCAAGGCTTAAAAGGAGCGGACAGTCCTTGGTGACGGTACGATAAGTACTAGATAGAGCGTCCGGTCACCAAGGCCTGAAGACCATCGCTGCGACTCCCCCCGAGGCCTAAAGGGCCTCGGGGTGGAGGAACCTGACTAGAAACACACAGATATCACAGCAATTATCACAATAAAAGATCACAGATAATACTTATTACGTCACTGGGGAGCCACAGGCCCACCAGTGACGCAATAAGGGGTTAAAACAATACCGCTGTAGAGCCATAACAACAGGCCTACAGCGGCATAACAAAATATCACAGAAAAAGAAAACAAATGATGTACCACCTCGGGTATAAAAGGCCCTCGGTAATACATCGCTAAAAAGAAATAACAACAACAAAAAACATGTATAAATAACAACAGTATCACTAAGGGTGTAAAAGGCCCTTAGTGGCATAACGAAAGACTAAAAGTACCCTGCCAGACCAGCTGGAACAGGGTATTGTTAATAAATAAGACAAACACAATATCATTTTACACATAAGGATTAAAACGGAGCTGTAAAGTTTAAAATATCGGGGGAGAAGCAAGAGACGACTTGTACAAAATTAAGAGATGTAAAGCCCCTACAGTCTCTGAAGAAGGTTCGAATTTCTGAGAAATTCAATCATCCTTCTTTCAGAGACAGCATCATAACTAAGAGCGTTGGCTACATTATTTGGGAGCTGCAACCCCTGGCGCAATGGCTCAAAGGTTACACATTCCTCAACTATATGCCTCACGGTCAGCGCCGTCCCGCAGGCGGCGCACCTTGGCTGATCCTCACCGGCGAGAAGATGACGATGTGTTAACGCCGTGTGGCCCAAGCGTAAACGCATCAGGGCCACACTCTCTCGCCGGTTCAGATTTACAGGTGCCGGAGTTCTTCGGACCTCAGGTTTCACCTGTCTGAGCTTTGCCGTGAGATTGTTCCACTCACGTTGCCATTTATGATCAATCGCGGATCGTATGCTCACTCTCAGATCCTCTGGGCGAATGGCAATGTCCTGTGGCTCACCGACTTCGGCTGCATGACGTGCTGCCTGGTCAGCGAGTTCATTGCCAGGTATCCCCACATGTCCGGGTATCCAGAAGAAGGTGATAGACTTCTGGCGGAGCATGTAGAGATACGTCAGGATGTTCTGCACCAGTGGATCGATGGTATGAGAGTGGCAGATCGCTTGCAACGTGCTCAACGAGTCGGAACAAATGAGGAATGCGCTGTCTTCGGATGTTTGACAGAATCGCAGGGCTTGCAAAATCGCAAATAATTCCGCAGTATACACAGTGGCCTGGGGAGGAAGTGTCCAAGCGCGAGGATCGTCACGAATGACGATGGCACTTCCCACACCCGTTGCTGTTTTGGAACCATCTGTGTATATGCAGAGAGAGTCGAGTTCACTAATGATCTCATAAAAGCGGGATCGTCAGGTCGCGAAAAGTCAGGTCGAAACGACACCTTACGTTAGGGATCAGCCAAGGGGGCACTTCCATAGGACGTTTGGGAAGCACCCTGGCGAAATGTAAGTTGAGACTCTCTAATAACTCCTGCGTTCGAACGGCCACTGGTCGACTTATGGTGGGACGTCGATCATAGAGTCCCTGTAAACGGTATCTGAATAGAGTCGGGTAGTTTATATGTGAAGGTGTTGCATATATCCCCGCCGCATAATTGAGCAAGAGACGTTCACGTCTCAGTCGCAGCGGAGGGAGACCCGACTCTACGCAGAGGCTCATAGAAGGGCTCGTTCGAAATGCTCCCGTAGCCAGTCGTATGCCTGCATGGTGAACAGGATCTAGGAGTAGAAGCGCAGACGCCCGGGCGGAGGAGTAAGCAATGCTGCCGTAATCAATCCTAGTCAGAACTAGCGATTGATACAGGCGAAGTAACGACTCCCGGCCCGCACCCCACGATGCACCTGCCAAGCACTTAAGCATGTTTATTGTCCTGCGACAACTCGCAGCTAAGGCTTGGAGGTGTGGGCGCCACGTAAGTTGTTTATCAAATATGAGTCCTAGAAACCTGACGCTATCAACGCACTGAAGGTTGGATCCTTTTAAAGTGAGGACAGGATCCGGATGTGCGTTGCGCTTTCTGCAGAAGTGAACCACCGATGTTTTTTGTGGAGAGAAGCGAAAACCAAGAGCTTCTGCAGAAGTCACCACTTCGTTGATGCCTTGTTGCAGCCGTTGTTGAATATCCTCGATGGAATCGGCTGCATAGAAGATTGTGAGGTCATCAACGTACAAGCAACGACGAATTGGGGCTGAAGCTGCAATATGACTGACTGCGATGGAATACAAAGTGACACTAATGGTGGAGCCTTGAGGAACACCATTCTCCTGGGTCCTGGACTCAATGTCACCTACCCGGACACGAAAAGAACGGTCAGTCAGAAAACTTTTTACGAATTGAGGGAGGTTACCTCTTAAATCCCAGTCGTGCAGCTTCTTGAGAATGCCATACCTCCAGGTCATATCATAAGCTTTCTCCAAATCGAAAAACACAGCCACAAGGTGTTTCCATTGGAGAAAGGCGTCTTGAATGGCATTCTCGAGGCGAACAAGATGGTCCGTGGTCGAATGGTATCGGCGGAATCCACATTGATGTTTAGGAATGAGGTTGTGGGATTCCAGCCACTAGACGAGACGGTTGTTTACCATTTTTTCCAATACCTTGCTGAAACAGCAAGTCAAGGATATTGGACGGTAGCTAGTTAGTTGCGATGAATCTTTACCCTCTTTTAGCAGGGGAATGATGATAGCTTCCCGCCACTGCGGAGGGTAAACGCCTTGCCTAAATATTTCGTTGTACAGATCCAGTAACCTACACTTACCAGGATAAGGCAGGTTCCGGATCATGGCGTAGGGGATCTCATCAGGTCCAGGGAGGGTGTCCCCAGATCCCCGAAGCGCCTCCAGTAATTCTTGCAGAGAAAACGGTTGGTTATACTGGAGGGATTCATCTGAGAAAAAATCAAGATCGTTTTGTTCGTGTTCGATCTTGATCCGCAGGAAGTCCGGGTCATAATTATGGGAGCTACTGACGCGCTCAAAGTGCTTAGCTAAGCAATTAGCTATTTCCGCGTGTTCAGTGATGTTCCGACCGTCGACGACGAGAAGGGAGGGCATTGGTAAACGGGAGGATTTTCCAGTAATGGCCCTCACTCTTCTCCATACCTCTGAAGTTGTGGTTGAGGTATTAATGGCTGAAACATATTGCTCCCATGATAGCCTCTTCTGTTCTTTTATAGTGCGTTTACAGCGGGCTTGCGCACGCTTATAGGCTATCATATTTTCCTGCGTGGGGCGACGTCTGAGTTCGTTGTACGCCCGCTTTTTCTCTGCAACTGCTACACTCACGACTTCATTCCACCATAGTACATGACGTTTGGGTGGAATGCTGGACGACTTCGGTATACTCTTATGTGCTGCTTCAATGACACTGGAGGACATTTGCTCCACATCACCTTCTACGTCTCCAGTCAGCTCGGGTGTACGGAATGAATCAACGTACATGGCCCAGGCAGCTTGACGGAGACGCCATCTCGGCGAAAACGATTGTGGAGTCATCGGCGTGGTACTATTCAATATAATGGGGATATGGTCACTACCGTATGAGTGTGATGCCAGCATCCACTCAAAACGGTGTGCCATGACCGGTGACCCGAGTGATAAGTCGATAGCCGACAACTCACCGGTTCTTGCGTTGATGAAAGTACCTTGACCGGAATTCAACAAGACCGCTTCAGACTCGTCTAGAAACCGTTCTATGAGTCTTCCACGGGCGTCTCTTGTGCTACAGCCCCACATGGGGCTGTGAGCATTAAAATCTCCTAGTAACAAAAATAGACGTGGTAACTGTAGTGTAAGCTCGGTCAAATCTTCGACGTTCCAGTCGAAGTCTGGTAGATAGACCGAGCATACTGTGAATTGGGGCGGTTTTAAAAATTGTACTGCGATAGCTTGTAGGCGAGTGTTTAGAGGATGGTCCCGGAAAGGGATGCCATCTTTTATTAAGGTGGCAACACCCCCCCCCCCCCCCCTCGCCCTGATGTCTGGCTGTACGTCTTGCCGGCGGACTTGATGATATTTGATGGTAAATTGTTCCGCCGGCTTTAGATGAGTTTCTTGGAGGCACACGCACATAGGCGTGTGCTCTGCCAGAAGCATCTGCAATTCACAGTAATGGTGCTTAACACCATTAGTGTTCCACTATACGATAGCCATCTTCGTTACTACTTGGGTTGCTCCCTAGGAAGTGTGGCTACTTCCTAGGTTTCCCCTTGGGCCAGCCTTTTTTTTGCTTAACGACTTGTACCTCGGCATCGGAGTTATCAGACTCTGTAGCCGAGGTATTTGTTACTGATACCACCGTCACTGTAGGGGGTGACCGGGCGGGTTGGTGTGCCCGGTCGAGACGGCGCCTTTTGCCGTTGGGGCGGTGGCGCCGTCGTTTGTGGAGGCAGCATTGACTCTGCCTCCGAGTATATTATTATTATTATTATTGTTATTATTATTATTATAGACTTTTACGTCAACCTGGCGCTCACTACTCAGTAGGACAGTACTGGGTAACATTCACCTATACCGGCATTATGCAAGGTATTAGGCTCTGTGGAAGGGTAATGTGCCAAATCAATCAGTAAAAGTACCATAGTACATTCATGGACGGGTTTGTCACATTACTCCTTATATTGTTATTATTGTTGCTTGAAACGAGGTGTTATGCGTCTATTTTGGTGTACACTGGGTCGTACGACGAGACTCTTGTGGGAGCGTAGATGTTGGCTCAATGACAGACGGCTGTGAAAGCCTAGTTCGTTTTCGTGTCCTCAGAGGATAGTAGGGACAGAGGGAAGGGAAAGGACTGTTTGTGTTTGTGTGTGTGTTCGTGTATGTGTGTGGATGTGTAGTTCTATTTTACGTTTCTTGGTGTAAATGTGTTTTGGTTCATCAAATTGCTCATTAAGGTCGAGTGTTCTTGGAATTGCATGTTTAGATGATACAGAGGTTGACGGACCTTGTATGTTATTGAGTTGGGGAGGATTGTGCACCAGAGCGGTAACAGTGACGGTGCGGCAGTTGGTCGATCCTCTCTCTTCATCAGGCGTTATTATTAATTATTATTATTATTATTATTATTATTATTATTATTATTTTTTATTTTTTTTTTTTTGACTAAAATTGGGGTACTGCTGCCGGTGGATGGCGCGGTCACCAGCACCCGGCGGCATCGCCAACTAAGGGCATGCGCCGCCAAACACAGTTAAAATAAAAACATACACAAAACAGACAGGAGCACATAAATGCATTAGACAATGGACAAACATACACATAATAAAATCCAACGATGAGCCCTGCCATTTCAGGGCTTAAAAAGAGCGGACAGTCCTTGGTGACGGTACGATAAGTGCTAGACAGACCGTCCGGTCACCAAGGCCTGGAGGCCATCGCTGGGACTCCCGCCGAGGTGTAAAGGGCCTCGGGGAGGAGGAACCTGACTAGAACAACACAAAATATCACAGAATAGTATCACAAAAATATATCACAGATAATACTTATGACGTCACTGGGGAGCCACAGGCCCACCAGTGACGGAATAAGGGGTTAAAACAATACCGCTGTAGGGCCATAACAGCAGGCCTACAGCGGCATAACAAAATATCACAGACAAGTAAAAACAATTGATGTACCACCTCGAGTGTAAAGAGCCTTCGGAGGTACATCGTTAAAAAACAATAACAAAAACAAAATAACACGTATGAATAACAACAGTACCATCAAGGGTGTAAAAGACCCTTAGTGGCATAACGAGAGACTAAAAGTACCCTGCCAGACCAGCTGGAACAGGGTATTGTTAATAAATAGGACAATCACAAAATCTCGAAACATAGAATTTAAAAACAAAGTTGAAAAGTTTAAAATATCGGAGGAGAGGCAAGAGACGACTTGTATAAAATTGAGAGATGTAAAGCCCCTACAGTCCCTGAAGAAGGTTCAAATTTCTGAGAAATTCAATCATCCTTCTTTCAGAGACAACATCATAACTAAGAGCGTTGGCTACATTATTTGGGAGCTGCAACCTTTGGCGCAATGGCTCAAAGGTTACACATTCCTCAACTATATGCCTCGCGGTCAGCGCCGTCCCGCAGGCGGCGCAGTTTGGCTGATCCTCACCGGATTATTATTATTAATATTATTATTATTTTTAATTTTAAATAAAGTTTTTAAAATTATTTTGTAATTTTTGTTGAGTTGGATGTAATTTTTGTTTTTTTTTCTTTTTTTTTTTTTTTTTTTTTTTAGTAAGTAGTGTGGGATAATTATATTGATTGTATTCAAATATTTAGATTCATAGTAAAATTAACCTTGAAAGTTATTTTATTTATTTTTTTTTATAACAAGTTACATAAAAATACTTATATTTTCTTTGGACCGTTACAGGAACTCCAAGAATTGCAACTCAGTAGGGGAAGGGAACGGTTATGTCGCATTTCTTAGAGTTCGACTGTATATAATAGATTGATTATAAACTAGGAATAGTCTTGGAAATAATTTTGATAGCAAAAATGGAAAGTTCACACAAAAATTACTCTAATTCAACCACAGTAATTTTAATTCACATCACTTTCCCACAAATTTTGATTTGAGAAAAAAGGTGGTTTCTAGTAAACTTAATGAGAATATCAAATTAGAATTTTTTTTAAATTAAGTTTTACAGAAATGGTTTGAGTGATTTGTGTGGAAACTTGGCAGGGAGAAATTTTTCTATCAGAATTGCAATTTTTTAACCCCTTTAGGACTAATGACGAGCTCAGCTCGTCATACTAATTTTTAGAAAAAATTTAACTGACAAATGTATATTGTCTTATATCGGTAACTGAAGGCTGTACAGTAAAGAGTGATCATATTGTAAATAAATTAAGCAAAACGTACCAAACTTGCAGTTATAGAGATATTAAATTTTTTATCTAAAATATTGGAATATATGGCGGTACTAAAAGAGTTAACTGAAATGGGCAGATCTACATGCTTAATTTTGGTAGAAATGGAAAGAATAGTTTCGAAAAAATAAAAGTCGCTTCCAATTTCATCATTCTATCATTTTATTTACGATTTTTAAGGCACTGAAAACTGGGAATGATTCGAATTAGCATGATTCAACGAATTAGCATGGTCCAACAAAGAAATTTGGGTGTGAATTTTTCATTTTTGCTATAAAAATGGCGAAATGCCTTTTTAAAAGTGGTCTTACACGCCTAATTTTAGTAAAAATGAAAAGATTGATCAAACTTTATGACGTCATCAAATTAAAAATTTATTTGTTCACAAATCAGACTTTATGAACGTGTTGAAATAATACTTAAGTTATCTATAATTATTTTGTCTAACATGTCTACTTAACATGTTTTCAATCTTCTGACCATCCTCAGAGTAAATTGATAAATGAATACATTCTTTGAGACCTATGTTGAAGAAAGTTATGGGGGAGGGGTGAAACATTGTTGAAAGAAAATACGCACTGGGAAAACGAGAAATCTTTTTTTGAAACAACTGTAGGTACAGTACATAATATTAAATATTTTTGAATTTGACGTTGAAAAGAATCGAAAACCTATTTTTTGGGGTGTAGAAATTATGACGAAAATATTTCTGTCTTATATTGCGGAAAATCAAATAATTTTGCAGAGATTATCGATTAATTTATTGATTTTGAGATCTTTATTGCTTAGCTTAGTACTTTTTTGACAAATATGTTCTCAGAATTTATGTAGACTAATGTCTGAAGAATATATCTAAGAACCAATATATTCCTTATATCTCATGTCGAAATTTCGACCCTTTTCTTCAAGATATTTTGTGCTGCAGTGAGAACAATCTGAGCGGTAGGCACCATTCTTTTTTAGTGGGTCAAAATCTATCATAATTCGCTTCTAATTTCATCACTTTGTCATTGCATTTACGGTTTTTAAGATATAAAAAATTTCAGTGAACTTGATGACGTCATCATATGAAAAAATTCTAATTTTTAAATTGAACTTTTTGGGACTGAACTGTATTAGGGTGATTGGTTAAATTAGAGTAATTTGGGTGTAAATTTTTAATTTTTGCTATCAAATCAAAATTACTTTTAGGAATATGACTGATTCGATAGGGGTTTTGTTTAGTAATCTTGCACGGCTAATTTTAGTAAAAATGAAAAGAGCTACTGCAGAAAAAATTTGCTTCCAGTTTTATCATTCTATCATTTTATTTATGGTTTTTAATGCTTTTAGAAATTTTAGTATATATGGTGGCGTGATTAAAAAATTTCGTTTTTCTTACATCAAGCTTTATGGTTTTAACTTAAATTGACTGAAATATTACAAGTAAGATTTCAATTTTTTGAATTTGGTCTTTCGAAACACATCTATAAAGATATTTGCTGCATTTAATTTTATTCTTCAATACTGTAATGACTATTTTTATTGAACTGAAGGATGAATTAGCAAAATACATATGAAATTTGAAAACAAAATCGATATGCTTTTCAAATCCCCAAACTAAAAATTAGTTTAATTATTTGAAATGTCTATTTTAATAAAATGCAAGTGCACTTTATTAATAATTATTCGCAGTATATCCACTAGTGAGACCCTATTATAAATTAGGTACACATAAATACATCAAGCTAAGAATAAGTTCACCTTTGTAAATTAGATGAGCAGTGCTCAGCTTTTTATGTGGTAATAAATATGTAATTAAATTATCATTTTCGGATATTGAAACGAATTTGTGATTAGGTTGACCACGAATTCGATGATCTCTCATTTTCTGTATTTTTGAAGTGAAGCTTTTGACCCTGATTTGATATTTAAATGTTGGGAACTTGTTCACCAAAGAAGTGATCTTCCCAATCTTTCAAATATCGTGTGAGTGACATATGTATATCTATTATAAAACAAACTAACGTAAAAGCACCAGTTATGGACAGTTTAAGAACAGATCTTTTAAGTTCGACGTTGTATCGGGTAATTTGTTTTATTTATAAGTACAAACGTTGCTGCAACTTATTGAAGGATACCTAATCAATGATATTATCATTCCAAAATTAACGTGATAACAAAAAATAAAAAATTATTCTCAAAAAAGTAAGACTCTGTCAGAAAACCCAGTTATGGACAGTTGAAATCCAGTAATGGACACCCAGTTATGGACATATTCCCATTCTTGAACACCCAGTCATAAACATATAATACAAGCATCTAATACGTTAAAAAATGAAAATATTATAGCATTTTGTCAAGGATTTTTATTATTAGAAAAATTATAAGATTCTTAATTAAGTTACATGAATAAAATTAATAATAACAAATGTCTAAAGCCCGGTTTTTTAACTCTTTTAGTACCGCCATATATTCCAATATTTTAGATAAAAAATTTAATATCTCTATAAGTATAACTGCAAGTTTGGTACGTTTTGCTTAATTTATTTACAATATGATCACTCTTTACTGTACAGCCTTCAGTTACCGATATAAGACAATATACATTTGTTAGTTAAATTTTTTCTAAAAATTAGTATGACGAGCTGAGCTCGTCATTAGTCCTAAAGGGATTAAAGGGCTCGATTAAACTGTCTATTTTGAAAAGATTTGTAGATAAGATTGTTTAAGATATATTTTTTTTTGTGCTCTTTTCTTTCTTGTGGGAGAAGGGCGGGCCCGATAAGGAAATGTCGAGCCTCAAAGTGGA